>BSBN01001480.1:0-2400000 GCA_027924645.1 Cunninghamia lanceolata
ATGAATACTAGAAACTCTAGACATAGGGAGAAAGCCTAGGATCAGGAGGTGACCTAAATGCAGGAACCAATGAAGGATTAGCCAATGCAGGAAATAATGCCAGAAATAATGAAGGAAACTGAAACGAGGCAAACAACAACAATAATAATGGACAGAACAATGATGGACAAAATAACTGACTAGATCAAATTCTTGCTCTCTTGACTCAACAAGGGGACCCAAATGAATAATCTGAACAGGAAGTCAGGGTAATGAGAGGAAATTGGGATGAGAATGGAGGGAAGAAGCCCAAGGTCTAGAAGGTGAAGCGAATGCGAACAATCAAAACAAAATTGCCGAGGAGTTAGGAAAGGATCTTAAAAAGATCGTCCCTCCTAAGTTTGATGGTAAGACTATTGGTGATGGAGTGGAGGCAAGATAATTTATATGGAAAAATATTTTGATCTCTGAAACATGTTTGATGAAACTAAAGCAATATGGGATCTTACCACTTACTAGGGAAGCAGCGAATTGGTGGGACAATGAAAAAGTAGAAAAGAAGCTACTACCTAGAGAAGTAATGTGGGATTCTCGAACTCTTTAGGAAGAGTTGGTTACCACAACTTTATTTTGATAAAAAGATGACAAAATTTCAAAACCTAACTCAGGGAGGTTTGATAGTGACTCAGTATGGGAGAAATTCTTGCACCTATTTAAGTATGTTCCACAGTATCAGCTAGATGAGAGGTTCAGGATCTAAAAGTTTATCTTGGGTTTAAGGCCTCAGATTGGGGCAGAGGTAGATATTCATAACCCTTGACCATGGATGAAGTGTTTGAAAAAGTGACCATGCAGGAGTAGAAATTGCAAGAGATTGCCAATTACTGTAAGAGTCAATATGTGAAATACAAAAATAAAAGGTTTTAGAATGACAGTCACAATCAGAGTAGCAATAGCAATCAAGGAAATAACAAGTGTCAGATTCAGAATCTTAAAAAAGCAACAATTTTCAAGAAGGAACAGTGGAAACCAGGTGGAAATAATAAGAGAGGTAACTTCGAAACAATGGTAACAATAATAGAAGAGAGATGCCAACTAGATACAGAGGACCTCGAGATGGTTGTTATACTTGTGGAGGAGAGCACTATGCTAGCACGTGTCCTTGTCGAACAATGAACTAGAGAGATGGGAATCGACAAGGAGTTCCTCAACACCAAATTCATGTAGCTGTAGACCATCATTAAGTAATCTCTTTGGCCTTCTAGTTTCTATTTTAATTGATACCAGAGCTACAAAATGTTTTGTAGACCCTAAAATTGTAGCTAAGTTATCTGTAAAACTAGGACACATGGAAAATTCTTAGATGGCGCAATATGGTAACAATACAAAGAAAAGAGTAGAATCATGTCTAGTATGCAGTGAATTAGCTCTTCCAACCTTCCAAACACAAGTCAGCCTTTATGTTGCACCTCTAGGATCTTATGACATGATTCTCAGAATTAATTGGCTATCTAAGTACAAGTCCATAGTAGGTTGTGAAGAGAAGGTAGTGAAATGCCTTGATGACTTTAGGAATCAGGTAGATATTCTTGGTTCTAGGACACCCCTTAAGCTAAGACAAATTTTAGCCATGCAATTGAAGAAAGCTAAAAGAAAGGGTTGTTCAATCTATGTAGTCAAAAAAAGAGATCTTGAAAACCAGGAACCATCCTTTGATAAGTATCCTATCCTTAGAGAGTTCCAGGATGTATTCCTTGAGGAAATGATAAAACTACCGTGAAAAAGGGAATTTGATTTCTCAATAGATCTTGTGCCTGGAACAGAACCGCAGTCTAAGGCACCCTACAGGATGACAACAACATAACTGTATGAGCTTAAGGCACAATTAGAAGAATTGTTGAAAGAAGGTTTTATTAGACCTAGTGTGTCCACGTTGGGGCACACCCGTCATCTTCGTAAAGAAGGATGGAATGTTGTGGTTGTACATTGATTACATGATGCTCAACAAGGCGACTATTAAGAATAAGTATCCACTACCAAGGATAGATGAGTTATTTGATCAAATGAAGGGTCCAAAGGTATTCTCCAAAATAGACCTTAGATCTGGCTACCATCAGTTACATATTAAGGACAAGGATATCTCTAAGACAACATTTAGAACATGATATGGTCACTACACACTACTATATTTGATTACAAATTCCAACGAATGTTTGGTGACATATCGACAAATATTGTCGACTTACCGATGCAACACTGATTTAAATTCGTTGCTGAATTTTTGTCACTTTAATGACCAATTTTTATATGTCAAAACCATGACTCAGCATCATCGGTCAGCGCCATGGAAATGTTGGTAGTGTCCGTTGCAAAATCAATGTAACTTCATCCATCTATCGATGCAAAAAATCACAAAATGTTGTAGAACACCCATTTGAAATCATTGAAAAAAACACCAAACATTTGTCCATTTTCTGATGAGGTGGAGCAAATAATCATTTCCATTATGATGAAAACTACGTCGCGTGTACAACAACCTCCTCACAAATTTTTGTGGTTTGTCGGGCTATGTTTGTCGAAATTATGACAAAACCCCTGCAGTTTTTTTTTTAAAATATTTGTTCAAACATCTTTTACTTTCACCGATGGTGCCTTATCTTATCCACTATGTCGGCATAACTTGAGATATGTTCTCCTGACTAAATGTTATCGGTGTAAGATGTGGTCGTCGGGAAGTTGATTTTCTGTTGTTCCGATATCAATGTGTTCCTCCGATGAAATATATCAGTATACCTCATGCCCAAAATCTCGAGTGAGTCTATCTTTTACTTTCTTGAATAACCCATCAGTAGAACAAAAATAATGTGTCGCCGATACGAGCCTTTTATCTTGATTAGAGTAGTAGATGAGATCAGATATTATCACTTGTTAGGCTTCCGATGGCCGCATGAGTATTTTGTTGGGGAAACTTTCATGAGTTATGCTGATATGCATTTCCTGTGGTGCTACATTCTCTATTTGTTCCTTTTTAATCAAAAGATACAGCCCAATTTCTTTTGGCGATCGGTATGAATGCAATGTGCCTATGCTGAGATTGTACAATGTGCTTTCTTGTTCACATAGGCCATTCCTGCAATGTTTTTATCGGTGAAGCTTGCTAGTTGTTGTGCCAATATATTGTATCGTGCTAATATAAACATAAAACATGATTGGGGTGACATAGAGACTGCTTGGCCGATATGTTATATGTCTTTAATTTAAAATGTGTGAACAATGGGTCTTGGATACATATAGTGAATAAATAGCTTATAAGAACAATGGTAGAAGACCAACAATGAAGACTTGGGTAAAAACTGCATAGAAATTGCTGGATAACGTCTCACATGACCTGCAATAATGCAAGTCCCAAAGCATATGGGTATAGTGTTGAAAACCCACACATGGAAACTAGGGACCCAAATTTGTGTCTTAAGGTTGTGGAATCCCTACAGAAACCCTCATTGACCAATCAAAAAAGTAAACAATTGTCTACTAATTTGAAAGGATTAATCACAAATTCAGTTTTAATAGTTGAGACAGGTGTGAATGAAAAGATGGAAGACTTATGGTAAAATTTCAAATATGTGAAGATCTCCTTGGGAAAAAATCCAATAGTCAAGCTTCTTCTCTCATAGTGGAATAAAGTAAAATATGTTCTTAACATTTTACAGGCAAAAGTTAGTGTAAAGACAACATACAAGTATGTTGATGCCATCATTGAACTACACACCAAGCTCATGAATCAAAACAAGTATTGTTCCCACAACGTATGAAGCCCACTTGATTACAATTGAGTTCAAATAGAAATTAAATACACAACTAATGATTTCCAAACAGTACATTCTATTTTTGGTCAATTGTGTGTGTGTGGTGTGAGAGAGAGAGAGAGAGAGAGAGAGAGAGAGAGAGAGAGAGAGAGAGAGAGAGAGAGAGAGAGAGAGAGAGAGAGAGAGAGAGAGAGAGAGAGGAGAGAGAGAGAGAGAGAGAGAGAGAGAGAGAGAGAGAGAGAGAGAGAGAGAGAGAGAGAGAGAGAGAGAGGAGAGAGAGAGAGAGAGAGAGAGAGAGAGAGAGAGAGAGAGAGAGAGAGAGAGAGAGAGAGAGAGAGAGAGGAGAGAGAGAGAGCGAGAGAGAGAGAGAGAGAGAGAGAGAGAGAGAGAGAGAGAGAGAGAGAGAGAGAGAGAGAGAGAGAGAGAGAGAGAGAGAGAGAGAGAGGGAGAGAGAGAGAGAGAGAGAGTCACTTTTGTGATGGATCTCTAGTGCATGCTTTCTCATATGATACCTGGGTGAATAAAAAATAATAGTTAAACCCAAACCAAAAACCAAACCAACAACATATAATACATAACTATATTAATTCTATCCAATGAAATTATTTTATCATCAGTGCATGAAGCACATGATAGGCGATTACTAGGAGCAATCCATCCACTCACTTATTCCATTGGTCACTAAATAAGAGAATCATCTATATAAATTGCTACCCAGATTGAAAGGTGCCCCTCATATGGATCAAATGGCATGTAAGCAACTAGAGATGATTATTGGGAGCAACTGCAGAATCAATAACCTACCAACAATGGCATGACATCATCACTAACTACTCATCTCATAGTGAATTGTGGATGATTTTAGCATTAACCACATAATTACAATATCTGTATGTTTAATGATTTAATACCAGCTATATTACAGGGCTCTCTCCTAGACCCCTCATACCCAGACCTAGTTCAAACCACATACCAGTCTCAAGCCAATTCTTATGTTAAAATGGCTGGGCTCTTCTCTTTTGTTTCTGCGCTACATGAGTACATCACAAGTTTGTCTAATCCAAACTCGTATATCCCCAGACGTGGGATCCATCCATGGATAGCTTCCCCCTGCAAAATTTGTCATCCAGGGGTAACATACGAGATGTGTTAAAAAGTAAAATAAGTACAATGGGTAACATATTGAAGCAAAGAGAACTAATGAAAATTGCATAAGCTTAAAAGTGCAGCATAATGAAATATTGAAAAGTGCATTACCTTATTGAGCTTCTCTTTGTTTCAAGAATAGTTTTTAATATTCTCTACTTAATAGGGCCAACCACGTGACGGTGGAATCTCATTTGGCCCCCTCCCCCCCCTCACATCACTCTCAATTCCCCATACCTGATCATATAACATTAATGATTCATCCATCCATTAATAACATATAACATTCATTCTTTCAGTTTTTACATATTATAAAAAATATGGTTGTCAAAAATATCAGTTTTTAACATTCATTAACATATTATCAAAAATATGGTTGTCATAATATGATTACAATCACTTTTTTTTGTTTCTTTTTTGCAGCTAAAAAAAGAAGTGGAGTATTGTTTTCTAAATCATCTGTCCCCCTTCAGTTGTTTTGCCCTCTACTCGTGATCTTAATGTATGCCTAGTCATGTACTCACGACGTGGAGGCTGCTGCAAGGGGGGGTCTGCTACAATAACAAAGGAAATGCTAAATTGATATGTTTTATTATTATTGTTACAAGTATTTCATTAATTAAAAGAACATTAGAGTGGTGCTCTTTACCTGATGGGGCCACACCATGTTCCCTGATATTGTCTTATAGCCTCATGCTCAACATGCTGAACACCTTCTAAATCCTCTGGAGTTGAAACATGAAAGGTTACATTAATTAACACACCAATTGCAATTAAATATGTTTAAAAGAACATTACTGTGGTCCTCTTTACTTGATGGGGCCACATCATGTTCCTGATCTTGTCTAGCCCTGATCATGCTCAACATGTTGATCATGCTCTACATGCTCTAAAGTTGAAACATGAAAAGGTTACATTAATTAATACACCAATTGCAATTAAAGATGTTTAATTGCATTAATCCATACTGCGTTTTGTATAGCACATGAATACATCCAGTACCGGGATGCACACCATGACCTTAATCTGCAGGTTGTGCTCTACCCTCACCAGGCTGCATTCCAATGTCATGTGCAGTATTATCATTGCTTGCCTGTTTAAATAAATAGGCACATAATTACTTTATGGTGGAAATTAATATTGAATAGATTGCACAAGTATTCAATTTTAAATAAACTTCATTGAGTTTATTTACCTGTGTGTTGGATGTAGTGGAAGCTTGTGTTTGCCTAGTCAAAAGTCTTAAGCATTCAGCCACGGCTCCATAGCCTTGCTGGAAGGCAATATTCAGGTCCTCTTCTGTGGGCACTCTGTTGAATTCAAAGCCCTATATTTTTGCATAAGTTCATGAATTTTACTTCTATGGTATGATAAAATCAAAATTGTGCAATTTATTATTTGGATGCAATATTTCATTTATTGATACTTACAATTCGTGCGGCTAATTTCGTATAACCACCAGAGCCAAGTTTGTGCTGCCCGTGTTTTTCTAATCTTGCCTTTGTTGCCTTCAATGTGTCAAGCAGCTTATGAAAAGTTTGAAATACGTTAGATTATGTAAAAATCAAGAGTAATCAGTATATAATTACATTGTTGATAGTATCACATACCTTCCTTGGCTCGGTGGTGTCTTTCCTTTTTTTCTTTTCAGCCTTCTCCTTTCCATCTGACACCAGGTCCTTCCACTCCCTCTCCAGAATATTGGGGGGATGCTCGTACTTTTTGTTCTTCTCTAAATGTGACCTATATTGGTCCCTCACATACTTTAGATAGGTACCAGCTTTCTTAAGGACCTTGGTTCAGTTGAATGTGTTATTACCGAACAACACAACTAAACGGTTAATGAGCTCATCTTTTAAATCTTGATTTTAGGCATTCCACCATATACATATGGTGGGCCCGAAGATCTCCAATGTAATATCATTTAGATGTTTTTAAAAAACATTATTTCCTACAAAATGATCATGGGATCATTAGTCTAAAAAGAGTGATCAATAAGTAAATTTCAATTGGATTATATATAATAATAATTAAAACATTTTAAAGTACCTGGGACCTTCTCTATCTTTATGGGAATGAAATCCTCGGTTACCACAAATGTGACCGGCAATGTTCCTGTACTAGTAATATGGGAAGATCTAGGAAATACTGCTAAAACATCACCAGTACTAGTGGCCTCTGCATCCCCAGGTACATGTCCTAACGCATGTTCTGGCATGTGTTCGCTACTAGAGGGTGCACTACCCAATGCCTGCATGCTATGTGTTGTCGACATTTCAATCGATAATATAGGCATGGATGATGGGGTCAGATGATGTGATGTATGCGTAGGAAGATCAAGATTGACACTTGTACCAACCCCTACTCCCCGGGCAGCACCTGCAGTACCCTAATCATGGCCAGCAGCATCATGAGGATGCAAAAAATCCTGTAAAAACAGCACATATTTTAGTTCATGACATAAAAGAGTACAAAATATAAGACCACGAATGAACTTATGTTATAATTAAAGATCTCATGACAGCTTACTCGCAAGTTTTGTACTCTCTCAGTTAATATTTTAACCCTTTCTCTTATCTCATCTGTTTGAGGCACTATGGATTTCTTCATTGTATATTTTTGGGTCTTCCTTATCATATCCAGAGGGTTTGTGGAATATGCGATGTCATCATCACATAATAGTGACTACACCTCCCTATGGATACTCTCATCTACTGCTGGTGCCTTTCCCCGATCATTCGACTGCGATAAGAATATTAAAAACATTATCGAAATTAACCAAATAAACTTATGAAAAAAACATAATAATAAAACATTTTGCTCGTATCTAATTTGTACAATTACAATGAGGTAAACCTGTCGGGTAGAAGCGCCTAAAGATGCATTACGATCTATGCTCTGGGCCAGAGCCTTCCCCCTACGATCAATGTCCCCCTGTGACAAAAATTAAATATAAAAAAATATTACTGAATGAAACCAATAGACTTACGAAAAAAATATAATAATAAAATGGTATATTGGAGTCATTAATTGGAGGTTGGGTAAAATGGTATATAGTATGTACCATCCCCATAGTAACTGTGTTTGTATCTATGTGATTCAAATTATTGATTTTATCGCACATATGAATACACGGTTTTTCTCGCGTGCCTCGAATATGCAATTGAATTTCTTATTTGTTGACCCAGGTTGTGTACTATTTATAAACCTTGCAATATTCCCTAACGCTTTTGGCCTTCCATCAATGTACATAGCCACTCCTTTATTTTGATCCTTATCTTTTAGTTGTATATAATTAGTTGACAGTGCATACCTACGTATACTTCGTGTATATCGAACCAGCTGCATCCAATCTTTGTAACTGTAACAGGGTCCGACATACTCCATCAATTCAGTAACTTTGTCGTAACAGACTTTTATGTCGTCCATGCAAAATAGGCCCAAACCATGTAATGACGATGGTGCTATGCGATATATCCTCTCATTGACACAAAAATTAGTGTTTATTGGAGGAAGTTCCTTGGGTACCCATTGTTTCTGTAGATGTTTGTACCTCAAGGGCACCTCGATGTCGCCTATGCTCTCATCATCATAAGAACATAACCCCCCTTCAGCAAGAAAAAATTCCATGCATTTATGGAATTTTCTTCTAATCTTTTGACCTCTAGTTGATCTCCCTCTTTTAGACCTACTACATGTCTTGCTTTCCTCTTCTCTTCCTGAATTTCCCTCGCTCCAGGAAGATAGATCTAACAAATACCTATTTGGTGGTACCTACACTCATAAGGATGTTGGATGCAATTCTTTCATGGTGATGTGATCCCAAGGTATGGAGTTGGAAGATTAAAAACCAAGGTTGTCACTACTAGTCAAATGCATGTGGAGGTAACAATAGTTGTGAATGTATCAATAAACCTTGTAAGGGTCTGATGATTAGAGATCACTTGGTAAGCATGGGAATGGTTTGTAGGGTCACCAACCTTGTGTTTTGAAGCCATTTCCAGGCATTGTATGGAATTGCATGGCCTTGAAGGCATGGTAGAATGGTTAGATATGGTAATAATCTCAATCACCTTCCTGTTACATCAGATTTCATGCATTTTAGTTAAGATTTGTGTGAGTTATTGTGGATTTACTTCAGACTGCTAAAACCTTCAGTTAGGGTAAGTAGAGATAGAAATAATTATGCTTCTCCTTTATTAATTGGTGGAATCTTTTGGTTTCTTGTGAGATTATCCTACTATGAATGTTCTTTCATGTTTCAATGGATTTAGGGCAAAATCATAAAGATAAGATGCGAGGGAATGAAGTTTCTTGACTGAAAAACTGTGTGTATAGTCTGTGAATAGAGTAATTATGAAGGTTAAGCCCTTAGGGTTTTGTGAAAATACTTTGTAAATAGACTTTGATGCTTTGAAGAGCATATACCAGTCAAACTAAACATGTCCCAAGCACTGGACAAGTGTACTTTGGTCAGAAGTTAGTAAAGCAACAAACCCTTATGCAAATCAGGCCTAAATCTGTCTGAGACAACAATATTTGAAGGTTGTGTTGTAAAAGTTTTGATACCCATTTTGAATATGTTTTAGGTCTGCAAGGAGGGCATTGAAAAGTGTGGATATACTTGTGTAATAGTGCTTAGATTGTGAATGAAGCCCTAAAAAAAAGGTTGGTAGACCTACAAGCATTGCAAACAGGGTATGAAGGAACCAATGACAGTAAGAACTTTAAGGGCTTTCAATGATTAAGTGTGAGTTCTTGATTGTTTTGGTTAAGAGATTACCAAGGTATAATTTGATCACATTTGATATAAGGTTTGGTGTAAGCATGAAGTTAAAAAGTCCATTGCTTTGACTGATCTGTCTAATAATAGCCCTGTTTTGGAGACTAAAATGAAAGTACAGTATATGATTTTGTTAAATTGTCAAGAATAAAGGATGGGAGATGGTTTAAATTTGTTTGAAGTGAAATGGAATGGAAATTGTGTGGTCTATATTAGCCTAAATATTGTTTTGGGTCAGATTACTTTATGTTGAGTTAAAATTGTGAAGTTTAGGACAGTCATAAAGAGAGTTAATGGTAAAATGAAAGGGAAGACTGGGTAATTGTTTGTTTTGATCAAGATGAAATTGACTAAGGTGTTTTAAGGTCTGGTAATGGTTTGGAACTCTAAAGCAAAAGTTGAATGTTTGTGTTGAGTTTTGTGAAGGGAAATATAGTTGAATAAGTGTGTCAAAAGAAGGAAAGTTCAAGATTGTTTGTGACTTGTCAAATGAGATTGTGTGAGTTTGTTTCCTTTCTTTAACTCTGCATCATGTACTTCTATACATTCTCTTATGGACAGGCACTAGGCATTTTTCACTGCACTCATAGAACATGTATTATTTTTTAGTCCCTTTGATCATTTGTGGACTTCAATATGTAAATTTATTTCATCGAAGTTTAGAAATTTGAACCCTAGTGAACTTCGTGTGCTGTTATGTGATGAGAATTCCTTTCAATCTTATAGTAGAAAAAATATGCTAAGATAGATACAAAACTGCAGTTCACAGGCCAAAAATGGCCACCCAACTGATTGAACATCTCAAAGCTTGGCTGTTCAAACTAATCAGACACCAGTACTAGGTAGTACTTAGGTTTGTCAATGGGACATTAGCTCGAATTGACCAAAATATAGCATGTAATACCTCGATGGGAACAAACAGAGTCTAAATCACTGTACTTGCAACAAGATTTCTAAATGTGGGGGAAAAATCACTTATAGTCATTGTCCCTTGGTCAATTTTCCCTCTTTGAGTGCCCTCACCTCTCGCTCTGGCTTTCCTCTTGCCAAATGGTTCCTAGTCTTCCTCCTTGACTCAATGGCCTTGCAACACTCGTCCAGTGAAGTCTCACAACTCTCCACTTAGGGGCTAGATACAGTGGTTCTCGGTGCAACTCTCCAGTTAGGGTCTCAGTGCACTATGCTATGTCATGCTCCTGCGCGCACGGGGCCAAAATTTAAAATATATAGTTTATATATATGCTATGTCAACATATAGTTTGTATACAAAATATATATGCTATGTCAACATATAGTTTATTTTATTTTCTACAAAATATAATTTTTGTATGGTGGCTTACTGAGCTTATATAGTTGGTTTTCTCTTTCTTTACAATTTTTGATGATTTATTTCCTATGACATGATTGAATATTATCTACAGTCCTAGTGATTGTTAAAAATGCTTATGATATGTGATGTTTAATCATGATGGATGTCTAAGAATCAATGATTGAAATACTACTTGACTAAAGATTGAGCTATCTGATATTTTATCATTTAAACATCATGGAAGAAATGCTTGCAATCAATGTCTTATTAATGTAGCCTACAAGGTTTCTTTTCCTAGTTTTTTTTGGTCCTATTCTTGTTATGACTTATTTTTTTACATTGGTCTATTACAGTAATGGGGAGCATATCTAGTGAATCGATTCTTTCAGTCTCTTTGATTCTTATCCTTGTGCATAACAAGTTTTCTTCTATCCTATGATTCATTGATTGTTGGTTAAAAACACTCATTACAACTAACATGGATATGAATTATGATGTGGGTGTGAGAAGGGATTGTTGAATATGAAGGAATGGTTTAGGAAAGTACTCCTTAATCCAAATAAGTCATTTTCTTGTCATGGAATGTGTTAAGAGACTTTAAAATTAATATATTCAATCTAGTTAATATTGACACATCTAAAGCATGCCAAAGGCACTTCAGAGACATGCTATGACATAAAGAAGATTGTTAAGGTGATGTCAAGTCAAGGTGATGTCAAATCTTGATCCATTAGGGTAGGAAAACATAGATGCATTGGTACAAAGGTTCCATTCAACTTGGAGGAAATGGATAATTACCTAAGGGGCTAATGTGAGATTGGACCAAGTTTATATTATGATACAAATAGCTTGGGAAAAGGGATGATGAAATGGTTAAGTATGGGAAATTGTAGAGATAAATATAACACCAAGGGAAGAACACTAGAACTAATTTTAGCACTATGGATTTATCCAAGACTCAAAATTCCACTAAGAGGCATCCCTTACCTCTTAAATTAATTCCATAGGTGGGTTTATCCTCCAATATAGTGCCATTGGTTAGCTTATCATGTGAACTTCCGCTATAAGTAGGATTACCATACACTTTCATAACATGCATGTGTGGTTTCAAAAGGTTTATACGTTCTTGTGAATTTGAAAGAAAGGCATGTTTTGACTTTTCCAATAGGTGTTAGGGGTTAATTTGACTTGGTTTTAGCATTAGAGTGACAAACCTTGTGGTTTAGGTTCCTTAGTGGATACACCCATGTTCCTATATCGGGGGAAGATGTGTTTAAGAACAAAGAAGACAAAGAAGCAGAGGAGGTTATATAAAATTTCATGAAGGTGTTGGGACAGGAAAATTTCAAAAGTTTTCCTATCCTGTTCCATCCCCTTATGAGCAATTTCAAAAGTATTATACCCTAAATTACAAAATTTGGTATTATGAGAGCCATTATTTATGTGACAAGATCCATAGCATAGCCACCCATAACCATTAGTACCATCGCCCTAGTTACAACTGACCAAAATACCATTACATCCACTTCAGCAAGACTTTGAACCCTTCATACTGACCCAAAAAGCAGCAAGGATTTAGACTAGTGAAGAAAACAACTTACACAAGATTTGAAATCTTATGAGCTAAGGGTATATCAGCCTAGAATAGCCCCATCATTGGAACCTTTCATTATGCTACACCAATGGTCCGATAGAGACAAGATAGTATTATATCGGTATGACAATGACCTATCAGAGTAACTTTTGAGTCATCCCATCGATAGAATGATGAAATTAAACATGATGAAATTAAAATCCTCTTAGATAGATCACAATAATTTAATAGATCTTGATTGGATCAATAAGAAGAGTCTGCCAGTCACATCCCTGCACGTTTATGCAAGTCATAAACTAGAAACATTGTGCCAAACAATTAGAATTATTGCCAGGTAACACCATTAATCCCAGGTTCTCACTTGACCCTGTTTACCCAACAAGGCACTGGTCTCACCCATTCCATCTTACTTAGAAATTCCATCAATATAACTTAGGGTTTTTACCTTGATATTGCATATACAATTTATACCAAATTACCATCATTTCATTTTAGAATTCCATAAAATCTCATTTGAACATTCACATTTCATATTTACATATTAGAAATAGAAGTAGTTAGCAAGCTTTCATCTATTCCACACCATTTGCCACTGTGGGTAGATTCGTTCATTTAGATAAAAACTGCACATCAAACCAATCTGCTTCAACTATTAAGGTACACCCGCCTAGGTCTTGCAGAGCCTAAAGTGTAGAGAGTCATTAACCATACTGGTTAACTCTATCAATTGGCTCAAGAATGTTGCAAGTCTGATCACAGAGCTTGGCATCCTCTTAGGACTTGTAACTTGCATTTTTGAGACCCAACAGAAGGAGTTAGAGCAAAAAAAGCAAAGGTTGTAAGAAATGGATGATTCATCTGAAGAAGAATCTGTGGGAGAAAATGAAGCACAATCACAGTCTCTCGGATGATGAATGATGAATACGAAGAACTCCTTGACAGGGAGTTACAAGTAGCCAAGGAATTGCGTGTAGATGAAGATGATAGGCTTACATCCTATGAATCCTTTATTTCTGATAATGAGTTTGTCAAGTCAAGAGAATTTAAATCTTTTTTATATAATTACAAAGCCAAAAGGTTGAGGGAATCCATCCCAAATATTACCCCTGAAAATGAACAATAATTGATGAAAAGGTTGAAAGATGATATAGATAGTGAAGTGCAGAACATGACCCCTAAAAGGGGTAGACATTTGTTACTTGAAGCTAGTGTAATAGTATTTCCTGGTTGGGACCTCAGTGCCTCTTTAATTTTTGATAGTTTTTTGCATAACAAGGAAGGAGAATACAAGTTAAACATAGAGGGTGTGAAGGAAATTTACATAGG
The DNA here is from genome assembly GCA_027924645.1 of Cunninghamia lanceolata. NCBI lineage: Eukaryota > Viridiplantae > Streptophyta > Pinopsida > Cupressales > Cupressaceae > Cunninghamia > Cunninghamia lanceolata. The sequence continues at coordinate 13,944 of BSBN01001480.1, forward strand.
GTCAAGATTCAATCCTGATGAAAATTCAATGTTGATATGGGCACTATACCCACCTCACAAAAGGCCAAAGATCATCGATATCGAAAAAGCCTTTGGACACATGATGACCCTTAAAGTTGGGGAAACTGACCCCGTGGCTTCAACAGACATTGGCATAAGCATTGCTAAGTTCAACAAGGCATAAACAATACAGTTGATGAAAGAGAAATTATTACAAAATGAAAAGTGAAAAATCAGATTTAGAAATTACTGCCATGAAAGATGCTAGAATGAGGATCACCTCTGGAACTGATATAGAGTTGCAGAGTGAATATGAGTAGTTGCAAGAAGAACATCAACAGCTAGTAGAAAAGTTGAAGGACCTTCAGTTTGACACTGTGGCAACGATGTTGCACAAGAGATTTACAAACCTGAAGATATGCCTTGATGATTTTTGGCATGTTCACAAAAAGAACTATGAAGCCATTCTTGAGCATGGGAGAGTGAAAAATAGATTGGGTACTAAGAGACATGCTATGCAACTACATGAGGGATCTGACACCAATTCCATCTCGGCCATTGACACAATCATGAGAAAGCATGCCAAATATGATGAAGACTTACACTTAGAAAATGCAGGGTTTGATGATATTGTGAAGTTGGGATTACCCAAATTATGTGATAAGAATGGGTTTCTGAAGGAATGAGATGATTGGATGGATGAATGCAATAGGATACTTCAGGAAGCATTGGATACAGTCAAAGCAGAAGGGCTATTGCTGGATGGAGCATGCAAACATATGGAATTGATGATAAAACTCGAATATGAAGCCTGAAATGCAGTGCATGATGTGGATACCCATACCTTGGAGGAGTATAAAAAACATCTCTCAGCAGCTAAGTCAATGTTAGGAGAAGATTAAATTGTTTTATAAGTTTAATTAAGATCAGTAGTTTAATTATTTTCCAAAAGACAATCCGAAGAGACTCCTTTGTTGGGTCTTCTTCTTATATATATGAAATTCGAATTGTACTATTTGATCATCAACACTTTTTAAGATTTTAATACTTTTCAGCAGTGAAAGACTTATTTTCTGGAGTAATACAATACTAGTACTTTTCTATTTGTGTGTGGAAGATTCTTTCATTTGGACTAGTTCTCTGTTGTTTCTTTTCAAGCAATTGAAGGCAATGTAAAATGTATTCTAATTAATCTCCATGACCATCTTATAATTACCTCTGACTTTCCTCAATCTACGTTTCCCCATCAGGTACTCCCCTTTGAATTTGTTAATAGAGTTGGGATCCCAAATGCGATCTACATGGATCTTTGCTGCAAACTTAGGAAGATATCCAGTAATGTACACAATGGTCTGGTATACCATATATCCCTCCACCATAGAACCCTTAGGATGTGCTCTTTGTCTAACCAAAGCCTTCAAAAATTTCAAGTGCCTCTCAACCATCCACATTGACCTTGTGTGTACAGGTCCACACAATTCAATCTCCTCAACTTGGTGTATGAGGTAGTGTTCTTGTGCATTGAAAAATGTCAAAGGTAGACACTTTTGCATTTCACACATTAGACAAGGAATTTTTCTCCTCCAATAATTTATATATGCTTTATGGATTTCTTTAGATGACAACCATCTACAAGTGATTCAAGGCGCAAATATATTAACGAGATTTAACAAAAATATACAATATATTACATAACAAGTAAAACAAATGGAAAATATAAGATCTATACAATGAATTGAACAAATATCGCTACTTACCTCATGTATTTTCCAAGATCATATATAACTTTCTTGACATTGTTGTCGAAGTTGTCTGGGAGAGATAGAGGTAGAATGTACTGCAACAATTATAAAATGATCTTTTCATTATTTTTCCAAAACTAGTAAACATAATACACTGAAAAGTACATGCAATATACAAATATATATATAATATACCAGAATAATTACCTTAATGAAGGTATGCCAATCATGCGTTTTCATCCCTAACCTAAATTCACCTTTCTTTGTTATGATATTGTTTATATTTGCAGCAAATCCTGTGGGAAATTGAATTTTTCGTATGACTTTTTTATAGCATTGCTTTGCTGCTCCGTTAATAACCAAGGAAGGGCACTTATATTAATTTGGTCTCCATCGCTATTTAATTGAATGCCATTTTTCATTGCATGATTGGCTTCCTGAATGTCACTACAAATTTTGACAATTTTTTCTTTGTCATGCCCTCCATCCAATATTTTCCATAACGTTTTTGTTATATTCTTTCCGATATGCATTATATCAAACAAATTCACAATTTGTAGCTGCTCATAGTAGGGCAACCTACTAAATTGTTTGGGATAACTTTTCAATCCTTGTGGAAGCCGACCATTAATGCCTTGACGATGTTCATGAAGCATATAAGTTAAACAAATTAACAACGACAATCATTGTCAATTACAACATGAGTAAACAAAACACAATATAAAAATATAAATTCCAAACATATCATATATGATAGATAAACAATTTGATCAGATGTATAACCTTGACGATTAGTTCTATTATATTCTAACTTCCATAGGTGAGGTGTCATTCTTCATGGTTTTGATGTAGTCTCTTCTTTCCCATTAAAAATATGTTTTTTAGTAGTTCGATACTTATTATTTCTGTGGAGGAAGTGCCTATACTCATCAAACACTTTCTTTCCTAAACTTGTTGAACGACGAGATTTCATCTTTGGACCACAAACTGGACATGTAAATTTTCCCTTTGTTTGAAGACTTGCAAGATCATATATAATTGGATTAAATATGTCAATTTTTATAATTATATATAATGAATAGATTATTTAAAAAACATGCATGATATCTACTTCATAAAATTAAATATCATTAAAGTGCAGTCAAACGTTATAGCATACCACAAAAATGTGTTAGCCCTGAGGCATCATGAATTGTCCATACAAGCATTGCATGGAATTGAAATTATATTTGTCCTATTGGTCTAGAGATGTCATACATAGTGATGCCATTCCATAACTTTAGTAACTTGTCGATAAGAGGCTCGATATATACATTCATATCTTTAACTTGGTACTTACCTAGTTGAATGAACATAAACATTACATAATTATTATAACCATTTTACTTTAATATATATAAATTAATGTACATGACTATTAAATGAAAAAATATAAGTCATTATGCAACAAATAAGACAAATGAGATGCTACTACATTAAAGAAAATTGATGTAAACAGATACCTGGAATAATCATTGCCAACATTATGTGCTCCCTCTTTATTAACATCCATGGAGGAATATTATTGTTGATAACAAAAACATGCCACACCGAGTAAATAGATCTTAGCTCTCCAATTGGATTGACACCATCCGTTGCTAATGAAAGCCTGAGATTACGAGGTTCTTCTTTAAAGTGTGGCCATTTTTCCTCCATGTCCCTAAATGCAAAACCATCCGTAGGCATTCAAAGAATGTCATCTCCACTTCTATTCTATGCATGGTAATCCATAAATTGCGCTAAGCTTTCGCACCTAAATAATCATTACATACGTGGAATAATGGGAATATAATGAAGAACCTTGCAAGGCACCTTTTTTGTTAGTTGATTTGTTCGATATCTACTGATATGACATTCTGGGCATTTTGTTGTATGATCATTGGGACATGCATCTATTGCTTGATACTCCATTCCAATATCTTTCATAATGGCAGATAAATCTCGGTATGAGCGAGGTAAAATATTTGATGGTGGTAACAAAAATTCACCTATCAATCTACAACAAAAAAATAATTTGTTAATATAAAGAATATTAATGGTACATATTTCATCCTTTATTTACTAGTGATGAGCTAACAACAAAAATAGATGAAAAAAGATGACATATATGACATACCTTAACATCTGTGAGATTGCTATGTTGGATAAACCATTCATAACCTTCAAGTTCACCAGCAACAATACATCAGAGAGAAGAGCTGTTTGGGAGCCTTCATAAAGGGGCTCATATGCCTTCTCAAGTATAGGTAAATCATGAACATCATTAAAGTCATCTCAATCATCATGATCAACTGCGCTACTAAATGTGTCATGGATCAATGTATTTGTACCATCATCTTCAACTGTGTTTTCTGGCGCATGATCATCTTCTTCCATAGGATCATTAACTTCATCTTCGATATTCACAACTCCATGTTCCTCCGCTTGCAAAACCACATTCTCTGTGATGTGATAATCCATATCATGTGCCCTAGGGTGCCCCACCTTTATAATAATGATCGACACAAATAAACCATGATCATGATCAAGTGATTTTTTATATATATATAAAATGTTAAAACGATATAAACATTTACAAATTCAATCAATATAAAGACATATAATGAACAACTTACCAATGGACGATAATCATGCCCCCCTTCAACATGACCATGCTGCCTACAATGTTTCTCAGTTGTTGTGATTAAAAGTCTTCTCGTCTTTAAGACCTTGCAATTATTGCAAGGACAATAACATTTCCCATCACCCTTTCTTTTCAATCTAGCCCACAATCTAGTAAGTGTCTCTTCATTTTGTTCTGCACTAATATTATCTGACATGATTTTTCTTTACCAAGATTGAATATTTAGATCTTCAAAAAATATCAAACTCACACTCCAATAATTTTTAATCATAGACAGGTAACAAAATCTAATAATTCTGATATTTTGCACCAAAAAAATTTGGCCTATAACCTCCACAAATTGTCACAAGTATAGCAAAACATTGTCGCAAGTATAGATAAATTGTTGAACTCACTTTTATTTATTAAAAAACATTCGTTGGAACCGCGATGAATGCTAACCATATACCCGTTGACCCACAAATTAAGGAGGCTAACCATATGTCGGCCCACAAATTGATGGAAGGGGATAGTTGACTTTAAGTGTATGTTGAAATAGGGATGAAAATCATGGAGTGTCGCAAGTTCGACGAATGTCGGGCATCAATTTTTTTAAAAAATGAAAATTTCACATTAAATACAGAGGTACCCGACGATACATCTTTCGTCAAAAAGTTTCATTGTATTTTGTAGTCAAATGAGTTAGTGACGAGTTCACAGTAGTACCATTCGGGTTAACTAATGCACCCACAACATTTATGAATTTGATGAACAGTGTGTTTAGGGATTGTTTGGATGAATTTGTGTTGGTCTTCTTAGATGATAGTTGAGAATAGTCTTGCAGTGCTTGAGAGAGTGTAAACTTTTTGGCAAATTATCTAAGTGTATGTTCTACTAGAGTAAAGTGCACTATCTTGGCCACGTGATTTCAGTAGATGGGATAGTGGTAGATCCAGAAAAGATCAAAGCAATAATGGAATGGCCCGCACCACAAAATGTAACTGAGGTTAGAAGCTTTATGGGGCTGGCTGGATATTGTAGGAAATTTGTGGAAGGATTCTCGACAATTGCAACACCCATAACCTCATTACAGAAGAAAGGTAAGAAGTTTGATTGGACAGACATATGTGAGCAAGCTTTCCAGCTCTTAAAAGAAAAACTCACGACAACACCTATTTTGACCATACCTAATCCAAATGGTCATTTCACAGTGATAATAGATGCTTCTGGTGAAGGTGTGGGAGGAGTGTTGATGCAGAATGGGAAAGTGGTGGCAAATGAATCCTGAAAGCTAAATCAGCATGAGTTAAACTACGCACCTCATGATCTCGAGTTGGCGTCCATTGTTCATGCACTCCAGATGTGGATGCACTACCTCTTGGGAAAGCCCTTTGAGTTAAAGACAGATCATTTGGGGCTCAAATACATCTTCACCCAACCTAGTCTCAATGCACGACAGAGAAGGTGGTTAGAGTTCCTTGGTGAGTATGACTTTGGAATTGAGTATATAAAAAGGAAAGGAGAGTAGGGTTGCAGATGTTCTTAGTAGGAGAAGACATATGGCTGCCATGGTGGCTACTAGATCCAATCTGAGACAACAGGTAATCCAAAACTTGCAAGGAGATGAGTATTATGATCGAGTTAAGCAAGCATTAGAAGTAGACCCTTCAGATCATTGATTTAATGGGTATGTGTTTGAGTTAGATGGGATTTTGAGATACCAAGGAAGGATGTATATCCCAGTTTCAAGAGAGTTGAGGAAATTAGTTCTCAAGGAAGTCCACAGTGTGTCATATTCAGGACACCCAGGAGTGACCAAGATGATGGAAGGGTTGAGACCATTGTACTTTTGGCCTAAACTTAAGAAGGAAGTAACTGAGTCTGTTGAGCTCAATGTTTAGAGTGTCAATGTGTCAAGGTTGAACATGTCCATCCTGCAGGAATTCTTTATCCACATAGTGTTCTAGAGTATAAGTGATAGGTAATTAGCATGGATTTTATTGTCAAAGAACTAACATGATGTCATATTGGCAGTGGTGGACAAGTTGACAAAAGTAGCCCATTTCATTCCCAGAAATCTCTTAGACAAATCACTGACCTTAGTGAAAAAGTTTATCCAAGAGATCTTTCGATTGTATGGAGTGCCAGAGATGATCATATCAGATCGTGACACTCGAACGACCTCTCTATTTTGGACCATGCTTAATGCAGCCTTGGGGACTAATTTGAACTTTAGTACAACTTATCATCCTTAAATAGATGGTCAGACAGAGAGAGTCAACCAAGTAGTGGAAGATCTCCTAAGGATGTACTATATGGACAAACAATATAAATGGGAAGAATATCTACCTTTGGTAGAGTTTGCATACAATAATTCATACCATGCATCTTTAGGGATGGCATCATTTGAGGCTCTTTATGGGTGCAAGTGTAGGACACCCATTAGTTGGGACAAAGTTGAATATAGAATAGTGGTTGGACCTGACATGTTAAAAGAAATGGAAGATCAGATGAGGCTAATTAAAGAGAAATTAAAGCAAGCCTCAGATAGACAGAAAAGTTATGTAGACAGAAATAAGACTTTCAGGCAATTCTTAGTAGGTGACAAGGTGTTTCTAAAGGTCAAACCACACAAGAGTTTGATTTCATTTGGCAAGGCATCCAAACTCACTCCCAGATTCGTAGGACCTTTCTATGTTCTTGAAGTGATCAATCCAATTGCATATAGACTAGCTCTGTCACCGGCTCTCACCAAAATCCATAATGTTTTTCATGTGTCATTACTCAAACCTTATCATCTTGATGCATTGCATATTCTTGATTGGTGTGCGCTACATGTACAGGATCCAGGAGTAGTGCTAGTGGAGCCTATTCGAGTCTTGGAGAAGCACAACGTTAAGTTGCACAATAGAGACATAGTGCAGTATAAGGTCCTGTGGGACCAGTATTCAGTGGACAGTGCCACTTGGGAGGATGCTACAGAGATTGATAGATCATTTCCGCATTTGATAAATTAGAATAGTTACTTTTATTTCATGCATATTAGAGACACTATGATACTTTGATGATGGTACATTTGATACATTGAGTGGTGTTAGTATGATACTTTATTATTTTTGTAGGATGTAATAAGACATCGAGATGATGTCTCTTCCAAGTGGGGAAGGGTGTCACATCTCAGACTTTTGGGATAGATTTCATTAAGTAAATGCATGGAAAACTATTGAACTCTATTGATGACATTTGATTTTAAATCAATTTGATGATGATATATTAGTAAGCTTACGATTCAGTTCTTTATGTCACTTCGGCTATATTTTCAGAACTAACCTATTAACAGTGGAAAATGAGTGGGATTGACTATAGGTTTTGTCGAAGGTAAGAACATGTTTCAGGTAGAGGGGACCTAGCCATTTGTTAATAATTAGATGGGTTTTGTTTGGTGCCCTATCACACATGCACATAGAATCATATTTTTTTGCTTTGTTGATTATTGTTCTAACGTTTTTAAGGATGCATACGTATATGACTAATGTTTTTCTTGATAATGTTTTGTTATGCATGATTTTGATGCCTCTTGTCTTTGTTATTTTATATAAATAAATAATACTAAATTTGATTAAAATATTAAAAAAATGCTATTAATTACACCGAAGGCGTTCCCTTTGTGAACAAGATGAGATGACTTGGAGAATCAATGGTTAAAAATTGTCCACATCAGTGGCAATACGATTGAAACCATCCCGAATGTCAATTTTTCATCATCATTTTTCAAGCCACCGTCCCTATTTTCTCCTTATCTGTCGCTGTTTTCCCTTTGTTCACCTATGGTTTGTTTTTTTCTGTTCATGCATGCTCTCCCATGTTGCATCTCTGCATTTGTTATTAATCCTGGTAAAGGTTTTGTTTGCGAGAAAACAAAGAAACGAAGAAAGAAATAATTCACATCGGGAAATTTTCTAAACTCGTCGGTTGTTTTCACGTTGGGAAATTTTCTAAACTTGTTGGCTATTTTCACGCTGGGAAATTTTCTAAACTCGTCGGTTGTTGTCACATCGGGAAAAAATCATGTTAGAAGAAGTCTCATTTAGGTTAAATGTCCCCCGCCGGATACCTTGGGATTTTTTTTGGGAAGGGAAAATGGTTGAAAGCAAATAACTCAAGCAAGATTTGGTAGATGCTTAGCTTTTAAGTCATTTCATTATTTTAACTTTTTGGGTTGTATTTAGTATTGCAAGTGTTTGAGATTTGAGACAATTTTAAGCAAGCTTGAGTTGGAGACTTCACCACCACATTGCTAATGCAAGTGAGATATAGAGGAGTTTTTCAACATCATGTGAGAATAAATTTTTATAGTTGGAAGACAAAAAAAAGTTATTTATGTTGAGAGGGCATTTTTTAGTTAGACAACCAAGTTTCAAAGTTGATCTAGGCTGCTTGTCAAAGTGAAGCAGTCATCTTTCACAATTAAAAGTTTGTTTTTCACTACTTTGGAAGTCATTTTTCATTGTCTAATTTCTTTTAAATAAATATTACATATTGTATTGTTATAACTTTTTTATATTTTATGTTTTCTAAATCATAATTTCTCTCAAAATAAACTATAGGACCCCATTATTCAAGAACATGAATATAAATTTTAATCTTGAAAAGGAAGGGGTTCAAAATTTAGAAGATGCAATCTTTTGGGTAAATCATGGTAAGGTTACTATTCCTATAGGTAAAAACACATTTGTTTTGGTTAGAAAAATATGGACTAGAAGTTTGCATTGAAATACTTAATACTTGAGGAGAGAATTAAAATATAGCGAACTCTCTAATCCTGATGAAGAGGATGATAGTTTTCAAACTTAAACTCTTGGATTCAATTCTTCCATTTTGTGGGATGGAATTCAAGGTTCAAAATATCAGATAACTTATAACTCACCAAGTCTTTTGGATAGGTGAAACCTTAAAAAATATGCAATATTTTTCCATTACATCACTATTTGGCAATAACAATAAGGATAACATAAGCAATGACATTACTCCTTGTTCTTATATGCGTGGTATCTCATTTACTATAGCATTCTTTCCTCATTTTCTTGAGATGGTACATATAGTAAATGAGGTACCTAAAGGATAAAAGCCTACTAGATATGACAAATACACCTCCCTTTTGGAGGAGAGATGTTCTTTCATTATGGATAAATGGACTCATACTAGGAATAAAACATTATTGAAGAATTATTTCTTATCATTGTGGACTTTAGTTCTTGAGGTCTATCAAGTGCACTCTATGGAGTTATTAGCCAAGTTTACTTCTCTGGGGTAAGATAGGCATTTTTTTGGATGCCTGAATGTGTTTCTACAGTGAACAATATGTTGAAGGACTTCAGAAATAGGCCAAGTTGCTCCTTATGTTACACATGGCATGAGATTCAAATGTCTGTATCTAACCATCATCAAGTGTTAGCTATGTAGTGGCTTTCAAATCCAGGGTTTGTCTCACCCATTTCATGGGAAGACACTGTTGTCCCCATAGCTTATAAGGTTATCACTTTATATAAGCTACGTAAGCTTCTTTTTTATGAAATTAGGGCTCTATGGGAGCCTATTTATTTATCCATCTCCAATCATCTAGGACTTCATTACTTGTAGACTTCCTTGGTTTATTTACCCTTTGCTATAATTTCATACTTTTGACCTTAAATATTTAACTTATATTTAATGCCCTCTTTTTAATATCTCACTTTTATTTTAAGGATTTATATTTAGATCTTAATATTCAAGAGCTCATTTAATTTTAATCATATAAATATAGGCTTCACCATTGATTTAATTATTTCCTTTGAAACCTTAAATTCATGTGAATATAAAAATATTCTTTGTATGTTTTGTTAGGCCCACTTGCCAACTCATATGTCTCTCAACGAATAGTGCATCATTTTTCTAACAATTTTGGAGCCTTCCGTTGGAGATGAGTGCACTATTGATTGGGTTATGCTTAGACATTTCATGCACAATAGCACTAACAACATTAAAACCTCAATCCTACTCTTGTGTAGACTATTTGATGGAATTATGCCAATGGTGGCTATGAGCTTAGTTTGCCAAGCTTCATTCAAGTTGTTTTATTGAGTTTGTGAAGACTACAAACCATTTTATCTTCTTTATATAGACACTATGTCTTTAAATTATTGTACCACGTTGTCTTATAAGTCCAAGCAAAACAACGATATCTCTAATTTATCCACACAACTATTATTCATTCTTTAATTAGCCTTAAAATATACTACACAAGGGTAAGTGCATAGAAATGGGGGGCCAAAAGGAAGTAAAAAGTTGTAGTGCCCCTCCATTCTCACTGTGGATGTGCAATTTGAGATCTCTAAGACATGCAGAATTCTGAAGCTAAGAAGATACACGTCTATTAACTAAGCAACTTACTGGAGCAAAGAATATATGTTTTCCACTATGCTAAGGATGGATATATAGTTCTTATTATACTTGTTTGTAATTGCATGAGAGATATCTTGTTCCTAATTGAAAAGATATTTTATTATGTATTTGTAAATTAGGTTGTATCTCTGTTTATATCATTTAAATACTAGTTAACTAGAAACCAAATTGTCGCATTTGGTTATCAGTTAGCACATTATAGAAGTGAGTATTATAGGATCATCCAACTTGGTGTTATAAAATAAACCTTGCATGTTTATCAAACATTGCATGTTTATCAAACATGTATCTTTATTTACTCATGACAATTTCTTGTAATCCTTTTTATAGGACTTTAATGAATACTTATCTAATGTTATAATATGGAATTGTATGTGTATATTCTTCTGATGCAAATAGACTTAGAATGATCTATGGTTGTTATGTAACTCATTATGTTGGTTAGCCCTTATTATTAGTAATGCAGCCATGGTATCCCTAGAGAACAAAGCTTAGTAGATGTTTGAATAAATATGATTTACAGTTCTTCGTTATTACGTTGTTTTAAAAAAAAAAAAATCCCTTTTTGGTTATCATAGTTGAACTGTTCTCTAGGGTTTCATGGTGGGGCATTACATTTGGTATTAGAGCCAAGTTTCAACACTGGGATCTCTGGTTAATGTTGTCACCCATGTCTAGTTATAATAATTCTTCATATGCATGTGATGTGAACTCTTGTGTTGGATATCATGTTTTAATCTAAACACCTAGCTTGATGTGTCAGATAGATGATCATGATATTGAAATTCAACTTCATGTGATATGTAGCAAAAGTAGAGTGAAAGGAAACTGGAAAAGGGAAATGGATAATAGGTAATATTATGATTTTGTAAAGGGAATCACATTGGTTATAGAAATAAATATACTTATGGTATGTGATGCTTGAGTAGTAATGGAATTGTGTATGTAAATGTAATCTCCCCCTGTAAATGTGAGAAACCAGTAACTGTGCATTGGTTGAGTGTTGTGAATACCCCGTACTTGCTTTGTGTACCCATGGGATGGTGATATTGTGTACCCACCTATGGGAGATATGTTGTAGTTTAGGTGTGGGATTAACCATACCATTATGTGTGTTTGTATGTTTGTTACCTGATTGAGGGCCAGCCCATGTGTGGATGAAAAATATATATATATCTATATATATATATATATATATATATATATATAAGAGTAGCCAAAAGTTAGATTCATAGATTATTTTCTTTTGGTTCTCTAGCCCCTCAGTCCGTGAAGGGGTAGTAGCAGCCACAAAGTTCCTTGGGTAGAGTGTGCAGTGTAAGCATATGACGGCACAGAGTGGTTTCCCGCTTAATCGAACCCGAGGAAAGTACTCACTACTTCCCCTTATGATGGATCAGGGTACTTGATCCATATGTGCTAGCCTAATCCCCACAGTTTTTGAGCATCTGGATGGTATTTCTTGGATGATCATCTACCTTGTCTTCGTGAAAGGTATGATATGCCACATGAGTTGTCAGTTGGGGGCCGAGGTCTAGGACTTGCATGGACAACCCAACTGGAACTATGTGATGACATGTGTCGTCACTGGGGGGCCGGGGTCTATAGGGAAAGGGACCTGCATGGATAACCCAAGTGAGACCATGTGCCCCATGTATATTTTGAGGTCCAGCATATGGAGGGAGGTTTGTTACCCATGCTGAGATAGATTCTGTATCTGCTCATGTTCTGACATGATGCACTAGGTACGATGCCACACCTCACTGATGTTTCGACATAATGTTGGTGATCATGCCGTGTTGCTGATGGTAGCAAGATGGGCTCGAGGACACGATGCTGCATTCTTAGACACATGAAGGTGCACTATGAGATTCTATTATAGCCTACTTGTGTGATGAGCGTAATGGGGCCTCGCATACTTGTAGAGAGATACTCATGTTTGTTTTTGATAGTATTTGGGTCAGTTAGCATATGGGTATGTCCTAGCCATGTATACCTCTGGCTACGGTGAGTACCTATGTGTGCCTTTTCCATGAGGCGTCTCTATGCGGGGTGTGTTTTGCGCATGCCTACTTCCACGAAGCCACCGATACACTGCCATGCGGTATATGACCAGTACGTGCCTTCTCCAGCTGGCGTATGACCATGCCGCACTGAGACGTGATGCGGAATATGGCCGAGGTGCACATTCCATGCGAGCAACCAAGGAGTGTGTGGGCCACTTGGCTAGTCCATGCCACGTGACGACGCGATGTAGGATGTAGCCGAGGAGTACACTCTGATCCATGTGGATAGCGTGCTCACTCTGCACCACATGAGGGATACTGCTATAGCTTCACGTTGTTTCCTCCTTCCTTGTTTGGTGGCTAGTATTTGGTCACACAGTGTTGTACAATGCAATTTTGAAGATTGTAAACTTTCTTTATGGTTATTGATGATTTTCTATTGATTGTGAAGGACGACACTTGTTTCAATTTGATTGTGATGGTTTAGCCACACTTTGTGATCTTATTTGCAAGTAACCCTTGTGGTTACATTTGATTTAGTATTAAAATTGTGTGCATTTCTTGCTTTATTGTTGAAATTGAATTTTTATTTAATCTTTCTTTATGACTTTGGTGGCTAAACTAGTTTATCCTTATTGTTTTCGATGTCAGCCATGTGTTGTATTGTGATTCCTCTCCAAGGACGTATGAGGCGGACTAGGTGAGTGTATACGAGGAAGCAAACACAGGGAACTTTGAGGATGGGGGTATGTGAGGCTGTTATACAGCTAGGACCCACTACCCACCTATGTGTGATGACCATCTCTTGGAGGCTAACCACCTTATACAACAAGAGAGAGGTCATTATGGTCTTGGTTGAATGGTCTCACCCTGTGTGTGTGGCCTAACACCAACAAGTCATTGAGTGTGAGGTATGGATTATGTGAGATGGATTTTAGCTCTTGGCTCATGGATTATATATCATGGATTAGTATGCTGCTTTCCGGTGTCCAGATGGACCCTTGTGTAGCCTTGTGATGTGATTCCTGATGATGCAAATTTGTGTGTATGAGAAGAATGTATGTTAAATCGTGAATATAGTACTTATGAAATGATAAATTGTGTTTGCATGCTTCAAAAAGGTGAAAAATCATGATCTTTTGTTGAATATGTTATGAGATTTAGTGTTGTAAAATAATTAAAGTAAAATGTCTTGGTTATAAATGATGGATATTTAATGGAAAATGTGTGTTTTATGTGTTGATATTTTGTGAAAATGTAGCATTTTGACCTATTGATTGCTTAATAGCAAATTGGAAGAGGAATTGCAATGATGGTGTATTTGAAATTGAATACTTTATATGTTTATGATATGAGAAATTCTACTAGTTAGGATTAAAAAAAGGGGGGGGGGTGCAATGTTCTCCTTGTCCTGAAGAAACTTATGGGTGTCAACGCTAACATGAAAGGATTTTGAGTGGTTGATGTACTATGGAACTATTTTTGAAATGCAAGTTTTGATTGTGTTACTATTGTGACATTAAATACTAGGAGGGTAGATTATGTTTGAGATGGAGTACATAAGTTTATAGTTTATAAATTTTTTCCATAGACAAACTAGTGTATATTATTTTTATGAAATGAATCAACTTTGATGTTGGTACTAATGTGTTATGTTTACACCCTAGTTTGTGATTCTAGGAGGAAGTCAAATTTTAGGTGGGGAGGATGTAGTGCCCCTCCATTCTCACACAATCGTTGACTAAGTTTGACTCTTTAGCCATGACAATGATAAATAATTCATTGGAGAAGAATCTTAGGGGGGGCAATCTTTCAATATTTATGCTGCAGTTGGTAGATGGGAAGGGGGAGTTCTTTGTGCAGATTTTAGAAGTTATTACTAGATTGAATTGAAAATTCAAAGGAGAAAAAAAAGATAGAATGGATTCGAATCCAGGTTCGAGGTGTCTATGATCTCACTTTGGCAAACACCAGTGGATTGCATCTACAGATTTGATTTTTCAGTTTGAAACTATTGAACAGGAGGTGTCTCCGATAAATAGGTAAGCCTCTATAATGTGACATTTATAATAATCCATGTTGGTAGACTTTACTCCTATATGTTATAAATTTTTTGATTAATTAATCCAATTTGTATGTGCCTTGTGATCATTGCATTACATGGTGTCTCTTTGAGGTATTCTATCAAATAGTTTATGTGCTTTGTTATGTTTTCATATTTTGCTCATCACCTCTACCTAGAAGGTCGTGGAGGTTGGCTTTACTCTGCAAACTGCATCTAATTGAAAACCACTTCGCGTGTACCCTATAATCATTGAATTTCATGAGAAGACATTTCTCTGGGGTGGTATGCCACAACAATTCATGACGACTTGTCTATGCTTTAGCATTTTTGCATGCAACATCTGACAATACTTTTCCATACCTTATGCTTGATTGGCATCCATATCTCTTGTACTCTGTATTGATCATGTTCTGTGAAATGTTGTTTTATTCTTTCACGTGCCCTTTCCAAAGATTCCACTAGAACTTTGCTTTACACCTTCCTAGTGTATTTGCTTGATAAGCTCAAGGTATTTTAAACAAACCTATCTTCAGATCTGCCTATTGCATTAGCTTGAAAGTTTCTATGTTTTTTTAATAAATATGTTTTGTGCAATCCTGCATTCAATGCATTTTCATGATATAACATCTATTTGAGGCATTCTGTCATATAGTTTGCGACCCTTGTCAGTGTGTCCTCATTTTCTACAAGTCACATTTACTTGAAGTACCACTAGTATTTCATTAAAATCCATTTTGCATGTATTTGCAATCATTAATTTTTATGAGAGGTCATTTCTTTGAAGCATTTAGTCAAACAGTGCATGCACCTTTTCGGTGACTCCACAGTATGCATATGATTTAATTTTCTAAAACCCTATTATCTAATTTACTTTGTGCATACCTTGAGAGCACTGCTTTTGTTGAGAGGCTATCTCTATTAGCCATTCTATCAAATAGATCATGTGCCTTGTCTATATATCCTCATTTTGCATTCATGTTCACCAGAACCATTATTGCTATAGTATTTGTTAAAATTCCTCTATCCTTTATGCTTGATGGTATTGGTTGAGAGCATGGTAGAAAATATGGCCTGTATAAGACAGTGTGGCTAACTCATGAAAATACCCATATTGCTTTAGTTATATTCTATGAAATGGCATCTGTGTGATGCATTCGCCCAACCAGACCGTGTGCATTGTTTGTACTCCCACAATTTGTTGCATTTGCTTAAAAGTCTTAAAAGCCTTTTAAAAAAATGAATCGGTTAAAGGTTTTCTATCAAACAGTTTGCGTGCCTATTCAATGCTTCACATTTTGCATACATGGCTACCTTCCTTAGACTAGCATGTGAATTTAACTATGTTTTTTTTAGGAAAATTATGGAGGTAACTTAAGCGTAGCTTATCCTTTCTTTTAAAACTTCTTACCATATTCTTAAAAAAAAAGAAACTTTCTTAATTTATTCTTTTAGAATATGTTCTTTTCTTTATATATATATATATATATATATATATATATATATATATATATATAAAAAGTTAGTTTTTAGATATATAAAAATAATTTATTTTTCTTTTAATAGAAAATCATGATTTAAAAAAAAATATATATAGAAAGAATATGTTTTTTTACAAAGTTATCTTTTCAATATATTAAAAGAATTAATTTTTATTTAATTAGAAAGATTATCAATTTATATGATTTCATCTTGTTCACATATATATAATTGTCTTTATTCTTTAAATGCTTTAGTATTAGTTTTATATTTTATTATTGTATATAGATAAGTGTTAGTGTTATCCAAGATCGACTTTTCTTCTAGTCTATATTCAAAAATAGAACTTTAGTTAGATTAAATGCTAGATATACTAGTTAGTAGTTATATTTGTTCTTTTATATGGATACATTTTATTATATTTCCATAAAGAGTCATTCATTAAATGGTTTTCTTTTATTTAGTTAAAATATCATTTTAGTAGAGTAGTCAATTAGATGGTCTTTGTTAAGAGAACAATCATATTTACTAAGTTAAATTTATGTTTTCGAATAGGATATATGAAGTTGATTTAATTATAAGAGTTTGTTATTATAGTAACATGCCTAGCTTAGGTTGATGGTATTGAATGAGTATCAGTTTGGTTTATAGGACTATAAATGTTTATGAACTATTTGAATAACATTTCTAGGAGTGGTTCTCCATTTTCTATTTTAATTTGAAGCAACACTTATAATAATGTTAATCCTTAGATTTATTTAATGAAATATGTTCCATATTAGTGTTGAAGTTAATGTGTGACATGCACTTGTTCTTTGGAGTAGTTATATATGTAAAGATATTTTTAGAAAGTAATTATTTTCTTAATTATGAATATTTCATGATCTTATTGAAGAAAATGAAATGAATCTAATCCTAAGATTAATGGTTTATTTCTCTCAGTTTGATTAAAATTTTCCTGGATAAATAAATTGGATATAACTTATATATAAGATGAAGTATTAACCTTATTAGTAAGTATATCTATTTATTAAACTTCTTTCATTAAAATAATATGTTTGTTAATATGAATAATTGATACCTTCTATTGTTCAAAGTTTCTAATATTTAAATTTGGAAAAAAAAATTGTTTAATATTTTGAGTCTGAAAATGAATTAGTAAATATATGTTCTATCTTATATTAGAATATTTTCATTGCTCAGAAATTATGTGAATGATGGCCTTAACTTATAATTGTATGATCATAAACCGCTTAGCATCCAGTTTATACATCTCATATATACATTAGTTTTTATGATGATTTGAGTAATTAAAGTAAATAGTTAATCCTTAGAGTTTAAGTGTTAAGTTCTAGGTATGATGTTGCATAGTTGTGGTTAGCATTTCCACTTTGTTGTTGCTACTTTCTCTTTATTGAAACTAAGTTAAAAGAATTATCTATATATTTCTATTCGTTAAATTCTTGTGCAAGGAAACTAGTAAGATTAATCCAAATCGAGGTAATCTAATGGAGTGAATGTACCATTGTTGATGTAAGCCTTAGTTGTCTATTATGTAATCTTTAAATAGTTAATAGGTTTTCTTCTAGATATAAAGTCATATTGTAGTGAAGAAAGTCCAACAAAAAAGTTTCCTCATGGATTATAGAGTTTGTGATATACTCATGGTTTGAAAATTTTGTTTTGACAATATGTTTTGATTTGGTTGTGTAAGTTATCTACTAGTCAGAAAACTAGAAGGATATTGATTCTCTTCTTATTATGTGTTGCAAAAGTATAAAGATATAATGTCATATGTTAACCCTGGTTGGAAATTATATGAAACCATCATGTGGTTGTAAGTTCAAGTCACGAACTACGAAGTCTCTGCGCTATGCGTACGTAAGCAAGGCCATCATGAGCTCCCGAGACATTAGGTCAGCCCCCTAGGGCCTTAGGCTTGTTATTTTATGTAGTTGATATTTGTTTTGTGTAAATTAGTAACTATGCATGACTAATGCTTCATTAGATGTGTAGTTTGAGATCTCTAAGACATGCAGGATTCTGAAGCTAAGAAGATACACGTCTGTTAACTAAGCAGCTTACTGGAGCAAAGAATATATGTTTTCCACTATGCTAAAGACGGGTATATGGTTCTTATTATACTTGTTTGTAATTGCATGAGAGATATCTTGTTCCTAATTGAAAATATCTTTTATTATGTATTTGTAAATTAGGTTGTATCTCTGTTTATATCATTTAAATACTAGTTAACTAGAAACTGAATTGTCGCATTTGGTTATCAGTTGCCACATTATAGAAGTGAGTATTATAGGATCATCCAACTTGGTGTTGTAAAATAAACCTTGCTTGTTTATCAAACATGTATCTTTATTTACTCATGACAATTTCTTGTAATCCTTTTTACAGGACCTTAATGAATACTTATCTAATGTTATAATATGGAATTGTATGTGTATATTCTTCTGATGCAAATAGACTTAGAATGATCTATGGTTGTTAGGTAACTCATTATGTTGGTTAGGCCTTATTATTAGTAATGCAGCCATGGTATCCCTAGAGAACAGAGCTTAGTAGATGTTTGAATAAATATGATTTACAGTTCTTCGTTATTACATTATTTTAAAAAAAAAATATTTCCCTTTTTTGGTTATTATAGTTGAACTATTCTCTAGGGTTTCATGATGGGGCATTACAAAAGTGATCACTTTTTTATTGAAATAACAAAAATTGAACTTCAACGAGCAATTTAAAATACTTATGCTCAAAGTTTGATAATGTGATAACCCATATATATCCCATATACTACAACAAAAGTTACATTGAGATAACTCAAAGACAATCACAAAATCTACCAAATTCAGCTAATTCCATGTAAGAACATACCAATAAGTGTGATATTAGGGATTGTATTCAATCCCCTAAAAAATGCATGTAATCCTTGGAGACAACCAAAACCAAAGAGACTCGTACTATTAAATCCCTTCTTGTTGTTTACAATTTGTAAAAGCATAGTAAAACCCAACAAACAATAAAATGATTGACACCCTAATGACACTAGGAAATGAAGACAACAAGAAACTCCCCATAACAACCATGGAAAAAATCAATCCACCTTTTTACAATACAAAAAACTAAAATATATAACATTTTATCACTTCCTGCAATATATGGCTGGGGATATTCACCTATTTCCATCAAATTTGCACTTTTCCCCATATAGGTCTACATAAAATCAAATTTGGACACTATATTCTCCTAAATAGGTGAAAATAATGAAGGAAAAGCTATGCAAACCCTCATTATTATACTTATGCCTTCTGGGTATTGAAAAACATATCCACATGCCCTCAAATTTGTATGAACACTATTAAAATCATGTCTTAGATTTGACCTCATACTCTTTCAAGATTCTTGTGCAATAAATACATATGCACAACTAGAAAATGGATGGATAAAATATACAATTGAATAGGTAAAATAAATGAAATATAAATTATATAATAAAAAGTATGGCTAATGTAAAGTGGTGTATTGGTAGTGGTACAAAGCATACATCTAGAAAATTGTCTTATGTGTAATATATTATATATTATATATACATTGGTAGGATGGAATAGGCTATATTTTATTGTATATTTTGAGTGAGTGATAATGATTTTCCTCTCTAAGAAGATAAACTCAGTACAATATTTTACATTACACCACCTTCCCTCCTACTTTCAATTCAACAATGGTTCCTCTAGGAATTATTCAAGAATTATTTTTGTAGATGATTCAAATGATCTATGCCACTATTTTTCCATGCCACCATTAGAATTGTCCTTTTTCTGGTCTCCGTCATCGGGTTTTGTTAGTCGGGTTTATGTTCCTCATTCATTTTTATTCACACATTTAAAACCTACAAGGATGATTTTATGTCCTCTAATACAATTTGATTGTACGCTAGATTTGCCTAGAATCTTTTGAAGGAGACTTTATCCTTGAGTTGAGTGGTTGCCAACTTGCATATATTTCAAATTTACTAACAAAATAGGAAATAAATAATGGAAAGAACGGGGGAGGGCACCATAGATGCCTCATAGCCCTTGTAAATTTAAATGTAAAAGGGCGTATGATTTAAATGCCTCCTTTTATTTAACACTTTAAAGGTTTTTAAAAATATTTTAATTATACCTATAGACTATAATATTATAAAATAAGATTATATATAATATAAATATATAATTTTATATAACAATTATTTAATAATTTACATTATATAATATATAAAAAATATAATTAAATATAGATTTATACAATATTTATAATTAAATATTATATTAAATAATTATTCGAGTATAATAACAATGTTATAATTAAATGCTGCCAATTATAGACCCATATGGTATTCTGGTAACGAATTCTTTATTTTTTACTTGTTTTCACTTAAATAGATTAGTAATTTCTTGTTTTTCAATATCATGTTCCCTAAAATTAAAGAGTCTAGCAAAAAGAACAAGGCATATAGATGTCTATCAACATTACATCAAGGATCTCATCCAACAATATGTGATCTATCTTGAATATTGTAGGATAAAGGAGTAGATAGTGGATCTTTTCACAAGGCTTTATGTGAGACTAAGTTTGTTAATCTTAGATATATCTTTTAGGTTTGATAGAAGTCACATGAATTTCTAATGGTTGTCATTTGATGGGTTATTTTGAAGTACTTTAAAATTATGTTTATTTATTTGAAAGGTCATTTACATAGATAGGTATACATTGACAACATTGTACTAAACAAACCATGAAGATTCATCTTTAAAAAAATGACACATAAGTCAAGTTGTAGAAGTTGTTGATTGTTAAATATAAAGGAATATGTAACTAAAGGACCTAAACATGGCTTAGAACTCAACATGATAGGGAAAGATATATCCAAAGGGTTTGACTATGGTTGAATATGTTTAACTAATTCAATAACAATTGAAATGTCCTTGCTAGAAACTAAATGAGTAGAGCAATTTTGAGTTTAATGAAACACATCCCACATATGGTAGAGATAGGGCATGTGGGGTATGATAGATTTAAACTATGTCTAAGAGATTCCTTTCAGTTGCTATGACATTGAATTTCCTTCTTTGACTTGGTTTTAAGTCTCTTATTACAGAAGCTCTAAAAGAGTGTATTCTAATCATTCAATTCCTTGGCGTTGCATAAGAAATTTAATAGTAATGGACTATTACTAACAATTTATGTGTCTTAGAAAGTGTAATATAGGTTTAACGAGTATGCAAGAGCATTAGAGAGTTGTACAATCTTTAGAACATAAATGTTTTATGTGCTTGTATCATGTAATAAAGCTTATAATGGAACAAAACCACATAAATGATGGAACAAAACTTAATTTATAAAGTAAATTTAGGGATGTTTTATTAGGATTTCTTGATGGTCATAGTTTCTTTAATCAAATGTTTTTAAGAACTTTCCATTTGTAGGGTTTTATGATGTAAACATTTTTCTCATTCTTCTTATTCTGTTCTTAAAAACATTTCTTATGTTTTTCATGATGTATTTGTTTTAAAAATAATTTTTTGGTGGTTTGAAGTTTGGACTACTCAAATTATGAAATTGTCAAAAACATACTCACTAGGAAATATGGGTGCAAGAATAGTATACAGTTCCATAACCAAACACATCTCTCCTGATGGCAATATATAATACGGTCATACCCTTATGCATGGATCACTATACATTGATTTGAAAATGGTGGGTTTGCCCCTGTATGTCTGCTATTTGTACTCGTCAATCTCCCGTTGACTATTGTAAAGAAGAGTTTGTATTAGAGACAATATTCAATAGAGAAGAAAACCAGTAAAGAACAACAATAACAACTGAGAAGGAAATATCCTGTGCTAGAAATTGATATTGCATAAAAAATCTTTTGGTTGCAGACAACCATTATTAGAGTAACCTACAATGGAGGGGTAGTGCTTGGCGCAAATTCTTAAACCAGTATAGATATTTTTTTCATTAATTTAATTGTTAATTTTTTAAGGGTATAGTGCAGGATCAAAATTTATGAGATACTAACAATGAGCTTTCTATAATGACATTAGAACATAACATAGATGAAGAAAGAAGGGGAGATAGAGATAGAGGGATAGAGAGAGAGGGAGATGAGAAAAATAAATAGATGCAAGTGAACTTAGGTGTAGTACATGAACAAGAATCTAGAAAGGAGATGCATGCCAATAGAGACTACACACTAGACATGAAAGCCGCACATTTAAAGTACCTAGTAAGAAAAAAAAGGGATCTAGAAATCTATTAAGATTATGCAAATTGATTCACGATACTTGAAAAAAATTACATATACCATAGGGATACAAGACAATCATCATTTACTTAAAGACATGGCAATTGAACTTCCACAACTCCTTGACATACCCATTGCACCGGCTTCCATAGATGTAAAAATCCAAGAAGAGGGAAAACCATGTCTCTTGAGACACCAAGAGATATAACATCTATCTTTTATATTTGAATTTGTAATAAATTATATATTTATTTTATATATAAATTCAAAATCATAATTATATTTATTATTGTGTATTATATTATTATTTAAATTATAATATAATAATAAAATGCATCTTGTTATATATTATTATATTATATTTATATTTAATAATTTATATTGTTTAAAATATAATATATTAAAAAGTATAATTATAGTATAGATTTTATGTATGAAATAAATATAATTGCATTAAAAAAAATTTAAATATACAATTATATTATACTATATCATATTTAAAATATATTTAATAATTAAAATTATATAAATGTATATATAATAAAAAAAATAGATTTTAATGAAAAATGAAGACCATTTTGAGAATAAGAAGGCTTTGAGTCAAGAGAACTAATTGTATTCTATGTAATTAAAAGGTTTGTACATTGTGAATGTGCATCTAACTAGTGCCACTAATTTTTTCTATAAGGCATTTTATCAAACACTTCCCTATGTACCAAAACCACAAACTCTTTGTCACAGGGAAACAAAGCACTGATACACAAAAAATACCTTACAAAATATATATCAACAAGTGAAAGGTAATATTGCGCAAAACAAGCATGAGACTATCAAATGCAATTGCACACCAAGAATTTCAAAACCTACTAAATGTCCACAGAAAATTTTGTTAAGTGTATCATGCCATATGCTTTATAGATCAACAATAAGATAAGTGGAGTGGGGTTCAAAGCACATTTCTCTCACAAACATGTTTAACATGTTGGATCTACTTTCATGGCCATTGCTTGCTGATGATTTGCTTTGATATCAGTAATTTGTAGTATGTGCACATTGTGTATTTCATAAATAGATAATACTTCTTCCAATACATATCTCTTGATACACCAATGGACCAAAAATATGAAAATCAAGTATGTTTTCTAAAGAGTGGCATTTATCTCTTCCTTCTATTGAATTTACTTCATCCATCAAAGTCTACTTCCTATTCCCAAAAGATGGATGCATTTCATCTTCTATTAGAATTAATGTGGTCAAGATCCATCATATTGGTCAAACATAACCTAAAAAGATGTTGTCTCATGAATTCCAATGATTACAAGAGACACACAAAATGGAGGTCTAATATCATCAACCCCCATAGTTAATTTGCCCACGATCTTTTTTTTTTAAGATTATCTCTCTATCTATCTCTATCAATCAAACTTTAATATCATCAACCCCCATAGTTAATTTGCCCACAATATTTTCCTTGTTTTAGACTCTCTCTCTCTCTGATGCAGAGCCAAACACCCTGATCTCCATTTCCCTTTGTATGTCTACACTTTACTTGCCTATCGGAAAGACCATATGCTATCAGTAACCCTCGAAGTTGTTATTCTAACATCACAACCCTATCCAATGTATGTCTTCAAATTTGTATCTACCGAGAGATACATTCTTCAATGTACATTCAGGATATACATTTGGTGATATACAATCGCCATATACATTTGGTGTGACCTTCCTCATCGATGAGTGCTTTGCATGTGCTCCCGATACACTGATAGAACAACCTGCATATACCTCAGTTGACTTGCTATCGTCAGTTTCCTTCATCGCTACTACCGGTCGCCTCTTGCATCTGATACAATGTATCTGCGCAATATATATGCTCAATATACATTCGTAAGATGCATTCTCCACATACTTCATAGAACATGCATTCGAAAGATGCATTCAAGACATGCATATAGAACCGACCATTGACCGGTCGTTGACCTCCTTGTATCTAACTCAATGTACATTCACAATGTACATCCTCCACATACAACCACAACATTCACTTGCGAGATACACACGAACATACAACTGCAGAATACATAGGAAATGAACCTGACTTACATTAGTGATATACACACAAAATGCATACTCAGTGAAACAACGTGATTCTTCACCGATTTGAACTGTTGCAAACTCTGTAACTTCCCAGATCTTTAACTTTGCCAACCTAGCACATGAGGATGCTAGGATCTCTCAGAGCATAATGTACGCGATCCGACAAACACGAATGAACAAACGAAAAAACACAAAAATGAACTGTACATTCATTCCACCAATTTCGATGAAATCTAACTGGTGGAATGGATTAAGAATCCATCTCTGCCACAAAATAGCAAATTGATTACACAGAGGAAAACTAAAGGAATCAAATGATAGAAAGATGCACAACACATAATTTATTTATTATGTATTTAGAAAATGTGCATACAGATGCTCTGTTTCTCAAATACAATCACACTGATCTCTGATCTGATGTCAACTAAACTGAACTCAAGTACAACTACTACTCTACTGATTACATTCGATATCTCCTCTATTTATCTACTCACCTGAGTAGTACCACCCCGATTCCAAGCGGTTGGGAGACAACCTCCAAGCAGCTGGGAGATCACAACTGACTAACAACCTCTAACTGCTTAACAACCTTTGAGATTACAGCTCGACAAGTGTCCTTGGGACTTACAACACAAACCTAGATACAAACTAAAATAACATGCATTGGTCAAATAGACCTTATTACATTGAATGGTCATCTTAGGACCTTATTGGAAATAACAAAACGAACTATAAACAGTTAATGCCTCATGGAGGTCACTGTGGATTGGGTGCTCCTGCACCATACACCCCACCATGAAAAGAACTCATGCCACATGAGTTAGGTCTTTGTCTTGCTCCAGCTGTATATTCTGTTGTCTCATGTCTTTCCCATGATCTCTAGACTGCAACCTGCTTCCATGGAGTCAAAAACTCATGCCTAGCATTGTAGGCTCTACTCACACCTTGCTTTCTTACTGTCATCTCTGCCTAAACACTTGCATTATACACCTTGGGTAATGCTTCTTGTATTGCTTCTATGGCAGAATATGTTTGTTGTTCAACTCTTGTTGGTTCTAGAGGACAAGCAATGGTCCCTACTATGATAACATCCTTGTCTTTCCAATCAACTTGTGGCTATTGACAACCTTTCTCCTGGACCTTCTATTGATTCATCTAAACTCCATCAGTCAAAACTGAAACCTTCTTCAAACTATGATCTCCATTCCTTGAGATATCCTTAACTGTCTGTGTCTCTGCTTCAGTGATATGCACAAACTCTTTATTTCCCATCAAAATAATTTTGGCTGCCTTCTTTGCTTCAACATCCTCCTACAATGGTGTCATCACAAAAGTTCTCCCTTCCTTCTTGATGGTGTATGTGTTAGCATATCCATCATACAATTCTCTCCTATCAAATTGCCATGGCCTACCCAAAAGTAGGTGACAACATTCCATGGGCAAAATATCACATAAGACCCTATCTTGATATTCTCCAATCTGAAAATCAACATATGCCTGTTCATATACCAAAAGTGATTGACTATCACTGACCCAAGATGCTTTGTAAGGGGTTTGATGTGGAATCCATTCTAGTTTCAACTTATCCACCATTTCCTGAGATACCATATTATCTGTTGAACCAGAATCTATTACTACCTTGCATTTTTTACCTTTGCTTTTGCAATTGGTCTTGAAAAGTGCTCTCCTTTGTATCATCTCCTTGGATGTCCTCAAGATTGTTCTCCTTAGCATCAATGATTCTCCATCTTCAGCTGGGACTGCACTTCCCATTGGAGAGTTAACACTTTCATCTACCTTTTCTTCGTGCACAAACTGGACCCTCTTGTCATTCTTCCTATCACCTCCTGATGATGAACCTTGCCTTTTTGGACAATTGAATGCTGGGTGACCAATTTCATTACAATGATAACATATTCCAATGAAAACATTAGAACTTCTACCACCTCCAGATCTGCCTCTTGTTCCTTTCCATCCATCCTTGAAATCAGACAGCTTGTGTCCTTTACTAGTCTCTTCTCGGTTCTCATTGGTTTGCCTTGTTGTGGGGGTTGATCCTCCCCCTCTTGTATTGCTGCCTCTTCCCCTCATGGACTTATCTTGTCTCCATTTTATCTTCTCTTCAGCCCTTAAGGCCATTTGGAAACACTTACTCACTGTTTCTGGTGCTAAGATGCTGAGCTCATCTTGGATGTTCATCCTTAGGCCATTCAAGTACCTGGCCACTTTCTCTAACTCTTCCTCTTGTCTCTTTGATCTGAGACTGAGTTTATGAAACTCTTGTGTGTATGCATTCACATCAAGGTCTCTTTATCTGAGGTTCTACAATTTCTTATACATCTGCACATCATAGTCGAAGGGTAAGAACTGTGCCTTGAGTTTGGTCTTCATCCTTTCCCAGGAGGTTATCATATTCTTCCCCTCCTTGACTCTCTCTCTCCTTGTTCATAATTCCACCATGCAAGAGTAGATCCCTTCAGCCTTGCTTTTTCTAACTTAACCCTCTTATCATCAGGGATTTCTTTATATTCAAAATGATTGTTCAATGCCTCAATCTAATCAATCACCTCTTCAGCTTCCATACTTCCACTATACATAGGTAACCCATCTATGGTGTCCCTATTGACTGACTTCAATGCATTTAAAAATGCCCTCTGGTCTGCTGGTATCTCTTCTGCCTTTTTACTGGTTTCTCCAATTTATGTATCTTCTTCATCACTGTCATTGTCATCTTCCTTATCTTTGCCTTTGGACTGCTTGAACTCTCCCAACTTGGATGCAAGTATCTCCTCGATCAACTTCCTTATGGCGTCCTATGACATACTTTTGGGAGGCATCCTCTCTACCTCTGTCTCACTTTCCTTGTCTAACATAAACATTCACAGACAACACCCAAACGCCAACACTCCTGCAAATCCTCAATTTGATTTTCCACCCAAATTTTTTTCAGGCTCTGATACCACTATGATGCAGAGCCAAACACCCTAACCTACATTTCCCTTTGTATGTCTACACTTTACTTGCCTATCGGCAAGACCATATGCTATCGGCAACCCTCGAAGTTGTTATTCTGACATCACAACCCTCTCCGATGTATGCCTTCAACTTTGTATCTGACGAGAGATACATTCTTCAATGTACATTCAGGATATACATTTGGTGATATACAATCACCATATACATTTGGTGTGACCTTCCTCGTCGATGAGCGCTTTGCATGTGCTCCTGATACACCGATAGAACGACCTACATATACCTCAGTTGACTTGCAATCGTCGGTTTCCTTCACCGTTGCTACTGGTTGCCTCTTGCATCTGATACAATGTATCTGTGCAATATATA
This sequence comes from Cunninghamia lanceolata, assembly GCA_027924645.1. Classification (NCBI taxonomy): domain Eukaryota; kingdom Viridiplantae; phylum Streptophyta; class Pinopsida; order Cupressales; family Cupressaceae; genus Cunninghamia; species Cunninghamia lanceolata. The sequence goes on from BSBN01001480.1 coordinate 42,055, forward strand.
TGCTCAATATACATTCGCAAGGTGCATTCTCCACATACCTCACAGAACATGCATTCAAGACATGCATATAGAACTGACCATTGACCTCCTTGTATCTAACTCAATGTACATTCACAATGTACATTCACCACATACAACCGCAACATTCACTTGCGAGATACACACGAACATACAACTGCGGAATACACAGGAAATGAACCCAACTTACATTAGTGATATACACACAAAATGCATACTCAATGAAACAACGTGATTCTTCACCGATTTGAACCGCTGCAAACTCTGTAACTTCCCAGATCTTTGACTTCACCAACCTAGCACATGAGGATGCTAGGATCTCTCAGAGCATAATGTACACGATCCTACAAACACAAACGAACAAACAAAAAAACACAAAAATGAACTGTATAGCCATTCCACCGATTTTGAAGAAATCTAACTAGTGGAATGGATTAAGAATCCATCTCGGCCACAAAACATCAAATCAATTACACAAAGGAAAACTAAAGGAACTGAATGATAGAAAGATGCACAACACAGAATTTATTTATTATGTTTTCAGAAAATGTGCATACAGATGCTCTGTTTCTCAAATACAATCACACTGATCTCTGATCCAATCTCAACTAAACTGAACTCAACTACAACTACTACTCTACTGATTACATTCGATGATCTCCTCTATTTATCTACTCGCCTGAGTAGTACCACCCCGACTCCAGCGGCTGGGAGACAACCTCCAAGTGGCTAGGAGATCACAACCAACTAACAACCTCTAACTGCCTAACAACCTTCGAGATTACAGCTCGATAAGTGTCCTTGGGAGTTACAACACAAACCTAGATACAAACTAAAATAACATGCATTGGTCAAACAGACCTTATTACATTGAATGGTCAGCTTAGGACCTTATTGGAAACAACAAAACGAACTATAAATAGTTAATGCCTCATGGAGGCCACTGTGGATTGGGTGCTCCTGCACCACTCTCTCTTTGGTAATAGACTATTCGTATAAATATTGAAATATGTCAAATTCAAATACCCTCTTTTCAAATGTGTATAGATTTATTTAAAAACATATATGTTATATCTCTTTCTTTAACACTTTGTCACTATTTTATTTTTTAGGAAATGTCTCTTCAAATATAAAAAATGTATGGCTTTAATATTTAGAATGGTGCCTTTGATATCACATGAGAGATGAAATCCTAGAGAAGTTTCCATGGAATTATCCACCTGCAAGTTCAAAGTTTTTAACTATTAAATGAGCAACCAAAAAGGTTTTATTTAAACAATTAAAAATAAATTTATATAAATAAAGAATTTAAGAAAAAATTAATTATATAGGTTACATACTTGCATAGTCACAAAAAAAATGTTGACTACAAGATTAGTGCAAAATTTGTAACAATAAACCATAGTTTTGATGGCCTTTTAATACAAATTAGGTTGGCCTTAAGGAACCTACAAATTTATGATCATAAATGTCCATAGGCCAAAACTCTAGGTATAGGAATCCTATTTATCTCCAACTATTACATGATTAGTTCCCTTGCCTCTCTCTTTCCTTTAGGTAGGACCAATCGCTTATGTACATTGTGTGAATGTGTCTTATCGTAGTCACTTTGTGTGGTGAGCTAGCATTGTGTTTCTATAATGACATCAAAACATAACATAGAGGAAGAGAGAAGGGGAGATAGAGATGAAGGGATAGAGAGATGCAAATGAAATTGAAGTGCAATGCATGAACAAGAATATAGAAAGGAGAGGCATGTAAATAGAGACTACACACCAAACATGTAAGCTCACACATTTTAAGTACCAACTAAGAAAAACACAAGGATCTAGAGATCCATTAAGATTATGCAAATTGGTTCACGATACTCAAAAAAATTACATATATCCTAGGGATACAAGACAATCATCATTCACTTAAAGACATGGAAATTAAACTTCCACAACTCCTTGGCATACCCATTGCACACCAAGGTGCGATTGCTAGTTGTATACTTATATATAAACATAGTAGATGTGAAACTACTCAAATATTAATGAAATTTATATTGCCAAATTATAAAAATTAAATACTTATTTTTAAAATAAAATTTGAAGTATGTATATATATATATATATTTAGTTTGTTTTATATATAGAACTTGCTTTATTAAAAGTAGGAGAAAGGGAAAGCATACGATGCATGCAAGAGAGTTTTGAAAATAAATATATATAAAAAATAAGAAAGGATTGCATGAGGGGTCGCCAAGGGGAAAAAACAAAGGAAAATAGGGTTTTTTTTGGGAATATAATAGAAAGAAAAGTAGATAGGATGGAGTCTCACACACATAGAGAAAAAGACAGCGCTGGAATAGAGAGATCGGGGGTAGTAAAGGAAGAATTTGGGAATTTTTGCAAGGTTTTGACAGAGACTTGCTTCAGCTGTAGTGAATACAAGTGCTCTTTCTTTCTATTCTAATTAATTTTCCTCAAGACAATTATTATGGAGCTCTGTCTTTGCTTGTATATTTAAATTGTTTTAGATCGACGTCCATATGTACAATTTTTTTATCTCAATTCTTTTAGAACTTTCTTTCATATATCGACCTCTTCACCTTTTTTTTTTCTGGTCTACAACTTGCTCTTATATCAACCTCTTGGAGCTTTAAATGACCTCCTTCAATGCCTTTTAGTCTCTGTGTTGTCATCTTAGTATACAATTCTTTTTAAAACAACCTCTTCAACTATATCAGTCTCTCTCTCTATAGTTATCGACCCCTACATGTTCATTTAATCTGCAATCCATAAAAAAATGCCTCAATATCTTTTGGGTCGATCTCCTTGTTTAGATTGGCCTTTGAAATCTTTAGGTAGCCTTTTGAAATCTTTTGGATCTAAAATATGATCCTCCTTCACTATGTCTACAGACGTAAATGGTCTTGTTTTGTTCTTGTTCGATGCTATAAACTCTAGTTATTTAAAGCGCTGGCCTGTGCATCTAAATGACCTCTTAAGTATGTTATCGGTCTGATCTAATGTTTAATTTTGGTTATATCCTTGAAGATTTTAGCTTTTACTTTTGTGTCATCCTTCTTAAGATGCAATGACCTTCACCTTATTCGATTCGACATCTAACAACATGGTGGCTTCTTGAATCAAGCCTTTTGCTTTTCTCGGAATGACTTTTGATAAGATAGCTGAAATAGTTATTTTGCAACCTCAGTTAAACCTTGCATTAGCCTTTTGGTGGTCGTTTATACTACCAATCTCCTATTATCATTCAAAACGGCCTGTCGGCCAATATTTTATCCTAACGACCTTTTTCCTTATTCTGTTCGGCCTTCCAGCCTGAGATCGGCTCCTGTGTAAACCATTTTGTTTGGACTTATGTGAGATCCTTCCTCGTGTAAATAAATTTAGTAGCTTATATATTAGTCTAAAAATTGCATAGTGTAGGTAAAGAAAGAATCATCCGTGTTTTAAAATTGGTCCGCATATTGTTAATTACCGACCTGTTGCGCCCTATTGAATAGTCTTCATCGATTGGTGCCTTAGACACCTCTATGGTTTCCAAAAATTGGCCTTAGTCATCAATGCAGTTGACCCTTTTAGTTTAAATGGGTTTACAACTTCATTGATCTGCATTTCCTTTCAAACGACCTTAGGAATTATGTTTTGAATTCAAACCTATGTTCTAAATCTAGACTGCGCATTAAGTAGCAAGTATCCTGATCTATTAGAGTACACTAAAAAGGTTGCTGAAAATAATCCTGCCACAATTCTTTTGTTAGAATCTCCTTGGAGCAGCCTCCTTATTTTTGTTAGGTCTAAAATTCTTAACTTGACCTCTGTACATAATTTGCATGGATCAGTATAGGGTAAACATTCAAATCAATGATACTAATGTATTGGTCCTTGAATTAACCATGGGTTATTAATTAAGGTTTCATATTATATATATATAATTAGGATCTTAATAATGTTTAATGAAAAGAAAATCTTATTCAAGACTTGTTTAATAAATCTACTTGTTAACCTTTAAGTAGTTTATTAATTACAAACACTTAGGAAATTTAGTATTTTTCATATAGTAAATGAACACGAGAGTATACCTTACAATATAGCTGGAACCTTAATGATCAAATTAAGTTAAACTTATAAAAATAGTCCATTTATAGCTTACGTGAAGAAATGTCTATTTTATCTAGGCATGAAATACTCAATATTTTAAATCCTGCAACATGAAGAAACAAATCTTTTAAACGAACCAATTCTGATTTAATTGTTATAAACCACTTTGTGATAATGATTAAGAAAACTAACCACATGAAACAATTAGCTGCTAATTTCCTCAAAAACATAGTATTCCTCCTTATTATTACATGCGTAAAATGAGTTTTATTTTGCTATAACTGTGTTATGAAAGTGAATGGCTTATATTTTCTTGACTTCTATGTTTATATGCTTTTTATAAAGTTGCCTTCTGGGATAGGTGCCGAATATGGGGAAACAGGGAAGTAGGTTTTCTTTTCAAAACTTACACACCATTAATACTTTGGCCAAAGTTATTTTGATGTTGAAACAGACGTGTGTACCATTGAAACAGATGGTTTGTTTTCCTAGTTTATGCATTAATTTCCCTGCCATATCTTGTTAATGAGATGTTGCATTCAAGTTAGGGATACATGTAGGTTAATAGGCACGCACCAGATTCTACCATGCCACTTGTTTATAGGTTGCTAGGCCCTTCGAGCAGGGTCAGGCATTCCTCAATTTGAGGAATATTGGGGAAGCACAAGCTTCGTGGTTGGGCAGAAAAGTGCTTGGACCATATTCTTGTCCTTAAACATAGCAGATGGCTAAATGGTCGATAGCAGTCGAGGACTGATCGTATTCGAATTACTTGATCTTGTTGACAGTTGTATTTCCTCTTTGAACTCAAAATGATATGTAAGGCACAAAGCCATATTTGTAACTTGTATATATATTGTTATCTCAGAAAGATTTGTAATTGAACTTCAAAAGATGAAATGTAATATGAATGTATATCTCATTGTGAATGAAATTTTGCATTGACAATAAATGTTAATTCTATCTCTTTTTACTTGACGATGTAGTTATAGTTACTTTACTTATTGTTATTTTAGTTTTTCTTCGATTATGTATGTATGTGGAATTTCAGTACTTTACATCTTCTGACAGAGCCTTTTCTTGCCTTAGCCATTTTTCCTTTGATGAAGATTCCTACCACCTCCCTGTCTTCTGCCTCGCCCCTTTTGGTCAGTGAATTGCCCATTGACAAAACCGCCGATTGATGAACTATGGGGTTCACAAACCTTCAAGTTGCCGACAAAGTGAAACTCTTTGTCTTCTTTCCTTTTTCATTAGACTACGTTTCCTAGTTCCTTTGTCAATGATTGCCTCCATCGGTGAACCGATGGGTTTGCAAACCTTAAGACTTGCTGACAACTGCAAAATTGGCTAAGGAAAAATAGTTAGAAAATGATGGATTTTTCTAAGGGGAACCTTCCTCCATTTAGGATTTCTCAGATCGGAAGGAAGGATTTGTGGGTAACTTTTAGACTATTTTGGCCTAGGAAAAAATAGGATAATATTTACTACAAAGAGGATGGAGAGGATATTTCTTCATGGGCAAATTGATTAGGCATCCCAATGCTTAATCATGCATACTTCTTCCAAGGGGAAAAGAGAGTACCATGTAGATGTGCAAGCTTTTTGGATAAACATAACAAGGTTTTTAGCGAGATACCACCTAGAAGGCCTCTAGATAGAGGTATTGAGCATGTGATTGAGATGGAGGAAGGTGCAAAACATGTTATTACTACTCCTTATCACCATCACAAAAGGCATAAGGAAGAGGCATAATGAAGAGATTGAGAAGGCCATTAAGGAGATCCTGGAGATGGTACACATATGCATATGTGCATAAATTATCATGCTCTAAACAAGAAGACCATCAAGAATCAATAACCAATTCTGAGGATTGATGAACTTATTGATGAGTTGCATGGTGCAGTCTATTTTTCTAAAATAGACTTAAGATCTGGGTATTAGGTCAAATCAGAGTTTGAGAAGAAGACATCCAAAAAATTGCATTTTGATGCCATTATGGGCATTATGAGTTCTTAGTCATGCCTTTGGCTTGATAAATGCACCTGTTACATTCCAATCTTGCATGAATCAAGTCTTCAATCAACAACTCAAGAAGTTTATTTTAGTGTTCTTTGAGGACATCCTGATTTACAATAAGACTCGAGAAGGGAATTTGAGGCACTTGGATGAGGCTTTGGGAATTCTTGAAGCTCAATCTTTGTTTGCAAAAGAGCCCAAGTGCAAATTTTCTATGACATAAATTATGTATTTGGGTCATGTGATTAGCTCTAAGGGTGTTAGAGTTGACCAAGAGAAGATCAAGGCCATTTTGGATTGGTCTCCACCAAAGACTCTATCACATTTGAGGGGCTTCATTGGTCTATGCAATTTCTACAAAAGGTTTGTGAAGGATTTTTCATAGTTGGCTACCCACTTACTGATTTGAACAAAAAAGGGGCATTTTCATGGTCTCCATCAATGCAGCAAACTTTTGGTTAGTTCAAGAAAGTTATGTTCTCTTGCCCAGTTTTCGCCATACCAGACTTCTCAATGCCTTTTGAGCTTGAGTGTGATGCCTTGGAAGAAGGAATTGGTGTTGTGTTGATGTAGAATAAGTATCCAATTTCATTCAAGAGTAGGAATTTGAGGGGAGTGGAGAGAAGCTATTGCATCTATGCTAAAGAGATGTTTTTCATTATGCACGCTTTGGCTAAGTTCAAATAGTACCTGGTTGGAGGGAAGTTTTTTGTTAAAATAGATCATAAAAGTTTGAAATACATTCTTAGCCAAAAGGATCTTAATGAGAGGTAGTAGAAGTGAGTGAGTAAGCTGCAAGCTTACGACTTTGACATAGAATATGTGAAGGGGAGGATGAATGTAGTGTTAGTGTAGGCTTTTTATTCCTTATTATAAGGTTTTTCCTACACATTTATTTAAGCTTGCTTAGGTTAATAAAGCATGTCTTATTATGTGAGTGGTTGCGAGGTGTCACCTTCCTACATGTGAGCATCCATTAGCTATCTTGGGAAGATACTTTGCTATCTTTAGTCCGATAGATGGTTGCTCCTCATTGGTCGGTGTTGCCACCTCCTCCCTCTCTCTGGTCTATATAAGCATGCTACCTAGCTTGTATTTTCATTCGATATTGGAGATAGTTATTTGATGCTATTTTTCCATTCAAGCATTTCACATCAATCTCATGGTATCGTTGTTATTATTTTTTTGCATTTACAGTTTATGTTTCTAACTCTTTCAATTGATTCTGGGTTATAATCTGTTTTACAGATTTTAAAATGGTATCGGAGCAAGTTTTATAAGGTTAGATTCTTTGTAGAGTTCTTGTAAAATCCCGTATGCTCTTCTCTTGCGTTTTTCAAACAATCTAGAGAATCAGAAAGGATTTATGAAGATCCGGTAAATCTTGATTTGCTCAAATCTGTCAATCGGCTTGCATATTTGTTGTTTTAATCAGTATTGCAGGTTGTAACATGCCTTTGCTTGACTTAGGTAGCTGATTCTACCTTTGCATGCCATTTTTTGGTTGATGGGGTCATTTTTTATGGCTAAAGGCATCTATTTTACACTAGATCTACATCTTCTGTACATCAGCAAGAAAAATGCCTTCTCAGTTTTATTCGCAGTGCAGAAAAACCATTTGGGTATCTTTTAGTTTTTGCATGTAGACTGTATATTTTGTAGAAACGAACTCAAAAAGCTATAGAAGACCCCCTCTAAATTGGCAGTTGTAGATTTGAATGCAGTTTTCAAATGCTCCGTTCTTGCTCATACGGACTCCGTTTCTCATGAAATATTTTTTGATCTTGGCTATTTTTTTGTGCTCTATGCACTAGTATAATCATTTTTTGATTTTACTGTAGAGATTTTTCAGAAATTGTAGATTCTCAGTCGGGACACTGTGCAGTCCTCGTTTTGGGAACTCTGAAGAGGCATAAATTTTGCATAAAACCTCGGATCGAGGTGATTCTTTTTTTGAAAGTGGATGTTTTTTCGTGTAGTTTGCAGTGGTACTGTTTATTTTACTAGGCATTGGCCCTAAGTATTAGTTTTAGCATATGCTCTTTTTAAGGATCTGTAATAACATTGAGATCAAATCCACTCAATATTTCTTGTTGGTGGAAATTGTAAACGCACTAAATATAAAGTGCCAAATCAAATTTTCTTGGGGGGGTTCTTTGATTGAGTGGAAAAGGGGGGGTGTCTTGTGTATTCTTGCATCTTTTCTTTCCTCATAACAACAACAACAACAATCTAATTCTGCATTAAGATGGATCAATTAACAATGCATGTTCTAACACCCTACAACTACTATGAGTGGAAGTCCAAGATGACTATCCAACTTAAGAAGTTAGGACTATATAGAGTAACAATGGGTCTGGAAACTAAACCAACCTTAATTGCAGAAAGGCCTAAATTTCATAACAGGCTAGATGAAGCTTTTGGAACTCTATGCATGTTTGTATCTCCTGATCTTCTTTTTCATGTTGAATCTGCTACAACACCAAATGATGTATGGACTACTTTAGAAAATCTCTTTGTTAAACAAGATGAATTAAGGGGACATCAATTGGAGAATGAGCTAATATGGTTAAATCCATGTAATTTTGATACAATACAAGACTTCTTCACAAAGCTAAAGGCCATTAGATTACAGTTGAAGCAATGTGGGATTGAAAAGAAAGATCCACAATTGATCTTAAGTATTCTTTCTAAGCTTGGTCCTAACTACTCAATGTTTGTTTCTACATTTTATGCCACCAAAAGTGCTCTTGGGACTACCTACAAAATGCCTTCTTTAGATGAATTTGTTGCTGAACTCACTAAAGAACAGGATAAATTAGTTCACATGGGCACTATTAAGCCTTCTAAGTCTCATGCCTTGGCTGCAAATCAGGGCACTAAAGATCAGAAAGGCAATGGAAAGCAAAATAAGAAACAAAAGGATCAAGGAGAGAAGAAACAAGGTCCAAAACAAGCTGCAAACAATGCAGCTCCTGAGTCTTCCTCTAAAGACAACATGTCTAAAAAGGAGAAGACAAAGTGTGCCTTTTGTAAGAAACCTGGTCATGATGAGCATAAGTGTTTGAAAAAGCAAATAGCTCATCTCACTTATCTTCTTGAGAAGAATAATATCAAAGTGCCAGATTCAACTAAAGAAGATTCTTCACAATCTTCAAAGGACATGAAAAACAGTAAGGGGAAGGGCAAGGCCCTTGTTGTAGTTGCTACACTACCAGATAGTTGGGTAATTGACTCAGGTGCTTCTCACCACATGGCCAATACAAAGGAAAGTTTCTCATCCTTGGAGTCATGTTCTATGCCTGATATTCTTATGGGTAATGATACACCAGAGGAAGTTCTTGGGAGAGGGTCTGTTGACATTGGTGATGGGACATTCAATGATGTTCTTTGTGTGCCTTCTTTGTCAACTAATCTCCTATCTGTCTACCAGATCACCCATATAGGTTTTGGCAAGAGAGTTGAATTTACACCTGACTCAGTGGTTATCAGTGATTTGCACAGTGGGTCTACAGTTGCTGTAGGAAAAGTTGATAACCATTCTCGGCTCTATCACTTTTCTCATTTTGTTCCTGATTCTCCTTCACTTGCATTGCTCACTCACTCAGATGAGGAGCCGTTTGTGGCATCAACGGTTTGGCCACTTAAACTATCGCTACTTGCAGCAGCTCAGTCAGCATGACATGGTTACAGGGTTGCCTTCTATTCGATTCTTTGATGGAGTTTGTCAAGGTTGCATTCTTGGCAAGCATCCTGAAGAAAAATTTGACAAAGGTAAAGCACGGAGAGCCACACAGCTCTTGGAGTTAGTACATAGTGATTTGGCTGGTCCATTTCAACATCCTTCATTCAGCAGAGCTAGATATGTGTTGACCTTCATTGATGATCTTTCCTGATACACCTTTGTATACTTTCTCAAATAAAAGTTTGAAGTCTTTGAGTCTTTTCAGGACTTTAAAGCTTTTGTAGAGAACCAATCTGGGAAGGTTGTCAAGATTTTGTGCACCGATAATGGCGGGGAATATGTCAACCAAAGGTTTAAGCAATTTTGTGCCTTAGATGGCATTGATCTTCAACACACAGTTCCCTACAGTCCACAGCAAAATAAAGTTGCAGAATGAAAGAATCGGTCATTGAAGGAAATGGCCAATTGCATGATTCACTCCAAATCATTGGCACCTCAGTATTGGGCAGAGGCCATCAACTGTGCATGTTATATCTAGAACTGGGTTCCTCACCGAGCTGTGAAAGGGGTAACTCCTTTTCAAGCTTGGACCGGTCAGAAACCCACAGTCAAGCACTTCTGAGTATTTGGGTCTCCTACATGGGCCCACATTCCAACAGAGAAACGCAAGGCTATGGATCCGCAGAGTAGGCCTTGCATATTTGTTGGCTATCTAGATGGTGTCAAAGCCTATAGGCTACTCCACCCTACCACACATGAGCTCTTTATTGAGAGGAGTGTTCGGTTTGAGGAGGATACTTCTTCTACCACTTCTCCATCTTTCATTCCCATGGAGACACTGCGACTTCATGATGATAGTTCTTCTGAGGACCTTAATCCTCCTGAGGAGTCTTCTTCCTCCACTTCAAATGGTGATGATGAGGGTTCATCTTCCTCCTCTCTTAGTCATCATTTAGAGGATGTTGATTCTCCTCCAGATTCTCCTGCCATTGGGCCTCTTTGGGCTCGTCAGACTTTGGAGTTTGCATGTGATTGGGTTGGTGATCCTTTAGATGCGAGAAGAACAAGGTCACAGTTCGAGCAGGCTCCTCATCTCTTCTTTGCTTCAGCTTCTGATCCACAGTCCTTCAGGGAAGCTTCTGGTGTCCTCGAGTGGGATGCTGCTATGCAGGAAGAGTTCAGTTCCTTGGAAAGGAACCATACATGGGATTTAGTCCCACTTCCTAAGGGAAGAAAACTTGTTTGATGGAAGTGGGTCTATCGAACAAAATTTGCTATAGATGGGTCGGTCGATAAACATAAGGCTTGCTTGGTCGCAAAAGGATTCTCCCAAGTTCTTGGGATTGACTACTCTGAGACTTTTGCGTCAGTTGCCAAGATGAATTCAATCCGACTTGTCCTTGCCATTGCTGCAGCCCATCGCTAGGAAGTTCATCAGATGGATGTGAAGAGTGCTTTTCTTCACGGTGACCTTCAGGAGGAGATATATATGGAGCAGCCACAGGGGTTCATCTAGGATCCTTCACTTGTCTGCCAACTTCAGAAGTCTCTCTATGGCCTTAAACATGCCCCTCGAGCCTGGTATGCCAAGATGGACTATTTTCTTCTATCAGTTGGGTTCACTCGGTGCCATTCTGATCTGAACGTCTACATTTTACAGCAGGATGATACTCTCACTTTCCTTGTTCTCTATGTTGATGACTTGCTGAATATAGGGAGTTCCTCATCCACCATCAAGGCAGTGAAAACTGCCCTTCATGATCATTTTTTGATGTCTGACTTGGGTCTTCTTCACTATTTCTTGGGCATTGAGATTACACAGTCTTCAGCTGGTATCTTTCTTTCTCAGCCCAAGTATGCTCTTGATATGCTCTCTAGATTTCGCATGGCTGACTGTAAGCTTGCGCCGACTCCTTTTCTATCAGGAGTGAAACTTGAGGCTTCTTGTTCTTCACCTTTGGTAGATGCTACCTTGTATCGCCAATTGGTTGGGAGTCTCATATACTTGACTCACACGAGGCCTGATATTTCATATGCCGTGGGCCTGGTCTCCAAGTTCATGCAGGAGCCACATGAGCTGCATTGGAAAGTAGCTAAGAGGATTCTTCACTATGTACAGGGCACTCACAGTTATGGGATTCATTATGCAGCAGGCATGGATATTGACTTGGTGGGATACACAGATTCAGATTGTGCAGGTGATTCTCAGGATCGCAAGTCTACTTCAGGGTATTGCTTCTCTCTTGGTTCTGGTCCAATTTCGTGGTCGAGCAAGAAGCAGTCTGCTATTGCTCTTTCATCTACAGAGGCTGAGTATCGAGGAGCAGTTAATGCTGCTACTGAAGCCATTTGGCTTCAACACATTCTCACTGAGTTTGGTATTTCCTTCAGGAAGCCTACGGTCATCTTTTGTGACAACCAGAGTGCTATTCAGATCTCTTGCAATCCAGTCCATCATCAGCGGACCAAACACATTGAGATTCACATGCACTACATTTGGGAGTTGATTCATGAGCAGGTTCTTGATCTTCAGTATTGTCCAACATCTAATCAGACAGCTGACATCTTCACCAAACCCTTCACTGAGAGCAAGTTCATTCATTTGTGAGCTTTGCTTGGGGTGCGACAGGTGTCCTCCTTTTAGGGGGCTTCTTAGCTCCTTTCTCTCTTTATTCAGGGGGGTGTACTCTCTTTTGGGGGGGGCTACTTCTCTTTTGGGGGGGAATTCATTGTACATGGGTACCTCATCAGGCTTGATTTGCCGGGACCCATCTCTTTACCCACCTAAGCTACGCTTAAGGGGGTGTTAGTGTAGGTTTTTTATTCCTTATTATAAGGTTTTTCCTACACATTTATTTAAGCTTGCTTAGGTTAATAAAGCATGTCTTATTATGTGAGTGGTTGCGAGGTGTCACCTTCCTACATGTGAGCATCCATTAGCTATCTTGGGAAGATACTTTGCTATCTTTAGTCCGATAGATGGTTGCTCCTCATTGGTCGGTGTTGCCACCTCCTCCCTCTCTCTGGTCTATTTAAGCATGCTACCTAGCTTGTATTTTCATTCGATATTGGAGATAGTTATCTGATGCTATTTTGCCATTCGAGCATTTCACATCAATCTCATGGTATCGCTGTTATTGTTTTTTTGCATTTACAGTTTATGTTTCTAACTCTTCCAATTGATTCTGGGTTATAATCTGTTTTACGGATTTTAACATGTAGTGGCTAACATGCATTATCAAGAAGGCCACATTTGAGTTCTATGATGAAAATTACAGGAGATTGGAAGGATCAAATTTTAGTAGAATATGCTAAAAATCCTTTTGCCACTAACATCTTCAAGGGTACTTTGCAAGATAAAAAGTATGTAGTGGTAAATGAGTTGATCTTGTACAAAGCTAGAATCTTTATGGTGCCTGAATCTAAGCTTAAGGAGAAGATTTTGAGAACTTTTCATGATGCTCCCTTGGCGGGTCACTGAGGATATTTCAAAACATATAAGTAGATCTGGGAAAGATTTTTGTGGAAGGGGCTTAAGGATGATATCCTTAAGCATATTAGAGAATGTGAAGTATGTCAACGAAACAAGAATGAACATACTTTTCCTATTGGTTTGTTGTAGCCCTTACCCATTCTGAATCAAGAATCAGAAAGTATATAATTAGAATTTGTTATTGGGTTGCCTAAAGTGCAAGGTAAATATTGCACTTATGTTGTTGACAGATTGGCAAATTTTGCACACTTATTTGCTATTTTTGTAGATTTAGAGCATCTCAATTTGCTGATTTGTTCTTCAAAGAAGTGTTTAGATTGCATGGCTTACCAAAGAACATTGTAAGTGATAGGGATAGTAGGTTCCTTAGCTTGATTTGGCAAGAGTTGTTTAGATTGACTGGGACTGAACTCACTCCTAATATGAGTTATCACCCACAGACTAATGAGCAAATAGAGATTGTGAATAAGTGGGTGAAAGGATACTTAAGGAATTATATATCAAGACAACAAAAGGCTTCGATGAGATGGCTCCATTTGGGAGAATATTGTTATAATTCCACTTATCATATGTCTATTAAAATGTCACCCTCTATGGCATTGTATGGTTATGAAGCTCCTAGCTTCATTAATCTTTTGTTTTGTGATAGCAGGGTTCTTAGAGCCAAAGGTTTATTGCAGCAGAGCCAAAATGTCTTGAAATCTCTAAAAGACAACCTCCAACATGCCTAGAATCAAGAAGTTGTATACTGATCAACATAGAGTTGAGTGCACCTTTGAAGTGGATGATATGGTGTATTTGAGGTTGTATCCCTATAGACATTCTACTCTTAAAAAGAGTGGAGTTAAGAATCTTAAGCCACGGTTCTATGGTCCATTTAGGATCAAAAGGAGATTTTGAGAGGTGGCTTATGATTTGGAACTACCAAAGAGTAGAAAAGTGCACAATGTTTCCCATGTTTCACACCTTAAGAAGGCACTTGGTCACAATGTGGTTGCTTTTGTTGAGTTTCCTTCCTTGGATGAAGAAGGGGAGCTTATAATGATTCTTGAGGCAGTGATTGATTTCAAAGAGTGCAGATTTAGTAATAGAAACATAAAGGAATACTTGGTGAAGTGGAGAAATATTCTAGTTGAATATGCTACATGGGAATGTGAGCAGATATTGGAGCATCCTAAGTTGCAATTGCTTGGGGACAAGCAATTCTGGGGAGGGAGCACTGTAATGTCCCTTTCTCACACGTGAGTAGTTGATAGCCATTAGCCTATTTTCCTATGTTTTCCTATAGGCTAATTGGTATTGGTAAAGGGAAAATAAATTAAATAATTAAATTAAGTTGTCAAAAAGTTACTTTATTTTATTATTCTATTTGACATCTTATTTAATTATTTAAAAGGGTACTTTAAGTTGTGTAGATAAAGTGGCGTTAGGCACAAGGGGGCAAAAAGGTTGACCTCTACACACATAAATATGTTTTTTTATTATATTTTAAGGAGAATATGGAGGAAAAAATAAATTAATATTTTATTCTCTCAAAAAGCTATAAAAGGAGAAGTTGTGCACATAGTAAAGGTTAGATTGTGATATTGCTTTTGCTATTTGCTCTGAGTGAGAACTTGAGTTCTTCATATTTCTTGAGAACGAAAACCCTATTGGAATACCAGTTTTGGGGGCGAAAACCCTCTTAGATGGATATAGTGATTTCACCTTGAAATCACCTTTATGCTAAAGAGTTGAGATTTTTTCTAGTTTCTTATATTATGAAGAGTTTTGATGTGTTTTAACTTCTAATGAATTTTCTGAGTGCATATATGGTGTATTCAATTTAGTTGTAGCCTTTCATGATGGTAGAGAGGTCATACATCTCTAAAGATTTTGGGTTGTACCATAAGCACATATGTTGAGGCCATATTTATGTTGGAGACTCCTATTCATCCTAGTCGTACGATTGCATTTGTAAATTCTTATGCCTGGAAAACAAGTCGTACAACATCTAGTTGAGGCGTGTGAGGTCAATAAGGGGTTGCTACTATTCTAGTTTAGGAAATCTACCCACAAAACCCTATTGTGCCTTTCCTTAGAGGGTCGTACCGATTGGGTTTGTCTTAGAGTTGTGTAGGGTTTTGTTTAGGGATCGTATCATTGCCAAACAACGTTGTACCAACCTATGTATACCTACAACAAATATTTTATTTATCCAGAAGGTCGTACCAAATTTATTGAGGCCGTACTATTATGATCTAGCTGCATTTCAACTGAGTTCAATGATTTTCTAAGTTTCAGGTTAATTTGTGTTTTCAATTCAATTGTGATATTGGTTTTAGTGGATCAAGTCCAGCCTTCTTTAACGTCAGATTTTTCTAGGATAGCAGTGTTTAGTCTTTATGTAAGCCTCATCCCTTGCATTTCCTACTATTTTGGACTAATCCATGTATGTTTAACAGTATCTCAAGATCACATTTATATTACTAATGTGTTGTAGCTGATTTCTTGTCATTTAGCATTATGTAATGCATTTGATATTTTTATTGTAACCCCAGATGGTAGTACTACCAAAGGCATTTCATTTTATGCATTTCATGTTGTAAAACTAGATGGTTTACTGCTAGTTCATATAACATATCATTCAGTTTGTTTTGGCATTGAACAAGATTGCTTGTTATCGACTATTTTGGTTTGATCAAGCTTAGACATTTTGCCAGTGACTTTGCATTAATGCATGCTTATCCATTGAAGAGTTGTAGATTTGGGTCGGCTTTGCCCCCTATGTTTTTCATTCTATAATTGCATTTACGCATGTTTTCCTGTCGAAGAGGTGTAGATTTGGGTTGGTTCTACTGCCTACATGCTCTAGTTAGCTTGCCACCTTCATTCTGTAATTGCATACATCTTAGATAGCCGTGTGGTCCAAATCACTATATGCTCTAACCTTGTCCACATTGGGATCTTGGTGATTAGAATGTGTTCAGACATTGAATTTGCATTACCTTATTTGCAAAAAAACAAAAAATTGGTGTGGGTTGTTACAATTGGATGGACCAATAGAAAGGTTGACACTTATTTTTCCACATGGGTAGATTTGTGGGGATTATGGCATTAGGATTATAAGGGGAGTTGCATGGATCTACAATTCTTCTTTGCTAGGAGTCCTTGGAGAAAATCTGAGAGGGTCAACTTGGATCTAATAGGGTTGGATTATGAATTGGATGTTTGGATTAATGGGTGATGAGATTGCAAAGGTTGAAGGATGAATGAGTTGAATAGGAGGTGGAGGCTACAAGGTGTTCATGTAAGGTTGGGATTGGAAATGTAGATGAGTAATGAGTGCCTTGGGATAGAGTGGTGTTTCCCTTATCAAAGGTGCCATGGGAATGACCAATAGGTATGCAATGAGGATTGGTAGGAGAGCTAGTGCTAGCCAGTTCTTGGTCAAAAAGATCTTGATTCCTCATAACTGGGTGATGAAAGCTTATGGCAAGTTTGCTTGTAATGATGTCATCGAGGGGATTAATTGTATACTCATCTTGATCAACAAAACTATCATCATTGTCGTCAAAGGGGTTTTGATATTGATTATGACAATGGGACTCATTAAAATAAAATAGATTTGATGTTGTCATGATTTTACTTTGGATTGTTGATATCTTGATTTTGAGATGATGCGATTTTTGGATGATTTGATGACCTTTTATTTTAAAGGCTTGGACCTTAAGATGTTCTTTGATATCAAAAGATTTTGGAATTTTGATTTGAGGGGTTATGTCTAAGATGCTAGGTAGCTTGAGGTTGGATGTGATCAAGGCCAAGGATGCATGACACTTGATGTTTGGTTGGATTGATTGTCTTTAGATTGAATGATTGGTTTTAGATTGATTGATTGCTTTGATGTTTAATTTGATTTGGATGATGGATTTAATCAAGGTCAAGAATACATGACACTTGAGATTTATCAGATTTGGATTGATGGGGATTAAAATTTTGATTTTGAGTTTGGATGATTGATTGATTTGATTGGAGTTAATTAGATTAAGGTCTAGCACCTTGGAAGATGATTGATTTTAACTTGGGATGATGCTTGACTTAGGATTTGGAATTTGATGAATTAGGTCAAGGACTCTTGATGATGGTTGATTTAATGTTTTATGGGGTGGAAAGGATTTGATTAGATGGACTTGTGTTAATCGGGTGAGGATTGATTTGGATTGGGATGAAGGTACAAAACCTTGAATTAGGAAATTGATTGGATGATTATGTGATTTGGATTGGGAATGATTAGGATTTGATTAAGATTTGGGTTGGATTGAACTCAATTAGGGTTTGATTTGGATTGAGTAGTGTTGGTTAAGATTAAGGATTGGATGGGACTTAGTTTGATGGGGTTATGAGTTTAATTTTAACTGGATTGGAATTAAGGATTTGATTGGATGGATTTGGTTAGAAGGAAGATTAGGTGGATGATTGGTTGGATTAAGATTAAGATGTGGGATTGAATGATGGATTGGTTTAGATGAATGGTTTGATTTGGGGGATTTAATTTTGTGGTGTTAGAATTTGGGGATGGATGAGGCTTTGGATGGTTTGATAGGGATTTTAGGTTTAGGGATCAATTTGTGAGATTCAAATGTTAGGTGGATGAATGTCACATGAAGTGGCCTAGTGTTTGGAATTGATTCAAGATTTGGATTTTGAGGGTTTGTAACCTTTGGTCTTGAGGGGATTTTTGTATTTTGCAAGAATTTTTTTATATTTTAGATTTTAAGGGATGATGCATGGTTTTCACATAAAATAAAGACACACCGAGCACATGAACACCCTAGATTATTTAAGTGGGAGTGTATATACTTGTAAGCCCACTATTAATGCCTTGTCTAGTCATGGAATGTAGGGCCCATGAGGAGGCACTAATTAGTTTTATCCTCAAGATCACACAATGGTGTAAGAGGAGAGCATACATGGCCTACAAACTCATTTCTAGGGGCATGTAGTAAGTAACTTCCTAGTGCTAACTACTAACCGGTGTATTTTAAGCATATATGTCCAAAAGGTCCTATCTAGGGTATATGAGGTATGCTAGGGGATGTCCTCAATATACTCAAGGGTATGGGAGGCCAAAGTCCATAGACAAGGTGTATCTCTAATGGATTGGTTCAATCTAGGGTAACTCACTTTCCACCTTCACTTTGCAAGGTATAAAGTTCTTGCAAGCTTAGCCCAAGCGATAAATGTACCTGTTATCCTATTTTGCCTTTTGGCCAAATAGCCTAAGGATCCATGAACCCCTAGTGTTTTCCCTTTGATTTACAAGGAAAGAGTTCCCCAAAATGGCTAAGTCCTAAGAATCCTAAGTTTTCCTTGTATTTTCTTTGTTTTCAGAGTTTCTGAGTTTGGGCTTTCCTTCTTCGTCACGCCATATTTGTCATCTCTAAACTCTACCTTTCCCTTGTATTCGCCTAAGTGTTTCATGTGTTGGACTTCAGGGGTTTGCTCTTCTTGTTAATTTCTTATAACCCAGTTACAGATTAATTTCATAATAAATTCACATAATAGAACCTCTATTTGATTTATAACAATCAATACTCTGGGTTAATTAACAACTAATAATAGTAGAAGAAAAAAATAACAAGAAGCCATACACAAAGAGATAATAACATAGATATAACTAGGAAACCCCAATATGGGGAAAAACCTGCAAATGTTGGATCTTCTATTCAGCCTCAACAACAAACTTTCCACACATAATACAATAACTTGTTGCTACAGCAATCTTACATGTATAGCCATGCTGAAGCAAGAGAAAATAAACTTTCCTTACATAACTTGGCTTTCCTTACACATAAAATCACTCTTGGTGTTATCTCCAACTCACAAATCAAGAAACATTCTATTAATAAAAAAATAAATCATGATGTTGCTAAATATCCAACTCGAGTTGCCCTTAAGCAACTTCCACCCTCCACACAGGCCCACCTTCCAAACTACAAAAAATCAACACTCCCTCTTAGCAAGGAAGGTGTTCTGCACAACACCCAGCTTATCCCTGAAGTATACAAACTTACTCTTCATCAACGGCTTGGTCAGGATATCTGCTATCTATTCGTCAATAGGAATGTACTGGAGCTTCACTGTCCCCTTCTCCACATAATCTCTGATGAAGTTGTACTTGATCTCAATGTGCTTTAACTTGTCATGAAACACTAGATTCTTAGAGAGTTTGATACAACTCTAATTATCATAGTAAATGACTGTAGGATCTAGCTCTTGATCAAAGAGCCTAGCTAGAAGTTTTTGAAGCCAGATAGCCTCACATGTAGCCATACTAGCTGCCATATACTCAGCCTTCATAGAACTCAATATAACTGACTTTTGTTTCCTACTGTACTAAGAGACTGCTCCTAATCCCAAACTGAAACTGCACCCTGAAGTGCTCTTCTGATCATCTATACTGCCTGCCCAATCGGCATCGGTGAACCCCTCAAGCTTCACTCCATCTTGTTGAACATACTTAAGCCCATAATCAATTGTGCCTTGGAGATACCTCAAAACATGTTTCATAGCTATCCAGTGCACATGTTTAGGTTCCACCATAAACTGACTAAGTGAGCTCACTGCAAAACAAATGTCTGGCCTGGTGTTGACTAGATACAAAAGAGAGCCTATCAACTATCTATATAAAGTTGGGTCCACTGCCTCTGATCTAGAAGCATCAATCTTATTCCAGTTGGTCACAAGTGGCGTGGACATGGGCTTACAGTCCTCCATCCTGAATCGCTTTAGGATATCAATTATGTACTTCCCTTGTCCAAGGAAGATCTCTTCCTCTTTCTGCCACAACTCCAATCCCAGAAAGTAGTGCATCAACCCCAAGTCCTTCATCTCAAACTCTCCTGCAAGATCCCGCTTGCAGTGGGCTATGAGTTCCTCTGACCCTGTGAGAAATAGGTCATCAACATACAACACCAATATGAGAAGTTCATCCTTCACCTAAACATAGTACAAGTTCGGATCTGCCTCACTCTTGATGAAGCCCATGCTCTGCAAGTAACTACCAATACATGAATACCACACCCTGGGAGCCTGCTTGAGCCCATACCGCGCTCTTCTCAACATGCATACATGAGAATCCCTCCCATGTGCTTCAAATCCTTCTGGCTGCTCTATGTAAATCTCTTCCTCAATCTCTCCATTGAGGAAGGTCGTCTTTACATCCATTTGGTGAATCCTCCAACCCATCTGTGCTGCTATAGAAATGATAGCTCTTATGGATGAATACCTGGCTACTGGAGCAAAAGTCTCGTCATAGTTGACTCCTTCCTTCTGAGAAAACCCCTTAGCCACAAACTGGGCTTTGAATTTTTCCACACTACCATCTGCATCATGCTTAATCTTACACAGCCATCTCGAGCCCACCACAGACTTACCTTCTGGTCGAGGTACTACCTCCCACACACTATTCTTCATGATGGAAGAATACTCTTCCACCATGGCATCCCTCCATCCTTGGTGCTTGGACACCTCCTAAAATCTAGAAGGCTCCTCTTCAATTAATTCACTCATAAGTGCCACATAATTAGAATAATGTTTGGGAGCTTTTCTCTGTCTGAATGAATCTTTTGGGTCACCAACATACTCCTAGGTCTCTCTCAGTGTCTTCTCAACTGCTCTGTTTCTCTTCTTCTCAATAATAGGAATATGAGGCTGAGGAATTATTTGTTCCTCTTCTGATCAACTTGCTCAGCCTACTTGTTCTGCTCTCTAGCTTGCGGGACTGAAGTTTGAGGGATTTGTTCTACCTCAACCATGGGTGATTGCTTCTCCTCATTCATCAAGCTGCTAGACTTCTGAAGAGCCCTCTCTTCCTCAAACTTCACATCTCTGTGAACAACTATTTTCCTGAGGGCAAGAGTGTAAACCCGATAGGCCTTAGAGGTTTCACTATACCCAACAAGGATACCCTTCTCTGCAGTTGGCTCCAACTTGGTTCTCTTCTCCACAAGAATGTGACAATACACAAGGCATCCAAAGATGCGAATGTGCTCCAAATCTAGTTTCTTACCAGTGAACGCCTCTTCTGGAGTCAATTTGCCCAACACTTTGTGAGGGCTCCTATTCTGCAAATACATAGCTGTATTACAAGCTTCTGCCCATAAGAACCAAGGTAGATCCTGATCATGAAACATGGCCTTGGATGCTCCAATTATAGCCCTATTTTTCCATTCAGTAACCCCATTCTATTGAGGGTTGTATGGAACCGTCAACTCTTTCTTGATACCTTCCTGAGTATAGAAATCTTTGAAGGTATTCAAGGTATACTCGCCTCCATTATCAAACCTCAGTATCTTGATCTTCCTCCCTGTTTGGTTCTCCACAAGAGCCTTAAGCTCTTTGAACCTACTTAAGACCTCATCTTTGTTCTTCAAAAAATATATCCACATCTTCCTGGAGAAGTCATCAATGAAAGTAACATAATACTCATACCCATTCAAGGATACTGTTGACATGGGCCCACACACATCTAAGTGTACAAGATCCAAAATCCCTTTGGATCTAGTGTCACTGCTTGGAAAATTGGTCTTGGCATATTTCCCAAGAGCACAACCCTTGCACACTTCATGGTTTTCTATCTTCATCTCAGGCAACCCCGTCACTATTTCCTTGAGCACATTAAGTGCTCCATGGTGAAGATGAGCCATCCTCCTATGCCACAATTCTCCTAGCCCTCTATAGCTTCTTACCAACACATGTGCTGGCTCAAACTGTAACTGAAACAAGCTTCCATGCCTGACTCCAATCACTTTTGCAACCTTGGAATCCTGGGGATGAATATAGACTTTGCCCCTTTCAAAGTTTATGATGTAACCCTTGTCCTCCAAAGTAGAAACTGAGATTAAATTCTTTGTTGTGCTAGGGACATACAACACATCCTCCACCAACAAGGGTTTGCTAGACTCCCTCTGAAACTTGACGGTGCCAATACCAATTGCATCATACTTGGCATTGTCTCCAAGCTCAATATAGAAATCCATCATCTTCTCCTCCAACTTGGTGAAGCATTCTCTGACTCCTGTCATGTGGCAAGAAGCCCCACTGTCAATATACCATACCCTATTAGCAATTGAACTTGAGAGACAGGCAATGAGTGAAAACTCATTCTCAAATCGTGATGCAAACTCATCCACCTCTGCTGTGGCAGCAACTTGCTTCTTTTTCTTGTCCTTATTTTTCTTGTTCAGACATTGATTGGCATAGTGACCCATCTGATGGCAACAAAAACATTTTATCTTGCTCAAATCTTTCTTCTTCCCATTCTTGGAAGAACCTTCCGTTTGCCCTTTATTGGACTTTTGCTTGCCCTTGCTTGCAAGAGCAAGATTTTCTTCATCTTGACCCTTCTTTGTCTGATCTCCTCGATGAGCACCTTCATGGATCTCTTCCTGAATGAAAAAATCCCAAAGCCTCACCCAATTAGGTAGCCAATCTTTACCAACAACACACTTGATAAACACTTCCTAGTGCTTCGAAAAACCATTCAAGGCTATACGCACCAACTCATCTTCATCAATTGTCTCTCTAACAGCAACCAACTCATCCCTGACCTGTGTTAGATTGGAAAAGTAAGAGGTCATACTCTCGCCTTTAGACATCTTGGTGTTATGCATATTGTCCTTCAGCATCATCTTACGACTTTGATAGTCACTCTGATAAAGTTTTGTGAGTGAATCCCACATCTCCTTGGCGGTATCTTTCCTTGATAGATGAGGAATTAGATGATCTCTTACCCCATCTAGGATAATCCTCTGAGCCTTGGCCTCCTTGACTTCATGCGAATCTAGGGAAACAAGATCATTTGTTGGTGGTGTCACCTTTGTACTAGCATAGGTCCACAACATGTTCTCCTTGAGAATGAATGTAATCCTAACCTTCCATTGTAAGAAGTTGGATGCACCCTCAAGCTTGTCCTTATATCGAACACTGGTTTCCATAGCCACAGAAGAAACTAGACACAAAAATTTGATTTTTTTTCTTGAAATCTGCGTCACAAATCTTGGCTTCATATTCAGAGTTTAGAGCTCTGATACCATGTTAATTTCTTACAACCCAGTTACAGATTAATTGCACAATAAATTCAAAGAATAGAAACTCTATCTGATTTATAACAATCAATACTCTGGGTTAATTAACAACTAATAATAGTGGAAGCAAAAAATAATAAGAAGCCGTACACAAAGAGACAATAACACAAATATAACCAGGAAACCCCAATATGGGGAAAAACCTACAAATGTTGGATCTGCTATTCAGACTCAACAACAAACTTTCCACACATAATACAATAACTTATTGCTACAGCAATCTTACATATATAGCCCTGCTGATGCAAGAGAAAAGAAACTTTCCTTACATAGCTTGGTTTTCCTTACACATAAAATCACTCTTGGTGTTATCTCCACCTCACAACTCAAGAAACATTCTATTAATAAAAAAGAAATCATGTTGTTGCTAAATATCCAACTCGAGTTGCCCTTAAGCAACTTCCACCCTCCACACGGGCCCACCTTCCGAGCTACAAGAAATCAACACTTCCTTGTTCTTTCTTCTATCTTATTTTGTGGAAAGTGGAATGAGGAAGGCCCAGCGGTCGAAGTCCATTGTTTCTAATGTTTTAAGTGTTTCAGACTTCGGCAGGCAGGGGTTCCTTTTTCTTCTTTCTTATGGAAGCTAGAAGGCGGAAGGCCCAGGGCCCAATCTCCATCGTTTTCAATGTTCTAAGGTGTTGTAGAGTGTGGATGTTGGGATTGTTGTCTTTTCCCTTTCCATTTGGCAGAAGGTGAAAGGTGGGGGGCCGAAGCCCGACTTTCACCGATTCCTTATTCAAATGGCTAAGTCTTTTGAAAGTGGGGATCGAGAGTTCTCTCTTCCCTCTTCTTTTTTCCTGAAAGTGACAAGCGGAAGGCCCGAGGCCCAATCTCAATCGAGTTCTTAAAATTGGCTAAGTGTTGCAGAGGCAGAGGTCAAGTTCTTCTTCTTTCCAAAGAACGAAGTAATGGTGAAGGCCTGGCCCTTGAAGCCCGATGATTCCTCTTCTCTCAGACTTTGGAGGCCGGGGTTTTCTCCTTCACCTTTCCAATATTGATCAAAAGAAGTCTGGGCTGTCGGGGCTATTAGTATGAACATGACAACTGAGAGGGGGGTGAATCAGTTGTACATCAAAACATTAAACCCTCAAAGCTATTCCAATCCTCAAACTCCTCAAACTCTTATTATAGATTAGCAAAATGTAAACATATAAAGCATCAATGCAAACACATCCAAAAACATAAGAACACCAGATTTACATGGAAAAGCCAAGAAGGGAAAAACTACAGTGATGATTAGCTCGCATATATGAATAGCCACATCGAATACAAGTAGGCTCACTGCCAAGGGCTCATTGCCTAGTAGAAGGGCTCACTGCCATAAGGACTCACTATCCAGAAAAGAGAAGAATAGAAGAGGTATGTTACCAAGAGATTCACTATCTCAAAGAAATAGGAGAAATCCACCACTGCAACTTTATGCCATCTGCAACCTTCAGCTCACTGCCTCCAGCAACTTCAAGCAAACTAAAATGTAGACACCTTCTTCTCACTACATCTGAGAGTCATAAGCATTTAATCTTGCACTCAATTCACCATCCTTGATTCAAATTTGCATCATGTTCCTTACTACATTCTACTCAACCTTCACCTTGCATTTATATCATCCATGACCTAAAACAATCTCAATTAAGTTGGTCTTAATGAAACATGTGCACCTCAAATGTGCAACACCAAAATAGGTCAGCACCAAACACTTCCATGGTGGAAAGAAGTGAAGGTGGACCACACCAAGGGTTAACTAGGACCCAAATATGTATCACCATGCTACTCATCACATCCACAATCCATGAGGTACCTCCGCAATTAGCATTGGCAAGCTAGGTCAGCCAAACCTAAACTAACACAACAAGTGACCTCATACACACCTCTCCAAGTCCAAAAATATCATGCGGATCACAAAGAAATATTCCACAACATCCACACATCTTTCCATAATATTTCAGCATCATCAGAATCTTCTACAACTCTGCCACAACCACCTGAAATAAAGAATGTCTTCATTCTGCACATTAGGATGCACTACCACTAAGCTCCAATGCAAGAACTAAACTTGCGGAGGAACCCAACACTCGAACCTTCAAGGGAAGGTAGATACATACAATATAAGCATGTTCCCAAAACCACAAGACAAGAAACCTTAATGCAGAGAGGTGTAGAGCAATCTCATTTCTCCCAAACAACCTTCTTCATAGGCAAAACACTCTGTTAAACACATCTTCCACTGCTGCATGATCCATAACTTGAAACTCTAGATATAACACCTTTGAACACCTCTGATCATCACTTCCAAACTGCACAACCATATCTTCAATTATAAAGAAATGCGGAGCATACCACTGAACAAACCTTTGTCACACTGCACACCTTTTTATTCAAATTTTATCAAAACTACTTGGAAACCAAGTGAGCCATTTGATAGAGTTTGACATCAATGACAACACCAACAAGCTTCCAACAATCTCCCCCTTTGTCATTGATGGCAACACCAACTTTTTGGAAAACCATCAACAACAAAAGCAATCAATCAACAAATCTGTAACCAGTAGTACTCCCCCGGACTGGGAGCAACTCTTAACTCTTACTCTTCACACTTTTTACCTCTAACTCTCTCCCCCTTTGACATCAATGGAAAAGAGCAACACTTGTAACACTAGCAAGCACCTGCTCTCACTCCACTGCTTTCATTTTTCTGTACTCTCCCCCTTAGGGGCATAAAATATGTTCCATTTGACTGCACCAACCAGTAGAACCACTACCTAATCCCCCTGAGAGGTAGCTTTCAACATCAATCTAGAACTAAGAATGTATCTTGAAATGTTTCCTAGACATATGCACACACTTATGCATCTAATTAAAAGGAGGGGAAATAACCCCTAACTTCTGCCAGAGATACTTAAAAGTATCCTTAGGAAGAGCCTTTGTAAAAATATCTGCAACTTGATCCTTACTAGGCACATATTCCAATTTTACATTATTCTTTGCAACCTTCTCTATTAGGAAGTGATACCGAATTGAAATATGCTTTGTTCTTGAATGCATTACCGGATTCTTTGAAATGTTGATAGCACTTGTATTATCACATAAGATAGGACTAGGTTCATCATATGATATTTTGATATCCTTCAATGTCTGCTTCATCCAAAACACCTGTGTGCAACAAGATGTTGCTATAATATACTCTACCTCTGCAGTAGATAATGACACTGAATCCTACTTCTTACTCAACCATGAGACTAGTCTGCTTCCAAGAAAGAAAGCACCACCACTTGTATTTCTTCTAGCATTTGTACATCCTACCCAATCTGCATCTGTATATGCACTCAAAGAGAAATCAGTGTCCTTGGGATACCATAAGACAAAATCTGGAGTGCCTTTCAAGTATCTAAATATGCTTTTTACTATTGTAACATGTGATTCTCTGGGATCTTCTTGAAATCTAGCCACAAGGCAAACTGCATGCATGATATATGGTCTAGTAGTAGTTGGGTATAACAGTCCACCAATCATTGATTTGTACTTGCTATGATCAGCCTTAGGAGATTCATCATTTTTTCTTAACTTACAACCAATAGTCATGGGAGTACATACCAATTTGGAGTCTTCCATTCCAAACTTTTTCAACATTTCCTTAACATACTTTGACTGTGAAATGAAAATACCTTTTTCTGATTGATTGATTTGTAATCCAAGAAAGAAATTCATTTCCCCACACATTGACATTTCAAATTCTTTCTGCATCTCTTCTACAAATCTCTTGCACATACCTTCATTTCCTCCAAAGATTATATCATTAACATATACCTCCACAATCAGGATTTGATCTTCTTCAACTTTGAAGCACCATTTGCTATCTGCAATGCCCTTTTTGAATCCTTGCTGTAGTAGGTATCTATCCAATCTTGCATACCAAGCTCTAAGAGCCTGTTTGAGTCCATACAATGCCTTCTTCAATTTACATAACATATTTGGATCATCTGATAACTGAAAGCCTTTCAGTTGTTCAATGTATACCTCTTCTTCCAATTCTCCATTCAGGAATACAGATTTCACATCCATTTGATAAACTTTGAAGTCCTTATGAGATGTAAAGGCCAAGAACATTCTAATGGCCTCCATTCTTGCCACTGGAGCATATGTTTCCTCAATCTATTCCTTCCACTTGTGACTATCCTTTACACACAAGCCTAGCCTTATTTTTGACTACTTCTCCATTCTCATTCAATTTTTTTTGGAATACCCATTTAGTTCCTATTACATTTTTGTTTGCTGGTCTTGGGACAGTTTCCCAAGTTTGATTTTTCTCAATCTACATCAATTCTTCTTCCATAGCTTTGATCCATTGTTCATCTTTGCATGCTTCAATCACTATTTTGGGTTCTATTCTAGATAGTAAGAATAAATTTACCTATTCATCTGCCATAGCAATTTTTATTCTTGTTAATACACCTTTGTTCTTATCTACAATGATTTGATCTTCAGAATGATTCTTCTACACATACTTGGGAGTCTTAGGAAGTTTTTCTAGAGCATCTTCTTCATCAACTTGCATATCCTTTTCCTTTTCTTCTTCTTTGCAAGGGAGTTCACAAATTCATATCCTTCTATCAGCACTGATCTTTGATGTGGTTCCTCATTTACTTTGTCATTTGCACTTTCAACTAACTTAGATTTAGCCTCTTGTTGTAGCACCTGTAAGCCTTGCTCTTTGTAGAATATCCAAGGAAGATTCCTTCATATGATCTTGTATCAAACTTTCCCAAGTTTTCTTCATCTCTCCTAATGTAGCATTTTCTTCCAAACACTAAAATATTTTACAGTAGGAGTTCTTCCATACCATAGTTCATATGGAGTCTTTGAACTCTTGACCCTTTCTTGCACTCTGTTTTGTATGTAGATTGTAGTGTGAATAGCTTCTCTCTAATATATTTGTTAGATTTGCTTCTTTCAACATTGTCCTTGCTACTTCCTCAACTGTCCTATTCTTTCTTTCCACAACTCCATTCTACTGAGGAGTTATGGGAGTTGACAAATGCCTTTACTTTTATTCCATAATCTTCACAAAAAATAGTTAAACTCATTAGAGGTGAACTCACCACCTCTGTCAGACCTCAAGCACTTGATTTTTAAATCTATTTCATTTTCAACCATAACTTTAAATGCCTTAAACTCATCTAGAGATTCTAATTTTTCTTTGAGAAAGGTTACGCAAGTCATTCTAGAGTAATCATCAATTAACAACATGAAATACATGTCACCTTGAAAGCTTCCTATTCTTGTGGGTCCACACAGATCTGTATGTACCAACTCCAAGGGTCCTATGGTAAATACTCTTTGATTTTGAAATTCTTCCTTGTTTGCTTCCCAATCTGACATTCCTTGCAAATTGCTCTGATACCAATTGTTGGCCCACAATTGTCGTTAAACCAAAAGGTCAACCCATCAATTTTTGATACAAGTGCCAGAGTTAATGAATCTACAGGAGGTAGTTAGTCCATGTCATGAATCCCATGGGAAGCATTGACCATTAACCAACAAACTCCCCCCAGCGTTACTTGGGGGGATTTGAACCCATGACCTTTCACTCTAATACCAATTATTAGTATGCACATGACAATTGAGAGGGGGGTGAATCAATTGTACATCAAAACATTAAACCCTCAAATCTATTCCAATCTTCAAACTCTTATTATGCATTAGCAAAATGTAAACATATGAACCATCAATGCAAACACATCTAAACACATAAGAACACCAGATTTACGTGGAAAACCCAAGAAGCGAAAAACCACGGTGAGGATTAGCTCACATATATATGAATAGGAACACCAAATACAAGTAGGCTCACTGCCAAGGGCTCATTGCCTAGAAGAAAGGCTCACTGCCAAAAGGAATCACTATCCATAAACTAGAAGAATAGAAGAGGACTGTGACAGAGAGATTCACTATCTCAAAGCAATAGTAGAAATCCACCACTACAACTTTATGCCATCCACAATCGCTCACTACCTCCAGCAACTTCAAGCAAACTAAAATCATGTAGACACCTTCTGCTTACTGCATCTGGGAGTCATACGCATTTAAGCTCACACTTAATTCACCATCCTTGATTCACATTCACATCATGTTTCTTACTACACTTTGGCTCAACCTTCACCTTGCATTTATATCATCCACAACCTAAAACAATCTCAATTAGGTCGGCCTTAATGAAACGTGTGCACCTCAAATGTGCAACACCAAAATAGGTTGACACCAAACACTTCTGCAGTGGAAAGAGTGAAGGTGGACCATGCCAAGGGTTAACTAGGACCCAAGTCTGTATCACCATGCTGCTCATCACATCCACAATCCACGAGGTACCTCTGCGAATAGTGTTGGCAGGCCAGGTTGGCCAAACCTAAACTAACACAACAAGTGACCTCATACACGCCTCTCCAAGTCCAAAAATATCATACAAACCACAAAGAAATATTCCATAGCATCCACACATCTTTCTAGAATATTCCAGCATCATCAGAATCTTCTGTAACTCTGCCGTAACCGCTTGAAACAAAGAATGTCTTCATTCTGCACATCAGGATGCACTACTATTGAGCTCCAACACAAGAACTAAACTTGCAAAGCAACCCAACACTAGAACCTTCAAGGGAAGGTAGATACAAAAAATATAAGCATGTTCTTAGAACTGCAAGACAAGAAACCTTAATGCGGAGAGGTGCGGAGCAATCTCATTTCTCCCAAACAACCTTCTTCACAGGAAAAACACTCTGTTAAACACATCTTCCACTGCTGCATGATCCAGAACCTGAAACTCTAGATATAACACCTCTGAATATTACTTCCAAACCACACAACCATATCTTCAATTATAAAGAAATGTGGAGCATAACACTGAACATGCCTCTGTCACACTGCACACCTTTTTATTCAAATTTTCTCAAAAGCACTTGGAAACCAAGTGAACCATCTGCTAGAGGTTGACATCAATGACAATACCAACAAGCTTCCAACAGAGGCCCAACCTTTTTGCCTTCCAGAGATATTTTCTATCGTTCAGAGACACAACGAGACTGCTCAGCGACCCTCTTGGTCGCCATTAATGTTTCTTCAGACCCTGATTGCTTGTAGAAGATGGATTTACCGCCTCCCCATGCCATTTTAGCCTTTCTTGCATTAAATATTTATACTCATGGTGTGGGCAAACACTCTTTTTCAGTAGATTTCATGGATAGAGCCATGTGGGCACGCTTCAAGACACTAAAACGAATTTATTGCAACATGGGCAACAGTTCTTTCTTGTTGACCTCTCTTTCCCTCTTCCACGGCTGCTACAATGATTTGTAAAAACTATATATGCATGTAAAAAAGATGTATTTCTGTTGGTTGGCTGCACTGGGTCACCTTTAGAGGCAAAAATATCTTTATAGGCTCAGACCTTGTGGTTTTCTCTAAAACTGGATGGATTTGTTGGACTGTGCTCTTGTGATGAGCCTCTCATGTCTCTGTACCAGTCACTAATGAAGGAGAGTCTATCATTTTGTGTCCATTTCATGTCTGTAATAATTTTTCTTCCTTTGTAATGGATATGTAGCCTCTATGATTAATATAAACTAAATTTTGCCTCTCTCATTGTTCTTGCACTGTGTTTATTTGATAGATGTAAGCCGTGTATTGTGGATAAAATGATCCCTTTAATACTTTCATCTCTCTAGCTTAACCTCTGTTTGAACATGCATGAGTCTATGTGAATCCCCTTCAACTTTGAGATCATTACTATGTTATGTTAGTTGCATTCGAACATCCTAAATCTTGGTGCATCACCATTTCCTTTTTTGCATTCCCTCTATCCCTTTTCCCCTGGTGATCATTAGCATAGGTTTAGCTTAATTCTCTGGACCTTAAGTCTAGAAAGAGGAGCCGACCTTCTCTAGAGGTCTGATCTCATCTGCAAGGTCCCACACCTTGAGATTAGTCCCATTGTGTCATTGGAATGCTTGAACAAGCTTCAAGCAGGGTGCAATTCCACGTGATAACAATACCTTGATGGGGGAGTCTTTTGATTCTCCTGCAATTTGTATACCCTTCTAGAACACAAGGGTTTAGGTTGTCCCCCTTGGTGATGAAATCTAAAGGCAATCCCACTAAAAGTGAAAGAAGATCAAGTGTTTTTTATTCCCAAGATTGCCTTGTGG
Organism: Cunninghamia lanceolata; assembly: GCA_027924645.1. Classification (NCBI taxonomy): domain Eukaryota; kingdom Viridiplantae; phylum Streptophyta; class Pinopsida; order Cupressales; family Cupressaceae; genus Cunninghamia; species Cunninghamia lanceolata. The sequence continues at coordinate 73,707 of BSBN01001480.1, forward strand.
TGTGATGGAATAGCATAGACACTTGACTCCTTGGGATTAAAACCAAAAAAAAAGTGAACAAAGAGGTGTTTTTAATCTCCAAGATCACCTTGTAGTGAGGGGAGAGAATACACACCTAAATTCCCACATAAGAAAAGAAAGAAAGATCCATTAACCTTAACATGCAAGTGTGCAACTAGATTAGTGATAAAAGATAAAACTTTGGCAAGCATGCTACATCACAAACATGTTAGTAGTTTAATGAAAATGTCTTCAACAAGTGGTATTGTTGCACAAAGATATTATCCCAATAGAAACTAATAAGCAATGATTAGTAGGAAAATAACAAGACTCAAATCCCAAGGAAAATGATGAAAATTTGATAACAAAGTGAATGTGCTAAAACAAAAGCAGAGATGCCAAGCTACAAAGCACACACACTAAAAGATGAGAGGAGGTGCTAAAAGGTGAGTTTAGCTATTTACCAATCACTCACTACATACATGCCAAAGGATGAATTAGATGCACGAAACTGTGAAGCACATGTACTAAAAGGTGGCAGACATGTTGAAACGTGATTGCCTACATAGCAAAATGAAAAACTTACAAAACAACAATGAAAATGATAAAACCTACAAGATAAGGGTGAGTTAAAACCATGAACACATAGCATGTTAGATGATAGAAATTTTGCAAAACTAGAATGATGTAAAATAAGATGATGAAAATTAGCCAAAAGGGGGTAGGCTATTACCGAGGGCACTCACACCAAACTATGGGCAAACGTGCCATGGGTTTTTGGAAGCATCGATTTATGAACAAACACACCAAAATGTGTTGAGGCTAGAAAATAGATGAAAGATCTATTAAAAAATAAGGTCAAACCTACATGTAAATAGACAAATAAGATGTGTATATGATTAGAGGCCTAATAAATTGTCATGATGAAAATCCTACAAAATAATAAGCAAAATGATTGAAAACAAGTTAGGCCTGCTAGCCAAAATGTTGCACAAGAGCCTAGTGGATGTGTCAAAGGGTAAAGTGGACACACCAAAGCATGATTAGATGTGCCAAACAATAGTCCTACAACAAAAAGCTCACAAAAGATGGTTAGAAAGGGACATGGATCCCACTGAGTGTGTCAAAATATATATGATGAAATGTAAACCATAAACAAATAGAAAATGCAAACATAATCTATTTATTCTACATCTAATCATAACCTATAGATTAAGCCAAGGACAAACAAAGCTAATGAAAACTAGAAAGCTCTCACAAACACAAGTCCTTATTACACTAATGGTGGTTGTGCTCAAAGGATTTGGTGTGGACAAGAGAGAATGTGGTTGCTCAAATGGGAAGTATGACCATGTATTATAAATAGACTTGAAAATGGCTTATGGAAGAGTCCATTTATAAATTTTGGATGAGGAGGATCAATGGATAGGATTGATTTGAAAGATCAATGGATGAGGTTGATTGAGAGGCAAGGATGGATGAGAAGCCTCCAAGTGTCACCTTGTGATTGGTGCACATGAGAAGGTCCATGCTTCAAGGGATTTGGATGGATAGGATTTTCTAGATTGAATAGATGGACATGAACACCATGGATTTTGTGTATATACTTGTAAGCCTAGATTTTGTGGAGCCTTGTGCATGTATTGAGCCATGTGCAAACCTTGAGAAATATGTCCAAGGTTGACTTGGCTAATGATGCTTAGGATTGTGAAAGTGATTAATTAGTTAAATAAACATGATTTGTTTATTCAACTAATGATGAGGGGGGAAATAGATGAATTAAATAAATATCACCCATTTATTTAATTTTTGGAGGAATGGATATAGGATGGGTGATTTAATTAAATAAATGTTGATTTATTTAATTAAAGTTTGGAACATTAGAAGAAGGCTAAAATGATTAATTAATTAAATAAATGGTGATTTATTTAATTAAGGCTAAGAAGATGATTGCATTTATAAATTTAATAACTAAGATTATTTAATTAACATTAGAAGAACGATTGAATTGATGCTAGAAGGGGAGATGCAGGGTAAAATCTAGTGATGTTGGGATGTGGTCAAATTTAGGTGTCTGCAATTATAATACAATACCAATGTTGAGCTAACAACTAAACTAACTACCTTGCAAATGATCATGAGAAATAATTATATAACATTTTTTGGTCTTAAGAATGATCTCAAGTGGCTACAAGAAGGTGCACTCAATGCCAAGTGTAGTTCATGTAGTTGGCCATACATGGAGATGCAATCTTCTAGAATGAATGCGGTGATGATGGATCAATGAATCTCAATTTGGATCATACTATAAGCTCTCCTAAGTCCAATGAATTTGGAAACATGTTCTTTTGTTGACACACACTTTGGAGAAGTGCCATAAACTTGAACAATGAAAGTAGATGTCTTCTTGCTATGCTTCGTAGTAAATTTGGAAGTGAATCATGCCTTTGCGGTGGTCAAAATCTCCTAGAAATTGGCTGTGAAATTGTAGGATTAGTGTAGAACATGTGTCCCAAATTACCAAGTGAGGTATGCATGTGTGGGGAAATGCCTTAAGATCATTAGTGACTAGAAAATGACTAGAATGTTATTCAAAACTTGTAAACAAACAAACAAAGTAAAAGAAATAATTTTTGGGTGATGCAAGCTTTCTCTTATGTCTTGGGATGCTCCTGCATCATGGTCCTAGATTGTCATCCACTTCATCACTTATGCTTGGAGTTCCTGATTTGATTGTGGCATCCTTTAGCATTGACATGACAACACTTAAGCATCTTTTAGGGACATAAATTTAGAGTTTTCTTCTCTCTCATTCCTATTTAGAATGGGAAGATACCTTGCATAAATTCTTGGATTTGTTTCTTCCTAAGGGGATATATACTATTTGACATTTTTGGATAATCGTCAACATTCATTGTTAGACATCTACCATTAGTGCAAGAGATTCTACATTAGGAGGTGCATGGTCTCTCTTCCTCTCTCTTATGGGAGGGACTTTTTCCTCACATTGGGTTTTATCCTTCTCATATTTTAGAGAGTATCTTTTGTACATTGGTGAAGGAAGTTGTCCTTGGGGAGTCATCTTGAGTCCTCCTTCCTTCCTTCCAGTTCTTTCTTCTTTTCTCTCTTTTGGAGAGGAGCTTTTTTCCTATAGATTTATATCTTTTTCTCCATTTGTGAAAGATTATTTTGTACATGGGTACCTCATTAGGTCATGTAGCTGAGACCCATCTTTGCATGTTTTCACATTCTCTTCAAGTTGCACTTAAGGAGGGGCATTGACATGAACAAGGTTTTCTACCTATTTGATTTCCTTTTAGGACCTTTTCACACTAGTCTAGTTAAGTTTACTTAGGGCATTTAATATTTGTATCTCATTTCATAAGATCAAGACAATTGTCATCATCTTAGTTTATTCTAAGTCTTCCCCTTGCCTATATATACAAGGGTTCCCTCATTGTACATGATGTATCATATGCTCATAATCAAGATTGCATTGCATCATTCTTTGACAAATATAGCATAATCACTACTTCTCTCTTATGTGGAAGGAAATTGGTGTTTCAAAGAATCTCAGGCTCCTGTGAACCCTTGTGGTTTTTCTAACACTTATTTTCATACAAGGAAAAATAATCAAAAAATTATAAAGTGACTACATGGAGAAATCATTTACTTAAATATCTAAAGGGACAAAAGAATCAGAATTTGCATTAGAATCATATAGGCCATCTGCATGCTTGTGAATTTTATCTTCAATTATTCACTTAGAGTCACAAATTTGATTCATTCATGGGGTTGACCTAGGAGAACTTGACCCTGGTGACTTGACAATCTCCCCTAAGGTGTTTGTAAATGCTATACTCTTTACAATCTTCTCAAACATCAAAGATCAGGGGGAACAAGTTTCAAAAGTTTGCATTTCATGAGTTCAAATCCATGTGGAAGGTTTGATCTATGACACTTGGGATTAAACATGCAATGCTTGAGATCGATCTGCCAAATCTTGAGAGCAATTGAGTTTATATTTCATTGTTTAACTTCCAACACATATACAAAGTTGTGAATATAAATTCATGGTTCAAAAATTATGATCAAAATAGTAAACAATTATCTATCCACTCTAAAATCAACTAAATATTTTCATTTCTATTTTTCAAATTCCCAAATTTTATTACTTATTACAACTTTAACTTAAATTAATTGATTATCATCTTCATTAAAAACCTAATTTTTATTTAAGAAATCATTTATTTCTTACTATATGAAACTGTTTGAATGAACTTTCTATAATTGTATTCAATTCAACTTTTTTTTAGAAAAAAAAACCTCATTTTAAAAATAAACAAAACTCTACTAATTTTTCTATAATTACGTAGAGAGGCGTACTACACTTGTAGCAGGGTGGAGGAGAGAGCCCACATTTTTTGGTTGTAAATAAAAACAACAAAATATGATAAATTGAAAAAAATTAAATAAAAATAAGAAAATCTGTGCATTATTTGTGGGTTCATAAATTAATTTATGAATAATTCTATTTTTGGGTAGCTGTTTGAGCTCTTGCCACTCCCATCTACCATTTAAATCCAATTAGATTCTTAACTATTTTTTTAAAATAGTCATTTAATTATTCTATCAAATTGCATATTTATATTTTAAAAAATATATGTAAAGTATGCCAAGAGATTTATCCGCCTACTTTAAATATATTTTAAAAAAATATAAATATGCTAGTTTTATTAATTGGAAGACTTAAAAAAATAAAAAATAAAAAATGTAAACAAAGCCTAATGCATAAACTAAATGTTTACCCAAACATAAATTGATGGGTTGCCATTTCACGTCTATTCCAACCTCGACCTCATACTATCCAAAGCTATAAAATGAGGACGATCTGTAGAAAGACAGATGTTAGTTTCTGATACTTGCACAACAAGACAACTGGTTTGGGAAGCCAAATCGATCCCAAGATATATTTTCGAAAAAAAAAACCACCCTATGGAAAAAGATGCTCTGCTGAACATCAACCTCAATCGAGGTGCCTTGTAAACGAAGAAATTGAAAGCAAGGTGCCTCATATACAATGACATTGAAAGCGAGGTGCCTTTGTAAACAGAGAAAATTTCAAACTAAAAAACGAAGTTTGAAAGATACGTAATTCATATTTCACTGAGGGGAAGGTGATCTGGACGGCAACCATGACTGAACACTAGCAAAATGAGGAGAGCAAGAGCAAGAGCAGTGGACAGAGTATCTGTATTCTTGTTTCTTGTAATCTTGTTGGCTTCAAGATTTTATGCTGCTCATGGGTGGGGCTGGTTTTCTTCCTCCTCAGAAACAATTGAGGAAGAAGAAGAAGAAGAGAGTAATGGCAGCGATTTTGACATTGAGGCGGTGGACAATCCCAAAGGCAAAGAGCTGGTGAGGGATGCCAAGAACAGGATGACCATATCTGGGTCGTGCTGGCAGCAGGCTTATGAGCAGCTGTTCTCCAGCTGCAAAAAGATATTGCAGGAGGAGGAGAAGAAATCACGGCTGGCATGGCATATGACTGAGTGCTTTCAGAAGGAGTCTGGCAGAGGCCCTCTTCCCTCCTGCTCTTCTTCCACCCTCATTATCCACTGCCTCAAGAAGCTCAACGAGGCACAGCACAAGGTCTACCTTGCCTTCTTCATTGATACCAACGCCATGTGCCATCATTTGCAGTTGAGCACTCTTTCCCTTTCTTCCCACTTGCTCTTATTATTCATATTACTATTTTGCTGCCTTCCCCTGCTCACATTTCTAATGGCATGTTAGTCAAAATTCTCTCTGGTAAGAATCAAAACCCAAGTGGTTGTCACAACCCTAATGCATAGATGCAGAGCCACAGTCAAAATTTCCTCTATGGTAAGACAGGGAAGTTTGTTCAAACAGCCAAGAAGCAGTAGCATCTTGGGTTACAGAGCAATGGACCCATACAAACAGGGGATTATATGGGGATTATAAATATAGCTGACCTTAAATTAATTGGAGGTTTGGGTGAATTGCACTCCCAAAGTCTGTGCTTTAACATCTCTTGTGAGAATACATAAATGTCCCATGTGACCTATTGGGAACTCTCTTAAAGTTGCTCAACTATGTCCAATGTAAATGCATAATCTATGTGAGTCATGACAAACTATTAATTTAGTAATAAACCAGACATAAATCTCTCCAATAATGAGTATCATTTACTTGGATAAAATGGTTATTACTCTTTTGCCATGATATGCTCTTGAAATGGGTGTTACCCTTTTGCCATGATATGCCGGTGTTACCCTCTTGCCATGATATGCTCTTAAAATGGGTACTACCTGCCGTGATATGGTCTTGTCGAGTTCCTATTATAGTACTAGAAGTTCAAAAGTCACAACTTGGAAATCAGGTGAAATTTTAGTTTCCCTTTTTCTGCATCACAATGATGCCAGAATTTATGACTCATGTTGTATGCGGTCTGCCTCCTCTGTTGCTGTCAGGCTCTGAATCAATGCAGTCTTAGGGATGCTAACAGGCTCACGAATCAGGATCAATGCAATCTTAGTAATCTTCAATGCAATTAAATCTCAGCCTTTGTTTATGAGGAAGAGTTCCATATATTAAGCCTTTCATTAAGATAAAATTTTAATATCATAGGGATCCAACTGCACTAGTAGATCTATATCCCTTTCTGTTTCTGGTAAAAATATATGTATGTTCAAACAAAAGACCTGCTTTTTTCACTGTAATTTGTTTAAGAAAGATGCATCAGTGGAATGCCTGTAAACAATATCAGTTCTACGAGACCAAATGCCATTTGTGTAGAGGCTACTCCTATTGTAAACACATTGAGTACTCTGCGAATTTTTTTTTGTACATTTGAAACAATCTTGGTAAATGGATAGGTGAATAATTTATAATCAATCAAATGTGTGGCTGGCCACTTCTTGTTTCTAACAAATTGAGTTGCTATTTGCAGGAGCCATGCATTCAAGAAAGATACAGAAAGGGTTGTGAACGAGTTAAAGTCATCTGCTCATTGGCTATTGGACAAACTGGGTAAAATAGAAGAACAGTCGAATACTTTGTTAGAGTCTTCTGATCAAATCCATGATTCACTCCTCACTATTGAGTCCCAGGCAGCAGTGCTAGTGGAGAAATCAAAGGCTGCAGAAGATAAAATCACAAGTGTCCAAGAGAAGTCCAGTGCCATTTTTGAGCAAACTCATCACATAAGTGATACTCAATCCAAGTTACAAGAACAGCAATTGTATATGCAGAAAACCATGGATTCCAACATGGCCAATCTTGAAAAGTTCTACACAAGTTTAGGAGAAGGCATAGGGTTCCTTAAAAAATTAACACAACAAACCCAAATGGAAATAACTGAAGTTGCCGGGACTATGTCCTCTCAATTAGATAACCTTCAAACTAAAGCAGATGACATTGGCAATGTAGTGACCCTCTCATTAGATCAACAGAAGCAATTACTGAGTGGACAAAGTCTTGCATTACAAGGTCTTGATACTCTTACTCAACGTCAAGCTGAAGCACTCAAAGAAAGCAGGTGATTTTTTTTTCTAATCTATTGTTTGTCTCTACAAAAGAACAGTGACATGAAGTACAAAAAAACATTTGAGATATAACCATGTATCTCTAAAGCATATTACAAGTGAAGAACTATATTGATATAAAGTCAATCTTTCATATGGTATAAACTATAAACAATCATGAATTCGACCATAATGTATCAGCAGTAAATACTTGATTTTGCATTTTATGCATTGTGAGAATTAATTTATTTTCTGTATCAATCAAAATTGACTCGATGTCTTTTCCTAATTGAAATTGCAGGGAATCTTTACAACAACTTTCTGATGATGCTCGACAACAACAGATTGAATTCAAATTACACCAAGAGGAACTTCAGCAAACTCACAAGCGCCTTGCACATAGTTCCTCAGCAATTTTGGCAGCTCAGGTTCCATTTCTTCTCTTTTTCTAATAAGCCCTTTAATGTGATGTAAGTAGTTTTTTTTCCTATTTAGTAAATTCCCTTTATTGGGGACAACCTCTGGGTTTAGATGCCATGACAGAGTGCTATATCTTCCTCAAAATCATTGGGAACTTGCATCTGGCTTCAACTGTTGTATGTTGTATTTTACCCAGTTTCAACACTTAATCATGTCTCCTGGAGTTTAAACTTGGACCTCCCCTTCAAAAATCCATTTACTTTTACCCTTAAAGATCATTCCATTTGATACAAGTAAAATATATTATTTTAAAACAGAAAATTGTTGAATATAATTATCAAATATAATGCATATTTTCAATTTGATTGCAGGAAGCATTTGAATCAAAACAAAGTTCTATGTTGATGGCTCTTGATAAGTTGTTTTCTTTACACAATTCTATCCTACTTGAGTCTCGAGCTGTGAAGACCATCTTTTTCTACTTGGTCATGTTATGTGTGTTGTATTTGCTAACCAGCGCAAAGCAAAGCAATGATGTGAGAGGCACTCTGTACTTAGGTAGGTTAATAGTGTACTGGACTCTTTTTATGGATGTTTTTTGTTTGGTGGGGTGTGAACTTCAGTGCAACAATGGGATTTGCATGCAGGACTTTGTACAACAGTTGCCATTGAATTCTACATGGTCCGCATCAAAGGCAATGATCTTCCACAAGATTGGGTTTCTTCAAAAACATTCTATGTCAGGACAGGATTTATCTGCATTGCTATTCTTCATCTTGCCTTTTCTCTTATTAGATACAGGTGTCATCTCCTCTCCATAACACAAATTATCCTCTCTTATTATCTTATTTACAGGATATTAACTAGTGATATGGGATTTTGTTTGTAGGGACTATGAACGACTGAACTATAGAATGCTCTTAGAAATACAAGAGAAGATGAAAATGCTAGAACCTAATCTGGACAAGTATCGAGATTCAGTGATGGGAATTGACAGAACAACAAACCAACACCATTTCTCAAACAGAGCCCCTATATTTCAAAGTAAGTACCATTTCTTTGAGTTTTATTGTGAAAATGATGAAGGCATTGAGATCTTTGGAATTTGTTTCAGGGAAAAGATGTATAGTTGGTGACTTGGGTCACCACTCTTACGTATCGTTGCTTAATGCAAATTTGGGAGAGGATGATAGCTCAGATGATCCAGATTATGAGATCCCATTGAGTGATAGACAAGAATTTTCTCTCACCTCCAAGACATACAATTTTCGTCCTCGTTCTCAAAATTGATCTTTGTGACAAGCTAATCTTGTATTTTAAAGACCAAAAAAATTGGATCATTGTGTTTTTAACATTTCCACAAGTCAATGCTTTCATTATAAAATCTTAAACAAGGATCTGTCCTTAGTCCTTGCCATTGCAACATGTTTGAAAATTAAAGTCAATGCTTTCATTATAAAATCTTAAACAAGGGTCTGTCCTTAGTCCTTGCCATTGCAACATGTTTGAAAATTAGTTTACTTGATTATATCATGGTTGTGTGGGTAAGTTACATGGTTTCAGTACAAAATTATCAGTCATAGCATTAGTTTTTTCTTTCATATTATTAAATTAGTTTTTATTGAAATGATGTTGAAAGTGACAATTTATACATTGTTTTATAAATAGAAATACTATAGTACATAGTATCTTTAGAAAATACTAATAATGACAAGTATACACGGTAACATTTTCTTTTGTTTTTTAATGTGGTAATTTTAAAAATATTTGTTATTAACAAATTAGTGTGTTCACTTAAAAAAATCAATATTATCACTGGGAGAAAAGAATACTAGCTTTTGATTGGTTGGAAGGTGCAAAGACTAATAACTAGTTTAAAATGTGGAAGTAAAGTCTTTAACTAGACGTGGATGAAGATCAAACATCTTTAAAATGAGTCAAGCATTTTGTATCCTCATTATCATATCGTAAAGGAAAATAAACTATCCCCATTCTTAATCTAGGCTAATTAAAGGAAATGCATACACACAAACATAAATTAGCCTAGATTAATTTTAATTGAGATTTAAGGACCTAGATCATCAAAATATAGGTACTTAGCTCTAGATATGAAGATGATGTGTGAATGTGTTGTGGAAGCTAAGATCAATGTGTCTTGGGCTTTCTAACAATAAGTCTTTGTTAGTATTTTGCCTTAGATTTGGAACAACTGGTCTTCACTATGAGGTGTTGAGTCTACATGTCTGGGACACTTTCCATGGATGTAGGTTTGACCTTTGAATGCAAAAATGATTTGGAACAATGTACAATCTTGATTCTTATTGCACTTGATTTGTTTACGTTTTATTTGATATCTAGACTAATTGTATTTAAAAATACTTTTATAGAAGGCTATTGTTATATCACATGTTCTCATAGGTCAACCCCTAGAAAACTCATTAAAGGATTGAAAACAACAAGCTTCATCCATGCAAATGCTCTATAATGAATATGCAGAATGAGATTCATTTTAGTGCACCAATGGAAGTGCTCCTAGAATGCCTTTCTCTTTGAATGTGAATGTTATGCAATTGAATGCCTATGCATAGCAATAAATCATATAAAGATCATAGATGTGTTTAGTTAGCTCTACCCTTATAAAACTTATTAAAGGATTGAAAATAACAAGCTTAATCTGTGCAAATACTCTATGATTCAAATATGCAAAATGGGATTCATTTTAGTGCACCAATGGAAGTGCTCCTAGCATGCCTTTCTCTTTGAATGTGAATGTTATGCAAATGACTATCAAATAATGAAATAAATGCAATTGGATGTCTATACACATAAATAAATCATACAAAGATCATATTTGTGTTTAGTTAGCTCTAGGTGGGGAAAATGGGTAGGAGTTAGCCAAAATTTGAATTTAAATTTTAAAATGTTAGAAGATCAAATCTATGGTTATAGGATCAATTATGCATGCATGACATTGACCTATCAAAGTTTGTGTGCAGCTCAACTCAAATTTTGTTGTTCTAGTTCCAACACATATAATAAGTTACAATTCTAAGTTACCATTCCAAAGTTATCAAAATAGAAGACAACTATCTTTTGGCCATTGGGAAAAAAGGTGGCAAAATCAAGGTGAGAATGAAATTATGTCTAGGGATAAGTGCATGGATAGGTGTATAAATGATAAATATACCAAAATATGGGAAAATGTGGATAAGGTATGGATTAGAGATGTGGGGATGTGTGGAAATAAAAGAATAGCATAGGGGAAAAACTTCCTAACAGATTGTGGCAATTGTCAATATATAAATGTATCAAACCATTCTTTTAAAACGGTCTTAAAACTAAATGGGAATTGGCATGGGTATGCAAATTTCTCCATTATATTTTGCCTTGCTTCCAACACATAAAATGTTACAATTCTAAGTTACCATTCAAAATTTATGATCAAAATAGTAGACAACTATCTTGGAAAAAAAGGCGGGAAAATCAAGGTGAGAATGAAATAATGTCTAGGGATAAGTGCATGGGTAGGTGTATAAATGAAGAATACGTGAGAATATGGGAAAATGTGGATAAGGTATGGATGAGAGATGTGGGAATGTGTGGAAATGGAAGAATAACATGGGGAAAAAGCTTGACTTGGCAAAAGAATGTGGCATTTGTCAATTATATGTAAATTGTTAGGGTTAGGGTAGATCAAAACAATAAACACTAACAATTATATGCAGATTAAATAACCCAAATATAACAATCAGGAATAACACAAAAGAGATCAACACATAAATTTAACGTGGTTCACCCAATATGGGCTACATCCACAAAAACTCAGCCATCCAATGATTTTATTATCTAGTGCAAAATAGATTACAATCTCGGAATACATCGCTGTACCATACATCCCAGCCGCTTATAACAAGCTTTTCAGAATCTTCTAGAATTAGGGTTTTGCAATGTCATTTTTCTTTTGTCGGTTAACAAAAATTAACAACCGACTCTGATCGTGCAAAAAAGAGGGAAATTTTTTTCATTGGGGGCTGTGCCCCTGAACCCCCGCTTGCATGATTAGTCGCCACATACCAACAATCTCCCACTTGGAGATTGATCTTGGACGACACCGCTACGCTTGCAGCTCCCATTGGATTACAGGCCTGGCTGGTTTCTTAAGTCCACCATTATCAGTCATGAAGGCCAACAGAAACTGATGAGGAAATTAGTTTCTCCCGTGTAACTGCCTTTGTGAACATATCTGCAGGATTTTCACTTGTGTGAATTTTCTCTAGCTTCAACTGCCCATCCTCCAAAACTGACCGAATGAAGTGGTATTTGAGCTGTATATGCTTAGTTTTTGAATGCAGAGCTGAGTTCTTAACAAGATGAATTGCACTCTGGCTATCAGTGTACAAAGGGCTATCTTCTTGTTGTTTCCCAATTCCTCCAGAAAATGTTGTAACCAAATCATCTCCTTGCTAGCTTTTGTAGCAGCAACATACTCAGCTTCAGTCGTTGAAAGTGCAACAACCTTTTGCAGCCTTGAAATCCAACTAACTGCAGTACCTCCTACAGTAAAAACATACCCTGTAGTACTCCTCCTACTATCAATATCACCAGCTAGATCAGAGTCAACATATCCTTTTAGAGCAGAATTTGTTCCTCCAAAACATAGTTTCTTTGAAGTAGTACCTCTCAAATATCAGAGAACCCATTTTATAGCATTCCAATGTTCCATTCCTGGATTGCTCATATACCTACTCACAACTCCCACTACATGTGCAATATCTGGCCTTATGCATACCATTGCATACATCAAGCTGCCAACTGCTGATGCATATGGTATCTTAGACATTTTGTCTTCCTCCTCTTGTGTCTTTGGACACATCTCCTTAGTCAACTTAAAATGACTAGGAAAAGGTGTACTAACTGCTTTTGCATTCTGCATGTTAAACCTTTTCAACACCTTCTCTACATACTCACTTTGGGACAATAATAATTTTCTGTTTGTCCTATCCCGTGTGATCCTCATACCAAGGATTTGTTTTGCTGCACCCAAATCCTTCATAACAAATGAATTTGCTAATTTCTGCTTAAGTTCATTAATATGCTGCATGTTAGACCTGGAAACAAGCATGTCATCAACATAAAGCAACAGGATAATATAGCTGCCATTACCCAATTTCTTGAAATAAACACAATAATCAGAATGACATCTTTTGTAACTTTGTTCAGCCATAAAACTATCAAATTTCAAATACCATTACCAAGGTGCTTGCTTTAGGCCATACAACTTTTCTTTAACCTGCATACAAAATCCTCCTTACCCTTGACCTCATATCCTTGTGCTGCATGTATATTTCCTCTTCCAGATCCCCATGCAGAAAAGTTGTTTTCACATCTAGTTGTTCAAGATGCAAGTCTTTCGTAGCCACAAGACTTAGAATTGTTCGAATAGAAGTCATCTTTACAACCGGAGAAAATATTTCTTCAAAATCTATACCTTTTTTCTGTGCAAAACCTTTTACCACAAGTCTAGCCTTATATCTTTTCTTGCCTCCATCTTCTTCCTTCAACCTATAAACCCATTTATTTGGCAATGCTATTTTACCTGCAGCCAATTGAACCAAGTCCCAAGTCTAATTCTGTAGCAAGGAATCCATTTCCTCTTTCATGCCTAGCTCCCACTACTTTTTGGTATCTACCTGCATTGCTTCTTCATAACCTTCAGGTTCACCAGAATCAGTTAATAATATAGAATATAATGATGGAGAAAATATTTCAGGAGGTCTAGTTATCCTTGTAGAACATCTAACACTTGCAGGAGTTTGTGGGATAACTTGTTGTTGCTGAGCATCAGGTACCATTGGTATTTTATTTTCTAGAATCTCATCCAGCACCACATATTCCTTTTTGGCCTGTTCATGCTTCTTTTCTTGTAGCTGATCCTTATTCATGATCTTCTCATTGAATATAACATCTCTGCTCCTAATGATTTTATGATTTTCATAATCGCATAACCGATAACCAAATTCATCTACTCCATAGCCAATGAAGGTACATTTTTTAGACTTAGCCTCAAGCTTGGTTCTATTTTCAATATCAACATGGACAAAAGCTTCACAACCAAAGGTTTTTAGAAATGAATAGTTTACCTTTTTACCCATCCATGCCTCCTTTGGAATGCCACCATCCAAAGGATTTGAAGGTCCCCTGTTTATTAAATAAACAACAGTATGTACAACATCTACCCAAAAGTGTAAGGGTAGTCCAACATGCAATCTCATGCTCCTTGCACGCTCCATAATGGTCCTATTCATCCTCTCAAACACACCATTTTCTTGTGGGGTTCCAAGAACTATTTTCTGCCTGCGGATTCCATTATATGAACAGTAATTCTCAAATTCTCTACTGCAATACTCGCCTCCATTATCAGATCTGAGACACTTCAACTTTTTTTTCTATCTCATTCTCAACCAAAGCTTTCCACTTTTTAAAAGTTTCAAATACTTCTGATTTTTGTTTTAGGAAATACACCCATGTTTTCCTAGTTGCATCATCAATAAAAGTAACATAATAGCAAGAGCCTCCAAGAGAAGATACCTGAGCTAGTCCCCATACATCTGAATGCACAAGCTCTAATTTCTCACTCTTCTTCTCTTTCCTAACTTTGAGAAATCAAACTCTTTTATGTTTTCCATAAACACAATTTTCGCATAACTCCAAGTCAATCTTCTTTAGACCTGGTAGCAACTTTCTAGAGTGAAGAATCTTCATCCCTTTCTCACTCATGTGCCCAAGTCTATGGTGCCACAATTATGTTTCTGTCCTTGAGCAAGTGTTATAACTATCTTAGTAGCAACTGTTTCTGTAGCAGCTAAGGTAGAATAAGTATTACTAGTACACAAATACAATGTGCCTACCTTTTCACCTTTAGCTACTACTAATGCACCTTTAGTGACCTTCCAGATTTTGTCTAAAAATGTAACTATACAGCCTTCACTACCCAGTTGTCATGTAGAGATTAAATTCTTTCTCAAATTTGGAACATGTCTTACCTCCTGTAGCAACCATTCATTTCCATTCTGTAACTTGATTTTTATTTTTCCTTTTCCAACAATCTGACAGGGTTCATCATCACCCAGATATACATGTCCAAAATCACCTTGAACATAATCAACAAAATATTTCCTATGGGGTGTGGCATGAAATGAAGCCCCCGAATCTATTACCCAGGAATCATTAGCATTATCTAAACATAGAATTAAAGCATCTTATAATTTATTACTTGCAACATTAGCTTCCTTACTGTCATCATGTTGTCTATCTCCTTGTTTTCCATTTCAAGACTAGCAATCCTTCTTCAAGTGTCCTGGCTTTCCACAGTACCAGCAATCCATTCTTCCTCTGGATTTAGATCTGCCTTTCCTCGACTTTCCTTGTGACTTCCCACAATTTGTAGGGCTTTTTCCTCTTTCCTTTGTTCTTCCCTTGTTCTCTATAGTCAAATCATTACCAGATGTTGAAGTCTCACTTGTGCTTTTCCATCGCTTTTCCTCGCTAAGGATAACACCAACAACATCATCAAATTTCAAAGTATTTGAACTAGAGACAGAGTTACTTACAACCATTACCAAGCTATTCCAACTTTCTGGCAAAGAACATAAAACCAAGAGAGCCCTTACCTCTTCATCAAATTTCACTTTTACAGAAGTTAACTGACTGATAATCGTATTAAACTCATTTAAATGATCTGACACAAATCCACCTTCAATCATTTTCAAATTAAACAAACGCTTCATGAGAAATACTTTATTAGAGGCTGAGGGTTTTTCATACAATTTGGCCAAATCTTTCATCAGTTCACTTGTTGTCTTCGCTTCTGTTATATTGAATGCCACAGATGGTGCCAGGCACAACCGAATGGTTCCCAATGCCTTTCTGTCCAGAAGTTCCCAATCCTCATCAGTCATTGCTGCCAGTTTCTTGGCTACTCTTTTCAATGGCCTCCATAAATCCTTCTGATAGAGATAATCCTCCATTTGCATCTTCCATAATTGATAGTCATGCCCATTGAATTTATCTACCTTCAATTTACCCTCGTTTGCCATTGCTCCCACTTAATCGTGAGACTCCCACTCAATCGTGAAACCTTTCTACAGACAATAATTAAACACAACCCGCTCTGATACCAGTTGTTAGGGTTAGGGCAGATCAAAACAATAAACACTAACAATTATATGTAGATTAAATAACCCAAATATAACAATGAGGAATAACACAAAAGATATCAACACAGAAATTTAACGTGGTTCACCCAATATGGGCTACATCCACAGAAACTTAGCTATCTAATGATTTTATTATCCAATGCAGAATAGATTATAATCTCGCGAATACATCGTTGTACCATACATCTCAGCCGCTTATAACATTTAGCCACCACTTTAATACATATGTATAAACTCAAGGTCAATACATGCATTAAAGTAAGGTCAACAAACACAACAAACATGCCAAGTATGGTGAAGACACGCCAAACACATTGATGACATGAAAGAGCAGTAAGTGTTGCAATGTTGTTGATAGGGGGAGTAGTGCAATGTTAGTAAGATCTAAGTTTTGGCACCCTTTGCCATTGACGTCAAAGGGGGAGAGAAGTTCATGTGAAAAACTTTAGGAGAGAGATTTTGATTGATGTCAAAAGAGGAAGAAAGTTGCAACCAGAGAAAGCATAAAGGGGGAGCAAAGAAGCAAAGCAAGTTTGCTTATCTTGATAGTTTTTCACATCATGTGTTTCCATCAATGACAAAGGGGGAGATTGTTGCAAGTATGAGCAGTAAGTGTTGTCATTGATGTCAACACCTAAGGTCAATAGATCTAAGGAAGTTATTTGGATGAGTTTGAGCAAGTGTTTGAGAAGTTAGTACAATTGCAGAATTATTCTATCTCCCAAAACAGTGCAATGTTTTGCTCCACATATCCTATAGATTGAATATCTTTGTCTATGGTTTGAAATTTATGTTAAGGGATGTCTTTAGTTGCTATGTCTTAAGTTTGAGCCTCCGGTGTGAAGATTTGAGTGAGTTCTATTCACCAGAGTAAAAACTATTTTTCTGAGTATTCAATGGTGACACGGAGAATGTATTTTGCTCCGCATTTGTTTGCATTTAAGGTTTATAGTTTGCGGTTCTAGAACTAAGCTTGGAATAATGTTATGCGTCTTCAGTTGAAGTGGTTCATGATTTGGTGCTCCACAAGCAATCTTTTCTTTGTGATAGTGGTTGACATTAATATTTAAGTGGTTCAGTTTGAAGAATCTTCTGGATAGAGTGTTTGGAGGTTGTACGGAAGTTCTTGGTGATTATAACATTCTTGTGGATGTCTCTAGATCATGTTCTTACTTTTTGATTGCTCCGCAAAGTGTAATTCGAATTGTGGTTGAAGCGTGTTCCTAAAGGTCTTAGTGTTAACACCAGTTTTGGTCGACCAGGTTGTTTTCACTACTTGCGGTTATGCTTGGAATTTGTGAAAGTGTGTTGTTACATGTAAGATTGCATTTGAGTCCTTGCTAAGGTGTGGTGTGGTCCACATTCATCCCTTTCCACAGCGGGAATGTTTAGGTCAAGACCTAATTTGAATATTTGTTAAGTTTGTTTGTGTCAACCTTGAAGATTGTTTCCAAGATTGTAGATGTATAAATATGAGTTAGATGATCAGGAAATTGTGGGAAGTTATTGAGATAGAAAATAAATGGCTTCATGAGAAGCATTATTTGTTGTAGGTGTGATCCGAATGGTATGATAGTGAGCAGTAAAGAATATATTTTTGATGCAGAGAGGTTGCAAAAGATTCTGTTGAGTTTGTGGTGGATCCCTGGTTGCTGTGAGATCCATTCTCATTATAACTATCTTCTTCTATCTTCTTCTACTTCTGGCAATGAACCCCTTTAGCAGTGAGCCCTTTCTTTTTGAAGTGAGCATTTTGGGCATTGAGCCCCAAGGCAGCGAGCCTCCGGCAGTGAGCCTTGTTGTAATTTTGATATATCATTTATATTGTGAGTTAACCTTCATCATGGTTTTTCCCTCATTGGGTTTTCCACATAAAAATTCTAGTGTCTCATGTGTGGATGTGCTTAAGTTTCTATTTTCATGCTTTCATGGTTAAATCTTAATAACAGTGATTAAGTGGTTGATGTGTTAATGCTTATCATAAGTTAAGTTTTGGTTACAACTGATTCACCCCCTCTCAGTTGTCTTGTGCATTTCAACAATTATCACTAAGTCTCCCATCCTATTTGTAATTGCAACTTTATTTCAAATCATCTTGATTTCCTTGTAAACTACCAATGTAGTCTTTGGTAGGGATTGTAGTTGCAACTCATCCCTTATTGATTTTTGTAATCTAAATCCTTATTGATATTATTTTAGCACTAGTATCTCATTTTAGTTGCCAATGCCATCTTTAAACTAATTTGTTAGCTTTTGAATAATACAATGAATGTAACTCAACTTGTCAATTACATAATAAGACATACTTTTTCCATAGGTTTGTAGCCAACCATTCTAGTT
The DNA here is from genome assembly GCA_027924645.1 of Cunninghamia lanceolata. NCBI lineage: Eukaryota > Viridiplantae > Streptophyta > Pinopsida > Cupressales > Cupressaceae > Cunninghamia > Cunninghamia lanceolata. Next base: position 92,230 of record BSBN01001480.1, read on the forward strand.
CTTGTTTATTCCACAAAAGGACCTAATATTAGGTCTAGAGAGCATTCACTCCACATCATGGTAGAATTAAGAATTTAACTTGATAATATTTGTGTATATGGACTCATTAAAAATAATTATGAATGTGAAAAGGTGCATTATCCATGTCATCAATGTTTCTCATTAGTAGTAGAAGTGAATTGGAACAAATGAAAAATTGGTTTTTAAAAATGTCTCTTGTCAAAGGATTTCTTATAAAGTCTTGAGGATGCATAATTTCAAAAGTGCCAAACTACTCAAGGAGAGATTACATGGTTTTCTTATAATTAAACCTATGAAAGGAATACTCTTAGTAAAGAAAGCACCATTATATTAGATAAGTATATTTTTAGAGAAAGAGAAAAATATGGAACTAGCCATAGAAAGGATTTTAGAGAGGATGTCCACTATTTTTAATGTTTTGAATAGTTCACATCTTTAACAATTTTGTGGAGCTTCAAGAAAATAGAAAAAATATTTATTGCACATAATCTACATGTTTGTTTTTGACAGTTTTCAAATTGTTGTATACTTGGGAAAACTTTTTTAATGTAATTTTCTAGTTGTTTAATTCTTAATAGGATGGTTGACTAGTATTTTAGTTTTAAATGCTTGTGATTTCTTAATAGCGGTCAACAATTAAAAAACTATTTTTATTTTTTTCTGTCTACTATGATCTTGGTTTTCTTAAAATTAAAAAAACCTCCTTTGTGTAAATAGAAAACCAATTTATCATAAAATTCTCCCCATTTTAAAATTGTTAGTATTTTTTTAAGAGAAAAAGGAAAATTTAAAACTTAAAATGTTTGCCCAAATATTTCACCTACATAATATAAATATATAAATGGGTTGTAATTGACTTAAATTTAGATTGGTAAAAATAAATTAGAGGATTAAAAATAAATTAAATATACTTACTCTTTGTTGCACATACTAGTTACAAATACATGTTTGTGTTAGTGTATTGAGTATACATTCAAGATTTAAAATGACTAAAATCACATGGTTTAAATTCCACCTAAAGTAAAATCTAGTTTAAATTCTCATGAATTCTTTCACATATTTAACAAAATTATATGAATGGTTTATAGATGTTTACACACCAATTTTTTTTGTCAATAAGAAAAAATGTTGGATGATGAAAAACTCAAAGCCTCAATGAAATCTCACAAACATTTAAAATTTTTGATTAAAAATATTTAGTTAGAAAAGACTTCATCATGAATAGGATGTAACTAGGTTAATTTGCTATTGTTAAACAAAATAGGATGAACATGATTAAAAGGCATTTATATTTTCTAAAAGATTTTTCAATATAAAAAAGATAAGTGATAAAAAAAAAAAATGATGAATGTATAGTAACTAATATGAAATGGTCAAATTCCATAACAAATAAAAATAAATAAAAAATATATAATTATTTTGATCATCAACCTCTTCTTTTTTATATCAATTTAATATTAGAATTTATATCAAATATCATAATTCTAGGGTATCTATTTTTGTCAAATTCATTTTAAATATATAATATTTATTTTAAACATAAAATACAAGATTTTATTATAAAAGTCAAAATAATTAACATTCCAACTTTATATATATCTTGCTTTTATTGCTTTCACATAAATTACACATTTAGTTTAATATTATTTTTTGCTGCAAATAGTTTGTAGACAGAATAAACTCAAATTCCAAATCTAAAGAATATAAATATGAAAAAAAAAAAAGATGAGGGGTTGGTAATTTTTTCCCATTTTAGTCTTTAGTTAAAATTATGTTGCTTCAAGGCCCCAAGTTTTAAACAGCTAAAACGTTCCATTAACAAGTCTCTCAATGTAAAATAATCCATTTACTGGCCTCAATATACATGTTAAAGTCTATTCCAATTTCATTGAAAGCCATTAAAAACAACAATTATGATTAATGTAGAGAATAATGTATATTAGATTTTCTCCAGCATTCCCTATGTGCCATTTCCGTCCCCATAATATTAGAGTTTCACGTTGACAGTGTGCTTTCAAATTTTATGTGGAGAGGTTGTATCCAAATCAAGTGGGAGCAATGAAGACATGGACCACATGATTAATTCAATGGGACAATAAAGATAATAAATATAAACACAGAAGCATTAAAGAGCTGGGACTCTTGAACTAAGAAGATACACATTGAGTGGTTTGTAATGTATTTTGTTTGGAAAAGAAAGGTGAACTAGGGGAGAGGACCTACTAGTTGAGCACCCTAACTTCACGCCTCTCAAAATTATACATGGCAATTTCGAATCACTCCAAAAAATTTATAGCAATTTATTTGGCAAGGTCCCTTCTTATAACTAAGGTTTCTTGGCCACATCATCAAATATAATGCCACATCAGCATGCTTTTTGTTAAGGTGTCAAAAAGTTCCCCAAAAAAAGGGCGGACCAATAAGTGTGCATTAAGTCATATTTTGTTGGTGCCTTAATACGACATCACATAATTAATTGTTTTTTACGTCTAATGAACACATTTCATTCAATTATAAATACTTATAGTAACACTAACAACCTTAAAATCACAACTATTAGTGCTAAACTATTAAATATATTGAACTTTAACCAATGTATTTGGGTCCTCTCCCCTACAACTTAATACAATTCATCCAAATGATGTTTCTTAAATGCAATTAAATTGTCAATCACATACAAGCAGCAGCGCTATACACCGTGTCAAGTAGTGTTTGGAAGTAATGTGGGCATTCATGTAGTAAGCACACTTGTATAAATACAGGGATCAAAAAGGGAATGAATGAATTATCTTTTGCCAATGCTTGTTGTTTTCAAGGACACACTCCTTCCTATTTTATCAAATTATATTTGTGCTGGGCTGTGGATTTCTTTGTAATGCTAGATTGTTCAATGAAACTGGTTCGTAACATTGTCTCTATAGCTTTTGCAGGATACCATCTCCACCTCACTGTTATGAAAGTAGCTTAATATCATCTCTCCTGCTCCAAGGTTTGTCATCTATTCTCATTCTTGCAAGTGTAAAAACTCAACCGGCATATTCTAATCAATGGCGAAGTCAATGGATTAATATGCAACTTTGCCGAAAACTACTGCTGCGACAATGGACGATTGAGTCAATACAATGATTTTAACTTAGTCAATATGTATTTCTTATGCGACGCTCAAATGGGAGTCAAATTTCATCGACCCACAGGTTCTATGACGTTCAATTGGACGTCAAATTTTACGTAATCGTCGGACTGTGACAGTCTCTGGACATCATTTGACGTGCATTCGACCGTCACGCTCCATTCTCAGCAGGATAAATTTGACGTTTATTTGACCGTTACGCACCATTCTAAGGCTAAATTTGACGTGATTTGACCGTCACCTGCCGTTTCACTAGGCTAAACTTGACGTGCATTTCACTGTCACGCACCATTACACAGGCTAAATTTGACGTGCATTTGACCGTTACGGCACATTTCTCTGTGATAAATTTGACTTGCATTTGACCGTCACGTCACATTTCTCAGGGATAAATTTGACGTGTTTTTGACAGTCACGTCCAATTTCCGTGGGATTAATTTGACGTGCATTTGACGGTCAGACCTAATTTCGTTGAGATAAATTTGACGTGTATTTGACCGTCAGACACCATTACAATGGAATAAATTTGACCGTCAGGTATCATTTCTTTTGAATAAATTTGATTCGGATATATCCGTCACTTATCATTTCGTTTGAAAACATTTGACGTGCATTTGACCGTCAATTGTAATTTCAAAAGAATAAATTTGACGTGCATTTGACCGTCGGTTATCATATCGTCGGAGTAAATTTGAAGTGCATTTGACCGTCACCTGTCATTTGGTTGGGATAAATTTGACGTCCATTTGACCGTCACGTCCGATTCACTGGGATAAATTTGACGTGCATTCGACCGTCACGTATCATATATCTGGAATAAATTTGACGGTCGTTTATCTGTCGTCACGAGGCATCTTTTCATTTTGGAAGAAGTTAATGAAAAGTTGGTGGTTGTCGAACGGAAAAGCGTTTGAGAAGGCTAAGTATTTAATAGAAAAGGGCCCATATCCATATCCTAATCCAGAGTGAACCATAACTAATTGCGAATCTTCTTCTACCCATATTGCACATACAACAGATCGAATAATGCAATGAAGGCAAAGTTCAAATCTATGTACAGAATTTATTTCATGTGGAGTGAGAGCCATCAAGAGTTAAATTCTTGGGCGAGTAGAGGTGGATAAGGGCAGGCATAAATTACATCTATTCAATGATAATAAAATCGAAAAATCTACCGACAGAAACTAAAAAAAATGATGGGAAAATTTATGAAAATTAGTGTTTTTTTTTGGGGCGGAATGTTTTAACTTGATGTTGGCCAAGTTTTTGTTATAGACTCATGAGTTCTTTGGTGAGTTTCCAGCGATTACTTGCCAAAAACATGGCGGTGAGTTTTTGGGCCTTAGGCAAGATTTTCAACCTATAATAACAAAAATCTTTCTCGCCAATAACTTGGCAAGCAAAAAGATAATGATTTTTGATCAGGAATACAAAAATGTGAAATCTGCTATTTTTCAATTAAAAGGCAATGTTATTACTAATTGCATAGAGATAAAGGTGAAATCTGCTATCTTTCAATTAAAAGGCAATGTTATTACTAATGCTTTTTTTTTAATATATATTTTTCATTAATTTTCAAATGGCTGATTAGATTACATAATGCCTATTAATATAGTATGGGATGACAGGGCTTTCCATTACAAACAAGATGGAGGAGAGAGTATTTTTTTATTTCAATGAAGTATACCTATGGCTATCGTCACACTTAAAAGTAGTGGCTAACGTGGGAAATTTTGTATTTTCAACTTCATTTCATCTATCGTTCGCTTTATGCTTTTGGATATTTTTCTTTGGCTCCTATATCCCTTATCTTCGAGAATTAGTTTTAATCTTTATATTTTTTATTCATTCTTATTCATCATTTTGGATCAAAAACATGTGGGTGTAAAATTGACTTAGGCACATGAATTTGAACTTCAAACTTTTAAAATGTCAAATTCAAATTTAAATTATTATCAACTTTTTTTGTCGTTTGTTAAGAGTTGACCTATTTATCTATTTAATATATGTATCTTGTTGTATTTAAAGAACATTCAACATTCAATTTGAAATCATCAAGGATTAGGAAAAGAAGCGTCCAAAATTCATGATACATCCGTAATAGCATAATTAAAGCATACACTAACATACATAATCTTAGTCATGCTTGCCTATCTTTAATCATTGTTCCAAAGCCATTAAATTAGGCTCCTAGGGGCTTCATCGAAAAAGAATAAATCCTTGCCTAGCAAGTTCTCAAACATTTTCTATAGACACCATCCTTTCTTAATATGCACTAGTCAAAGGTTTTTTTTTTTTCAATATAAATAGGACAACTATTTACCACTTTTTTTGCATGAATGAAGTGACAAGTGGATTGGTAGCCACATCACTCTCTAGGGAACAACAATGTGTTTTTTTTGGCTTTCCATACTACAACATATGTGGTGATGAGCTCCTCTACCTTAAGTGGATTGTGTTCTATTTTGGTAGTGTAGTTACCATAACATTGGCATTTCCATTATCCCAACTAAATACGATACATTACTTGCCATTCAAATGTCTCAACAAGGCAAGACCTCAAAGCTATGTAATAGTAGAGCTAAGGTAGAGATAAAATTTGAAGCACAACTTAGTCTTTTACCACCAACAAGCAATATATAATGTGTTTATATTTTAAATTTGATTTGTTCTCTAGTTTGTTTTATATGTTATTTGATATTTTACTTTGGCTCCTTGTTACAATAGAGAAAACACAAGGCTTTATAAATGCTATATATAGTTTATTAGGTGATTGGCCATGGAGGCTACCTAAAATTTATTAGTGAGTGTTTGCTAGGAACTTTTAGGAGCCTTTGACAATCAAGTGGTCCCATGAATTTTATAGCAACATCCGATGATAAAAATATTAGTTTAGAAAAGAAGTTAGTGATATCATAAATCTCTTTGCAATAACTAATACACAAAATCCAAATGACTTCTAAATGATGTAGCCATAGGAGAGAAAAACACTTAAGCTATTAGGGGAATTTTTTAGCAACCCCCACCCCCCACACCTAAGGTATCTATTAAAAATGTGAGAATTTGAATCTTGTAGGGTCTCCTATTTTCTAGGATAAGATCCCAATTTACCCTTAACACGTTTTCTTCATCTCATGAGATCTCTTGCTACATAAAATAGATCTTAAAGCCCCATGCATGGGACAAATTAATGTTATGTGTACATAGTAACCTTAATATCAAAACTAATAATGGCATTGTCATGTGCTTAGTTTTTATATTAGATTTCTCTACCAAGTTAATTCCATGGTAATTTCCCCATCCCATCAAATGAATGTTTTAATGGGTTCTAAGTTGTCTAAAAACCATATGTCAATTTTAAAGGGACTAAAGTTATGCAATTAGAGAATTTATGTCTTAGATTAGGCCTTCTTAAATTTCCTCATTATTCAAATCACTATAAAGTAATTAAATATTAAAAACTATTAGGAAATTAGAGACTCTTCTAATATTTTTGGAGGAAGTTTTATTATAACAATTGCCAACTACAGTAAAATGCCTTTTTAATATAAGGTCATTGTTTTACAATAGGTCTAATAAACTAAACATATTAATTATCATAATTCCAACTTGAAGTCATTGCTACTTCATAATTTTTTGAGTTGGTGTAGCTCATGACTCAAATGCTAATCCATACTTATTAGACTACTTGAGTCTAATTGCCTATCAAGGGATATGGAAGATCTAAGAAAACACCCTAGTGATAATAAGGAGATTTATTGTAGGGTTGGGGGAGGAATAACCCCAACCCTACAAATAATTAAAGCCCAATAGTTTCACCTCTATGTAATTGGCAAGAGGCTTTGGCCTACCCAATTGAGATTTATGTTCATTCCCTAAGATGTTCATTCCTTCACAATGAACTAGGTTGAAGAGCATACTAGAGTAAGCTTCATTATTTCATGTTGCCATATATTTATAACACTTTGTTTTTATCTCTAAGTTTATTAGATTTAATCTCTACATTAACATGGTTCAAGTTCTCGTGTGAAACTAATAAATCCAATCCAAATTTACATTGTTCTCATCCAAGTTAAAAATAAACACCTTGTTCTATGAATGAGTAAATATAATCATTTTAACAATGTTAGGTTCATCATATTTGCCTTTGGTATGGGTGATTTTATTTGACATAAATGGATTTTTATGGAACAATTTTTTTCTTAGTTCATCTAATATATTTCTTGGTTATCTATAATGTGGAAGATGCATGCAATTAAAATCACGCACAATTATCCCTATTACTTTGCATTGTTAGTTAGAATTCTTTCACTATCTCAAAATGTCTTCTAATTTTCCTATTCCTTGTTGGTGGAGTTGCAAAATGTCAATGAGCCTATGTTATATTGTGTGCCATATTCCTTTATCTTTTCACTTCTTTTTTTGAATGTTCAAAATAAAATGCTTGATTTGCAATGGAGATTGATAAAATTAGCATACAATCCTTACAAAATGGGTGTCCATCTTAGGTAAATTTACATTTTTGTTTCTAACTACACCATACTTAGAACAAACTCAAGTACCTAAAGATTAAGTGCATGCCCTCATCAAAAAATACTTTGGCACTAGTCAACATACTTATCTTAATCTACTACATGTATCTAATAATGTTAAGAATTGAAGAAAACCTATGCCCACATACTTGTGATTCGGTGGAAGCATAAATCCATGTTTCACTAGTGGGGGTCATCCCACAATAGTGTGTCCACTTGTGGTGCAAGGAAAAAAATTGACCCCTATATGAAAGAAAAATTAGCAAACACCTTTGAATGAAGATGCCTTTATTTAAAGGTTGGACAGTAACAGGCATGCAAAACACGAAGAAGACAATTACAGTCACGCAAAACACGGAGAAGACAACATTGAAGACACGCAAAACATAATGAATACAGTGAATGCAGTGATTATTTCTTTTTTTCATTTTATCATATATATGAAATGCAAATGCAAGTACAAGGAAAGTAAACACACAACCCAAATGCAGGAGGAGCTCATCGCCACCAGTCTTGAAACTACATAAGGGGCAACAGACACACAATACAAATCTCAAAGTGTAGGAGGAGCTCATCACCACCAGTCTTGAAACTACACTTGAGAACAAACACGCCATACAAATCCCAAAGCATAGGAGGAGCTCATTGCCACCGATCTTGAAACTATGCTTGGGAACAAACACGCCACACACACACATAGAAGACACAGAGAAAACACAACAAACAAGCGATGGAAGTGTAGACACCTAAAATTGACATGTTTCCTAGATCAAGCTTTCATCTGTCGTACATCATTAATTAAATAATTTTTAATTATTTGATTAAGTTCATCTGTTGATCACATCAATTTATTCCTCGATATTAATTAAATAATCCCTGATTGTTTAATTAATCCAATTTATTCCTCCACATTAATTAAATAATCCCTGATTGTTTAATTAATCCAATTTATTCCTCCACATTAATTAAATAATCCCTCATTGTTTAATTAATCCAATTTATTCCTTTACATTAATTAAATAATCCCTAATTGTTTAATTAATTCAACTTTATTCCTCTATGTTAATTAAATAATCCTGATTGTTTAATTAATCTAATTTATTTCTTTATGTTAACTAATCCTTGACTGTTTAATTAATCCAATTTATTCCTCTAAATTAATTAAATAATCCAAGTTATTTAATTAAATCATTATTTGTCTATTTTAAATAAATAAAATCAAAATTGGTTATTTAAATATTCTAATTTCCCTCCACTTTAAATAAATTCAAAAATATTTATTTAAATCATCCATTTCCTCCAAATTGAATTAAAATTAATATTTAATTCAATTACCCCATGTGCACATGAAATTAAATAATTATTTATTTAATTTCCCATTTATCCTCACCCACCATAAATTCCTTCAATCAAAATCAGTTAACAGTCAATCAAAAGAGCTAACTCATCAATCAAATTAGTTAATTCATCAATCAAATCAGTTAACTAATTAGTCAATTGAGTTCATTGATCAATCAACTCAATCAACTAAGCAATCAATCTAGTTCACTAAGCAATCAGCTCAGTCAACAAAGCAATCAATTTAGGGGTGTGTGCAAGAAGTTGAGTCCACTTTTTGGCCAAAAAGTGGAAGTGTTTTCCCTGATTTTCAAAATTTGTCACATTTGACCTAAAAATTTGAAGCACTTAAAGATGGAATCTTGAAAAAAGTCAATAAATATGAAATGTAGTACTTGAAGTCTAGTTTCCAAATATATAATTTTTTTAATACTCAGATGATAGAAATTGATTTTCAATAGGCTTTTCTAAAAACCACTATTTAAAAGTCACTTTTTTTAATTATACCATGCACGTGTACGTCATCCATATTTTGACCTAAATAATCATATTTTTCTAAATCTTTTTGGGAAAAGATTTGTAACTCACTGAAGCACGTTTTCCATATTTTTTTGTAATTTTTTATTGAATATTTTTTTTTGTTAAATTTTTATTGGCCAAATTTGGTGTTTTAAAAAATTGTCGTGTACGTCACGCATAAGATGACCTAAACTTAACTTTTTTGATTTTTTTTTTGAAATTGAAAAGAATTGTCTAAATTATGTTTTTGTACAATTTTTTTTATAAAAAAATATTTTAATAAAAAGTTATTAAAATACTAAAAGACCCTGATAATTCAAGTTTATGGACCTGTTTCATCATAAATTAATAGAAAAATAGAAAAAATAATCCAATTGTAAAAAAAATACATATTTGGAATCTACATTATCTCATCTATAATGGGTTTTAATTTCGTCAAAAAATTATGCAAAAAAGGTCATCAGACATATGCCTGAAGTCACTATTTTGCTGTGACATTGAAAAGACCTTCAAGTTGCAGGTCAAACTAGGTCCAGAGGTTAGGTTCGAGTCCCCAAAGATTTTCTCGAATCGGGTTACAAAGCAAAACTTGAGCCTAAAATTCAAATTTTAAATAACGGGATCCTGTTTACTATTTGACCATTTTTTTAATAAGATTGTCACTGTCGGCCATGTAACTTGTTTTGTACGGCCAACAATGACATTTGCAACATTCTCTACCATCTTTTGTTTTCTGCAGATCCATCAACTTGGGATTTTGTTTGAATTTTGAAAGGATCCATCATTGAGACACTGTTTGAGTGAAATTTTGTTGAATTGCTACTTGTTTGAAGGACTTGAACAAAGAAGAAAGGCTTTCAAGTTTTTGACATTCATTTGTATATACTTCAAAAAATTTTAATCATGGGATCACAAACTCGTAATAAGAGGAAAGATAGGAAGCTATTGACCCTTGAAGCAAAGAGAGGTGGCAAAAAGACAAAGAGATAGAAGAATAAAGATTCGACCAATGAATAATGCTGAAGCATCCAATTCCACAACTATTGAAGATAAAAATATTGAGGAGACCATGGATGTAGATGGTGCAAATTTACAAGAGGTGAATGTGGAAACTAATACGATTATACAAACTACTCCTGGTATGTCTTCAAATCCTTCTTTCAATGCTATGGAGAATGTTTCAATAGGCACAAATTTAGGTACGTCTTCAAATCCACCTTTGAATGAAATAGAAACGGTGTTGATAGGAGATTTAAAAGAAGCTGGATATAACAATGTTGAGATCGATAATATTCGTAGAGATCAAGATTTGAGACAAAATGTTGTTGAAAATAAAAACTGTTAAATGTTGTTGAAAATTAAAATGAAAATCTTTTTGTTGAAAATGAAAATGAAAACTATTTTGTTGTTGAAAATGAAAATGAAAATCCTTTTGTTGAAAATGAAAATGAAAACCATTTTGTTGTTGAAAATAAAATCGTTTTGAAGTTGAAAATGAAAATGAAAATCCAGGATGTGATGTTGAAAATGAGAATATTTTTAAAAAAATTGAAAGAGATGTTTTAGATAATCTTCCTGGTAAGATTTCTTGGAGACAAATAAGAACACATGTCAATAGATTACACAAAGAATTTTTTTATCGTAAAAAACTATTATTTCAATGTCAACTAATGATGCAATTAATGAGAACGTGGAAAATGAGAAAAGTAATGAAAATGTTAGGCATTTTTGTTAAACCAAGAAGAAAAGATCAATCACTAAAACATGTTATGTCTACTGTTGCTAGTGCCATTGAGTCTATTGGAAAGAATAGTTGATCTAAAGATAAGAATGCAACAAGATGAGCTATAACAACTGCTATAGTTAATAAAGCAACTTTGAATAGAAGAATGGTAAGCAATATTAGTGGAATTCTAAAAATACATCCTAAAACATTGGTAAGAGCGGCAAAAAGAAGAGAAAGTATAGAAAATGATCCAATCAACCAATGTTGGAGTTTTAGTGGTCGACTCTTGAGATCTGACATGAAATTGAATGTTGAAATCAAATCTTTGATCGAAAAATATTGGCATGATAATACTAGGGTATCATCTAATGCTAAAGATGTTTTAAAATTAAGAATGGGGTCCAAAGTTCGCGATCCTCATCCAAAACACCTATTAGATACAACACAAATTGAATTTTATAAAAAAAATTGTGGTGAATTAGTGTTACCTGGTAATATTAAAATAAGTCAAAGATCTTTTGAAAAATGCAAACCATGGTATGTAAAGATTAATAAGCAATGTATATCTTGTTGTTGTAAAATGCATGTTCAATTTCGTTATTATTATGATGTGTTTCGATATATATGTTGTACTTTACATAGTAACATGATTAAATATACATGAATGTGATATTAATATGCCACCTAAAACAATAAAAGAGTTTATATCGAGTTTGTTTTGTGAATGATCTAATGTGGAATTATTTTATTTAAGTTCATGTATTTCTAGACAATGCACTAGTTGTGGCAATCTTTCTTTCTTAAGAGTTTGTATGCATGAAAGTGTTGAAAATAATTTTGGACAACAATTAGTGGATGTTAAAAGATTTAAGAATGTTGAATATTCTTTAAAAGATGGAAAAATTAGAAAGCGTTGTGATTTAATTACAGAAAAGGTTAGTGTACGTGCATTCATATCAGAATCTAAGAGTAAGATTGTACCAAAATATGTCAAGCACTCTCAACAAGTTTGATGGCTTGATGGACAGTTTCGTGCATGTAGAAACACATTTCCAGTTGTTACTATACTATTAGTGGTTGATTTTGCGGAAAACTTTACTCTAGCTCCGCAAGAGGAAATTCAATCACAATATTACAATTTAGTGTAGGTGGCTATGTTTGTTCATATTGTTTATAGACATGCAGATGATAGCACAGAGGATAATAGAAAAGTTTTGAGGGAGTATCATTTCTATTTGAGTGATAACCGGTTACACTCGTCAGAGTTTGTTCAATATTGTTTCAATATAAATATAAATTTAAGAGAAAGAAGAATCCAGATGACATAACATCTCATATGGTCAGATAATTGTACAGGGTAGTTCGAGAATGCTCGAATATTATGTTGGTTAAGTAGGGTTCACAAGGAATATAATGTCCAACATATGTGAAATTTTTTTGAAGTTGGACATGGTAAAGGAGAACATGATGGAGTTGGTGCATGTGTTAAAAGAATTCTTGCTAGACAACAATTAAAATTTGAGGATGCAATAAAATTTAAAGATGCATGTGGGATTGTGGATTGGTTCAATACAAGATTATTTACAAGATTGTTGTTATATGGATCCTAATTAGACTCAGAGGTTAAATTTACCCCACTTTTATCGGTGCGGTTCCCCCCCAAATTCCTACGGGGTCAAGGGGCAGCGCCTCTTGCGAGGGTTTGGGGGTAGCGCCCCAAAGACGAGGTCAAGGGGTAGCACCCTCGCAGGGGCTCGGGGGCAGCACCCTTGGCGTGCTCCCTGTTGCAATACAGGGTGGGGTCGAGGGGTAGAGCCCTCGCGAGGGCTCAGGGGTAGCGCCCCCGAAACCTCACATGGTTTTTTATTATTTTATTAAGGCGACAGGAGTTATTTTTCATTGGCCGACATAAAAAACCCCTATTTTGTAACCGACAAAAGTCATGATAAAAATGGCTAAGGGTTAGGGTTTCCATTGATGTATTGTAGCATTTTGCAGCGGTATTGAGTTGCAAGGATTGCTGGTTGTAATCAGTTTGATTTACTGGATAATAATATTAGACTCTCTGTTGATGGATGTAGCCTGAGTTTGGGTGAACCACGTTAAAACTTATCTCTCACTGTTATTATTTCTGTGTATTTTCATTCCTCTGTTTAATCTTTATTTGCATTTAATTGATATCTTCTGTCAGCTAACCCTAACAATAACATCTCATATGGTCAGATAATTGTACGAGGCAGTTCAAGAATGCTCAAATGCTATGTTGGTTAAGTAGGGTTCACAAGGAACATAATGTCCAACATATGTGGATTTTTTTAAGCTAGACATTGTAAAGGAGAACATGATGGAGTTGGTGCGTGTATTAAAAGAATTCTTGCTAGACAACAATTTTGAAATTTGAGGATGCAGTAAAATTTAAAGATGCACGTGGGATTGTGGATTGGTGCAATACAAGATTATGTACACCTGGATCAAGCGAGTACTCTACAGTTTGCCGATTCTTTTGGTTGGTTGAAGAAGAAAACTTTCTACCTAGACTTGATTGCGAGACGATCAGTGGATCTACTAAATGGCATTCATTTAGGAGTTTGAATGCAAGTACATGGACTATCTGGACAAGGGAGCTTGCACGTTTTTGTCAATTTTGTATTTCAAGAGATTGAGAAGCATGTGAGAATACAAAATAGGTTAAAGAGTGGAAACAAAGACTGTTACACCTGCACAAGCACATGATCAATATGAAACAACAATTGAAGACAATGATCAACTGTTTGCATCAGATGATTATGACTGCGTTTTAGACCTTGTACAAGACATCGTATTAGGACCCCTTAAGACATCCCATTACGAGATAAATTAATACATCGAATTGTTATGATGACTCATCCTAAATTACATCAATTGTGATTAAATATGAGACATGTAGTTTAAATTCTCTGATCCCCTTAAGACATCCTATTAGGACCCCTTAAGACATCATATTACGACATAAATTATATTAACATTAACATTATATTTGTATAGCTTTTGTGATTGTTAAATGATGAGTCATCCTAATTTCTACTACTTAATTATATCATTTGTTATGATGTCAAGTCACCTTAACTAGTCTAGAATACTTAATTATATCAATTGTGATCCAACATGAGACATGTAGTTTGAATTCTTTGATCCCCTTAAGAAGTCCTTTTAGGACCCCTTAAGACATCATATTACGACATATAAAGTAACATAGACAAGATTTGGTTGAAATATAACATAGTGGTTTCTTAAGTTAGTGTTTATAAATCCTTACACATAGACTAGTGATTAACTAGCAAGTGTAAAATATATTAATCTACTATCAACAATTGAATTAATATAATAAGTGAGTACTAGTTTTCCTCATTTGGATATATTTTCCTAGTACAAATTGAAATACACTTCCATGTAAGACAACCATTGGCCTAATTTCTCTACACTAATTTCTCCATCATATGATTCCACATTTTCAGTTTTGGCCTCATGTTGAAAACCTTATTAGATTTTGGAGTGTCTTTTTGTGAAACACCAACCTCATGTTTACCTCCATCTTGGTGCACCCTATTTCCATCCTTTCTTGCTATTAGGGTGAGTGTCATACTTTCTAGCCTATCTAACTTTCCATCAACCATGTCTATCCTAGCCACTTTTGCTTATAATTCCTAAAATATTACTTCTACATCTTCTTCTATTTCCATTCTTTCATATCTCACTCTTCTTAGCCAATCCCTTGATTCAACCTTAGGCTCAAAAGGTACTAGAATCCTATTTTCATTTGATCTCGTGTTAGACATAAACCAATAAGCTTATAAAATGACAATCTCAAGTTATTCAAACCCAATTTATATCACTTGATTGATAAACCTTTAGGTTAATAACCATAGTGTTGTAACAACAATGGAATTCTAAGCTATCTCTACTCATTCTACTCTCACCATACGTTTCCCCATTATTCTATCAACATATACTAGTATGGATTATTTGAATAACATAAAGGAAATTAAACATATAAACAAAGCACATATCACACAACACCAATATTCCTCTAGAGAAAAGGCCAATCAAGTTAAAAAATCCAAGAAGGGTATACAACTACTATCCCATAATAATTTTACTACTATTACATAGAGGTTTAATGCCAAAAATGGTCAATTTGAAGTTGTTAATCTGTAGTATCCTACACAGTTATGTTACTTCTATGCTTCAATAACCATATATCTCTCTCTTTATTCTCCTCAAACTAGTATTAGAGTCCTCTCTCAATCCAACCATTACACTATCATCTTCATTCTATCCTTAATTCTTCTTTATTTTGTGCTCAATAATGAAGATGAACTAGTACTTAGCATAGTCATTATTGCCCTAACAACTACCCTTGTTTGGAAGATGGATAGTTATCTTGGATGCCAATGATCATCCATGTGACCACCAAGAAACTATTTTATATAATAGGTTTCTCCCACATCCCACGTAGACAACCTAAACAACCACCATCCAAATCATAACAACTTGCTAGGAGGAAAGGATAATTAGTTGCCAAAATGGAAAATGAACTATCATGACTCTAATGCAAAAGAACAACCCAACAATGTAACTACATAATCATTTCCCTAAACATTTTGACCCATAACGAAGACTATATGCACCCAACACAAATTCATATTGTTACTTCAACAAGAGACAAAACTATGCCTTTGTAATACTCTATCCTAAATAACTTTCAGCTGCTACAACTCATCTGGAAACTAACCTGTAACAAGTATATATAGAAGTCAACACTACATGCATCATGATAATGTTCTAGACCATCACCAAGATACATCTTGAACTATTATGCAAACACATACTTAATGTTCATCCTTTCTAATATTCACAACATTGCTAAAAGTAATAAAAATCACTCTCAAAACTATTCCCATAGAAGGCTTACAAGTATCTTTCAATAGCTCATTTGGATATATTTTCCTCACTACTTGAAGTAGTTATCTATCTTAGACTAAATCTTAGAGAGCCTCTAGGCTCCATTTGTACATTCAATTGAAAAAACATATCCTCTTGGTCCTACTTACTTTCTCTCTATCTTTTCCCTTATAAAGAACTTTTACAAGTAAAACACATTACTAGTTAAAATAGTGGAAGTCTTTCATATTGACCATTATTTATTTAATATAAAAAATGCAGTACATTTCCATAACCAAAACAACACGATATTAAGATAAAAGCCAACTTCTCTTTTTATCTATACATTAGTTAGCTCATTCTATTAATACAAAATTTTGATAATGTTCATTATTTAATTTCTAAAGGCATGATATATAAGAATTGCCAACAATAATAAATGAAGTAAAAAATTTCCCATAACCTTGATGAGACATATTACTATAGAATACTTGAAACCACTTTGTGAAAATCTTACTATCTAAAATTCCATTTATAAAGGGCATTGGAAGCTAAGTAGATATAGACAATTATAAGAAGATGCTAAATTGTTTTCTCACTATAAAAACCAATTAGTTTTTGTTATTTTTTATTAGAACCCCAATTTCTATATATATTTAAATATAAAAATGATATTGAATAAGATATCTAGTGTCATTTCTATTTCACTTAAATGTTTATGGACATAAAATACTGAAATGAAATAAAGTCTGGATGAAATAATATATAATGTCCATGACAATACAACCCATGTTCAAAATATAAAGTCCGTGAAACAATATATATAAAGTCCATGAGAAACAGTATATATGTAGTCCATGAAATAGTCAAATTATATAGCCCATGAAATAACCTAACTCATATTGTCTTTGTAATCAAGAGACCTCTTTACACCATGCGAACTACTTAGATGACCCGAATCACTCTGTAGAAGAGAAAGATTTAAATGAAATCAGATGTAAGATGATTAAAAATTATTTAATGACAATTTAATTTATAATTTATCATAAAATTAAATTACCATGTGAGGTTGAGAGGCATGCTTTGGTGCACCTAGACCTGTCTCTACATGCTCTGAATCAATCTACATGTGCAAGAGAAAGAAAGTTGAAATTAGATGTAAGACGATTTTAAAAATGATTTAATTCAATTTAATTTATAATTTATCATATTTAAATTATTATATTGTAAGAGGTTATTGTGCATCCTCTGTTCTAGGACCTGTCTCTACAGGCTTAGCTACATGACATGTCTCAAGCTATAAAAGAAAAAGAATTTTTAACACATGTCAACATATATATTTTATTGAAATTTACTTTAAGTTCATAATGTATATTTTAATTGACTTTAATTATAATCTAAATTTTAAATTATACTGTATCAGGTTTCCCATCTCCTTTGTCCTCCTGCTCTGCATGTGTTGTAGGTGGAATGGCATGAACAGGATGAAACATGTCACTGACAAGCTCCTACAAGGTCATTTATAACTTAGCACATGTGTACAAATTAGGTTAAAACATATATATTCACTTGTGTAGGTACCCAATTTTTGTTTTAATCTATTTAAAAGACCTACATATTGCATGTAGACATAGATACATTTTTCAACAACCTGAAATGTAGTTGACTCCTGATATAAACTTGGATCATCCAAGTGTGTTGCAATGCCCATCCTCATTGTTGTATCAACCTACATAGACATATATTTTTAATATATATTAAATAGTACATGCACGTTTTCAGATATAGTGAATTCAAAATAGAAAAATATAAGTATATATATACTTTTTTAAAACAATATACATACAAAAGGGTCATGTGAGCTGCCCAATGATGGAGGAGCGCTCGAGACACCCTCAGATGGCGAATTCAATGTGGAAGAACCCTGAACCAGCATAAATATTTAATATACATGTTCAAGACTGAATTACAAATTAAAATCAAGTAAATAAAATTATTTTAAATATAAATCATTCAAAATACCCCAAATGGGTGCCTGAGATGAACAGGTGTCGATGAAAAATTAAATCAATCAATGGTCCCTGTTGCCATCATCTACACCAAATAATTTGATTGTTAAAATATTACAATTTAATTGATCTATATGATCATTAAAAACACGCGCTTAAAATTGTTATAAATTCAACATGTGTGTAACCTATATATATATCTATGTCGAATGATCAGTAGGATGATCCTCAGCAAATAGATAATCAACAAATGATTCACCCATATTATCAGATGCTACATGTGTAGCTGAAGTGGGTGCAACTGCCTGATAAGGTCCATAACACAACTGATTGCAACTCGTACATGTATGAGGCATCGACACATGTGGAGTGGTACTAGGACCACTTCCACCATCAGCTCCTTCATGGTCTCTAACTTGAGCTACCATCATAGAAGTCTGCTCATCTAGGCTACCTGAGAGTGTACTCAATGTGCCTAGTGCGGATACCACCACACGATGTTGGAAGGATGCAGGAATGGCAGCAGCAGGAGGGTCAATAAGAGGTTGAACATGCACAAGTCATTGGGGATCAACCCGTGCCCCCAACCTCTATTGTGGCATGTTGCTACCAATACCCTAGAATGCTCTAAAATCAAAATAGTTGGGTTTCTGATTCATAACAAACTCTACATATAATTTTCTCAAAAAATATAAAGGAACCTCACAATTAGCATGAGGTGCATAATCAAACACCATCCACCATTTGTCCCAAAAATTGGTAGACATTCCTTCATGTCTACACCACCTGATTGATATTCTTTTCTTATTTGCAGGAATAGGTTCATTTGTGATGGGGTATCTAAAATATTGTGCTAAATGACCTTTTGTGATTTAAGATCGAAAATATCCTTATAGGAGAGGCCATCAGCATAAAATTGGCACCTCTCCTCTCTCCATTTTCGAAATCCATCAAAGTCTGAGTCAATAGACTTCACAGAATCTACAATGTTTTTCATCAAAGTTGCAAAACATACCATGTGAGGTGGCATGAATTGTTCATTGTGAATGGAATTCAATTTTTCTTGTATGGCATTCACATTTTCATTAATTATGGCTCGCAAGTGAGCCTAGTCAGTTCTAGGTGGGGGTCCAGGTGGGGCATCTGGAGGTGGGGGTGGGGATGGAGATGGTGCCTATTCATCTTGTGCATTGAGAAAGTCCTCAGCATCAAAGTGAATATCATCCATGATGATATATATAAAAACTATGAACCTGCATATATACATATAAACATACAAACTTGAGTACAAAATTAATTTTCAAGAATTTATATATATAAATTATAAATAAACATATGCATGTTTAAAAATTATAAATTATAAATAAACTAGATAAATTATACATGTTTCAAGAAATTACACTTGAAATATTTAAATTAAACGTACAGATACATGTGCATACAAATTTCAAAATGTAAGAGCTATTGTAGTGAACTATGTAATTTTCAAATTGAAGTTGGGATTTTCATTCAAGACCTAAATTTTGATTCTTGATGGAAAACTATTTAGATGAGGGTCTAGATGAAGTTGTAGGCATGAAGTTTTAGACAATTGATTTTAGGTGTGTATATATTGATGGTTTGAGTCCAGTTGAAGGTGTACATTTATTATAAGAGAGATAGATATTGGCCTTAGAAGTTGAATCAAATGTCATTTTCTTATTAGGTCAACATTTAGTTAATATCTCAATCCTTCATACATGTTGGTGAGGATCATGCCCATTTAGGGCTAATCCCTTTATGTTATTCATAGTATTCATCTTTTGAAATGAGTTTTGGAGTCTATGCCATGTGTTTAGTCTTATAGTTAATAACTCCTAATGTGGTCCTAGTTTCCATTTTCCCATCTGATGACCTTCAAGATTATTTCATTGTATACCTTCATGTATAAAGTCTCAAATGTGGTCACAATGTATTATAAAGGCTTTGGGAGAGGTTATTATTTTGTTACCATTGTCTAAGTCTATAGCAAGTCAAAGATATAGATTATATTACGAGTGATAAAATAAATTTCAAAGGGTACATGGATCATGAGTACTTGTAGTGAGGGAGAGAAGAAAGATCAATAAGACTATATACGGACAATCATGTTAGGTTCAATCAAATACTAGGACAGTCATGTGCATAAAAGGGTATCTTTATTTCAAGACTATTTGGAGGTTTTTAAAAAAGGATTTGCATGCATATATTAACAAGGTCATGTTATGCTTATGAGTTATCCTCTCATTCATCTTGTCATAACCCTCTCAATAGGACTGTCCTATAATTGATTTTGTTATCTACCACTATCATTATGGTGTTTGATCATAGGGTGTTTGGTATCAAGGTTAAATGTCAATATGAAGGACTGTCATATCAAAAGATGCCTCTTAATGATTCAGAGAGATATCATTAGCCAAGCATTGTATTGTCACAGTAGTTAGAGTATAGCAGTAGGGCTATTAGGACTACCATAATGAATTTATTGTCAAGGTTTGTCATCATATGTTAGGTCCAAGGTTTCAATTTTGTTAATTTTTCTATGGAGTTGGCTATTGGTTTGATGTTAAGTACTCATTCTAGAAGATCCAACATTTCCTATGGAAAAGCTAGAAATAGTTTGTAATGGTTTTGGATGAATTTCTCTAACTTTATGACTATCAATAAGCTTGGTCAACAAATACAACAATCATGCTTGCATTGGTTTGAGCATTGGATCAATCATGAATTCATAAGTTGGATATGTGTTTGAGTATGTGAATATTTGAGTGAATCAAAACTCATTTGTAAGCATCCATTTCTTAGAGTGTGGTTTTAGAAATGAATGTCATGATCCTAATCTAAATGGAGTTCTGAGAGACAAGGATTTGATTGCCTAGAGGGCAATTCATCAAACCCTAAGTGGGTTTCATTATACATACCAAGAAAACCATAAGAAGATTATCATTTACGCACCATGTGCAGTACTAGGTTTCTTGATCGGTCCTATTTCAATCATGATATGATAGGACCAATTGTGTTGATCCTTACCATTTGATAGGAAAGAGGAAATCATCATCTTAGCATGAACTTTAGTATCTTGTATAATGTTGTCATGACCATTAAGGACTATTAATTGTTATTAAATTCTTAGATTGTTATGGACCTTTAAGATAGCCTTAAACCAATAACAGACTTGTCATGAGGAGTTCAGTTGGGTTGTTACATCATGATTTTCTAGGATTAGTCATTGATCATAAGATTGTCATCTTCCCTTGTTATCAAAAGTCCATCAAGGAAACATGTGAAGACTGTCACATTCACATGATGAACTACAAAGGGACAATGAAATTATTGTTAAGATGTAAGAATCCTCTAGAGATTCAATTGCATTATCTTCATAATCAAAGAGACATAACCATGCGGTAATGATTAAATCTTCCACTTTTAAGATAGATGATGAGGTAAGAAGGTTAGGATACTATCATAAGGTGGAAGGCAGCCATGAATGAAAAATGAGATATTGCATAGACTATTGATCACTATGATTGTCCCAAACCTTAAGATCAATTTAAAACTCTATTTTACTATCAATATATCCATGAAGGGTGAATGTTCAGATGCATCTATGCTATCATGATGTCATAGAAACCAATGGACTATCATACCACCCTAGAATCATAATGAACATCTGCAAGACTATAACTAGACTTGGAAAACTACCTTGAGGTGGATCTCTTATGCATGGAAACATGATGAAATCCTAAATTTGGTGAAGTTGCCTATGGCAACCAAATTTGATAATGGAGATAGGATTGACTACTAGTTGCCTAGGACTAATCTGAGTATGAAGATGAATATATTGTGATGATTTGTGATTTAAAAAATGAAGAATTTGATGCTTTATTTAACTTGTGATTGTATGGATGATCTAGCTAGAGAAATATATTAGTTGATGGAATGGAGATATGTTGTTGTTCCATCCATGGAAACATCATGATTTTGAGTTGTACAGGTACACATTTGAAGCAAAAAATGATCAAAAATGAAGGGAAAGAGGTCCTAAAGCTGAAATGAGATGGAATTTTCTATTAGATACCTAATTTGCGGCCTTAGACATTATTGCTACAACATTCCAAGAGCCTTTATTTTCTGATTTAGATTTGGGAAACCATGGAGATGGATTGATAAAGGTTTGATTATGAAGGAAGTTATAAAGGTTTGATTATGGTTTGTTGTAATTTTTTTACATGACAATTATCTATTCAATAATGCCTTTAAAATACAATGACATACATTAGTATAAGTAAATTTTCTAAAAACCAAATATATATATCATCCCAATGCTATGTAAATTTTGACAGTTTGTTCAAAATCTCTCCTTTCATATGATACAGTGGTTTCAAAAATTCAATTATATTTTACAACTAAAATGTCTAAATATAGCTATTCAACTCTCAAATTGAAATCAAAGTTTGACAGTTTGTTTAAAAGATCTCCTTTCATATGATACAGTATTTTCAAAATTTCAATTGTATTTTACAGCTAAAATGTCTAAATACAGCTATTCAATTCTCAAATTTAAACAAAATTTTGATAGTTTGTTCAAAATCTATCCTTTTATATGATACTGTCTTTCAAAATTTCAATTATATTTTACAACTAAAATGTCTAAATACAACTATTGAACTCATAAATTCAAACCCTAATAATAGTCTAAGTTTTAAATTTTGATTGTATTTTACACCAAAAAAGAAAGAAAAACATAAAAAAATTCATCAGAGATGATCGAGAAATTAAAAAAGTGGAAAAATCCACTTACCTGATCTTTTGATGGCCAAAAATGCTCTCCTTGCACTCGAGATCCCATTCTGCTTGTCGCCTATTGCTGGGAAAAATGGGGTTGCAGGCATTTTTGAAAAAAATTAATACTTTCAATAAATAGGATCCCATTTTTGGGTCCTAGGTTTGGGATCCCGCTAAGAAACGAGATCTTGTCCTAGATTTTAGGCTCGAGATCCCGTTTTGTAGAAACGGGATCCCATTTTTAGTTATCCAATTTCAGATTTTTTTCTAACTCTGAAACTTCCACCTTAAGTGGACTCATCTTTGTGCATGCACCTTCAGTTCACTGATCAATCAATTTGATTAACTACTCAATTTATTCAGTCTTTTAACTCCCCAATCAATTATGTTAACTCTCTTGATGCATGAGGAAGCTTGGACACTTGTCCTCTTCTGATTCGCGCACATTTTCTTAACCTTCCTCAACCGTTGATCTCTCTGATCATCCTCAACCGTTGATCTAATTCATCACATGCCTATAAAAAGAAGCCTATTTCTCCATTTTCAACCATCTCTCATTCAAGCAAATTTATGTTGTAATCATTCTTGGGAGATCAAAGTTACATTACAATTTTAGAGCAATCCGCATCTCAAAGTAGCAAGGAGCAATCAATTGGAATAGGGTGCATTTGAATTCACCCGATCGGTGTAGGGACTTCATTTGTGCAAAGGAGGTAAATTGTATTAGTTTCAATTATCTTTGATTTATCTTTGCATATTTGATTTTCCCTTATCACATTTTGGCACACTTAGTAATCTGACCCCTTTTGTTTGTGAGCGTTTGTTAGAGTTTTTTGTGGCAGATTCAGGTCTTCTTGAGGAAAATCTAGGAATCAACTTTTATACACGGTCTCTTACGCTCAATCGGACCTCACCGTTGAGTCCGGGAGGCCTCGTAGGTAAAGAATGACATAAAATTTGCCTACTTTTCATTACTGAAATTTTTTTGAATTTTTGCTCTGTTTTAGCAAATTAGCCTTCAAAATTTTTTTTAAAAAAAAATATTTGTTAGACATCATTTTAGAGTTTAATTATTCTTTGTTTTTAGAAAAAAAAACAAACAAAAAAAAATAGTTTAAATTCCTTGTAGACATGATATTTCCACACTCCAAATTCCTTTTTGTTAAAACTTTTATCTAAAATTAAAAAAATCAAAAAGCAAAAAGAAAAACAAACAAAACACAGTTAAAAAAAAAAAAAAACATTTGCAGTAAAAACAAAACCAAAAAAAATAAAATTAACAGACAGGGGCCGAAGCCCCTGCCTACACCCTGACCCCCCCTTAACCCCTGATCCCAACCCTTCCCCACCCCAAACCCCCCACCAATCCCTCACTCCCCTCACAGACCCCTTTGCTCACCCTAGCCTAACCTACCCACGACCCTGTACCGCCTAGCTCCCTCCCTATGCCTACCACCACCGCTTCCCCTATCCCCGCCAAGATCCCTCCTCACCTTTGCTCCCTCCTCCACCCATCCTCCACCCTCCCTAAACCCTTCTGCGCCATGCCCAGCTCCCACCTCACCTCTGCTCGTCAACGCCACTGTCTGCTTTCCCTGTGCCCTGTCCCCACCGCCACCTCCCTCAGCCCGCCTCCACTGCTCCCTGATCCCGCCGCCATTACCCTACTCAACACACATGCACAAGGAATAAAAAAGAAAAACAATAAAATAACAAATTCATTCCTAATAGAACATCAATACAAAAATAAAAAATCACAACAAAACAAATAATAATAATAATAATAATAATAATAATAATAAAAAACCAACCACAAACCCTAAAGTGATTTAGGTTTGCTTTTAATTTTTCATTTGTTTTAATTTTTTAATTTTTTTTAACAAACACTCAACCCCTGGTCACATGGAGGACTAGGGGCCTGTTTAAACCCTCAGCAACAAACTTGACTGCAACCCTCAAACTGCCCATGTGACCAATTTTTTGCAAACTATTAGTAGTTAATTAACCACCAAGGGTTTATCTTTTGTCTTCCACTTGTCCAAATAGGTTATTTTTTTCTTTTTAGCATAACTTTTTGCAGGTATATCATATTTTCACAAATTTATAGTCGTTGGAAATATGATTTGACAAACTTTTCAGTGGTATAGGTATCTTCAGCATTTTTGGTCAACATTATTAGGTATTATCAGTCAAAATCATCCTTACCTTGGGAACTTCAAATGACTAACTTTTGCATTTTTTAACAAATTTTTGTGAAATTTTTTTTGAAACAACATAGATTTTCGTGTAGATTCTGATTATGATATCTATTTTTCTATTACAAATCCTATTTCTATAAAATTTTTAGATTATTTGTTTTTCACCTAAACATTTGATTTGCAAGCTTCTTGATGCCTTTTTGTTTTCGTGGAATACAAGTGGACATCAGGCCCCTTTGCATATCGTGTGACAAAGAAAACAATAAACCATTGAGACTACTAATCTAATTTTGGTGCAGAACGTCCGTCAAAGACAATCATTTTTATCACTAAGTCTTAGGAACACATTTCAATTTCTTAAGGGACAATGGACATGAATGCAACCATTTCAATTTCTTAAGGGACAATTGACATGACTGCAAACACTTCAAATTCTTAAGGGACAATGGACATGAATGCAAACATTTCAATTTCTTAAGAGACAACTGACAAGTACAATCGTGTGTGCCTAGTCTAGTTGCACCTTCTTTTTCTTATAATGGGACAATTGAACACTTGCGTGATGTGCTTGATTTTACTTTCAGTTATCCTTTAGAAGGGCCTGCTTTTGGATTGTGCTTCATCCAACAGGGACAAACCTAAGTGGATCTTTCATTCAGACCGTTATATAAATTGGATAAGGCGAAAGCCAAGTCTTAACCGATGTCAGCATTTCCTTACGGTGCCAAATTGAAAAGAGGCGTACCAACACTTTGTGAAAACAATTTTTGCATTGTGGGTGGTATATGAGACTCTTAGTAGGTTTGGTCAAAGCTTTTAGTAGCTTGCTGCATGCTCACAAGGCATTGGTACCCCGAATTTACTAATAACCTTGTAGTTAGTGTCTACCTAAATCACCTCCGAATGTTGCGTTAATTATCAGTGCAAGGGGAATCGTTACAAGCCCTCAAGATTACTCACCATTGACTCCCTTGAGAAGAGATAGTATTCCCTTGGCTAGCATAAGCTACTTGTGACCTACTTGTGGCTTTCTGAGGGGAGGGTGAGATATCCCTACCTATTGTCTCTTGCAAAGACACAAATGTCTGACACCTATATGGAATGACATTTGGTCGACGGAGATTTAAGTTGTGAGCTGATATTATTGTAGTGAAGCCTTATCTTTAGGGGTAAAAAGTGCTTGTTTTGTTTACAAATTGTGTTTATACCTGTGAAAACTTGGGCTTTTAGGAGCCTTGAACATACACACTTTTGTTGAAAATAGTCATTTGTCACTTTGGTCTATTGTACTTTTCTTGCCAAAAATCTCCACAAAATCCAAAAACATAGTATAGACCTTTACCTTTTAGCCTTTTCATTTTCCTAAAATCCAAAAATCCAAAGACATAGTATAGACCTTTACCTTTTAGCCTTTTCATTTTCCTAAAATCCAAAAATCCAAAAACATAATATAGAACTTTACCTTTTAGTCTTTTCATTTTCCTAAAATCCAAAAATCCAAAAACATAGTATAGACCTTTACCTTTTAGCCTTTTCATTTTCCTAAAATCCAAAAATCCAAAAACATAATATAGAACTTTACCTTTTAGCCTTTTCATTTTTCCAAAAATCCAAAAACATAGTATAGAACTTTACCTTTTAGCCTTTTCATTTTCTAAAAATCCAAAAATCCAAAAACATAGCATAAAAAGTTTATCTTATAGCCAATTCCAAAATCCAAAAACATAGTGTAAAAGCTTTACCTTTTAGCCTTGTTCATTTGTCCAAAATCCCACAAAATCCAAAAAACATAGAGTTAAATTTTCCTTTGTCAAAAAATCCAAAAATCCAAAAACAAAACAACATCCCCCCAATCTTCATTCACAATCATTTCCCACACACCATCAACCCCCATCTTCATCCAAAATCAATTCCCAAAAACCATCCCCAACACATCAAATCATCCCATCTACCTTGGTTATCAATCCTAAAATCTAGATCATACAATCTCCTAGTTTGTCTTGTAGCTTATACCTATAAGACCAATTAGCATCAACCAAACTAGTGAACCAACCTACCTTAATTCTTTAAAGATAGACCGATTCACTATATCTTGTCTTGTCTCGTAATCATTAGTCTATTTCAGGGAAGATAATCAAAATTCCAACATCATCAAAAATCTATTGATCTAGATTTTGTACCTCTTAACCAAGTCAATCATTCATCCACAACATATGCCTACCATTCGATCCCAACAAAACAAAACCATGGAAAACATTCCCAATATGCCGCAAGGAAATCAAAATCCGTTGCAAGGCAATCCAAATCCACCACAATGCAATCATGAGGTGTTTACCTCTGAAACAACTATTGATGCATCAAAGTTTACCACGGGCATGGACACTAACGTCTTTGTTCCTACAGGGTATACCGTAGGTACCTCTTCATCCCAAAATCTCCACCAACAAACACATGAACAATCCCCCGAACTAGATGATGACCTACAAGACCTCGTGATCTTGGAGAAAATTGGTAAAAGGTTGGAGGCAAATCGCGATCATTACTTCCATCTCCTTGCTAAAAAAGGAGCTAAATTGCCTTATGATTTTGATACTTCTCAAATCTGGGAGAGGGATATATTTAGCACCTCCATGACTGTCAGGAGTGGAGGTTGTCCATCTTTATTACCCACAACATCTACACAACCACCTTCTTTTCCAACTGATGATCTTCCATTCACAAACATGTTCCACAAAATGCCAATTGAACCACTCCTAAAGCCATCATACATAGGTGTCCAACACCAATATCATACATCCAATCAACCATCTTCTTCAAGACCACCCAACCGCTCTCCTAAATCACTAAAATGACCTTCTTCTAGTCCAAGCAATCCCATTTTTAAATCACAAAAGCCACCTTCCTCAAACATCACAACTCCCATCCCAAACAATCCTTCTACTTATTCCTCACCACAACCATCTTCTTCTATCCCACACAACACCACTACTAATCCACAACAAACATCTTCATATATTCCCAACAATACTTGTGTGAATCCTCCACAAGTATCTCACGCTCACACTTCCACAGCCAACATATCCATTAATCATTTCCAAAACTACCAACAACCACCATCCAAATTTCAACAACCACCATCTAACTACAACCAACCACCATCCAACTATCAACAACCCCCATCCAACTATCAACAACCCCCATCTAACTATCAACAACCTTGAACCCAACAACCACCATCTAATTACCAACAACCCCCATCCAACTATCACCAACCTCCAAACCATAACTATCAACAATCACCATTCAACCATCAACAACCTCCAACTAACTATCAACAACCATCTTCTTCTTCCACCAATCAATATTATACACCACCACTACCACCATCCGAGATGGAACTCACAATCCAAACAATGCAAAAGCAACTATCCAATCTTACACTCGGGAGTGTCAAAAAGACTTTCTCATTTGAGGAAGTTTGTCCTTATCCAATTGATCGTACTATCCCAATGCTTCCTTTTCCTAAAAACTTTGAGGTACCTAAATTTGACAAATACAAAGGAAAAGGCGATCCTCAAGAGCATTTATGGGAATTCTACATGGCTTGTTTAGAGATTGCTCACGACGATACCTATCTCTTACGTCTCTTTCCTTGAAGTCTCGGAGGACAAGCCATGGAATGGTTTTCACATTTACCTCCAGGCATCAAATCCTCAGTGAACTAGCCAAGAAATTTGTAACCCATTTCTCTTTCAACATTGAACACGAAGTCACCCTGACAGACTTGTGTAATACAAAATAGAGAAATGGTGAAACCTTTGTCTCCTTCCTACAAATATGGAGAAGTATGGCTAGCAAATGCCCTTGGACTCTACCTAAGAAGCAATTAGTACACATTTTTGTACAAAACTTGAACCAAGAACTTGGCTTTCAGTTACAAATGCACTGCGCTAGCTCCTTTGAGGAAGTCATTTCAAAGGGAACCAACATAGAAAAGGCCCTTATCACTAAGGGACTTGTGAAAATCTTCAAAGCGACTAAAGACAACACTCCTACATATAATGATAAGCCCCACTTTTGGTCTAAAACAAGAATGTTCTCAGGGATGGTGTTGTGGATGCCAAAAATGTTCAAACAGTCCAAACAACTCTAAACCTTCAAACACTGAAAAATGACAATTCCACCCCTTTCAGAGATAATCCCAAACTGGACTTTGCAACCAAATGTAGATTCACTCCCTTAGAGGACCCATCGAAAATGTCCTCAAGAAATTGATACAAAACGGCTTAATCATGTTACTAGAAGCAAGACAATATGAAGAACCGGCTTTTAAACCTGCGTGGTATAAGGACAATGAATACTATGAATTCCATCGCATAAAAGGACACAAAACACTAGGATGTATGAAACTGAAAACCCTCATCCAAAATCTCATTGATCATGTCTAGAAGTTGTCATTAATGGCGCTCCTCCACAAAAAACAAATAAAGACCTCGGTATTTATGATGATCCATTCCCTCCTCATGGAAAAGGAAACAATGCCAACAATAAAGGTAAAGGTGTAAATAACTTGTCAAGGATATATGATTTGGTTGTTGGTCATTTTAGTGACATTACGGTATCCACACTTACCATCAAAGGGAAAGCTCTTGACTGTGCAGTCACCACCCATCAAGGTCGTGTCACCCTTTGTGGGGCAACCTCCAATAGTCAACCTGCTTCAGAGTATAATCTACTCGATCACTTGGGTAAAACTCCATCCCTCATCTCTATTTTTGATCTCCTCCGCACTTCGCTTGAGCATAGGGACATACTCAAAAAGAACCTTAAAGAGTCAATTGTCCCCGAAAACATTGACATTGTCCAATTCAAAGCCATGATAGGACATATAACCTCTCCACATCACTTGGTCTACACAGAACAAGATATACCTTTCCAAAATTCATGTCGCAATGAAGCCTTACACATCGAAGTGTACATCCACCAACGTAGAGTCAAGCGAGTCCTTATAGATGGTGGTGCTAGTCTCAATATTTGTTCTTTAAAGCTGTTAAAACAATTGGGATATTCAACTGATGCTATTGATTTGTCCAAAACAATGACCATCAAGGCTTATGATGATGCCGAAAGGGAATCTGAAGGAGTCATTCATTTACCTATCAAAGTGGGGCCAACCTTAGTAGAAACTTGGTGTCAGGTACTGGACCTTGACCTCCCCTACAACATCATCCTTGGTCACCCATGGATTCACACCATGCAGGCCATACCCTCAACCTATCACCAATGTTTAAAATTTCTCTACCATGGTATGGAAGTTACCATTCCCAGAGATCTGAATCCTTTCGAATTCTCCCACACCATGCAAGGCAGATACTAGAATTCCAACCAAGTACCCAAAAATGAAGCCGCTCATCCTTCATCCTCATATGTTGATCCAACCACTTGGTGCAGGAGCACCTCAAAACTTGAATAATCTGGAAGATTCCCTACATTTTATGTTATGTCCAAAGTGTAATATTGTAAGGCCTTCGTGCCCCATGGAGTCATACATGGCCAAGTAACGGCATAATGTTGAGTAGTTTGTATATGTGTCATTACCATTTGTAACCGAACTGTATGTCTGAAAGGTTTGTAACCGATTGGCAGGGTGGTTATAGGTGATTCACCTTCCACCATGTGTAACTGTCAAGATAAGAGTTTTTATATAGTTGGGTTTTTGTTCGTAGATGACATAGGTAGTTAGACGGATTTAAACAGAAGAATGTATATTATTTCTGAATAAAAGAAGTTTGTCTGGTTTAACCGAAGGAATGTAGATTGGAGTCATTCCACTGATGGATTTCTTTGAAATCAATGGAATGACCTCCGTGTTGTTAGATTTCTTTCTGTTCAGTAGAGTTTTATGATTTTTGTGTGTATGTGTTGTTCGATTACAATGGTGACAGAGGAGGGATCGTGCAGTTTATGCATATGTTGAATGTCGAAAGATTTTAGTTAGTAATGCACATTCGTATGATGTAAAGAATGACTGACAGAAGCAGTAAAAAGAACCAGCTATAGCAAGTTCATTAGTGCATGTGCGTAGAAGACATCAGCGTGAGGGAGCCCATCGGGGAAGACTTTAAGAGTCTTACCGAAAGGTAGAGTGTTGCCGATATAAAGCATATCGGGAAGAGTCTGGCTGACGGAAGGTAGAAGCGGAGGTGCATCGGTGTGACCAGTTGTGTCAGTGTAAGAATATTTGGCGTAACCGATGAAAGAAGTCTCATCGAAGACTAAGTAAAGGTGACCATCGGGGAGATAATAGATATTGGTGAAGGAAATTAGAAGTTGCCAATGGTAGGATGTCTTACTGAAGATAAAGCGGAGTGTTGAAGCACATCAGCGTAAGAAGCATGATCGGAGGAGAAGAGTGAAGTCTGGGCGATGGAGAGAGTCTTGCCGAAAGGCAATAAAATGAAATACACTCATCGGCATGAGATGGAGTTCAGTATGACAGTATTCCTAAGTGTCGATAGCTATTGTTTGGCCGATAGTGTATATCGGGGAGACATTTGGGCAGCTCGTGCCGATGGTAAAGAAGTTGAATATTTTGGTATTGTATGGACATTTTGAGAAGGTTTTGAAAGGTGATTAAGTAAAACCCTAGGTATGGTGGGTCGTATTGGGTATTTCACCTAGTGTGTAAACCTTTGCTGTGTTGCTCTGCATCACCACTTTACCTACCAAATCTTCTAAGAAAGACATACCTGAGGTCAAGGTTCAGTACAAGAATGTAGGGTTTGGAGAGTATGACTTGCATAAATCTTGCTATATAGGGAACTTACCCTTATCACAAAATCTTATGGTAAGCCTCCTGTGGCAAAAGCAAGCAAAAAGAAGGCAATCAAACCTATACCCCCAATAGTCTTCATCCATGAACGCAACCTAGAAGATGAGCACATTGAGGACATATCCTCTTGGCTTTTCCAAGATGAAAAGGAACCATTTATCCTACCTATGGACAAGTACAACAATGGCCATCACATTGTAAAGAATATGGGCTATAAAGGACAAGGAGGACTCAGTCTTCATGAGCAAGGAACTACAAAACCCATATTTGTCATGAGGAGACTTAATAAATATGGTTTGGGATTTAGAAAGGGGGTATCTTGCTCCTTAGACATCCAGTTTATACTTGACAAAGTGGCTAAGGCTTGGCCTGCAGAAGAGACATCTATGGAGGATACCATTAACGATTCCCATCTTCACCTCACCAATTTATTTCAAGAATCCTCTATCTTCATGATCTCATCCGTATCCCTTACCTCTACAACCAAAACACAAACCATTTCCCTTGTATATCTAGACCTAATTGATTGGGACCAACAAAGGCCTCCTATCCTAGACACTTTTCAAAACAATGAATTGCTTGCAGAATTTCTAGGACTTCAAGATGGTATACCCCAAGGCAACCATAAAGCAACTTTTGTCATGGATCTCAAAATAGTAAAAAGAAAGGATGCATCTGACGGTGAAAACCTCTTTGAGGTGCCCGAGGATGAAAGAATTTGACCTCCCCCCAACATAGAAATATTAGGAGAAGTCTTCTTTATTGGTGGAGAAATCTCAGGAAATGAATCTTACACGGTCCAAAACCCCAAGGTTACATTCTTAGTAGCTTCTTTGTCTCAATAGGAACATAAAGACTTCACAAAGTTCTTTCAAAAAAGGGCAATTAACTTTGCATGGACTTACGCCAACATGCTGGGATTAGATCCTGCATTAGTAGTCCACCATCTATCAATTTTATCAGGAGCTAAACCATTCAAGCAAAAATTGCGAAAGATGCACCCACAGATTGCTTTATTGGTCAAAGTTGAGCTTGAGAAGCTACTAGATGCCAAATTTATACGTCATGTAGATTATACAGAGTGGGTTTCAAATCTGGTACATGTTTCTAAGTCAAATGGGGGCATTCACATTTGTGAAGACTTCAGAGACTTGAATAAAGCCTGTCCCGAGGATAATTTCCCATTACCCAACATCGACATCATCATGGACTTAATGGCGGGCCATGAAATGTTTTATCTCATGGACGGTTTTTCTGGCTACAACCAGATCATGATAGCACCCGAAGACCAAGATAAAACATCTTTCACATGTCCTTGGGGAAACTACTGTTGGTAGGTCATGCCTTTTGGCCTCAAAAATGTTGGCGCTACTTACCAAAGAGCAATGACAGTAATCTTTCATGATTTGTTTCATACCATTATGGAAGATTATGTCGATGACCTCCTAGGTAAGTCTACAAGGGCAGATCACTTGAAAGTGTTAGAGCAGATATTTGTTCAGCTTGAACAATATCAACTAAGGCTAAATCCCAAGAAGTGTGTCTTTTGTCATGCCCACATTTCCCATGTGGTCACAACACACAACACACGTGTCATGTGGTCATGACATGAAACATCAAAAACTTTTCCCACTCGACTCCAAAAACCCCCTCACGCGCAACATGCGCGCTCGAAGACAATTGCACGAAGGTGAAGACCTTAATCAAAGTCAAGGAAGTGCGAAGTTCCTTTTGCATCCCCTACAAAATAGGAGTCTACTAAGGGGGTTATGCAACGCGAGGAGTGTCACCAATAGGGTTAGTTTCCAAATTGGGTTTGACCCTAAGATTCCTAAGTGAAGTGGAGTGATTTCGACACAAGTCAGAATCTAACCCTAAGAACTAGAATAATTAAATTAAATTAAATACATCAAGGACACAATTAAATCTCATGATAAATAAATGCGTTAAAACAGATAGGAAATAAATTACTAAGTTAACCATAATATTCTAGATAAAATTTGGCAGCATAATGCCTCTACGTCAAGAATGGGAAATTTAAAAATATCCCCTAGTTAAAACCATTTAAAAGAAATTAATTTAAAACTAATATATTCCTAAACCAAATTTGCTTCAACATTCCTTATTAGCCAAGGTGATAAAATTTAAAATAAAATAATTCTAAACTCTAAAGCCAACAAAAATAATTAAAATTCATCCTTAAGTTGAGTATTAATCGAAGAAATTAAATGGGGTTCAAATTAAATAATTAATTAAAATAAGTATCCCCTTTACGCTATAGATTAGCCAAAAAAAATTTGAACAGATTAAATTAATTAAATTTTCTAACATTAATTTCTACACCTAACCCTCTTTCAAAAATTCCACCCAAATTATTTTAAAAAACCAAGGTTAAATTTAATCTCACAACATAATAAATAAAAAAGGCAATGAAATAATGTAAAAATAGATTTTAAGAGATAACTTAAATTTAAAACTAAAAATCATAAATTAATCCCACAACATACTAAATAAAAAAACAATGGAATAAAACAAAATTAGATTTCAAGGGATAACTTTAAATTTAGAACTAAAAATCATAAAGCCCACAAAAAAATGATAATTAAAAGTGTAGGTTAAAATTTAAGCCCACTTACAAAAATAAATTAAAAACAATGAAATAAAGTAAAGGTAGTTTTTAGAAAAACTTCAAAAAAACCTTTAGCCCAATAATTATTAAAAGGCCTAGGTAAAAAATTCAATCCACTAACTTAAATAATCCAAATAAAATGAAAAGGCATTAACAAAAGACAAGATTCTATGTTTAGAAATTGCAAAAGTCATAAAGCCCACTCAAATATTCATTTCCACATTAACATATTTGAACAAGTACTTAGATTAAATAAAAATAATTAGAATAAACTACACCACTAAAGGCATTAAATTAAAATAATATAATCTAACACTTAAATTATATCCCAAAAGCATTAACTTAAATCCCCATTGAAATTCCCTCATTACAATATTAAATCCCTAGATAAAATAAAGGAAACAAGAAAACAATTAACCCCAATCCACTAAATTAAACCAAGGGATAAAAAAGGAAAGCATTAAAATACATCCCATTTTAAAAGGGGTGTGAAGGGGAAGAAATTCACGTGCACAAGAAAATTAAAAAAAACTAATTTCTTTTTATTTTCCCTTTACTCTTTTTCTCAACCCTAAAAGCTTATTCCAATTTAATATTCTTTTCTTTTCATAACCCTAATCTCTATTTGACTTTTTTTTCTACAAGAATTCCCTCTAACCCTATTTTCTTTCACCTCTCCTCATTTTCTAAGTTTCCTTCTATTCTATTCTCTATTCTATTTTGTTTGCAGGTTCACAAAAAAGGCAGCCATGGAGGAATGCATGGACAAGGGTTAATGGATTTCTTATTCTTTTGAAAGCCACAATGTAAATATTTGTTTATACAAAATGATACACTGATGGTGTCTTTTTTTTGTCTTAGGGTGCAAAGAAGAAAAACTATAATCCAGAGAGCTTGTATATATATTTTTGATATAAGCTCAAAAGATAGCAACAGGTTCGAACATGGCCAACAACGACCAAAAGGCAAGGGATCCGCAACAAGGACGGGGTGGACGGCTAAAAGAAGGTCGTGGCATGGTGAATGAACCGGTGCATGGGCGCCATGAGGAATGGAATGGCAGAGGTGGGGGGGTTCGTTTCCCCCACCCCGTGGTATGCATAAATTGGCCGTTGCCCCTCTCGTTCATTGCAGGGCTAAGAAAAGCCTCCCAACGACTGAGCTTAGGGTTTAAACCCTAGCCTCACATAATAACAAAAAATACTTTTATTGTATGTTTATCTCAGTTTCCAGTTTTATATATATATATATATATATATATATATATATCTGTGTGTATATATACAACAGATGTATTTACTCTCTGAGTATAAAAAATGCAGTAACATAAGATCTGTATAAATACATATATATAAATTTATACTTTTATGAGTATATATATATATACACTTAAACACAAATATTTATTCATCTTAGTAAAATCAAACTTCTATAAACAAAATAAACCAACAGTGATAAAATAACCTATGTTACAGACATGAATATATATATATACACACACACACACACCATTGTGTTTATATATATATATATATATATATATATATATATATATATATATATATATTTAAATATCTAAATAATTTCCACAACAACTCCTATTTTTTTTTTAAAATTAATATTGTAACAAGGTTTAAAACAACAAGCAATGAAAGACATTTTTCATAAATAAAATACATGATTTGCATTGATACTTTCTGCCATAGTAAACTATAATGAAACTAACATTTCTCCCCTTTTTTCTGTAGCACTATTCCATATAATTACAAGAGGGTAAAATGAAGACTAATTTTTATTCCACACATAGTAACATTTTCTCATAAAACTATTACAAGAATCTAAACAACAGCATTCACATTTATACAATAAACATTTTCCTTGTTTTAAAAAGGACATAGGAATACAAACAACTCCTTTTTTTGGACATTAACATGAAACATAGCTGTAATATACAGTATACAATAATTACAAGAGAGCTCACTCTCATATTAGACTTTTACAACAAGGCCTCTTGGCCATGGCATCAAAACAACCATACAACCCAACACATAAATGATAAAAACTCCCTTCCAAGCTCCAAATGCTCGAGATAATGAACCTGCAATAAAAACTAATGAACTTTCTCATGCCCATCAAAATGCTCTCCACCCTACCATAGACCCAAAAAAGGGTCACCCCCGAGCTAGGAGATCACCCACACACGGTTTCACACCACAAACACATTGAACAAAAAAACACTCACAAGCAAGAAGAACACCCAACCATGGTTTTACACACAATGAAATCAATGAAGAATGGATTTAGGGGGTAGGAGAGTGGACAACTCTCTACTCAAGAGGTGCACTCCTAAAAACCCAAATCTCATAGATCTCAAAAACAAGGCCTCAAGCCTTAAACATCTCAAAAATGATATAACATCTCCAAGGCACTCATGCCTTCTTAAAATAAACTCATAGACACTCATGCCTTATCAAAATAAACTCCATACTTCTCCAAATACCCTCATGGCCATCAATATGTCACATAGATAAAGAGGATGACCTCGAGGAGGTTCACTTCTCTCCCACCCCATACAAGATGCGCTCTCCAAAATGGGAGCCTCATCCATACACCCACAATAAACCCCATATAACAAAAAGATTCAAACACACAAAACCAACAACCA
This sequence comes from Cunninghamia lanceolata, assembly GCA_027924645.1. Taxonomy (NCBI): domain Eukaryota; kingdom Viridiplantae; phylum Streptophyta; class Pinopsida; order Cupressales; family Cupressaceae; genus Cunninghamia; species Cunninghamia lanceolata. Next base: position 129,552 of record BSBN01001480.1, read on the forward strand.
CACAATAAAATATAAAATACAAGAGGAAGACTTCAAGCCTTGAAGCTTACCTATTCGAGCCCAATAATGGAAGAAATTTGATGAAGAGCTTTCCAACCTTCTCCAAGCTCTTGCCTCCAAAGTGTCTCCAAATCTAGCTAACTCTCCCCAAAATCCATAAACAAAGAAAAACAAGTCAAAAGGAAGAACTCTCTCCCTCTCTTAAAGAGGGAGTATTATAGGCTACTCTCAAGAGCCTTGAGGAATGAGAAGGTGACACATCCTCTCCCTCTCTCAAAGAGGGAGTATTATAGGCTACTCTCAAGAGCCTTGAGGAATGAGAAGGTGACACATGTCACATTCTCCTTCCTTCTCACAAACCACTTGCAAGCTCTATGGGATGTGGAGGTGACACATGTGTCACTCTTCCATCCCACCAATCCTCACTCTCTCCACATGTGCTCTCACACGTGTGAGAGTAAGGTGGAGAGAAGGAATCCCACAAGGTGGACTCCAAGAGGATAAGGTTATGACACTTGTCATAGTCCTATCCTTCAAAGAAATCCCATTCACTCTAAGATGCTCTCACACATGTGTGAAAGCATTGGAGATGGGTTTCTCACACTTGGGAGTCTTGAAGACTCCCCAAGTCTTCAAGGTAAGGAAACCAAAGTCTAGGAAAGAGAAGTGGGTCATGGTTGAATGCTTGACCCATCCACCACTCCTTCCAAAATTCAAAATTCGTCATTTTACTTTAGGGTGAAGTTAAAATGACTAGATGGAGGTTACCCTAGGGTTTAACATGCTCAAATGGGCCCTAGACCCTAGGGGTATAACTTAGGATCAAAAATAACCTAAAATAAACACTTTAGGTAGCATAAAATCACATGAAAAGGCCATAAAAATAAAAAAGCATTAAATTGTGCCAAAGCAAACATTACATTTCACAACACCTTAATTAAATCAAATAAAAATGGGTAGACCTAATCGAATGGAATCAAAAGAGACATCACGAAAAATAATCATGCAATAACACATAAGACCTTGGCCCCTCTTGGGACTAGATCGGTTTAGCACAGAATTCAGATAGAGTGTGGGATGATCTCTGATTTTCCATGGGCATGGAAAATCATCTGCACACTTACGAAAACAGATTAGTAACACATGTTCATCATAGCCAAAGCGAAAGAATGCACACACACGCCAAGTCGCATAATTGTCTAATTCTCAATAACAACACATAACATCATTGATAAGATTCATTATCTACTGCATTTCTAATCATCTATTCAAAATCAAGATTGCATAATAATTTTATTCATTAACTCAACCACTAACATTTTAATTTCATCAAAATCAAATATCGCATAACATTATAATTTCAAATGAAATCTAACATGTGAACTATAATCATCATCACAACATAGTCTAGCTAATCCAATCATAGCATATGAAATAAATTCTGAAGGTCTGCAAAATGGGATCAACCATCCCAATGTCCATATGTCATCAAAATGTAAAAGCGATGTAAGAAAAAATATAGGAGTGAGATAAGTAGGCCTCACATCTTCGGTGTAACATCAGGCAAGCTACTGGGATATATTGTATCAAGATGAGGCATTGAGGTAGACCTTGCAAAGGTCAAAGCTATTGTTGAAATGTCTCCTCCAAGTAACCTTAAACAACTAAGAAGTCTTCAGGGAAAGCTATAGTCCATTAGGTTGTTCATTTCATAACTTGCGGATAAATGTCAACCCTTCTTGCACTTCCTCTGCAAGGATATCTCATTCAAATGGGACAATAAGTGCCAAGATGCATTTGAACAGCTAAAAGCTTATCTCGCTTCACCACCAGTGTTGATGCCTCCAGTAATAGGGAAACCTCTATTGCTTTACATCTCCACTACATCAGCAGCCTTGGGGGCACTTCTTGCACAAAATGATGACACAGGCAAGGAACAAGTAATTTACTACATCAGTCTCACTCTAGTAGGATATGAGCACAACTATACCCCTATGGAAAAAGCCTATTTAGCAGTAGTTTTTGCTTCCCAAAAGTTGCGACACTATATGTTAAACCAACATACAAAGCTTATATCCAAGGTCGATCCTTTGAAATACTTGCTTTCCAAAGCAACTCTTACAAGGCACCTTGTGAAATGGGTAATGATATTAACTAAGTTTGACATCGAATATGTGGACTGAAAGGCTATCAAAGGGTAGGTAATCACATACCAACTAGCTGAGGCACCATCAACAAATACACACCCCATGCTATCTGAGTTTTCAAATGAAGGGATCTTTAACCTCTCTACACCAGTCGAGTGGAAACTATACTTTGATGGATCATACACTTTGCATGGTTATGGCATAGGGATCCTCTTCATCACCCCACAAGGTGATTGTATCCCTAAATCATATCGGCTTACTTTCCCATGTACCAACAACATAGCCGAGTATGAAGCATTGTTAACAGGTCTCCGAATGGCTATTAAGTAGAACATCAAACAACTTCAGGTCTACGGAGATTCTCAACTTGTTATGAACACCAAGTCATAGATGAATATCAAACAAAGGATGACAAGTTGATGACCTACAAGAAAATGGTCGACAACTATAAACAACATTTTTGCAGTCTTTCCTTTGATCAGATCCCAAGAGTTAACAATAAGGCTGTTGATGCAATGTCGACTATTGGATCTCTTCTAGACATGCTGACCAACATATAGAATTGTGAGTTCTTGGTAGAACAACTGCTGATACCATGTGTTGATATTCCACAAACCAAAATCATCTGTGAGCTTGTTGGTCCCAACTGGACATGGTATCAAGATATATACAACTACCTTCATAACAATACCCTCCCATCCAATCTAACATCAACCCAAAATAAAACCTTCATTTGTCAAGCCTCCCATTTCACCATTGTAGGAGATACACTATACCGACGGAGTCTCTATGGTATCCTCCTAAGATGTTTAAACTCAGAAGAAGCTGAAACTTCTTTGAGAGATATACACAAGGGTATCTGTGGAGCACATTCCACCGGTCCCAACCTAGCAAAGAATTTTCTCTGAACAAGATATTTCTGGCCCACAATGGAACAAGATGCCAACCAGTTCACCAAGAAATGTCTTTAGTGCCAACAACATGGAGATTTGATTCATGCGCCTGCTTATCAACTACAACCAGTGACCACTCCATGACCATTTTCACAATGGGGTCTCGACCTTGTCGGCAAGAGACATCCCTCCTCTTCCAACGGCCATAAATTCATAATTACCACCACTGAGTATTTTACAAAGTGGGTGGAAGCTATTCCCATGAACTACATAATCGGCAAACAAATTGCTAAATTTATCCTAAACTATATCATTTGCCGGTATGGTTTTCCCATGGCTATAGTGATCGATAATGATAAACCTTTTAAAAACCAAGATGTCCATGCCTTATGCACACACTATCATATCCAACATTGGTTTTCTACACCATATTATCCCCAAAGCAATGGTCAGGCTGAGGCTTTGAATAAAACAATCCTCAAAATACTAAAAAAGATAGTCAATGAAGCTGACTGTGATTGGTATCTCCAGCTTAATCCTGCCCTCTGGGCCTATAGAACAAGTATCTAAACCCCAACTGGAGCCACACCCTATGCTTTGGTATATGGAATTGAAGTTGTTTTTCCGATAGAGGTCGAGATCCCATCACTTCATATCTCCCTATAGCATTTGATAGACAGAGAAGAGTACAGAGTATCCAGGCTACATGAATTAGAGCTTCTAGATGAAAGATGCCTTGCAGCATTAAATCATCTTCAAGTCTACCAGAACTGACTACACCGTAGCTACAACAAGAAAATAAAAGAAAGGTAGTTCCAAGTAGGTGATCTAGTCCTGAAGGAAAATCAAATAAATTTGCAAGATAGGGAAAAGAAAGGCAAGTTTGAACCTAACTGGTTGGGCCCTTTCATCATCACAACAGCATATGGATCAGGGGCATACTCCCTAGCAACACCTGAAGGAATTCCTCTTGATGAACCCATCAACAGTGTTCATCTCAAGAAATTCTATGTCTGATCCTTAGGGAATATCTTAATAGCAGAAAATAACAAAAAAATAAAAAATAGAAAAATAACAAAAAAAATAAAAAAATAGCAAAAATAACAAAAAAAATGTTCATCCTCTAGTGAAAACTTGGTAAACAGGCCCTTTGGATAAGTACTATAGTGAAAACTTGGCAAACAAGCACTATGCATAGGAGTCAGCACTACCATCTATTTGGTCTTCCCATCCATCCATTTCATTTTCATAATAAAACCCATCCATCCATAATAAAACTTATTGACCTTCACATTCCCAATTGTCCATCTATCATGACTTAGGAATTGGTTAGTGTCAATCGTTCTATCCATAGTTGGTCTCATCCATAGTCAGTTTCACCCTTAGTCAGTTTCACCCACTGTCAGTTCCATCCATAGTCAGTTCTTTCTCCATAATAATAAAAACCATTTACTGGAATAGGGGCACGTTTCCTTAACTTAAGGCTAGGAATGGATCCTTGTTTACACCATAATCATCCATCAACACTTTCCCTCATCCATCAAAACAATAATAATCATCTGTCATCACTATCATCTCTCATCTTTCACAAAACCCTTCCATCCTCACTTTCATAACACCTCATCAATCGAAACATTTATCACACCACCCAAAACTACATATCATCATCATCATCATCGTAATGTGCCTTGATCCCGTGGATACAGGGTATGTAGGCAGTCTGGAATACGAAGGAAGTATCCAGTACTCAGGCACATATGATTCACTCCATCATCCATATCAACCCATAATAAATTCATCTTTGTCACTTCATCCATTTACCACAATCCATCCTATCCATCTACCACCTAGACATGACTAACTCAAGCAAAAATGAACTATGCATTTTTTTTCGGAAGCTACAAGCTTATCAAATCTAAAACAGAAAAGACTACTAAAACAACAATACGTCACCGCATTCCATTTGCCTATATCTAGGTATATCCATACATCTTGGATCCAAAGCCTTTAACGGATACATCTTTCCTATGATAAGGCCTCAAATCTTTCTAGAATACCCTCCTTGGCAAGAAAACATGTTGGTTGTCTATTTGTGTTATCAGTTGGTTATTTTTGCTTTTGATTTATCTTTTGCTCTCGGCTAACTACTTCTAAGTCAAAGCTATCTTGATTTATCTATAATCTTGGTATGTGGCGATAACAATATGGATTGGGGCATAGTCATTGCTTTTGTATGTTGTGTTTGAGGGATGACTTTATTATCTTATTAGGTCTAATATCCAGCTTGTGTGTGATGGGATTAGCATCTTGCATATCAATATCTTTTACATCCAAGGTTTTGCAAAGACCACCTTTGTATTAAGACTATTCTATGCTAAGACTATTTTCCATTCACTTATCTAACAAGGTTCTATTATGCCTAGTAGTAATAAACTCAAACCATTTGTTTGCAGAGTCAATTGTCTTATGCATTGGATACATAGTCACCCTAGTTCTTCTACCTTGGTGCATAATATCCTTATGCTATATCAAAATAAAGGATTGCTCTATTATACATATTAGTGTAACTTCTCCCATTCAATTATTCATTCTATCCTCATCATTTGTCCATCATAATTCATCCATCCTTTTCTCTTCTCCATTTTTCTCTATGTTGTTCTCCATATTCTATCTCCTTCTTTTCTTCATATCCATTCATTTTGATAGCACACCCATATTCTTCTAATTCGTTTGTCCTCTCGAGGGGGTATCATTCAACCTATTAATTAATCTACTAGGTATTTCTTCTACTTGACTGGGGCATCATCATCTCCAATCCAATCATTTTTCTTCCAACCAATTTCTTCTAAATCAATCTTCTTCTATCCAACAAGCACTATGTTTTAAACTTCTTTGAAATGATGTTACTTCGCAACACCATATCAAAGAGGGGCAAAATGTAGACACCTAAAATTGACATGTTTCCTAGATCAGGCTTTCATCTGTCGTACATCATTAATTAAATAATTCTTAATTATTTGATTAAGTTCATCTATTGATCACATCAATTTATTCCTCCATATTAATTAAATAATCCTTAATTGTTTAATTAATCTGATTATTCCTCCACATTAATTAAATTATCCCTGATTGTTTAATTAATCCTATTTATTCCTCTACGTTAATTAAATAATCCCTGATTGTTTAATTAATTCAACTTTATTCCTCTATGTTAATTAAATAATCCTTGATTGGTTAATTAATTCAATTTATTTCTCTATGTTAATTAAATAATCCCTGACTATTTAATTAATCTAATTTATTACTCTAAATTAATTAAATAAGCCAAGTTATTTAATTAAATCATTATTTGTCCAATTTAAATAAATAAAATCAAAATTGTTTATTTAAATATTCTAGTTTCCCTCCACTTTAAATAAATTCAAAAATATTTATTTAAATAATCTATTTCCTCCAAATTGATTTAAAATTAATATTTAATTTAATTACCCCATGTGCACATGAAATTAAATAATTATTTATTTAATTTCCCATTTATCCTCACCCACCATAAACTCCTCCAATCAAAATTAGTTAACAATCAATCAAAAGAGCTAACTCATCAATCAAATTAGTTAACTCATCAATCAAATCAGTTAACTAATTAGTCAATTGAGTTCACTGATCAATCAACTCAGTCAACTAAGCAATCAATCTAGTTCACTAAGCAATTAGCTTAGTCAACAAAGTAATCAATTTAGTTCACTGATCAATCAATTCACTTAACTACTCAATCTATTCAGTCAACTCTCCAATTAATTTTGTTAACTCCCTTGATGCATGAGGAAGCTTGGACACTTGTCCTCTTCTGATTCATGCACATTTTCTCAACCTTCCTCAACTATTGCTCTCTGATCATCCTCAACCATTGATCTAATTCCTCACATGTCTATAAAAAGAAGCCTATTTCTCCATTTTCAACCATCTCTCGTTCAAGTAAATTTATGATGTCGTAATAATTCTTAGGAGATTAAAGTTACATTACAATTTTAGAGCAATCCACATCTCAAAGTAACAAGGAGCAATCAATTGGAATAGGGTGCATTTCAATTCACTCGATTAGTGTAGGGACTTCGTTTGTGTAAAGGAGGTAAATTGTATTGGTTTCAATTATCTTTGATTTATGTTTGCATATCTGATTTTCCCCTATCACAGGAAGAAACCTATTGCTAGGTTTGCTACCATCTCAAGTACATTATAAGCATACACCGACAATTGGGCTTCGCCACAACAATCATCGAAGACACACTTAAGGGTAGGATAGTCTTAGATCCACCCCACCTACTCGGAGGACTTTTAGAAAATGACAGGATGTATAATCTCCTCGAGAAATACACCATCCCCACCTCCACAGAGGGCTTAAAATAAAAAGGATATGCATGATATCCCACCTCCGCAGAGGTCTTAATGATTGCAATATAGAAATAAAGATGTGCACTTGCTCAGAGATACAACATCCCACCTCCGTAGAGGGCTTATAAGCACACTTCGTTAGTACCAAAATCATCAAACAACTTACCTTATATTTGCCCCCACCATAAGGTGGTTGATATCGTGTACCGATGTCAAGCACGTTAAGGTAGAGAGAAAACACACAAGGGAACACGAGCTCTTGCAAAGCCCATGCCCCCAAGAGGTGACATGTACTTTATGATCACCAAATGTTCCAACAAACACACAATTTCCTGCAAGAAATGGTGTTAGCAACCATATAATCATGATAAACAATTATGCATGTAATCATTCACATAAAGAGTCAAGAAAGGCGAGATCCAAGATAAACAAAGTGCATGGAGCAGCAGTATTGTTATGTTTTGTAAGTGCGATAAGACAGCATCAAATTATCACACGGAGTGATTCTACTAGCCAAGCATCAACTAATATATATCAACCCCGTCATCATGTATGGACTAGGTCCATTTTTTGATTTCTTGTTGAAGGGACACTAGGTCTGTATCAGTATTATATGTTTTTTGTCATCCGCCAGATAGATAGAACCACTAGGAGAAGGTAAACAATAAATCGAGAGAGGAGAAACAAGTATCTTAGGGACAGTCATGTAGGAGGGTGCCCCCAAGTCACCAACCACAACGCTATGTCCATCAGACACAACACACAACAATGAAAACAGAGGAGAAGAAATATAGAAGAATGATGATACAAATAGAAGAAGGGTCACAATAGAGGTTGTCTCCCAGTATCCTTGACCTTACAAGAGAATCAAGGGTCACCCTAGGATGCCTAAACAACACATAACACATCACGAGGGAAACACAACACGGAGGTAAAGGGTTAGAAATAATTACCTGATACAACACAATGCTAACAACATATATAACTAGGAGGCCACCCTTGAGAGCAACTATAATATGTGCTACAAGTGTAGCTTAGGGAGGAAGAAATACACTTATTCACTGTCCTCTTAGGAGGTGGAAGAAGTGATTTGTTTTGAGTGATATCGACATCCATCCATAAGAGATTTAATGTGAGAGACCTTTCCTCATCCACTAGTACTGCATCTTTTGAAGAGAGAGCATAAGAATGAAGGTAATGTAAGGTGTTGTGAGGATAATTGTTGGTGATTATATCTCTAGTAATGTTCAAAGAATATGTAATCAAGTTTTGCACATCCTTAGTGATATCTAAGGGACCTAAACCTTCAACCAAAGGAAGGGGATCAAGGCTCTTTACTTCCTTAGTGATGTCCCAAGTACATGAATATTTAACTAAAGGAGGAAGATTGATAGTATGATCCATAGAGGTTTCATGCACTATGATAGGGAGAGAGTTTTTATTGTTGTTAGATGAAAGCTCATTGTCTACCCATGGAATGTTCTTGGTTGGAGAGGCTTCTTAATTCACCAATGCTTCATCTTGGCTAGAGAGAGCATTGTAATAAAGAGGTGGTGGGAGCTCCTTGTTCACTAATGCTCCATCTTGGCCAGAGAGAGCATTGGAATGAAGAGATGGTGGTATGATGTTAAGAGATGTGTCAATGAAATCATCTTCTTGCATCGAAGTGTCCTCATAAGGAGGAACAACTTTGGGAGAGGGATCATAAGGTAAACCTAAGTTATCATCACATGTATTAGCAATAGGAGGCATAGTGGAATGTCCAATAGAGATAAAGTCATCTAGGGCTTCATCTAACATATTGAAGTCATCAATACTAAACGATGCAACAGACTTATTATTATCTATGAATTTAGTGAGACCATCTAATATCGGAGGATATGTTCCCATGAGATTTGTGAAACTATCAAAATTAGATATATAAGAAAGGATTTCATATGTGGAACACATAGAAATATCAACATTATAGATATATGCATTTTGTTTTAAGACTTGAGGATATTCATGAGTAAATTTAGAAAAACTATCAATGTCTATGATGTATGCAAACAATGCTTCCAAATATGAATAACAAGAAGTATTCATGATGAAAATATCAAGGAAATCAGGTCTTAAATAGTAAAACTCACAAATTTCACAATCAATCAAGTAAATAACAAGACAAGATAATTGAGACGATTTCACACCAAAGCACTTGTTTGAGGGAAACAAGTAGAAATACACATAGAGTCCACAACAAACAAAGTGGATAGGAGGAAAGAGTACAACACAACAAGGTCCAATTGATGATTTTAAAGGTTTGGATCAACAGATGTGAACAAAATGTATAAACACCTAGTGTTGAAATACACAATGTGTGTTTTAACAAATGTGCCAGTTTTCACAAAAAGCTATGAAATGAAGCAAAATTTTCAAATTAACAATGAGTGTATGCTTGGATATGAGTGCAAGATCTTAAATGCAAGATGTCTAAGATGAATACAAAGAAACAACACCAATCTAGGCTTGTTTATGCTCCTAAAATGCTCCATTTTTTCACCTTTTTCAATTTATTTCAATGAAAATCACTAAAAGAAGATGTGTTGTGAAGATTTTTAAGAAGGGTAGAAAATAATAAGATCAATATGAATCCAATAATGCAATAATATCTTTCACAACACACCTATGGTGCAGATCTAGAGGGATGACAAATCAAAACCTAGTGAAGATACACCTAAAATATGCAGAATTTCACCAATTTTCAATGTAAAATCCTAATAGAAAGGGTGTTGTAGTTAGTTTGAGGAGAGGAAGCAAATTATAACCCTGATATCAGTCAAATATTGTAGCAAAATCCTTCACAACAAGCCTTTAATGCAATTCTAGAGAGACAATAAGGCCAAATCTAGTGAAAATGCAAGGTTTTCAAACCCTAGACATGAAATTTTGCAAGAAAGACACTATGATAAAACACTACAGTTAGAAATCAGACCTAAATGAGTGTTTAAAATAGTAGTAAAATCTAAAACAAGATTTTGACTACAAACCCTAGCTAATGCACAAACTAGGCTATATGAAAAATGCACAATTTCGAGCAATTTTTAACAATTTGAGCATGAAAATGCAATGCAAATGAATGACTAATGATGAATTTCTATAAATTAAATCAGATCTAATGAAAATAAAAGAAATTAAATCCCAATGAATTCAAATTATGCCAACATGCAAGCCTAAGATGCCAATTTTTTTTAGTTTTTCAATTTTTTTATAATTTTTCAAATGCAATAGAATGAATGAATGCAAATCTATCACACAACACTCAGGAAGGTGCAAGATTCAAATAAACACAGGTTCACCAAAATGTTTAGTATGTGAAAGGGGGGAAGTTGATTTTATTTTAGTTTGAAGGTTTGATGGGTTTAGATCCTCCCTTCACCACAAACATTCAAGGACATATCAACTGAGTTGAATCTCTACTAAGCGAGAGCATTCACCTAACAGGTTGGGCTATCACTTGGAACAATGTGGAAGCTCAGATGTTATCAATCAATATCTCAATTTAAGGCTCAAATACTCTTAAAACCCTAATTATGTAAAACAGTGAATAAACTGGTAAATTCTGATAAATGCTTATAGATTAAGGAAAAGGACAGAGATTAATAACTGACCATTTTTCAAAGTTTAGAATTCAAAATATCGAGGACAATGCCCCAGGCACTGTTTTCTTCACGGAATGCAAAACTCCTTCCGGTACTGATAATCACTGTTCTGTATGTTTTTGTCACTCGAAATGCAGAGGACACTGCCTTGGGCGCCCTAGTCCAAGGTAGGATGATTCTTGAGATGTAGAAGCTCCTTCAAATCCAGAATGTCCCTATAACTCCTATCTCTATAACTCTGAAGGATATTGCCCTAGGCACGCATGTCTTGAAAATGCTTCATTTCACTTCTTCCTTTCAGATCCCGAATCCTTGTTGTCTGCAACATTCCTCTGCAACTCCACTCTGTGAAACTCGATACCTGTAACCTGCAATCATAAAGGAGTGTGGTTGGGGGTTGTGGTGTTTAGAGGCTTGCCTTAGTCAAGCCTTAGAGAGACATTCAAGTCTTTCAAACAACATTATCAGATAAGAGTGTGTATCCTTGCAGGATAGAAGAAAAATCCAAATGATAAACGATAGAAAACACAATAGATGTCACCTTGAAGTGTAGATCTCACATAAATGAAGGCTCTTCAATCACATGAGAAGATGAAGTCAAATCTGCAATCACAAACACAATAACAATGCTCTGCTCTGCAACAATGAATGTCATGAATGGTCTAAAATCACAAGTATGCCTAAAGTTCGCAATCATCTTCTAATTAGCTTCTAGTTTGCAAATGAAAACCTAAACATGCTTATATATGCAACTACAAACATTCCCGCTAAGAATTTCATAATTCAAACTTTTGGTGTCACAACGGTCATATAATTGACACTTCAAATTAGGGCCTGACCCAAAATAGGGCAAGACTAGGGCACGAGCACCCGAGTCCTCCCCCTATTTTAGGCATGAGTCATCAAAATAGCACCCCCTAGGTCCTATTTGCCACAAGAATTCAAGGTTTTCTCATCGGGATTCACAATTAACACACAAAATGCTTTAAATGCACTCTAAGGACTCGGGAGCTAAACCTTAAGAGGGAAAAGCCCCTAAGGGGTCATTTTTTGACATAACAAAAGAAAAATGCCTAGACAAATCTTATTATTTGTTGTAGTTGCAACTGCTCTACTAGAAATGTGTACAAAATGTGAAGTATAGACAAGGCACATGAATTGCTTGGTAGAATACCTCAAATAAATGTAATGCCATGGATTGCAATGATGGCAGAATATGCACAAAATAGATTTGTTAAAGCTTCTAATTTTTACTCACTTGCATTTAGGTTTTTGGATAGGTGCCTATATATCTTCTCCAAAATTTGATAGCAGGGCAAATATGAATGCACATGGATGGTATTTAAATTTTATGTGGGGTATGTTTTCCTTCCTGTTATGTTCTACAGCTCCCAAGACATAGTAACAATTATAAAAATAATACATTTTAGTGAAACAACACATTTTTGTAACTAGGCTTGTTTCCTTCCTATTACGTAATAAGATGATCCCCCCTCGAGAGGTCATGCGGGCGGAGAAGAGAATGGGTGAGCTTTTGAAAGATGACATGGACAATAAAATAAGATGGGGAGGAGAAAAATAAGAGTTGTGGAAGAAAAATGGGGAAAAATGGATGAAAGATGGATAAGTGAGGAGGAAATGAGTGGAATGGGGTGGAAAAATAGGTTAGGGGTGAAAATTAGTGTTTGGGGGCTATAAATAGGTGATGGGAGGGATGAATAGTTCATTTTTACCCTTGTGAGTAGAAGAAGTGGAGCAAAGCAGAGAAGGAGCACATACTTGTATACACTCATCAAGTGGAGCACGTGTGAGAGTACCAACGACTACTGGGATAGGGCCTATCAGAATGTAGGATATTGACCTCCCTTTGCTATATTTATTAGTTGTATTTATTATGCATGTGTGGGTGGGAAAACATGTGAAAGCACAAACAAGCACATGTGTAGTATAATTATGCGCAGGTGTGGGAAAAAGCAGCGTGAGCGTTTGTGAAACAAGTCCTTGTGGAAAGCAAGCACGACTGTCCATAAATAGGCATGCACATGGGAAAATGAAGCACACTCGTAAATGAGCATGGGCATGTGGAACATGTGCTTCGATTGAAAAACTGAGGCACAACATAATAGGATGTGTGCATAGGGGATGGACACATATGTTGAAAAATGAGGATGTGCTAGAAAAGTGTAGAAAAAGAGATGAGAAGTGTTTTTGACATGGGTTTTGGATGGGTGCAAGAGTGGCTAGGGCCAATAGTCACTCATGAGTGCAAGCCAACAGTGTTAGAGCTGATGGATCACTGATAGGAGGAGGAGTGGGGATACTTAGAGATGGAAGGTATTTGGCATGTGGCGATGATGCCGCCACTTAGAGCCCACAAGGATATGCTGACAGTGCTAGTGGAGTGATGGATCTCGGACACAAACACATTTCATCTCCTGATAGGGGAGATGATGGTGACTTTGGAGGATGTGTGGCAGATTTTATGGTTGCCCATATGTGGATAGAGGGTATACTATTCATAGTGACATGATGACTATACATTGTAGAGGGTGTTTGAGAGATCGGCCTTGGCTCGAGATGGGATACGGATGGATTTGGACACATGTGCATCAAGGGATGGTGGATGATATTCCACTAGTGATGGCAGTGATTCTCAAGGGCCTATTGCTTCCTAACAAGATCAACAGGTTTTTTCAATTGGATTAGCACATGTGCTAGGGGATATATGTTCTATGGGGAGGATGTATTTACTTGGGGGCCTTGCATACTATTGATGCTATACAGGGATATTCATTTGATTATGTATATGGATGGGTGTATCCTGGTGCATGTGATGCTTCTACAGGTGTGGGCATGGGAGCATATCACTATATTAAGGCTAGTTGGTGGTGGGGTGGGGTGGAAGGCAAGGGAGCCATATGTGTGTAGATGGAGGGGACAATTGTGGTATTCATTTGTGCAGGATGTAGGTCATTGGTAGTGGGTTATTAATGAGCTAGATGTTGTGATATGGGGACCATATTGAGAGTGTGACGCATGGCCAGAGGATGGTAGGACATTATTGTGGTTCCTGACTCTCTTTACATCATCAGGTGGAGGATGTACATTATTGAGAGATATCAGTTGGATAGAGTGCAACATTAGTTTGGGAGGAAAGTAGGTATTCTTATAGATGGGCCACATGTATTTGCTCAGGTGTCATGGGGAGGAGTTGGCTTGGTGGGGAGCACAAATAGATCAATGCCTTGTGCGATTGGATTGGGTGCATTCACTACCACAAGTGTGGGTGGTGTCAAGAGAATATGTGCAAGATGTAGGGGTTATGTAGATTATCACATATGGTGGGCTCAAAGATGACCAATGAGGTTGACATGACCACTACTACTATAGGTTCAGGGTGCCATACATAGGACTTACAGATTGGCGTGGTGGTGGTGAGCAATGACATGAGGACGAAAAGGACAATATATAGGAGGGAGAGGGGTGCAATGGGTTTGTAGATTGTGATAGAGGCAAGCACAGTTATAGGTGTAGGGGACATATGTATAGGATCCACAACCAAAAGAACAAGCATAGGTACAAGTACCGATACAACCATAGGTACAGCCATAGATACAATTGAAGGTACAGACACAGGTACCGAGACAAGATGGGGGGATGGGATGGATATTGATGGAGGTGGGGGAGATGGTGGAGGAGAGGCTGGAGGAGATGGGGGTCACTAGGAGGAGGCGGTTGGGGCCAAGGTTCGCTAAGGTGATAGGGGTTGGAGGAGTGGTTAGTCATGAGAGAGTCAGAGCTAGTGATAGTGTAGGTAGAGAGGGATGGTCTCCAAGTGAGATTAAATAGTCTATAGGTAGCATTTGATGGGTTGCAGGCTCAGTTGTAGAGTGCATAGGGGATGTGTAGAGGGCTCAAGCAGATACTTAGAGGCTCTGACATGATCAAGATCAAGCCAGAGCAGTAGTGGGCATAGCAAGCGTGGTATAGATGTATGCAAACACATGGAGGGTGATGGATCAGACCCTAGTAGCGATAAGTGAGGTGACATAATATCATAGTCTATATGAGGCAATGATTCTAGTGGACCAAAGGGTGCCATCATATGCTAAGCAGTCACAAAGTAGGGCTACTTAATTGAGGAGATCGGGTCAATTAGAGTTAGTGAGGATTCAACCATGATACAACAGTGGAGGGCCATTAAGGTCCCATGGAAACAGTATGAGTCAGGCGTAGAGGGCCCATGTGTACAAATGTTATACTCTGATGTATATATTTCAATGTATAGTGATATCACGCTCTATGGAGCTCCTTGTATGATGATTCATTTCGTACACTCTACCCCATTTTTTATGAGATGTGCACATATATGGATATCTATACCATGGTGTATTTATGTGGTACTTTATGATGTGATGGTGATATGTATGTAGTACTTGACTATTGTGCATTGTTATGTAGATGGATACATATGATATGTATATTTTATTTGAGGTGATGGTTATGGATACAAGATGTGTTTATTTGTATTATTATGTGTTGTTTATATGGATGGATCTGTTTTATGGATGCATGCATGTATATGATGGATTTAGATATGATGTGATGTTGTAGTTTGGTTATGTCAGAAAGTGTTGCACCAATTCTATAGGAACAACATGATATGGATGGATATGTGTGTGATGCAAGGGTGTAAATGGATTATGTGCTTATTATGGAAGGAGGTATATGTGTCGATGATTTAGTGTGTGTGTGCACCTTGGGTATGCTTCTAGAATTGGACATAAGCATTGTGTATATGTATATATATATATAAAGTCATATGTGTTGTAAAGACACACTATGTATGGATGATGTATGATAATGAATGAATGTAAAATAAACATGTGTGGTGGTGGCCATGGTATAGATGTGTAGAAAAATAGATAGATAGAAGAGAATAAAGGGGGATGTATAAAATTGCATGATAGGATGGGGGGTTCTTGAATGCAAACATTTAACTGAAATGTAAAGAGCACTCTTTTTGATATTGCATTTAAGACATTATGCACCAGGGTATAAGGACCAAAGTGATGATGTATCTTGTGCATAGGATGAACTCACAAACAACAAAGGATGCCTTAGTACAACACAAGGCATTTGACGACCTTGTTGGGTAGCATATAGAGACACCCATTAGGAAAAAGGATAACCTTAGACAACACAAGGAGTTTGATGACCTTGGTGGGAATTGTCCTAGGTTGTCCAAACAATCACTACATACGACAAGAAAGACCATTCCTCGATACACACAGTTCAAAGAAATATGAGGCATTCAAAAAATATGAACAAAGCTCAGAAATCAATAGTCAATCACAAACAACCATCCTATCCTTTTTCCAAAGAGTTATTAGGGTGAGTTTTATGGGATTTGATATGGGGAAGGTGTTAGATCTAGGGCACACAACTGAGAGGGGGGGTGAATCAGTTGTACAAAAACTTGCTTCTACTTCTAACACTTGATTCTTCTTTGTTAGTTAATAGCATATCAATTAACCATTCATGAAAGCATAAAACATTAACACCAGAGCAGATAAACATCAACACATTAGACACCAAGATTTTGACATGGAAAACCCGGTTAAGGGAAAAACCACGGGGTGATTAACCCAAGGATTATTCTCTATTAGAAGAATAAGAAAAATGGATGGCACATGCCAATTAGGGCTCACTGCCCGAGAACACTGCTCACAAGGAGGCACACTGCCTACAAGAGACACACTGTCTACAGGATGATAAGTTTTACAAACTTGAACTAGAGAATGACATCTTTACCATGTCTGGATTAGTTCCATTTAAGCCCGAGATACTTCTGCTCTGCCCCTCGCTCTTTCGCTATACCACACTCATCCGCTCCACAACACACTTCGAAATGAATTCACAAACCTTTATTTATACAAGGCATCGACTTAGGAACAATCAACTAAGTCAGCAATTATCCACAAGGACATTCGCAAGATGAATAACTCATCCAGTTGGCTAGCCTGAACAAGAACATCTTCATCTGGAAGTATATCTCCAATTCTGGGCTCTAACACTAATGTGGACTGACAACGCAACCTCAGCATGATCCAAGAACCTTCACAAGCTTGCCTGAATGACCAGGTACATCCGCACTTCCTCCACTTACTAGAATTCTTTTCTTCTTCATCTGGAACTTCAGGAACACAACCTATCACCACTGTCAGACTGAAACATGTTCTTTTGGACCTCCAAACTATGTACAAATCAAGATGACACATCACAAGGACATCCCAAACACTCCTTCCAATCCGCAGAATAGGACAATGCACTTCCGGATCTCACTGAACCTTTTTGTAACACTCTGTCACTCCGGAGCATCTTTCAGAACTGGTTCTACTTGATCGATCACAACTTCTTCATATCTTCATACAAACCTCTAAAATCTTAACTGGAGCATCTTAAGACTCATATCTACAAACCCTTTAATCTGCATCCTCTGAGCCTCAACCTATTGAGTACTTTTTCCCTCTTCTCATCACTGTTCTTCACTGAGACTAATTTTCTCAATATCCTCAGCACACAGCTCATCCAATCCTTCTTATCAATGCAATATGAGTATATTGACATCAATGACAACACTGGTTAACCTCATACTTGCAACAATCTCCCCCTTTGTCATTGATGGTAACATATGATGTGAAAAACCATCAAGACAAGAACTTCTCCTTTCTGTCACAGCTCCCCCTATCAGCAACAACTCTTCACATGTCTTCTCTTTCTTTTACTGCTCCCCCTTTGATCAACAATTTGTTTTTCACATGTCTTCTCTCCCCCTTTGACATCAATGGCAAAGGGCTCATACTTGCAATTCTGACACATCAGAATCATACTGGCTACTCCCCCTTAGTAGCAGCTCCCCATCATCAATTTGGATCACAAGATATGACTGTGATATCCACTGGACTGATGCACATCAGTGCATCCTAGTTCATCACCAGAGGGGCCATGACCCCTAACTTCTCCCTGAGATACTCAAAAGAGTCCTTGGGAAGAGGTTTAGTAAAGATATCTGCAATCTGATCCTTGGAGGGTACATACTCCAATCTAACTTCATCCTTGTTCACTTGTTCTCTCAGAAAGTGAAACTTGATAGATATGTGCTTGGTCTTAGAATGCAACACTAGATTCTTAGAAATATTTATTGCACTTGAATTATCATAGAAAATTGTGATAGGCTCCTCATATTCTACTTTAATATCTCTTAGCATTTGCTTCATCCACAAAATTTGAGTGCAACTACCTGCTGCTGCAATATATTCTGCTTCAGTTGTAGATAGATAAATTGCCTCTTGTTTCTTGCTTAGCCAAGAAACCAATCTTTTTCCCAAAAAGAATGCTCCTCCACTTGTACTCTTCCTATCATCCACATCTCCTGCCCAATCTGCATCTGTATATGCATGAAGAGAAAAATCATGATCTCTAGGATACCAAAGACCATACTCAACTATTCCTTTCAAGTACCTAAAAATTCTTTTGATTGGCATGACATGAGATTCTCTGGGATCAGCCTGCAATCTTGCCACAAGACCAATAGCCTGTATAATATCTGGTCTAGTTTGAGTGAGATACAATAGTCCTCCAATCATTGATCTGTACTTGGTCTGATCTGTTTTAGGAGAGTCATCATCTTTGCTCAACTTACATCCGATTGCCATAGGAGTGTTCATTGGCTTTGAATCTTCCATTCTGAATTTCCTCAACAATTCTTTCACATATTTGGTCTGAGAGATAAAGATGCCTTTCTTTGTCTGGGTAATTTGCAGACCCAAGAAGAAATTCATTTCACCAAGCATTGACATTTCAAATTCACTTTTCATTTGATTTGCAAAGGTTTTACACATATTGTCTCTTCCTCCAAAAATGATATCATCAACAAATACTTCAACAATCAAGATGTTTTCATTATCTATTTGGAAATATAGATTACTGTCATTAGTACCTTTGTTGAAACCAATCTACACAAGATGCTTATCCAACCTTTCATACCATGCTCTTGGGGTTTGCTTCAATCCATACAGTGCTTTCTTCAACTTGCAGACCATATCATCTTGATCAAACAATTGAAATCCATCTGGTTGTTCAATGTATACTTCTTCTTCCAAATCACCATTTAGGAAGGCAGACTTGACATCCATCTGATATACCTTGAAGTCTTTGAAGGCAGCAAATGCAAGAAATAATCTAACTGCTTCAATTCTTGCCACCGGAGCAAAGGTTTCTTTAAAATCAATTCCTTCTATTTGAGAGTAGCCTTTGCAGACCAATCTGGCTTTGTTTCTAATTACTTCACCAACTTCATTTAGTTTGTTCCGGAAGACCCATTTGGTTCCAATCACATTCTTGTTTCTAGGTCTAGGAACAAGATCCCAATTGTGATTTTTCTCAATTTGCATCAACTCTTCCTCCATTGCTTTGGTCCAGTTTTCATCATTGCAAGCTTCATTTATTGTCTTAGGTCCAATCTTTGAAATCAGATAGTATTCATTTAATTTTGAGCAATTCTCCTCCTTGTTTGTACCCCTTTGCTTTTGTCACCTATGATTTGATCTTCAGAATGGTTTAGAGTTACATACCTTGGAACTTTGGGAGTTTCTTGCACTATTGTTTCTTGATCAGGCTCATTTAGACAAATCTCTTCTTCCTGATTTACCGGATTAGTCTAAATCTAACTTTCAGAGGAGGATTGAGCTCCTTGAACCTGGAACACCATCCTGATCATCTTCATCATATTCATAAAACCTTGAGGGCTTCTCAACTCCTTCATCAACCTTCACATTTGTACTTTCTATCATCTTTCTCAGTCTCTTATTGTAACACCGGTATGCTTTGCTTTGAGTGGAGTATCCCAAAAAAATTTCTTCATCACTTCTAGCATCAAACTTTCCTAGATCTTCATCTCTTTTGATGTAACACTTGCTACCAAATACTCTAAAATATCTCACAGTAGGAGTTATACCAAACCAAAGTTCATAAGGAGTCTTACCAGTATTGCTTCTGATTTGAACTTGGTTGAGAGTGTAGACTGCAGTGCTGACAGCTTCTCTCTAAAACATCTGAGGAACATTTGCTTCCATCATCATTGTCCTGGAAGCTTCCTAGATGGTCTAGTTCTTTCTCTCAACTACTTCATTCTGCTATGGAGTCCTAGGAGCAGACAACTGTCTCTTCATACCATGCTTCTCACAAAAGTCTATGAATTCACCGGATGTGAATTCACCACCTCTATCAGACCTTAGACACTTCAGTTTCAATCTGGTTTGATTCTCTACCATAGCTTTGAAGATTTTGAACTTCTCAAAGGCTTCTGATTTCTCTTTTAGAAAGGTAACCCACATCATCCAGGAATGGTCATCAATCAGCAACATGAAATATCTCACTTTGCATACTTTTGATTCTTGTCGGACCACATAGATCAGTATGAACTAATTCCAATAATCTGGTAGAGGACTGATCCTTGCTTTTGAAAGAGACTCTTCTCTGTTTACCTAGCTGACATTTTTTGCACAAACTATTTGTAGGTTTCACCAACTTTGGAAGATCTCTTACAGCCTGAGTATTGCTTATTTTGATGATGTTATCAAAATTTACATGACACATCCTTCTATGCCATAACCAACTCTGATCCACTTGAACAAACAAACAACTTTTATTAGAACCAACCAGATGGAAGATATTACCTTTTGTTTGAGTACCGGATGCAATCTTAGTTCCAGAGCTTTCAAAGATCCTGCATCTTCCGTTTTTGAACCGGAGATCATAACTTTTGTCTACTAGCTGTCCAACACTGAGAAGATTGTGCTTCAATCCTTCAACATATAGTACATTACCAGTTTTTCTCTTTCCATCAAAAGAAATAGTTCCCCTACCTCTGATTCTACCTGTAGAATTTTCACCAAACTTTACCATTCCTCCTTCATACCTTTCCAAATCTAAGAACTTGTTCTTGTCACCTATCATATGGTGAGAGCATCCACTGTCAATAACCCAATCATCCTTTTCTTCAACTTGGGCAGCCAAAGCTCTTTCTACAACCTTATGATTGACAGATTCAGAGGATATTGGTTCTTCCTCCTTGATGGCAATAAACACCCATTCATTTCTGGATTTGTCTCCTATCTCTGATTCATCATCTGTTACTCCTTCATTATCAGCTTCTTCATGAACATAATAATAGTTCTTTTGGAACCTTTGTCTGTTAGAGTTTGACCTTGCAGATCTTTCTGGACATCTTGAAGCAAAATGACCAATCTTATTGTAGTTGAAGCACTTAAAATGTAACTTTCCTTCATACTTACTGGATCCTCTTGGCAATCTCTTTGCAATGAGGGCTTCAAGATGTGTTGTTTCTGCTTCTTCCTCTTCCATGTCTTTCCTTGCTTGATCATACCATGACAGCTTCCTTGAAGAGTTTTCTCCTGGATCAAATCTTTGTTTGCCTTTCACATAGGCACTGGATTTGAATGCAGATTCAGTCTTGGGGGGATCATCTCCAAACTCGGTCATTTCAAATGCAGCCAGTTTGCTAGCCAATTGCTCTCTTGTGACAGTTGCATGGGCTCTGAATTCATCAATGGCAACAACCTTGATCTTGTAGGCAACAGGAAGGGATCTGAGAATTTTGCAAACAATCTCATTTTCATCCAGAACTCCACCAGCATTCCTGATTCCACACACCAGCTCATTTACTCTTGGCATAAAAGTAGTGATATTTTCATCATCTCTCATCTTCAATCTTTCAAATTTTCCTTTGAGACTTTGCAATCTTGCACTCTTAACAAACTCATCTCCTTCATGTAGAAGTTCTAGTTTAACCCAAATCTCATAGGCATTTGGTAGATCAATAACATTTGAGAGTTTTGAGTTAGTCAATGCGCTTAGAAGAGCCTCTTTGGTCCGCAGATTGTTTTCAGCATCTGTGATTTCATTTAGAGTTGTCAGACCACCCTGTGGGGGTACATATGCTTTTGTGACCATGGACAAGTAAGCTTTTCCCATACACTCCAAGTGACATTTCATGCGGCCTTTCCAGAGAGAGAAGTTGGTTCCATCAAACTTTGGACTGTCCTTCTTGTATGACGACATCTTGGATCTCCTTAAGCGGTTAAGCTCCTTTTAGAGGAACCTAGCTCTGATACCAATTGTTAGATCTAGGGTACACAACTGAGAGGGGGGGCAAATCAGTTGTACAAAAACTTGCTCCTACTTCTAACACTTGATTCTTCTTTGTTAGTTAATAGCATATCAATTAACCATTCATGAAAGCATAAAACATTAACACCGGAGCAGATAAACATCAACACATTAGACACCAAGATTTTGACGTGGAAAACCCGATTAAGGGAAAAACCACGGGGTGATTAACCCAAGGATTATTCTCTGTTAGAAGAATAAGAAAAATAGATGGCACATGCCAATTAGGGCTCACTGCCTGAGCACACTGCTCATAAGGAGGCACACTGCCTACAAGAGACACATTGTCTACAGGATGATAAGTTTTACAAACTTGAACTGGAGAATGACATCTTTACCATGTCTGGATCAGTTCCATTTAAGCCTGAGATACTTCTGCGCTGCCCCTCACTCTTTCACTATACCACACTCATCCACTCCACAACACACTTCGAAATGAATTCACAAACCTTTATTTATACAAGGCATCGACTTAGGAACAATCATCTAAGTCGGCAATTATCCACAAGGACATTCGTAAGATGAATAACTCATCCGGTCGGCCAGCCTGAACAAGAACATCTTCATCCGGAAGTATATCTCCAATTTCGGGCTCTAACACTAATGCGGACTGACAACACAACCTCAGCATGATCCAAGAACCTTCACAAGCTTGCCTGAATGACCAGGTACATCCGCACTTCCTCCACTTACTAGAATTCTTTTCTTCTTCATCCGAAACTTCAGGAACACAGCCTATCGCCACTGTCAGACTGAAATAGGTTCTTCCGGACCTCCAAACTATGTACAAATCGAGATGACACATCACAAGGACATCCCAAACACTCCTTTTAATCCGTAGAATAGGACAATGCACTTCCGGATCTCACTGGACCTTTTTGTAACACTCTGTCACTCCGGAGCATCTTCCGGAACCGGTTCTACTTGATCGATCACAACTTCTTCATATCTTCATGCGGACCTCTGAAATCTTAACTGGAGCATCTTAAGACTCATATCTACAAACCCTTTAATCTGCATCCTCTGAGCCCCAACCTATTGAGTACTTTTTCCCTCTTCTCATCACTGTTCTTCACTGAGACTAATTTTCTCAATATCCTCAGCACACAGCTCATCCAATCCTTCTTATCAATGCAATATGAGTATGTTGACATCAATGACAACACTGGTTAACCTCATACTTGCTACAGAAGGATATATATTGCTAAAGCAAAGAGGACGATGTGGAGGATTGCACTAGGATAGGTCAAATGTATGTGGCCAAGGTTACAAGTAGATCTTAGTTATCAGTGTAGTGATGAGGTCTAGCATGTCAATGTGATGCAGCGTGTGAGTGTTTGAAGCTTGATATTGGGATAGTGACATATCTTAGTCATGGGATGGATAATGAGGGACATACCAAGATCTGAGAATGAGGTAGAGGACAAGTGGATGCCCCCAATGGGGGAGAAGATGAGGGGAGTGACCAATGGGGAAGATGTTGGTGGTGTGAACTATCAACGTAATAAAACTCCATGGACGATGATGAGGGGGAGGGGTAGGTAAGGGCATGAAGTAGTTGCCCTTAGAGATGGTGTAACTTGCAATTATTTCTTTAGAGCGGCAAGAGATGAGTGAATGGGTGGTATTTGTTAACTACTTGGGTGATGAATCACTAGATGGCTTGGAGTTTACCTTGCAGGTTGTGTAATTGCTTCAAATTCCTTGGTGGATGCATTTCTATGATTGCTAAGACCTTGGCAGGGTCCACTTGACTCGTCGGGAGACAATGAAGCCAAGGAGTTTCTTTGATGTTACTCCAAAGACACACTTTTTAGGATTAAGTCGTACTTTGTATTTTCTAAGGTGCTAAAAAATGTGTTCAAGAACCTATGGGTGTCATCAAGTCTTTGATTTTCCCAATAAATAATCCACATAATCTTCCATGATATCATGTAGCATGTCATGGAATATGACAATCATGGCCCTCTGATAAGTTGCCCTTACATTTTTCAACCCAAACTTGGCATTACCTGACAACAATATGTACCCCATGGACAAGTGAATGTTGTTTTATGCTAGTCTTTAGGGGTGATTTTGATCTGGTTGTATCTAGAGAAGCCATCCATAAGTGACACGATTGTGTGTCCTAATTTGAGTTCAATGATGATGTTGATGTTGGGAAGTGGGAAATCATCCTTTGGACATGCATTGTTGAGATCATGAAAATCTGTATAGATGCAAATGCCACCTAGTTTCTTGCTAATAGGTACAATATTAGAGACCCATTCAGGGTAGTCTATAGGGTGAATGAAGCCCACCTCAAGGAGTTTCTATAGCTCTTATTTGACCAATAGGGTGATCTAAGGGTGCATCTTTCTAAGTTTCTACTTGATAGGCTAAGCATCAGGATGAACCATGAATTGGTGAACCATAAGGGATGGATCCAATCCTAGCATGTTGGCATAATACCAGGAAAAAATATCAGGTGATCATTGTAGAATAATGTATGTATTGTATTTTTCTATAGATGAAAGAGAGGTGACCAGATGTGTCACCTTTGGTTCATGTTCTATTCCTAGATTGACTTCCTATATGTCTTCAATAAGCACGACTGAGCATTCACACCATTGGGGAAGGATGGGAGGGAGGTTGAGTTCCTCATCATTTGGCACCTTAGAGAGGTTTTCACCAAAATATACATCTTTATTTTTCTCTTTATGGTCTGGTAGTGCCTTAGAGAGGGTTTCACTAGGGGACTCATTTTTGTTTTTTTGATTTTTTTAATTTTTTACTAAGGAACTCTTCCTGCTCCTTGAAATAGGCAACCATGTGCAAATTAAAGTCTAAGCCAGATTTGTGGTCTTCGCGAGGGATATCATCATGGAGTCCTAGGAATTCTATAAGAGACTCATCATTTTGAAACATGTCAAGAGGTGGTGGTCCTTGTTGGTCCCAGTCAATGAGTTTGGGATATACAAGTGGGAGATCAATGGTAAAAATAACATTGTCGAGAAAGAGGCATGAAATGTCAAGCTCTTAAAAAGAGGCTAAGATGGTTCTTCTTGTGATGCTTTCAACCACATTAGGAGTTTCCTCTGCCTTGTCAAAAGTGATGTCAAGTTCTATAGCTTCAAGACTAAGGGGTATGTACCCCAAACCACAAGAATCTTCAAAGAATTTGACCTGAATGGGGATACATATACCTTTCTCATGAATGTTGAGCCCTTTACCCTTATAATCACATTTTCACAAATATGATATTGTATAGGATACGTTTGTTTCAAGTGGGTTGGTGCTGAGTCTTCATCTTCTGAGTCATCTTTGTAAAACTAGGATTCAACCAAGCTTTCTATCTATTCTTCCTCGAGCATGTTGGTAGTTATGAAGGTAGTGGGACTAAATTGTTTGATGCGGGGAACCTATTGATGAGGTTTTCTCTAAGTGTGACCATAGGAACACAAAGAGAGGTAATTGGCCCACATGAAAGGTTGTGTCAATTACATATTCCCCATAGCCCTTGTTGACAATATTTATTTTAGAAGGATTGGTTGTTGTGGATGGTGATGATGTGGCAGTGATGGACTTAGGATCAGTGTAGGATGAAGAGGCTTGTGATTTGTCGTGTTGTGCGATATTAATGCTTGGGAAATTATGAGATTTGTGGTACAAGGCACCAATGGACTTGCAATATTCAAATAGTTGTGGATTGGCGGGAATGGTAACTTTAACGCCATTATGGGGGAACTTCAGTCATTGATGGTAGGTGGATGGAATGGACTACATGGCATGAATACATGACTATCCAAGAAGAAGTTTATAAGGAAGATCGTTATTGATAACATAACATAGGGTTTGATGTAGTATTAAACCCACTTGAATAGGGATGTAGATTGTTCCTTTAGACTCATGTTCTACATTATCATGTGCTTTGATAGTTATAACCTATGGTTCCAAGTTAGCTATAGAATATCTCAATTGTTTTATGAATCTTAATGTACATAGATTTAAGCCAGACTTGTTGTCCAAAAGGACTTGCTTGACCTTGTGCTTAGAGACGAGGACTTCTATGTGTAGGGATTTATTGTGGGATGGATCAATAGGTGGAATATCATTTTGGTTGAATGCAAGTTGATAGGCATATGAGAAGTGGCCAATGAGAGTTTGGAATTGTGCAAGGTTGATGTAATTGGGAACCCTAGATTCTTGCAAGGCATGATCTAGGATGTCTCTATGGATGGGTCAGGTTTTGAGGAGCTCCAGGATGGAAATCTAAGATAGGGTCTTCCCAAGGTGCTCTAAGAGGTTATATTGGGAAGAGGGTGTGGGGGATGAACAGGATCCTTTACTAGTAAACTGACCATACGGGGTGGTGACAATACAAGTAGGTTGTTTGGATTTTATTTTGATGGTTTCGATGTGTGCATGGTTTAAGTCAACTTGGCAACAACAGAGTCATAATTGTGGGGGTCTTGTTGTAGTGGATATTGTTGGTGTGATTGTTTTGAGAGGCATTATTATTAGAGATTGATGGCTGTGAAGAAGAGGGTTGCTCATGGTTGGGTAAAGGATCCTTGTGCATCCCTAATTGTTTGTTTAGTGAGGAGGATTTATCCCCCTCTACCTATATTTCACCACAATTGACTAGGTCTTGAATGTAATTCTTGAGCTTCATACACTTGTTGGTGGAATGCCCCTTAATGTGGTGGTAGTCACAATATTAATTTTCTTTGTACCATATACATTTGGGTTGTGTCTTGTTGAAGGGTTTCATTGTGGGAAATGTAATCATGTTGGCTTGGACCAACTTTTGGAAAACAACTTCCAAGGGTTCCCCCAAGGGAATGTATTTTTGCTTTGGATTGATTTGGGTATTACACCTAGTTTTTCTACGTGGTACTATTACATTGCTTGGTTGTGAAACATTCTGGATGACTTGACTCTCATTTGATTTGGGGGTGGTTATTTGTATGTGCTTGGCATTGGTGAGCCCATCACCCACAACATTTTGTTTTTAGCCTAAAATTTAGGTTTGTTGTTGTCATTCTTATTGTATATTTTGATCAAATCTTTGGAGATAAGGGATTTTTCAATAGTTACCCCCTTTTTTGATAATCTCATCAACTGTCTAGACACAATGCACTTGGAGGTGAAATGCCATTTCTTGGTTTAAATTTTGAACAAAAATATTGACAAGTTGTTTCTTGGGTATAGGCCAAGGAAAGCAACTTGCGAGTGCTCTCCATCTCTATAGGTAGGCATCAAAGCTCTCTCCACTTGTCTTCTTAGCATTGTAAAGGTCAAGCATTGTGAGTTCATGTTCAACATTGTATGAGAAATGCACAATGAATTTCTCAAATAATTTGACGAAAGTGGAGATGGAGCCATGTAGGAGGTGCAAAAAACATTCGAGGGCTTATCCACCAAGGCTGCGAGGGAAGAGTCTTAGAAGGTATTGGTCACTAAAGGAGACATCTTGGCATGCCATGAATAACTCCTTGATGTGATCTTGGGGGTTTCCCTTCCCTTTGTATTTATCAAATTTAGGTATCTCAAAATGTTGGGGGATGGGTATAATTGTTAATGCTCTATCAAATGGGTAGGGACATAGATCTTTGAATTTATATTGTTTCTTTTGTGTCCATCTTTATAAATTTTTGAGAGCATTTTTCATTTCTTGCCACTCCTGGTCAAAGGGTTTAACAACTAGTGGCTTTTGTGTAGCATACCCCATGGGGGGTTGTTGCATGGTGTTTTGTTGAGGCAAATTATATGTTTGGAATGATGATTGGGGTGTTGTTTGTTGTGAGTGGAGCAAGGCACCATGGTGAAAAGGAGAGGGTATTGGTGGTGCATAAGTTTGGTGGGAGAAGTTGAGATATGAATTGGTTGGAGGGGGTTGATAGTTTGGAAGTGGAAGAATAATGTGTTTG
The DNA here is from genome assembly GCA_027924645.1 of Cunninghamia lanceolata. Taxonomy (NCBI): domain Eukaryota; kingdom Viridiplantae; phylum Streptophyta; class Pinopsida; order Cupressales; family Cupressaceae; genus Cunninghamia; species Cunninghamia lanceolata. Next base: position 157,787 of record BSBN01001480.1, read on the forward strand.
TTGTTGATAAGATGGAGTTTGTGAGTAAGTTGGAGGTATGTAATTGGTAGATTGATATTGGGAAATGGATTGATGTTGTGGCGGTTGGTGATAGGAAGTGTTAGGTGGTAGTGTGGATTAGTGGTTGTCTCACATTGAGAGATGGAGAGTGGAGGAAGGATTTGGGGAATGGTCATCATTTTAGAGAGTGCTATTTGAAAAATGTTGGAAAGATTAGGCACATATTGTTTGGAAATGTGACTAGGTGATTGTGGTTGATTGAGTGGAGGTTGTTGCGATGAAGTGGAGTTTGGAGGAGGGGGAAAGACACTACCACCAAGTTGTTAATTGTCAATGGTATTATATACGAGGTTATTTGGGTTAAGCACAAAAGCCCATAGATTGTCATCATGGGAGATGGTGGTGTACTATGTATGAGTTTCTTAAGCGTATTATCCCTATCGTAATGGTGATGGAGCTTGGCTTCCTCACACATGAGTTGTTGGAGGAAATGGTCTTTATGTTCCCTTATGAAATCATTAAATTTTTCATTTAATCTCTTATCATTAAATAAATCTATAAATCTTGGCGAATATTGATCGACCATGTTTAAAGCATCACACATTTTGGGTTGGTTGACTAAGACTTTGATGTCACTTGTTGACGACCCATGGGGTGATGCAGGTGCTACATGTGTCTCAGAATGAAGATTCCATGAAAAAGTGGCATTATCTTGGGACTCCATTTTATTTTGTAGTTGAGAATGAGTGATGGGGGGCATGGAAAGTCAGGGTGAGATGTGAGGATGTATTATGGAGGTAAATTAATCAGAGGAGAATTTGGATGTGGTGATAAATTTGATTTGATGTTGATTTAGGCTTGATTTTGGGTGGATGACAAAGTAAGGATGATTAGATGACCTAAGGTGAATGATTAGAGATGGGCTAAACACAAGATCTTAGTGGTGACACAAATTATGGATGGGGTTTATATACTATACTTGAGATAGACAAAGTTCTCAAGCAAACCTGAGGTAAAGAGGTTTAAACCAAACATGCCCTACTTAAGATAGACTATGTTCTTTAAGCAATGACTAGCTTGGTTTAGGATGGTGGATTGTTGATTATTTACTTAGGATAGGCAAGTCCCTAAGCAAATGTGGATTAGGAGAGTTTGTTTAAAATCTTGTTTAGAGTCCAAATCTATGGATGGTTGGTTGATTTGGAGTGGATTTGAATTGATTGATGATGGATTTGATTTAAGGATAAATGGGATGATTATGAGACGATGGATACAAAATCAAATAAGAGAATTTAATTTTGGGGTGGACTAATGGTGACAAGGGATTAAAACTAAGTCAAAGAAAATGTGGTTGTGTATGCTAAAACATGAAACCAAACAAGGAACAATGCATCAATAAAAGCTCCTATTCCATATCTAACATTACCTTTGATTGAGTGAAGGATTAGTAAAAATCAAATGAAAACATGAAAATCTCTCACCAAGCTAACCCTTGTTGCACCAAGAAATGGTAGTTGTGCTCCAATGATTTTTTATGATGATATTGATTGTTGGTTGCTCACTTTGACAACATAACATTATCTTCAAAGCTCTTGTTGATTATGGCTTGATTGAGGATTGTTTTATAGATTTTTGGATGATAAGATGAATAGCTAATATTTGATTAGAAATGGATGGCTAGGATTGAATGAGACAACATTAGGGCAAGGATGGAGGCTTCTAGGGAATATCCTTTTATGAATGGTTGATATTAAAGATAAATGGATGGATAGGTTTGAGTGCAGGGATTTTTTTAGTGGTGAATCTTCTTCAATTGGTGAATAGTTCATATCTGTGAATTGGGATTGACGAATACATTCCCACCAGCGAGGGACCAATTCACCTAAAATTTTTAGATTTTTGGTCAAATGCATTTGAATTCGCCACCCTATTAATTTTTGAGTCATTTATAGTTCACCTAATGGTGGTTCACCTGGAATTTCGGAGGCATGTTTTAATTCATCCACATATTCACCAATATCATTAAATGGTTGACATGCATGAAGACCAATTTCACCAATATCATTAAACGGTTGACATGGATGAGGACCAATTTTACCAGTATCATCAAACGGTTCACATGTATGAGGACCAATTTCGCCAATACCATTATAACTCCATGCTAATCCGAGGGCCATATTCACCTAGAAAATTACAACATATGTGTTTGATGGAGGTCCATTTTGCCTAACATTTATAAGTGTCCTATTAATAGTACACGAGATTCACCAAATTATTATACTACCATTTGAAAATCCTGTGGTATTTACCAAATATGCATTGATATAAATGCATTTGAAACTCTAATTAATCCTTTACACATTTTGTTCAGCTTTGAGCTCTCGAATCTTTAATTCATTTTGGATCATAGAGAAGTTACAGCTACAGGCATTAGCGAGTCACTAAAAGGTAAGTGACCATTTCTTTACTGTGTAATAATATAAGATTCATGTTGATTATTTATGTCTTTGTTTGGTTTCATTGTTACAGATGATATTGATTGAGTAAGAGTTAGGAGTCTAGGACTAGAGAGATATCTTAATATAGGACCCAAGGATCTATATTATATCATCTATGATTCCTTCTTGAACAAAATGACATTTTTTCTATAACTTTTAATTCATGAGAGATGTCAAGGAAGAAGAAGTTATCTAAGGGTGGTGAAGGGAGGTCAAGGTCATCAAAATAGAGAAACATAAAGTCATACTTTGGCAATGTTGGCAGTCCATCTAATGGAGCTACAACATCAGAACCTATACCATCTATTGACTTGGATCAAAATGCCACGGATGATATTCTAGGGAATACCCAAGGTTGCAAGAATGATGACAATGCCACAAATGATGTTCCAGGGAATACCCAATGTACCGAGAATGATGAGAATGCCACAGATGATGTTTGAGGGAATACCCAAGGTAGTGGGAATGATGACAATGCCACAGATGATGTTCCAAGGAATTCCCAAGGTAGCATGAATGATAATATGAATAAATCAAACTCAACAAATGATAATGAAGTTAATGAAGTTATAGAAATCAATGAAGATGAAGATCCTGCAAGTGCACGCAAGGGGAAAAGAAAAGCCAAATCAAAAAAGGTGCGTGAGTGGGAAAAATCAAGGAGTTTTCAGATTGATTAGGTGTCAAAATTCCCATTCATTGAACTGATGGAGAATGCAAACAAAGATGAACCTCCCACAGAATGCAAGTGTAAGATTTGCAATTGGAAATATTGTAGGGACAAGAGGTTGCAGCTAAAACTCGACACCATAGAAAAACATATTGGAAAAGTTTATGAAAAACAAATCATAGATGGACAAGAAAAATTAGTGATAAGATAGAAAACAAAGGAAGAATGTCTTCATGTAAAGAATGCCCTCGAATATGATGTGCATATGCAAAGAAAGGCAAAGATTTATGCAGGTGGAGGTTCAATTGAAGTTCAATTTGGAAAGTTGATGGGAGAAGCACAAATGGCAAAAACTATTTAGTTAGGTGTTATTCATATTTTGAACAAAGGGTATCTGGTGCAAGAGCACCCCTTCAATAGGATAAATATGCACAAGAGGGAGAAGAAGAAGGTTTTACTATGTTGTAGACATTTCATGTTACTATGTAGCATTTTTTTGTCTAAGTCAAATGTAACATTTTGTGTTGGCATTTCATGTTGGTAAACATCAAATTTAACATTTTAGACATGTTGGGTTACATGAAGGGTTAAACCAATGTGTCTTATCATTAGGTGTTTTGCTATCTTATGCAAAACAGATGTCATAGGATTAATTAGGGTTTCTGCTAATAATCTTGATTAAATCAAAATCCTGAAAACAAAGGAGAGGGGTTAGAAAAGATGGGGAGAAATGGTCGAAAGGAGGGGTCTTTCATTTTTTTTTTTTCTGGAACTGATCAAATGTAAGAAGCTGGAATGAAAGAATAGAAATTCTAAAAATTATGTTCTGTAAATTTTGAATCCTGTGTGAAATCTTGGTAAATTGAATTGTTCTGTTTATTATCTATATAGAACCATTGTATTTTTTTTAAATTTAGTTATTCTGTTGCCGTAATGCACGATTAAATCCATTCCACTGGTGGATTTCTGTGAAACTAGTGGAATGGACTTGTAAAATATTTTCCATTTTTTTTGTTTCATCCTTTTGGTCGAGAAACATGGCAGGATAAAAATTGCAGAATCCGTTTCAGAGAGGATTATCGGCAGGAAAATTCAAATATACATTTAATGTATATACATGAAATGTATGTCGAAGATAGTCTATGAATATATTGCATTTTCATGCAAGCCTCATTCTGTGTATCTACTATGGAAAGTGGTACGTATAAAAAAATCTTGTTTGGTCAAGTTTGTGTTGTTCGGCGAATATACATTTCCTGTATATATCGCAATTGTATGAAGGTACTTTCTTTGTGTATATCGCTGTTGTATTTGAGTATCACCTTGTGTATATCGTCAGACAAAATGTGCATGTAAGAGTCCATTCGGGCTAAGTTTGGGGTTGTTTGTTGAAGTACACAAATAGTGTGTATATCGCTAATGTATCTGTGCATATTCTGTGTATATCCCGCAATTGCATGTAAGGGTCCGTCGCTTGTATATATCGCTAAAACATATTCTGTGTTAACTCTTGTGTCTGTCGAAATTGTTTGAGGATATACATTTTGTGTGTATATGCCCAATGTATGTCATAGACAGTTTGTGAATATATCACCATTATATGTGTGCATCAGTTTGTGAGTATATTGCGATTACATATTGCTGTTGTATGTTGTGAAGATGCAATGAAAATATACATTGCATAAGATGCAAAGGATGACTGGTGATAGCAGGGAGGAGAACCAGCTCAATAAGTCAATAAATGTATGTTGAAGATTATATGTCAGAATATACATTTCAAAAGATACAATGGGTGACTGGCTGTGACGGTCAAAGTAAAGGAAGATGCAAAGGGAGACCGGTGGTAGAAGGTTAGGAATTACATATACAAGACGAAGTCATCGGCGTGAGGAGAACCCATCAGGAAAAGTATTGAGAGTCACAGTGAAGGTAGGGTGTCACTGATAGAAAGCACATCGGTGTAAGAAAAGCATCGAGTGAACAAAATATTGTGAAGCTGATGGTATGTGTTCTTGCCGATCGGGGTGACAACTGAAAGTGTCACCGATAGAGGGTTTATAGGTATGAGTCTTATCATCGAAAGATGAGAAGAAAGCTATGCCAATGGTAGGAAGTCTGAGCGATAGTGATAAGTTATCGATGTGAGTGGTGCATCGGTGGGAGAATTATTGAGTGACCTGATGGTATAAGCTGAGGCCGATGTATAGAAGATTTTGGTGAGACATTTGTATACTCTTGCCGATATTGACAGAAGGGATTATTTTGGTTGTGTGTGTTTCTGCTGTGTACCCGCTTTGCAGTATAGTGGTATTGGTGCAAGAGCACCCCTTCAACAGGATAAATATGCACAAGAGGGAGAAGAAGAAGGTTTTACTATGTTGTAGACATTTCATGTTACTATGTAGCATTTTTTTGTCTAAGTCAAATGTAACATTTTGTGTTGGCATTTCATGTTGGTTAACATCAAATTTAACATTTTAGACATGTGAGGTTACGTGAAGGGTTAAACCAATGTGTCTTATCATTAGGTGTTTTGTTGTCTTATGCAAAATAGATGTCATGGGATTAATTAGGGTTTCTGCTAATAATCTTGATTAAATCAAAATCCTGAAAACAGAGGAGAGGGGTTAGAAAAGATGGGGAGAAATGGTCGAAAGGAGGGGTCTTTCATTTTTTCTTTTTCTGGAACTGATCAAATGTAAGAAGCTGGAACAAAAGAATAGAAATTCTAAAAATTATGTTCTGTAAATTTTGAATCATGTGTGAAATCTTGGTAAATCGAATTGTTCTGTTTATTATCTGTATAGAACCGTTGTATTTTTCTATGCTGCAGAGCGGGTACACAGCGGAAACACACACAACCAAAATAATCCCTTCTGTCAATATCGGTAAGAGTATACAAATATCTCACTGAAATCTTCTATACATCAGCCTCACCTTATACCATCGGATCACTCAATAATTTTCCCACCGATTCACCACTCACATCGATAACTTATCACTATCGCTCAGACTTCCTACCATCGGCGTAGCTTGCTTCTCATCTTCTGATGATAAGACTCATACCGATAAACCCTCTATCGGTGACACTTTCAGTTGTCACCCCGATCGGCAAGAACACATACCGTCGGTTTCACAATATTTCGTTCACCCGATGCTTTTCTTACGCCGATGTGCTTTCTATCGGTGACACCCTGCCTTCGCTGTGACTCCCAATACTTTTCCCAATGGGTTCTCCTCACGCCGATGACTTCATCTTGTATATGTAATTCCTGACCTTCTACCGCCGGTCTCCCTTTGCATCTTCCTTTACTTTGACCGTCACAGCCAGTCACCCATTGTATCTTTTGAAATGTATATTCTGACATATATTCTTCAACATACATTTATTGACTTACTGAGCCAATTCTCCTCCCTGCTATCACCAGTCATCCTTTGCATCTTATGCAATATATATTTTCATTGCATCTTCACAACATACAACAGTGATATGTAATCACAATATACTCACAAATTCTCTATGACATACATTGAGCGTATACACACAAAATGTATATCCTCAAATAATTTCGACAGACACAAGAGTTAACATAGAATATGTTTTAGCGATATATACAAGCGACGGACCCTTACATGTAATTGCAGGATATACACAGAATATGCACAGATACATTAGTGATATACACACTATTTGTATACTTTAGCAAATAACCCCAAACTTAGCCCGAATGGACTCTTACATGCACATTCTGTCTGACGATATACACAAGGTGATACCCAGATACAACAGCGATATACACAAAGAAAGTACCTTCATACAATTGTGATATATACAGGAAATGTATATTCGTCGAACAACACAAACTTGACCAAACAAAATTTTTTTATACATACCACTTTCTACAGTAGATACACAGAATGAGGCTCGCATGAAAATGCGATATATTCATAGACTATCTCCGACATACATTTCATGTATATACATCAAATGTATATTTGAATTTTCCCGCTGATAATCCTCTCTGAAACGGATTCTGCAATTTTTATCCTGCCATGTTTCTCGACCAAAAGGATGAAACAAAAAAAATAGAAAATATTTTACAAGTCCATTCCACTGGTTTCACAGAAATCCACCAGTGGAATGGATTTAATCGTGCATTACGGCAACAAAATAACTAAATTTTAAAAAAATACAACGGTTCTATACAAATAATAAACAGAACAATTCGATTTACCAAGATTTCACACAGGATTCAAAATTTACAGAACATAATTTTCAGAATTTCTATTCTTTCATTCCAGCTTCTTACATTTGATCAGTTCCAAAAAAAGAAAAAATGAAAGACCCCTCCTTTCGACCATTTCTCCTTGTCTTTTCTAACCCCTCTCCCCTATTTTCAGGATTTTGATTTAATCAAGATTATTAGCAGAAACCCTAATTAATCCCATGACATCTGTTTTGCATAAGATAGCAAAACACCTAATGATAAGACACATTGGTTTAACCCTTCACGTAACCCATCATGTCTAAAATGTTAAATTTGATGTTTACCAACATGAAATGCCAACACAAAATGTTACATTTGACTTAGACAAAAAATGCTACATAGTAACATGAAATGTCTACAACATAGTAAAACCTTCTTCTTCTCCCTCTTGTGCATATTTATCCTGTTGAAGGGGTGCTCTTGCACCAGTATCCTATGATATACTACCCAAAATATAATAGTTTATTATCTTTTATGGGTATTCCTAATTTTCCTAACACACATTGGTCAATAAATAGTGGATGGGAATGGGCAAGTTGTCTTGCTGATGTGGAATTATATGATATACATGAAAAAATAAAAAGAGTCAACTTTTATTGTATTATCTCTAGATGAAGTTACAACAATAGATAATACTTCTTAGGTATGTATGCATGTGTATACTGTGGAAAATCATGTTTGCCAACCTCATCTACTCTCTATTTATAAAATGAAGGAGAATGCAACATCACAAAATCTATTTGAGATAGTTAAGAAATCTTTGAATAAAATTGGAGGTATGGATGACTGCATAATTGCCAGAAAGTTGGTGTGTGTAGGGGTAGATGGAGTTTCAGTAATGCAAGGTCATAGGAACAGTCTGTGTATAAAGCTACAAACCTCTATTTCACCATACATGATTGGCATTCACTGCATGGCCCATAGAATGAATTTAGCATTTAAAATGGTGAGCAAGTTTCCTGCAGTATCAAAAGTTGAAGCTCTACTCATACTTCTGTCGAAGTCCCAAATAGTTTTTGGAATTTCAACATTTTGTTGAGGGAGTAACTGCATGAAACAAGCTTCTTAAGGATGTTGATACCAGATAGATCTCCTTGCATGAACCAGCAAAAATAGTTTTAGCATAATATCAATCCTTGATTGGTGTAATGTACGACCATCACTTCATAGTTGACAAGGCTTCTGACCTCTTACATAGGTTAAGTGACATAGAGACACTCCTCATTTTAGCTGGTATTCTTCCCATGTTTGAGGAAATGAATGTGCTTGTGAAAAAAGTTTAAGAAAGAACTATGTCTATCAAACCAATCCTTCATAAGTCCAAAATTTAGCAGCTGGCACTTGATAACAAATGTGACCAATACTACTAATATAAGTCCAAACTCCAAAATGTTGTTGATGACATTTTATTTGTCTATCAATGATGTACATTCTTCATTTTTAATATAAAAAATTAATATTTTCATATTATTATTGTGTGATACTGATAAGTTTTACAAGCATTCAACTAAATGTAAAGTAATTTTTCTTCTCTATAACCACAGTAGTGTTTCATTTGTTTTCCTTTATTGTATTGCATAGTAATCAACAAAAGTAGCATATTAATATACAACATTAGAAAATATTTAATGTGTATGTAGAAACTAGAGTTTTCCTGAAGTAGGCAATTAAATAATATAGATAATTTGAACACATAAATGGAATTTAGTGTTATATTGATTTTCAAATGAAGGTCCAAAGGAATACATTGAAGTATTACATTTACAATGTACAATAACTTGCTCAAAACCAACTCTGCATAATGCTCTATTGGAAACATATATTAGTAAATCATTTTATCAGCTTTTGTAGAGTGCTCCACTCTTCATCTGATGGAAGTGTAATTTTTCTTAACCCATGGTGACCGAGTTGTAAGTGTGCTATCATTTTACAATTGATAGTCACTTGACTTGAATGTATCACTCAAAGTTGCATTCAAGATTATCAGTGGTACGATAGAATCCAAAAAGTTTGCCTCATCAAGATTTTGAGGAAACTGCTCCTTATCCAACTTCATTTTATCCTCCATATTCTTTATGAAAAAAACCTTTCCAATGTATCGACATGATGGGTCAAAAGCCACTGGCAAACCAAGCTTTTTGAAGTATTTTTCCTTTGTTTACAGCCCCTTTATCAATATTGCAGCTTGTTCCAAAAGATTCTTTGCTTGTTCCAGCTTTGTACATTTTTCAATGATAGTTGAGGCCTTTATTGTGGCATCAATAGGGTTTTGAATTCCTTTGGATTCCAATTCTTCTCCACTAGCTATGTAGATTGATTGAAAAATTTTGTTTACATCTAACTATTTTGAAGTTGCCATGTCTCCATTTTTAGCAATGTATTGTTTGAGTGTATTACTACATAATAATAGATCATCAATGAATTCAAACATTTTAGACAAATCATCAATCCTCTTCATTATTTTCTCCCAAAGGTTATGTTTAATATAAACCATTGTGTTTCTATAAAATTCAAATACTTTGTTTTGGGAGGATTTTATTTCATTTTCTACATTCTTCAGTTTTATCTGCAAATTTTTAGAGTTTTTTTCTCTCACTCTCCACATTTTCTTCCCACAGTTGTCCTGCTTTTTCGTAGTTTGACATTGACTTCAATCAAGGATTGTTCTAATTTTTTTGAATTGGCTTTTTCAATATCATAATTTTTTTTTACTTTCACTTAACATTTTCTTCAGTTTATTCACGTCCATCTCTATCTATTTATTCACTTCACTTGTAGATGTAGCATCAGAGTTTTTTATCCTTTTCTCTAATTCTTTGGTCTTGCTCTCTGCTGCTTTCCTCTTGGATTTTTCATTTGCTATGTCTCCCTATAACTTTTCTATTTGAGTCTGCAACCTGTTATCTAAATCACAAAGTCAAATGAAAATGAGCAATGTGAATGGAATTAACATCACTTAATATATTTTCCTTCTGTTGTAATTCAATTACTGGAACCTGTGACCTGTCTATATTACAACTCTAATTTTTAAACAATATATTCAACAAGGTTACTAGGAAATTAAAAACAATCATACCTTTTTTTTCTCTCTCTTGCTTTAGCAATGATGTGTACACCACTTCGTTGTTCTTTTTTGATACATTAATTTTGTCAGAATTTTTCATTCCAAAAAATTCCACTTGGATGGTGCTCACCTCATAGTTAGAGCATTGCATTTGGTCCTTTGGTTTATCTTGAACTTTGGGCACAATAATCATGTAATCCATTTTTTTGATTTCCAGGTCAAATGTAGTCAATACCCTGGTTGTTGTAAGCTCCAAAGTTACAGTAGTCTCTATCTCTAGCACTTGCTTCTTGTGTCTTTTAGATATTTGTGCTTTCTTTTCAAACTCATCTTTGTAATCAGAATCTATGACACTTGACATAACTTTGAATGGTGAAGGAGTAGTTGTAGTGTTGGCATCTAATTAATTGAGGCTAAGGATTAGCCATTCCTGTCCTAGTCACACTAACGATAGGAAGGGGGTGCCTTCTAGAAACAATTGCTTTGATGTGGATGTAGAATCAAAACCTGGACCATAATCTTTTGCTTCTTAGTCTTCACAAGGCCTTGTTCTCTAAGTTTATCTATAGTATCATCTAATGTTATTGTTGACCTCTTCTGAGTTTGTTGTTGCAGCTCTTCCTAGCCACTACTACTACTTTTACTTGTATCATCGCAAGATTTTCCACCAGTAGCACTAGAATGTCCACCATCTCCTACAGGAAAAGAATGAGAAACATGTAGATTAGAAGACCCTTGTGGTACTATGAGTGATTGAATCTCACTTTGAGGATTTAAAGCTGGAATAAATCTAATCTCCTGATCTATATGTGTATGCCCTTTGGCTTGTTCATCACCTCTAATGTCGAGTCAAAGATCATTAGGTTTTCTAGTGTATACCTCTGGTACCATCCAAATGCCTTATCTTGTGGGCCCCAAACCACCACCTCCATAACCCATTTTTAAGGCTATTGATGCCCTTGTAGTATATGTTTCTCTTGTGGTCTCACTCATACGAGGTTTGAATGCATAGGAACTAAGATCTGTGGCTTGGTCTTCATCCTCATCATCACTTTCAGCATTAGTTTCTTCAGTGATAGTGGGATGCTCTATATCCCACAATTTGTTGAACTCTTCATCTTCTAAGATTTCTTTGAATTCTGTAGTAGCTTTTGGATCACCGAGATCCTTCCTCATAGACCAAAAGGCACTAATTTTTTAGTGTGACAATTGTTCTTATGTACAAGCATCTCTTAGAGTCTGTGGAATTTTTGTATACATAGATTTTTTAGTAGGTCTTCTATAGAAATTTTTGTATCTCTTGTTTTCTAGTGCCACCTCTACATCTCTTTGTGTTTGTGGAATTGGATGCAATCTCATTATTTATGATGACAATATTTCAAAATAAATACCTCTTTGAGCAGCAATATCTTCCATGACTTTTCTGACCTCATCCCAAGAATTCTTATTTCTCAACATTTCTAGCAGGGGTTTAGTTTCATGTTGAATTCTAGTTGGAGCATTCTTATTGGCCACAAGCCTTATTTTAATCACATCACATGGGTCATACTACTAGTGAGAGTCAACATCAAATTTGAAAAGTTGTAAAATTTCATGTGCCATAGTGAATGCTTTTCTCTCGAATGTGAACCCTCCACATGAAAAAGGTAAGGAAGGAAATATGCTCTTCTTTTGCTGACTAACAAAGTACAATTGATCTGTACTCTCCATCTATTGTATGTATTCCAATGCAAAAACTCTCTCTATCACATGTATTGGAAGTTTATGGGGCTCTACTCCTGATCCATAAAATCCTAGGGCAGTATATTCCTCCATGAAGTACCAGTCAGCCAATTATATTTCTTTTCCCAGTTAAATGCAATTTCTACAAGACTCGGGCAATCTAGGTATTGGAGTATTTGTAATGGATTGATACAATGGACCCAAAAAGTAGTCCACAAAATGATTGTAGTTCTTTTGATTATGATACATATTTATCTTATGGGTCCAATCAGTAGTCCATTTTTATCTTGTTGAATTTAAAGCTTGTTGTTCTAAAACATCCAAGTAAACTACACTAGAAATAAATAGCACAAGTAGGTTGTGAACCTAAATGTCTTTATGTTGGAACTGGGAGTGGGAGATTCACTTTGACTTCATTTAATCATTAAAAATTGATGATGCATGGATTCTACAATGTGCTCAAGAAATCTGTATTTAGTAGGTGGATTGCATTAATGGATATTGTATACCATTTCAAGGAGGCTTGCATCCACTTGACTATTATTATCCAATCCAAAGAAAAACACTAGCATGGAAACAGTATCATGAACCCATGATTTAAAAATATCAATTTTATAAGGAGGCTTATGATTTTGATTGAGTAGGGTGCCATCCAATGTTAGAGATTTGAGAAAAAAAATTTAATCATTTTTACTAACTGCTTCATAAGTACTAGCAAGTTTTTCTAGGTTTATGTGGACTTTTCTACATTCTTTAGCTGTAAAACCCAACAATTTGCCAAAATATTCTCCATTAATGGGAAGCATTACTTCTTGGCTATCTTTTATAACTATTGCTTTTCTATTTTCATCATAATTCTGGGTACAAACCATGATAAATTTAGGGCAAGGGAAAACCTCAGGGAACATCAGGCATCCCAATCCAACCACCCATGGTGCAGTCAACTCGTTAATTGGTATTGGTTTTTTTGGGTCAGGTTGCACTTGACGTACCTTATTCTCCAATGAAAATCTAAGTACTGAGGTAAAACTTCCAAAGATTACAGGGTCATAAATATCATAGTATTCATCTATAAAACATGGGGTTTTAAGTAGTTCGGCATAGTCTGTTTTATCTCTTTCTTTGGTATTCCCAATTTTTGGTTTGGTAGTGCTAGTAGACATGCTTGTAAACACTCAACCCTCAACCCCGATCCCCAAGATTGAAAAAACTAAATTCTCAAGGACAATAGTAAAAGAAATAGTAATAGGAATGAAGTATTTCTGTATTTCACTTACCCGGGAAAGATGAGTACAAAGACTAGCACTGAGTGACTTTGTGGCATCGCACAATCAATATTAAAATTTCTCCTTGAGTCCTTGACCCTCTCGCTTCCAAATAGTATCAATTAAAATTTCTAAATGCTAAGAGCCAACTATGAAGTAAAGCGAGTGAAACATATTACATTCTTTTATTAAAGTTAAAAATTTTATTTTATTCTCGAGGAAGTTAATTTTTTAAAAGTTATTATATTCTATTCTATTCTTCACTTTTAGTACAAGTTTGTAGTTGTAGTTAACTAAGTACTCCCACTTCAAACGAAATTTAAGGATGGCATGCAAATCTGCATCCTGAATTAATAATTTAATACAACACGTACGTCGAGTGGTGGAATTGAAAACTATTGTACAATCTCAACTGTTGATCTTTGTAAATCTAATGGCTCTTGATTAATACCGAAGGTTTGAGTTTGCAAGTCTAGTGCTCCAGACTTTCGTTCTAGAATTCAACTACAACCGTCTATTTGGCATCGAAACATTCATCAAATGGTGAAACATAATGCTCAAGTTTGAAGCTCCCTTTATATGAAGTCGGGCCCACTTTGATGATATAATATAGGTTAGATATATTATATAATAATTATAATTAATATTATATAAAATATTATAATATAGGTTAGATATATTATTATAATATATATTATATAATAATTAGAATTATATATTATATATATAATAATTATTAATCTTTTGATCTTTGTAAATCTAATGGCTCTAGATTGATTCTAGAGGTATGAGTTCGCAAGTCTAGCACTCTAGACATTTTGTTCTGGAATTCAACTACAATCGTCCAACGATATATTGGATAATTATTAGATATATAATTATATTAGATATATTATTATAATATATATAATATATAATATCGACGGTGGTGTTTTAAGGTGCTCGAATAATAAAGATATAATGGTCCAGCGCACTGCATAGCTTTAAAGTGTTTGTCCTTCGTTCGAGGTTGTGATATGGTGCTAGCATGTGATATTGAAAAGATCAAGGTCTGGTCTTGATGGAACGGTTGATATTAAAAGGATGTGACCATTCGCACTTTGTGGTACGCTGTGTTTAATCAAGAAATAAATGAGGTGATGACATGAAATAAATGGATTTCATCCTCCATTTTTAAGTCAATTATGCACATTGAAAATGCAATTCTGAGCATACTGAAGACTGAAGACTTCTATGAGTTGAAGCAGGTTTTGGCTAAGTAGCTAGTGATTCTGACTTCAAAGTTCGGGTGCAGGTTGACTGCATAATCTGGTATGTTGAATCTTGATAAATAGGGATATATTTGACCTACATAATTGCATTAAACATGGAGGAAAACCAAATTGACTCCCCTCCCAAGTTGTTAGAGTTGTCAAGTCCTCACCCCCTTTTTTCCTTGTAGCCTGTCCTACTCCTTTTTCCTGTAATCATGAGTCAGAGGTCCAGTCGTGGGGGTAAAATGGAGAGGGATTTATCCTAAGACCTTATAAACCAACTCCTAGGATCTTCTAAAAAATATAAACATGCCCAGGGTACTAGGGAATTTATAGATAGGTTTAATGATTTTCATAGTTACATTAAGGATGCAATCCTACCAATAGGAGGGTGGGAGCTATTTGAGTTTGGATACAACCATCGTGCCCTGGAAAAACCCATTTCACATATTTGGGATTTAGATTTAGGGAAAGTAGTTGTCCCCAATGTATTGTAAATGTGGACGTCATTCGAGCAATTAGTTGGAGGTATGATTCAAACATTCAGGTGCTATCAAATTATGAGGGTAAGAAAATTTTCCATCTAAATAGAGAATTGATAATTGAAGTGTTTGGTCTAAACCCCCTGGCCCATGAAAGAATTGTTGTTGAGGAGCTAAAGAAGGAATACAACAGAAATAGGAAGGCTTACAAAACATACAAGTTACCTCTTCACAGGCCAAGAAGCATGGGCAAGCATTTGAAAATATCTGACCATGAAATAAAACTTTTTAGCATTGACATTTTTGAAGACTACTTTGTGAAGACTTACTATGTCCTCTATCAAGTTTTTGGGATCGATTATAATCCCCTGATACCAAATCATTTATTAGTCATGATTATTGATATACAAAATAAATACCAGTATAAAAGATTTGTTTATGCTACATATCTGGTTGAACAAATCCATAAGGAACCAGTAGGATTCAAACAAGGAGAAAATGCTCCCACCTTTTCTAGGTATTCCTTGTTATGCCATATTCTATTGCATTGTGGGAGAAGATTTTGGGGCAGTGAATTACAAATCCAACATCAGACCAAGGATGAAAAGCCTATGCCAATTCAGAGTAGAGTTCACTTATGGGACTCATTTTGTAGCAATGCAAATTACCTGGTGTTTGAGGAGAATTTTACACAAAGGGTGCTAGGACTATTAGGATAGGAGAGGCCTTTGGAGAGAAAACTAGATGGTGTGATTGATCACAATTGGGTGATTGGTTCCTTTACAAGAATTTAACTATAATCAGGGTTTATGGGGAAAATGTTAGACCCCACTTATTGCCCAAGAATGTGCCAAATAGGGTTGCATTTTTTGGAGATTATGTGGTAGATGAATGAATTTGATAAGTTTCACTTGAGAAATAGCAAAAAGGGTACTTTTCTTACTTCAACAATTAGTTTCCCTGGTTTCTTTATCAGTGCTAAAGAAGGATTGGAGGCTTGCTTGGAAAAATTGTAACAATACATACTGCCCACAATAGACCATAGGAATTATGACCCTGAGCACTTTAATAACATTGTAAGGAGAGGGAAAGATAGATCAGAGTTCCAATATTGTTTCAATGAGCAGGAGGATTTTCTTAGAAATTGTGTTTCAGAGGCAAAGATTAAATTGAGAAGAGAAAATTGGGGTCTCATTCTCCTTAGAGAAAGGCAAAGGAAGTTGAAGAACCCTGTATATAATGGTGCCTTTAGTGAAATTGTTGATCCTATTATTAGGATGCAAGTGATGTTGGAACATGTCAAGGAACTCAAGTTTGTAGCCAAAGGAAAGCTAGTGTCCCCTGAGAAGCAGCAACTGTCTGAGGAAAATATTGAAGAACCTTCTCAATCTATGGTTGAGGAGATTGCAGGAGAGGCATGGAGTTCACTTCCTCCCCCTGAACCAACTGTTGAAAATCAATCTTTAGTTGATTACTCCTTAATAGAGGAGGTTGAGGAAAACCAAATTGACTTTGATGAGGTGCAACAGGTTTTAAGGTCACCTCTTAGGAATGAAATACATTTTCCAATGCCTCCCCCATCAAGAACTTTATTGAGCCTACAAGAAAGTAGTGTAGTTGTAAAAGATGTCAGGGCATTAGCTTGCAAGGAATTTCTACCTGATGATGAATTCATTAAATTAAAGGAATTTAGAGCTTTACTTATGTAGAGGAAGTCTTTGATGTACCTGAAGAAGTTGAATGAGGAACAGGGTAAAGTTGAAAATGAGGATAAGGTGGCAATTGCTCAAAGGGTTTTGAAGGAAGTTGACATGGATGTTAGTAGAATTACCCTTGAGGAAGGAAGAAGGTTAGTAAAGGAAAGTGGTTTATTTCTCTTTCTAGGATGGGATATCTCATCCTCTATTGCTATGGATACTATTAGAAGGCAAGATGAATTTGATGATGAAGAAATTACACATGAGTCAGCAAAAAAATTGTTTAGAGCATGTTTTAATGCTAATCATGAGACTTTGGCTATTTGGGCTATGGCTCCATGTGATAATAAACCATAAGTGTCAAGGGCTATATTTGAGCTCACAAGCTAACTAATTGTGAGAAGATTAACTGACACCACTACCCCTCAAGTTGCATCGTTGGTGGTAGCTACAACAAAACTCATGAAGCTGTAGCAAAGAAGCTACAAACAGAACTAGACAAACAGAGGGAGGATTATGTGAAGCTATTACATGAGTACAACAAGCTCAAATCACTTGTTCCTTCCACTAGAATTGAAGTCTTATCAACACCTTCTGTGTCTATTCCAAAGAGTTCATCATGATATGAAGGAGATTCTATTGGTGTTACTAAATTACAAGAGAATTTGAGAAGGACCAACAATCTGATTGACAAATTCAAAGAAGAAAGAAAGAGTGAACATGTAGCTCTGATTAAAAACTTCTTGGATCATTAGATGAGTAACGTGTTGGATAAACTAGATGATGCATGGGTTTGTCTGAGTAATTTGGAAAAGGCAATTGAAAGCCACACTATCAATGAGTCAATGTTGGCAACTTGGCAAACATCATTAAGAGAGAGACATTGCTAGTATGATGATGAATGATTGTGCATGATGTTTTAAGATGTTGTCATTTATGGAAACAAGAAAAGGAATAAGGTTGTGACAAAGATTTCGATCTGGTGAAAAAGACTTAGTCATTTTGGCTAAGTGTTGGCAATACACAAGAGATAGCGAAAGAGAGACAGTGTAATGGTTGGCATTGGTCTGCAGTTGAAGATCAAATCATACAGTACTGGTATGTTGTTTGCAGTCCTTAGGAGATCATATATCCAAGATTTTAGCCCTTGATAAGTACTGGAAGCATATCTTCAAATACTCTAAGTCTGGCAGAGTAAAATACATTGCTATTCAGAACAAAACACTCAGTTGATTTGGTCTGCATTCCTCTGGTGTTGCATTTCTTGATATGCAGTTTTGAGGTTTTGTAAACAATTGTATGAAGTGTCTAAATCTAGAGTTGTAGGTTCTGAAGTCCACCAGAAAGATAGTTATAAGCTGCTAACTATCGCTACATGGCTTGACAGAGTTTGACTATGACAGGGTCTGAGTTCTAATGGTCCACATTTTTCTGCAAGAGGATATTTTGCTTTGCAGTTTTGAAGGTATGATCTGTGATGTTTGAAGAGTCTTTAATATGTTTTGGAGCAAGTTTTGTGGTCTACAGTAAAAGATGTAGTCTGACAGATGAAGTGAACCAATGGCAGTTTGTGTTTGAGGCCGACATGATAAGTTTAATTTGTATGTGCTAAGTTCTATTGCTTAGAACTTAATCCTAAGTGGTAGAACAGTTGAGGCTGACATATGAGAAGGTATTTCAAAGGTTTTTTGGGTCCGCTATGAATTTTGGTGAATGAATTTGGCCAACAAATTACATAAGACATGACTACATGCTACACCTTATTAGGCTGACCTGATATGAAGATTCTAAGTGTTATGGATATATATATGTGTGTGTGTGTGTGTGATCAAATTCAGTGCTTGAGTGATGAGGGGTGAAGGCGAATATATATTTTTTGTGTGACATGCAAAGAAAAGTGATTTTGTGAAGACAATAAGAGAAGGAGAAGAGAGATCTTGTTCCCATGTAAAACAGAGCAATTAGAGATGAAGAGTTTTAAGACAGTATTTATGTGCTTCATTGGAGTTGTAACCATGCATGTGTAGATGCAATCAGAGCAGTTCAACGTGTAAGTGAGCCACCCTTCTTCCTTCTTTCTTTATTTAGGTAGTGATCCTTCTTGCAGTGAGCACTTCTTTTGGGCAGTGAGCCTTCTTGTAATTCGATATTGTTATTACATAATTATTGTGAGCTAACAGTCACCGTGATTTTTCCTTGTTTAGGGTTTTCCACGTAAAAATTCCAGTGTTTATGTGTGATGCTTTGTGGTTGCTTCTTCTGTGCTTAATTTGCTTTATTGTTATTAAATATGGAAAATTGATTAATGATTTACACTTTTTGGCCAAACTTGGCATTGAAATCAATATTTTGAACTAAATCTTCACTTTCTAACACCTATAGCTACTAAATTGTTAGGAATTTGAAGATGATGTGAACTAGTGATTTGTGATATTTTGTCTGTAGATTCTAAATATAGTTATTTAAAAAAATTTGGAGTTAAATTGTAAAATATTTTGTGTCTCCTTTGATAACTAGTTTTTAATAGTAAACAACATTTTTTTAAAGTGATGTGTATTCTGTCCCACATAACTTTTTTTCTACAAAGGATAAAATTTTGATTCTTTTGAATTTAGATTGGTAACACTGATATCTAGAGGATGCATTTGGTTTCATAATGTTTTGTTGAATATATTTTTTAATTAAGTTTTGAAGTCAAACCAATTATAATTTAGACATATGCGTATTCTGTCCAACATAACTTTTTTTGGTATGTATCAGAATTCATTTTTTTTGGTTGGAATAAGGACATCAATACCTAGAGGACATGTATTTTTTAGAATTTTTTTCTCTATTTTCCTATTTTTTCGTATGTGTGAAACAAAGACCTTGATGTTCATTGAAAAACCTACATTCATAAGAAATAAAAACAAATATAATTAAATATATTTAAAATTATACTTTTTGGGAAGCTTATAATAAGTAATACATAATTACAAAACATAAATTTTAAATGAATTCATTTGATCCCCCAAAAGGTAAATCAAAAGTGGATTTTAATCATCATTTTGATAGGTGTAGAGGAGACTCCATTATAGGTATGATTTAAAACTAGCAGGGTTCTATCCAAGGGGGTTTGAATCTAAGGGGGTTTGATCAAACCCTCTTCAATTAAAATCCTTAAAATAGAACCTTTCAAGGCTTAAATCATTATATTTTCTAAAAATATGTGTTTTAGCAAAAATCAGGATGTCCCAGAAAGTGTAATCCATTATTGTGGCAACACCCTACTTTGTTGTTATTAAATGTGGCAAATGGATTAATGATTTAATAAGTAAAAGGTTTAATAGAATACTAATTCACCCCCCTCTTAGTATTCTGGGTGTTCAACAATTGGTATCAGATTCTAGTTCCTTGGAAGAAGTCTAACAGCTTAAGGAAGATCTTGGAGATTGAACACATGGCATGTAAAAAGTATGCTACTCCTCCTGAAGAAATTGAACCAGCTAAAATTGAAGAATAAGAATGCATGTTTGACAATGAAGAAGAACTCAGTTTTCCCTTAAAGATCTTGAAAAGGTTGAATTAGAAAATAGGGATCTAAAAGATAATGTCAAGGAAGCAGATGAGTGCATCAAAAAATTGAGGGAGCAAGTCAAGAAGTTCAAAGAAAAATATAAGGAGGTTAGTGAACAATTGATATCTACAAATGAAACCTTGAATGATCTGAAAGTGGATGTTGTCAAAAGAGCAAAAGAAGAAGAACTAAATCAATTGGTGAAAAGCAAATCTGAAGACTACACAAAGATTGACCAAGAAGTTGTGGATCTGAAAGCTGATTTGAAACAAACATGGATTCAAGAAGATAAATTCAGAGTGAGTGCTATTTAACTTGATAGAATACTTGCAAGTCAGAAGAGTCTTGATGATAAAGAAGGCTTGGGATTTGAGAAAGGTGAAAGCTCTAAAGCCAGTCAAGAAAAGAATGTTGAGATCAAGAAGGACAAAGGCAAATAAATCTAGAATCAAAGGAACAGACCTATAAGACCACCAATTAGGCAACCAAATGCTCAAAGGTACCCTTCTTTCAATGGTTATTGTAATACATGCAATAAGTTTGGTCATAAGGCTACTCAATGTAGGAGCAGAGTGAATTAGAATGTTCCATCATTCTCTGGTCAGTGTTTCACTTGCAATAAAGTAGGTCACAAAGATAATGAATGCATAAGTCAAATAAGGAATGGCTACGACAATGGAAGGAATGCTCAAACCTTCAAAGGTAACTGCTTTATATGTAAAAGGTTTGGTCATAAAGCTAGTGAATGCAGAAGTCAGATAAGGAACAACTATAATAATGGAAGGAATGCTCAATCCTTCAATGGGAAATTTTTTTCATGCAATAGATTTGGACACAAGGTTAACCTGTAGTGCCCCTCCATTCTCACCTTGGATGTGCAGGTGGTCAGGCTAAGGAGCATGAAGATGAAGGTAAAATACTTGAAATACTTAGGGTATGATAGACATGTTGATGGTAGACTTACTATTATGATGTAGTTAATGACATTCATTGATGTTTACTATGATGACACTGTTGATACTTTATGATTAGTACATTATGCTTATGTTGTGATTAGTTATGGATTAATTGATTATGTAGATTTGTTTTACTACGTGAATTATGCGACTATCTAACTATGTGTTATCTGGTTGTTTAGTTACTAATAAACTTGTTTAATGTGGATATTTGTGATGTGTTTTATGAAGTGACAATATAGTATTACTCATAATGAGCACCCTACTATGCTGTGATTCCCTGTCACAGTGTGTTTGATTATATATATATATATATGTGTGTTTGTACACAACCCCTTGGTTTGATGCAGGTTGCAGGTACCAAGCACCAACTCCATTTGAATTAGCAGGTCTAAGCATGCCTTTACACCAATGGATAATGTGGATGGGAGATAACATGGGGTTCCCTCTATCAGCCAATGTCTTCAGTTTGTCGTTATCCATGTATTTCCAGTCATGGGTGTAGTTGTCGCTCAGTTGGTACTTGTCCTCGGGTGTTGGTCACCCTTCGGTATGTGGTTGTTATTGTTGTTTATTGTAGTTTAAGGTTCATTTTATTGAACTTAGTGACCAAGGTATTAAGTTGTTGATTATAGTCGTTTGGTTCATTTTATAGAATAAGTGATCTATGTGTATAGATGTGTTGATGTTTGATCATTTTGGTTATATAGTCAATGTGTATTTGTTGGAGATTTATTAATTGTTATGGTAATAATAATAAGTTTATATTTATACATCAATATTAGTTATTTAATTAATGTAGAAGATTGAGAATATTAATTAGTTAATTTTTATATTTAAATTAAATTAGTAACTTTGAAAGCTAGCAATAATAACAATATTGTCAATATTTAGTACTTTATTGAGTTTATCTCACATGTGAGATTTTATTTTATTTTGCCATTAATTTATTGTTGGAGTGGGTTGTCAGAAATTTGAAAATTATTCCTGTTAATGGTATTTATAGTTAATAATAATGATAATAAAGTTATTGAATCAATTATTAATATTTAATACTTTAGTAATTGATTAAATTTTGGGCTGGAAGATATTATTTTGATATTGTCATTAATTGTTCTGAGGAAGTGTTTGCTGGAAATAATTTTCAAGATTTCAAAATATTCCAGATAGTGGTGGTAGAAATGCATTTAAAATTTTGGATAGTGGATGTTAGTAACAGAAGATTGAGGGATTTAGGAATTTATTATCCTGGTCTATTTTTGGTTTTGGGAAGATTATTTTGAGGGGAGAGTTCTTGGAAAAGATGCTCAGAAATTTGGGGAAAAAGAAGAGGAATTGGCGGAGGAAGAGAGGAAGGGAGCAAGAGAAGTCTGAAGAATTTCTGGGTATGTTTTAAACAAAATTTCTTCTGCTTGTCTGTATATGAAGAAAAATCTTGTATGTGTTTGAGCACTTTTTGATTTGATAAATTTTGGTAGTAGGTTGGTCTCTGTGAATCATCCCAAACAATAGAAAACCCTTCAAAAGTCAGTCTCCATCTGCAATCATATGTAAAAGCTCTGTAATCTATTCTCTCTTTTCTATAAACCCCATTATATTTAATCTTTTTATTTGCATTTGCTTGGATATTCTCTTCAACAATCTAGCCGTGTATATCTTGCAATTGTAGTAATTTTAAATATTGTTGATCCTCCAATCTTCACACCTATTTATCTTTCTTCACACCCACCTATCTTGCTATCACACTATCATCATATTTTCATATTACCAGTAGACACCTTAGCTAAATGAAATCTTTTGCTACTGGAAGATATTGAATCCTTCTCTTTTATAGCATTCCTGTGTCTATGTCAATTTCTTTTATCAAAAGAAATCTTGACTTCTGTAGTGTTGCCCTTGCCTGAAGAGATCAAAATTTATTGCCAGGCAAACCTATTTCTTTCTTTCCAGCCATTAATCTGTATAATCAATCAAACAAATTTCTTTTGTCTGAAATCTCATGCCATTTGATGACTTGTAATAATGCCAATAGAGATAAATTCCATTCTAACAAAACTTTCATATTTTCTATTCCTCCAGCCTACCTGTTTGTACGACCTCCTTATGCATAGAATCATGCCTGAAATTGCATTTAAAACTTAGTATCTGCAGCCCAATTGTTATCTCAGACCAAAGGTATAGGAAATTTTAGATTTTATTAGCTTTTACACTCAAAAATTTATGAAACTTTCTTCCCTAGGTACTCTCTAATGTTGTTTGAAACAAAAAATATAGCAAATGAAGTTTGGTCTATAGTTTATGCATTTGAAACAATCAATTTTAGTATGTAAAACATTGAAATTTTACCTGAATTAAATTCTTTAGAATTCCTCTTCTTGTCCATGGCAGCCGTATGGCCTGGCTTAGCCAAGCTCTCACATAAATTCTTTTCATTGTATCAAATTTAATTTTGGTTTGTGTGAATACTTTTATATGAATAAATTAGAAGTGAATAAATAAATCTCTTTGTGCTTAAATAATTTTATTTTAACCTTGATAGGAAATAGGAATGGTAAGTTTTAGTAACATAAAAATCTGCCTTTTGTATTACCATATTAGAATTAGAAATTTGGTTAGAGTTAGAAAGTATTCTTATTTGTAAAATCAAAATATATATTATGAAACTATAAAATCTTATTCTTTTGAATTTGATTTAATTAATTCTTGCATATAATAACTTATTTTAATTTTAATTTAAGAATTTAAATAATTAAACCTTTTTCAGCTAAATATTAAGTATTTGATGTTGCATAATGTTAATTATAAAGTTTAACTATCTTTAAAATTGTCCTTTAATAAATTATTGTTTTAATTTGAGTTTTATTTATTATTTTGAAGGTGTGATGTCAACTCCTTTTCTAATAGGGAAGAATAGTTTTATGGATGTGTTTTAATTATTTTTAGTATTTTTCTATAGAAAAATCAAATCCCTATTATTAGGATGTGTTATATATAAATATTTTTATATTTCAAATCAAATCCCTATTATTAGTGATGTGTTATATTTAAGTACTATTATATTTCATTTATGAAAAATCAAATCCCTATTATTTTGGGATGTGTTATTTTAAGTGTTATCTTATTTATGAGAAATCAAATCCCTATTATTGAGGATGTGTTATAATTAAGTATTATTTTATTTCATCCCTATTATTTAGATATGTTATATTTAAGTATTACTTTATAAATAAAAAGTCAAATCCTTTTAAAATAATTTATTGATTTATTATTTTATCTTGTATATTTAAGAATATTAGTAGTTTTATCTATTTTAAGAGAGTAGGATATGGATAATAAATAAGGCTTCTTAATATATATTTGTCTTAGCCAAATTGATGTAAATTATCATATAATAAATGTTGAATTGTTATTTTAGATCTAGTTTTAAGGTGTGTATGATGACCTTAGTTAAGTCTTTAATTGTAGTATGAATTAGAATATTTTAAGTACTGTGCATAGAGTTAGCCTATGAATTTAATTTATGATTGTTATATGTCTAGATCTATGTATCAATGGAATTCATTATGTAATTTGATGTATTCAGAAAAAGAGCTTTTGTAACAATGAAACTATGTAATTCCTCTTGTAAGAGAAACTATTTGTACTTGTGATCTTAGTGTAGACTCCTTGATGTATTTGGATGTCGTAGTGAAAGATGCTAGTTGGTGTATTTGATTAAACTATGTATGTTGTTGGTTGTTATATTTCAATAATGTGGTTATATAATCCCTAGAGATGTTAGTTTAACTTGTTGCTATTAGACCATGTTATGTTTTGTTATTACCTCTTCTAAAGAAAAAAAAATATTTTGCCATTTTTATTGCTTAGTTAAGCTTATCTTTAGGGTTGCATGGCGGGGCATTACATAACTAGTGTAGATCAAGGATGAATGAAAGGAACAGTGGTCAAAGAAATGTTGTATGCTTCAATTGCAACAGGCCTGGACATATTGCAATGTTCTATAGAAGCAAGAACATGAAGAAGGATAATCAAGCAGAGATGACGAAACCAGTACAAAAGGTAGATCTGACACAAATCAAGAAGGAGATGAACAAGATTTGGCTTAAGAAGGAAACACATGAAGTCAAGGATGAGTCTGCACCAAACTCTGGTACAGGTACTTCCTTCGGGAAGTAAATTTGGAGCTCTAGCTTAGGGGGAGATTAAATAAAAATTCTTGTTTCCCCAGCCAAAAATTGGTGTTGACATTCAGCATGAAGATATGAGTTGTAAGACTGAATGACAGATCTTTTGGAGAAGATTTTGATAGAAAAGAACCTAATGCGGTGGATTGCAGAGCAATTTGGATCGACTGTGAGTGACAGAGGAAGTTTTTGATAGCTTTTTGAAATAACCATTTATGATGATTGAGTCTTAATGAAAAGAGGATATAAGGAATTCATTGGAAAGAAAAATCAATTTGCATTCAAACTCTCAAGTGACCAAAGAGACCTAAGAAGTGAGCTAGGACAATTTCAAGCATCCTGTGAAGAAACCCTAACAGAAGCAAAAGGTATTTACTGTTCTCTCTCTTGAAATTTTTTTGTGTTGAGTCTATAAATATGTATACTCCTCAAGTAGTTGAGATAATAGAGAGGCACCACCCTAAGTACAAGAAGCATCCCTTTATATCATTAGAGACTGATCCGGATGGCACATTTTCTAAGGTTCCACATGGCATTTCACACACAAAAAATATTAGGGCATACATACATGCAAACTTGGAAGAATATGATCACATGAAATTAGGGAAAATATACTTAGATGAGTTGACCAATAATAATCTTGAATTGAAAGAAGAATGCAAAGCTTTGTATGAGAAGAATCTTGATACCTAGTTAGATTTTCTAGTATTCTCGAATGATGCTTGGGTTAGGTATGTTATGAGCAGGATTCATGATGAGTTCATTTGGCTTGATGTGCGCTATATGATAACAAAGGATGCCATCAAAGCAGTAACTAGCATGTGCTCCTCTGGAAAGGTTCCAGCCTTGAAGACTATGAAGAACAATACAGTAATGCAGATGACAGGTGCAAAATTTGATAAGAGGGCACTAACGGTAAATGATATTGTGGATCCAGCGATTAGATTTGGGTCAATGATTATTGGTTACAAGGTCTATTTCTCCAACAGGGAGAACTTAGTATCTGCAACGGCCATATATACATCATATGATATAATTAAGAACAATACAGACTATGACCTATGTGAGTTGCTCCGGCAACAACTTATGGAGAATCTAAAAAGGAAAAAAGACACAAAATGCCCCTTCAAGTATGGAACTCTAATCATCTGTCTATTCTTCTATTTTCTGAAGGAGTTTCCTGGAATAGATAATATTGGTTGGCTTGGTCATTCACCAGTAGAATCACAAATTAGAAATCATTTGCAGAGTTTGGGAAATGTTGAGAAACAAAATGTAGCCTTATGGGGATATTTTAAGAACTTCCAAAAGAAAATGCAGGATAGGGCCAGGATTCCTAAAAATGTTGTGAAGAAATATGAGAAAGACATTGTATTTATGGTGGACAAAGATAAATGCCTCAGGGAGGCTATAGAACCCAAAACTATATGGGTCCTAGCTATGGGATATGAAGTTATAGAGGATATTCTGACTAGGTTAGCTGATCTGATGCTGAGAAAACCAATAGACCCTAAGGAGGGAAGATTTAGAACATTTGAAGAATTATCTATCAAAGTGTTTATGGAATTAAAGCAACTTGAAATCAAAAGTAATGTAAGGAAATGGGTAGCTGATTATGCTATGAGCCAAGGGTTCACAAAGGAACAAATAAATGAAGCAAGAGCACATTGAGCTGAGACATCTGGTGCTTTGAAGGGGAAATCTTCAGACTCTGGAGAAGAAAGAGGAAAAATATGAGAAAGAAAAGCCCACATCTAGCTCTAGGAGAAGAACAAAAGCCTCCACCTTTGCAGAAGCTACTTCCAAGAGCTCTGGACAAGAGAAAGAAAAGACATATCCTACAGAGCAAGTGCCAAAGAAGAAGCCGAAAGAGAAGAAGAAAAGAAAGAAAGAAAAGGCTATAAAGAGAGTATATGCAAGCCTTGGAGGAGAAGAAGAGGAAGAGGAAACATAAACAGATAGGGAAGTTTAAGCAAAAAGGGCAAAGATAGATGAAGTCACTACTGAGTTCAAGCCCTCCAGAAAGGATACGAATAAGAAGAGAAGAAAGAAGAAAAGACTAAGAATAGAAAAGAAGCAACTATATCCTTAGAAGCCAAAATCAATGCATTTTCTCAGCATGGAACCCTGAAACCCATTACTGATATGTATGATGAAAGATCAGATGCAGATAAGCTAATAATTGAGATAGCAGTTGTAAGATATTTGGATATGTTTAGTAAAACATTAATTGAATTTATAGATCAGTTACCACATAGTTTATCCAGCATCATGACAACAAGAAAAGAAGGGGCCATGGCCAAAGATACTGAAATAAGGGAATATGTCCTATTGAAACTCTACCCAAACATCACAAGAGAAGAAAAAGTTAAAGTCACTAAGAAGCTCAGTGATGAATTTAGAACCAAAAAGAGAGTCAATACTCCGATGTCTAGTGATACTAAGAAATTGGTGGAGACTGGGGAGATAACACAAAGTGCTACATGAGCTGAAAATCCCAACTACTGCTGACACAAATGTAGAGGAGCAGAATGTTGATGCTGACAATGCATATCTAGAGATAAATATGGAACAGAACATGGAGCAAGGTATAGTTAATCCTACGGTGGGCACAAGGAATGAAGAGGAAGTGAATACAAAATAAAGTGGGGATCAAAGTGGAATAGTTGCTCTGGTAAGTTCTGGACAAGATGAAATAAAAGAACCTGAGGTAGAAAAGAAGTCTGAAGAAGCAAAGGTAGCTCCAGAAGAAAATATACCTGAGAGACAAGAAGAGCAAAGAGGAGAGATAAATGAACAAATGATAGACAATCCTACTCCAGAACCTGAAAGAAATGAACAAGAGCATAGTCAACAACCTCCTCCAAAGAGACAAGATGTTGAGGCATCTCAAGTTAAAGAGAATAGAGGCACTGCTGACTCTTTACGAGAGTTTTTGGAAAAGAAGAAGGAAGATTAGATTTTGACTACACCTGAGCTATTGCAAGGACCTATTAACCTTGCTACAATGTCCCCATTGTAGAAGCTAAGACTTGGACAATTTTTCAAGCTACTACACAAGAAGAAATATTGAAAACTCATATGGAGGACAGCGAGCTGATAGAAGATTCATCAACAATTCTTGAAAATTTAATGCCCAAAATAGAGAGAGATACATCATTGTCCCCTATTGCACAAATGCAAAAGTTAATGGAATCAATCAACTCTCATTTTGAGTCCCTTGAAAAGGCTGCAGAAAAGAAAGTAAGGGCAGAAATTGATGACAAAAGGTTAGTTGAGCTCACTGACAAATTTTCTCAAGATAAAATTTTGTTAGATAAAAGTGTAGAGTATGCATAGTTGGCAATTAAAGAAGCTAGTGAACTCTATCAATTTTCTCTCACATGGCCTGATAAGACTAAGAACATAAAAGATAAAATAGATAGATGGGAAGCTCAAATAATGAAGATATCCAGAACTTATGACCCGGTAAAAGATGCCATTGGCAATCAGAAGGCACAAGTTGAGACCATTCATTCTCATTTACATAAGTTGCCAACCCAGAGGGAGGTCATAAAGCATAGAATGAGCCAGCTCTGGGAGATAGCAAGCTTCAAAATTGCATCCCTAACCAAGCTAGTAGCAGTAGTAGATAAGACAAGGCAAATCATTGAGGCCCTTGCTACCGTGAAGAAAGCAGAAGAGTTAGTATCCCAGATTAATGGGCACATACTAGTATTGAGTGATGCTAAGGTCAGTTGGGATGAAGAAGTGGTGCAACTAAAGAAGATCTACAAAGATGTTCTCCCTGAACAACAGTAAGATATTTTGATTTCACTTGTATATATGTGGAAAGTAGAAAAATAGTTTTGAAGTTTTGGCAACTTGTACATATCTTTGTATCATACACCTTTGCCATTGATGTCAAAGGGGGAGAAGAAATGAAGCATGTGAAAAACATTTGAAAAGTAAGAAGAGAACCATGATGATAGGGGGAGCAGTATGTAAAGAGAAAAGGGGAGTTGTAATAGTTTTTCACATCAAGTGTTGCTATCAATGCCAAAGGGGGAGATTGTTGGCAACTTGACAAACATCATTAACAGAGAGACACTACTAGTATGATGATGAATGATTGTGCATGATGTTTTAATATGTTGTCATTAATGGCAACAAGAAAAGGAATAAGGTTGTGATAAAGATTTTGGTGTGGTGAAAAAGACTTAGTCATTTTAGCTAAGTGTTGGCAGTACACAAGAGATAGCGAAAGAGAGATAGTGTAATGGTTGGCATTGGTTCGTAGTTGAAGATCAGATCATGTGGTACTGGTATGTTGTTTCCAGTCCTTAGGAGATCTTATATCTAATATTTTAGCCCTTGATAAGTACTAGAATCATATCTTTAAACACTCTAAGTCTGGTAAAGCAAAATATAGTGCTATTTAGAGCAGAACACTCAGTTGATTTGGTCTGCATTCCTTCAATGTTACACATCTTGATATGTGGTTTTGAGGTGTTGTAAACATGTGTATGAAGTCTCTAAATCCATAGTTGTAGGTTTTGAAGTCCACCGAAAAGATAGTTATAAGCTACTAAGTATCGCTACATGGCTTGACAAAGTTTGACTGTGACAGGGTCTGAGTTCTGATGGTCCGCATTTTTTTGCAAAGAGGATATTTTGGTTTGTGGTTTTGAAGGTATGATTTGTGATGTCTGAAGAGCCTTTAATATGTTTTTGAGAAAGTCTTGTGGTCTGCAGTAAAATATGTAGTCTGACAGATGAAGTGAACTAGTGGTAGTCTGTGTTTGAGGCTGACATGATAAGTTTAATTTGTATGTGGCAAGTTCTATTGCTTATAACTTAATCCTAAGTAGTGGAATAATTGAGGCTAACATATGAGAAGGTATTTCAAATTTTTTTTTGGTCCACTGAATTTTGGTGAATGAATTTGGTCAACAAATTACATAAGGCATGACTACACATTACACCTTATTAGGCCAATCTAATATGAAGATTCTAAGTGTTGTGGATATATATATGTGATCAAATTCAGAGTTTGAGTGATGAGGGGTGAAGGTGAATATATTTTTTTGTGCAACATGTGAAGAAAAGTGATTTTGTGAAGGCGATAAGAGTAGAAGAAGAGAGATCTTGTTCCCATGTAAAATAGAGTAGTGAAACAGAGCAATCAGAGATGAAGAGTTTTGAGACAGTATTTATGTGCTTCATTGGAGCTGTAACCATGCATGTGTAGATGCAATCAGAGCAGTTCAACCTGGCAGTGAGCCACCCTTCTTCCTTCTTTCTTTCTTTAGGCAGTGAACCTTCTTGTAGTGAGCACTTCTTTTGGGCAGTGAGCCTTCTTGTAATTCAGTATTGTTATTACATAATTATTGTGAGCTAACACTCACCGTGGTTTTTCCTTGTTTAGGGTTTTCCATGTAAAAATCCTAGTGTTTATGTGTGATGCTTTGTGGTTGCTTCTTCTGTGCTTAATTTGCTTTGTTGTTATTAAATGTGGCAAATGGATTAATGATTTAATAATTAAAAGGTTTAATAGAATACTAAATTACCCCCCCTCTCAGTATTCTGGGTGTTCAACAGTCAGCCTTAAGGGATATTCTAGGTACTTGGATTCCCCGTGTGCATGTGATGAATCATATTTATAATAGTGCCAACGTAGATTCTGATGTGCCAGATGGAGTGATCGGATGAAGTCTCTACTTTTCATGACCGACTTGATATAATACTAAAGGATAGATTTAATAGCTTTAAGTCTCTTGAAAAGTATTGTCTGTCGCCAGTTTGTACTAAAAATGGCACTGAAAAGTCTATGTTAGATTGGAAAGCGCAATTTGGCATCATAGTTCCTATCTCCATCATATTAATCATCACTGGGAGCAAGATTGATCATGTGCAATGTAATTCTCAAATGGATAGGCTATTCAATTTAGAATCCATCTTGAGTAGTTTCATAAAAGAAACTTAAATATCATTAGACGCTAGGTACACAACTTATATGCAAAGAGTTGATAAAATTTTGAAGTACAGCTAGCTAGCAAAGGAGGAATATAATGTATGGGTGCAAAAGTATGCGATGTAATCACCATCTATAATTTTATGTCTAATCTATGTTTAGGAGCAATAAATTATAGGTGATTTTGGTTTGTGCAATGTGAGTACTTTTGTATGATGTATTCTCCCCAATTGAATTAAATAACAGAATGTAAATTGTTTATGCATCAGAGCATATTATCAAGTTATCTCCTTTTGTGTTTTTTGTAACTGATGATTGAGAATTTGAGAATTAATACAATCAAGGATTTATAAATTATTACTTCTCTCATGATGAATCTTACTAGACGTTTTAATTATTTCTGATAACTTATAACTTTTAGAGTCACCTAAATTAAGTTTAGAATAAGGTTTTAAATTTTAATCTAATCAGGGTTATGGTTATGTTTATACTTTATAAATCTCATTAGTGTTACATTTAATGTTTTATTTATGTACCAAATTATGATAAAATGCCACAATTCAGGAAAGTACCTTTGGCGCAACATTGGAATTCATTCTATAGCCAAAGGTTTAAGGGACACATTGACATGGCACCTTATCGCACTATCACAGCTTTAAGTTTTTGGCTTAAAGTAAGGTTGCGATGAGGCAAATCCTTGTGACAAGACAATAGAGACTACCACATGTCAGAGGCTCAGAGGGGATAACTTATTCTAAACCTTATTAGATTAAAAATTTAAAACCTTATTCTAAACCTTATTAGATTTATCATATATTATTTTATCATATAATGTAATATATGATAATAATTATAATAATTATATAATAAATATGTGATAATAATAGATTCTAAAGGTTAGTTCCTTGTTAAATGGCTTAATCTAATCTTGTCTAGAGAAAAGAGGTAGCAACAACTAAAATGAATGTTGAAAACAAAAGAAGCAATACACCAAGATTAAAATATATTATCCTTGAAGATTAAATTCAAGAGTCAACAAAATAAAATGCACACATCAATAGAAATGTAGGGAGTAATTAATCATCCAAAAGTAATAACACAAATATGATAGAAACACAACTCTACAACTTCATATGTTAATTAAATAATAACTAATAGAATAAAATAAACACATCAAAAATAATGTAGAAAGTAATTAATCATCCAAAAATAATTATAATAATAGGATAGAAACATATTTTTTGATCGGTAAATTGCACCATGTACGGGAAGTTATATTAATACAAAAAGATTTACATTCGGTTCAAGCCTAGAGGGCTCTTTGTAGATTAATACAAGAGCACTCAATTGTGCCAATAAACAAAAGCACTATATAGTGCCAAGAAAATTCCTAAAATTAGCCCTCTAATCTACCAGCCCAGGATCCAAAAACACACGGCACTAGAGAGGCTTCAGGCTACCATAGAAATCCCCAACCCCTTGTCTCCTCAAAAACTTGCCACCCTACCACCCCAGCGCGACAATTACCAAAAAAGTGGCCCCAGGAGCCCGACCACTCCTATGGCCAGTAGAATTCCCCCGCACTCACAATGGCTGCGAAGCGATCAATCCATACTAGAGTCTCCTCTCTGTCCATTCCAATTTCCCACCAAAGAAAGTCTCTCCCACAAGTCGCCCAAATCTTGTGCCTTCCCAATTACTTCTCATTCATGTTTAGCAGGAATGACTGCCTAGCTACGCCCTCTTCTTCCTCATGCAGCTTCTCCAGGTCTCTTTGGCCACAGGATCCCGATCCCTAATTTTGCAAAAACCACCACATCTGCATCATCTAGAAGAATATCTAGAGTGAATACCTGTCGTAGAATCACCAACGCATCCACCTTTGCCTCTCCCAAGTCAAACAAAGAAGCTAGAAAGCACAATGAAATGTCTGTATTTACCCTGTATCCATCCTCTGAGACTAAGAAGTCTTTACCCATGACCATCTTCGCTACCTCAAGGAAGAGTCTATTTTGCTACTTACAAATGATCATCAATCTGCAATTTTTGATACGACCCAAAAAGGTGACCTGGCACTTATTGCAGCAGAGCCTTATGGGAGTCTCCATCCTATATTTTGAGCAAGCCAGCCGAGTGTCATTTTGTTGGAGACCTCCAAGATTTAAAGGAAGTTCATTAATGAACACATGCCTTAGTTGAAAGATGCATTTATTTGTTGTCTATATTTTTCTAGCGTCAATCTTCAGCTTGTGTGAGGATCGTCCAACAATGACTCTCCCAATTCCTTGCGTTGGCAAGGTTGTCAGAAGCTCTCGTGGGAGAGCCATTTAAAAATCAATGTCTGGGAAAAGTATTTCGCAACCCACCAAATGCAATCGATGGCTTCACTAATATTTAATGCATGGGAAAAGTATTGTTGCTTCAATAATTATATAATAATTATTAATAATATATAACTATTATTATATATTATATAATATAATTTTAATTTATTATTATATTATTATTATCATGGCAGTTTTTCCTAGAGGGCGAAGAGGTCGATGTTGATTTTTTGCTCTGAA
The DNA here is from genome assembly GCA_027924645.1 of Cunninghamia lanceolata. Taxonomy (NCBI): domain Eukaryota; kingdom Viridiplantae; phylum Streptophyta; class Pinopsida; order Cupressales; family Cupressaceae; genus Cunninghamia; species Cunninghamia lanceolata. The sequence continues at coordinate 191,919 of BSBN01001480.1, forward strand.
TGTCGAGCTAGGGCTTTCATGCCCTAGCCCGATCCTCTGGTTTTTTCTGGTCGTGCGAAGTGTGGGGAGTGCATGCGTTTTGGGGAGGTCTGGGGTTGTGTTTTTTTTTTTTTATCAGTGCAAAGTTTTTTCAGCTGCATCAGTGTCTCTTTCTCCCTGAGCGTGCGGGGGTTTTGTGCCTGGTTGGAGGCCGTGGGTGGGGTTTTTGTGCCTAGTTGGTTTGGGTCTACAGTTTGAAGGCAGTGCTGGGTGGTGGATTGGTTAAACCCTAGTGGTGGTTCTTTTTTCTTGGGGACCTGCTTGCCCACCTTGGATCTTGTTTAGTTTCAATGCCGATCGGGGAGTCTTCAGGGGCTAGTCCCAAGATGGATTTTCGCTCAGCAGCGGTTGGTGCAAATTCTCCTTCGCACACTTCGAAGGTTTTTAATAATAAATTGTTCTCACCAGATCCAGGGTTGGTTGGTTCGGGTTTGTCTGGTGGTACTCGGATTACAAAGATCAATGGATGTCTTGAACGTTGTGAGGAGAGGCCAAAATTGGTTATCCCACTGGAGATGATTGTGGAAGATATTGATTATTATTCGAAGCATGCATTGCTGTGCAAGTTTATGGGGATGCGGGTTTCTTTACAATTTCTTGAATCATGGGCCCAACGGACTTGGATGCTAGAGGGAGAAATGGAGGTTATGCTTTTAGCAAATAACTTTTTCATAGTTTCATTCAATTGCTTGGCAGATCGCAATAAGGCCTTTGAAGGAGGCCCCTATTTTCATAATCAGATTGGGTTATTCATTAAACCTTGGCATGCGGGATTCAATCCTGCTGAAGAGCTTCCGAACCGGGTTCCAGTGTGGGTTCAGCTTCCAAGGTTTCCTGTGGAATGTTGGCAGGATGATGTTTTACACTTGTTAGCTTCAATGCTAGGAAAACCAGTTGGTGCTTCACAGCAGACTCAAGTTAAAAAGGTGATGACTTTTGCTCGTATATGTGTTGAGATTGATTTAAGTAAACCCTTGCCAGATTCAGTGGATATGTGTGCGGGTCCTTACTCTTGGGTGCAGCAGTTGGACTATGAGACTCTTCCTTTTCGGTGCTGTCTCTGTCATGAATATGGACATTTACAGAGGAGATGCCCTAAGGCTAGGCCTGTGGACTCCCAGCCTTCTCAACCTCCCCGCAATCCCCCTAGAGTTGAAAAGGGGAAGGAACCCATTCCTGGTGATGTGGATGGGGCTGATGGTTTCGTTCCTGTCAAGGCTCGAAATAGGAATCGAGGTCAAAAGAGGACTTTGAAGGAAAGGCAGGATGAAGATTCTTTCAATAGATTTGAAGTTTTATATGATCTCAGCCAGCAGGAAGTGAATCCAGGCTTGGTGAATATGGATCAGGGTGCTTCAGGTACAGGACAGGAGGGCCTTCTTTCTGAAGCTACTCAGGTTTTGCAGGATAATAGGGCTTTGCAAATGGACACAGACGTTCAAATGGAAGTCCAGGTGGAATCGGTTCCTATTATAGTAGGGAAGAAGGGTGGTGAGGATGGATCTCCTCTTGTTTCAAATGTAGGTACTGAGGGGGTGAAGATTAATAAGTCTTCTTCTTCTCATTTGGGTCTTCATCAAAAGGATCCAAAAAAAGGGGCTGGGGAGAAGTCTTCCAAGCTTGGTAGAAAAAAAGATTTGGATAAAATTAAATTAACAGGGGAAACTTTGGTAGAGTCAGGGTCTGTTAAGACTCTGGATTCTCATTTTTTGAGCCCCTTGAAATGATTGTTCTATCCTGGAATGTAAGGGGCTTGAACAGTGGCCCTCGACAAAAAGCTGTTCGTGATTTGGTTAGAAGTCAATCTCCTGATGTTCTTTTCCTGCAGGAGACTAAGTTATCAGTGGAGTGTATGTTTGGTTTAGTGCCTAAGTTGTGGGGGAGTGGAGAGTGCCAATGTATTGGTGCTCAAGGGTCTGCTGGAGGAGTGGCTTGTTTATGGAATCCTCGGAAGATCCGCCCCTCTTTGGTGGTTGTCCTTTCAGTCTTCTATATCTATGATTGCTTCTTGTTTTGAGACAGGGGAGTCTGTTCTCTTCTCCAATATCTATGCGCCTACTGAACTTCAGGGTAAACAACTGTTGTGGTCCCATATCCGGTTTGTCCGAAGCATGGTTCCTTTCCATCCGTGGATTATGGCTGGAGACTTCAATGCTATTTCTGAGTTGGCTAAGAAGAGGGGTGGTATTGTGAGGCTTGAGCCTTCTGCACTGCTACTTCAGGATAACATTTTAGCTTTAAATCTGGTGGATATCAAGCCCATTAATGGCCAGTTTACTTGGAATAATCGGAGGATTGGGAATAACTGCATTGCGGAACGACTTGACCGCTTTCTGGTTTCTTGCTACTGGGTTGGTGGGTTGTGGTCTTCTAGCTCTAAAATTTTGGATTGGAGGGGATCAGATCATTGGCCTATCAAGTTGGCTATTTCTTCAACTCATGTGCCTCGGTCTCCTTCTTTCAAGTTCCAGCTTATGTGGTTGCGTGACTCCTCTCTCCATGACTATATTGTTGAGTGGTGGAGGTATGGTAGACCTGCTTATGGTATAGCAATGTATACTTTTGCTAAGTTACTTCAATTTGTCAAGTATCAGCTTAAACGTTGGAATCGGCAGTGCTTTGGAAACATTTTCCATGCTAAGACTGCTGCCCAGGCTGAGTTGGATGGTATTACGAGGTTGATTAGGGAGGATGGAGTGACTGAGGACCTGCTTCGGGAAGAGACTAGGGCTTTGAAAGCATTGGAAGAGTGTGAGCTATGAGAGGAAGTTTTTTGGAAACAAAAGGCTCGGATTGAGTGGCTTCAGGAAGGGGATAAAAATACTGCTTTTTTCTTCAACTCGGTGAGAGCCAGGAGACATGGCAATTCTATTTCTACTCTAGTGAATGATAGGGGTGAAACTCTTTCTTCTTTGCAGGAAATCACATGTGAAGCTATGCAATATTTTGCTTCTTTATTTAGGGAGGACTCGCAGGGGGGTTCTGATGAGGAAGCTCAGGTCCTTTCTTGTATCCCTTCTTTGGTTTCTAGGGAGATGAATGAGCATCTTATGAGTGATATTTCGATTGAGGAGCTAGAGGGGATCGTGTTTCAAATGAAGAGGGGGAAAGCTCCTGGCCCTGATGGTTTCCCGATTGAGTTCTTTCAAGAATTTTGGGAGATTATCAAGTTGGACTTGTTGGCAGTTGTTCAGGAGTCTCATAAGAATAAACAGATGTTACGAGCTGTGAATTCTACCTTCCTTGCTCTCATCCCAAAGTGTGATGGGGCGGATAGGTTAAGTCAATTTCGTCCTATCTCTCTTTGCAATGTGATTTATAAAATTATCTCTAAATTGATTGCTGATAGGTTGAAAAAGTGGCTTAAAGTGCTGATTTCTGAGGAACAGAGTGGTTTTATGGCAGGACGTCAGATTCTGGATGGGGTTGTTATTGCAACTGAAACCATTCACTCTATGGCTAATTCCAAAGATAAGGCAATGTTCATCAAGCTTGATATGGCTAAGGCTTATGACCGTGTTTGATGGTCCTTCCTTCGGAAGGTTCTTGGTGCTTTTGGTTTTGGAGATGCGTGGATTTATTGGGTTATGAGTTGTGTTACTTCAGTCTCCTTCTCTGTGTTAATAAATGGTGAGCACTCTGAGCTTTTTGGCACCTCTCGGGGTTTGCGGCAGGGTGACCCCCTCTCTCCTTACTTGTTTCTTCTTCTTGTTGAGGGTCTGGGACGCTTGATAAGAAGGAATGTGGAGTTAGGTTTCATTCAGGGCTGGGGGTGGAGAGGTGGTTTACCTCCACAATCTCACTTGCAGTTTGTTGATGACACTGCTTTGATGGGTATGGCTACAATTAGGGAAGCTTTGAATTTGCGCAAGGTGTTGGATGTTTATCTTCTAGCTTCAGGCCAATTGATCAATGAAGATAAGTCTTCCATCTTTTTCTTCAATACTCCAGGTTCCATTCAAAGGCGAATTGCTCATATCTTGAGATTTCAGACTGGGGTTCTCCCCTTGATCTATCTTGGTATTCCCATCTCTATTGGACGACTTCCCAAGGAGTCTTGGCAGAATATTCTGGATAAATTTCGTGTGAAAGTTAATCATTGGACCCATCGCTGGTTGTCCTTTGCGGGTCGTGTTCAGTTGCTCAAGTCTGTGGTGCAGGCCCTCCCCATTTATAGATGTATGATTCAGGTGGCCCCTTTGGGTTTTGTTAGGGAATTGGATTCCTTAGCAAGACAGTTTTTATGGGCTGGTAGCTTATTGTCCTCTAAATGGAGCCTTGTTAGATGGGACATTATTTGTAGCCCGAAGCAGTTTGGCGGCCTCGGGTTACGGCAGTCGTCATTGTCAGGGATGGCGTTGGCTGCTAAATTGTATTGGCGGTGGTGTGTGGAGCAGGATGGGATCTGGGCCAGGATATTAACTCAGAAATACTTCCCAGGGATCCCACAAATTGATATTCCTCGGTATCCACTGGTGGGGAAAGGCTCGGTGATTTGGAGTACGCTCAAGAAAGGGGCTACTCTAGTCAAGGATGGTTTATTTTGGATTTGTAAAAGAGGGACAAAAGCTCATTTTTGGTCTGATTCTTGGGATGGTTTTCCTCCCATTGTTTCTCAGTTTCCTAATTTGGTGACTCTGTGCCAGAGGTTCTGTGAAGTTGGTTGGTCAAGGGTGAGTGACTTCAAGTCCTTTTCTTCTCATGGGCAGTTGGTGGTGGCAAGATGGAAGAATCCTGATGAGTGGCCTGTTGTTGGTATGGAGGAGGAGTGTGCTAAGCTTCATAGTATCCTTTCTCGTAGACGTTGTAGCTCCCTCCAGGAAGGGGATGTTCTTTCTTGGTCTCCTAATCCTAAGGGTGTCTATACTGTTGCTTCTGGATATCAGGTGTTGTTATCTAACCAGCTGGAGGGGGTGGAGGTTCACTGGTGGAAGAAAGTGTGGAATAAGCTTTCTTGGCCGAAGTGTAACTGCTTTATTTGGACTTTGGCTTGGAATAGGTGCTTGACTTGGGATAATATTCAGAAGCGGGGTTTTCAAGGTCCTTCTATGTGTGTTATGTGTGGATGTGGAGAGGAGGACTCCTCTCACTTGTTTTTCCATTGTCCCTTGACTTTGCAGCTTTGGCATTTTTGGTGGGAAGTTTGGAAAAGCCCCTGTGTTCATGCTTCATCCCTGGTGGATTTTTGGAGTAGTTTGGGTAGACCTCCTTCTATGGCCTCTTTCTTGCAAGATGTGTGGTATGCTCGGCCTTCCTTCATACTATGGCAGATTTGGTTGGAACGGAATCACAGAATATTTCGAGGTGAGAAGTTGTTGATTCAACAAGTTTGGCACAAAATAATGAGTATGATTCGGGAGACGGTGGAATCTAAGTGTGATGTGGTGTTCCCTTTGGAGAAAGAAGATGTTGAGTTGGTAGATAGATTGGGTATTCAGGGGTTGTCTCCAGCTTCTGCTTGTGTCAGGAAAGGAAGGCAAGTGAAAAAGAAAGTGCAAAGGGTGGGAAGATGGCTTCCCCCTCCGTCTGGCATTCTGAAGCTCAATACTGATGGTTCTTCAAGGGGCAATCCTGGGCCTGCTGGGATTGGTGGGACTGGCAGGGATTTTTCGGGATCGGTGGTTTTTTTCTACTCTATTCATGAAGGATGGCAAACTATCAACCTTATGGAAGGTTTGGCGATCCTCTATGCTTTGGAGAGGGCTTATACTTTGGGATGGCGCAAGGTTATCTGTGAGTCTGATTCACAGGTTTTGATTAATTTGTTGAATACACATAAGGTTTCTGATGTTAGTTGGCAGTTGGCTATGATGGTGCAACAAATTCTGTAGATAAGTTCTTTGATGGAGATGGTGTCTTTTGTCCATATTCCAAGGGAGTGGAATAGGGCAGCAGATTGTTTGGCTAAGTGGGCTTCTGAGCATTTAGATGGTTGGAAGATTGATGAATGGGAGCAGGTTCCTCATGAGCTCCGATATGACTTGGAGAAGATTCTTGCTGAAGATGGGAATGGTATTGGTGAAGGATGATGTTGTTTCATGCTTTGTATGGTTGTTTCTTATGGATTACTAAGGCCTTGGCCCTTTGATGCTTTGTAACGTTCTTTTCTGAATTTCAATAAAGTTTTTACCCCTTTTTTTTTTTTTTTAAAAAATATTATTATTATCATATATAATATAATAATAGTATAATTATAATTTATTATTATACTATAATATATAATAATAGTTATATATTATTATTATTATATAATTATTATTAATATATTATTATTATAATATAATAATAATTATTATATATTATATTATATTGATATAATATATATAATAATTATTCAACCATTGGCATTCAATAATAATATATAAACATGGTGCCTTATCGCACCGTCGCAACTTTAAGTTTTCAGCTTAAAGCAAGGCTGCGATGAGGCAAATCCTTGCGACAAGACAATAGAGACCACCACATGTCAGACGCTCGGAGGGGATACGCTCGAGGCTCCGATAAATATTAAAATTATATCAAAATAATATTAAAATAGATCGGAGCGATTAAAAATAAGGACCCACAGGGAATACGTGGTGTCTTCGCACACCGTCATAGCTTCAGAAATATAGGCTTAAATGGAAGTTGCGACGCCCGTGATAAAATTAGACAGAATAAAATAAAGGGGCTCGGGGCCGGTAACTTAGAGCAAAGGGGTCGGTAACTCAACGGCCACCAAGGGGATAAAAAAATAACTTAAGTTGGGGAAACTAGCTACACAGGTCAACAATCAATTAGAAGGATAAACCCTAAATGCCTTAGACAACACTAGCCGCAGTGTTTTTACTTGGGGATTTTGCAGAGTGAATCATGATAACATAAAAACCCTAAAAATTGGAATTGACATAACACATCCATTTATCTTTGTCCTTTTTATACATCGTTATACATTGCCATTGAACTCATTTCTATTTTCCATGTGATGAATGTTATTTAATATTGAAAATTTGAACCATCTATGATTTGTATACATTGTAATTTGCCATTGAACTCATGTCAATTTCAAACCGTAATTACTTCTATATTTTTTATTAAAATTTAACATCACCCTTCAAAAGATTGGGGAATTACATCATACATGAACATCTAACCAACCTCAAAGTTCCAAACAAAACTCCTATCCTTCGACCTTAAAACTTTGCTTTGGTCCTCCAAAATCTTTTTGGTTCCTCTTTTCAATGATGCTTAATGAATATTTCATTGTAGTCCATAATTATCCTATTAACAGGTAATGGGTCTGTTACAAATTCAATTATGTACTTATTCACAATGTCAGTAAATGATTTTCTATGGAACCTTGCTTTATATGTACAAGAAACCACTAGGTATGGGTAACAATAAGGCCAGTAAAGGAGAATTAAATTGATTTTCTCAAGGTCACTGGCAATTGAGTTGCAATACCAATTCCATGCATCAATTTGAATTTCTAGTTTCTCATACATGCATGCATGTGTGGGAGATTGAACCCACTACCCATAATAGAATGCATCATTTGCAAATGTTAAAAGTGTCGATTCTTGACATGATTTATTCCACTTGATGAATGCTCATATTTCTTCATTCTGAGAAATGAAAAGCAATAACATCCTGCATAGCCACACACAAATAAAATTTTCCATCATACTTATTACTATTCTACATCTGTGAACTGATAATTCTATCACACAATTAAATTCAAAATCATGAATGAACACAAAATAAGTACTTGATAACTTACTTTGTTCGCATAGATGCTGTGATGAAAGCCATTACTTTGAACTTTTATAGTTTATTGATTCTTCTACTATCTGAAACTTAGTAATGCAATATAAGGTTGAAACAATAAATACTATCATATATACATGACATGTACTGCCGTGACAAATGGGTAATAAACAACAAGCAACTCCATTTAATTGACTCTGTCGTACCCTGGAAATTTGCATTGGCTAATCTATGTGGTTTGTCACTTGACGTTAATGAACTCAATTGTCATTGGCTAATCTAGCTAGTTAAGTGCTTCAATCAAATCAATCATACAACTCTAATTAATGATAGAGCAAATTGTTCCACTTGTAAATTGTTCCACCGTTTGATGAACAAATGATGAACGGTTGTAGTTCAATTCTAGAAGGTAGATCTCCAACGCTACACATTGCCAACAAAATCCTCTGGAATCAACTAGGAGCCGTTAGATATTATTAGATCAATAGTTGAGATATATATAAAATATATAGTATATTTATATTGTTTATTGTATAAAGGTCAAGGTGGTGGTAGAGCGCAAGCCCTCAACTATAGAAATTGGGTGTGTCAGTACTTTGGCCCGAAATAGAACTTATGTCATCGATCTGCGATCATTTGACAATCAAAAACTATTAGAATATTTTCCATTTATTGACATGCGTGGCGGAAGTGACATCTATCCTTTCGTAATAAACAAGGAATGTCATGAGAAGTGCAATTACATGTTTTTCAAAAGGTAATTTGCACAACTCATTTATGAATCGTACATCAGTACACGCCGCCGTAATCAATGCAATTTATAGAAACATTTTATTATGTTTGCAATCTATTTTAATTTTTCCCTTTTCTGCGTACACTTTTATCCAAGGTTCATGTTAGGGCACCTTGGGCTTGGATTAGGACTATGTAAATACTAAAAAATCCTATGTAGACTGTAAACTAAAACTCTTTTGTTTAATATAATATATTAATATGGGTTATCGATATAGATTACAATTGTTGTCAAAATTTTAATTCTTTTGTCTTATTATCTATTATTGTTTGATAATAACATAATTCTGGAACTTTTAAGTTTTATTATTTTATGGTTAGATCGATTGGTTGATTCTAGAAGTATTATAATTCAAAATATATGTAAAAAATAAGTTTAATCAAAATCATTCCTTGAAACCTTCAGAAAAGAGATTAACAATGTGTGTAATTAATGAAATTAACAAATTAGAATTAGAATCGTCTCTCATTTTATTAAGTCAAAAAACTTAAACAACTGTTACAGAAAGATGACAACACAAAGATGACATCCCTTTATAATAAAGGTTACATGGCGAAAGAAGCCATCGATCCCTCACTAGATAAATATTTCCAGTTGACATAGAATTGAACACTGTGTATTTCCCTAGTATTTTCCTTACAACACAATGAAGAAGAAACATTCACTTGAGCCTTGGCCTCTAGAGTGGGAAGAGTATGTGAATGAAATTGAGAACAAAGTTGGGGCTTTCGTCCAAATTTAAGAAGAAAATCTAACATGGTGAAAGAAGCCTTATGCAGTATGAACTATCTGGAAGGAATCCAGAAGAATCATCATACTAAGCTGGTTGCTAGACACATGAACCAATAGATTGGGAGAGATCACTATCCATAATCCATCACTAGGCTGCCAGAAAGATGGGACAATGGATTGGGAGAGAACACTAACCACAACCTATCAGATAGATGCAAGACCATATAGCATACAATGTTTCCAGATGCATTTGAGTGAGGAGCCAAGGCACTTTCCAACAGCACTAAAAGAAGATTGATGCCAGAAGGCAGCATTCTCCTTCCTCTTTATTTCCCATGTAGCTGGTTGTTATCTTTCCAGATCCTCCCATGTCATACATGGAGTTTCCATGACTCATTTTTTTCATCTTACAAGAACTAGGTCCTTCAAGGTAAGGATAACAACCCAATTGTGTAACCATTCTAACCCTTTCCTCTACCAAAAAAAATTGCATTCTAACTAAATAATTCCCAAAATTAGCTAACAAGGAACAACCAAAAGTTGAAATTGATTGTCGAAAGCAACTTTCTCCATCCTTTTATAGCCATGACTGCTAGGAAATTGGGAATTCAAAAAATCATTACCTATCCATCAGTCTATCTTACTAACCCTACAAATAAATCTCCAGATGCTAAAATGTCACTTCATATCATGCTCTGAGAGCATTTGGGCATCCAATTCAAGAAATCCTTGTATGGACTTGTCATCTTACTCGTATGGACTTGACATCTCACATCGAAAAGTACCTGGCTCCCTTTACAAAGCTTGAATTTTGCATCCACTAGTTGATCACCTTGGGTGACTTATGTGACCACCAAAAAGTTAACCATTAGAGAAAATTGTTCCACTTGTAACTTGTTCCACCATTTGGTGAACAAATGATGAACGATTGTAGTTCAATTCTGGAAGGTAGATCTGCAATGCTACACATTGCCAATAAAATCCTTTAGAATCAACCAGGAGCCATTAGATATTATTAGATCAACGATTGAGATATATAAAGTATATAATATATTTATATTGATTATTGTATAAAGGTCAAGGTGGCGGCATAGCGCAAGCCCTCAACTGTGAAGATAGGCCTACCTCTTAATTTTGTGATGTACATGAAACATCACGATGCAATCATGATGAGCCACATGGCATGCAACACAGTCCATTGTCTCTATTCTTGAGAATTTATATAGAAATTTAGGTGTGTCAGTACTTTGGCCCAAAATAGAACTTGTGTTGTCGATCTGCGATCATCTGACGATCAAAAACTATTAGAATATTTTCCATTTATTGACATGCATGGTAGAAGTGACATATGTTCTTTCGTAATAAATAAGGAATGTCATGAAAAGCACAAATACACATTTTTCAGAAGGGAATTTACACAACTTATTTATGAATTGTATAGTAGTACATGCTGCCGAAATCAATGCAATATATGGAAGCATTTTATTAGGTTTGCAACCCCCGTAGATACCTTATTCTACATTTTCACTAGTGTAGTTTGGAGGAGCTCTGGATTGCATCTTCTACAGGTGTTGAACATGGGCTTTCGCAACTAGGTTACCTAATTGGTGCTCTTTCTTGCCCATTTTTTATAGTGATAAATTTAAATTCTTTAAGTCAACTGGGTGGGGAGAACAATTATTTTTCACGAATCCAGACTGTTTGTTTACCCCAAATCTTCTAGAGATTTATTTGGCACCCTTAGTTGTTACAAAAGCTTTTGTTTATTGGTTTCTCAAACAAGTAAAGACGAAGCTTTTGTTTATTGGGAATGGTTTAGCTAAGGTGAAAGATACTGAGTTAAGACATATAGATTTAGACTTGGAGGATTTCTGGGCTCGATTAGAGCAAAACCCCAAGTCACCTATAGCTGAGAAAATCCTAACAAGTGGGTTAGCTCGTGCTGAGGGTTTCCCACCTGTTGTGCCATATCCAGACCTGGTTGTTGCATGTACAAAGAACTATTATCCTGATATTAAGGTCCGGTCACCCTTTGTTTTGGAGAAGACCAAGAGGTGGCTTAAGGGGAAATTTTGAGATCATGTTGGTTCTTCTTCTGTGCATAAAGAATCAGGAACAAGAGAGAAGGGAACCTCCTAGGCCTCCAAAATTTAGAAAACTTCAATTGGTGTGGAGACAAATCATCACAGAGTTGGTTCACAATCTAGTAGTGGTGGGGATGGAGAGTAGCCTAAAGATAATAGGAAACTAAAAGGTGTATGTGAACAAGATGGTCAACCTGCATTTGTGAAACCATGAGTAAAGAAGAAGTTGGATGCTTTACAACAATGCAGGTAGATCACATGACTTCTCATGTGTCTCCTTCACCTGGTAATAATTCTTCCATTTTTCAATAGATTGCTGATGATAGTACTTTTCATTCATTGTTTGAGATTCTAGCCTCCCTCGTATCAAATTAAATTCATATGCAAGATACTCCTAATCAACCAGACAGAGTTGTCCTGGGTGCAAGTGAGAGTGGTACAGTTTTGTCTTCCCCTTCCTGGCTAAAGAAAGTTGTTGAGAAAAAGAGGAGACATGCCCCAATGACAGACATAAACGTTAACATTGTAGCTAAATTGTTGCAGACTACACCTAAGCCTAAGAAGGCTAAGAGGATGTCTTGGGTGGTAACAGATCCTTTCTTAGGGCATAGAATTTTGGAGAGGGTACTACCACAATAATGGATTACACTTTCTAGGACATCCTAATTTTTGCTGAAATCACATATTTTTAGAAAATATAATGATTTAAGCCTTGAAAGGTTCCATTTAAATGATTTTAATTGAAGAGGGTTTGATCAAACCCCCTTAGATTCAAACCCCCTTGGATAGAACCCTGCTAGTTTTAAGCCATACCTATAATGGAGTCTCCTCTACACCTATCAAAATGCTGATAAAAAACCACTTTTGATTTACCTTTTGGGGGATAAAATGAATTCATTTAAAATTTATGTTTTGTTAGTATGTAGTCCTTATTATAAGCTTCCCATAAAGTATAATTTAAATATATTTAATTTGTTTATTATATTTATTTTTTATTTCTTGTGAATGTAGGTTTTTCAATGAACATCAAGGTATTTGTTTCACACATACGAAAAAATAGGAAAATAGAGAAAAAAAATTCTAAAAAATACATGTCCTCTAGGTATTGATGTCCTCATTCCAACAAAAAAAAATTAAATTCTGATACATACAAAAAAAGTTATGTTGGACAAAATACGCCTATGTCTAAATTATAATTAGTTTGACTTCAAAACTTAATTAAAAAAAAAAATTCAACAAAACATTATGAAACCAAATGCATCCTATAGATATCGGTGTTACCAATCTAAATTCAAAAGAATCAGAATTTTATCCTTCGTAGAAAAAAAAATTATGTGCGACAGAATACACATCACTTTAAAAAAATGTTGTTTACTATTAAAAACTAGTTATCAAAGGAGATGCAAAAAATTTACAATTTAAGTCTAAATTTTTTTTAAAATACATATTTAGAATCTACAGACAAAATCTCACAAATCACTAGTTCTCATAATCTTCAAATTCCTAACAATTTAGTGGCTATAGGTGTCAAAAAGTGAAGATTTAGTTCAAAATGTTGATTTCAATGTCAAGTTTGGCCAAAAAGTGTATCCCATTATTGTGGGATGACCCGAGATTGCATACCCCATCGGGGATAAAAATGAAAATGAAGTCACAAGTGGATTTTAATATGACCAAGATTGACATGGGTCCTCCTACTGTGGAAGGTGATATATATCATGCAAAATTCTCTGTAGGCATGCTAGCAGAGAGAGTTAAAGATGAGCAATAAGAGAATGCAAAGATGCAAGCCTAGGTGAATTCTCTGACATCTTTCATTCAATATATTTTGAATATTACTTCTCAATCCTCCAATGCAACTCCAAGCGTTTCTATTGATGGAATGGATCCTAACATGTTGCAACAAATTATAAGATATCAAACTCTAGGTAAGGCCACTGAGCAATGGGTAGAGCAAGTCACTATTGATGGTTTGTTGTACATCAAGGAGGTCATGAAACTATATACCCTCACTTCTAATAAAAGGAAAGGGTTAGTTGCAGAGTTATGAAATGTAAAGAGAGAAGACAGTAATCTGCTCACGATGTCTACAGAGATAAAAGATATGATGGAAATTGATACAAATATTCTTGTAGCGAGAAAATTTTTAATGATCCAAAGGAGAATGATTCTATGTCTTGGCTAGATGCACTAGAGTGGAAGAGGTCTGTACTAGGGGATTTTAGTGGAGAAATAAGAATAATTTTGACTCAATATTACACTAATATGGTTGATCTTAAAAACAACTGTACCATCTTAGATGTAGAGATTTCAGATGAAAGCAGAGAGAACTTGCTTGATGTCGGGGAAGTAAAGCAAAATTTTAAGAAGATGCTTACTGAAGAGCTTGTTGGTGCTGACATAGTTAATGGTGAATCACTAGTGAAGCTTGGACATATAAAAATGTATCTCAAAACTTTCAGGTGTGAAATTGATGATAGCTATAGAAGACTAACAGGTGCGGACAGAATGATAAATAAGTGGAAACTTCTGGCAAAAATTACTTGTAGACCAAGTGTCAAGATTTTATCTCCCGTCATTAATAGGTACATGAGTTACAAGGTGAAATTGAGAGCATCAACACATGTAGACTTGACTGTTGTTGGTGAATGTGACAAGGAAAGCGAAGTGACTCGGGATGAAGACCAAATTGCTGCCACGTGATGGAATTTCTTATTTTTATGTTATTTCTTTAAACATGCTCTAGATACTCTTGTGGCAAAAGACTTATTAATATTTTATGTTTTAAATCAGTTGTCCCCAGAAGCTGTTATTATTTCTAAGATATTTATTTTATGACAAAGCTATATACACTAAGCCTATCAATGCATTTACGATCTTTTGGCAAACTTTGTGTTGTTGATAGCTCAATTTTGTGTTACTCTATATTTTAGTTATTTTCAATATATGAATGGAAACTTGAGGAGTTGATTTCTTAAGTCATAAACTTTGTGTTATGGTGGATGAATCTGTATTCTTCTAATGTATCCTTTTGAATTTTCTTTTATTAAATTATCATCTATTAATTTTCGTTAATCTAAATCATTCCTTCATTGACAATTGTTTCTATTCTAGAGACTTTATGGAGAAAGATGGGTGTGTCAGAACTGCAACTCAGAATAGAACTGATGTCGTTGATCTCTGATACTAAATATCCATCGATCTAATTGTAAATATTTTTTTAAGCTATAAATTCACCAAGTAAATTAGTCATTATAATTTAGCATTTGATATTTTTGCCAGCCACATTATGATTTTTTAAAAAATTGCCAGCACATTCGCCAAATAATTTATTTTATATTTTTGAATATCTATATAATTTGCCACCTAATTTTTTTTATTTTTTGGAATACAACTATAATTCACCAAGGAAATTAATTTTTTTCAAATCTATATACAATTTGCTAGCAAAAAAACCAATGTCGACAAATTTGAAAAAATTTGCCAATGAATTTTTTTTTTTTCAAAAATAGGCACTCACCTGACATTTTGTTGGCCTCGGGCTAGGATTCGCCAGGATTTTATAGGTTTTTTTATGAGGGGGTTCCTTAAAGTTATCCTTGATTGAGTGAGAGGAATTAGGGCAAGGATGGAAGCTTCTAGGGCTTATCCTTATATGAATGGCTAGGATTAGAAGATGTAGTATGGAAATGAGTGATGGAGATGTAAAGTTGGTTTGACTTTTGTGGGAGTGTCTAGGTTCAATGAATCTAGACAACCTCTTAGCTAGTCATATGACCTTTTTGGATTTTTAATTTATTTAATTGTGGAAAATGGATAAGGATGGGATTAATTATGATAAAGGGGGATTTAGAATGGGATTTAGGATTTTAGATTAATTAATCAAATAATAAAATTATTTAATTAATTAATGGAGAGGAATGTGAGAAAATTAGATTAATGAATTAAATAAATATAATTTATTCAATTAATTTAATGATGCAAGGGGGAATGTTAAAGGATAATCCTAATTAATTAAATAAATATGATTTATTTAATTAATTAGTGTCAGGACAAATGTGGTTTAAGATGGAATTAGGATGGTGTCACAAGATGTTGAAATGTGTCGAAAGTGGTGTTAGATTTGTGGTTAGGACATGGCCAACTTTAGGTGTCTACATTTTGCCCCTCTTTGAGACGATGTTACGACTAAAAGAAGTAACATCATTTCAAAGAAGATAGGGTATGGATGATTGGAAATGGATGCCCCAGCCATTCAAAGGAGGAGTAACAAGGAGGAATGATGTAGATGGGATGGCCCTTTGAGAGGATAGGCGGGTTTAAAGAACACGAGTATGCTCTTGAAATGGATGAAATGGATTGATTGAGGGAATGGAGGAAAGAGAGGGGATGGATGAAATGGGTGAATGATACGTCATGTTTCATTAGGTGAGCAACCATGGAGTTTGATATAGCACTAGATGTTATGCACTAAGGTATAAAGACCATGGTGACAATGTGTCTCGTACATAAAGGACTGATACAAAAGAAAAGGTCGCAAGCAAACATATGTCATATGGCACCATGATATGGAAGAGCATGATGTCATGATGGTGGTATGCTATAAGGACTGATGCAAATGCAAGTAAAATGATAACACACGCAAGAAGCAAGCAAGCATGCACAACTGATATAAAGACAAACAAATTTTGTTGCCCTTGTCAAGCTAAAAATTGATGATTGATTGATTTGACTGGTGATGAGGATGGTGTTCTTGATGTGGGAATGATATATCCTGAGAACAACATGAAGATTGAGAATGATATATCCTGATTATGATTGATGATGATGATAGCATTGTTGATGTGGGAACGATATATCTTAAAAAAACACGAGGATTGGGAATGATATATCTCAATGATGATGAATTGAATTGATTAGGTTTGTAGCAAGGATGAGAACAAAACTGATGGATTCTTTTGGATGATTAGCATAGATTGCTTAGCTAGATTAGAATGGGTTAAGGATTTCTTGCACTTGGATTTATTACTTTGCTTTTTTGTGGGATGGGAAAGGGGGATGGGATGGAAGGATTAAAGGATGGTGATAGTGGATGGGACATGGATGGGGATGCATGATGGATGGATGGAGGGGTTCAAGATGTGATCTCCAAGGACTATGTCACATAGGAATAACATGCCCCACTTGAGATATGCCACGTAGGAATTTGCACTACAATGCTTATGATGATAATGTGATAGGATTGGTTGTAGAAGATTGAGTACATCAAGATATGTCCAAAGCATTTCTCAACATTATACCCCTATCCTTATCAAGGTAAAATGTAGGAGGGGAGGATGGGTTGTTTTAATGGGATAGGTGTTCAAAAATAATGGATGAGGGTAACACGATGGAAATAATAGGATGGAATGATGAGATAACTTTCCCCCAAGTGTAAGGTACATAGATAATTGATTTATGCATGATGCCCATGAATGAGTTTTCGTCATGGTACTTATCCAAGGTGCCATGAAATGGTTTTCACCATTGGACAAATAAGTTTCTCTTTACTATTTTGATTTTTTTTAAGATTTTTTACTTTGTCGATTGGATAGCATTAATGGTTTACACATGTCCTTGTCCATCTAATATAGTCGAAGTAGCTACTCTTGTCATAACATGCCAATAGTGACCTACCTAGAGTAATTGCTTTGTCAGGATTAAAGCACTCTTATACAATCCTTTGATGTTGTCATGATCCTCATTGATAACTCAGTTAGCCTTATCCAAATGTTTACATTTTCATAGGGTGCAATCATAGCCATTATGATAAAGTATTTCTGCCACAATGCGATGGATTTGGGTGTTGGGATTTTTGGATTTGATGTGTGATTTTGGATTTGGATGGGGGATGGTGGATGTGGAATTAGGTGATTGAGGTTTGTAGGATTTGGGTGGATGGATCAGTGATTTAGATTGGGTTGGAGGACTCTTGACTTGCCATACTTGGGATGGTGGATTATGGATTATGGATTAAGATGGTGATTACGACAAATATTCATATATAATCTAGAAGGTGTTGGACACCTATTAGATGCAACATTCTTATGCACCTTATGTATTGGGATCAATGATAATCTTGAACGTGGTGGACACCTATTATATGCAATGTGCATCTGTCGATGTGGCTCCACATTTTGGATGATTACTAGATTGGGATATTTTTCTTTGCTTGATTTGATTGATTCACTTTTCTTTGGGACCCATATTTATTTTATATGTCTACATTGATTTTTATATGCATTCACATTTGATGTTTGATTTGGATTTGTTGCTTTGTATGCTTTAGAATTTTGTTGGTCCTAGTGAATGGGATTGGGATGCGGAAGATAAATTTTAATGGTAGGGATAGTGGAGGTAGAATTCTTGGTGGTAGCAAGCTTATTGTAGGGGATATCAATGGTCCTTATCTTGATTATTTCATTGGATGAAGTTACCTCAGTGATAATTGATGTGTCACTAACTCCATCAAATTGCTTAGATGATTGATATCGAATACCTTGACCATGACTAATGTAGATTGGGATAGGCTCTAAAATGCCTTGCTCATGAAGGCCCAATCCTTTTCCCTGATAGTTCATGCTTTTACATATTTGTTTGCAATAGGATACTTGTTATTTTTGAATCATGATGCTAGCCCATTGGTATGTTGCCAAGAACTATTAGAACTTGCTATTGTCCCATCTACGAGAAAACCTGACTTGATGAAGGTGGTAGATCCTAGTTGATAGGATGCTTTTGCTTTCTCATTGGGTACACATGTCATTCCTTAATCATCATTTGTGGTTATTGTGCCTTGATCTTTTTTGTGCTTGTCATTCCTTGGTCATTTGAATGCACAAGGGTAGCTTGCTCATTGACATGTTTGATATGATCAATGTCATTTATTTCATTGTTTATAGGTAATACCAAGCTTCTTAAGCTCTGATGCAAAATGAAAAGAGATTCTTGAGAAACTCAATCTATCCACAAAATAGACAATGAGGATCAAGAACTCCCAAATGAGTTAAATGAGTGCCAAGAGGAAGGCCTTGATAAATAATACACTACACAAAATGAGTCAACTTAGGTACTAAAGTTGCCAATGATGGTTTAATTGATCTACCATAGGAAGGTGAGGTGAAAGCCATAAATAACCTTTATGAGGCATGTAATTATGAAATGGTGTTCTAGATACCATTTCCAATCCTTCCACCGAAGCTTGAATAATCTAACCCTAATTTTGTGAATAATTTAGGGGAATGGCATCAATAATAGTCTGGAAAGTCTTCTAGCCTTGAGTAGACAACATAAATTTTGTTTTAATTTTAGACCAAGAAAGAAAAATCTTGGTAGCTCTATTAATAAGATTTGGCAACACTCTAATGCCTTGTTTGAAAAACTTCAAGGTATTGATCCATGACACCTTAGCCAGGGGTCAATCTTGACAAGAACAAACTAGAGACCACCAAATAGACTATTTATTGATTTGAAGGCCATTGCAAAAGTCATTTCCAATCTATAAAATCCAAGACTTAATAGATTCCAAAAATTCTAAATGCTCTTAATAACAAAAGTGCCTTGAATCTAGACCAGTTCCCTCATAATGAGAATAGTACCAAGATTTAGACCTTTCCAAACCAACCCAAAGGCACACCTGAACTAATATAATGCCTACTAAGAATTTTCTATGATTTATTCCCTTATAGGGCCCTTATAATCCATTTTGCACATAAGGCAATATCTTTTTGATGAATAGAAAACAAACCCAAACCACCAGTATTGTGGGGAAGGCAACAAAATTCCCAAGCAACATGATGAAATCCTTGATGCCCATCACTAGAGGCCTAGAGAAAATCTTAGAGAAACTTTTCAACCTTCAAATAAGAAGCCTTCAAAGGCATCCAACAACAAGAAGAATAAACATGGGTGGCAACCAAGATTTTAGAACAGATTTGAAACTCACTAGCCAAAGAAAGAGATTTGCTGATCCAACAATTGAGCTTTTTCTCAATCCCAACAACAACAACTTGCCAAAGGATAGAAGGAGAAGCTTGAAAAGCAAAGGGAATTACCAAGAAGTGAAAGACTTCCCCATGATCAATCCATGTCCAACCAATATTTGTTGCAAGTATGTGCCTAATCGGTGTTGTCATTGATGTCAACATATCCTTGTTGTCATTGTTGTCAACTATGTTCTATTCTATTACTTGTTTAGAAGCTTTGTATGTTGAGGATATTGAGAAAATTGGCCCCTCTAGAAGATAAAAGTGAGTTACAGTGAAGTGTAGTAGAGACAGTGAGCTGTATGCTGAAGAACAGTCTGGTAGATTGCTCTGCATTTCTTGTTGGTTGAATATCTTGGTCTGCGGATTGGAAGTTATTTAAATGAATGTCTAAAGATGATAAATCCTAAGTTTGAGATTCTAGTATGAAGAATTGAGAGACTGGCATTCACCAGAGTAAAACCTGCTTTCTTTGCTTATTGTCTGGTGATAGGGAGAAAGCATTTGGCTCCACATTCCTCCGCAATAAAGTATTTTGCCCTGCAGTTCTAGAGGGAAGTCTAGGATGATGATAAGTGCCTACAAATTTAGTGGTTCATGTTTTGGTGGTCCACAAGCTATCTTTCCTTTATGTCAATTGAAGACAGTGAAGTTCATGTGTTCTGGTGAGAAGATTCCTATGGCTAAAGTGGTTAAGGTTCATGTGGTTTCTCCTAATGATTATAACATGCTTGTGGATGTCTCCTAATCATCTTCCTATCTTGACATTGGTCCGCATTAAGGAATTGAGATCGTGTTTGAAGATTGTTCCTAGATAGTGTAACATGTAACCAGTCTTAGCCGACTTGGTTAACTCCAGTTATTACAAAGATTCCTTGAAGATTGTGGAAGCATGTTGTGGTGTGGAAGATCATGTTTGAGTCCGAGCTAAGGCATGGCGTGATCCACATACATCTTTACTTCATTCCCTTTGCATAATATTGTATTAAGTTAGGACCTATTTTGTAAATGTTTGTAATGCCGACCTTGGAGATTGTTCCAATGGTTGATGATTGTAATGCCGACCTTGATGATCATTCCAAGGTTGATGAAGTGTATAAATACTTGTAGTTGAGTCATGAAAAATATGTCCTTGAGCGAAGATGGTAAGAAAAGGAAAAGAAGTCGAAAGGCAGAGAAGGGCAGAGCAGAGAACCCATTGTACTTCAATGTATTAATCTCAGACATGAAGAAGATGTTGATCGTGGCAGTGAGCCGCCAGCAAGGTTTAACAACCCTTATTGTAAATTTTCTAGGTTTAGGGTTGAGGCAGTGAGCCAGTATGTTTTGGGCCCATGGAGTGACCAAGCCTGAACATCATTTTTCAAAGATTACAATATATTTTGAGAGCTAATCCTCTCTATGGTTTTTCCCCACCTTGGGGTTTTCCACATAAAAATATGGTGTCTCTTGTGTATAATGTTGCATCTATGTTTAAGTTTCTGATTTCATGCATTTATTGTTAAATCATAATATATGTGGATAAGTGATTGATCTTTAAATGAAGAAGTGTTCAAGTTTTTGTGACAACTGATTCACCCCCCCCTCTTAGTTGTCTGGCACATTTCAACAATATTCTCTAACCAATCTAGCTTGGGAAGAAAATATTGCTTATAACATTGGGTCTTTTGCCATTGCATACTTGAACTAAAGCCTTGGCAGAAATTATCTAAGCAATAAAGAGCCTTCTTATTGTTATTTTCCTCCTTAATGAGAGTGAGGAAAGAATTATCATCAAAATGACCATCAACTAGCTGGTTGGAAGAATTGAGAAGAGAAATCCCCTTAACCAGAGTTTGAGAAACTACATGGTCCAAAAGATAACCAATTTTTTTCTGTTGAAAGCACATAAAGAGTAGAAGCAAGAGGGAAACCTTGAAGGATGGAACATAAAATCAAAAATGGCTTGGATTGTTGACCATTGATGGTAATGTATGTCAAGGCATTGACAAACAACATAATTCGCATAGATTGGATAAATCAAGGCCCAAATCTAAGAACCTAAAGCATGGCAAGAATAAAAGGCCATTTAATAGAGTCAAGCCTTGGAAAAATCAATTTTAATAAAAATGGCAAATTGCTAGGAATGTCAGGCCCATTTCATCCCTTCCTAAATATTAATGATATTATCCAAAATATATCTAGACTTAATAAATCCTATTTGTTTAGTTTGAACTAGTTGAGGCAACATCTAGGTCAAAGCTTAAGAGCCAAATCCTTGGTAATAATCTTGTATGAGACATTCAACAAGGTGATCGACCGCTAGTTACAATTTTTTTAGGGTTGCCACCTTTAGGTGATAGACCCAATGAAGGTCTTTGTCTACAATATCCCAAAAGGTTTTTTAAAATTCATAGGGAAATCCATCCAATATAGAAGCCTTATTGTTAGACATTGAGAAAAGTCATCTTTGGTGAGAAGCTAATCACAAACAATATGTTGGGCATTAGAGACCTGGCAAGGAACCATGTTAAGGTACTTCTGCAAAGCAACTAATTGAGCCAGAGTATACTCTTGAGAAGCAAAACATTTCTCATATTTCTAAATAAAAGCCTATAAGATGTAAAAAAGCTCATTCAAGAGTTGGTGCCCCTCTTTAATTTGTTTAATGTCTTGAGAGGTGTGACAAGAAAAGAGAACTTGAAAAAATAATTTTGATACCTTATCTCCTATCTTAAGCCAATGAAGCTTGGCTTTGATTGGAGCTCCACATGTAGTATGAGCATCTGCAACCTATTTTGGTGGCAGAGATGGGCCACATGAGCTGAGAAGACAAATCAAATGGTTTCATTTTCAAAGCAATGTTGGTTTGGCAGAGCTCTGAGGTGGTGGCCTTGTAGGAGCAATGTTAGAAACAAGCCAACTGACACTATTAAATGTGGAGGAAACAAGAAGTACATGTGATGGCATCATTCTACCAAGCTATCCATCTAGTTCCATGCATGGGGCATGGTTCCAAATTTCATACATGTTAGATATGAGATGACATGGCCTTATGATTGAGTAATGATGTGTTGAGAAAAAATTGAGTCTTCATAGGATTGGGTTTGGCAACTTGCCCCTCAATACGAAATTGTATTAAAAAGTGGTCTGAAAGGATAATGTCTAGCAAAGGCTCCATTGTTAGGGAATAATAGCTGGAAAAAAAATATTAAGCTGACAACATGGCTTGATCCAGATGCTTAAGTACTCTATTAGGCCCATCTCTAGGATTACTCCAAGTGTACCACAATATATGATCTTGGTGGTGGCCAAGAGTGGGATTAAAATGCCCCAATTTATTGTGCATAAAGAACCAAGCCTTTCTTTTACCAACTATCCAACACATAGGCAAGGCCCCACATTTATAATAGGCCATTTCGATCATATTAAAATCTCCACATAGAACCCAAGTGGTGGCAAGCATTAAATTAGCAATCCATTTCTACAAGGTAGATCTCTCATCAACATCATTAATAACTCTAAGGGAATTATTATTAATGTTGAAAAGAGTCCAGAATACTCAGTTGGTGGGGTCACATCCTTGGTCAACTAAGTTTTGATGCCATGTAGGAGAAATAAAGGTGACAACACCACCCAACCTGTTTCATGGTTACTACACAAAAAATGACTATTGAACTGTAGAATGGATTCGCTGGACTTAAAAATTCCTATCTAAAAATTGAGTTGAATTGTTTGCCATTTAGGTAGCACAAACTCATCTTCTTCTAGTTGGATTGGTGGGTTATAGGACCTCCACTACCTAGATGGAGGAGGGAAAACATGTCAAGCAGTGGTGGTCAGCGACTGAGAAAGCAAAGATGTCGCTAGCATATCTCTTACAAATTTTTCCTTGCCAGAAGTCCCCCTAGGAAAGGAGAGTTCAGTCTTCCCTAAATATGGAGGTTTTGGAACACTTTTTGAAGCTTGATCCCTAGAGCTTAAAGAAGGCTTAGGGGTAGGATTATTATTACCAAAGTTTTTGCTTTACGACTAACCACTATAGACTAACCTTCCTCTTTTTTGCAGAGGGTGGTGACCCAGAAGTGGGTTGTGTGGTAGGTTTAAGATGAGGAGAAGCCAAAGGACAATCCTTCATCTTATGTTCAGAGGATTGACATCAATAACAATTATTTGGTAAATTCAAATAGAGAATATGTTGAGTGTATCTCATTTGACCAATATAGATGTCTACAAACTCTTATAGGTCTTTGGATAAATTCAACTCAACATAGACCTATTGTTGAGGATGAGTTGAACATAACTATTTTGTTTCAACACAAACCAAAGAACCCAAAGAGGAGGATATTTGGCTCAAAAAACTTTGGCAGGAAAGGGTAATTTAGGGCATTCAATGTAGATAAGGACCCAAAGAGACTTTTCATTAGAGACAACAGTCTTGATTCCAGGGTTTCAAAACCAACAAAGAAGAATGGACAAGCCAAGGACCACAATTGAGGATAGCTTCAACATGATTAGCTTTAAAAAAACAAAAAATAAAAATCCTTTGGTAAGGTTTTGCATGGATTCAAGGAGAATCTCATGCATGACCTAAGAGTTGTTGACCTAGTCTTTGAGCATGCTTTCAAGGGGAACCCTTCCCACAAAATATCCTATCAAGGTAAAATTGTGTAGCCATAAACATGGACTATCAAATTCAAGAATAGGAATAACAACATTCAAGGATGTTTCAAGGGATGTACCTCATGAAACACCATGGGAACAAACTTCCTAGGTCACTTGAGCGGGGGTGCCATTGTCAATCATTGCCAAACCTTTAACTCTAGCAGCAACAACTATGGATGAAAGAAAGGTTGAGACCATTTGAAGGGGAAAAAATATCCACATGCATGGAAACCTAATAAGTGCCATAATAAATGTTAGAAAAGGCTAGGAACTTTTTCTTAGAAAGTAGTATGAGATGGACACTAAAAACTCTAGCAAGTACTATTATTTTTTAGTTCAACATATTATTGATAAATGACATATAATTTAACTTTAATATTAATAGGTGAGATGCACCTATGTGAATTCTGATTTAGTTATGAATGCATGCCAATATTAATGTGTTTAGCTCAATAGATCTATTTACATAGTATGAACAAAGATAATAATTTAAGTGAAATAAATAATGCATGTGCAAAAGATTAGGATCAAACATTATGTTTGGTGATTATAACTTATCGATATGTGAAATAAAAAGAAGCAAAATGAATTACAATTTAGTTATGAGTATATGATTTTTTATTAGAAAATTTATTTTATCCATATTCAATATGGGATGCTTGGATATAATTATGGTTTTTAATGAGCATACGTTACTAGAATAAAATTATAAGGAGATTATTTGTACAAATACATATTATCAGTTAGATATCGGCTCATAAATTTTGCAATAAAATGATTAAGATATTATCTACTTATGTCTTGAGGTTGTAATACATGTATTTGTTCAAGTATTGTAGATAGCAATGTTATGTATTGTGGTGTATACTAAATTTGATGCCCTTGTCACATGAGGTTTAGTTGTATTCCTAATTTAATTGTGAATTCTTATTAAATGGTTTCCATTTAATTTGTAAGAAAAAACTAGTTCCTTTCCTTTGGAGTAAATATTATAATCTTTCTTGGTAAACTTGGTTAATGTTGTAATGTGAAATTGCACCCTGCTTGAAGCTCATTCAAGCACTCCAATGACATAATGGGACTGATCTCAAGGTGTGGGACCTTGCTGATGAGATCAAAGCTCCAAAGAAGGTTGGTTCCTCTTTCTGAGCTTAAGGCTCAGAGAATTGAACTAAATCTAGTGCTAGTACTTGCAGGGGAAAAGGGGGAGAAGAACTACTAAAATTAAAAGAGGTGATACACCAAGATTCAGGATGTTCGAATGCGACTAACATAACACAGTAATGATCTTAAAAGTTGAAGGGAAATCACACAGACTCATGGGGATTCAAATAGAGGTTAAGGCAGAGAGATGAAAGCATGAAAGGGATCGTTTTATCCACAATACATAGTTTGCATCTATCAAATAAACACAGTGCAAGAACAATGAGAGAGGCAACTTTAGTTTATATTGATCATAGAGGCTAAATAGCCATTACAAAAGAAGAAAATTTTATTACAGGCATGAAATAGACACAAAATGATAGACTCTCCTTCATTGTTGAACTGGTGTAGAGACATGAGAGGCTCAGCAGAAGAGCACAGTCCATCAAATCCACCCAATTCTAGAGAAAACCACAAGGTCTGAACCAGCAACAAAATTTCTGCCTCTAGAAGTGACCCAACAAAGCCAACCAATAGAAATACATCTTCTTCATATTCATATATAACTTTTACAATCCACTATGGCAGCCCTGGGTGTTGAAAATTAGTCAACAAGTTATGCCCATGCTGCATTAAAATTAGGCCTACTGCAACGTTAGAAAATCTACACGTTAGAAGCATACCAATACTCTGACAATCTACAAACTAACAGAAGATTGCTTGTCCAAACTCAATTTTTGACATCTGCAACATCTAATATATCTGTCTTATCCTCCAGATGTACCCATCTATTGAAGAATTTCACTGTTTGAACAACTTGCATGGTACAGCTCTATAGAGTCCTGAAATTAGCCCTTAAAGCTTTTACAACACTTTAAAATATTTAAATTTCTTAGATATTCTAAAGTATCATCCATTTTCATTGATTTTCCTCTTTTCTGTCCCTTTATTTTGCATATCGTTAAAATCCCATTTTTCAGAACTATTTCTCCTTTTGCCTTATTGGAAAAATCCTCATTTTTTAGAACCAGGCTCTCTCTTGGCTTTAGTCGGTGATTTCTTCATTTCCTGAACTTCTAGCTCTCTATCGGCGAAATCTCATCCTTTCTAACTTGGTCACTTCCTTTTAATTTTTCTTCAATCGGCAAAGCGTGATTTTGGTGAACCATCCTTTGACCCTTTTCTTTTATTTTTCCATATCAACAAACTTTTACTTTTTCAAAACCGAGCTTCTTTTGTTCTTTGCCTTATCGGTAAACTTACAATTTGTGAACTTTTTTCATTTGGTTCATTTTCACCTTATCGACGAATTCTGCATTTCATGAACCAAGCTTGCCCTTGACTTTTCTGACTTTCGCCTTATCGGTGAATTTTTGCTTCCACGAACTTGGCCTTGTCTTTATCTTTTATCTTTTTTGCGTTAATTTTGCCTTGTTAGCAAAAGTTTCTTTTGCCAAACCTTCTTTTGCTTGCTATTTGCCCTTATCGGCAAGGTGTCACTTTTTTGAGCTTTGCCCTTCACTATTTTATTGGTAAATTCCTCATCTGTTGAACCTCTTTTTTTTACCATCCTCCTTTATCGACAAACTCACCTATCGACGAACCATGAGAAAACTGAACTACTTGCTTTATTCTCCACTTTGCCGATCTGTTGATTTTGCCTTTGTCGAAAAAAAGTCAATTTCATGAACCATCATGTCCTTTGACTCCATTTTTGCCTTTATCAGTGAAATTGACTTTTTTCGAACCTTGCTTCTTTTCCTACATTATTAGAAAATTATCCATTTGCCGAACTTTTTTTTTGTCACACCTTCTCTTTTCACTCGCCTTATCGATGAATCCTCCATTGGCCAAACTTTCTGTTGGTGAACTTGGAAGTTCACGAACCTCCAATTTCACCGACAAAGCCATCTTCTACTTCATTTTGTGCCTTATCGATGATTCTCCTCCTTTTCAAACTTAGGCAACCTCCTTCTCATTTTTCCTTATCGACAAACTTTTGCTTTTGCAAACCTTCTACCTGCCGATTTCTCATTTTTTAGTTTGGGCCCCTTTGGTCAGCGAATCGCCCTATTGGCGAACTTGGGAAAATTCAAACCACTTAGCAAGTTTGAGTTTTCACTGATTCACCGATAAGTTATTATTTTTCTTTGCCTTACCCTTTATGCCACCATGCGCTTTCTCTTTTCCCTTTGTCAGCAAAGTCACCGATCGGTGAACTTAATGTTCATCAAATAAAAAAATTTCTGACAAAGGCAAACATCTATTTTCACTTCATCTTTGCCTTGGCTGCATCATTGTTTCCTTGGCCACCTATTCCTTTTTTGGCAAAGTCGTTGATTGGAAAACCTTTCAATCAGTGAACTTAAGTTTCGCTGAACCAAAATTTTGCTGACAAAGGCAAACATTCTTTCCTTAGCTTCTTTGAAGAGAACACATGTTGCTTCTACCTTCATTTTCTTCAATCGACGAATTTGCCGATTAGTGAACCAAAGGTTTGCGAAACCTCAAATTTGCCAACAAGGCAAATTTTTCTTCTTTCCCTTTGCTTCTTTGTTGCCTTGCCTTAGCCTATTCACCCCTGTCGGCAAACTAGTGAATCGGCGAACCAAAGGTTTGCCAAACTACATTTTTACTGACTAAGGAAAAAAGACAAGCAAAAACTTAAAATTTTTTGGGGATTTTTGTAGGTTTTCCTAGATTTTTTGCAAGGGGTTTCCTCCTATTTGGGCTTTCTCTAATCAAATTTTTCTGATAGGAGGAGATTTCTAGAATATTTTGGGCTAGGCAAAATATGACAACATTTTGGCGATTTTGCAAGGGTGTTTGCCTGCTAAACACAGGGATACAGCTACCTTATAAAATCCATTAGGCAAAGGGTGAAAAGAAAGTAGGCTCATGACCAAACAAAACTGAAAACGCCTCCAAAAAACAAGAACAAAACAAACGAGGTAGACAATCTCCTAATGAAAAAGCTACCTATTCAAGAGCAATTATTGAAGGGAAACCTAAACAAAAATAAAAACTAACCTACTTAAACTAACCAATCAGAAATGACATTAAACAAAGCCATTAACTGGTTTTTCAAAATAATTGTACCCTTTCTCAACAATTTATAGTGCTTCACATGCTTGTGGGTAGTTAACTCAGGAGGTGGGGAAAGGATGAGCATATAATAAAATGAAAAAATACCTCCCCAAGAATGGGAACAAACTCACTTATCCACCTGAATTGATTGAAAATACAGCTGCCTGGAGGTGGATAAGTGGGTTGATCCCACTTATTTGGATGCTCAACTTCATGCTCAGGAGTGAGCATGACAAATGGTGACTCTTCATAGTCTATTTCCAGCTGGGCTAGATGTCTAATAGGGCATCCCTTTGAAATGACATGCAAATCAATAGAGTTGATCTCATGGTTCTGCTCTGATTCTCTCTCTTCTTGCTGGTCTAAATGCTCTGGTTCTTTTCATTCAACTGGAAATATGGCTGCCTCCACACTATGAATAAGATGCTCATGATTTTCTAAATTATGCTCAAGAAAGGATCCCTGCACATGCTCAATGGAGAAATCTCCTTCATCAAGGAGCTGATATCCCTGTTGGATAACTAAGAATAAATATTTAATTTGTTCTTGCCCATGTTTGATCTCCACATCGTTATCTTTAATGAAATATGGAATCTCCACAAACAGATTTGCATCAATAACCTCTAGACTTTTCAGCATAGAACAGCATGCTTGCTTTTTTTATGATCTGGAACCTCACTGTCATGCTTGGCCTCACATCCCAGCAACCTGCCATTATTTTTCAATGTCCCTACGCTACTCTAGAACTAATCTTAATATTGGCATCTGCATGCCTTCTTCATCTTCCATATAACTTGGTAGTTCATCAAATAGAGCGGCATCATCAACTTTTGGACCAATGGAGTAGTCCCCTCCACCATGCCCTTATCCTTTGACTGTTGCTTGAGCTATCTCTACAAATGGAACTCTTCACCATGTTTTCTTTGCATTTTCTTTCATTCCTTTTGTTCAAAGCATGGGAAAACTCTTCAAATGAGCCAAAATATAGGGGACTCAACCTGCACTTGAATTAGCACTATCCTCATGCTTCATGCATTGCTATTCTAACTGATTTGGCTTAACTTCTTCCTACACCAAGTCTAAATTTTAAGTTGTAATAATGCATGAGGGCTCATTATTTGCAAGTGACTCCTCCCTTGTCATAGGTATCTCCTTCCTTGGCTCATCCCTCCAATTAGCTCGATAGACAATAGTTCCACCTTTGAAAGTGAAATAGTGTTAGGGCAAGAGGATAATAGGGGATGTGAGCTGGAAGGGCTTCTTGAGAGGGGATGTTCTTGAGGAGTGATAGGTTGAATTTGTGTAGGAACAGACTCTCGTGAAGGCTGGGGGCCTCTAAAACTTGGGATTTTGAAACTAGAAAGTGGTTTTAGAGGCTCAAAGGGGTTATCTTGCCTAAAGCTTGGATCTTGAATTTGGGGGTTATTTCTACTACAAGCTGGACTTGTGTAGAAGGGAGGGGCTGTCTAAAACTAGGACCAAAGCGAACTAATTAGGCTTCTAATCTCTAGACTTTGGAAAGCTACTGCTTCATCTATTCTTCTTTAACTGCAATCTGCAAAGCTAGGCCTTCTTGATAAGCTCTTTCCTAGGATTCCAACTACTGGTGGTGAAGATGAGCTTGATAAGCAAGCTCATCTTGCTGCTGGTTGTACCTTTGCTCTCTGTCAATGTCATCCAACATTCTATTAATGTGCAATAAGAGGTCTTTGCCACTGGTGTTGTCAAAATCATAGCCACTTGAGATGAGTTAGGAGGGCAGTCATACTAATTAGGGATGAAGTGGTTTTCTTGGGGTTGATAATATGCATTATTAGGCTACCAAGAAGACTAAGCAGGGGTGGGAGGGAGGTAAGCATCATGAGGATTCTGATATCCTATTGTTGCAAGGTTGTATGGCATAAAACCAGAGGTGTTTGGGGCCTAGTATTGCTGGTATGGGGCCAATAACCTAAATTTTGATTAGGAGGGGAATAGCCATAATTCCCATAAAAATTTGACATTTTATAGCATCAAAAAGTAGAGATGTATCAAAATATTCTTTTAAAACAAGGGTAAAAGGTCTGACTTAGAAAATAAGCTCATACCAGAGAGAGTCGCCAGGTGATTAGAAGCCCTGAAGGCTAGAAAAGACCAGAAGCATCACTAAACTTCGATCTTTGATGAATCTTTAAGCACTTGAGGAACTTTCACTAGCAAATTTGTTCAGTAGATCTGCCATGGTGTTGAAGAAGGACTACCTTGATGGAAAGATGCATTAAAGAACACACCAAATCCTTCAATGGATGATAAAGTTCATCGAATTGGTCCCACCGGGCATGCCAAAAATTGTTGTCATGTGAAATTTCACCCTACTTGAAGCTTGTTCAAGCACTCCAATGACATAATGGGACTAATCTCAAGGTGTGGGACCTTGCTGATGTCATTAGACCTCTAGAGAAGGCTAGGTCTTCTTTCTAAGCTTAAGGCTCAAAGAATTGAACTAAATCAACTGCTAATACTTGCAGAGTGAAAGGGGGAGAAGAACTATTGAAATTAAAAGAGGTAATGCACCAAGATTCAGGATGTTTGAATGTGACTAACATTACACAGTAATGATCTCAAAAGCTAAAGGGAATTTGTACAGTATCATAGGGATTCAAACAGAGGTTAAGGCAAAGAGATGAAAGCATGAAAGGGGCCATTTTATCCACAATACATAGTTTTCATCTATCAAATAAATACAGTGCAAGAACAATGAGAGAGGCAACTTTAGTTTATATTGATCATAGAGGCTAAATAGCCATTACAAAGAAGAAAAATTTATTACATGCATGAAATAGACACAAAATGGTAGACTCTCCATTGTTGAACTAGTGTAGAGACATGAGAGCTCATCAGAAGAGCACAGTCCATCAAATCCATCTAGTTCTAGAGAAAACCACAAGGGTCTGAACCAGCAACAAACTTTCTACCTCTGGAAGTGACCCAACATAGCCAACCAATAGAAATACATCTTCTTCATATGCATATATAAATTTTACAATCCATTGTGGCAGCCCTGGGAATTGAAGATTAGTTAACAAGTTATGTTCATACTGCATTAAAATCAGGCCTATTGCAACATCAGAAAATATGCACGTTAGAAGCATACCCATACTCTGAGAATCTACAAACTGACATAAGAAGATCCCTTGTCGAAACTCAATTTCTGACATCTGCAACATCTAATATATATGTTTTGTCCGTTAGATGTACCTGTGTATTGAAGAATTTCACTGTTTGAACAACTTGCATGGTACAACTCTGCAGAGTCCTAAAATTAGCCCTTAAATCTTTTACAACACTTTAAAATATTTAAATTTCTTTTATTCTAAAGTATCGTCCATTTTCATTGATTTTCCTCTTTTCTATCCTTTTATTTTTCCTATCAGCAAAATCCCATTTTTCAAAACTATTTCTCCTTTTGCCTTATCGACAAAATCTCCATTTTTTCAGAACCAGGCTCTCTCTTGGCTTCAGTCGATGATTTCTTCATTTCCTGAACTTCTGGCTCTCTATCTATGAAATATCATCCTTTCTAACTTGGTTGCTTCCTTTTAATTTTTCTTCAATTGGCAAAGCCTGATTTTGGCAAACTATCCTTTGACCCTTTTCATTTATTTTGCCCTATTGGCAAACTTTTACTTTTCAAAATTAGGTTTCTTTCATTCTTTGCCTTATTGGAAAACTTACAATTTTGTGAACTTTTTCCATTTGGTTCATTTTCATGTTATCTGTGAATTCTGCATTTTATGAACCAAGCTTGCCATTGACTTTTCTGACTTTCACCTTATCGGTGAATTTTCACTTCCACGAACTTGGCCTTGTCTTTATCTTTTATCTTTTAGGTGCTAATTTTGCCTTGTCAGCAAAAGTGTCTTTTGTCGAATCTTATTTTGCTTGCTATTTTTCCTTATCGGCAAGGTGTCACTTTTTCGAACTCTACCCTTCACTATTTTATTAGCAAATTCCTCATCTGCCAAACCTCTTCTTTTTTACCATCCTCCTTTATCGACAAACTCACCTATTGGCGAACCATGAGAAAACTGAACTACTTGCTTTGTTCTCCACTTTGCCACTCTGTCGATTTTGCCTTTGTCAGCAAAAAGTCAATTTTGTGAACCATCATGTCCTTTGACTCTATTTTTGCCTTTATCGGTGAAATTAACTTTTCCCAAATCTTGCTTCTTTTCCAGCTTTATTGGCAAATTATTCATTTGCCAAACTTTCTTTTTTTTTTTGTGCCTTCTCTTTTCACTCCCCTTATCAGCGAATCCTCTGTCGGCCAAACCTTTTGTTGGCAAACTTGGAGATTTGCGAACCTCCAATTTCACTGACAAAGCCATCTTCTACTTCATTTTCTTCCTTATCAGTGATTCTCCTCCTTTTCAAACTTAGGCAACCTCCTTCTCATTTTGCCTTATCAACAAACTTTTTCTTTTGTGAACCTCCTGCCTGTTGATTTCTCATCTTTTCACTTTGGGCCCCTTTGGTCGGCGAATCGCCCTATCGGAAAACTTGGGAAAATTTGAACCACTTAGCAAGTTCAAGTTTTCATTGATTTGCCAATAACTATTCTCTTTATTTTCCTCATCCTTTTTGCCACCATGCACTTTTTTCTTTGTCAGCAAAGTTGTTGATCGACGAATGTAAGGTTCGCCAAACCAAAAGTTTGCCGACAAAGGCAAACATCTGCTTTCACTTCATCATTGTTTCCTTGGCCACTTGTTCCTTTGTCAGCAAAGTCACTGATCGGTGAACCTTCCGATTGGTGAACTTAAGGTTCACTGAACCAAAAGTCTACTGAAAAAGGCAAACATTCTTCTTTGAAGAGAACACATGACGCTTCTGCCTTCATTTTCTTCAATCAATGAACCAAAGGTTCGTGGAACCTTAAATTTGCTAACAAGGCAAGTTTATCTTCTTTCCCTTTGCTTCTTTGTTGCCTTGCCTTAGCCAATTCACCCATGTTGTCAAACTAGTGAATTGACAAACCAAAGGTTTACCAAAGTGTATTTTTGCTGATTAAGGTAAAAAGAAAAGCAAAAACTTAAAAAAAAATAGAGATTTTTCTGGGTTTTCCTAGGTTTTTTGCAAGGGTTTTCCCCCTATTTGGGCTTTCTCTAATTAGATTTTTCTTATAGGAGGGGATTTCTGGAATATTTTGGGCTAGGTAACATATGACAACATTTTGGTGACTTTGCAGGGGTGTTTTCCTGCTCAACACAGGGATCCAGCTACCTTGTACAATCCATTGGGCACTGGGTCAAAATAAGGTAGCCTTATGATCAAACAAAACTGAAAACACCTCCAGAAAATAAGAACAAAATAAATGAGGTAGACAATATCCTAATGAGAAAGTTGTCTGTGCAAGAGCACTTATTGAAGGGAAGCCTAAAACAGAAATAAAAACTAACCTAAACCTAAACTAACCAATCAAAAATGACATTAAACAAATCCATTAACTGGTTTTTCAAAATAACTGCCCTTTCTCAACAATTTACAGTGCTTCACATGCTTGTGGGCAGTTAACAGGAGGTGGGAAAGGGATGGGCATATAATAAAATGACAAAACACCTCCCCAAGAATGGGAACAAACTCACTTATCCACCTGAACTGATTGAAAATGCAGCTACCTAGAAGTGGATAAGTTGGTTGATCCCACTTGTTTTGGATGCTCAACTTCATGCTCAGGAGTGAGCGTGACAAGTGGTGACTCTTCATAGTCTACTTCCAAGTGGGCCAGATGTCTCATAGGGCATCCCCTTGAAATGAAATGCAAATCAATAGAGTTGATCGCATGCCTCTGATTTGATTCTTTCTCTTCTTGCTGGTCTGAATGTGCTGGTTCTTGTCATTCAACTAGAAATATGGTTGCCTCCACCCTATAAACAAGATGCTCATGATTTTATGAATTAATCTCAAGAAATGATACCTGAACATGCTTGATGGAGAAATCTCCTTCATCAAAGAGCTAATATCCCTGTTAGATAATCAAGAACAAATCTTTAATTTGTTCTTGCTCATGTTTGATCTCCACATCGTTATCTTCAATAAAATATGGAAGCTCCACAAACAGATTTGCATCAACAACCTCTGCACTTTTCAGCATAGAGTAGCATGTTTTCTTTTTTTATGATCTAGAAACTCACTGTCATGCTCGGCCTCACATCTCAGTAACCCACCATTATTTTCAATGTCCCTACGCTAGTTCAGAACTATTTTTAATATTGGCATCTGCATGCCTTCTCCATCTTCAATATAACTGGGCAATTCATCAAATAGAGTGGCATCATCGACTTTTGGACCAATTGGAATAGTCCCCTCCACCATGCCCTTATCCTTTGACTGTTGCTTGACCTGTCTCTACAACTGGAACTCTTCACCATGCTTTCTTTGCATTTTTCTTTCATTCCTTTTGTTCAAAGCATGGGAAAACTCTTCAAATGAGCCAAAATCTAGGGGATTCAACCCTGCGCCTGAATTAGCACTAACATCATGCTTGATGCATTGTTGTTCTAACTGATTTGGCCTAACTTCTTTCTGCGCCAAGTTTGAATTTTCAGTTGTAATAATGCATGAGGGTTCATTATTTACAAGTGACTCTTCCCTTGCTATAGGTATCTCCTTCCTTGGCTCGTCCCTCCAATTATCCTGGTAGACAATAGGTCCACCTTTGAAAAGTGAAATAGTGTTAGGGCAAGAGGAATAACAAGGGATGTGAGTCGGAAGGGCTTCTTGAGAGGGATGTTCTTGAGGAGTGATAGGCTAAATTTGTGTAGGAACAGAATCTCGTGAAGGCTGGGGGCCTTTGAAACTTGGATTTTGAAACTGGAAAGTTGTTTTGGAGGCTCAGAGGGGTTATCTTGCCTGAAGCTTGGGATCTTGAATTTGGGGGTTATTTATGCTATAGGCTAGACTTGTGTAGAAGGGAGGGGTTGTCTGAAACTAGGAACGAAGGGAACTGATTAGGCTTTTAATCTCTGGACTTTGGCAAGTAGTTGCCTCATCTATTCTTCTTTAACTGCAATCTACAAAGCTAGGCCTTCTCGATAAGCTCTTTCCTGGGGCTCCAACTGTTGCTGGTGAAGATGAGCCTTATAAGCAAGCTCATCTTGTTGCTGG
This sequence comes from Cunninghamia lanceolata, assembly GCA_027924645.1. Classification (NCBI taxonomy): domain Eukaryota; kingdom Viridiplantae; phylum Streptophyta; class Pinopsida; order Cupressales; family Cupressaceae; genus Cunninghamia; species Cunninghamia lanceolata. Next base: position 227,357 of record BSBN01001480.1, read on the forward strand.
TTATACCTTTGCTCTCTGTTAATGTCATCCAACATCCTATTAACGCACAACAAGAGGTCTTTGCCACTCATGTTGTTAAAATCATAGCCACTTGAGATGGGTTAGGAGGGCAGTCGTACTGATTAAGGATGAAGTGGTTTTCTTGGGGTTGATAATAGGCATTATTAGGTGGCCAAGAAGATTGAGCACAGGTGGGATGGAGGTAAGCATCATGAGGATTCTAATATCCTATTCTTGCAGGGTTGTATGGCATAAAACTAGAGGTGTTTGGGGCCTAGTATTGCTAGTATGGGGGCCAATAGCCTGCATTTCGATTAGGAGGGGAATTACCATAATTCCCATAAAAATTTAACATTTTATAGCATTGAAAAATAGAGATGTATCAAAATATTCTTTGAAAACAAGGGTAATAGGTCTGCCTTTAGAAAATAAGCTCATACCAGAGAGAGTCGCCAAGTGATTAGAAGCCCTGAAGACTGGAAAAGACCAGAAGCATCACCGAACTTTGATCTTTGATGAATTGTTAAGCACTTGAGCTACTTTCACCAGCAGATTTGTTTAGCAGATTCACCATGGTGTTGAAGAAGACTACCCTGAATGGAAAGATGCATTTAAGAACACACCAAATCCTTCAATGGATGATAAAGTTCATCGAACTGGTCCCACCAAGCATGCTAGAAATTGTTATGTGAAATTGCACCATGCTTGAAGCTCGTTCAAGCAGTCCAATGACACAATGGGACCGATCTCAAGGTGTGGGACCTTGTTGATGAGATCAGACCTCCAGAGACGTCTGGGTCCTCTTTTTGAGCTTAAGGCTTAGAGAATTGAAGTAAATCAATTGCTAATATTTGCAGGGGAAAAGGGGGAGAAGAACTACTGAAATTAAAAGAGGTAATGCACCAAGATTCAGGATGTTTGAATGCAACTAAAATAACACAATAATGATCTCAAAAGCTAAAGGGAAAGCGCACAAACTCATAGGGATTCAAATAGAGGTTAAGGTAGAGAGATGAAAGCATGAAAGGGGCCATTTTATCCACAATACATAGTTTGCATCTATCAAATAAACACAATGCAAGAACAATGAGAGAGGCAGCTTCAGTTTATATTGATCATATAGGCTAAATAGCCATTACAAAAAAAGAAAAATTTATTACAGGCATGAAATAGACACAAAATGTTAGACTCTCCTTCATTGTTGAACTGGTGTAGAGACATGAGAGACTCAGCAGAAGAGTACAGTCCATCAAATCCACCTAGTTCTGGAGAAAACCACAAGGTCTGAACCAACAACAAAATTTTTGCCTCTAGAAGTGACCCAATGCAGCCAACCAATAGAAATACATATTCTTCATATGAATATATAACTTCTACAATCCATTATGGTAGCCCTGGGCATTGAAAACTAGTCAACAAGTTATGTGCATACTGTATTAAAATCAGGCCTACTACAACATCAGAAAATTTGCACATTAGAAGCATACCCATACTCTGACAATCTGCAAACTAACGTAAGAAGATCGCTTGTCCAAACTCAATTTCTGACATCTGCAACATCTAATATATTTGTTTTGTCCTTTAGATGTACCCATTTATTGAAGAATTTCACTGTTTGAACAACTTGCATGGTACAGCTCTGCAGAGTCCTAAAATCAGCCCTTAAAGCTTTTACAACACTTTAAAATATTTAAATTTGTTTCATTCTAAAGTATCATCCATTTTCATTGATTTTCCTCTTTTTTGTCCTTTTATTTTGCCTATCGAAAAAATCCCATTTTTTAGAACTATTTCTCCTTTTGCCTTATCAACAAAATCCTCATTTTTTCATAACCAAGCTCTCTTGGCTTTAGTCGGCAATTTCTTCATTTCCTAAACTTTTGGCTCTCTATCAGTGAAATCTCATCCTTTCTAGCTTGGCCGCTTTTGCTTTTTCTTCAATCGGAAAAGCCTGATTTTGGCAAACCATCCTTTGACCCTTTTCTTCTATTTTGCCCTATCGGAAAACTTTTACTTTTCAAAATCGGGTGTCTTTTGTTCTTTTCCTTATTGGCAAACTTACAATTTTGCAAACTTTTTCCATTTGGTTCATTTTTGCCTTATCATCGAATTCTGCATTTCACGAACCAAGCTTGCCCTTGACTTTTCTGACTTTCACCTTATCGGCGAATTTTCGCTTCCATGAACTTGGCCTTGTCTGTATCTTTTATGTTTTGGCGCTAATTTTACCTTGTCAGTAAAAGTGTCTTTTGCCTAACCTTATTTTTTTTCTATTTGCCCTTATCGGCAAGGTGTCACTTTTTCAAACTCTACCCTTCACTACTTTATCGACAAATTCCTCATCTATTAAACCTCTTCTTTTTGACCATCCTCCTTTATTAGCAAACTCACTTATCGGCAAACCATGATAAAACTAAGCTACTTGCTTTGTTCTCCACTTTGTCGATCTTCTGATTTTGCATTTGTTGGCAAAAGTCAATTTCATGAACCATAATGTCCTTTGACTCCATTTTCACCTTTATTGGCGAAATTGACTTTTACCGAACCTTGTTTCTTTTCCTACTTTATCGGCAAATTATCCATTTGTCAAACTTTTTTTTGTCACGCCTTCTCTTTTCACTTGCCTTATCGACAAATCCTCCCTCAGCCAAATCTTCTGTCAGCGAACTTGGAGGTTCGCGAACCTCCACTTTTGTCGACAAAGCCATCTTCTGCTTTTTTTGTTCCTTATCAGTGATTCTCCTCCTTTTTGAACTTAGGTAGCCTCCTTCTCATTTTGCCTTATTGACAAACTTTTGCTTTTGTGAACCTCCTTCCTACCAATTTCTCATCTTTTCGCTTTGGGCCCCTTTGGTTAGCGAATCACCCTATCAACGAACCTAGGAAAATTCAAACCACTTAGCAAGTTTGAGTTTTCACCGATTCGATGATAACTATTCTTTTTCTTTGCCTTAGTCTTTCTGCCACCATGCGCTTTCTCTTTTCGCTTTGTCAACAAAGTCACCGGTCAGCGAACTTAAGGTTCATCAAACCAAAAGTTTGCCAACAAAGACAAACATCCGCTTTCACTTCATCTCTACCTTGGCCACATCATTGTTTCCTTGGTTGCCTATTCTTTTATCGCAAAGTCACTGATTAGCGAACCTATCAATCGACGAACTTAAGGTTCACCAAACCAAAAGTTTACCAACAAAGGAAAACATTCTTCTTTCCTCATCTTCTTTGAAGAGAACACACGCCACTCATGTCTTCATTTTCTTCAGTCGGTGAATTCGCTGATCGGTGAACTAAAGGTTCGCAAAACCTCAAATTTGCCAACAAGGAAAATTTGTGTTCTTTCCCTTTGTTTCTTTGCTATCTTGCCTTAGCCAATTCACCCCTATTGGCAAACTAGTGAATTGGCGAATCGGCGAACTGCTGAACCAAAAGTTTGCTAAACTACATTTTGCTAACTAAGGCAAAAAGACAAGCAAAAACTTAGAATTTTTTGGGGATTTTTCTGGGTTTTCCTGGGCTTTTTGCAAGGGTTTTCCTCCTTCTATTTGGGCTTTCTCTAATCATATTTTTCTAATAAGAGGGGATTTCTGGAATATTTTGGGCTAGACAAATATGATAACAGTTAATAAAAGAAAGAGTGTGTATATTGTTTTGTAACTACCATTTCTATTTAATTCTATATGTAGAAGCATCATTCTTTAACAAAACCATGGATCAACATAACATGAGACTTGATTGATCCTTGGAAAAAAGTATTTACAAAATAAGTAAAAAATAATTGTTGAATAATTGTTAGCACATTAAATAGTCTAAGTAATTATTCTAAGGTAAAGGTGTATTGATGTGATAATTTATAATGCATTTAGAAAATGAAAAATAGTATATTTGAACTAGATTGAAGTTGTGTGAAACATGAGATGCTAGTTTTATTTGTAACTATATTCAAAGGCATTTAAGAGTTTTTATTTTTGACCAATTTTGCATGTTCTCACTTTTCTTGGGACCTACCTCAACACCTCTACTAAGACAACATGGTTAAGGTATTCAACCTTCATTGTACCAAAGGAACACTTGGAACACTTCACACATTATTGATTATTTGATATGAGTTTTAAGGTTTGGTCCAAGTGAATTAGATGATCTTCCCATGTCTTGTTGTAAATAAAAATGTCATAAAAGAAAATTAATATAAATTTTCAAAGGAATGGACAAAAAATGTGGTTTATCAAACACTAGATTGTGAATGGTGCATTTGTGAGGCCAAATTGTATCACAAAAATTTCATAATGGCACAATTGTGGGTTTAAAAAGATCTCTTAGGGGTATTTTATTCTTGTAAGTGAATCTGGTGGTAGCTAAATTGTAAATCTAACTTGGAGAAGAAGTGGGCTCCATGCAATTCATCTAATAGTTCATCAATTATAAGAATAGGAAACTTGTCCTTGGTATTAATTTTATTTAACTCTTGAAACTACACACAAATAACATGACCCATCTTTCTTTTGGACTAGGAGCATCATGGAGGAACAAGGTATAACAATCAAAAAAATGACCCTTACATCAAGCAATTCCTAGAGCATCTTCTCAATTTCTATTTTCTACATATAGGGATATCAATATGGTTGAATTTTTAGTGGTTGACTACCCATATTTATTTGTATTGCATGATCTTGGGAGCATTGAGGTGGTAATCAATAGGGTTATACAAATACTTGAGAGTGTGTAGCTTGTCAAAGATTAATTGCAAGTTTTGGGATTCAACTAAGCTCGTCGTTTCTCATTTGTACAACATAATGTTAAGCCATGACTCCTTGAGGATTCATTTTTAGTAACTTCTCCATGAGATCTGAACTAATAATTTTAGTGGGTCTTGTTGTGATGCCCTTTAAGGTATATTGTTTCCCATTAGTCATGACTTGCATCCACATTTTGAAAAATCCCACAAGATGATCCCAACATGTGAAGCCATTGAGCCTCCAAAACTATGTTTTATACATCTAATTGAAAGGGAGAGCATGCCAAATTGCATATTGTAATCACCCACTAAAATCTAAATATTCTAACATTTGCCCTTGCAAGATAATGTACCTCCATTAGTGATCATCACCTCAAAGTTGTTGTCTACTTGGCCACCTGAGGGTCAATGAAGTTATGGGTGTTGCTTGAGTCAATGAGGATGGTTAAGTAAGGCCCCTAGAAGTATCCCAACACCTTCAAAGTTTGGGTCATTATGTTCCCTAATAATGCATCACAAAACATTTTGAGGTAGAGTCATCACTTAGACCAATCTCTTTAGGTTATTCCTCGAATGGACTTTCTTCTTAGGCATCTAATTTGTTGGATATAAAAGGTGCCTCAACATTTAGTAGATCTAGTTTATGTTAGGTACATTTATGATGGTACATATTTATCATCACAATTGTACACATCCCTTTTGTTCTTTTAGCTACCATCTCCTCAAGAGTTGGGCGCTTGATTGGTAGCAATCAAGTGCTTGATTTGGTGTTGGTTAGAATGATAATGGATTTTTGACTTATGGTGGGTTATATGGAAGATGTTGGCCAATAAATTTATCCTCATCTAATTTAGCCAACCACTAATAGCTTCCATTAAGGTGGCAGGTTTAAACATTTTGAATGCAACATGAATGTATTTCTTCAAGCCATTAATAAAGTAACTTTTGAAAAAGCATCATCTAGCCCACTTGTCCAATTTGCCAATTTTTCACGTTGAGTATGGTAGTAGCAGACATAGTGAGTGTGTCTTAATTTAGTCGATATCCTCTAAATTTTTCATATTCACTTAGAGAAAATTAGGTAAGTATTTATTCACAAAATTGATCTCATGTGAGTGCACCATATGTTTTCTCAAACCACTAATACCATTAGATAGTTTCATGTTCAAAGTTGAGTGAAGCTATGAGACATTTTAGTTAAGAGAGTTTAGTTAATAGAAAAATATTGTTCTACTCTAGATATAACTAACTTGTGGGGTTTTCATCTTGAAATTTAGGGAAATCTAGTTTAGGTTTATATGGTGTCCCTCCATAATGTAGTTCACTTGAAGTGTGTTGCCCCATGTTAGAACATTTTCCAATAGATAATTGTCCATCTATTAAAATTGTGGATCATAGTATTGCATTTGGCATTAAGTTTAGTTAATCAACTTTCACAGTCATTAATTTTATCCAACTTGTCCAACTTAGACAATTGTTGGAGTATAATAAAGTACATTGATTGTATTGTTTTGATTTCCACATCCAACTTTTCCAAGGAAAGGTTTCGAGAGTGTTTGATGGAAAAGGGAGACTTAGCTTAAAACCCTAAACTAGGTCCAACCCTCTTCTATCAACATTGGAACACAAACCGAGCTTGTCTTCTACCTTTGAAGGAGAGCCAAACTACAAGGGTTTTGTCCCTTTGTTGTATCAAAGAGTGCTAACCAAATCCAACTAATCAAACTAGGGCAAATTAGGAAAACCTAATTGAAAAAGATAAGTGAATAGATGACTGACATAGACTGTTACAAAAAATTTGAGACAATAGCAAAGATTAGGGGACAGAGAGGAACTGGAACCTGGGTTTGAGGGTACAGAGGAACCAGGGCGCTAGGTGTCCTAGACCCATATTAGGGTTCTATAGAATATTTTGATTTGGATGTCTTTATCTATCTATCTTCCCGCTTCTTGTCACTTGTTGTTGTCTGACTCCACCGAATGTGACCTGTACACAAACAAGAAGAGAAAGGATTGTGTTGTTTTTAGGGGCTTTCCTTAGTCAAACCTCATGTTAGTTTTTCTAGCTCCACTATAGCAATGATTAGAGATCAAAGAGTGTGTGCCCTAGGAGGGTAGAGGCAAGATTTGTTATAAATGATGAAATAATGAATATAAATGGTAAATGTTACCACAAGATATGAAACCCTAGTTGGAGTAGGTGACTTAATACCATGCACCAACAAGGAGATAGAAAGTGAACTTCCTTCAAGACCTGCAAACAAGCATCATAATATCCACATGTAAAGAGCTATTCCAATCATGAAGAATACTTGAGCATAGGAGAGTAATTCTAACATTCTAATCTTCTCTGGTTATGTAAAATGAATAACAAGACTCCTTCTTATATGCATTCCCACTCACTATTGGTGAATAAAACCAATTGAGGCTGACAAGTGTAAACCAAAGGAGTGTCCTAAGCTGACACCACCAAATTAAGCTCGGGGCTAACAACTGGGCCTAGGGCGTTGGGTGCCCTGGTCCTTTATCCCCCACAAACTCTAGGGACTGCTTAATGGGGTGATCTTAGTCTAGCCCTAAGTTTATTTGTCAGGATTTATTCATCAGGATCAAGAATTGATTGTTTATTGTTCCATTAGGTGTAAAAATAGATCCAAATTAGCAAGGGTAAACATTTTACTCCATAAAATTTAGCCCCCACTTTAGTGTGGGTATGAACTTACGTTCGTACTCACACTAAAGTAAGGAGAAGATAGATTTCAAGCATGAAAACATAGAACCCAAAGAATTCCTCCAAGTTGTGGACCATAGTAGCCCCAAAGCTTAGGATTCTAAGGTTGTAAAACATAGGAAAAGAAATTTCAAACACGTAAGTCATTGTAACATATTTCACACATACATGGAGTAATAGAAGCATATATAAGGAATACATGCAAGAGACACATAATACATGTTATCCTATTTTGCCTTCTGGCCAAATAGCCTACGGATCCATGAAATCCTACTATTTTCACCCTTTTGAAATGCAAGAGAAAACCACCCAAAATGGATGAGTCCCAAAAATCCTAAGTTTTCCTTGTGTTTTTAGTGTTCTTAGAGTTTCAGAGTTTGGTCTTCTCCTCTCCATCATGCCATGTCTATCAGCCTCGAACTCTGCCTTGGGAACTTGCTTTTCACCTAAGCACTTCGGGCGCCGGAGGTCAGGAGTTCCTTATTTTCTCTTCTTCTAATGGAAGGTGGTAGGCGGAGAACGTGAAGTCTGAGCTCCACTATTTTCCTTTGGAAATGTTTCTAAGTGTCTTGGAGGTTGAGGGTCGGAGGTTTTAGCTTCCTCCTTCTCTTTTGGAAGTCGGAAGGCCCAGGGCCCGATCTCTGCCATTTTCAATGTTCTTGAGTGTTGCGGAGTGCAGATGTCAGGGTTGTTGTCTTCTCCTTTTCCTTTTTGGAAGGCAAAAGGTGGAGGGCCCAAAGGCTGAAGTCTGTCAAACTACAAATATGGCTAAGTCTTTTGAAAAGCGGAAGTTGGGAATTCTCTCTTCTCTCTTCTTTGTCGAAAGCGACAAGCGTAGGGTCCAAAGCCCGAACTTTGTTGTTTCCTTCTTCAAACAATTAAGTCTTTCAAATTTGCAGAGCTCGAGGTTCTTCTCTTCTTCCTTTTCTTGAAGAAGCCGAATGGCAAAAGGTCTAAACTCATAACTCCACTGAATCCTTTTAAATGGTTACTCAGTCATGGAGGTCAGGGTTTTTCTTCTTCCTCTTCCTTTTGGAAGGTGAAAGGATGAAGGCCCATGGCCCGATCTCTACCAATTTCTCAAATCAACTAAGTGTTGCAGAAGCAAAGGTCAAGTTCTTCTTCTTTCCAAAGAACAATGCAATGGTGAAGGCTTGACCCTCGAAGCCCAACGATTTCTCTTCTCTTGAACTTCAGAGGCTGGGGTTTCCTCTTTCACCTTTCCAAACCTGATCAGTGGAAGACTAATCAGAGGAAGTCTGATCTATTGGGGCCCAACCTTTTTTCCTTCTAGAAACATTTTCTATAGTTTAGAGCACGATGGGACTGCTTAGCAACCCTCTTGGTCACCATTAATGCTTCTTCAGAGTTTAATTTCTTGTAGATGGATTTCTAGCCTCCCCATGCTATTGTAGCCTCAATTGCATTAAATCTTTGTACCTAGGGCATGGGCGGACACTCTTCTTCAATGGATTTCATGGGTAGAGCCATGTGGGTGTGCTCCATGGACACATAATGAAGTTATTGCGGTATGGGTGACGTTCTTTCTTGTTCACTTCTCTTTCCATGTCCATGGCTACTACAATGCGATTTGTAAAAGCTATTTATGCATGTGTAAAAGATGTATTTCTGTTGGTTGGTTGGTGGGTCTGTATTTAAACTAGAATGCTTCATGCTTGATCTTGACCTCATGATATTTCCCAAAACTACATGAATCTGATTGATTGTGTCCTCTTCTGGACCTCTTTGTCTTCATTTTAGTTCAACTATGAGGGGAAAGCTATCATTCTGTGTCTCCCTGATATGTATTTAGCTTTTCTATCTTTGTAATAGCTATTTAGCCTCTATGATTAATATAAGAAACTAATTTTGCCTCTCATTTCTCTTTCACTGTGTCTGTTTGATTATTTTTCACTTATTTTGTGGATAAAACGGTCCCTTTATAGGTTCTAGCATTCTATTTTGGCCTCTAATCGAGAATAGATGAGTCTGTGTTAGTCTATTTATCCTTTGAAATCATTATTGTGTTATGTTATCTCCAACTGAACACCCTAAATCTTGTTGTATCATTATTTCCCCTTCTGCATCCCTTCTCTCCCTTTTTCGTGGTGATAATTAGCATAGGTTTAGTCAATTACTCTGAACCTTAAGTTCAGAAAGAGGAACCATCCTTTTCTAAAGGTCTAATCTCATTTACAAGGTCCCACACCTTGAGATCAATCCCATTGTGTCATTGGAATGCTTGGACAACCTCCAAGTAGGGTGCAATTTCACATGACAACAATACACAAAGGTAATACACGCCATACACAATGAATACACACTTGAAATGAAGCATACAAACAAGGCATAAAGTATACATGGAATACACATGGAAAACATGATGAAGACACACAAAACATTTTGCTAGGAAAACATAAAGAATACATGGAATCATTAAGGGAATACAAGTTCAAACAATACATCACACAAATAAACATGGAAAAAAACACACAAGCAACATGACTCTAACACTAGCTTGCTCTGTCACTAGGGGTCATGTGAAGAGAAGTTCTCTCATGGATCATGGACTAGTAAGGACTGTCAAATTACTAGGTGACCATGACAAGTCACATGAAGCACATGGGCTAGCAAACTTCGTTATACTAGGTGGCTCATGGACCAACAACAAAATGGAAACATCATGGGCTGGTGAGGACCGCCAAATCACTAGGTGAGTTCCATGTCAAGTGAATGCATCACAAGCTAGTGAGCACTGCCAAATCACTACATGAGCTTCATGTCAATCATAATAAACAAGTGTATAATCAAAAGAGCATAGCACGATGTATGCCCCCACCTTAAAGTGATTGCTTACTTCCTTGGAGAGTAAAATTTACTTTAAGGTAGAACAAAATACAAGACAGGCATGAGAACTTTTTGGAAGCACATGCCCACATGATATGTGTTTGCAAAAGCTACATCACAACAAGGGGTTGCCCCTAGAAAAGGAAAACTAAGGTGATGCTACGAGCATGATACACAATGGCTTGTGTAGTCATGGTATGATGCTAAGCATAGCAACAAGGTGCCACATAAATCAAATCATACAAGTAATTATCATGTTAGAGTGAATAATATAAATTAATAACACAAGGGGATCTACCTGACTGACATCAGTATATGAATAGTTGTATAATAGGAGACATCTCATGATTATAAATATTTGGAACTGTCATCATCCACCAGTCGGTAGAACTATGGAGACAAAGAAATGAATATCGTGCATGAAAGAAAATATAAAACTTTGGGTCAACAAGGATGGATGCTAAATCAACCTATGCTATGCATTGTCCCCAAAGGAAATAGAAATGATAAAATGCAATTTACGACATAAAAAGGAATGATGATACAAATAGAGAGAATGTCACAATATATTTCAATCCCTTTGTATCCTTGCACCAGTGAGGGTGTCAAGGGTCATCCAAAGAGAGCTTAATAAACATAAATAACACATCAAGCAACACAATACAGGGGAAAACAATCAAATGCACTCATAACACAAGAGAGGTGCCACACTCACGAGTAGGCCTAAAGTAAATCATCTACCTCCCAATCTTGCTCATCACCATTTAAGGATGGTGGGCAAGATGCAAGAAGAACTACAACAAGTGTGTTGCAAGTAGCAAGAGCCATACATGTATTGTTATTACCTTTGGATTCGCTATTGGAATATAGCACTATAGGTTCCGCTATGGGTTGTGAAGCACTGTCTTTTACTAGAGGAAAGAAAACACTAGTAGATGTCTCCTTCGCATTTGTCAGTGAATGATGCTTGCGAGGAGGGATAATCTCTCCTCCTACGGCAAGGCGAACAATAGCATGATGATGCTTATTTTGCTCTCTTGCAATTTGATTTCTATTAGTTTTGTTTGTGATGTTTGCTAGGGGAACTGTAATATCTCCCAACATGGGTTCCTTTTTTTCCTTTGCTTCAAGAACATTAGAAGAAACGAGAGGAACTACCAAAAGTTGAGAGACCACAGGGGGAGGGTTCCTTAAAGTGGGCTGCTCTTCTCTCTCAACTTGTGAAATAGGTGGAGGTACTTGAGCATCCACAGGTGGTTGAGAAACCTCAGGAAATAATTTACGTGTAATTGATTGCTTTTCACTAGTCTCCGAAGAGGCAGGTTGGACAAAAGTAATATTACCATTGTGAGGAGGTCTATTTTGTGCCTGACGGTTGCCACATTTTCCTTGAAGGGATGGAGGAGGGGGAATATCAGCATATCTACCAAATGCTCGGTGATGGGGAGGAACCTTCAATTTGAGCTTAACTTCGTTAACCGCCTGTAGGACATGGGGAACTATTATCGTAGCCTAAGAATATCAAGAGGGTTTGGGGACATCACTAGAAGGTATGTTACTAAGTGACAATTCAAAAATTTTATTTACCTTATATTTTTGATATGATAAAAAGAATAGATCTTCCCTAGTTCGAGCAACTCTAACTAGTTTTGGCCAGAACTAGTCAAGTGTAAAGTGTCCATGATAAGCTATGGGTTGGTACCGACTGTGATGTATAGTGTGCACACGTCCCTCAAATGGAAACTTTAAGCATTTATGAACCATAGAGGGGACTACCTACATGGAGTAGAGCCATGGGTGACCCAATTTCACATGAAATAAGTCTGATGTTGGAATGATAATAAAATTAACTGTTGTCTCATTTTGCCCAGGCCAAAATAACCCAAAACATCCCTCCTTCCATCAGAGAAATTTGATTTGAGAAAGCATAAATGGAAAGATAAGTTCCCCTTAGAAAATCTCAGAAAAATCCCAAAAAAAATCTAAGTTTTGACTTTTATTTTGCCTTATTCTGCAAAATTTTAGTTTGGCAAACCTTTGGTTCGACGGTTGGGCAATTCATCAGTTCGCCAATTCATCAATTTGTCAATTGAAGGGGCAAGGTGAAAGGAAAGTGTCCAAGGCAAGCACTTGGAAATTCACTAAGGAAAGAGTTTCGCCTTGTCGGCAAAAGTTTGGTTTTGCAAACCAGCCTATTAGGGGAAATTTAAATAAAAAATGGGCCTCCTAAGAAACTCTAAAAAAACAAAAATTATCTCATATAATACAAATTATTTAAATATAAATAAATATAAATTACTTAACTACATGAGTTAAGTGGGGACACATGTTTCTATTATAATTCCTTAGAAAACTCAAGTTCATTGTTTTTTAAAGTGGTAACATATATTTCTATTATAATTTATTAAAAACTCAATTTCACTTTTCATTTTAGATTATTTCTTTTTTCTTGATTATTTATTTTTTATTTAAAAAGTCTTAAACTCAAGTTCATTGTTTTTCTAAAGTGGTAATATATATTTCTATTATAATTTATTAAAAAAATCAAGTTCCCTTTTCATTTTAGATTATTTCTTTTCTTGATTATTTCTTTTTATTTAAAGTCTTTTATCTAAAAGTTATATTTAAAAAGCCACACTTCCTAATTTTAAAACAAACTCTTATAGTAGTTTATTTTTAATTTTTTTGAATGTGTGTATATATATGAAATAATATTTTACAATAGCTTTTTTGTTTTCTTTCTCTAAACTATAAATAAAAATTGTTAGCTTTTTTTATCCAATAAATTTTTATCATAAATATTTTTTATTTTTTTTATTTTTGTGTTTTTATTTTTCTCTCTTCAATAATATTTTTATTGTGAATATTTGTTAGCTTTTTATTTTTCTTTTTCCAATAAATTTTTATTTTTCATTGAGTTATTTTGAAGATAAATATTTTTAAATATGTGAGAGAAGAATATTTATTTCTAAAGAATTTTTTTTTAGTATATAAAATTTAAATTAGCTTAAAAAAAGTACTAAATAAAAAATTTGAATGTAGCTTTAAAATATTTATCTATTATTTTTTATGTATGTTTATTTAAATAAACACGTTTATATTATTTATAAATAGTAGCAAAGTACAAGTAGCTTAGATATTTTATTTTATATTTTATATTTTAGTTTTATAAATTTAATATATTAAATCAAGTTTCATATTATCATTTTATATAATAAATTGATGATTTTATATATTTATAATTTTATGTATATTTAAATTTATGATTTTATAGATTTAGAATTAATATATTAAATATGTTTATAGTAGGTTTTATGATTTTTAATGCCATTAAGGAATAAAAGAAAATTTTTAAGAAAAGATTTGTTGAAATATTTTTGAAATGCTTTTTAGATTTTCTTTTTCCTAAAGAATGAAAGTATTTTTTAGAAAACATAATAATTTCTATAATAGAACTTAAGAATATAAATCAAAAAAACAAAAAGAATCTTTATTATTTAGAAAGATGATTGAGATAGAATAGGATATGTAGAGTTAAATTAACCATCATGAGTTAATTCATAGGATTTTAGAAAGTTTTATTTTATTAAATAAATAATTTTATTTTCATTTTGGATGATGTCATTGTACAGGTTGATGGCATCTTTTAGTTGATTTTTGATAACTCAAAAAGATGATGATGTCATCCTTAGGAGGCCCATTTTTTATTTAAATTCCCCTAATAGGCTTTGGTTCGTCGATCGGCGAATTTGCTGACAAAGGTAGAAGCAGCTAAGGCAAAGACAAAGAAAGAGCTAAGGCAAGGGGAAACAAAAGAAGTCAACCACAAAGAAGCAAAGGGAAGTTGGGGAGTCGGCAAAAAGGAGAACTCGCCAACTAGCTCATAATTCTCAAGGTTCGCTGACTAAGGAGGAGGAAGAGGAAAGGAAAGAAGAAAATTGATTAGGGCACAAGCAGTTTACAGAATTGAAAATTCACTAATAAGGCGAAAGGTGAAGGAAAGTTGGTTCATGGCAAGGAGATTTCACTGATAAAGAAGGATAAATAGAGGAAGTCGAGCAAGTCAAGTTCGCAAATGGGGGAGTTTGTTGATAAGGCAAAATAGAAGAAAAGAAAGAAGCAAAGTTAGTTCACGAAATTGGCATTTCATCGATAAATAAGGAGGCCAAGTTAAAAAAAAATAGAGATTTTGCCAATAGGGCAAAATGGAAGACCAAGATGCCCAAAAAGAGGAAGAGGGAGATGGTTTTGAAGATTAAGATCTTGCTGATAAGGCAAAAGGCAAGGCTAGGAAGTTCATGAAATGAAGAAATCACCAACTAAAGGGAGAAGATAGAGAAAGTTCACAACAATTAGTTTTGGCTGACTAAAGAGAAAGGCAGAAGGCAGAGGCAAGCTTGGTTCATGGAAATGGGATTTTGTCGATAAGGCAAGATAAAAGACCAGAATGATGAAATTAATGGAATATGATATAATGCTTTAGAATATTTTAAAAAAATTAAATATTTTAAAGTGTTGTAAAAGCTTGAAGGACTCAATTTTCTGTTGTTGCAGAAGGGATTTAATACCTAAAGTACAAATATTGCAGAGAAGTCAGAATCAGGTAGTTGAAACAATTAAATTCTTTAATCTGATTGTACAAGAAGGGACAAAATGGATTTTTCTAGTACATGGAAGGATTTTAGACCTTCCTTCTTCAATGTGTTTGACATCCCATGCGTGCAGGAGATCTTCTTCTGCAAGTTTGCAGACCTGGCAGAGCATGGCTATTGTCCCTTTCTGTAGGTCTTCTAACAGGGCTTCTGAGCCAGAAATTAAATGCAGTGTGGGCACTTGGGAAAGGTAGTTGACTGATTTTTAGTGCCCAATGCTGCAGATTGATTCAAAATGCTATATATACATGAAGCAAAGATGAAAAAGGTTGTTGTTAGCTATTGTTCTGTGTTGTTATGTTGGCTAGATAATTTGTTATCACAGGTCTTGTAATGCAATTGTAAGAACTAGTAGAATTTGATGTATCGTGCATACAACTAGTCCTTTGATGTCTTCTAGTCTAGGTCACCAATGAATGTAATCAATTATTTTGTATCTTTTTATCCTGTAGCAAATTGATCTACTGTGTAATGACTTTCTAGCCTTCATGACTAATATAGACTATTATTTCACTTCTCTGTTAAGTTTTTATTCTATGTTTATTTGAGAATTAGATGTTGGTATTGTGGGAAAAATGACCCCTTTCTTAGCTTTAGTTCTCTGTCGAACCTCTATGTAGCTTATATGAATCTGTGTGAGCCTTTTACAGTTATGAAGTCATTGTTGTGTTAATTCAGACAAAATTAAAACACATTATAAATCTAGTGCATCACCTCTTTAAATTATAGTATTCTTCTTCCCCTTTTCCCTATGAGCAGTATTAGATTTAGTTTAATTCTCTGAGTCTTAAGCTCAGAAAGAGGAACCAGCCTTCTCTGGAGGTTTGATCTCATCTGCAAGGTCCCACACCTTGAGATTAGTCCCATTGTATCATTGGAATGCTTGAATAGGCTTCAAGCAAGGTGCAATTCCAGGTGATAACAGTTTATGGCATGCCTGGTGGGACTCTATACTCTGAGTAAGAGATGGACTAAGAAATTTTGATGTTGTTCTTAGTTTATTCACTATTGTGGAAGCATTCAACAAGCACCCTGTGACTCTATTGGTTTAGTATCCAGATCAATTCAACATTTCATGCATGAAGTGCAAACCGGATCTTCCTCTAGAGGTAACTTTCGATTCATTAAGCTATCATTTACTAATTCAAAAAGAAGTAGACTATCTAGGTCCCATGTAAGGGAGAATAGGAGTGTTGTCCCATATCCTTCAAGAGCCCAGTCTACCCCCCCTCTAAGTAGATTCTAGTATTCAAGAAGGAGCTTGCATATACCTAGAATTAATTTAAATATCCCCAGTATGGCAAGGAACCTTCCATTTGTTGCCCTCAATGGGGGTAGCCCTCTTGACCTAGCCTAGTATGATGATATACCCACCTCCACTTCAAAAGCAATTTCGCTCTTCACTGATGAAAATTCCACCACCCCTGCTGAGTATATTCAGAACATTGCTAGTGTCTGCTCTATCCTTAATGTCACTGCAGATAATGTGGTTGTGAGGCTTCTATCTTCTTCCTTCAAAGGGAAATCCCTTCAGTGGTATAGAGGTCTCCCAACTAATTCCATTCACAATTGGGATCATTTGGGAACTAGATTATGCCAACACTTTGAAGACAAGAGTGACCACATGTCACTGATGGAGCAGCTAGCTACAATAAAAAGACCCCCAATGAATATATGGTGGACTTCAACTATAGGTTTCAAAAAACATGGGACATGATCCCATTATTGGTAAAACCCTCCCCAAACACTACATTCATATATTATTTGAGGTCTCTAATTTCTAACATTGTTGTCATGATTCAATCTATGGGAGGGATTGTGTTACTAGACACATATGACATAGCTATCAGAGTAGAAAACTACCTAATTCAGGATAGGAAGATTGCTCCAAGGCCAGCAATGCTTTTATTTTCAAAGGCTCTTGTTATTCATCTTGTTATAGCTCCAATTCCTATGATGGTCACCCCCGCAACCTCTTCGATGACATCCTCAAATCAATTGTATGAGGTTAAGACTCTGCTGCAAAGCTTTGGAAATGGGTTGGTAGCACTAAAAAGACAAAATGCACAACCTAACAAACCATATCAGCCATTTAATCATAATTATCAGCAAAACAAGCCACCATATTAGGGGAATGTGCAAAGGCAAAATTAGCCTAGTTATATCAGGCCACTAAATGCTGTGCATCCTAATGTTGTGAGCACATCTAGACCTTTGGTGCCCATACAAAACAATTTGGCTTAGGATAACAATTGGTTTTATCCATGCAATCAACCACATGATTAGAATTTGTGCCAGAGTGGACAATTCAGTCAGGCTTTGACAGTGCAAAGCTAGTTGATAAATTCAGAAAAATAAGTCAGTTCCAATCAAGAAGTGGTAGGGGGCAAGAACAAATGCAAAAAAATTCTACTTTGATGAATTAGACACGGGATGATTTTTGTGGCATCGATTAGGGCATAGGCCCAATCGCATTCAATACAAGAGCCAAGAGAAGGGTGACTGAGGATGAATCGATCCCTATAGCTACACATGCCTCCACTTCTCATCTGGCTACACTTAATGCGTCTCCAGCAAATGTGGCCAAGAGTATAGCAAAGGAAACACCTTTAGCCTAGGCAGATCATTCTACTAGGCGAGTGAATTTGGTGCCAGCAATTCACTCCCAAGTCAACCAACAAGCTAAGGTCAACGCTGTCAATACGAAGACATCTCAAAAGGTCATCCAAATTCTCTTTAGCATATTTGATCAAATGAAGAAGACCAACCTCAGCGTCACTATGTGGGATGCTCTTGTGATCCCATAACAGAGAGATTTGTTGCAGGAAGCTTTGACAAGCTTCAATCAGCCTACTGTAGAGGCAACAAAAGAAAAGGGCATCAACCCAACAAGCCTATGCCAACCAGAAAAGGAGGGAACAAGCACAAGCAAAATTAGTAAGCCCCCTCCATTCTATGTCTCCTTAATCATTGGTGATAAATTGTTGCATAATTGCATGATAGATTCTGGGGCGGGTACTTCTGTTATGCCCAAAAATATAGCTGATAAGTTAGGCATAGAATATGAGCCTGTGAATAAGGGGGTAGTGCAATTAGATGGAACTACTATCAAGACAGTAGGTGTGATTAAGGATTTAAATCTCGCCCTACATGCGTGCCTTGGCTGCTTTATTTCACAAGACATCTTAGTTATTGACCTCCCTGCATACTTTGGCATTTGCCTATATAGGGATTTCACTACTAGGTGGGTACCTATCTTCTGATTAGTCCCACATGTTATTCAGAACTAGATATGGCACTAAAGTGACCATTAAGGCTGATCCTATTGCCAATGATCATGTAGAACCTTATACACCCATCCCTACTAATATGAACTGCACAATCCATGAGTTGGAGGAGGATGACAACAGCAGTAGGCATGAAGCTGCAACACCTATGGAGGAGATCCCTGATATATTGTTTGATGAGTGGGCAAACTATTTTTAGTTTGATAGTCCTAACCATATAGAAGAAATAGGTCTGGGTACTTATTGTATCCATGAAGAGGATGCCATTATCCCTAATCTTGAGAAGCCAACAATAGATCCAAGTGGGATATGGCAATTATATTTCGATGGCTCCAGAAGCAAAAATGGAGCAGGTGCTGGGGTTGTACTAATTTCACCCCAAAAAGAAAGTTATTTCTCTACTTTTAGATTAAAGTTTTGTTGTACTAACAATGTGGTTGAATATGAAGCCTTAATTTAGGGTATAGAGTTGGCACAAAAGAGAGGAATAAAAATTTTACAAGCATTTGGTGACTGTGAGCTTGTTGTCCACCATATCAGATCACAAAGTGCTTCAAAGAATGACTTGCTTAAGTCATATAAACACAGTTTGGGATCTTATTGAAGACTTTGATGACTTCAATATTCAGGCAGTGCCTAGACAAAGAAACAAAGATGCTAATAGATTGGCCATGGTTGCTACTTACTTTGACATTCCCCAGAATGTCAAACAAAACTCAGATCAGCATCTGAAGGTTGTTGTGAGGCTTGTTGTGTCTGACAATGTGATGAGTAGACAAGTATTTGAAAGTGACCAATAGATTGTCAATTTCTTACAAGATGAGGTAGAGTTTGCTGCCAAGAACCAGTCCAAATTGCAAGAGCATTATGGTGACCAAGTGATCTGGCTGAAGACCAATAAATTGCCCAAGGGACTAATCACTTTAGAGAGCATATTTGATGTTGACAATCAACCTAAAAAGGAGAAAATGAACATGATAGTCAAGAAAGAGGACTATGAAGAGGTGGAGATTGCACAATGCTGATTTCTAAAACACGGTAAGGTATGTGATCAAGCTGAAAGGCAAGGTTTTGTTGAACTTTGTAATAAATTTGATGATTTAATTGCTTGGGATTATAGGGATCTGAGATGCTTTGACCTTAGTTTAATCTAACATACCATTGATTTAGATCCCAATGCAAAACCTGTCTGCCAGAAACAAAGGCTAGTCAACCCCAAAATTGAGCCATTAATGAGAAAAGAACTATCCAAACTCATAGAGGCCAAAACCATTTATCCCATTAAGCATTCCTCTTGGGTAGCTAACCTTGTTCCAATTAGGAAGAAAAATGGGGAGATCAGATTGTGTGTGGAATTTAGAGACCTAAATAAGGCCTCCCTTAAAGATCACTATCCACTCCATTCCGTGGAGGAAATCCTCTAAACAGTGGCAAGAGCTGAAATATTTTTGCTCCTAAATGGCTACTTAGGATATAACTAGATTCTTGTAAAAGAACCAGACCAGTACAAGACAACCTTTACCACCAACTGGGGTATTTTGGCTTATCAGAAAATGCCATTCGGATTGACTAATGTTAGGGTAACCTTCCAAAGAGCAATGTATTTGGCTTTTAAAGGCCTAATCAATGATATTATTTTAGTGTATCTTGATGATTTGACTATGTATTCTAAGAATGTAGCTGACCACCTGGGTCATTTGAGAAAATCCTTTGATAGATGTAGGGAATATGGTATATCGTTGAATCCAAAGAAATATGTGTTTGTTGTCCCAAAAGGCAAATTGCTAAGTCATGTGGTTTCAAAAGAAGGGTTGCCTATTGATTCAGAAAGAACCAATGCCATTCTGGCTCTTCCCCTTCCTAGTCACAAGAAGGGCCTGCAAAGTTTTCTGGGAAAGATTAATTTCGTGAGGAAGTTCATACCCAATTTTGCTTCAATAGAAAAACCCCTCACCGCCATGCTTAAGACAAACGTTGCCTTCATATGGTCAAAGAAAGGCAGAGATAGTTTTGAAGTTGTTAAGAAAGCTATTGCACAAGCCCCTACACTGATAAACCCAAACTACGAGAAGGATTTTATCATTTACGCCTTTGGAGGCAAATAGGGCATATCAACAATTTTAACCCAACAAAATGAAGAGAAATTGGAATAGCCAATTGCTTTCTTTAGCTAGCTGCTCAAAGAAAATGAGTTAAAGTATGATTTTGTTGAAAAAAAAGTGTTTGTTGTGCTGAAAGAACTCAAAAAGTTCATGCATATGATTTCAAACAACAAGATACAGTTGATGGTGAACCACCTTGGCATTAAAGAATTCCTTTTGAGGAGAGATATCAATGAAAAAAGGGCTGGGTGGATTACAAAAGTAATGGAATATGATGTGAACATCAACATCACCAAGCTGATATGCGACAATGGTCTGTGTGAGCAAATGGTTGCGGACCTTATAGACAGAGGTGATGTTGTGTGTGTCCTTGGGCAGACATAGCTAGATGGTTCCCACACTCCAACTGACTGGCACCATGATATGATCACATTTCTGCAGTCAGGTAGATGTCCAGATGGACTGGATCATGCAAAAAGAAGATATTTCAAGCTCCAGTCCATATCTTATGTTCTTGTTGATGATGTCTTATTTAGGAAAGACATCAATGGAGTTCTTCTTAGATGCATTGTACAAAATCAAACCTCTGGGGTATTAGAAGAATTTCATAATAGCCCTGCTAGTGGCCATTATTCTCCAAGAACAACTACTATCAAAATTATGAGGGTTGGTTATTCTTGGCCCAATTTATTCAGATACACCCATAGATGGGTAAGAATCTACAAAGAATGTGCATTATTTGCAGGAAAACATAGGTTGGTTGCTCTTCCCCTACACCCAATTAAGATTGACTAGCCATTTGCCCAATGGGGTTTGGACTTCATTGGGATGATTAATCCACCTTCCAACACTAGCCACTAGTGGATTTTAGTAGCCATTGATTACTTTACCAGGTGGACAGAGGTGGTTTCATTGAAGGATGCCATAGAGGCCTCCAGTTTAGACTTCCTTGAGGGGATAGTTGCCAGGTTTGGTGTTCCATTCACCATTATCTCTGACAATGCCAAGGCCTTTGTAGGTACAAAAATTAGTGAGTGGGCACTTAACTATGGGATTTAATTGAAGACATCATCCAATTACTACCCTCAAGGAAACGACCTGACTGAGTCTACCAACAAGAACCTGATCAGGATCATCAAAAGAATGGTGGATGATAATCAAAGAACTTGGCATTCCAAGTTGAAAACAACTCTTTGGGTTGATAGAATTACCCCTAAGAGGGCCATTGTTAATTCACCCTTCATGTTGGTATATGGAAAGGAAGCAAGGCTTCCATTATCACTTGAACTACCTTCTCTTGAGTTGGCCCAGTAGTTGGAATTTTTGGAAAATTATGCCATAATAGTTAGGTGTGCTGAGCTGATTGAGCTTGAAGAAAACTGGGATGCCACCATGAAGACCCTTGAAGCCCACCAAGATCAGGTCAAGAAAACCTTTGATAAGAAATCAGTTGACAGAGTCTTCCAAGAGGGAGATTTGGTACTGAAATGGGATGAAGACAAATCTAAGGTTGGGAGGCATTCCAAATTTGACGCCTTATGGAATGACCCCTACATCATGACCAGTTGCAAGAAATCTAATGCGAGTGAATGGGATTAATCTCAAACCATACTTCTGAGTTTGGTTTTGGGATCTTTGTAAATATCTAGAGTAGGCTTGTTTATGTTTTAGGTTTCCCTTCCTCTAAGTGCGAACAGGTAGCATTCTCATTAGGAGATTGTTTGCTTTATTGTGTGTTTTTGTGTTTTTTAGAGGTAGTTTCAGTTATGTTTGGTCATGTTGTTGTAGTTTCTTTTGACCCTGTACCTAATGCATTGTATAATGCAATTGGATCCTTGTGTTTAGAAGGCAAACACCCCTGCATAGTCGCCAAAATGTTGTCTCGTTTTGCCCAAGCCAAAATAACCCAAAAAATGTCTCCTTCCATCAGAGAAATCCGATCTGAGAAAGCATAAATGGAAGGATAAGTTCCCCTTAGAAAATTCTAGAAAAATCCCTAAAAAAATCTAATTTTTGCCTTTTATTTTGCCTTAGCAAAATTTTAGTTTGGCAAACCTTTGGTTCAGTGATTCGATAGTTCGTTGGTTCACCAATTCGTCAGTTTAGTGACTGAAGGGGCAAGGCAGAAGGAAAGTGTCTAAGGCAAGCACTTGGAAATTCACTAAGAAAAAGAGTTTCACCTTGTCGGCAAAATTTTGGTTCTGTAAACCTTTGGTTCACCAATCAACAAGTTCGTCAATTGACAAATTTGCCAACAAAGGAAAAAGAAGCTAAGGCAGAGACAGAGAGAAATCTAAGGCAAGGGAAAACAAAAGAAGTCAGCTGCAAAGAAGCAAAGGGAAGTTGGGGAGTCGGTAAAAAGGAGAACTCACCAACTAGTTCATAATTCTCAAGGTTCACTGACAGGGTGATTCACTGACTAAGGAGGAGGAAGAGGAAAGGAAAGAAGAAAATCGGCAAGGGCACAGGCAGTTCACAAAATTGCAAATTTGCCAATAAGACAAAAGGTGAAGGAAAGTTTGTTTGTGGCAAGGAGATTTCACCAATAGAGAAGGATAAACAAAGGAAGTTGGGCAAGTCAAGTTCGCGAATGGGGGAGTTTGCCGATAAGGCAAAATAGAAGAAAAGCAAGAAGCAAAGTTGGTTCATGAAATTAACATTTGCCAATAAAGAAGAAGGAGGCCAAGTTCAAAAAATAGAGATTTTGTCGATAGGGCAAAATGGAAGACCAAGAGGCCCGAAAAAGAAGAAGAGGAAGATGGTTTTGAAGATTAAGATCTTGCTGATAAGGCAAAAGGCAAGGCTAGGAAGTTCATGAAATGAAGAAATCACCGACTAAAGGGAGAAGATAGAGAAAGTTCACAAAAATTAGTTTTGGCCGACTGAAGAGAAAGGCAGAAGACAGAGGCAAGCTTGGTTCGTGGAAATGGGATTTTACCGATAAGGCAGGATAAAAGACCAGAATGATGAAATTAATGGAATATGATATAATGCTTTAGAATATTTAAAGAAATTTAAATATTTTAAAGTGTTGTAAAAGATTGAAGGACTCAATTTTCTATTGTTGCAAAAGGGATTTAATACCCGAAGTACAAATATTGAACAGAAGTCAGAATCAGGTAGTTGAAATAGTTAAATCCTTCAATGTGATTGTACAAGAAGGGACAAAATGGATTTTGGTGGTACATGGAAGGATTTCAGACCTTCCTTCTTCAATGTTTTTGACATCCCATGCGTGTAGGAGATCTTCTTCTGCAAGTTTGCAGACCTGGCAGAGCATGGCTACTGTCCCTTTCTGCAAGTATTCTGATAGGGCTTCTGAGCTAGGAATTGAATACAGCGTGGGCGCCCAGGAAAGGTAGTTGACAAATTTTCAATGCCCAATGTTGTAGATTGATTCAAAATACTTTATATACATGAAGCAAAGGTGAAAAAGGTTGTTACATTATTTGTTGTTCTGGGTTGTTATGTTGGCTAGATAATTTGTTGTCACAGGTCTTGTAATCTGATTGTAAGAACCAGTAGAATTTGATGTATTGTGCCTGCAGCTAGGCCTTTGATGTCTTCTAGTTTGGTTCACCAATGAATGTAATTGATTATTTTGTATCATTTTATCTTACATCAAATTGTTCTACTTTGTAATGGATTTCTAGCCTCATGACTAATATAGACTATTATTTAGCCTCTGTTAAGTTTTATTTTATCTTTATTTGAGAATTAGACGTTGGTATTGTGGGTAAAATGACTCCTTTCTTAGCTTTAGTTCTCTGTCGAACCTCTATGTAGCTTTATGAGTCTGTGTGAGACTTTTACAGTCTTGAAGTCATTGTTGTGTTAATTTAGACACAGTTAAAACACATTATAAATATGGTGCATCACCTCTTTAAATTGTAGTATTCTCCTTCCCCTTTTCCTTATGAGCAACATTAGATTTAGTTTAATTCTTTGAGCCTTAAGCTCAGAAAGAGGAACCAGCCTTCTCTGGAGGTCTAAGCTCATTTGCAGGGTCCCACACCTTGAGATCAGTCCCATTGTGTCATTGGAATGCTTGAACAAGCTTCAAGCAGGGTGCATTTCTAGGTGATAATAGTAACATCCAAGGTTCTTGGCCCAACCTTGATGACAAGGGTCAAGGCACCAAGAGTTGGAAGAATAGATCCATCATGTTTTCTAATCACAATTTCTAATACATCTTAGTTATCACGATGAAAACCATGCATGTAGATAAACTCTTCAGTTGCTACATTTACCATGCAAACAGGATTGATCATAGCACCTCTTATGGGTTTACCATTGATTCAAATTGTGATATATAAAGGTCCATCAAGATCTTCAATGGTAGCGTAATGAGGAGTGAAATATATAGCTTGTTTAGGCTCTTCTTTCTCTTGTTGAGGGCAAGAATCCACCATGCAAATTTCTCCATCATGATCTTGTTCTTGATGAATATATGTATATTACATATCTTGAGATGGATCCACAATGTTAGCTTGGTGACAAGGGAACAAGTTTGTAAATATTTATGAGTTTTGATTAGGTGGAGCCATCAATTTATTTCCTTTATCATTTATACCCAAAACCTAGATTACATTGGAATCAATGAGGTCTTGAACTTCATGTTCAAGATGCATGCATCTTTCAGTGTCATGACCAGTGATACGGTGAAATTGACAAAAGGCCTTCAAATCGAAAGAAGATGCTTGCATCTTACTTGGATCAAGAGGTTGACTTGGTAGAAGCTTGATGGAGTTGTTTAAAATTTGCATCATTATAGAATAAAGAGATTCTGATAATGGTGTGAATTGTCTAGTTTTTTGTTTTAGTTTATATGGGGTGCGAGTAGAAGATGTAGTTTGTACATGTTTTTGAATATGATTTGATGATATTGCATTGATTTTGGTGAAATTTTATTGTGATTTTTAAATGAATGAGTGTGTCAGACAGTAGCTTCGGATTGACCAACCAAAGTTGATGAGTGATTATTCTCATACTGACTAACCAATAGTTGGTAATCACGAAGAGTTGTACAAAGATTAGTGAAAGAGTCATAATAAATTAACAAAATTTTTTCACGGATGTGAGGTTGTAAGTTTTCAATGAAGATTCTTTGTACAACAGCATCTAAAATAGAATATTGAATTTGTGAAAAGAGGGCTTGATGATGCCCCATTAAATCAGTTACTTTTTCCTTTATTCCTTATTTACAATGGACCAAATCGACCAAAGAGACTCGAGGTCCAATGTTTGCTTGAAAGTGTTGAAGAAATTTATTGATTAATTGCAAGAAATAATTTATTGAATTAGGAAGCAAGGAGAAAAACCAATCCAAGTTCGTGTCTTTGAGTGACCTAGGAAAAAGTTTAGCCAACATTGCATCTTCAAAGAAGAAATCACTACACATAGCAATAAAGGCCACCACATGGTTGTTAGGGTCTCCTTTCCCATTATAATTCTCAAAGTGAGGCGTTTCAAACTTCTTAGGCATTTGAGCTCTTAGGATTGGATAAGATAATGGGCTATCGGTAAAATGTGATGGAATGGTGGGTTTTGAGGGATCTTGACTCATGTTTACTAACTGTTGTTGGATGGAAGTCATATTTTACAAAAGTTGGTTAATGACAAGGTCAGGAGGCGAACTAGGTTGAGATTGGTAAGAATGAACAGGGCTAACCATTGGTTCTGACATTGTATGATTAGCTTTTTGGAAAGTTATATTAGGTTTAAGTTGATTATATTTAGGCAGAGTGACACTAGGTGTAGCACTTGGATAATTAAAGGGAATGACACTATAATGACGAAAGGGATTTGTTGTCCTATTTTTCTCCCCAGCCAAATATCCCAAATCCATGAAATCTCTAAGTGTTTTCCCCTTTATAAATGCAAGGAAAACATCCCAAATCAATTAAGTCCAAAAAACTTGAGTTTTCCTTGTGTTTTTAACCCTTTCAGATTTTCAGAGTTCTCCCCTTCGTCATGCCATTCTAATTGGCTCTGAACTCCGCTTCGTTCCTTGCAAAAATCCTTTAAGTGGTCAAAGTTCTTCAGGTTTTGGGGGTCAGACTTTCTTTCTTCTTCCTTCTCTGGGAAGATGTAAGGCGGAAGGCCCAAAGCCCAAGCTTTGACTCTTTCCCTTTGAAAATTCAGCTAAGTGTTTCGGGGGTCAAATTTTGGACTTTTCTTCTTCCCTCTCCTTTTCCTTTTGGAAGGCAGAAGGCGGATGGCCCGACGGGTGATAATTCTTTTTAAGGCATTCTGCCATTCCGTTGAGCCTTTTGGGTGGACCCACAGCAGGCATGTAGAACCACAGAAGGAAGACAAGTGGCAGGTTTCGATAACTCAACATTTAAAGAACCCAAAGGAGGCCACATGGCATAATCTGTGACTATTCTACCATTCTACAGAGTATTCCAATGATGCTTTATGGAAGACTATGGAACAAAAGGAAGCTACTAGGTGTCCGTGTCTCAGCCGCTGGGAGGATATGCAATGATTGTCGTGACACATGGTAGGTTTTCATAATAATTGAGAAAGATTTTAAAGGGGAATACCTTGTGCCATGTGGTACAATCTGAAGGGTTTCTGTCATTCCGCGGGCCTTCATCTGTTGCTTTATCTCATGACCGTGGGACCATGGGAGGTCACCACATGGCACTCATAGAAAAACCCCAAGGAGGAAGGCTCAGGGTTCGAGTTCTGTTTCTTTTCCTTCAAAATATTTTTAAGTATTTCAAGGAGTTGGACTTTAGGATTTTCTTCTTCACTCTTCCTTTCTTTTAGAAGGAGGAAGGCTAAAGGCCCGAACCCCAAACTCCACCAAACCTTTGTAAAAACAGTTAAGTCTTCAAACTTGCAGGGCTTAGAATTTCTCTCTTCTTCTTTCTCTAGGAAGGCATAGGGCAAAGGTTCTAAGGCCCGAAGTCCACCGATTGTAATTCCCTTTGTATGTCAGAGTGTCAGACTTTGGGGTTTACTCCTTCCTCCTCCTTTCAATAAGCAATAAGGTGGAAGGCCCGAGACCCAATCTCCGCCATTTTCTCAAATCGACTAAGTGTTGCAGAGGCAGAGGTCAGGTTCTTCTTCTTTCCAAAGAATAATGCATTGGTGAAGGCCAAACCCCCAAAGCCCAATGATTCCTCTATCACCTTTCCAAGCTCGATCAGTGGGAGATTGATCGAAGGAAGTCTAATATGTCAGGGCCCGACCCTTTTGCCTTCCAGGAGCATTTTCTACTATTCAAAACGTGATGAGACTACTTAGTCACCCTCCTGGTCACCTTCAATGCTTCTTCAGAGCCTAATTTCTTGTAGAAGATGGATTTCTCACCTCCCCATGCTATTGTAGCCTCATTTGCATTAAATCTTTATACCCAGGCCATGGGTAGACACTCTTCTTTAGCAGATTTGATGGGTAGAGCCATGTGGGGGCGCTCTAAGGACATATAACAAAGTTATTGTAGTATGGGCGATGTTTTTTCTTGTTGACTTCTCTTTCCATGTCCATGACTACTACAGTGTGATTTGTAAAAGATATATCATTACATCCCCAACTTATGATTTAGTTTAAACTTACTTTTGTGTGGTAATCAAGATGATTAATCACAGTTTAATGATTTGATGTTTGTGGAAAATATTAGATAGAATCATTGATTATATGAATATTGACTAATGTTAGTTAGACATGAGATTACATGTTGATACGATTGTTTAATTATTATGATTTATGAATCAAATGATGATACACTAATCATTGTTATATGGTTGTGAGTTTGATCAAGAAAAGAATCTTCCTTCGAGAATAGGAGAGTATCATCCAGGAGGAGGAGATAGATGTGTGGAAAAGTTCAAAATTTGTCATCTGAGTGTTGGAATTAGTTTTTGTGGACCCATGCAAGGTGGGGTGAGTTATTATCTTTCCTTTGTTAAGTAATTTCAGTTCAGATGGTGTCGACTCGGCAATTTGAGTTATTTCGACGTTGTCCATGTTGATTCGACCAAATGATGTCCTTGGAACATTAGTTTGGTCGATAAGTAATCTTGGCGGGTTGTCAAGTATTTCCTTGTTTCCTTATCTAATTCCTTATTAGATTATGTGATTATAGTTGCTTGGTTATATAATAATTATAATTATTAAGGCAATGAGGGGGAGTAACAACTCGGCCCCAAGATCAAATTTTGTTACTGTGATACCTTATCAATGATTTTAATGGTTGACGACACCTTGAATTATTTAATAACCCTTAAACATCATTTAGATGTAGGGAATATATAGTGTGTGTTCTAATTATTCCAACCTCCATAGAGGTCGAGCACCCATATTAATAATAATATATATAATGTTTATCCTTGGGGTAGTCGGTCAACCACCATCCATGATAAGTGGAATGAGTGGAGGTAGAGTAGAGCTAATATAAGCTTCAACGGTGTCACCCATGTGATAATGGAGTCAATGGGCTGCAAGAAACCCCCAAGGTGGCGGAACCGTTCCTGCCAATATCCTCAGTTAGAGGGTGGCAAACTTCATGGCATGCATAGTTAACGCATGCAAAGCTCTGAAGAAGGTATCATTTTTTGTGTGATACATGTCTTTTGTTTTGGGAGAGAGTGGAAAACAAGAGGGATGAACAGGAAGTTCGAGCAGGTAATAGTAAGGAGTTTCACTATAGAGATAGCATGTGACTGGTGCGGGTAGCTCGTGGAGAGCCACCAAAAGGCACACAAGAACTATCTAAAGCCATCTCAACTATACATTTAAAGTGCATGTATGATTCTTGATTGTGATATGAATGTAATCATAAGGTGATACCTCTGATAATAATGGTGTCGACTATTATTTTAATACACAGTAATGCATTTCTATGTGAAGTTGATAAGGCCATAGTTACTAATTCTCTATGGATTTGATATGAGGTCATCGAGGCCATATGTAATACCTTTGTGTTATCTTTTGGAAACAATGTATTAACACATCATTCAGCCAAGGCTATAAGGCCGAACATTAAACACAACTGTGTTGGCAAGATTCTTGTTCACTAAAAAAATGGCATTGTTTGTAGACCACATATTATACTCTTAATACTATCTTGGCTATCATTCGAGTCATTGTGCTCAAAGCCTTTGTAGTATCGATTAATTATGACTGTCTAAATGTTTATAAAGACTGTTATTGAGTAGAGGCCGAGAGCAGTGCTCGGGCCATATTATATTTAATGATAATTATTTTCTTTGAGCCTTGACTGTGTCTTAGGCACTTAATATGTCGGGCTAGGGTGCTATAGAAATAGTGCTCGACTATTTATAAAAATATTATGATATTTATAGTACAACCCATATGAATAAATGGTTATTGTGGAAATAGTGCTCAGCTGTTATGAAAGGTATTGTGATACCTATGGAATATAGAGCAGTATGTTAAAGCCTTATGACTCCTCGTGCTAAGGGGAAAATGGTAAAGGGTTACTGATAATGTTACCCAAGGTAGTTTTAAATGCATGACAATCCATGATGGTCGGGGAAGTGAACCCCATCGATACTTATTTCTTGAGTATGAAAATAAAGTAGAGTATGAACTCTTATGCTTAAAGGATATGAAAGTACCCCCTTTTCGAATGGCCATACTTTATGAACCAAGTATAGGGTGTCATGAATTAATGTGGAATCATTGAGTTGTGGTCTCTTAATAAAACCGACCTATTAGACTATTATGAAATAAGTCTTGGTTGATATGAATTTGAATGTAAACCTAGTGACAAGGTAAACATGAAATTTGGATCGGGATAGGTCATAAGTTTGAAAACTCAATTGTCCTTATGTCATTATGAAAGTATGGGAATAGAGTGATGTGGAGTCATGGGATTCCCTATTGCAAAAGCAATGAGACATAATTGAATATGCTCCCAAGATAGGAGTTAAATGTCCAAGGAATGGACTAAGATTGTATTGAAATTATTTATCCTAGACCGAGAAAGGTTGAATTATGTTTATTATAGGATGAGACAACTTCTAAGTCGAGTTGAGGTGGTGGACATACGACAACATTCATAGTGAAACGTTTATGTATGTAAATCTTTGGGTAAAGTAATGCATCCGTCTCTACATGCATTGTTGGTCCACTATGCTCCAGATGGCATAATTTCTCCAGTAGGGTCATACATAGTTAGAATGGATCTATAGTTGTGTGACCATGAGACATTATGAAGAACACAACACTAGATACTCAAATGGCAAACCTAACGGTTCCGTATTGTTGGTGACATCCACCTCCCAGGAGTACCATCTGCAACAAAACACCTTCATGAGAAGCGGGAGAAGAAAAATCTATTTCACCAAAAGAGAAAAATGTATTGAGATGCTATGAAATACATAATGTACAAAGTGTCTTATAAAAGCATGAAAAAAGGTGACAGGTGGGAATACTACCCAGATGGGAAAAAACCACCCAAATAAATAAATGCAAAACTAATGCCTAAGTAAACTTAAGCGTAAATGCAATTTACTCTAACACCCCCCCTTAAGTGCAACTTAGGGAGAATGAAGATGCAATATGGGTTCCAGCTACACAACCATTTTAGGTACCCATTTATAATGCATAAAGGAAAAAACTCTCACAAGCGGAGAAAAGGAGAAAAACCCTGTGGGAAAAACCCCTCTCCAAAAGAGAGAAAAGAAAGAAAAAAAAGACAAGATGCATGGATGGAGGACTCAATCACACCCCCAAGGACTACATACATCATGTATATATAATCAATGATCCCCCCATAGGAAGGAAAAAAGGAGATATTGTATCCCCCCATAATGAAGAAGCTCCAATGCCGATGAAATAAGCCTGAAAACAAAAGATGATCCAATGCCTACAAGCAACTCCTCTCCCCTTAGGAAGAAACAAGTCCATTAGGTGATAAAGAAGCCACTCCATATCCAACTGAAAAAAGGAAGGAAATCTCCAAATAGAATAATCCACCACATAATCATGATAAAAAACAACCAATAAATGTGACGAATCAAGTGAAAGTGAAGGCTCAACAATGTCAACCTCCAAAGACAATCCAGATGTATCATCTACCATGTTGAAACTGTCATCAAAGAGGAGAGAAATCCCCTCAAGTATATCTCCCAAATCTGCAAGATGAGACCACAAACAAATCTGAGATGCCTGCCAAATACTCATCCAATAAAACAAGATCTGAGGGATAAAAAAT
Organism: Cunninghamia lanceolata; assembly: GCA_027924645.1. Lineage (NCBI taxonomy): Eukaryota > Viridiplantae > Streptophyta > Pinopsida > Cupressales > Cupressaceae > Cunninghamia > Cunninghamia lanceolata. The sequence continues at coordinate 258,902 of BSBN01001480.1, forward strand.
ATCCTGTTGTGCAGAAGGAGCAACCTCTGAAACAATAGGAGATGTATCGACATGAGTCTGAAGAACTCCAAAGTGCAGATGACCAATCTCCCCTGAGGAATTGTTGTCAACACTAGAAAGAGAAGTGTACGGAACATATTCATCATCATCAACAAAGTGAGAGAAGGTATACAGACGAGACTCATGATCAACATTACCAACTGCAATGATTTTTCCAGAATCAGCCTCTCTAATGAAAATAGAATCTGCTGTGAACTCTACAGTCTTCGAGACCTCACCATGTGTAATATGATAGATGGACAGAAGATTTGTGTGCAACTAAGGTATACACAATACATCCCTGAAAAAACCATCACCTATCTCAACATTTCCTACCCCCACAACATCCAAAAGCTTATTATGTCCCAACAAAATATTGGAGGTGTCAGCAGGATGAAGACCTAGAAAAGGAAAGGGAGAAGATCCCATGTGGTGAGATGCTCCTGAGTCTAAGAACCATCTATCACGTCTAGAATGTGCTGCAGAAGTCACCAAAGCATGTCCTTTACCCATATAGGGTTTATCTCCTTTACTACTTGCAAGTCCATTCCCAGACTGAGTAGGCTTGGATGATGATGGAGATGCAGATGTAGATGCAGTTGAAGATGCAGAGGTTATAGAAGGAGTCATAGATGAGGGCAATGGGATATTGTTTTTTCTAAAGAAGGTGTGAGAGCTCATTGACCTTCTTCATATAACAATGATGTTCATCATGCCCTTTCTTTTTGCAATATACAAAATTGAATTTCTCCTTCTTAGGCTTGTCCTCTTTTGAAGAGATGGAAGTCTCATTTGACTCTATTTTAGGTTTTGGCTTCTTCTTCCCTTTACTCTAAGAGCTTTGTGCAACCAATGCATAATTTATAGCGACCCCCTCCAAATGGACAAGTTTGGCTTTCTCCCTTGTCAAACGGTCACATAAAGTCTCAAATGAAGGCATTTGGAATGCATTGCCCAAAGCATCCATTGTGGAGTAGAAGATAGAAGAAAACACAACAAATGGGCCTCTCAACTTTGACAGTATCAAAAAGATGGACTCATCAGTTTTTCTCTTCCCACATCCCGCTAATTGTGACCTTAAAGATTTGAATTTCACTAGAAAGTCATCAATAGAAGGAAATGCTTTAGGGGTAAGAGCAGTTAATTCAGCCTCCAGTTGTAGGACACAAAACTCACTGACCTGATCAAACAAGTTATGTAACTTATCTCATATCTCCTTGGGTGTATCTAACTCATCAATATGAAAGAGGAGACTATCAGAAACATTCAATTTCATCAAACCCATAGCTTGGTCACACTTATTTCTATAGGCAAATATTTCAAGTTCCTTGGTAAGAGTGGGTTGGTTATTACTCAGTGTGGACCATAGACCATGAGACTGAAGCAACCTACACATTTTCATCTACCACTTATGGTAATTATGAGGAGTTAACAAATCAATAGATTCAGGAGTAGCCATGACCAGAGTTTGCACCAAAAGGCAAAATTACACGAAATGGAAAAAAACCTCCAATAAAGCAGCCTCTAAAAATTTAATTTCACCACCTTTTCCAAAAATACTTCAAGCAAAAAGTTGATTATCTAAATTGGAAAAAATTGAGCAAAAAATTAATGCACCTTGTTGTTGCAGATCCTTGCATTAAAGCACACAATCACGAGCCTCTTCACAACTCAGCAACTTCTCCTCAGTTTGTGAGACTTGCTCACACCACCTATGCACACTGCAATGTTATTCACAGAGAAAAAAAACTTCCCCTCGCAGCCAATGTGGGATTAAAATCCCAAAACAACTTCAAAAGGCTTCAAAACTGGGGCCCACTCCATTCATTAGTGCAACTTTGGAACCCTAAATTTTTAGGGGAAACTTTATAAAATATAAAATTTCAAAAAATGCATAGAAACAATGAATAAACGAGCCTCCAAATTTTAAATCGCTTCCTCCAAACAACAAAAAATCACTGCACAAAACACAGAGAAATCATGCCCTCAGGTCAGAATCAGGCTTTTTAAGCAGAAAATCAGGTCCCTTGAGCAGAAGCACGGGCCCCTGAAAGGTGAATCGCGCCTGCTGTCTTCAAATAACAGCCTTAGAAATTACGGCCTTCACTCAGAAACTGGCACCTCTAATCTCTAATTGTGCTCCCTGACTGCACAGCGCAGCACAAAACCACAACAATCCTTGTAGTCTTGCCAAGGATGAAGAAAAATGGTAGGAGTGGAGGAAAGAATGAGAATCAGTTTCCAAATAGAATAGCACAAATGATATTCAATTTCATTCGCCAGCAACAGGAGAATGAAGAACAATCGGTAATATGGTAACTTTGAAATTTAATAAATTTCAAATGCCGAAACAACCATAACAAATAATCGATCTCAAAACTCTCCAATGAAAACTCTCAAGGAAGGATTTGTAGAATGGTTTGCTCTGATACCATGTTGGTGTCATCCACCTCCCAGGAGCACCATCTGCAACAAAACACCTTCACGAGAAGTGAGAGAAGCTGAAGCTATTTCAGCAAAAGAGAAAAATGTATTGAGATGCTATGAAATACATAATGTACAGAGTGCCTTATAAAGGCATGAAAAAAGGTGACGGGTGGGAAAACTACCCACATGGGAAAAAACCACCCAACTAAATAAATGTAAAACTAATGCCTAAGTAAACTTAAGCGTAAATGCAATTTACTCTAACAGTTATATCTATACCTTCCGTGAAGGGTAGGGCCACTTCCAGGTAGGAAGTTGTATGAGGGACCGCTGGTTTGTGGTTAGAGGAAAAGCACTCGGATGATGCTTTCCTTCCCAAGTAGAAGACAAGCCGAGGCTTATGAAGATAGATGTCAAAGTTCTAGATACAGTGCTTTTCTTTATATGACTTGTTAGTCAGTTATTATGTATATTTCTATATTTAATTCCTTGAGCATAGCTTTGTACATGTGTAGTGAAGGTTATTCACTAATGAATTATCCTTGGATATTATAAATCTAAGTTTTGTTATGTTCTAGAAACGAATAACATGCTTGCTTATCATGATGATTTCAACTCATTTTTGCTTAACTGTGATTATGTTAATCATGATGTATTCTTACTCTTAGTTAAGAAGGTTAATTGTGGTTATTATTTTAGATCATGTGAGATGACATGTTACATATATATGCATGTGTAAAAGATGTATTTCTATTGGTTGGTTGGTCACTGTGTCTTTATTCAAACTGGAATGCTTCATGCTTGATCTTGACCTCATGATATTTCCTAGAACTACATGAGTTTGATCAATTGTGTCCTCTTCTGGACCTCTCTGTCTTCATTTTAGTTCAACTATGAGGGGAAAGCTATCATTCTATGTCTCCCCAATATGTATTTAGCTTTTCTATCTTTGTAATGACTATTTAGCCTCTATGATTAATATAAGCAACTGAGTTTGCCTCTCTCATTTCTCTTTCACTGTGTCTATTTGAATGCTTTTCACCTATCTTGTGAATAAAATAGTCCCTTTATAGGTTCTAGTATTCTATTTTGGCCTCTTATAGAGGATAGATGAGTCTGTGTTAGTCTATTCATCCTTTGAAATCATTATTGTGTTATGCCAGCTCCAACTGAACACCCTAAATCTTGGTGTATCAACCCCCTTTTTAATTTTAGTTTCCCTCTCTCCCTTTTCCTTAGTGATCATTAGCATAGGTTTAGTCAATTCCTCTGAACCTTAAGTTCAGAAAGAGGAACCAACCTTCTCATGAGGTTTGATCTCATATGTAAGGTCCCACACCTTGAGATCAGTCCCATTGTGTCATTAGAATGCTTGGACAGCCTCTAAGCAGGGTGCAATTTCATGTGATAACAGTTTTTGGCATGCCCGCTGGGACCCTCTACTCTGAGTAAGAGCTAGATTGATAAATTTCAATGCTATTCTTAGTTCATTTGCTGTTGTGGAAGCATTCAACAAGCACCTGGTGACTATGTGAGTCCAGTATCCATATCAACTCGACATTTCATGTCTGGAGTGCAAACCTAGTCTTCTTCTAAAGGCAATTCTCAATTCATTGAGCTATTATTTACTGCATCAAGAAGAAGAACTAGACTGTCAAGATCCCTTGTGAGGGAAGATAGGAGTTCAATTCCTTCTCCTTCAAGAGCCCAATCTACCCCTCTCCAACTAGATTCCAAGTTAGGTTTCAATATTCAAGAAGAACCCTACGCATACCTAGAATTAACCTGAATATCCCCAACATGGCAAGGAATATTCCTTTTGTTGCATTTAATGGGAGTAACCCTCTGGACCTAGCCTAATATGATGATATCCCTACCTCAACCTTAAAGGCTATACCATTTTTTACTGGTGAAAATTCCACCACCCTTGTTGAGCACATCCAAGACATTGTCAATGTTTGCTTTGTCCATAATTTCACTGGAGAATATGTGGTTGCGAGGCTTCTAGCCTCTTCCTTCAAAGGGAAAGCCCTTCAGTGGTATAGAGGCCTCCCAACTAATTCCATTGACAATTGGGATGATTTGGGAACCATACTATGCCAACATTTTGAAGACAAGAGTGACCACCTGTTATTGATGGAGCAGCTAGCTACAATCAAAAGAGCCCCCATGAATACATGGTGGACTTTAACTACATGTTCTAGAAGACATGGGATAGGATCCCATTATTGGTAAAACCCTCCCCAAACACCACATTCATATATTATTTGAGATCTTTGAATTCTGACATTGTTGTCATGATTCAATCTATGGGAGGGATTGTGTTACCAGATGCGTATGACATAGCTATAAGGGTAGAAAACTACCTAATTTAGGCTGAGAAGATTGCTCCAAGGCCACTAATGCCTTTATTCCCAAAGGCTCCTGTCATTCATCCTTCTATGGCTCTAATTCTTAAAACAGTCACCCATGCAACCTCTTCAACGACGCCCTTAAATGAATTGCATGAGATCAACACTTTACTACAAAGTTTTAGCAATGAGTTGGTAGCACTAAAAAGGCAGCAAGCACAACCCAGTAGGCCATATCATCCATTCAATCATAACTATTAGCAAAATAGACCACCATATCAAGGTAATGTGTAGAGGCAGAATCAACCTCGTTATATCAAGATGTTGAATGTTGTACATCCCCATTCAACAGGCACGTCTAGACCTTTGGTACCCATACAGAACAAGATAGCTCAGGATAATGATTGGTGTTATCCATGCAACCAACCACATGATTAGAACTTGTGCCAAAGTGGACAATTCAATCAGGATTTGATAGTGCAAAGCCAACCAATGAATTTAGAACATCAAGTCAATCCCAATAAAGAGATGGTAAGGGTGCAAGAACAAATGCAAAACAATTCCACCTTGATGAATTATACATGGTATGACTTCTATGGTGTCAATCAAGGTGCAGGCCCAATTGCATTCAACACAAGAGCCAAGAGGAGGGTGACTTAAGATGCAGTGATACCTATAGTTGAGTCACACGCCTCCACTTCTCATCCAGTTACACCTAGTGCATCTCTAGCGAGCGCAATTAGAGATGTAGCAAAAGAAAAAGCAAGGGAAACACATTCTGCCCAAACAGATCATTCCACTGGGTGAGTGAGTTCAATGCCTTCAGCCTAGGTGAACTATCCTGCTGGGTGAAATGCAGATCCCATGCTAGAAATGCACTCCCAGGTTGGTCAACATACAAAAGTTGACTCTGTTGTTGCTAAAATATAACAAAAGGGTAGGCAAATACCCTTCAGCATAGTCTATCAAATGAAGAAGACTAGCATAAGTGTCACTATGTGTGACACTTTGTTGATCCTAGCTAAAAGAAATTTGTTGAAGGAAGTTTGACAAGCTTCAATCAGCCTGTCATAGAGGCAATGAAAGAAAAGGTCACTATCCCAACAAGCCTATTCCAACCCAAGGAGGAAGCGAGTAGAAGAAAAACTAGTAAGCCCCTCCATTCTATGTTTCCCTAATCATTAGTGACAAATTATTGCATAATTGTATGATAGATTCTGGGGTGGGTACCTCTGTTATGCCAAAAATATAGCCGATAAGTTAGGCATTGATTATGAACCTGTGAATAAGGGGTAGTACAATTAAATGGCACTGATTTTAAGATAGTAGGTGTTGTTAAGGATTTGAAGCTCACTTTGCATGTGTGCCCTAGCTGCTCTGTTTCACAAGACATCTCAGTTATTGACCCCTCTGCATACTTTGGCATATGCCTATCTAGAGATTTCACTGCTAAAATAGGTGGGTACCTATCTTCTGATTGGTCCCACATGTTATTTAGAACAAGATATGGCACCAAAGTGACCATTAAGGCTAAGCCTATTACAAATGACCACATAGAGCCTTACTCCCTAAATCCTACCAAATGAACTGCACAATCCATGAATTGGAGGAGGATGCCAGCAATATGCAAGAGGCTGCAACACCAATGGAGGAAATACCTGATTGAAGACTTTCTCAAGTCAAATAAACATAGAGTTTGTGATCTGATTGAAGACTTTGATGCCTTCAACATACATGCAATGTCTAGACAAAGAAACAAGGATGTTGATAGACTAGCTATAGTTGGTGCTCAGTTTGACATTCTCTAGAATGTCAAACGAAATTCATATCAACATGTAAAGATTGTTGTCAGACCTGTTGTGCCTGACAATGTGATGAGCTGGCAATTATTTGAAAGATGAGGTAGAGTTTGCTGCTAAGAATCAGTCAGTATTGCAAGAGCAATATGGTGACTAGGTGATCCAGTTGAAGACCAATAAGTTGCTAGAGGACTGATCACTTTAGAGAGCATATTTGGTGTTGATGATCAATCTAAGAAAGAGAAAATAAACATGACAGTCAAGAAAGAAGACTATGAAGAGGTGGAGATTGTACAGGGTTGATTTCTAAAACATGGCAAGGTATGTGATCAAGCTGAAAGGCAAGGTTTTGTTGAACTTTGTAACGAATTTGATGATTTAATTGCTTAGGATTATAGGGATCTGAAATTCTTTGACTCTAGTTTAATCTAACATACCATTGATTTAGACCCCAATATAAAACCTATCTACTAGAAACAAAGGCCAATCAACCTCAAAATAGAGTCGTTAATGAGAAAAGAGGTATCCAAACTCATAGAGGCTAAAATCATTTATCCCATTAAGCATTTTTCTTGGGTAGATAACCTTGTTCTAGTTAGGAAGAAAATTAGGGAAATCAGATTGTGTGTGGACTTTAGAGACCTAAATAAGGCCTCCCTTAAGGACCACTATCCACTCCTTTCCATGAAGAAGATCTTACAAACATTAGCAGGAGCTGAAAGATTTTCACTCCTAGATGGCTACTTAGGCTATAACCAGATTCTTGTAAAAGAATCAGACTAGTACAAGATAACCTTTACCACCAAGTGGGGTGCTTTGGCTTATCAGAAAATGCCATTTGGGTTAACTAACACTGGAGTAACTTTCCAAAGGTAAATGGATTTGGGTTTTAAAGGCCTAATCAATGATATTATTTTAGTGTATCTTGATGATTTGTCTGTGTATTCCAAGCATGCAGCTAACCACCTAGGTCATTTGAGAAAGGACTTTGAAAGATGCAGGGAATATGGCATATCATTGAATCCAAAAAAGTGTGTGTTCGTTGTCCCAGAAGGCAAATTGCTGGGACATGTGGTTTCAAAGGTAGGGCTAGCCATTGAAGCTGAAAGAACCAGTGCCATTCTATCTCTTCCCCTCCCTGGTCACAAGAAGGGCCTGCAAAGTTTTCTGGGCAAGTTTAATTTTGTGAGGAGGTTCATACCTAATTTTGCTTCAATAGCAAAGCCCCTTACAACCATGCTTAAAAAGAATGTTATCTTCACATGGTCAAAGGAAGGTAGAGACAGTTTTGAATCTGTCAAGTAGGCCATTGCACAGGCCCCGACGCTAATAAATCCTAACTATGAGAAGGATTTTATCCTTTATGCCTTTGGAGGCAAGGAAGGCATATCAACAGTTTTAACCCAACAGAATGAAGAGAAATTGGAACAACTAATTTCTTTCTTCAGCCAACCACTCAAAGAATATGAGTTGAAGTATGATTTTGTGGAAAAACAAGTGTTTGTTGTGGTGAAAGCACTCAAAAAGTTTAGACATATGCTTTCAAACAACAAAATGTAGTTGATGGTAAGCCACCCTGGCATTAAAGAGTTTCTTTTGAGCAGGGATATCAATGAAAAAAGGGCTGGGTGGATCATAAAGGTAATGGAATATGACGTCAACATCAACATTACCAAGCTAGTACGTGGCAAAGGCCTGTGTGAGCAGATGGCCGTGGGTTTTGAGGTCAGAAATGATGTTGTATGTGTTTTGGAATAGGCATAACCATCTAGTTCCAATGCTCCAACTAATTGGTATCATGACATGGTCACATTTCTATAGTCAGGGAGATACCCAAATGAACTAGATCAATAAAAAAGAAGGTATTTTAGACTCCATTCCATACCCTATGTTCTTGTTGATTGTGTCTTGTTTAGGAAAGACATCAATGGAGTTCTTCTTAGATGCATTGCACAAAATTAGACTTCTAGGGTATTAGAAGAATTTCATAATGGCCCTATCGGTGGCCATTTTTCTCCAAGAACTACTATTGTCAAGGTCATAAGGGCTGGTTATTATTGGCCCAATTTGTTCAAAGATGCCCACAAATGGGTAAGAAGCTGCAAAGAATGTGCATTCTTTATAGGAAAACAAAGGTTGGCTGCCCTTCCCCTTCATCCAATTCAAACTGATCAGTCATTTGCCCAATGGGGTTTTGACTTCATTGGGATGATTAACCCACCTTCTAGTGCTAGCCACAAAGTGGATTTTAACAACCACAGATTATTTTACAAGGTGGACAAAGGCAGTTGCATTAAAGGATGCCACAGAGGCCTCCATTCTAGATTTCCTTGAGGGAATAGTTATTGTTGTCATATTTTGCCTAGCCAAATACTTCTAAATTCCCCCCCTTCTATTAGAAAAATTTGATCAGAGAAAGCTTGAATAGAAGGAGATGAACCTGATATCCTCTAAATTTCAATTAATTTCCTTGCAAAAATCCCCAAAAATCCTTGCGGAGAGTCCTTGCAGAAAACCTAGAAAAACCCAGAAAAATATAGGCCATTGCCTTAGTTTTTAGGACCCTTTTGGCCTTTATTGACAAAAGTCTAGGTTCTCGAACTTGCAAAAAACCATAAAAATGGCTATGACATGAAGGAAACGCTTTCCCCTTTTGTTGGCAAATTTCATTTTTTATGAACTCTTCAAGAGTTCAACTTTTCACCAATTCACTGATTCACCGACAATGGGTAAGGGAGTGAGCTTTCTTCAAATTCAGCTAAGGCAAAGGTTATCGGTGATTTTCCCAAATGGCGAACTTAAGCAGAGTTATGAGTTTGAAAAGATTCGCCGATTGGGTGAAGCCCTAACAAAAGAGAAGCAAAGAAAAGGATTGCATTGTCTGCAAAGTTCACAAGATGTAAACTTTTCACAAGTTTGAAATCTCCGTAGTTCACCAACGGAGCATTTCGCCGACAAGGAAAAAGACTAGGAGGCCAAGAAAAGGAGTTCAAAAAGGGGTAAATTTGCCGATAAAGTAAATTTTGGCCAAGATATTGAAGAGTTCAAAGTTTTTATGGTTCGCCGACAGAGTATTTTGCTGATAAGGTAAAAAGAAGGGTGAAGAAGCGGCAAGTGAAAAAGTGTAATAATCATTCTTCACAAAACTTAAAATTCTAATGATTACCATAAAGTAAAAAAAAAAGATTCTTGAGGTAAAATAGTAACAAAATTTTCTTTCCATAATTATCTTGAAAACAAAGTGTATTAATTTGTACTAATCTTCTTATCTGAAGAGTAAATAACTTTAACAAGATATAAACTTGTCTTTCCAATTCCAAGTAATTGAAATATATTAAGTTATACAAAACATTAGAACTTACAAGTCATCTTACCAAAAGTTTGTTGCATCTGGATTGTTGACATCCTTATCACAAGCCTCAGCATGCCTCATGTAGGAGAGAGAAAAAGCATCTTCAGAGTGCTTTGTCTCCAACCATAGACCGATGGTCTCCTGTGCATCTTCCATCCCAGAAGTGGTCCTACCCTTCGTGAAGAGTATAGACTTAGGCTGACCTACGGTATTTGACATCCGAGTATTGGTGTTGTATCCTACACAACACTATTGATCACACAACCCTAGATACCCTCTAGCCAAGTATGATCATACCAATAGGTTACGTAATCCCAGATACGGTGAACCGACAATGCACTTAGAGGCATGTGCATTACTTTGGCCAAAGTTTCAATATGAAAAGCATTTGCAATAAATGCAGTCAATTTGTTCACCCACCCCAACTCAACTTGGATAATATCAAAATCCTAAAGTTGACTTGGTCAAATGAGTTTATCCAATCATTAATTGGTTTAGTCTCATCGACTAGACAGGTTATCTGAATAATCACTAGGCTTTGTACCTTAGATTTCTAGTGGTTTTCTTTTTATAAGAAGCTACTTAATGCTTTTAGGTTTAATGATACTCATAAACTTACTTTGAATAATACTGACTTATCCTATCCTAGCATGACAAGATAATCGAGTGATAACTTGATAAAGTGAATATATTAAATTTGTTAAAAGATTAAAATAATTAGAAGTGGATAGGGTCTTATTCCTCCCCATATCTTGATATCGGTTTACAAAATAACCTAGGGTTAGAAAGAATTATAATCATAAAAGAATACCGAACTTCTCTTTGCTCTCATTAATGAGGTCGTAGTAATAATTTTTAATCAAGGCAAAATTTTGTTTTGACACAACCAGAGATTAATTCCTTGGACAATATCAAAGTATAATTCTTTTCCCATAATAACTTGATATTAAGAACATAAACCAAAAATGGTAGTTCGAGGAGTTTAATTTAAACCTTCATAATAGATTCACTAGCTTATGTGATATCATCAACACTAAGGAAACAATCAACTCATGGCTCTAATAGTGTTGGATTATCAATAACTAAAAGCTGAGACTTACTATTTTATGAGCCTAACAAATTCTTTTCTTATCCATGTGACATGCAGAAGCTTAATAGAAGCTCATGGAATAATGTGGTCAGAGATATCTTATCTTGTGAGGACCTACAGCTTTACCACTACTTACAATGATTATTTTACAACTATACATTGTCTATACTATGCACACAATTTTTATACATTGATCTCTTAATGGCACTGCAATCTTTCTGGAGCTAACACATAAAACTAAAACAAATTCCTATGAGGATCTTTTTCAGCAGAGACACTGCATTAAAGCATCATTAGAATGAAAAGAATGGCAGCTAATAATATACACTTGTTTAAGGTTGTTGCATACAAAGTGAGGGCTCTCCTATCTCAGTTTGGAGCTCACGCCGCCAACCTGCCTCTATTCGTCGTGCTCTACTTGGATATCTTCCAGCTAAAGAGTTTTGTATTTTCTTCTGCTCCTGAAACTAACGAGCCCTCCCAGTTTATAGACATCTTTTTCTATCTTTCTTGTCTCCTCGATTCGAGGATAACCATCTTACAAAACCAACCATGTGACGGGTTTGGTTCTCTAACTCATTGTCATCCCACAAATCCATTAACAACACCTCACTAAGATGGTTGTAAAAGCCTCCTATACTTCGAGGATGACTCAGCTTAAAATGAACATGAAGGTTGATATTGCTATTGTGGGGTATACGCGTATGCAAATCAATATCTCATCATGAGATCGATCCTCTAAGGTGATAATGTCAAACTTCTAAGTTTTATGCCACACAAATCATGACTTAATAACTATCACTACACCCACCACCCTGACTCTTATAGGGTGATGCTAATATAGATGACATCAGTATTATAGACACGATAGTCATTCTCATACCACTAGTTATCCTTTTGAAACAAAGTAATAATCATGGTATTATTAATAGTCTTAAACTATATGTACAACTTCGTTTATGATTAATAAGATAAATAAGTTAATGACTTACGTAAAGCATGACAGGGTTGAGTTTATCTCCCCTTCACGAAAACATAATATTTCGCGTCAGTTTGACTTGCCAAAAAAGTGCATGTGATGCTAGGTGATAACAATTTATTCATCTACGTTTTGATGATGCATACGCAACCATTTACAAGATAAACCTCAAAAAGTTGTGTTAGTCGTAAATAGCTGACGCTTTAATTCGACAACGTTGTTTTTCACAAAAGACAAAGTTGATACACAACTAACTCAAAAGATAGAATCTAAAAGACGTTGACAATCCTATTGAGTCAATCCTGGGTTTGACTAAAAATGAGACTTACCTCGACTAACTTGAGTCCACTATCTGATTCTCACTGTACTCAATTGGCAAATACTAGTCGATAACCCAAGGTCTATATTCTTCTCCCCTGAAGATACTGTCTCTCTCTGTTTCTCAGAGAGTCCCAGATACATGTTTTCCTGCTTAAAACTTTCACATACAGCTCATGATGAGTGTACCAGTGTCCCAATCATAAAACATAAAAAATAACAATTTATTACATAAAGTGCTATTAACTTTAATCATTCAAAATAAACATAATTACATAAACTATTTTTCCATAAAATTAATGTCTCCAGAACATTGTATTAAGTCTCATTAACAAAGCATCTTATCTCATGTACAAAAATACTTGTTCATAGATTTACTTCTATCCATGTAAAAGTGAAAAGTAAAAGCATGCCAAAATGGGGATGTGTTGTGTGGTTACACAACACGCCCCATTTTGCCTTAGCAAAACAGGGACCCAACTTTGCTGGCTTGTTCCCTTGCTTTTGTGCTCTGGGCGGTAATGGTAAAAGCAACATCAGTCGGTATGTATATGCTTAATGTCAGGTATATTTGTGATCTTGAAATCTGAGCTAAATTCCAAAGTCTAAATCTATCCTCAAAAGGCTTACCATGTGAAAGAGGATGAAATTCCATGCAAGTTTGCCTTTTACATCACCCTAAAATTTGACCAAATGAGAAAGTTATGGCAGGTCAAAGTTCTGGTCAACCTGATTTTCCTGGGGGGGTCACATTTTAAAATATCACCTCATATTACAAATATCACCCTAGAGCTAATATGATGCTGACATCAACTCATCCCCATGCTACGAAGAGTATAACATGACAGTGACGTCACCATCATATCCCATTCGATGAGGAGGGTCATGTTGTTAATATCCCGCATATTAATAATGTGCATAAGTCGGGCCCGAAAAGAGTTAAAGTTGAAATGAATAAATGGTTGAGTCCGCATTGTATGTTTTGGCTTTGTATATTTGGCAAATGGAGGACATACAAAGTAAATATGCTAGGTGACATACATAGCGCGGAACCGAAAGTTTATTAAAAGATGAAAATTCCTTGTATGTTTTGCGGGCTTGTATATCGCAACATGCATACTTTATGCATGCTACGGATTTGAAAATATTGTGAAATAAATAAAGTTTATTGTATGTACGTGCCTTGTATGTTTTTACATACATTTGCAATATACAATATTAACATACAACCGCCGGACCCGAAATGCTTATGGAATAAGATTAAATCGTTGTATATTTTGCACTTTGTATCTAATGTTTGGTTACATACATTGTGGTTTGTATACAAAGCGGAATCAAGAGAAAGTTTAAATACATATAAATCAATGCATGGGGATTTAATGTATATTGCAGGATGCATTGATTTATACAAGCTGCGGAACCAAAAAATTATCAAAGTTAGTTAAGTCAATGTATATTGGGCTTTGTATATTTCTTATATACAACGCCGATATACATTGCACTTCATACAATCCGGAACCGAAATCATTATGAAAAGGGGTTAAACTGTTGTATGTTTTGGTCTTTGTATGTTTCGGGATGTACAAGCTGCAGATTTGAAGTGAAAATTAAATTTTGGAAATTCGTTGTATATTTCCGGTTTGTATGTTTTTACATACAACGCTTATATACATCATACATGGCGCGAAACCGAAAGTTTATTAAAAGATGAAAATTCCTTGTATGTTTCTGGCATTGTATGTGTTTTGCGCAATGTACATGTTGATATGCATTTTATTATACATGCAAGGCGGATCCGAAATGGTTTTTAAATGAGATTAAATGCTTGTATATCCACAATGTGCCCGATATGCATTTTATCTAATGCCAGCCGGATTCGAAAAGGTATTAAATGGAGTGAATTCGTTGTATATTTTTGCTTGCATGATCATGATTTATCACCTGATATGCATTGCATCATGTATAAGGCGCGGATTTGAGAAGGAAATTTAAAAACAGGAAATTCCTTGTATGTTTTGCTTGCATGATCATATTAAGAACCCGATATGTACAAAAGGGACATATACATGAGAATTTAGCACTTGATATACAAAAGGAGATGGGCAGAAAATATAGCGATGGATTTTAAAGTTATTTTTGGAGCCCGATGGCTTGATTTTGGTCAACGATGGTTGACTTGATTATTTTAGGCGTTGAATATGCACTTAAACGTGCATTTTTCACAGTTTTAGAACCCGATTACCATGTGCTTGCACATTGAGCTTGTTTTAAATGTTTATTTTCCTAATGTTTTAAATAATGGTGATGATGATTGATGTTTGTCTATTTATTGCAGGATCTTGTGGCTGAACTAATTGCAGAATTGAACATGGAGGCAGCATGAGCCTGAGCGAAGGAGGATATTGTTAAATGCATTATCTACCAACTGGAGGATAAACCAAATCAAAGATGCTGGAATATTCTATGCCAGCTGTATGAGTGCCAACTAGTAGGGCACGTGCTGTTCATCTGGACCGTTGGTTGTTTTGAGAAGATCCCGATCATTGGATCATTGTAACTATTTTCTAGCTTTTGTCCTATATAAGGGCCAGAACTTGACATATAGATAGAAGAGGTCACTTATTAAAAATCAGACTAAGCCAATATAGGAGATCGAATTGCTGAGACTAATGAAGACTAAATTTTTGAAATGTCAAGGTTCTTTCTTCAGATCTTTGTAAATGTACCTGTTCTTAAGCATACTGAATGAAGATGAAGTTTCAGATTACATCCTGATTGTAAACCTTACGTAATCTTCAAGTTGATTTCTGGATATGTACTGGTGAATGTTGTGTTCAAATAGAAGTGCTTTCATTTCATTGCATGTTGTTATTAGCTTTTCCTTTGAAGATTTGCACTGGATCATGCGGATTTGTGGAATGTCCTAGTGAAGTATGATTCTAGTTTCCTTCTTTTCATTGCATGTATGGGAGTATGTATGTGGATCAGTGATCTAAGTCAAGTGATTTTGGGAATCTCATCCTTTAACCCTTTTTTCTCATTTTAATTTCATAAATTCACTTCCATAACTACAAATCATGATAAATAATAAGCAGAAATAGAAAAATATGCTAACATCTCATAGGTAACTAAAAATCCTTAGCATATTTTGAGCTAAATGCATGTAATGTTGAAAATATCATGCAAAGATTTACAAATAATGGTAGAAATCATGCAAATATCCACCTGTAGGCACATTATTTGAGTAAATTCATAGTGCAGAGGTAGAATTGTTAAAGATTTATGCAGGCCAGACATACAAAACAAGATATTTGAAGGAATATTGAGGAACTTTACAGGAACAATCAAAATACATAAGGCCCCTGAATGATTAACAGCAACACACATCAACCACTGAGTAACGTCAGTAGATTATGAACTAATCAACGGAGACTTGGGATCATGTATTCTTTGAATTCATCGTATCTTTCAAGATGAGTAAAGGTTGTTGTGTAACTTTTATTCTATGTTTGTTTATGACTAACATCATCATCAACAGGATGTAACAAAAAGGTTTGTAAAGGTGACTTTTGCTGATAAGGCAAAAAGGTAAAGAAAAACAACTTCAAAATCTCAAGGTTTGGTCAATAAAGCAAAATAAGACGAACACATCGGTGAAACAAGTGGTTCCGCAAAGTGACCTTATGCCGACAAAGAAGGCCCGTTTCAAGAATTGAAGAATTCACCGATAAGGCAAAAATAGCTAAGGGAAAGGAGGTTCATCGGGGACAACTTTTGTCGATAAGGCAAAAGGGCGATGCAGAATAGTTTGGCAAGGCAAGGTTTTGCCGATAGAGAAGAATAGTTCAGCAAGGCAAGGTTTTGCCAATAGAGAAGAATGGCTTGGCAAAATAGATTTTGCCAATGAAGAAGAGAACTGGCCAAGGGCGAAGTTCATAAAGTTGATATTTTACCGATAAGGCAAAGAAGACAAGCTAAGTATGAAAGGAAGGAACTTCGCCGACAAGGAAGAAAAGAGAGTTTGGTTTATCGATGAGGCATTTTTCTGACAAGGGCAAAAGGCCATGAATGAACAAAGGTTCAGCAAAATTGGATTTTACCAATAAGAGGCAAAATAGAGACAGGCAGGCTTGGTTCGTAAGAGGAGAATTTTGCCAACATAGGCAAAAGATAGCCCAAAATTGTTCTGGAAATAGAAAGATTGCTAATAGATGCTGGAAAAAGAGACAGAGGAAGGTTCAGAAAATAGAGATTTTGTCAATGGGCAAAATAAAGAAGAAATCATAAAAATGGATAATACTCTATAGAAAATAAGGAATTTGAAGTGTTGTAAAAGCTTGCAAGTCCCTAAAATCATGTCATTTTCTCAACAAAAGGTACTCCAGCATTCAATTCCACAGGACAAAGTCAGTTACAAGTAGGTAGAACAGTGAAAATCTTCAATGTTACTGTACATATGCTGCCACAAAATGGATTGTAGGGATAAACAGAATTGTAGGTCCTTCATAAATATGCCTAACACCCATTCATGTAGGCAATCTTCTTCCGCTGGTTGCAAGCCTGTCAAAAGCATGGTTTTTGTCCCAATTTGTAGGTTTTGTAGTAGATCTTCTAGGTCAGAGAATTAATGAAACACAGGTCTGTCCTGGGTTAATTGACCAGCTTCCAGCACCACTATTCTAGAATGCTCAAAAAAGTTATATATACATCAAAATGCAATGTATTTTTGTTAGTTGTTCTTCTAAGCTATTGCGGGTTGGAGAATTCTTATGACTAGGCCTCTGTAGTGCAATTATACGAACCAATTGGATCTGATGGATTGTGCTCTTCTGCTGAGCCTCTCATGTCTCCAATTGATAGTTTAACTATGAATGTAATTAACTATTTCATGTCTAATTTCTCTATGTTATTCTCTCTTTTTTAATGGTTATTTGGCCTTTGTAATCAATATAAACTAATATTTTGCCTCCCTCATTATTCTTGCACTGCATCTATTCGATTGATGTGAGTTATGTATTATGAATAAAAGGTTCATTTCATACCTTCACTTCTCTTTCCTAACCTCTATATGAATTATTATGAGTCTGTGTGAGTTCCTTTAGTTTTGAGATTATTACTATGTTGATTCAGTTGCAGCTGAAAATCCCTAATCTGGTGCATCACCTCTTTTTAATTCAACAATCCTTCTTACCCTTTTCCCCTATGAGTATTAGCACTAGATTTTAGTTTATTTCACCAAGCCTTAAGCTTAGAAAGGGAAACCAACCTTCTCTGGAGGTCTGATCTCATCTACAAGGTCCCACACCTTGAAATTAATCCCATTGTGTCATTGAAGTGTTTGAACTAGATTCAAACAGGGTGTAATTTCACATGACAATAGTTACCATGTTTGGTGTACCATTCACCATTATTTCTGACAATGCCAAGGCTTTTGTAAGCACAAAAATCAATGAATGGGCACTTAACTATGGAATTTAATTGAAGACATCATCCAATTACTACCCACAAGGGAATGGCTTGGCTGAGTCTGCAAACAAAAACCTGATCAGAATCATCAAGAGGATAGTGGATGATAATCAAAGAACTTGGCATTCCAAGTTGAAGACAACTCTCTAGGCTGATAGAATTACTCCCAAGAGGTCCATAGGCAATTCCCCTTTCATGCTTGTTTATGGAAGGGAAGCAAAAGTTCCATTATTATTAGAGTTGCCTTCCCTTGAGCTGGCACATTAGCTAGAGCTGCTAGAAGGTGATTCCATGACAGTCAGGTTTGCTAAGTTAATGGAGTTGGAAGAAAAAAGAGACGCTGCCATGAAGACTCTTGAGGCTCACCAAGATCAAGTCAAAAGAACTTTTGATAGAAAATCAACTGACATAACATTCAGTGAGGGAGATTTGGTGTTGAAATAGGATGCAGACAAAGCTAAAGTTGGGAGACATTCAAAATTTGATTCTATTTGGAGTGGCCCTTATATTATTACCAGCTACAAACAGGCTAATGCATTTCAACTTTCCAAGTTGAATGGAGAGGTTCTGCCGATCCCAGTGAATGGGATTCATCTCAAACCATACTTTTGAGTTTGGTTTTGGGATTCTTATAAATATTTAGAGTAGGTTTGTTTCTATTTTAGGCTTCCCTTCCTCTAAGTGGTTTTGCACAGGCAACTTTCTCGTTAAGAGATTGTTTGCCTTGTTGTGTGTTTTTTGTGTTTTCTGAAGGCATTTTCAGTTTTGTTTGGTCATGTGGCTATGTTTCTTTTGACCCTGTGCCCAATGGATTGTATAAGGCAACTGGATCCATATGTTTAGTAGGCAAACACCCCTGAGAAGTCACCAAAATGTTTTCTGCTTTAGAAATGCAAGGAAAAAACATCCCAAATTAACTAAGTCCAAAAATCCTGAGTTTTCCTTGTGTTTTAAACCTTTTTCAGAGTTTTAGAGTTTAGAGTTCTCCCCTTCGTCATGCCATCCTAATCGCGGCTCTAAACTTCACTTTGTTCCTTGTAAAAATCCTCTAAGTGTTGAAAGTTCAAGTTTTAGGGGTCAGGCTTTCTTTCTTCTTCCTTCTCTGGGAAGATGTAAGGCGGAAGGCCCGAAGCCCAAGCTCCAACTCTTTCCCTTTGAAAATTTGGCTAAGTGTTTCAGGGGTCAGACTTCAGATTTTTCTTCTTCCCTCTCCTTTTCCTTTTGGAAGGCAGAAGGTGGATGACCCAACGACCGACCCCCGACGGGTGTTAATTCTTTTAAGGCATTTTGCCATTCTGTTGAGCCTTTTGGGTGGACCCACAGTAGGCTTGTGGAATCACAGAAGGAAGACAGGTGGCAGGTTTCAACAACTCATCATTTAAAGAACCTGAAGGAGGCCACGTGGCATAATCTGTGACTCTTCTGCCATTCCATGGAGTATTCCAATGATGCTTTATGGAAGACCGCGAAACAGTGGGAAGCTACCAGGTGTCTGTGTCTCAGCCACTGGGAGGATATGCAATGATCATCGTGACACGTGGCAAGTTTTCATAATATATGAGAAAGATTTTAAAAGGGGAATATGTCATGCTCACTCATACACACATGCATAAATGGACATAAACATAGTGCAACTATTTTATTTTATTTTTTAAAATATTATGGTACTAGGAGTTACATTACTTGCATTCCAAAGTGAAAGTAATAACTTGTTGACACCTTGGAATGACTAAACATTAATTAAATCCAAAATTAATTATAAATTTTGACCAAGCATTTAATTAATAACTAATAAAATGCCTTTTAAACACATTCCACAATAACAACAAAATGAGATGGATCATATACAAAGTTACGCAATTGTAAAAATTAAATTAAATAATATCTAAGTATGTATACATATATATTTGTTATATTAAATAATCAATAATTTTAACTAAAGAGAAATAACAATTAATTTATTACATCAACCTAAAAAAAATTAGATACCCATTGCATTTGCACTTAATGGTGACTTACTAGTAATATTGTTTGCATTAAATAAAAATAACAATCAAGGTCTAAATCATGTGTACATTTAAAAAAAATTAAGCTTAATACTTAAAGACTTAAATAAAAGAAAATTAAATAAAACAAGTAATAATTTTATTACGATAGTTAATATTAATAAAAAAAATATCAAGTCAATAAAATAATAATATGTATTATCAATATGCTTTAGTATATAAAACTTAGAGAATTTAAAACTCAAAACTAAATTAACTTAATATAAAATTTATAAGAAACAAATAAAATCTCATTAATGATTATGACTTAGCAATTTCTAAAATAGTAACTTTAATTTCACTCCAACCAATATTTTACTCATAATTGCACAAGTGAGCTATAATTTAGGAATTAATAATGTCACAAATCATTGAATTTAAAACCTTCCAATTTAAAATAAAAAGCATATATAAAACAATTATTTATTATTATTCTTCACTCTAATATCATTTTCATTGCATGATTATTATTTGATATTCGTTTCTTCTTAATTTTCCCATTGCTAGGGTTTTGTGTACAAGAAAGAGAATTTGTATAGTTATGGATTGAGAGAGAAAGTTTTGACCAATACCCCAAGAAATATACTTTTTTTAATCAAAGAAATGGTTGTCTAGGCACCCTTATAATAAACCCTAAATTTAATTCTTATATAAATTTAATTCTTTATAAACCCTAAACTATTATTTAATATTACTTAATTAAACTTTGTGTAAATTAAATTATATAAAATGTATCTGTAGCTAGGGAAAATTAGATTTAGTGTTAAAAATAGAAAACTAACTAAAACCCTAACTATGCACCATGAAGGACAAACTAACATGAAAATAAAAACAAAGAAAATCAAATGCAAACCGAATCCACACTAGACTTGATTGATGATTGCTCATAGTTGCAGCATAATGATAAGATGAAGATGATAGAGGAAAATAGATAGATAGATGAGAGGATTGAAAGAATTTTGGCAGAGTGAGGATACTAGAAGAAGATCGATCCCAAATGGCTTGTGAGAGGCCATATTTATAGGCAAGAGCTGATATGATTCGATGGCCAAGATTAAAAGTCAAATGTGTGATGTGTATGGCTAGGATTAAAAGTTGATTTTAGTGCCTATGACGCACATTAAGTGGGTTATGACATGAGGTTAAAAATAGGATGAGAGGAAATAAATGGGATTCTTTTATTTATTTTGGAGGAAAAGATGCCTATGACGCACAATAAGTGGGGCTAAAAATAGGATTTGAGTGGGAATCTCATAATTTAAATAATAAAATTATTTAAATTATTTGTGCATGAGAAGAGTTGTAGTCATGTGACACATGTCAAGGGATTAATTCAAATATTTAATTTAAATTATTTGAGACAAGTGAGGGGGAATTAATTAAATAAAGGGGATTTATTTAATTAATTGGAAAGGTGATCAAGTGGAATTTATAAGTGGGATAATGCTAGGACCTAGGGCAAAACATGTTGTTGCAAGGCATGGACAATTTTATGTGTCTACAGTATCATTTACATCTGTATAATTATATATATAAATATATAGTATTCAATGCTTATACTAAAGTATGTTTTATACAATTATATATATATATGAACATATAATTTCACAAAATTATTTCCAAATATGAAATAATTTTCACATAACTATTTATCATTGCAAATAATAAATTCTCAGATATACATATGATTTTCACATAACTAATTACCAAAGAAAATATTAAATATTAAATTCACAGATAATTACGTCAGAGGCGTTCCTACATTCACAACTGAAAGATTCTGGAATTTCTATGTAAACTTATAAGATTCCAATCTAGAATCTTTATTTAAAAAACTAAATAGTCACTCCACAAATTAAAAAACCTAAAAAAAGAAGGTGAAAGGAATTTTTTAAAAAAAGTACATGGTGGATGGAAAGAAAGGTGGATGGCAGTTTCATAGAAGCCATCACTATGCACTAAGATGAAAGAAAGAAACGTTACGGAATATACTAAAAGACACATTCAATTTATTTATATTGTCTCCTTAATTATTTTCAGGATTTGAGGCGAGTGCGGTAAATTAATAAAAAATAGGCACCTCGAGAAGGATATCTCTAGGTGTACTTTAGATATATATTTTTAAATATAAATATACTAGTAAACTATTTACCAATGTAATGACATTGTGTAAAAAATATTTATATTGTAACTATAATATGCATCAACCAAATAGATGTAATGCCTTAAAAACTCTAAAGAATAGTTCATAATTCAAATAACCCAAATACATACACATCATTCATTTTATTTCTTTGATATAATTTTTTTTGGTCAACTATTGCAATGACATAAATGTAAAGTAAATTAATCAAGAACAAGGAATCATAGATAACCAGTGCATACATTATTAATTTACATATATTGCATAGCTTACATCTATTATACAGATAATGGTTTCCAAGGTTTAGACATACAGAAGGTGGCTTCCAAAAATGCCACAGGTCTAATCGTACAAATCTCAAATCTTAACAATACATTTATTATAATATCTTTTCCTCCAGGTACAACAAATTGTTGTGAGCACAGAGGATTTCTTCTGCAACAACTAGGTCAACTAAGGAGGCTAGGACTACTCACCTCCCTGCCATAGGGGTTGATTCACAACCCCACCCCTAAGCTAGAGGTTTTTAGGAATAGGTACACAATCATGCAAGCACACATGAACAAGAAACAAAAACAACTAAATTCACAGTCATCAAACAAAATAACCCCGCAGGCTTAACATAAACAATGGCATCCATTCAAATTCCATAAGGGGCAGAGAGAGGAAAAGTCTTCCCTCTTGGGCTCCAGAGAAACAACTTTCTTCCTTCACAATGCATAAACACAACCAATATCATTTTCCCAACCACCACAGCACCTCCGTCAACACCATAATTCACCACACATACACACCACAAATCACCACACATACAGTAACATACTCTCCATAAACAATCTCCACATCTCCCAAAATCCATCCACCTTCCATAACCTCCATCATTCACCCATTCTTTCCACATCCCACAACACCTTATCAATAATATATAAATATATTTCTTTAAACACCCATGTGTAGGAATAAACACAAATTACAGCCAAAGTAGCAATACCAGCCCAAGAGAGGTCCACATCTCTCTTCTCCATTACATGGGAGGCCCTCATCAGAGTCGAAGTGCCACTCCCAATACAACCCTTTCCCACAGAAACACAAACACGTAGCAATTTCATCTACCACATATATTTTATAGAAACATATTAAACCAAATTCAAATGAAATAAGAAAATACAAGATCTCCTACCTCACTCTCACCAAGTTAGGGAGAGCCCTAATTCATACAAATCCATTCCACCATACAAAATCTGCATCTCTCTTCCCGTGCATCTTCCCCCCTTTTTAAAAAAATTCAACCACAATATATAAAACCAAACATGCAAACCCAAGTATTCCACTCACATAAATGACCCCCTAAAAATAAAATATCGCATTCCCATAATAGCCAATAGGAGAATCTTCTCCTATTTCAAATCTCCAAAATAATAAATTGCCTTAACTCTTCCCTTCCCCACAACTTACATTATTAACAATAATAAATTTTCTTTTCCACAAATTTTCAAAGAACAAAAATAAAAATAATTAAAAATGGGGTCAAAGGAACACAAATAAATAAAAAAATAAGAATTAGTAATCAAAATAAATTCTTACCACACACACACAACCACACATATTAGTCTTTACTCCTCCCATGAGTAAGACTAGACTTAATGGGGGAAATACATAAGAAAGTTCTTGAAAGCCTCCGAAAATATATATCCTGGCCACCCACATGCACACTCACTTCAAACATCAGTATGTCCATGAATACAAATAGCCAAAGCAATTGAAATAATGAAATCAATTATACACCTCATACTTAAATGAAAATCTAAATAACACATTTAATCTAACACCCCGATCATACTAATACAATATCTTATTACTACTCATAAACTAATCAAATTCAACATCACATGATTGAATCCATACAAAAATCAAGATAAAATAACAATATGAAATATATACTTCTAATTCTATCATATTAATAATGTGAGTAAATCATAGTTACTAACTAACTAAATCAGCATAGCAAATTGATAAAAAAAACATGGAACTAGCCATAACATTATTATTCACCCAAATCCATGATTATAACAAAATACAATAAGAAAGTCCCTGAATGATCATAAACCAAGCAAACCTATCTAGATATAAAAGTAGTTATGAGAAGGAATGGGGCCTCACATTCTCCCCCCCTACAATTAGGCTTCCTCCTGGAAGCCCTGAAGTGATGAGGGTGGAAAAACTCACCGTAGTGTCAAGCATCACATTAATGAGGTTCCAAATCTAGGTTGTGAAAAGTAAGTAACCAAAATAACCAACATATAACTAGCACCCTAGATTCTATCTTTCTTGTGAAAGTATCCATACCTCTATATAATATGAACAAGAAATACATCACTATCTACATTAACATACATAAAGAAAGAATGCCAAAACACTGATTTATCACATGAAGTGCCACAGGAATCAAGCAAAAAAAAAAGTTGCACTGTGTTTATGTCCATTTATGCATGTGTGTATGAGTGGGCATGACAGAATACCTTGTGCCATGTGGCACGATCTGACGGGTTTCCATTCTTTCCGCAGGACTTCATCTATTATTTTATCTCATGACTGCAGGACCGTGGGAGGCCACCACGTGGCACTCATGGAAATACCTCAAGGAGGAAGGCTCAAGGTCTGAGTTCCACTTCTTTTCCTTAAAAATATTTCTAAGTGTTTCAGCGAGTCAGACTTCAGGCTTTTCTTCTTCCCTCTTCCTTTCTTTGGGAAGGAGGAAGGTCAAAGGCCTGAACCCCGAACTCTGTCGAATCTTTATAAAAGTGGCTAAGTCTTCAAATTTGTGGAGCTCAAACTCTCTCTTCTTCTTTCTCTAGGAAGGCATAGGGCGGAGGGCCTGAGGCCTGAAGTTCACCGATTGTAATTTCCCTTTGTATGTAAGAGTGTTGGACTTCAAGGTTTTCTCCTTCCTCCTTATCCTTTTAGCAAGTGATAAGGCAGAAGTTCCGAGACCTAATCTCCATTGTTTTCTTGAATCAACTAAGTGTTGTGGAGGCAGAGGTTAGGTTCTTCTTTCCAAAGAATAATGCATTCGTGAAGGCCCAGTCCCAAAGCCCGATAATTCCTCTTCTCTCGGACTTCGGAGGCTGGGGTTTCCTCTTTCACCTTTCCAAGCTCGATCGGTGGGAGATTGATCAGAGGAAGTCTGATATGTCAGGGCCCAACCCTTTTGCCTTCCAAGGGCATTTTTTACTATTCAAAACGTGATGAGACTACTCAGCGACCCTCTTGGTCGCCATTAATGCTTCTTCAGAGCCTGATTTCTTGTAGAATATGGATTTCTCACCTCCCCATGCTACTGTAGCCTCATTTGTATTATATCTTTGTACCCAAGGCATGGGCGGACCCTATTCTTCAATGGATTTCATGGGCAAAGCCATGTGGGTGCACTCCAAGGACATAGAATGAAGTTATTGCAGTATGGGTGATGTTCTTTCTTATTGACTTCTCTTTCCATGTCCATGACTGCTACAATGTGATTTGTAAAAGCTATATATGCATGTGTAAAAAATGTATTTATGTTGGTTGGTTGGTTGCTGGGTCTTTATTCAGACTGGAATGCTTCATGCTTGATCTTGGCCTCATGATATTTCCTAGAACTACATGAATCTGATCGACTATGTCCTCTTCTAGACCTCTCTATCTTCATTTTAGTTCAACTATGAGGGGAAAGCTATCATTCCGTGTCTCCCCGATCTATATTTAGCTTTTCTCTCTTTGTAATGGCTATTTAGCCTTTATGATTAATATAAGCAATTGATTTTGCCTCTCTCATTTCTCTTTCATTGTGTCTATTTAAACGCTTTTCACCTATCTTGTAGATAAAATGATCCCTTTATAGGTTCTAGTATTCTATTTTGGCCTCTGATAGAGGATGGATGAGTCTGTTAGTCTATTCAGCCTTTGAAATCATTATTGTGTTATGTCAGCTCCAACTGAACACCCTAAATCTTGGTGTATCACCCCCCTTTTTATTATTAGTTTCCCTCCCTTCCTTTTCCTTGGTGATCATTAGCATAGGTTTAGTCAATTACTCTTAACCTTAAGTTCAAAAAGAGGAACCAACCTTCTTTGGAGGTCTAATCTCATCTGCAAGGTCCCACAGCTTGAGATCAATCCCATTGTGTCATTGGAATGCTTGGTTAGCCTCCAAGCAGGGTGCAATTTTACATGATAACAGGATTCTCGGTAGACAACCCAACACATGTAGTAGCACTATTACTTGGTTGTGTAGTTGTGGTGAGGATAGAAGAAATGTATGTATGAATAGGGGGTGTCGGTATGGGTGCTGACACTTGAGTCCCTACTTGATTCAAAGAAATCACATTAGTGATGATTTCTGCACAACTAGTTGCTTACATAATGTTACTGTGCACTATGTGAGCTATGCCACACAAGACTTCTAGTCCCTCTTGTCCTTCAAGCAATAAAATTCTCAAACTCTCAACAATAGGGATGGGCTTCTCAACTATATGTTCTAAGCTTACAAATTTCTAAAAATTAGCCAACTCGGTATTTAATCTTTAAATTTGAGCTTCGAGAACATGAGCCATGAGATCATCTATGTTGGTGGATTCATGAAAAGTTGATGCTTCTAAGAGGAATATTATGAAGAGGTGATGGGCCCTCATGTGTGATTGGATTCACGAATTCAGGTTCTGATGTATCGATATTAGTGCTATATAAAGCATTAGAATCCATAATTATACGACTTCTTCGTACAAAGGTGTTAGAGTTGGGGCACCGGCTCATAAAATTCATAAAGGATTTAGAAGTTTGAGTGACACACAAGATGCATAAATGGAAGAAACTAGAAGAAATGAATTATGTGATAGAAGAAATGAATTATGTGATAGAAGAAGAGGTTGATTTTTAGATTAAATGAATCAATGTTTTGCTCTTTTTATCAAATGTAAACAAATATAATGCAATAATAATAAACTCTTGATTAAATTCACCTCTACCCAAGCTTAATTAGATTTAACTAATGTTTATATTTAAATCAATTACTAAATCTAATGCTTCTTCACTAATCCAAAATATAACAATGTAAGAATGCTCCTTCTTTCAAATTTCAACACAAGATGATATTTATGATATGCTAAAGAAACATAAAATCAAATTTTATAAGTAGATAATAGATCAGCAAAATCTGAAACAAGACACCAATCACAAACTCTAGGCTTTCTTAGAAATGCAAGGATTTTGTAAACCCTAACAATGAAACAATGCAAAAGTAAGCTATGTAATTATGTAAAATCATCAATGAATTCAACCTAATCTGATCTAGGGCAACAAATAACTCAAATCTAAAGCAAGAAGGGTGCAAGAGTGCAAGACATGTCGGGTTCACCAAAATGTTTGATGGAAAAGGGAGACTTAGCTTAAAACCCTAAACCAGGTCCAACCTTCTTCCATCAACATTGGAACACAAACTGAGCTTGGCTTCTACCTTTGAAGGAGAGACAAACTACAAGGGTATTGTCCCTTTGTTGTATAAAAGAGTGCTATAACAAAATCCAACAAATCTTGAACTAGGGCAAATTAGGAAACCCTAATTGAGCAAGATCAATGAATAGATGACTGACAAAGATTGTTACAGAAAATCTAAGACAATAACAGAGATCAGGGGATAGAGAGGAATTGGAACTTGGGTTTGAGGGCAGAGAGGAACCAGGGTGCTGGATAAACTAGACCCAGATTAGGGTTCTACAGAATATTTTGATCTAGATGTCTTTATCTATCTACCTTCTTGCTTCCTATCACCTGTTGTCGTCTGACTTCGCCGAATGTGACCTGCACACAAACAAGAAGAGAAAGGGTTGTTGTTTTTAGGGGCTTGCCTTAGTCAAACTCTGTGTTGGTGTTTCTACCTCCACTACAACAATGATTAGAGATCAAAGAGTGCGTACCCTAAGAGGGTAGGGGCAAGATTTGCTATAAATGATGAAAGAATGAATATAAATGGTAAATTTTACTACAAGATATGAAACCCTAGTTGGAGTAGGTGACTCAAGACCATGCACCATTAAGGAGATAAAGAGTGAAGACTTGAACTTCCTTCAAGACTTGCAAACAAGCATCATAATATCCACATGCAAAAAGTTATTCCAATCATGAAGAATACTTGAGCATAGGAGAGCAATTCTAACATTCTAATCTTCTCTAGTTATGTAAAATGAATAATAAGACTCCTTATATGCATTCCCACTCACTATCAGAGAATAAAGCTAATTGAGGCCGACAAGTGTAAACCAAAGGAGTGTCCTAAGACAACACCAAATTAAGCTTGGGGCTAATAGTCGGGCCCAGGATGTTGGGCACCCTGGTCCTTTAGCCCCCACAAACTTCAGGGAGTAATTAATGGGGTGAGCTTAGTCCATCCCTAAGTTTATTTGTCGGCGTTTATTCATCAGGATCGAGAATTGATTGTTTATTGTTGCATTAGGTGCCGAAATAGGTCAAAATTAGCAAGGGTAAATATTTTACTCCATAACAGAGAGTCATCCTTGTTTTAATTTTTGTGTCAATTAGTCATATTAGTCACCTAAATCAGTTAGAAGGGTTATTGGGGGGTCATACCAAAATGATTAGCATGATGAGAGGATCAAATTGGGATAGATGACAAAAAGGCAAAAAAAATTGGCCCACAGTCTTAAAATAGCCCTAAGGGCAACTACTCTGTCAAAATGACCAAATTCCTTATGGTTTGTCAAGTTTTTGACTCATGGGCGATTCCATTAATGCTGATGTGTGCCATGAATACCACAAGCTCCTAGAGTAGGTGACCTATCATGGATATGGACTAGGGATCTCTTGGTGTACACTCTACTCTTGTCCAAAAGACTAATCTCATGACAACTCAACACTTGTGTCATGCCTTGGAGGTATCCTTTCCAACTCAACAATAAGGTCATGCCTTAAAGGCATCTTATCTAGCTCAACACTTGTCCTATGAATACCTATCTCAAGGTCATCGTATCTACTAATTAAATCTATTGCTATGTGCCTAGGCATACCTTTGGCCATCTTGTTAGAGAGAGACAGAGAGATAAGTCCCATATTTAAAATCAACACTTACACCATACACGAGAAAACATTATCAAAAATTTCTACAAGAAATTAGGGGAAAGAGCCCAATAGTTGTGCACCCTAACTTCACACCTTTCAAAATCATACGTGGATTTCAAATTACTCTCAATTTTTTTTATAGTAGCTCACTTGGCAAGTCTTGTACTTAAACCTAAGGTTTCAGGTCCACATCATCAAATATAATGCCACATCAATATTCTTTTGTTAAGGTGTCAAAAGAAACCACCAAAAAAAGGTTAGACTAATAATTACAAATTAAGTCATGATAATTGTGTATTAAGTCATGTTTTCTTGGTGTACCAATGTAACATCACATAATTTGTTACTTTTTAGATCTAATAAATGCATTTCATTCCATTATTAGTAATAACGATCAATATAACAACCTTAAAATCACAACCAATAATATTATACTTTCAAAAAAAAAAATCTTTAACGGATACTATTAAAAAATACTATTAACTATTAAAACCGGCTCCACTCAACTATTGAATCTTTTCCCTACATAAAAACATCTCATTTCTACTTAAAATATAAATACAAGATTAATCATTAACACATGGATGTTTTAAAAGTGTTCAAAAGTCGAGGTATGAATGTAACATCACATTGGTACCAAACTACACTAGTAAATCAAATCAACATAATTCCAACTAACTTCCCTTTTAAACTGTAAAACTTACATCGTACGCTAACACGCAACAATCCCAAAACTAAATACTTTTTAATTCTTCGTTTTCACATTGTAAATGATTATTCAAGCGTTATTATAGGAATATTTAATAGTACAAATTTGAAATGTTTTAATGATTTGTTTAAAAATTATAATATTACAGTCTATCATATATATATATATAGATTGTTGGCAGTATAAAGATTTTGAATTATTTAGCAATTTTGAAGTATTGGGAGCGTGAACATTAAGGTTCCTCTTTTTAATACTTTAGACAAATATTATACTATTGTATTTAGTGTTGTTTATGTAGTTTTAAATTAATTGATTATTATGATTTTTCTTGTTTATACTAAATATTTATTTTTTTAATGTAAAAATGCAAATTATTTAATTAAAATATTTTTAAAAACTATTTATCAATACTCCTATGAACTAAAGAAGCTAGCTTCTTATTACCATCAAATACTTTTTTAGTTAAACGAACATTTTAAAATGGAGGAGACATTTAAGAATAATGAATTTGTACAAGTTTTAATATTTAATATTTATGCAAAAAAGCTCTCTAATAATAAATTTACTTAGGGTTATTTTATTTACTTAAAATTATTTTATTTTTACTTTGGAACCATTTAAGAATTGTTTTATTTTATTTATATTCCTTTCTTTATTTCATTTTTATTTATTTACTTTAAAAGTTGTTATTTTACTTTCCTTTACTATGAACACAATTAGATCAATTGATATGTCAATTAAAATATATTTTATGTACTATTATTATATTAATTTTTATATAATATAACTACAATATAATTTCTATAAAATAAAATAAAATATATTTATACTTATAGTTATATTTATAAATATAAAATAATATATTTATACTTATAGTTATATTTATAAATATAAAATAATATATTTATACTTATAATTATATTTATAAATATAATTACAACTTAACTAATAAAATAAATTTTATAGATACAACATAATGTGTAGCATATCAATCATAGTATATATGGTAGCCATAGTTAATTTGTAGTTCATAATTTATTTAATAATAAAATTGTGAACAACTTTTAACATATTATTTTAGGGCCACACATAATTGCTCGACAGGCTTCACAGCACAAATGGATATGAAAAGATACGCATTCAATTTATTTATATTGCCTCCTTCCTTAATTTGAGGCGAGTGGGTAAATTAATAAAAAAAATAGGCACCTCAAGAAGGATATCTGTCAGCTACTTTAGATATATTTTTTTAAATATAAATATACTAGTCAACTTGCATTATAAATTAGATGTACTCATCTACTCTAGTTAAATGTTAAGACTCTAAAATTGAGTAATTATGATGGCTAATCAATTTTATTTTACAATTGAATGTAATTGGATGGATGCATGCTTCTTAGCACCAACACAGTTCTAAATACGCCCACCATTTGTGAAGGCAACTAAAGGATTGAGTTGAAGGCCTTCAAGATCCAAGGGTGAATGCAACAACGCCAAACTAAAATGCAAGATGTTTAAATTGGTTGATTGGCTTATTTTGCCCACCAGTCAATCAAGACATGCTAACTAAAATGCAAGATGTTTAAATTGGTTGATTGGCTTATTTTGCCCACCAGTCAATCAAGACATGCTAACTAAAATGCAAGATGTTTAAATTGGTCGATTGGCTTATTTTGCCCACGAGTCAATCAAGACATGCTAGGTGAATGAAATCTAGTGGCAATGGTCAAACTAATGTGCTCTATGGTTAATTTAGCCCATCTCGTTCAATAATAGCTAGTCCCAAGTAATGTCAATACCATTTATATAAAATTGTAATGGTGAAATTTGTAAATTAAAATCAACTTTTTGTTTGGGTTGGTTTAGCAGTACTTAAATTTGTATAGTTCAAACTTTATAATTTTTTTTAGGGTGTTTAAATTATTTTCTATCCATCTTATAGTTGTTGTAATGATGATCTATTTAAATAAACAAGTGTCACATAGTAGGGAGTACCTACCTTTATCGTATTGTAATAATAAAACGTATTTTGTAAATAAAAAATAAGTTAATTTAGCCCATCTCGTTCAATAATAGCTAGTCCCAAGTAATGTCAATACCATTTATATAAAATTGTAATGGTGAAATTTGTAAATTAAAATCAACTTTTTGTTTGGGTTGGTTTAGCAGTACTTAAATTTGTATAGTTCAAACTTTATAATTTTTTTAGGGTGTTTAAATTATTTTCTATCCATCTTATAGTTGTTGTAATGATGATCTATTTAAATAAACAAGTGTCACATAGTAGCGAGTACCTACCTTTATCGTATTGTAATAATAAAACGCATTTTGTAAATAAAAAATAAGTTAATTTAGCCCATCTCGTTCAATAATAGCTAGTCCCAAGTAATGTCAATACCATTTATATAAAATTGTAATGGTGAAATTTGTAAATTAAAATCAACTTTTTGTTTGGGTTGGTTTAGTAGTACTTAAATTTGTATAGTTCAAACTTTATAATTTTTTTTAGGGTGTTTAAATTATTTTCTATCCATCTTATAGTTGTTGTAATGATGATCTATTTAAATAAACAAGTGTCACATAGTAGCGAGTACCTACCTTTATCGTATTGTAATAATAAAACGTATTTTGTAAATAAAAAATAATGTCAGTGTAGAATAATTGTTATTACACAGAGAGGTGTTCTACAGGGGTAGAGTTGAAGAGATGAAAGATTCCAAGATTCTGTGTAATTTTATAAGATTCCATCTAAAAAACAAAACAAAAATTATATGCATGAGATTATTAAGATAAAGGATCATAATGAAACACCACAATAAATACACCACTAAACCTCACACCACTCTCAAAGATGCTTTTGCTATTTTAAACCAAAATGCAAATATTCTAGCCACGAGTAATTTATAAATGTCAAGAATAAGAAATATATTTAATGGGAAATCAAATGCTTGCATTCTAGCTGCCAATAATTTATAAAAAAATAAAAATAAATAAAAAAACAAAAACCAAAAAAGAAATTGGAAGCTATCTCTATAGATATCTTTTTTAAAATATATTAAATATACTAGTAAGTAACACCAAATGAAAATTAATCTTAGAATATCGAATTTCTATGGAAGTTATTGAAGAAAGACCATGAGAAAGCAATATATTGTATGTAATTTTTAAAAAATCATTTCTAGAAATAACAGGGAACTAAGTTGGGGTTAGTTATACAAAAGTAGAGTGTAACACATTTTCTAACTCAAGAAATGGAGGTTGCAGATGATATTCAATAATTTTGTGGCCTGGCTCGAGGACTTATTTTGTTTTACTTTGGAACTATTCAATAAGTATTTAATACAATAGGACATATGTAATGTTAAGTCATCAAGTTTCAACATCACAAAGAATTAACAAAGAAGCATTATCAAGTACTTCATGAAATAAGCATTTTATGAAAGTAGTATGAAGCATTATCTTTAGCATTTATAGATTAGAGGCAGTTTTAGAGGAAGAAGTCCTAACCAGAGGCCTAGTGGTGAGTCTAGCCAAGAAGAGCAAGTTGGGGACTCAAGTAGCAGAGGAGGCTACTGAGGAAGAAGGCCAAATGACAGAGATGGGACAAATGGATCAGGCAGAGGATCCAAGTTCTCCAATATGAGATGTTATAACTGTAATCAGATAGGACACCCGACCTATAAGTGTCTATAGAAGGCCTCAACTTCTCATGGTAATGAGAAAAGAACCACATTGACTCAAGAGGATGCAGGAAGTGACATCTGCTGAAGTGAATTTGACATCAGAAGTGGGAGAAAATCTGATGATCAAGAGGATGTTGCTCAAAGAACTAGTGAAGACTGAACCATCACAAAGGAGAGCACTTTTTAGGATCAATTGCAAAAGCAAAGGTAAAATATGCAAGGTAGTCATAGATTCTGGTTCAACAGATAATATGGTGTCTAGGGAAATGGTGGATAAATTGAACATAGAAAGGATTCCTCATCAAACTCCTTACAGAGCATCTTGGGTAATTCATAGCCAATCACTTTTGGTAGATGAACAAGCATATGTTGATTTTCAGATTGGAGAATATAAGGAGAGAATTTTATGTGACATTTTGCCCATGGAGTGTTGTCACCTACTTTTAGGTAGGCCATGGCAATTTGATATGCAAGCATTATATGATGGCTATGCTAACACATACACCATCAAGAAGGATGGAAAGACTTTTGTGATGACACCATTGTAAGAGGGTGCTGCAACACAGCAGGCAACCAAGATAATTTTGGTGGGTAAGAAAGAGTTTGTGAAGATGCATGAAGAAGAGACAGGGAAAGTTGAGGATACCTCAAGGAGTGGGGTTACCAAAGATCACAGTTTGAAGATGATTTCCATTTTGAATGGTGGAGATCAGATGGTAATGTCTGAGATGGATCAGACGAAGGTCAAAGAGCATGTCTGCAAGAAGCCACAAGTTGATTGGAAAGAGGAGGATGCTATCATAGTAGGGGCCATTGTTTGTCCTCTAGAGCCAACAAGAGTTGGAAGGCAAACATATTCTACCATAGCAACAGTACAAGACGCATCAAACACGGTTTTGAATGCAGGTGTTCAGGCAGATATGACAGTAAGCAATCATGGTGTACAACATCCACGTTTGGTTGCAAGCACTCACTCATGGCAAGGTGTGAGTAGAGCCTACAATGCAAGGCATGAATTTTTGATTCCATGGAAGCAAGTTGCAGTCCAGAGATCATGGGGAAGGCATGATGCAGCGAAGGATGACGGTGGTGCAAGACACAGACTCAACTCATGGGACATGAGTTCTTTTCTAGGTGGGGTGTATGGTGCAGGAACACCTAACACAAGGTGGCCTCCATGAGGCATTTAAATTCATGTTTGTTTGGAAAATCAGGTTTTGTGTTGTAATAAGGTCTATTCGACCAATGCATGTTATTTCTCTTTGTACCTAGACTTAGAACAAACTTTGTAAGTCCCAAGTAATTAGGGTGCATCGTTATTGGTAAGACGGTTGGTCTCCCAGCTGCTTGGAGATGGTTAGTTTTCTCCCAGCTACTTGGAATAGGGTTAGCGTCCTCTAGCGAGTTTATAAAAACCAGGGAAATGAACAAGATCAGATATATTGTAATCAGATCGAAGAGGAGATTGAATGTAATTGTGCGAATGTAATTGTGCATTGTGCTAAGGAGAAATCGTACTATTCTGTGTTGTTAATTTGTTTCTATTCTCTGTAATTACCAACTGCATAGCTGTAGATTTCTTTTCCTTTCTATAATTTCATTGTTGCAAAATGTCGATGTGAAGCATTCCACTAGTGAGATTTCTGTCGAAATTAGTGGAATGGCTTCATTGTATCATATTCATTTATTTCTTGTGTTGTTTCATTGTTCAGCGATGCAGAGGATCCAGATAGTGCGAGGTGCACAGTAGGTTGACCTAGCATCTCCATGTGCTAGGGTTTGGATCGGAGGAGTTGGAATTGTTATCCGTGAGACAGAGGCCATCGACGAAACATTCCTCGCTCAGAGTGATGAGGATAGTCTGGCTGAAGGGAGGTTCGAGCCACTGAATAGAAGTCACGGCCTAAGATTCAAATCGGGGTGACAAAGCACATCGGCCAGAAGTTGTGTGTGCTTGCCAACGAGTAGGGTCTCACCGAAGATAACGCATATTGGCATATCGGGAGAACAAACAAGGAGTTCGCCGATGATCTAGGTCTTGCCGATGAGTGAAGAGGGAGTAAGTCTTACCATATGAGGCTTCCCATCAACAAATTATCAAGAGAAGCCAAGGTCTTCAAGCTTTTGCCTCTATGGAAGCCCCCAAACATGTTTCTCAATACGATCAAGCTTTTAGACATAGGTACAAGTATAGGTGAACACGTTCTGCTCCTACAATACTAGACTCCTGTTACCTGATAACTGTGAGATTGATAAGATTAAGGCTGAATTGAAAAATGGTGTGCTAAATATTACAATTCCCAAGGCCAAGGTGGAATCCAAATTTATTCATGTGAATGTTGAGTGAGTAGATGTTGTCAATGAGACTATTTTATAACCAATTGTGGATGAATGAGAAAAAAATTGAAAGAACTTCCCTTGTAATTTTGATTTTGCTTCTGATATTTATACGATTACTTAATGGGTTTGTAGTTGTACCCATTTTTATGGAAATGATGTTATACACATTAGATTTGAATAACACTAATACCATGGATTTTTTTATTTATATGATTAATTAATTAATTAATTATATTGAATATATAATTGTAAAAGGAGATAAAAATACTTTTTTAAAGTATGTTTTTATTTTATAAGAATTAAAAAGAAAAGGTGTATTCTCAATATATATGTGACTATTATTTATAACTTTTGTAGAGTCTACCCTTTCTTAAATGTTAGTGGCATTGCATACATAGTGACCAAGTCACAATAAATGATTGAGAAAAATGTTTTGAGAATAAGAAGTTTACATAATATAAAAATTAGAATATTAATTATAATAAAACGAGTTAGTAATATAATTGTTTATTAATTTTTGTTATGAAAATGATTTTATTGTGATTGTAGAAATATATACAAATAATACAATTGACTAATCATATGAATTTATTTTTCTTCTACTTAAAATTTTATAAAATATTTTTTCAAAATTTTAATTAAATTCTTTTATTTTTTACTAATTAAATAATCTTCTTTACAATTTTTATATATTCAATTTAGCTTTGCGCATTGTGAGAGCCACAAGAATACATTTCTAGTTAATGTGTGCCTGATATTATATATTTAACATGAATGAAATTGCACTACTCTTGTTAAATTTGTTGAACTGCACAGGACAACTGAGAGGGGGTGAATCAGTTGTCCTAAAAATTTTAACCAAATATGATCATCAATTGATCAATTACTTATATTCAGATATAACCATGAAAGCATTAAATGAGAAGCTCAACACAAAAGCATAAACAACACAGGAGACACTAGATTTTTACGTGGAAAACCCTAAAAGGGATAAACCACGGTGGGTGTTAGCCCACAAGAATATATAAGTTATATCAATACCAAAAAATAGAGGCTCACTACCCAAATTGCTTTGCAAAGAAAGGCTCACTGCCTATGGATGGCTCACTGCTAAAGGGTGGCCCAATGCCAAAAGAAGGCTCACTGCCAAAGGGTTGAACTGAGATAACAACATCTACTTCATGCCAAGGTTTAGTTCCATTGAAGCACAAACACCTCTGCTATGCTCTGCTACCTTACTTCACTTTATCTTCGCACTTGGATACATTTTCACGACTCAATTACAAGTATTTATACACTACATCAACCTTGGAATGATCATCAAGGTTGGCATTCAATCATCAATTGTTGGAACAATCTCCAAGGTCAACATTACAAACATACATAAAATAGGTCTAGACCTAATACAAATTGAGCTAAGGAAAAGATGTAATAATGTATGCAGACCTAATACAAATTGAGCTAAGGAAAAGATGTAATAATGTATGCGGATCACACCATGTCTTAGTTGGGACTCAAACACAATCTTCCACACTACAACACGCTATCACAATCTTTGATGCATCTCTGTAGATGATGAATTCAACCAGGTCGGCCAAGACTGATGTTAACACAAGTATTCTCAAGAACATGCTTCATGCACGATCTAAATTCCACTGTGCGAACCAATCTGAATGTAGGAGCATGATCAGGAGACATCCACAAGCACATTGTAATCACCAAGAACAACCACACGATCTCTAACAACTTAATCAATAAGATTCTTCAAACCAGAGCACAAGAACAACACTGTCAACCATTGTCATGAGTAAAAGATAGCTTGCGGACCACCAAATCATGAACCATTACACTTGAAGGCATTTAACATCATTATAGACTTACTTCCAAAACCGCAGACCAAAATACTTCAATGTAGAGGAATGCAAAGCAAAACACTTTCTCCCTGTCACCACCAAACACACAGAAAAAGTTGTTTTCACTCTAGTGAACATAACTCACTCAATTATTCATACCGGAGGCTCAAACTTGGAATATAACATCTTCAGATAGGATTCTAAATAACTTCCAATCTGCAGGAAAAGATATTTATTCTACAGGAAATGTGGAGCATTCTTTCGGGCTATTCTTCTGCATGTAATACATTGTTTTTAGTGCAACACATTTGTTATCACCGGAGGGGCTAATTTTCTCAATATCCTCAACAAAGTAAGAGCACAATTGACACCAATGACAACAAAGATATGTTGACATCAATGATAACACCGATTAGGCACATACTTGCAACAATCTCCCCCTTTGTCATTGATGGCAACATATGATGTGAAAAACTGAAAAGACCACCAAGACAAAATTCTCCCCCTTTCTCTTTATACATCTACATTCTTTCTCCTCCTGAGTTTTTCACATGATTTCTCTCCCCCTTTGACATCAATGGAAAAGGGCACATACTTGCATGCTACTTCTCTGATCCATTTACTTTACCAAAAACATTTAGCTACTCCCCCCTGAGAGGTAGCCTTCAGAACATCAATCTAGATCAAGGAATGACACTTTGAGCTCCACTAGATTGATGTATTCCTATGCATCTTAGTTTAGGACAGGAGAGCTAATGACCCCTAGTTTTTCTCTGAGATACTCAAAGGTATCTTTAGGTAGAGGCTTAGTGAAAATGTCTGCAATGCGATCCTTTATGGACACATATTCCAACTTTATTTCATTCTCTGTCACCTTCTCTCTCAAAAAGTGATACCTTCTTGATATGTGCTTTGTTCTTGAGTGCATCATTGGATTCTTTGAAATGTTTATGGCACTTGTATTGTCACAAAAGATTGCAATTGGATCTTTATACACAACTCTTATATCCTTCAGAGTCTACTTCATCCATAATACTTGAGTGCAACAACATGCTACTAAAATATACTCTACTTTTGCAGTTGACAAAGATATTGAATCTTGTTTCTTGCTCAGCCATGAGACCAATCTATTACCCAAGAAGAAGGCACCTCCACTTGTACTCTTTCTGTCAACATCTCCAGCCCAATCTGCATCTGTGTAAGCACTGAGAGTGAAATCATTGTCCTTTGGATACCATAAGCCATAATTCGGAGTACCTTTCAAATACCTTAGGATTCTCTTAACTGCCATCACATGTGATTCTCTTGGATTAGCTTGAAACCTTGCAACAAG
The DNA here is from genome assembly GCA_027924645.1 of Cunninghamia lanceolata. Lineage (NCBI taxonomy): Eukaryota > Viridiplantae > Streptophyta > Pinopsida > Cupressales > Cupressaceae > Cunninghamia > Cunninghamia lanceolata. Next base: position 297,939 of record BSBN01001480.1, read on the forward strand.
ACAAACTGCATGCATAATATCAGGTCTGGTTTAAGTTAGATAAAGCAATCCTCCAATCATGGATCTGTATTTTTTCTAATCAGCCTTAGGTGATTCATCAGCTTTGCTCAACTTGCAACCAGTCACCATGGGAGTACATACTAGTTTAGAGTCTTCCATCCCAAACTTCTTCAACAACTCTTTCACATACTTAGACTGAGATATGAAGATTCCTTTATTTGATTGATTAATTTGCAGACCCAAAAAGAAGTTCATTTCACCAAACATGGACATTTCAAATTCACTTTTCATCTCACCAGCAAACCTTATGCACATACCTTCATTTCCTCCAAAGATAATGTCATCAACAAAGACCTCAACAATCAAGATTTGATCATCATTGATTTTGAAGTACAGATTGCTATCCACAGTACCTTTACTAAATCCCAATTGCAATTAATACCTGTCCAACCTTGCATACCAGGCTCTAGGAGCTTGTTTGAGTCCATACAATGCTTTCTTCAACTACATACCATATCACCTTGATTTGACAATTGGCATCCCTCCAGTTTCTCAATGTATAATTCCTCTTCTAATTCACCATTCAGAAAGGCAGATTTCACATCCATCTGATATACCTTAAAATCTTTGTAAGCTGCAAATGCCAGAAACATTCTGATTGCTTCAATTCGAGTTACTGGGGCAAAAGTTTCTTCAAAATCTATCCCTTCAATTTGAGAATATCCTTTACATACAAGTCTTACTTTATTCCTTACAACTTCTCCATTTTCATTTAGCATGTTCCTGAAGACCCATTTAGTTCCAATAACATTTTTGTCAGTAGGTCTAGGAACTAATTGCCAAGTTTCATTCTTCTCTATCTACAATAGTTCTTCCTCCATTGCCTTTACCCAATTTTCATCGTTGTATGCTTCATTCACAATTTTTGGTTCAATCTTTGAAAGCAAACAATAATTGACTTGTTCCTCTACGGCTCTTCTTCTTGTTATCACACCTTTGTTCTTGTCACCTATAATCTAATCTTTAGAATGATTGATCCTTACATACCTGGGAGTCTTGACAACACTTTCCAGAGCCTCATCTTCATCCTGATTGTCTTCTTGCTTATCTTTCTCTTTAATTACTATAGTCACAGGTTCATCTGGTCGATAACAAATTAGGTCTGATATTCTTTCCTTGCCTTCATCTACCTTCACATTTGCACTCTCAACAATCTTTTTGAGCCTTTTGTTGTAGCACCGTTAAGAATTACTCTTGGTAGAGTATCTAAGAAAGATTCCTTCATCACATCTTGCATCAAACTTTCCTAGATCTTCATCTCTCCTGATATAGCATTTGCTTCCAAAGACTTTGAAATATTTTACAGTGGGAATTCTTCCATACCACAATTCATTGGGAGTTTTAGTACCATTACCTTTCACTTGAACTCTGTTTTGAATGTAGACAATAGTGTGAATAGATTCTTTCCAAAAGACTTCTGGCAGACCTTCTTCCTTCATCATTGTCCTAGCAGCCTCCTGAACTGTCATGTTCTTCCTTTCCACAACTCCATTCTACTGAGGAGTCCTAGGTGCAGACAACTATCTCTTTATCCCATGCTCTTCACAGAAAATGTTGAATTCATTTGATGTGAACTCACCTCCTCTATCGGACCTCAAGCATTTGATCTTCAAATCTATTTCATTCTCAACCATTGCCTTGAAAGATTTGAACTTCTCTAGGGCTTCTAATTTATCTCTTAGAAAAGTAACCCAAGTCATTATAGAATAATCATCAATAAGCAACATGAAGTACCTGTCACCTTGTGTAGACTTCTCACCTTTGTAGGACCATAGAAATCTGTATGCACTAGATCTAGCAAACTGATAGAAAATTGTTCTTTGCTCTTGAAACTTGTCCTTGTCTGCTTTCCCAACTGACATTCCTTACAAATTGAGTTGGAGGGTTTCACAAGTTTTGGTAAATCTCTCACAGCCTGACTTGAACTTATCTTTACTAGACTATCAAATTTTATATGACACATCCTTCTATGCCACATCCAACTTTCATCTGCCTGAGCCAATAAACAATAATCATTAGTTCCTCTCAATTGATAGATGTTTCATTTTGTCTTCTTATCGGTAGCAATCATAATTCTGAAACTTTCCATGATCTTGCACCTATTATCTTTGAATCTTAGATCATATCCTTTGTCACACATTTGACCAACACTTAAAAGATTATGCTTCAAACCCTTCACATATAGGACATTGTCAGTATTATGCTTTCCATCAAATGAAATAGATCATTTTCCACAAATCTTACCAGTTGCATTATCTCCAAACCTAACCAGTCCACCATCATACTTTTTCAAACTTGCAAACTTACTTTTGTCACCGGTCATGTGATGTGAGCATCCATTATCAATAATCCATTCATCCTTATCTTTCTCAACCTAAACAACCAAAGCACTTTCTTCTACTGGTTTTTCATCCTTCACACAGCTAGCAGAATTAGTAGACACGAGATCTTCTTTAATAGCAATAAATAGGCATTCATTTGCACTAGTATTAGCATCATCATATTCATCATCAGTCACCCCTTCATCATCAAAATCACTAACATAGTAGCATTTCTTTGGAACTCTAGGCCTGCTCTCATGTTTCTTCTTATTTCTTTCAATTCTTTTAGGACATCTCAAAGCATAATGACCTACTTTACCACAAGAGAAATATTTGAAAGGTAATTTATTGAACTTACCAGAGCCTCTTTGTAGCCTGTCAATAAAGTTAGCTTCAATTTCATCAAAGTCATCATCCACCTTGTATTTCTCAGCTCTGGAGATCTTTGCTGAAGTACTAGATTTAAAAGCTAATTCAACTTTAGGAAGGGCATCACCAAATTCTACCATCTCAAAGGCTGTAAGCTTTCCAAGTAACTGATCTCTATCAATAGTTTTCACAGTCATGAATTCTTCAATTGGAGCTACCTTATGACTATATGACTTTGGTAGTGATCTGGGAATTTTCATCACAACTTGCTTATCACTGAGAGTTCCTCCCATGCCCTTTATTCCAGTGACAAGTTCATCAGCTCTTTGTGTAAAGGCTGTTATGTTTTCATCTTCAAACCCTCATACTTCACTTTCAGACTTTGTAGCTTGGCTTTTTTAACAGAATCATCTCCTTCATACAAATTTTTTAGCTTCTCCCATACCTCATTTGTAGTTTCAAGGTCCACAACTTTTGTCAACACTAAGTCACTCAAGGAACTTTGCAGAGCATCCTTTGTTTTGACATCCACATCATATTCTTTGATTTCATCTTCAGTCATCAAACCATTTGGAGGCATGGTATATTTTGCTTTTGCAACTTTCCATACTTTATAACCAAGACAAAGAAGATGGCTTTTCATTTGTACCTTCCAAAGAGCATAATTTGTCCCATCAAAATACAGAGCTTCCTTCTTATAAGACATCCTGGATCTTCCTCAAGCTGTTAGGGTTTCTTCAGAGGAACTTGGCTCTGATACCAATTGTTGAACTGCACCAGACAACTGAGAGGGGGGGTGAATCAGTTGTCCTAAAACTTTTAACCAAATATGATCATCAACTTATCAATTACTTATATTCAGATATAACCATGAAAGCATTAAATGAGAGGCTCAACACAAAAGCATAAACAACACAGGAGACGCTAGATTTTTACGTGGAAAACCCTAAAAGGGAAAAACCATGGTGGGTGTTAGCCCACAAGAATGTATAAGTTGTATCAATACCGAAAAATAGAGGCTCACTACCTACAGGGCTCACTGCCCAAATTGCTCAGTGTAAAGAAAGGCTCACTGCCAAACGGTTGAACTGAGATAACATCATCTACTTCATGCCAAGGTTTAGTTCCATTGAAGCACAAACACCTCTGCTCTGCTATGCTACCTTACTTCACTTTATCTTCGCACTTGGATACATTTTCACGACTCAATTACAAGTATTTATACACTACATCAACCTTGGAAAGATCATCAAGGTCGGCATTACAATCAGCAATCGTTGGAACAATCTCTAAGGTCGACATTACAAACATACATAAAATAGGTCTGGACCTAATACAAATTGAGCTAAGGAAAAGATGTAAGAATGTATGCAGATCATGCCACACCTTAGGTGGGACTCAAACACAATCTTCCACGCTACAACATGCTATCACAATCTTCGATGCATCTCTGTAGATGATGAATTCAACCAGGTCAGCCAAGACTGATGTTAACACAATATTCTCAAGAACATACTTCATGCATGATCTGAATTCCACCTTACAGACCAATCTGAATGTAGGAGCATGATCAAGAGACATCCACAAGCACATTTTAATCACTAGGAACAACTGCACGATCTCTAACAACTTAATCAATAAGATTCTTCAAACCAGAGCACAAGAACAACACTGTCAGCCATTGTCATGAGTAAAAGCTAGCTTGCAGACCACCAAATCATGAACCATTACATTTGAAGGCATTTAACATCATCACAGACTTACTTCTAGAACCGCAGACCAAAATACTTCCATGCGGAGGAATGCAGAGAAAAACACTTACTCCCTGTCACCAACAAACACATAGAAAAAGTTGTTTTCACTCTGGTGAACATAACTCACTCAATTCTTCATATCAGAGGCTCAAACTCAGAATATAACATCTTCAGATAGGCTTCTAAATAACTTGCAATCCATAGGCAAAGATATTTATTCTATAGGAAATGCGGAGCATTCTTCCAGGTTGTTCTTCTACATGTAATGCATTGTTTTTAGTGCAACACATTTGTTATCACCGGAGGGGCTGATTTTCTCAATATCCTCAACAAAGTAAGAGCACAGTTGACACCAATGACAACACAGATATGTTGACATCAATGACAACACTGATTAGGCAACAAAATTTATCCTATGTGACAATGTACAAGCACTCCAAGTTCTCTAGAATGAATCCACACCTTGTATGATTGAAATATTTTATTCACAATTTCTCCACCCTCTACATTCACGTTGGCTTCAAAATTATTTGTACAATTGTGAGAGTCCTTTTGTACGTGTGAGTTATTTTCCTATAATAACATATAAAGTCATAATTTGAAAGGTATGAACAACAACAATGAAGCTATTGTTGTGTCTACATGATGTGTACCTAATAGCTATGAAAATTTCACATTGATTTCATGGTACTTATAATGTTTTTGCCTAACAACAATGCAATTAAAAGTGAGGAGAGGCAATGCCATATTCTTTATTGACCAAGGGTTTAACTATATGCAAAATGTAATGAAAATGGTAAAGGATTATTGAAGTCTTTCTTGGCACCCAGAAAAACCTTTTCTCATTGTGCCCTTTTTGCCCCCAAAAATAAAAAAATCCTAAGAAAATTTCTTAGACAAGGTTACCATTACGTAGACAACTGAATTCTATTAAGGAGGAAAAGAAATAAGATTATAGATGAATGCCTCAGTTTTGGCCTTGTTTCATGCATCATTGCCTATGGGTCTTTGGTTAGGGTCTAGGGTTTAATTTTTTTTTTAAAATCATGTCCCTAAGGAATTTAAACCCCAAAACCCTAGAGTCTTTTGCATGTGTCAAGGTGCCTTTTGTTATAAATTTGAGTTGACTTCCTATTGCCTATGTAGATCTTCAAGTTGCAACTTAGTGTCTAGGTGTGTCATTATTTTACCAGCCCCATCCCTTTGTGTCACCTCTTACTACCCGCGCTTTAATATTTCTATTGAGCCTTAGTATTAAATCAAGCCCCTTGTGTTCATGTTTCGTAGCGTGGCCCCCTTTTAGACATCTTATGAGCATGTGCACAAAAGGCCATTTAAGTTGTGCTTGTTGGCAGTCTAGCTCATTGACTTGGACCTTTTCGCTAAAAGGGGCCTCTTTGTTGGCTTGTGTTTTGAGCCTCAATGGCACAACGGAGTCCAACGTGGCACCCATGTAGACATTTCACTGAGAGTTTATGCTTCGTCGGGCCTTCCAAGCACATTCGGCGAGACTGCGAACACTTTGAAGCAGGTAGTAGCAGAAGTTGCCAAGTGTCAGCTTGGCACTCCTTTAAAAGCTCTCGAAACATAAGACCCTCCTAGCTTGTACCAAGGCTCCACGTGGTGGAATGTCAGGTTTCCAAGGTTCAAAGGAAGAAAGGGGCTAAGGCAAATTTTTGGTAACGTCATGAGAAGTTTTTATTAAACCTTGAGACTCAATAGATGAATGCACAGGATGTCGCATGTCAGTACCATGCAAAGTTAGGGGTCCCTTTTTGCTAAAGCTTCAAAATGTTGTGAGCACCTTCCACGTGTCTCAATGTTGATTGTTTGGTAGGCCCCATTCTTATTAAGGAAAAGGAAGTGGAGAAGAGAGTTAAAGAGTCCAAGAGGTCACAGATAGTGACAAGTGTCAACAGGGCACTTATTTGAAGGGTCTCTTCGATGAAGTTTTGTTGAAGATGTGCTAGCTTGCCACATGTCCATTTTGTTGATGCAGCAGAAGACTCCATGTGGTGGAATTAAGGGTCTTTAGTTACTTCAAAGAAAAGTATAAGGGAATGATCCTTAGCAGCTTTTAATAACTTGTGATTTTTTGCTAAGGTTGCCACATGTTGGCTTGCAACTTCTTTTAAGAATCCTCTTTGTATAAAGTTTGAGGCACTGTGAAAAGATGCCACGCATCCCACCATGAAGGGCTTGACTCTTATAAAATAATCCAATAGAAGCCACCAAGTGTCATCTTGGCACTCATTTGAAGGTTTGAAAAATAAAAGACTCTCCCGGCTTGCGCAAAGGCGCCACGTGGTGAAATGATAGGTCCCCAAAGTTTGAAAGGAAAAAGGCAAAGGGAGTTAAAAGGAGGGGAGTTACATGGCAACATAGGGACATGTTCAGGTATTTTGTCGAGGGTCGGTGCTTCATCAGATCTCCCAAGCACCTTTTGTGGCACCGCAAAATCTAACGTGGCATCCACATTTTTAGTTTTTCCTTGTTCATAGAGGCTTCACTCTTCGTTGGGCTATGTTTTGAGTCTCAGCGGCATGGAAAAATTCAATATGGTGGTCCACATAACCTTTTGAATGATGTGGCAGACTGTCGAGTCTCTTTGGAAAAGAAAGGAGGGGTATGGCAAAGTTCTGAGGAAGGTGGGTTTTGCCAATAGCTGGTAAAATGCATAACAAGATGCTTCCGGGGCATTTTGGTGGGTTTGTATTTCAAAGCACCCATCTACTCCCGACTACAATGAATACAAGATTGAAGAGTATGTACAGGTTGGTGGCGAGTAGATAGAATTAATTACAGAAATTTATGGGAGTGGGTGAGATTTAATGTTGGTGCAAGTGGGCAGGTAATTGGCACTTGTTTGTTGCATGCTTTTTCCCCTATATATGCATGTTTCAGAGGCATTTGAAAGGGTTGGTCCTTGAGCCAATTGTTTGGTCTACAGTGCCTCAAGATAGTTTCAAGGCTTTAAATCAAGCCATTTTAGATAGTAAAAGGAGAAATATGTTTTGATGCAGTGTAGGAATGTATTGTAAAGCATATTTTATGCATTGGTATGTCTCCATGGCCATTTGTAAAGATTCAAGGGAATGTATAATCACAATTATATGTTTTCCTTCACCACATTTTCTGGTGTGATTGTAATAGAGATTTGATAATGTGTGACATCCTTTAAAGTCAATACAAGCTTTGTTTTGAGTAATCTCTTTGTTGCAAGTGGGTCTTTGTAGTTTGGTTCTCGATTATTAAGTATGTCCAATGCATGAAATATAATCTGAGAAATGTATGTGAATACATTTTGGTATTCTGTTGATGTTGGTTGAAATCTTTTCTTCCCTCTTTATTGCTTATGACTTAGTTGCCCAATAGAATAGGCACCTATCCATATTGGAGAGGGACCAAACAGTCTTTTAAATCAAACAAATCATTCATCTGTGGTCAGGGTAAAAACGATCTTTCATGTGCATGTACATTCACATAGTTGAATCAACTATATAGGGATCATGTGACAACCAGTTATTCTTGACTTAGTGATAGTCTTTGGAGTCAAGATGATGAGTTGGGTTTGGTTGTCTAATATTTTTAGTTGTTCATCTAGTTTCAACTTAATACCTATTTAGGTATACCCCTTAGAATATCCCTCTAGAGTCTAAGCTAAGCTCGAAGTGCAAAGGAGCTTACCCATCTCCTGTAGTTGGCTAAAATTCCCCTTTACTTGTAGACAAACATCTTCCTTTCACCTTGATGACAATCTTTGGCCTGGGTGTTTAGGAATGTTTTAGATTTTTGGGTTGGAGCTATTTTGGGAACCAACAGTCTTTATGCCCAGGGATCAAGATATGATACATAGTAGCACATATAACATTCAAAACATGATTTTTACAAGGATACTGATACAAGCAAAGTGAACATTGAACTAGGTCAAACTACTATGGATACACATGTTGCAGGGCACACCTCCAAACACTGCATGTTTAATTTATGCCTTGTCAATCACAATGTCAATTTAGAATTGATGCAAAAGGCTACTCACTACCATGGACTAGCACGTGCATTTGGAAATGCCTCCATGTCTAGAGGATACACAAGGAAGAGTGAATACAGTTACAGAAATACACAGGCTAGATAGTTATATAAATACATAGGCTAGACATAGTGAACAATATTTTTAGAGAGTCCACGAATCTACATAATTGTAAAGTATAATTAAACTATTAAAATAAGCTTTAAGCCTAAGAAATCCATTAGCATGAACACACAATAGACCCAAAAAACCCAACTTGGGATAAGAAAATCCAACTGACTATCCATCAAACCTCACCTATTGATTAGAGGTATATGCTCTTTTAGTTGCCATTAGAGTAAGCAATCCCCCATCATCATGACCCACAACGACAATTGAAGAAAAAACCTATCTCTCCATAAAAAGAAAACAACAAATTAACCTACCAAAGACAAAAATTTCTAGATGTACCTTGTCAAAGAACCAAAAGACCAAACTAGGGGTCTTTAGCACAAGGTGCCCAGTTTTCTTGTATTATACATTGCTTCATGGTTGCAATTTAAAAGTACAAGAAAAAATTAAGCTCAAAGTAAAGAGATCTCTAATTGAAAAAAGAATAAATACATCTAAAGTGACACTTCTTGTTATAATAGAGTGTGTGACCAAAGGCTTAAGTCACTACCTGGATCGAACAATTAAGGCAACCTAATAAACAAAAATAATAGATTTGAAGAGGGATAGGCTATCAGAGTTTTATTATTCACCTGAGTTGGAATTTCATATGGGTTAGACATTCACTTTTCTTCCCATTTTGCCCTACCAGGTTGAGAAGTCAATCCCCAACCAGGTCGATCAAATGCAACAACAAGAAGTCTAGTTTGTCTAGCTAAGGGAGCCATAATATGCCTCCATGAAAAAACACCTCCCCCAAACCCATGTATCAATTTTATACCATCATATCCATTCTTTTGTTGCCCAACCTTCATATCTACTCTTCCAGGCTTTTCATATTATGAGAAAATCCAAAATGTTCATTAAAATATAAATTTCATAATTTATCTACATCCACTACAACAAAACCACTTAATAGTGGAATATAAATGGATACATTTGTCATATTATTTCTATAACTCTTGGTTAGAGGACTACCTTTTGAAAGGCGAATGTATTATTAATCCCAAGCCTTCCTAGGGTAACACATTGATTTTGACCATGGTTACCCTAAAAAAACCTATATATGGAAGAGTCAACAAATGTGCCACCATTCACAATCTTATAATGAATATGAAGACCTTCAAACTAAATGAAAATATTATCTGTATCAACAAGCATTCTGGTAAGTAGGCCCCTCTCCTCATAAATGAGTTGTCTCTTTTCATCAGAATCAATTTTAGAAGAACTTTTACTAGAATTTGGTGTTGGGGAGCGAGGAACCTTCTGGTATACAATAAAAACCATATTGCATGACAAAACCTGTCAAACCCAAAAAGATGTAAATCATATAAGGCAACAATAAAGAATAAACTTTAAATATATCATAAATTGCTATCAAGTTAAGCGAGAGAAATTTTCAAAATGTATGCTTTGATTGGAAATCATCGTACACTTTCTAAATCAACTCAATGAAAAATAAGCTTGTGTTGGGTTGTACAACTTGCCTTGTATGCTACAACAATATGCCTAAGTGCCAACACCATGGATGACAAGAACATTACAAGCACGCCCCATGACTGCTTTAAATGTAGGCCTTTGGCTTCAGAATAGGGACTTGCAATGTATCATGTACATGGAATAAATGTACCTTTAACTGTTAGGACCACAACTGATACCAATGTACATATCATGGTAGTACCAAGATAAGGTTTGTGGGAGAGGGTTGGTATGTCATAGAAAGCATAAACACTTGGAAAAATCAAACCAACAGAGACATTTATTAATCCACTAGATTTTATGCACTATATTATGCTCTCTTTGAATGAAGCCTATAAAAGACCAAAACCTAGCTATTTCCTGGACCATCCACCCTATGAAAGCAAATAAAGAATCTTATATTTTGCCATGCAGTACAACAACCTTTAATCAACATAAATATTATCTGTATCAACAAGCATTCTGGTAAGTAGGTCCCTCTCCTCATAAATGAGTTGTCTCTTTTCACTATAATCAATTTTAGAAGAGCTTCTACTGGAATTTGGTATTGGGGAGTGAGGAACCTTTTGGTATACATTAAAAACCATTTTGCATGATAAAACTTGTCAAACCCAAAAAGATGTCAATCAGATAAGGCAACAATAAAGAATAAACTTTAAATATATCATAAATTGCTATCAAGTTAAGCAAGAGAAAATTTAAAAATGTATGCTTTGATTGGAAATCATCTTACACTTTCTAAATCAACACAATGAAAAACAAACTTGTGTCGGGCTGTACAACTTGCCTTGTATGTTGTACAATAATATGCCCAAGTGCCAACACCATGGATGACAAGAACATTACAAGCATACCCCGTGACTGCTTTAAATGTAGGATTTTGGCTTCAGAAGAGGGACTTGCAATGTATCATGTACATGGAATAAAAGTACCTTAACTGTTAGGACCACAACTAATACCAATGTACAGATCGTGGCAGTACCAAGATAAGGTTTGTGGGAGAGGGCTGGTATGTCATAGAAAGCATAAACGGTTGGAAAAATCAAACCAACAAAGACATTTATTAATCCACTAAATTTCATGCACTATATTATGCTCCCTTTGAATGAAGCTTATAAAAGACCAAAACCTAGCTATTTCCTGGGCCATCCACCCTATGAAAGCAAATAAACAATCTTATATTTTTCCATGCAGTACAATAACCTTTAATCAACATGTTGCATTGTTCATACTTCATTTATTGTGGACAATGTCCACAGAAGATCCAACCTATACGTCTAAAAAAAGCTTTCCCTAGATCATCCAACCTATAAAACCACTATTTTAATTTCATTCTTCTAGTCATGAAGTTGCAAGGATAGCTTGAAGTGTGTTGTCTACCATCATCATTTGCAATTAAGAATCTTCACAAAAGATCTAGCCTAGGAAAGCAAGAAAAATCTTGTGATTCAGTTCAATGTTTAAATCTCTAAGCATAGATAAAACATATTTCCATTTAATCGATCACAATGTGATCATTTTTGGACTTATCCAACCAATGAAAAAAATGACAAAAAATATTACTGTATAGCTATTAAAGGTCACCTACTCTCCTTCCTCACCCATTAATCAAATGGGCATTTGGTGCTCAAAATAAATTATGAAACAACTAATGCCTTCTATATCTCATGATCTTGTATTAGATATGATAGTTAGCATGTAATATCAGTTTATTTGTATTTGCGGCAATGTTGTAGTGATTTGCACCTTTTAAGTTTAATAGATTGAGTTGGCTTGTTGGTGAAAAACTTGCCCTCTTGAAAGAGAGGCCACAAGTTCAAATCCTGCAAGGGATCGGGTATGTATGCCTTGTATTAGATGTAGGGGGTAGGGTATGTATGTCTTGTATTAGATGCACAATTAGGTGCCTCCTGCATATTGGGAGTATGAGGTAGTATCGTATGTTATAAGCCACCTGTAGACCCAAAAATAGGGCACCTGACATCATAGACTATAAAAGGATTCCATTTCCATTTCCAAATGCAGTCATGCATAATTTTCATGACATGCTTGTGGCTCCCAACGATGGCTTCACAGGAAACTTCACCAGTCATCTTTTGGTTTTCCTATCCGAAACTAACTTCACCAGTCATCTTTTGGTTTTCCTAGCCGAAACTTCAACTAATCAAGTTAAAGCAACTATCTATTAATTGAGTGGTTCAAAAATATTTAATGAAGTTTGTTGGATAAATATTTAAGTGTATTCTATGAAGTTTATTAAACAAGTTTATTTTATTGCTTGGAAAATTTACTCTTTCACGCCTTCTACCAGAGATTTATTTTACTGCTTGGCGCTTTGTTTGAGGAGATTAAGATAGGATATATTTAATGATCATTATTTTTTCCTCCATAGTAGACTATTCTTCACAAGACTTCAAAATATGAGCCAATCAAAATTACACCTAAAACATAGAAGTATTAATCACTAGGTAAGTGATTTTGATCAAAATAATACAAATGTAGGTACTAATAATACACTTCTAATGTCTTGGATTTTAAAGTGTTATTGGGATGACACTTGTATATAGTGTCATTTGAAATATTGAATGAGACTAAATTATTGATAAATATTTTTAATACTACACTTCTAATGTATTGGATTTCAAAGTGTTATTGGGATGACACTTGTCTATAGTGTGTCATTTTAATATTGAACAGATTAAATTATTGATAAATATTTTTAAAAATACTTGTAGTTAAAAAAACTACATGTTTAGTTTATAAAAAATAGACAAACTATAGGTGGGAAAAAATTTAACATTTAATAGATGCATAAATAGAACTATTAATCACTAGTTAAGTGATTTTGATCAAAATAGTACAAATGCAATACTAATAATACACTTCTAATGTCTTGGATTTCAAAGTGTTATTGGGATGACACTTGTATATAGTGTCATTTGAAATATTGAACGAGACTAAATTATTGATAAATATTTTTAATAATACACTTCTAATGTCTTGGATTTCAAAGTGTTATTGGGATGACACTTGTCTATAGTGTGTCATTTGAAATATTGAAAGAGACTAATTAGTTTTTTTAATCATTTTGTCATAGCTCATTTATCCATGTTTCCTCCAATTATTTAGCAACTTTAACATAATTATTATATCATTTCAGATGCATTTTCATTAATTTTTCAATTACAAAATAAATACTATTATTACAATACTTCAAAGACAGGTTCTCTAGTGCTTGTTTAATGTTGAGGTCCTTGCACTCAGTAAGATTTGATGTTTAGTGGGCTCATTTTAAACCATTCAACTTCACTAACAAACCAAAACTCTTTACTTAATAGATATTTTTATAATTTGTTTAAAAACTACAATACTACATCTCAACAAATATCTTCTACTAACATTAAATAAATTAATAATAAAAACTCTTAAAATAACTGAAAATTTTCCAACTCCAACCCTAACAATCATTAAAAATTCAAAAGTTAAAAAATACTCTTATTTTTCAAATAAACATTTTAATTTATATTTTACCAAATATTTTTTGGTATTTAGTAAAATATAAATAAAAATGTCAATTTATATTTTACCAGATATTTTTTGGTATCTGCCTTCTTTGTAATTTATTGCATTTTTTCCAATATATATAATTTTTTTTGGTATCGTGAAGCTTAATTTATATTTTACCAAATAATTTTTTGGTATTGCCTTCTTTGTATTTAGTGTTAGAATTAAATTTATTGTTATAATCAAGTTTATGGTGAGAATTAGAATTAGGATTAGTGTTACAGTTAGAATTAGTTTTAGGGGTAGGGTTAGGGTTAAGGTGAGAATTAGGTTTATAGTTAGAGTTAGGGTTAGAATCAAGGTTAGGGTTATAATAAGGGTTAGGGTTAGGTTTTGAATTAGAATTAAGGTTAGGGTTAGACAGAGAATCAGAATTAAGGTGAGACTAAATTTTACCAAATATTTTTTGGTATCTGCCTTCTTTGTAATTTATTGCATTTTTTCCAATATATATATTGTTTTTTGGTATCGTGAAGCTTAATTTATATTTTACCAAATAATGTTTTGGTATTGCCTTCTTTGTATTCAGTGTTAGAATTAAATTTATTGTTATAATCAAGTTTATGGTGAGAATTAGAATTAGGATTAGTGTTACGATTAGAATTAGTTTTAGGGGTAGGGTTATGGTTAAGGTTATAATTAGGGTTAAAGTTAGAGTTAGGGTTATGGTTACGGTTAGAGTTAGGGTTAGAATCAGGTTTAGGATTATAATAAGGGTTAGGGTTAGGTTTAGAATTAGAATTAAGGTTAGGGTTAGACAGAGAATTAGGGTTAGGGATAAAATTAGAGTTAGAAATAAGGTTAGGGTTAGTGTTAGAATTAGGGTTAGGGTTAGGGTTATAATTAGAATTAGGGTTAAGGTTTGGGTTAGAGTTAGAATTAGGGTTACTATTAGAATTAGGGTAAGAATTAGAGTTACAATTAGGGTTAGGGATAGAATTCAGGTTATTGATAGACTTAGGGTTAGGGATAGAATTAGAGTAACGATTAAATTCTAACTATATTATATATTAAACATTTATTTCGTGCTTCAACAAAAGATTATGGGGATTCTTGGTTGTTCTGTGGTTGTGCTCCTTGGTGTCTATCTTGGACTCCCCTTTATAGTGAAAGATGTCACTCTTGAGTACTGGAATTCTATTTTGGAAAGGATTCAGAGGAAGTTGGCAGGGTGGAAAGGTAAATTACTAAGCCAAGTAGGTAAGTACCAAGTCCTTAAGGCTTCTCTTCAAGGTATTCCTGTTTACTTTTTCTCCCTCTTTAAAATTCCCAAATATATAGTTGAGAGGTTTGAGAAAATTCAAAGGAATTTTTTATAGACTGGAATGGAAAGTAAGAAGAGAATGGCTTTGGTGGGATGGGATAAAGTGTTCAGGCCGAAGCTGCAAGCGGGGTTAGGGTTAAGAAATATGAACCTTCTTAATAAGGCCCTTATTTCTAAGATTGGGTGGAACCTTTTAACCGAAGGCAAGGACTGGGGTAGCATCATGAGAGCTAAATACTTCAGAAATTTGGCTCTTGAGGACCTTTTACACACTTCTAACTTCCCCAAAGGCTTTGTGGTTTGGAATAATATCCTGAAGTGTAGAACTGTGTTGTTGTCGGGTGTTAAGTGGAAATTAGGTGATGGCGAAACTATAAGGTTTTGAGAAGACAACTGGACTAATGGATGACCATTAAAGAGCCTTCAAAATATTCAAGGATTGATTAATTCAGTCATTCACCACTTTGGTTGGTTGGCTCATGACTATTTTCTTCCTTGTAAAAGGGGATGGAAACAACTGTCAGACTGCTGTAAGAGTCAGGTTGATCTTGTTAGGATGGCTGATGAGACCCAAATTTCTCTGAAGGGTTGCATAATTCCCCTATTCCCCCAAAAATATAGACTTTTTATGGGCTAATGAGAAGTCTAGGTGTTTTACCGTAAAACCCGCTTATAATCTCTTTTTACCTCAAACTGGAGATAACTTATGGAGGAAAATATGGAACCATAATCTTATATCGAAAGTTAACCATTTTTTGTGGTTGGTGGTGCAGAATAAAATCCTAACCATAGATAATCTTCAGCTAAGATGATTTCAAATACCCAATGGATGTGTTATTTGCATGAAAGATGAGGAGATTGTCTCACATATTCTTTTGCACTGCAATTTCTCCTGGGAAGTCCGGTGCTCTGCCTTGAATATTCTTGGAGTCTCTTGGTGTTTGAATGGTGACCTGGAAGCTTGCATTAGGTTCTGGTACTCTCTTTTCCAATCCTATTTGCAGGGAAATTTGGGCTCAGGTCCCCCCCCATTCTGTCATGGGGCCTATGGAAAGAGAGGAATAACAGGCTTTTTCGAGAGAAGTTTAGAGATCCTAAGGAAGTGTTTTGTTTAGTTGTCAAACTGCTGCAGGACATCATCACTAACAACACTCTAAAAGCAACCAAAACTCCTCCCAATGATCTAGAAACTAGGATCATTAATCAATGGACCATCCAGATAAGTATTTGCAGGGTGGATGATAGTAAGAGAAGAGCTAGGGCAAGTACTAAATGGTCCCACCCCCAGCTGGTTGGTCTAAACTCAACTTCAATGGTGCTGCTAAAGGCAACCCTGGATTGGCGAGTGGAGGGGGAGTTATATGGTCAGATAAGGGTGCCCTCTTGGCAGCTTTTGCAAGGGGACTTGGAGAAAGTACCAATAATGTTGCGGAGGCCTTGTCTCTCCTTTGGGGTCTCAAGATTGCCCTGGCTTTAGGTATCAATCGTCTAATTGTGGAAGGAGATTCCAAGCTCATCATCGAAGCTGTCAAAGGGAATGCTAGGGTTGTTTGGTAGATGGAAGATATTGTTGAGGATAGCAAAACCCTTCTCTTAAGTTTTGAAGGTAGCGAAGTGATATATATATAGAAGGCAATAGTACTGCTGACCTTATGGCAAATCTAGGGATTAGCCTTAATCCCTTAAGGTGTTGGAGAAACATTGATAGTCTTCCCTCGAATGTTAAAGTTAGCATTCTGAATGAGGCATCTCACTAATTCATTATGGTTGTTATCATAACTTGTATTGCCTTGTGCAGAGTCTTCTCGGGCTTCCCTCATCTCTTGGAGGGATGTGCCATCGATGATGTTAGGAATCTTCCCACTCACCCTCTCATGGTGAATTGGACTGGAAAGTCCTATGTGGACTTTTGCCAACTCAGCAATATCTGTGTTTGTTGGCATTGTCGACTTAAAAGGTCTTTTCACTCCCGATTGAATGGGCTAGATGCGGCGGGCTCACACAAGCTGCTTATTGAAGGAAATAATGACAAGAACGCACTTGGGACTGGGAAGGACATACTTGGGAATTTGAGAAGAGAAGTTGGTTTAAAGTTTTTTAATATCTTTCTAGATTGTTCGTGCTATCTCTGTGCTTCTCTATTCTCTACAACTACTTTGTTTGCTCTGAGCGGTCTTTGGCTAAGAAAATGGGTGGTGAGAACGTTAGGACTAAGCCAATGATGTGTGGGGAATTCAAGGAGGATTTACAAGTCTGGAGTATCGCCTATGAGGGTGGGGTGACTCCTTTTCTTGAGAGTCTAAATGGCTATGATGAACACCTTTCGACCCAATTTGCTGGTTCTTGGGATAGGAATAGGAGGGTGAAAGTTGGCAGGGTGCAGTTTGTAGTGTAAGAGGAATCCATAGCTAATGCTACGAGTCTACTTCAAAAAGGGAAAATGAACAAGAAACAAATGAGAGTCCAAGATACCGAAGGCTTGGAGTTGTTCTACCATGAAGGGGAGAAACAAATTAGACTCCAAGGTGGCTTCGAACGTGTGAGCTTGATCAACCCATGGGATCGGGTATGTTTCCTTATCATGAAGGTTTTCACCCTGGAAGGGCATTATAAGTGTTTTTATCATTATCACTTTGCTTTGTTAAACCATTTCCACCATATAATTCTAGTTAACCTTCCCTTTTACCTTCTCTCTAGTCTTGAGTCCTTTGTGCTTCAAACTAAGAAGGCCCGTGAGGGAAATCTTGAGGTGGTTGCCTTGCCCCTACACTAGGGGCTCGTCTTTTGCCTTTATCACTACCATCTTGCGTTGTGTCCTGCTAAACCCCCTTCAACTCGTCTTGTGGGAGATAGCTCCAATGATGACTCTGAGGATAATGTTCCCCTTAGTATTAGGTTTGGAAGCCCCTCCAATTTGAAAACCCCATTGCCCTCTGAACCTAATTCTTCTTCTAACCCTCCTACGAGATGTCCTTCTGCCCCTGGTTCTAGCCAGCCTGTGTCAAAGGCCACCTCTCTTTCTAAGGCTCAACTTGGGGGCCAAGCTCTGAGGGCCTCTATATTTGTAGATTTGGAAGGATATCATGGTTAGTCTCAGGAGGAAGCTCTGGAGGGTCTCTGTGACCTTAGGAATAACCCGCCAATTCAGGGCAGTAAGAAACATAAAAGGGTGAAGTCTACCTCTGTCAAAAGTGGAAAGACGAGTTGTAAAAGAAGTGTTGAGGAGCAGGGGAATGAAGATCTACAGGCTGAGGAAAGGATGGATAAGCATGATGAGCAGAAGAAGGAAGAGGTTGGGATTGTTAAGGAGAAGGATGTGGGAAAAGACAACTCTATGAGAAGGTTGAGTATTAGGAGGTCTTCCAGGTTGGTTGGGGAAAGGTCCCAAGTGCTAAAAATTGTCGATTACTCCTTTGTTTCTGAATAGTAAGATATTGAGTAGGAGATTAAAATAAAAGAAGTTAAAACAACTCCCGTGCAGGAACAGGATGGTACGAGTCATTTTGACTCGATGAATAACTCATATTATGGCACTGACTCTTGGGAAATTGAAATTCAAGAGACTCCGGATAAGGAAGTAATGAGTGCTTGAGTGGAGGTGGTTAACAAGAAGCTGGATATGGAGCTCGAGGAGGTCAAGGCCTGCCTCTCATCCATGGAGGGCAAAGTCAAGGCGTTGGTTAAAATGTTCATGAAATTTTCTCATAGGGTTGTTGCTGCCTTCTCTATTCTGCAGGTGGATCAGAATAATGATGTGGATACTTTGTTCAAGGACAAGTAGAAAATGCTTAATCTGATTACTGATGACTGGAAAGATTTACTTAGTTAGTTTAGTTGTTAGTTTATGTTTATGGACTTGGACTCTGTCTTATTATATTATGTACTTAAGTTGTTAGACTGTTGTGTTTGAGTTGTTTGTGGCCTTGGGCCTGTTTTGCTGCCTGTAAGGCTTATGTCTTCAGGACTAGCACTCGGGTTTGCAGCTTACCAATATCAAAAACATTTATTATAATATTATATTATATAATTATAATAATTCTTAAGATATATAATATAGTTAGAATTAGGCTTGCTCTTAAGAGATATCCTTTTGGAGGCACCTATTTTTTAATCACTAATCCTAACATTAAGTGCCTGGAGAAGGATATCTATGGGTGTACTTTAGATATATTTTTTAAATATAAGTATGCTAGTTTATTGCATTTTTTTCAATATATAAAAAAACAATTTTTTTTTATATGGTGAAGCTTATCTCTTTATAATTATAAATTTCCAAACTCCCTCTATAAAACAACTTCGGATCCAATTTTAAATTTAAACAAGAGACACATTGCGTCAGGTTCCTACCGTTAGGTCTGCAATTTGTTAGTTGTTGTTGAAACCAATATTTGTTAGTTTTTAAGACATTTTAATGAGTGAGTCAAAATTTGGAATTTGGTTATGATATATAATTATATGATATAATGATTTAATGTATTTGTCATTTTTCTAGTCTTTTTACTGGGTATAAAAATATTAAAAATAACTAATTGGTGAAAGTGTGTAAATAGTATAAAGCATTGATTCTATTTAAGTGAGACGTATATAATTTTTTCAATTTCATTTCAATTCATATTTCACTATGTTGCCTTGTCTTTTATAGACTGTTAAATGCGTGGATAGTTGTTATCATTTATGTCGTTTATGCCGTGTGTTTTGCAGACAAAAATTTTCATTTTTTTGTTGTTGTGATGAATATGGCTGAAAACACTTTAACTCTTACTTCTATTTATTTTACATAAAGAGTATTTGTCAAATTTAACTTAGGAGCGTCATCACCAACATTCGGGAGATGGGCCAAAATTTGCATTAAATTAGAATTTATACATAGATATCTTCCAGGATGGGGAAGAGTTCAATTAATTTATGTCTATATCTGTCAGGCCGAACAAAAGTAGTAGATGACTTCTAGTTTTCTTCACTCAATCATGGCAGAATAGAACTCACATATCTAAAACAGTATAGGAGGCACTCAACAATGGATTTGGTTTATTCAACACACAAAGAATATTACATGCACAGGTTCTATAGGAATTTCGGTAGAGTTTCCCATTTGGAATGACTCTCCACTTGCAAGAACAAACTACATAACAAGAAGCATATCGAGTAAAGGTTGTAAAGATCTAATTTAGCATTCCAAAGAAGATAAAACATAAAATAAAGAATGCACATCTTGATCTGACTACGTTTAATACATTTTTTTGCAGTTGAGTATCATGTGAACTATCTATCTTAACTATCTAAACATTTTTTCAATAATAGTATTTGAACATATAATAGATGTTATTTTAATTTCATAAGATGAACTTATTTAACTAGCTTCCTTCAATGATTTTGGAACACTTAGAATTGTATGCTTTTTTTTTCAAAACTGGCAGTGGTGGGATTGTATATTATTTACCATGCAGGGAAGAAAGTGTACTAGATAACCTGGGCTATACAGTTTGCATATTTAATACTCCGTAATATGGGCTTCCTACTACTTTCTGGGAGAGCTCATAAGGTACTATATTTTGGCAGAATGATATATCAAGTCATGATAACTCGAAGTAGATCGAAGGCTTGTTTAATAAATCCTGGAGATTGCTAAATTTTACTATGATTTACTATGATCTTTTTTGCCTTGTCCATGGTTCTACATTTTGCATACATATCTAGCATGGCAATTGCAAGCACAACATCTGATAGCATTCCTCTATCCTTCAAGCTATGATGGATGTCCCTATCCTGTTCCAAAGCTCTGATTTTGGCACAGGCTGGGAGGATGATGGCAAAGGTTGTAGAATTTAGCTTTAGACCTGCAAATAGTTAACAAGATTTTTCTATGCTTCCATATTTTGCATACATGTCTACCACAATATTTACAACTACAGTATCAAACAAAAATCCCTGTTTCATTATGCTTTGATAGACGTCCATACTGTGTTCCAGTGTTGTGATTTTGGCACAGGCAGGGATGACGCTAGCAAAGGTTTATGGTAAAAGAAATCCACTGGAAAACTTGGGTCGGGCAAGAGCCTGGAAAGGCATTTCCATGTGTTAGAAAGCATAGAAGAATGGATTTCCTGCTTGAAAGGAACTATACCCAGAATCAAGCACAACAAGCAATCTGGTAAATGGTTTATCTTAGGAGGATCTTCTTCAACAGAGGAAAAGCATTAAGATCTGAAAAGAAAGACGCATAAGTCCAACTGAAGGAATTCAAGAATAGAAGTTCTCATACTGTACAAGGATATCTTATACATGCTACAGAAGAAAGGTTGACGTGCATTCTTGATGTCTAAACCAAGAAGAAAGCAATTTCATATAACATTTTTTTAGATTTGTATGACAGTTAAGAAATATGTTTTTAAAAGCCGTAATATTTTAAACTAAGAATTTGTATAACAATTGCATGGACTCCGTTTGTGGATGTGAGGCCTACTTTTTCATTCCCTTGCATTTGACTATTTATTTACTATTGGTGATACATTTAGACTTGTGGGACTGTTGATCCCAAATTTCTAGACTATTAGACTATATGTTGTATGTGGATTTGTTATGCTTAGTATGTTTACGATGTGTTTAGACCTGGATATTGTTTTACTGATGATGTTAGACATGTGGTTTGTATTATGATGTTATGGGAAAACAAATTGGGTGATGTTAGTTAGAAATTTGTTATGTGATTCAATCTTGGGAATGGATGTTTGAAATGCATAATTTAGAATCTAATTGTAATGTGACTTCCTTTATTCTTATATGAACTTGTGATATTTTATGCGAGTGTATGTTTCAATTTGCGTCAGCTATTTTATATATATGTGGAATTAACTTTTCAATTGAGTGCGTAGGTATTTCTAACAAGCCACAGAAATTGGAGATCATCCCACACACGATGTTGTTTTCCTTTGTGACACTGATCTAGTTCCACGAGGAACCAAGATCAACTCTGTGCATGTTGAAATTCTGTAATGTTGATTGCATGTTGTTAGTCGAGTTAAGTCTACCCCTCTTTTATTTTGAATTCTAATTGGTGTTGAAAGAATATTGTCTTTTGAATTTTATTTTTTAAATTTTAAATTTTGAGACCCCTTTTCATGTACTTTAACTTAACCCTTGGTGCTCAAAATGAGCTAAACTTGACCTTGAGTTGTACCCCTTGGGTCTAGGGACCTTTTTGGCTTGGGTAACCCTAGGTAAACCTCCATTTGGTCACTTTAACTTCACCCTGAAGTAAAGTGACGAAATTGGAGGCATAGAAGGGAGAGGATGAGTGAGTCAAACACTCAACCTCATCCTTACCTCTTCCCTAGGTTGGGGATGCCTCTAAGACCCCCCAATTGTGGAGGACTTTACTCCAAGTCTCTCTCACAATTGATGAGGGTACCTTGGAGTTGTGTGGTCCCTCTTAGGAAGAAAGGAATGGGGCACATGTGTCACCCATTCCCTCTTAAGCTCCACTTTTCTCTCCCACATGTTCTAGGGAGGACAAGTGGAAGGGAGAGAGACTTGGGGGATGGGTGAGTGACAAGTGTCACCACCCATCCCATGGGTCTTGCTTGTAGTTGGGAGGAGGAGTGAGGAGGTGACAAGTGTCACCTCCCCATTCTTCAAAGCTCATGGGAAGAGCTTATTTTAATCCCACTTGGAGAAGGGTATGGGTTGTTGAATTTTTGGCAAATTTTATTGTTTTGAATTTTACTTTAGGGAAAAAGTTAGAGGGAGTTTTGTGGCTTATGTTGGAGGAGGAGTTGGAGAAGCTCTACATCAACCATCTACCAAATTGGGCTTTTTAAGGTTGGTTTCAAGGCTAAGGCCTTCTCTTATGTATTTTTATTTGTTTGTGTGATGCTATGTGTGATCTATTTCTGAGTTTTATTTGTTGTGTGGGAAAAATTGTAA
The DNA here is from genome assembly GCA_027924645.1 of Cunninghamia lanceolata. Taxonomy (NCBI): domain Eukaryota; kingdom Viridiplantae; phylum Streptophyta; class Pinopsida; order Cupressales; family Cupressaceae; genus Cunninghamia; species Cunninghamia lanceolata. The sequence goes on from BSBN01001480.1 coordinate 320,853, forward strand.
GGGTGTTGTAAGAGCCTCTCCCACTTGGGAGAAGATGCTCAACAAGTCTGGGGTGGGGGAGGAGTGAACCTCCTCAGGGTCATTTCCTTGATTTTGTGGCATTGTAGCCTTGAGGGCAATATGATATTTTATGCATTATGTGAAATGGCTTGAGAGCCAAAATGGAAGCTTTGTGGGAATTGTGTTTAAAAGTGTTGGCTTGAGACCTTGAGAGGTATTTGTATTGGGATATTTGTAGGAGTGGCACTCTTGAGTTGAGTGTTGTCCACTCCCCTACCCCTTTGAACTCATCCTGAATGAGTTCTTGTGTTGTGTTAACCATGGGAGTAAATGTGTGTTTGGTTGTTGCATGCCTTGTTGTTATGTGGGATGAGTTCCCAAGTGTGTGGATGACCTCCCTAGCTCAGGGGTGACCCTCTTGTGGGTCTATGGTAGGGAGGAGAGCAAGTTGTTGTGGCTTCTTTCCCCTTCTTGTGATATTACAGGTTCATTGGGGCTAAGTTTGTGAAGTTGGAGAAAACACCATTATTCTTAGAGTTGATATCCTATTTTCTTGTTAGCTCGTGTGAGAGAGCATGGGCAATATAGGAGTTTGTATCATTGTTAGTTTTCAAAGAGAAGAGCATTGTTCTCTCTCTTGTTGTAAAAGTATATTTATTTATTTATTTTGTGTGTAAGCTATTTACCTTGAAATAGAAATTTAAAATTTGTTTGTTTTAATGCTTATCATTCAAAAATGTTGAAGGAAGAAAATTTGTTTTTTTAAAGCTTTTTCATTTGCATGTTTATTTTAAAATATCAATTAGTAAAGTTGTGATTTTGGTTGTTGAGATAATATGAAAATTTGTATTTAGTTCTCATGAGAAAGAAAATTAGTGGATGTTATGTATTAGAAGTATCTACTTAATTTCATTGTTTCTTTCCTTTAAAAATGCAAATATTAATAATACTATGACTATATTTTGTTAGAAAAATGAGTTCCTTGCCTTATAGAATTTTTTTTTTTTTTTTAAATGTATAACCTTGCCTATTTGTTTAAAGAGAAAATTTGTAAAGTGATTAGAGGGAAAATTAGTATATATATATATGGGTAAGTGCAAAAAGATGGGGGGCCAAAAAGTGGCCAAATTATTTTTAAAAAAATAATGCAAAACATGAGCGTGTTATGACCTATTATAAATTAAAAAAAAAAGCTCATCTCATTTCATTTCATTTCTTTTTTCTCCTCTATTCCTGCGGCCTGCAAACCCTAGGAAGCGCACTCGCATTTTGGAAAACTCAAGTCAACACAAAAGTCTTATCGATTCGTCACCAAAATGCCGCCACGACGTCGATCATGCCAAAGGAGTGAGTTTATTTATTTTTTTGTTTGAATTTGCTTCTAAATAGGTAGGTTTGAGTTGATTTTTTATGTATATTTTGTTAATTGTCAGGAAATGTTAATGCACCTCCTCCTCCTCCTCCTCAAAATCCACAAAATCCTGTGGAACAACAACCTCCTCCATCCATTCCTCGACATGCCCCTGGAACACAAGAAAATATAATGGGGCAAATTGAAAACAGCAAAAAAGAAATTGAAGATATAATTGCAAGGTTGAAAGATCCTTCCACTTCAACCTTACATAGGTCCACGCTTGCTGAATCTCTTGAATCTATGTTATCAAATGTAGATTTAATTAGCAAGTAAATAACTAGTTGGATGGATAAGAGGAGAGATTTTAGAGACTATTATGCAGACAAGCTGTCATACCAAGATGTGCAAAAATTACAAATTACAAAATTAGACTTGTGTTCGATTTTCACAAACCCACAAACAAATCAACCTCCACCCATTACATGTAAGAGGTTCCCTATCCATTGGTGCAACAACCAAGCGATAAGGGAAAATTTTGGGCAAAGGTGGTGGATGGTTTTTGACCATCCTCCATGCAATAATAATGAGGTCCTGCAATACTTTTTGAGGAAACTCTACTGCGAGTTTGTCCTCAATAAAGTGCCAAACTATTTTGATATGCAGGACTTCCAGGGTAGAGGTGGGGGGTCAACACAAGATAGACCAGGGGCACGTGTTGACCCACAGTGAGCAGTGAGACGAGTAATCAACAGACCAGCCCATGAGCATGTTTCTATCCCTTCCATTGTGAAGGAGAGTGTTGAAGTAAATACACTTTAGTCCATTAGTGCCTTGGCCTAGAGCATCATAGAGCATGCCAATCCTGCAGCACAAAGTGGTTAGGAGATAGTGCGAGGAGTAGGGTCCCACCCCATGCTTATCAGACTTGCGGATTAGCCTGTGGTTATGACCCAATGGATAGTCAGGACACAGGTGCACAGGCTACATCTGCAGCTGAGCAAATGGTGATGACAGATACCCTCCTGAGTGAGACTTTCAGCCTTGATACTTAGGTAAATATTAGCAAGTTTATTGAATTTAATTTATTAAATTTTATTTTTAAAATGCAAGATTAACTAATTTAGTTTGATGATTTTCATGAAATTTCAGGGTCATAGCGTTGATGCAGTTTTCAGTGGTTCTCCACCTGCATATTACACTAGATCATCTACTATCGAGGTATGTAACTAGTAAACAATTATAAATATTACATGTGAATAGCATCGTTATATGAATGGTATTCTAATATATGATTTTGGATGTTGAATAGATTAATATTGGAGATTTCACGGCAACACCTGCCAGCGGTGGTGGACTTCAAAGCTTCACGGAGGTAATAAAATAAATAGTTTAATGAATGAATTGTACTTACTAGATTTTTGTATGTGACTTGTGTGCTTTATTGTGTGTACTTCCATGTTTAGATGAACGTGTGTGTATGTTAGGAGCCATGATTTGCATCACTATTATAGTTTTTGTAATTGAATAATGTTGTTTTATTTTCAGATGATGCAGGTTGCGGAGACACCTCCCGATGTTCATAGGGAAATGGAGCATGGTGTGACCTCTGCAATTCATAGCTCCATGGCATTGACAGGGGTATGAGGCAGATTAGTAAATTTCAATTTACATTCATTGTTATAGTTGTCTATTTTTGAAAAATCAAAAGATTATTGATTTGAAGTTTAATTTCTATCTGGATGGTTTTTATAGGACATGACATCACCACGGCCTATTCCTGCTACTGAGGCAAGTGAGGAGACAGATTTTATGGTAGCGGTAAGTGATTATTTTGTTAAATGTTTCATTTTTTATAACATGTAATTTCTATATATTAATGTCTATACTTTTTATTGTAATAGCTAAAGATGCAGGAAGAACTAAATAGGAGGAGTAGCCCTCGGGTTCATAGTAGACCACCCACATGCGCGTCTCCATCCCCTAGAAGATCAAAGGCGGCCCGTGATCTATTCTCTTCACCAGCCAGAGGGGAATGACTTTTTATTGTGTTCCTTTGTTGTATGCCTATATGGCATTTGTGGACATATATTTTGTATTGCATATAGTTGACATTGTATGACTATATGGCATTCTTGTAAGCCTATATGGCTATTTTGTATATATGTTATACTTATATCGACAAATATTGATGTATGCCTATATGGATATTTGGTTAATACAAATCTTTTTTATTGATGGCGTCCATACTTGCATTATAAATCCACTTTTGAATGAATATTTGTAGATGGCTACTTCAAATATTTAAAGTCCAATTGTATTACATAGGATGTTTGTTGATCCAATAAGCTACCTATTGTTATTCAAGTATCACCTAAACCTCATTTTGGAACTAAAAGATAAAAGTTGTATTTAAAAAAAAATGAATCATCATGTTGAACAGAAAATATTAATATTCTTTATGAGTAGCATACAATGTAAACTATATGCAATAAAAAAAATGAATCATCATGTTATTCTTTATGTTTGAGATCCTAAAAATGACTAAGTCTAGTAGCCTGATATCCTGAAACACTAAAAATTGACTAAGTCTGAAATCTAGTGGATCCTCCAAATTCTATAATCTACATGTTAAATGACGCCTTGAATGGAATTGATACAAATGACCTTAAGCATTGAAAATTTGACAAGGAAAACACATTATGAGTTTAGGTGCCCTTCATGCTTCATATCACCAATTTTGGCGCCTTGGCAACATAGTAGATGAATAACACCTCAAAATGAGCACCTAAGGGTGATGTAGTCATACAAGGGTACAAACAAGTGTTAAAAGCCTTAAAATATCAAGGAATAATCCAAATTCAAGTAAGGCGCATTTTCACACCTTGATCATCATCTAAGGTGCCTTGCAAAGGAGGTCTTGAGCAACATAAACCTTAGGCCAACATAAACCTTAGGCTCAATTTCTTGCTTCTACAATCAAATTTGAGCGCCTAAGGAGTGGATTGGTGATGGACATCACTTTGAGCACCTTAAAAGTGTTTGAAGGTTTGAATTGGTGAATGACAATGCCTAAAGGTCTTAGAACCAACTAGAATAAGGAATTGAAGAATGAGTTAACCACTTTGAGCACCTTGAAGGAGAGAAGTATGTATATGAAGATTGATTGAATGTTTGGAGTTTAGACGCACTTTCCTTGTCATCTAATCACACATTGGCACCTAGGAAGAGTTGACATGAAACAATCCTTTGAGTGGACTCCTTGATGAGATCTCTCCCATTGCTTAAACTTGTTGAAATGTTAAAAGCTAAGCCAAATGGATTCTAGGCGCTCTTTGCCTTCAGAATGACCTTGAATTGGCCCCTAAGCATAACAAGAGAGTTTAAATTCATTCAATATGGCACCTTGTAAGAGGAGAGCTTAAGAGCATGAGACTAGATGGTATTTAAGAGTCAAGATCATCAAAATCCAAAGAAATGGGCTAAGTAAGCTAAGGCACCTTTGCTTGTCATTCAATACCTCCATGAGCGCCTAGATTGAAATTACATCCAAGGACATCTAAGAGTAGGTTCCTAGAGGGGAAAAGTTATCCTAAGACCTTCATAATTATTTAAAGCATAAAAAATGCCAAGTATAAAGCTTCATGATGTTGGGTGCTCTTTCACCTCCATATAGATCTAGATTGGCGCCTTAGATAAAGTATCACAAATCTATATCATTGAGTAAGTTCCAAGAGAGAAAGGCTTACTTCAAGCATGTTTAATCATTCAAGGTCTTACAAATAATGAATAGAGCCTAAATTGATGCTAGGCACCTCCTCTTGTCTCTACTATCTAGTTTTGGCGCCTAAGGAGAAATTGCATCTAGTGAACTCATTAATTGGTGCCTAGGAGGAAAAGACCTTAAACTTACATTATTGAGTCAGCACTTTAGAAATTGAACCATTCCTAGTCAATTAGAGTCATAAAATATCAAATACAAAGTTAAATTGGACTTAGGCACCCCTTCATGTAATTTCCCACCATCATGAGCGCCTAGATCTAGGAAGATCATCCAATTGCGCCTAGGAATAAGATACAAGTCCAAGACCTCAAATTTGAGCACCTAGAAGTGTGATGGATTGAAGAGCTACATTGGCACCTAAGGGTAAGTTGTATCTAATAACATCACCTAATTGAGCGCCTAGGAGGTATAAAGCTTAACATTGACACGAGGACAAGCACTTAGTAAAGGAGAGTTTCTCAAACATTTAAACATGTGAATGAAGTCATAGAAATGCACTAAGTCATCTAGGCACCATTTTCCCCTTGTGTACCCTTACATTTGTGCCTAAGAAGAAGTTGCTTCAGTTCATTGGAGTGTTTAAGTATTGAGGATTTCTTAGCAATGCTTTGCAACTTTACACTGCCTCCTCACGATTTTTGGGGCAGCAGAAAACCTTTCACCACGGACAAACACCTCAGAGATATAAAAAACTAAGAGAGGTTATTATAGAGGCACTCTACATGATCGCGTTGCCTCAGATAGAATGTTTCTAAGTGATACAATTTTTGAGTAACATCTCGTCAAAGATTGTTGCCTTTTTGCACTTTGGACTCTTCAGGGATATCGTCTGTACAATGTAGCTCAAACTGTTTTGACATGTTTGGGTGAAAAATAGGACCATGCTTAGCGTAAATGTACCCATCTAGATGCGTTGGAATAGTCAGTTTGGTCGCATCAGGAGCAGGACGAAAGTTACACCCTTTGTAACTTTACACTGCCTCCTAACGATTTTTGGGGCAACAAAAAACCTTTCGCCACAGGCAAATGCCTCAGAGATATAAAAAACTGAGAGAGGTTATTGTAGAGGCACTCTACATGATCGCATTGCCTCAGACATAATGTTTCTAAGTGACACAATTTTTGAGTAACATCTCGTCAAAGATTGCTACCTTTTTGCACTTTGGACTCTTCAGGGATATCGTCGGTACAATGTAGCTCGGATTGTTTCGACATGTTTGGGTAAAAAAAAGATCATGCCTAGCGTAAATGTACCCATCCGGATGCATTGGAACAGTCAGTTTGGTTGCATCAGGAGCAGGACGAAAGTTACACCCCTTTGCAACTTTACATTGCCTCCTTTTGATGATTTTTGGGGTAGCAGAAAACCTTTCACCACAGGCAAATGCCTCAAAGATATAAAAAACTGAGAGAGGTTATTGTAGAGGTACTCTACATGATTGCGTTGCCTTAGATGGAATGTTTCTAAGTGAAACAATTTTTGAGTAACATCTTGTCAAAGATTGCTGCCTTTTTGCACTTTAGACTCTTCAGGGATATCATCGGTACAATGTAGCTCGGACTGTTTCGACATGTTTGGGAGAAAAAAAGGACCATGCTTATCGTAAATGTACCCATCTGGACGCGTTGGAAAAGTTAGTTTGGTCGCATCAAGAGCAGGACGAAAGTTACACCCTTTTGCAACTTTACACTGCCTCCTTCTGATAGTTTTTGGGGCAGCAGAAAACCTTTCACCATGGATAAATGCCTCAGAGATATAAAAAACTAAGAGAGGTTATTGTAGAGGCACTCTACATGATCACGTTACCTCAGACGGAATGTTTCTAAGTAACACGGTTTTCAAGTAACATCTCGTCAAAGATTGCTGCCTTTTTGCACTTTGGACTCTTCAGGGATATCGTCGGTACAATGTAGCTCGGACTGTTTCGACATGTTTGGGTGAAAAACAGGACCATACCTAGCGTAAATGTACCCATCCAGATGTGTTGGAATAGTCAGTTTGGTTGCATCAAGAGTAGGACGAAAGTTACACCCCTTTGCAACTTTACACTGCCTCCTTCTGATGTTTTTGGGGCAGCAGAAAACCTTTCACCACGGGCAAATGCCTCAGAGATATAAAAAACTGAGAGAGGTTATTGTAGAGGCACTCTACATGATCACGTTGCCTTAGATAGAATATTTCTAAGTGACATAATTTTTGAGTAACATCTCGTCAAAGATTACTGCCTTTTTGCACTTTGGACTCTTCAGGGATATCGTCGGTACAATGTAGCTCGGACTGTTTTGACATGTTTGGGTGAAAAATAGAACAATGCCTAGCCTAAACGTACCTATCCAGACGCGTTGGAACTATCAGTTTGGTTGCATCAGGAGCAAGACACAAAAAATGCATAACATGATGATGTAAAAATGTGTATATGTGTAAAAATGCAGCAGGAAATTAAAAAAAAAAAAAAGACAAACCTTACAAATTAATGTGCATACTTACAACTCAATGTAACATGATTTTACAATATCAATGTGAATACTTACAAATTAATCCAATGAACCATCCAGGTCTGCTCTACTCTTTATTGTGTCAAGTATTGCTTCATGGTTAGACTCACGCACCTTCCACAAGATTTTGTTCAAAGGTCTACCCCGATACTTTATCAAATGAACATGGATCCCATGACAAGGTTCAAGTAATGAAGAATCTTCTGATGTGTGTTAAAGTCCTGAAACAGCCAAACATTAACACTCTTATGTGGGTACCTTCCAAGCCATGTTCTAGTAATAACCACTGAGCCTGTAGGGTATTCGATATTTTCTCCATCTGTAATAGGGGCCTCCAATTTTTTTTTGGCCTCAACATAATGACATAAGTAATAATCTATTCCCTCTTCATTATCTTCATTTGCAATAACTGCATATACGTGCGCTACATTGATGTGTAGCAAATTAGATGAAATTTGTCAACATTACAAAAATACTACAAAGTAAGATGACATTACTTGGTTGAACTAGATGAAATTAGATGCATATACGTGCCCTATATTACCTGGTTGAACTAAATCTGATATGTGGTCAAAGTCAACTGATGATTCCATCTATGTTAGTTCCAATGCCATCGGGGGTCAATACGTGTCAAGTGGGCTAAGATAACTTAACTGCCATTCGTCAACCCACTCCTTTGACTCGCACTCATCCCAGACTTGAATTGTACAGGAAGAACAAAAGCATGACATCTTTCGCATATGGATACTCCATGAGCCTACAATTGAGCTTTTGAAAGAGTGCATCTTATTTGATCATGTCAGTGTACAACAGTCCTCATATGGTGCAATGTTAGTATCATCTATCAACCAAAAAAAATCTATGAACTGAAGACTTACCTTCATTACCTGGACCCATGGAAGCATTACACCACTCGATAATTGATTTTGCATCTGTCAACTTTGCATTATCTTTAGACTTTAACTCTTCTCATGCTAAGGCTCTTTTGATACATGCTCCTACACCATCATGCTCCCCCTTTCCATGCCTGGCCTCACAAAAGTTCCACATATGTTGAATACCTGTAAAATTATGCCTCCTACTCAGCGAATAGAAATTCTGTGAGTTCTTGAATTGTGACGCACAGTTATCCGACCATATAATATGATGACTAAACGATATGCCCCTTCTAGCCAAATCATTGTAGAACACCTGAAAGCAACCTTGCACAAACTCCGTAGAATGCGTGCAATTATCACTAATATAGAAATTATACTCCCTTATGATCTTTTTGTCATCCTCTGTACTATCATTCGCATGAATGAATGCGATGTGCAAAAATATAAAAACCTGTGTGGAGTTGTAATATTGTGATTGCACCTCACGCTGTGGTTGTAGACTGTAGTTCTCTACAAAGTTGACGACTAAAACAATGCTACCAACCAGAAATGTGTCCTTGCATAACTTGAATTACAAGTCCAACCATCGAGCTCTATGGGCATGTCTTGCATACTCATACACTATGCTGTCACAAAATATAGGCATAAACTGATACACTGGAATCTTTTCAATAACCAATTCACACCTCTTTGCTTCTTTACTATCTTTTGTATTGTATGCCACTCTTTTATACTTGCCAAACTCTACTAGTTCATTTCCAACTGCATGTGTTCTTTCCATATGTTCACATATTGGCAAATGTTGCAAGCCACCGCAACGATGATATGTGCCATCCAAGCATAATTTCTTGTAGAATATTTGACCTTCCTCTCTTTCACATAAAATTCTTGATATGAAGTCTCTTGAAGATGTTGGTGGGGCACATATGGCACAACCCTACAAAACATTGTTAGTATGCATATCTAAACATATAGACCTATAAACATCAAAATGGTTAGAAAATTCAATATGTAATCTACAACAACAAGTAGTGCATGTGTGATTTATCTTGACATAGAAAGGTTTTAGCATTTCAAAATATCTTTGACCAATTTTAATTTGAGGATACTTCTCTAGAAATTTACCATAAAACTATGTTTGAGTCTCATCCAAAAAATGCTTTAGATGTGGCTCACAGTTTTGACTACCAGTTCTCCTTAACACATCCCTTTGATTCGGAGATACCCTTGTGTAATTCTTCCAAAAGTCTTCAATTAGTGATCTCAATGCTTCAACAATTGGTTTATCTTTTTGTGGTAGTCTCCCCGAGAACACCCATAATTCATTGGCATTAGTGTCCTCAATTCTTTGGCGTCTTCCAACGGCTCTTGATAAAGTTTTCCTATTAATTCTCAATTCTTGACTCGTCTTTCTAATGAGACAAGATTTCCTCGTTTGACTACTTACTATAGTCAATGTAATCACATGTCGTGTTGCATTACTATCTTTTGTACGTGAGGTGTTACCCACACTCTCATACGCACTCATTAGATTCTTGACAATAGATTTTTCACTTGAAGCCTCTGATGTTCTCAACCCAAGAATCTTCATCATGGACCTATACTTTATACTTTGCATCATTTCAATGAATAGTTGACATCTTGCAGTCTCATTTAACTTTTCAAAGAACAATCTCCAAATCTTATGAGCATATCTTCTACAAGTACATTTTGGAATCTTACCTTCCATTGGCTGCAAAATATTCTCATCAATATCAATCAAATACTTTGGCTTTCTATGCAAAATTCTAGGTGGTGTTAAGTTAGGTAAATTCATCTCAACATTAGGAATTTCATCAATATTTAAATGAGATGGGCTAGATGGCATACCTTCGATCGAAGATGGAATAGATGACATACCTTGAGGTTGAGGTGGGAATGATGGCGTACCTCCTTCATCACATGTGAGTGATGATGTACTCTCAACTTGAGATGTGGTAGATGGTGTCCCTACATGTTGACTTGCGGTAGAGGACGTGTCTCCAACTATGGTATTCAAATCTCTCGTAGCACAAAGTTTTTGCATTCGTTCTCTTTGTGCCAAAAATACCATATCTCTTTGTGATGGTTGTGGTTCCTCTTCAATTGGCATGTCTTCATTTATCATGTCCAATTTCCTCTTCTCACGAAGTTCCCTCACAGCCACTACTTTCTTTGCATTCTTCGCTTCTATCTCTTCCTGTGTTGGTTTAATTCTTGATCGTTTCCTCGGCATGACAGAGAATTTGTCTGTAGCATGATAAAGAGACCAATATTAGTTCCTAAGAAATGAATACAAAATAATAGTGGGATTGTATTTTTATTATGTTGTAAGGATTTATTCTTGTATAGTTTGACATCATGGTATGTTAAGGTCTGTTTATTACACATAATTATTAAAGAGCCCAAGTGTAGAAAATATAAATGGCATCATGTGAGATTGTAGGATGCTTTCTTGATTGGGAATGTGTCTATTTTAAACATGTATGATAAAGCATGATAAAGTAATTCAAATAGAATTAAGGAAAATGTAAAGAACATGCATGTAAAGACTTGACATACCTAAAAAATGAAGATTCAAATGGAGAGAGTACCCAATTATGTAGTGTTTTTTTCTTCTTGCATCAAACTCCTCAACAATTTGAGTTTTTCACCACTTGCTTCCTTTTCAATGTTAAATTGAATAACACTCAAATATAATTACTAACAACAATACTATTAACAAATCTATAATGTTAAATTCCTAAAATTGAATCACAATTAACATTACAACACTACAAAAATTGAAACTTGAATAGATATATATCAAACTTGGTGTGAATACTATGTTATTTCCTCCTTCTCAAGTTGGCAAGGAAAAAAAGGTGGTGGAAAGATCATGCAAAGGTCGTAGAATGTGTAAAATGTGCATGTGAACTTCCCAACAACATGAAAGCACTTCTTTTTTGTCAGAGCACGCGCAAAATCAGTATGAAAATGGAGCATGTGGGCTTGGATTACGGGGGTCAACACTTTTTTACCATTTCTATAGTAGGACAAAACGTGAGCGCATTATAACGCGCTCGCGTTTTATCCTGCTATAGATTGATCCATAAATATTTCCTGCAGAGTAAACATAGTAACAAGCCTCTCATCAGTGTAATGAGCCTCTTGGAGGAGCTTTTGAAACCTACACCGATCAATGGTGTTAGGCCAATCAGAGGCGTATCAGGGAAAAGTGAAAAGAGATCTCACTGAAGGATCGAAGGTATCAGAGAGACAAGGGGGATCTTACACCGATCCATCAGAAGGAAACGGTGTGTTAGCGACTCTAAAGTGAGTCCCACCAATAGCATTTGTCACACCAAAGAAGAGAAGGATCATCGGTGCATCGGCCCAAGCGTATAAACGTTCGCCGATGACAAAAGTCTCATTGAAGGTGATTGGTATCGGTGTATCGACAAAGTTAATGCTAGTATGGCCGATAGTGATTGTGTTGCCGATAGAGAAAATCAAGGTTGATGCTGGAGTGTGTCCATCGGTGCATCAGCCTGAGTTCGTAGACATTCACCGATGAAAGGAGTCTGGGCGACAAGTATGGTTCGAAGGTATATCGAAGTGATCAGTGTGTAGCGGCAAAGCGGTTCTCAAGCTCGCCGATGGTAAAGGTCATACCGATGGTTGGAGCATAGTGTTGAGCTATCGGTGAGAGAAGTGAGATTGGCAGAAGAGTTTTTGAATGTGCCGAAAGTGTTCAGTCTCGCCGATAATGAAGAATGTGTGTGTAGTTCGGTATCATTTGGACCTTGAGGAAGTTATTTAAAGCCAGTTAAGCAATAATCTTTTTGTACTGTGGGTTTGATGGATATTCATCCCTGATTTGAATGCTTCCACTGTGTGCTCTGCATCACTATCCCTAATCCTTATACCCTTGACCCTCAACCCTATCCCGAAACCCTTAACCCTCGAACCTCAATGTACTCAACCCTCAACGTCAAACCCTAATCCCTCAACCCTTAACTCTAATCCCTCGACCCTCAACCCTATCCCTAAACCCTAAACCCTAAAGCCTCAACCCTCAACCCTCAATGTCAAATCCTAATCCCTCGACCCTTCACTCTAATCCATCAACCCTAATCCCTCAACCCTTAACTCTAATCCCTCGACCCTCAACCCTATCCCTAAACCCTAAACCCTAAAGCCTCAACCCTCAACCCTCAATGTCAAATCCTAATCCCTCGACCCTTCACTCTAATCCATCAACCCTAAACCCTCAACACTATACCTTAAACCCTAATCCCTCAACCCTCAACCCTAAACCTTATCCCTAAACCCTAATCCCTCAACCCTCAACCCTAATCTGTCATCCCTCAACTCTAATCCCTCATCACTAAACCCTAAATGCTACCCCTATTCCTAAACCCTCAACAGGCTCGATACTATACCTTAAACCCTAATCCCTTATCCCTAAAACCTCGAACCCTATCCCTAATCCTTATACCCTCCACACTCTACTTTAACCCTAATCCCTCAACCCTCAACCCTATCCCTAAACCCTTGACCCTCAAACCTCAACCCTCAATCCTCAACGTCAAAACCTAATCCGTCAACCCTTAACTCTGATCCCTCGACCCTTAACCCTATCCCTAAACCCTAAACCCTAAAGCCTCAACCCTCAACCCTCAATGTCAAATCCTAATCCCTTAACCCTTCACTCTAATCCCTCAACCCTAAACCCTATCCTTAAACCCTCAACACTATACCTTAAACCCTAATCCCTCAACCCTCAACCCTAAACCTTATCCCTAAACCTGAATCCCTCACCCTCAACCCTAATCCATCATCCCTCAACTCTAATCCCTCATCCCTAAACCCTAAATGATATCCCTATTCCTAAACCCTCAACTGGCTTGATACTATACCTTAAACCCTAATCTCTTATCCCTAAACCCTCCAACCCTATCCCTAATCCTTATACCCTCGACACTCTACTTTAACCGTAATCCCTCAACCCTCAACCCTATCCCGAAACCCTTAACCCTCGAACCTCAATGTACTCAACCCTTAATGTCAAACCCTAATCCCTCAACCCTTAACTCTGATCCCTCGACCCTCAACCCTATCCCTAAACCCTAAACCGTAAAGCCTCAACCCTCAACCCTCAACGTCAAATCCTAATCCCTCGACCCTTCACTCTAATCCATCAACCCTAAACCCTATCCCTAAACCCTCAACACTCTACCTTAAACCCTAATCCCTCAACCCTCAACCCTAAACCTTATCCCTCAACCCTCAACCCTAATCCATCATCCCTCAACTCTAATCCCTCATCCCTAAACCCTAAATACTATCCCTATTCCTAAACCCTCAACAGGCTCGATACTATACCTTAAACCCTAATCCCTTATCCCTAAACCCTCCAACCCTATCCCTAATCCTTATACCCTCCACACTCTACTTTAACCCTAATCCCTCGACCCTCAACCCTATCCCTAAACCCTTGACCCTTGAACCTCAACCCTCAACCCTCAACGTCAAACCCTAATCCCTCAACCCTTAACTCTGATCCCTCAACCCTCAACCCTATCCCTAAACCCTAAACCCTAAATCCTCAACCCTCAACATGAAATCCTAATCCCTCAACCCTTCACTCTAATCCCTCAACCCTAAACCCTATCCCTAAACCCTCAACACTATACCTTAAACCCTAATCCCTCAACCCTAAACCCTAATCCCTTAACCCTCAACCCTAATATGTCATCCCTCAACTCTAATCCTATTGCAAGTATGGGATTAACTGGTGTTGTCATTGATGTCAACATACTCATGTTGCATTAATGATAAGGATTGGATGAGTGGTGAGCTGAGGATATTGAGAAAATTAGTCTCATTCAAGAACAATGAAGAACAGTGATGACAGAAAGGAAAAAGTGCAATATAGGATGAGGATCAGAGGATGCAGTTTAAAGGGTTTGTAGATATGCGTCTTAAGATGGTCCAGTAGAGATTTTAAAGGTCTACATGAAGATCTGAAGAAGTTATGGTTGTTCAAGTTAAACCGGTTCCGGCAAATGTTCAGAGGTGATAGAGTAACACAAATAGGTCCGATGAGATCCGAAAATGCATTATCCTATTCTGTGGATTTGAGGGAGCGTTGAGGAAGTCTCTGTGAAGTCTCAACTTGATTGGTTCATGGTTTGAAGTTCCACAAGAATCTATTCCTTTGTGACAGTGGTGACAGACTGTGTTCTTGAGGGTCTAGATGAAGGAGAGAAGGATTTCAGTATGCAGATGAAGTGCGGATGATCTTGGTGATTCAAGCAAGGTTGTGGAGGTCTTTGGATCGTGTCTAGTTCATGTTGATGGTTCACATTGGAGTTGGAGCTCACAAGTGAGGAATAACTTCCAGATGATGGTGTTCTTCTTGAGATTGGCCGACCGGATGAGTTACACATCCTGCGGATGTTCTTGTTGATCTTTGCCAACTTAGATGATCATTCCTAAGTTGATGTCTTGTATAAATAAGGGATTGCAAAGTCATTTCAAAGGTGTCCTTGTCGAGATGAGAGTGTGGTAGCAAGGAGGAGAGAGAAAGGCAAAGCAGAAGTATTGGGCTTAAATGGAACTGATTCAAGCATGGTGAAGGTGCTATTTTCCAGTTCAAGTAGGTGATACTTATTTCTTTGTAGACAGTGTGTCTGCTATAGGCAGTGGGCCTCTTGTGAGCAGTGTGCTCGGGCAGTGAGCCCTAATTGGCATGTGTCATTTTGTTCTTTCTATTCTTCTAACAGAGAATACAATCTTGGGTTAATCACCTTGTGGTTTTTCCATTAACCAGGTTTTCCACGTCAAAATCTTGGTGTCTCATGTGTTGATGTGTTTATGCTCTTGATTCATTGCATTATGTTTGCATGATTGATTTATTATTATGCTGCTGAATTGCAAAGTGAAGTTAAGTGTTTAATTGGAAGAAAGTTTTGTACAACTGATTCACCCCCCCTCTCGGTTGTTTGCCCTAAGTCTAACAATTGGTATCAGAGCCAAGTTCGTCTAAAAGGAGCTTAACCGCTTGAGGAGATCCAGAATGACGTCTTACAAGAAGGATAGTCCGAAGTTTGATGGAACCAATTTTAATCTTTGGAAAGGTCACATGAAATGTCACTTGCAATGTATGGGAATGGCGTATTGGACCATGGTTACAACAAAGTATACACCTCCACAAGGTGGTCCGAAAGGCCCAAATGAAATCATAGATGCTAAAAACAATCTGTGGACTATAGAAGCTCTTCTAAGCACATCATCTGATTCAGAGCTCTCAAATATTATTGACCTACCAACTACTTTTGAGATTTGGGAAAAACTGGAACTTCTGCATGAAGGAGACAAGTATGTTAAATGTGCAAGGCTACAAAGTCTAAAAGGGAAATTTGAAAATCTGAAGATGAGAGATGATGAAAATATTACTACTTTTATGCCAAGAGTAAATGAGATTGTTTATGGAATTAGAAATGCTGGTGGAGTCTTGGATGAAGATGAGATTGTTGGCAAAATTCTCAGATCCCTTCCTGCTTCTTATAAAATCAAGGCTTCTGCCATTGAAGAATTCAGAGCCCATACAACTATCACAAGAGATCAATTGGCTGGTAAATTGGCTGCATTTGAAATGACTGAGTTTGGAGATGCTCCTCCTAAGATTGAATTTGCATTCAAAGCCAGTGCCTCTGTAAAAGGTAAACAAAGGTTTGATCCGAGAGAGAACTCTTCAAGAAAACTCTCATGGTATGAAAGAACAAGAAAAGACCTAGAAGAGGAGGAAGCAGAAACTGCTCAACTTGAAGCCCTTATTGCAAAAAGACTGCCAAGAGGATCTGGTAAGTATGAAGGAAAATTGCCTTTTAAGTGTTTTAACTACAATAAGATTGTTCATTTTGCCTCAAAGTGTCTGGAAAGATTTTCAAGGCCAAATCCTAACAGATCAAGTTTCTAAAAGAACTGTTACTATGTTCATGAGGAAGATGATAATGAAGGAGTAATAGATGATGAATCAGAGACAAGAAACAAATCCAGAAATGAATGGGTGTTCATTGCCATCAAGGAAGAAGATCCAATGTCCTTTGTATCTGTCAATCATAAGACTGTGGAAAGAGCTCTGGCTGCCCAAGTTGAAGAGAAGGATGATTGGGTCATTGATAGTGGATGCTCTCACCATATGACAGGTGACAAAAATAAGTTCATAGATTTGGAGAGGTATGAAGGAGGAGTGGTAAAGTTTGGTGATAATTCTACTGGTAGAATCGGAGGAAGAGGAACTATTTCTTTTGATGGAAGGAACAAAACCAGTAATGTACTGTATGTTGAAGGTTTGAAGCACAATCTTCTTAGTGTTGGATAGTTGGTGGACAAAGGCTATGATCTCTGATTCAAGAATGGAAAATGCAAGATCTTTGAAAGTTCTGGAACAAAGATGGCATCCGGTACTCAAACAAAAGGTAATATCTTTGATTTGGTTGGTACTGATAAAAGTTGCTTATTTGTTCAAGTTGATCAGAGTTGGTTATGGCATAGGAGGATGTGTCATGTGAATTTTGATAATATCATCAAGATAAGCAATACTCAGGTTGTAAGAGATCTTCCAAAATTGGTGAAACCTACTAATAGCTTGTACAAAGAATGTCAGTTGGGTAAGCTGAGCAAAATCACAATCCAGAGTAAGGAATTGTCCTCTACCAGATTATTGGACTTAGTTCATATTGATCTTTGTGGTCTGACAAGAATCAGGAGTGTGCAAGGTGACAGATACTTCATGTTACTAATTGATGACTATTCTCGGATGATGTGGGTAACCTTTCTGAAAGAGAAATCAGAAGCTCTTGAGAAATTCAAAATATTCAAGGCTATGGTAGAGAATGAAACCGGATTAAAATTGAAATGTCTGAGGTCTGATAGAGGTGGAGAATTCACATCCGGTGAGTTCATAGAATTCTGTGAGAGCATGGAATAAAGAGACAGTTGTCTGCTCCTAAGACTCCATAGCAAAATGGAGTAGAGGAAAGAAAGAACCGGACCATCCAGGAAGCATTTAGGACCATGATGATGGAAGCAAATGTTCCTCAAATCTATTGGAGAGAAGTTGTCAGCACTTCAGTCTATACTCTCAATCAAGTTCAAATTAGAAGCAATACCGGTAAGACTCCTTATGAACTCTAGTTTGGCATTACTCCTACTGTAAGGTATTTCAGAGTCTTTGGTAGCAAATGTTACATCAAAAGAGATGAAGATCTAGGGAAGTTTAATGCTAGAAGTGATGAAGGAATATTCTTAGGTTACTCTACTCAAAGCAAAGCATACCGGTGCTATAACAAGAGACTGAGAAAGATTATAGAAAGTACAAATGTGAAGGTTGATGAAAGAATTGAAAAACCCACAAGGTTTTATGAATACGATGAAGATGATCAGAATGGTGTTCCGACTCAAGGAGCCCAAGCCTCTTCTGAAAGTCAGATTCAAACTGATCCAGTAAATCAGGAAGAAGAGATGAGTTTTAATGAGTTTGATCAAGAAGCAAAAATGCAAGAATCTCCCAAAGTTCCTAGATATGTAAGACTGAACCACTCTAAAGATCAAATCATAGGTGATAAAAGCAAAGGTGTACAAACAAGAAGAAGGATTGCTCAAGATTCAGAAGAGTATTGTCTAATTTCAAAGATTGAACCTAAGACAATGAATGAAGCTTGCAATGATGAAAAATGGACTAAAGCAATGGAGGAAGAACTGATGCAAATTGAGAAAAATCACACTTGGGATCTTGTTCCTAGACCTAGAAACAAGAATGTGATTGGAACAAAATGGGTCTTCCGGAACAAAATGAATGAAGTTGGTGAAGTAATCAAAAATAAATCCAGATTGGTCTGCAAGGGTTACTCTCAAATAGAAGGAGTTGATTTTGAAGAAACTTTTGCTCCAGTGGCAAGAATTGAAGTAGTCAGATTATTTCTTGCTTTTGCTGCCCTCAAAGATTTCAAAGTATATCAGATGGATGTCAAGTCTGCCTTCCTGAATGGTGACTTGGAAGAAGTATACATTGAGCAACCAGATGGATTTCAATTGTCTGATCATGGTGATATAGTCTGCAAGTTGAAGAAGGCATTGTATGGACTGAAGCAAGCCCCAAGAGCCTGGTATGAAAGATTGGATAAACATCTTTTGAAGATTGGTTTCAACAAAGGTACTGCTGATAGTAATTTGTATTTCAAAATTGACCATGAAAATATCTTGATTGTTGAAGTGTTTGTTGATGATATCATTTTTGGAGGAAGAGATAGTATGTGTAAAACCTTTGCAAATCAAATGAAAAGTGAATTTGAGATGTCCATGCTTGGGGAAATGAATTTCTTCTTGGGCCTATAAATCACTCAAATAAAGAAAGGAATCTTCATTTCTCAGACCAAATATGTGAAAGAATTGTTGAAAAAATTTGGGATGGAAGACTCAAAGCAAATGAGTACTCCCATGGCAACTGGATGTAAGTTGAGCAAGGATAATGACTCTCCCAAGGCTGATAAGAAAAAAGTATAGGTCAATGATTGGAGGACTGTTGTATCTTACTCAAACTAGACCAGACATTATGCAGGCTGTTGGTCTTGTTGCTAGATTTCAAGTTGATCCTAGAGAATCTCATGTCATGGCAATCAAGAGGATTTTTAGATATCTAAAAGGGACAGTTGAGTATGGTCTATGGTATCCTAGAGATCATGATTTCTCTCTTCATGCATATACAGATGCTGATTGGGCAGGAGATGTGGATGACCAGAAGAGCACCAGTGGTGGAGCATTCTTTTTGGGGAGGAGATTGGTTTCTTGGCTGAGCAAGAAACAAGAGGCAATATCTCTGTCCACGATAGAAGCAGAATATATTGCTACAGTAGGTAGTTGCACTCAAGTTTTGTGGATGAAGCAGATGCTAAGAGACATCAGAGTGGAGTATGAGGAGCCTATCACAATTTTCTATGACAATTCAAGTGCAATAAATATATCTAAGAATCCGGTGTTGCATTCAAAGACTAAACATATATCCATCAAGTTTCACTTTTTGAGAGAGCAAGTGAACAAGAATGAAGTCAGATTGGAGTTTGTGCCTTCCAAGGATCAGATTGCAGACATCTTTACTAAACCTCTACCTAAGGAATCTTTTGAGTATCTCAGGGAGAAGTTAGGGGTTATTTCCCCTCCGGTGATGAACTAAGGAGCACTGATGTGCATCAGTTTGGTGGATATCATAGTCCTATCTTGTGGTCCGGATTGATGATGGGGAGCTGCTACTCAGGGGGAGCAGAAGGTATGATTCTGAAGTGAGGGAATTGCAAGTATGTGCCCTTTGCCATTGATGTCAAAGGGGGAGAGAAGACATGTCAAAAACAAGTGGTTGCTGATCAAAGGGGGAGCAATAAAGGGAGAGAAGACATGTGAATGGTGGTTACTGATAGGGGGAGTTGTGACAGTAAGGAGAAGTTCTTGTCTTGATGATCAAAACAGTTTTTCACATCGTATGTTGCCATCAATGACAAAAAGGGGAGATGTTGCAAGTATGGGCTTAACTGGTGTTGTCATTGATGTCAACATACTCCTGTTGCATTAATGATAAGGATTGGATGAGTGGTGAGTTGAGGATATTCAGAAAATTAGTCTCAATCAGGAATAGTGAAGAACAATGATGATAATAAGGCAAAAGTCCAATATAGGATGAGGATCAGAGGATATGGTTTAAAGGGTTTGTAGATATGTGTCTTAAGATAGTCCAGTAGAGATTTCAGATGTCCGCATGAAGATCTGAAGAAGTTATGGCTGTTTAAGTTAAATTGGTTTTGGCAGGTGTTCAGAGGTGACAGAGTGACACATATAGGTCTGGTGAGATCCAGAAATGCATTATCCTATTCTGTGGATTTGAGGGAGTGTTGAGGAAGTCTCTGTGAAGTGTCAACTCGATTGGTTCATGGTTTGAAGGTCCGCAAGTATCTATTCCTTTGTGACAGTGGTGACAGACTATGTTCTTGAGCGTCTGGATGAAGGAGAGAAGGATTTCAGTATGCAGATGAAGTGCGAATGATCTTGGTGATTCAGGTAAGCTTGTGGAGGTCTTTGGATTGTGTCTAGTTTGTGTTGATGGTCCACATTGGAGTTGGAGCTCGCAATTAAGGAATAACTTCTAGATGATGGTGTTCTTCTTGAGATTGGCCGACCAGATGAGTTACACATCCTGTGGATGTTCTTGTTGATGTTTGCCGACTTAGATGATCATTCCTAAGTTGATGTCTTGTATAAATAAGGGATTACGAAGTCATTTCAAAGGTGTCCTCGTGGAGATGAGAGTGTGGTAGCAAGGAGGAGAGTGAAAGGCAGAGCAGAAGTATTGGGCTTAAATGGAACTAATTCAAGCATGGTGAAAATGCTATTTTCCAGTTCAAGTAGGTGATACTTATTTCTTTGTAGATAGTGTGTCTCCTATAGGTAGTGAGCCTCTTATGAGCAGTGTGCTTAGGCAGTGAGCCCTAATTGGCAGTGCCATTTTATTCTTTCTATTCTTCTAACAGAGAATACAATCTTGGGTTAATCACCCCGTGGTTTTTCCCTTAACTGGATTTTCCATGTCAAAATCTTGGTGTCTCATGTGTTGATGTGTTTATGCTCTTGATTCATTGCATTACGTTTCAATGATTGATTTATTATTATGCTGTTGAATTGCAAAGTGAAGTTAAGTGTTTAATTGGAAGAAAGTTTTGTACAACTGATTCACCCCCCCTCTCAGTTGTCTGCCCTAAGTCTAACAAATCCCTCATCCCTAAACCCTAAATGCTATCCCTATTCCTAAACCCTCAATAGGCTCGATACTATACCTTAAACCCTAATCTCTTATCCCTAAACCCTCCAACCTTATCCCTAATCCTTATTCCCTCGACACTCTACTTTAACCCTAATCCCTCGACCCTCAACCCTATCCTGAAACCCTTAACCCTCGAACCTCAATGTACTTAACCCTCAATGTCAAACCCTAATCCCTCAACCCTTAACTCTGATCCATCGACCCTCAACCCTATCCCTAAACCCTAAACCCTAAAGCCTCAACCCTTAATCCTCAATGTCAAATCCTAATCCCTCGACCCTTCACTCTAATCCATCAACCCTAAACCCTATCCCTAAACCCTCAACACTATACCTTAAACCCTAATCCCTCAACCCTCAACCCTAAACCTTATCCCTAAACCCTAATCCCTCAACCCTCAACCGTAATCCATCATCCCTCAACTCTAATCCCTCATCCCTAAACCCTAAATGCTATCCCTATTCCTAAACCCTCAACAGGCTAGATACTATACCTTAAACCCTAATCCCTTATCCCTAAACCCTCCAACCCTATCCCTAATCCTTATACCCTCCACACTCTACTTTCACCCTAATCCCTTGACCCTCAACCCTATCCCTAAACCCTTGACCCTCGAACCTCAACCCTCAACCCTCAACGTTAAACCCTAATCCCTCAACCCTTAACTCTGATCCCTCGACCCTCAACCCTATCCCTAAACCCTAAACCCTAAAGCCTCAACCCTCAACCCTCAACGTCAAATCCTAATCCCTCAACCCTTCACTCTAATCCCTCAACCCTAAACCCTATCCCTAAACCCTCAACACTATACCTTAAATCCTAATCCCTCAACCCTCAACCATAAACCTTATCCCTAAACCCTAATCCTTCAACCCTAATCTGTCATCCCTCAACTCTAATCCCTCATCCCTAAACCCTAAATGCTATCCCTATTCCTAAACCCTCAACGGGCTCGATACTATACCTTAAACCCTAATCCCTTATTCCTAAACCCTCCAACCCTATCCCTAATCGTTATACCCTCCACACTCTACTTTAACCCTAATCCCTCGACCCTCAACCCTATCCTGAAACCCTTAACCCTCGAACCTCAATGTACTCAACCCTCAACATCAAACCCTAATCCCTCAACCTTTAACTTTGATCCCTCGACCCTCAACCCTATCCCTAAACCCTAAAGCCTCAACCCTCAATGTCAAATCCTAATCCCTCAACCCTTCACTCTAATCCCTCAACCCTAAACCCTATCCCTACACCCTCAACACTATACCTTAAACCCTAATCCCTCAACCCACAACCCTAAACCTTATCCCTAAACCCTAATCCCTTAATCCTCAACCCTAATCCATCATCCCTCAACTCTAATCCCTCATCCCTAAACCCTAAATGCTATCCCTATTCCTAAACTCTCAATAGGCTCGATACTATACCTTAAACCCTAATCCCTTATCCCTAATCCTTATACCCTCCACACTCTACTTTAACCCTAATCCCTCGACCCTCAACCCTATCCCTAAACCCTTGACCCTCGAACCTCAACCCTCAACCCTCAACGCCAAACCCTAATCCCTCAACCCTTAACTCTGATCCCTCGACCCTCAACCCTATCCCTAAACCCTAAAGCCTCAACCCTCAACGTCAAATCCTAATCCCTCAACCCTAAACCCTCAACACTATACCTTAAACCCTAATCCCTTAACCCTCAACCCTAAACCTTATCCCTAAACCCTAATCCCTCAACCCTCAACCCTAATACGTCATCCATGAACTCTAATCCCTCATCCCTAAACCCTAAACGCTATCCCTATTCCTAGACCCTCAATGGGCTCGATACTATACCTTTAACCCTAATCCCTTATCCCTAAACCCTCCAAACCTATCCCTAATCCTTATACCCTCCACACTCTACTTTAACCCTAATCCCTCGACCCTCAACCCTATCCCGAAACCCTTAACCCTCGAACCTCAATGTACTCAACCCTCAACGTCAAACCCTAATCCCTCAACCCTTAACTCTGATCCCTCGACCCTTAACCCTTAAAACTTGAACCCTAAAACCTATCCCTACACGCTTGACACTTGACACTATATCTTAAACCTTAATCCCTTAACCCTCATCCCTAAAGCCTCAACCCTAAATCCTTAAACCTTCAACCCTAAATCCTATCCCTAATCCCTCTACCCTTGACACTCTTATTTAACCCTAATCCCTTGACCATTAACCCTATCCCTCAACCTCAACCCTCAACCCTCAACCCTCAACCTTCAACTCTCAACATTAAACCCTAATTTATCAACCCTAAACCCTAATCCCTCAAACCTAAACCCTATCCCTAAACCATCAACCCTCAACACTATACCTTAAACCCTAATCTCTATCCCTCAACCCTTAACCCTTAAAACTTAAACCCTATACCTACACCCTCAACACTTGACACTATATCTTAAGCCTTAAACCCTCATCCCTAAAGCCTCAACCCTCAATCCTTAAACCTTCAAGCTTAAACCCTATCCCTAATCCCTCTACCCTTGACACTCTAACCCTAACCTCGACACTTAAATGCTAATTCGTCAACCCTAAACCCTAATCCGTCAACCCTTACCGTATCCCTAAACCCTCAACACTATACCTTAAACCCTAATCCATCAACCCTAAAACCTAATCCCTCAACCCTCAACCCTAAACACTATCAATAAATCCTCAACCCTCGACACTATACCTTAAACCCTAATCCCTCAACCCTCAACCCTCAACCCTAATCCCTCATCCCTAAACCTTAAACGCTATCCCTATTCCTAAACCCTCAACCCTCGACACTATACCTTAAACCCTAATCCCTTATCCCTAAACCCTAAACCCTATCCCTCAACCCTTAACCCTTAAAAATTAAACCCTAAAAATGATCCATAAACCCTCGACGCTTAACACTATATTTTAAAACCCAATCCCTTAACCCTCAGCGCTAAAGCCTCAACCCTCAATCGTTAAACCTTCAACCCTAATCCCTCTACCCTCAACACTCTACTTTAACCCTAATCCCTTGACCATCAACCCTATCCCTAAACCTTCAAACCTCAACCCTCAAATCTCAACATTAAACCCTAATCCGTCAACCCTAAACCCTAATCTGTCAACCCTAAACCCTAATCCCTCAACCCTCAACACTATACCTTAAACCATAATCCCTCAACCCTAAACCCTAATCCCTCAACCCTAAACCCTAAACCCAACAAAACTGCTTTGACTTATGTTAGGTTGTTAAACCCATCATTTTTGACACTCTTCTCTTAAAGATATTTGAGTTGCAAGAATATGTCAAAAAAATGGCTATGAACTTTTTTAATGTTAGTAATGTTATATGGCATGTTTTTCTGGCCCATCTGGGGTTCATTATGCCAATAGGTGTACACACTATGAGAAAAGCTTTGCGTATGGTACATCCACAGTGAGTAATTAACAGATGAAATCAAAAGGATGATCATTATGAGAAAAGCTTTGCATTGGGGTACATCTATGTTTCTTGCTGTCCACCCCGCACTTAAGGGAGGTATATTGTTATGAAATAGGCAAATAATCTCCCATTGTTCTTTGGCTCTATCCACAAGAACTACTAAACTATACCTTAAACCCTAATCCCTCAACCCTAAACTTTCAACCCTAAACCCTATCCCTAATCCCTCTACCCTCAACACCCTACCTTAACCCTAATCCCTCGACCCTTAACCCTAAATGCTATCCCTAAAGCCTCAACCCTAAACCCTAATCCCTCAAGGTCCTAAACTCTAATCCCTTATCCCTAAACTCTAAATCCTATCCCTAAACGCTCAACCCTCAACCTTAAACCTTAATCACTCAATCCTTATCCACCCCTCTCCTCCCCTATCTGGCTCACTCCCATCTCTACCCTCCTCTACCCTCGACACTATACATACATACATATAGTCATACATACATACATATATGATGAATAGCCTTGAACATACAAAAAATTTAAGGGGAACATAAAGCGCTCGCGTTATTTCAAACATGACAAACAACACAAACTTTTGCAGAAAAGGAAAAATGCAAAGCAAAAAATAACGCGAGCACGTTATAACGCGCTCGCGTTATGTTTTCTTTGGGAATCCCAAGCCTTGGGCTTGGGATTTGCTTTGGATTTCCAACCCAAAGGCTTGGAGTGCCTTTTCAACATCCACATATGTGTTTTTCCATATTCTTCAAGATTTCACATAATTTCATTTGTGCTAACCCTCAGATTTGCACGTGTTTCAAGGTTGAACAAATCAAACACCTGGGTAATGTTAGGCTTTCTCCTAGCTATTTGACGATGTGATTTTTTTCACATTTTAACAATGTTAAGCCTTTCATCTTTAATTTCTTTTGTTTGTGTGTCTATTTTTGGGCAAGAACCACTATTTGGTCTTTTTTTCATTGTAAATTAACTATTCATTGAAATTTCAAAAAAATTACATATTTAGAAACAAGACTCCATTCTACAAATATTAAAAAAATAAAAAAATGATTTTCAATTAGTTTTCAAAATTTATAGGGGTAGCACGGCCAAAATTTTATTTTTTAGGATGTGTCCACTTTGAAAATTAGTAAAAAATCAAATATTCATTAAAAAATTATCAGAAAAATCAGGCATAAACTGCATGCTATTAGCTAATTTCTCACTGAAGCGATTTTAAAAATACCAAAAAAAATTTGACCTTTTGAGGGAGCCACAAAACATGCTATGTTATGTTTTTTTGACAGAAACAACACCAATTTATGTGGCTCCCTCTTTTGAACCCCTTAATCTATGCCATTTAAAAAAAAAATAGTAGTTTATAAAGTAGACTTGGAGCACTATGAACATTGGTTTGGTTGCATCTCCAAATTTTGAGTGTAACTATGCTCAATTTCTCATCCAAGGCCAGTATTTCTTGATTTCAGAAAAAAAAAAAAAATGGCCACTTAAGACCCCTTTTTGACCCCCCATCTTCTTGCACTTACCCATATATATATATATAATGTGTATTTTGAATGAATGTATTCTTATGTATTTAAAATATAAATTGATTATATTATTTCTGCCAAACAAAATTGACTGTTTTAAATATACACATAATATATATATATATATTGTATATATTTTATCATAGCATAAACTGTGAATTTGAATTAAAAATACGGGCTATTGTGTATATACTTACATGTATATATATATAACTGTAAATATATATACATATATATATATATAACTGTAAATATATATATTATATTAAATAAAACTTAAATAAAGAAAAATAATAATAATAAAAAATTGTTGAGCATAGGAGAAGGGTTGCATTTAGTAGCCGCTGTTTGTATTACAGTGAGTATAATGTAATGAAATTTGGTGGGGGGGTTCGAACTCCCCACCGCCTTGTGTTCTATGTTTATGGGTGTGGGGAGGGGGCGAAACCCCCACCCACATCCCATCGTATGGGATGTGGGTGGGGGCTCCGTCCCCCTCCCCACACTCCCCTTTAACCCAAATACCCTGTCGCTACCCCTTACACCTGCGGACTCCCTGCGACCTGCCGCCAGTCTCCTCCACCACACCAACCCACAGTCTCCACCGCCACAGTCTGCACCAATACCTCCGCCTCAGCACTGCGACCGTTCCTCTATCAATTCCCTTATACACTGCGGCCTCTTCCTCACAGCACTGCCCTCCACAAACCTGCCACAAAAGAAATTTAGGGTTTTAGCATTAACCAAAAAATATATATATAATTCTTATTATTGAACCACAGTATATAAATAACCATATATATATATATATATGCCATCATATGCATTTCATATGTGGCCACCATTAAACCTGCAACACAACCAAAGGCAAAATGAGAGAAAGAGAAAGAAAGGAGAAGAGAAAACAAAGAGGAGAAAATGAGTTTCAAGAATAGGGTTAGGGATTTTGCCCATAAGGAAATTATTTTTTTAATAGAGAGGAGTTTAGGGCTTTGTATTTTAGAATTGCCCTTATATTCTTTTCCCATTCTCTTTATTATTTTCCTCCATTTATTTTAAAATTTAATTTTTGAATGGGTTGTTGTGATTAATTAAATGGGTGAAACTTTATTCTTTTTGGAATAATATTTTTATTTGTTAGTGGATGTTAATAAATAGATTAGATCATGATAGAAGGATTTATTTGATTCAAATAAATTTTACACAATTTAAATATTGGAATGTATTTATTTTAAACAATCGGGTTAAATATTTGATTATGAAACCTAACTCGACGAGGACGATTTAAACTACATCGTTATTAATTAAATTTTAATATTCTTTTTAAATCATGTCGGGGCAATTTAATTAAAAAATTTAAATCAGATGTTTAAAATCCAACTCGGGAACCTAGTAAACTTTTAAAACGAAGTTAGTAAAACCTATTTCCGAGATCTGATCTACCAACAAATTAGGAATAATGTAAATGATGCAGAGATAACTCTAATTGATCGAAAATGTGAAGAAGAACAAATCGATCGAGCTTTGTTGAAAAATGTTTCAAATTATAGAAAACGTGAAGGAGAACAAATTGATCAGACTTTGTTGAAAAATGTTCAATTAACTTATTCTTCTGATCTACCATTTCAACTAGTGAGACGTAGGTAATATAAACCAAATCAGTAAACCTTTTGATCAAAATTAGTTTATTTATAATAAACCCTTATCATGCCTGTGAGGTGTTATGCTGCTGGATTTTTCTACAATATAGGGATTAGCTAGGTTAGTGGAATTTAACCTTGTTTAGGATTATAATATTGTTTTTTACCGAGTATCGTCATTTAATTTTTGTATTATATCTTATTCTCTCATGCACTTGATTTTGGCTATTGATTTTGACTTACGTCAAAATCCCTTCATTCACATAGGTTAACTTAGGGTTTCGATCGTTGATCCTAACCCTATTGGCGACATTAACTGTGTCGCATCGACCTCCTAGTTGGCCTTCACTGCGAATGGTATGCGCACGTGAACGCATTACCCCACATTCAACTGTCATGTTTACGCCTTAAGCGTAACGTCACCGAGCACGCTTACGCGTGCGAGGGGGTTTCTAGGGAAGTGAGGAATTTTTTTTTTGATATTTCATGCCATGACCACATGACAAATGTGGACATGACACGTGTGATGCGTGTCATGACCACATGGGAAATGTGGGCATGACATTTGTTATCAGAGCACAAGTTTAAACACTGGACGTATTTGAGCATGTTACTTATTCCGCAACTTTGATTTAATTAGTGCCTAACTTGTTTTGTAGGATGCCTCCCTGACGTATTCGGTGAGTACAATTGCATAATACTGCGTCCGCTAAGGTGCACAGTGATTCCTCTGCAGAGGGTCAGGTACCTGCAGCCTTATCAGATCAGCCAGTACCGCAGGCACCACTAGTACTTGATATAGGACCTCAGATTTTACAGACATTACAGGCCATGTTAGAGAGGCTACCGCCAGTCATACCAGTGCCATGTGACGAGCCTTGCGTTGATTCGTGAGAGGAACCACGTGAGGAGCTGCGTGCTGAGCCGCGAGTTGAGCCACGTGTAGAGCCCCGCGTCGATCCGCGAGAGGTGCTACGTGTGGAGCCTTTTGTAGATATACTAGATGCTACTATGGAGGAGGTAGGGTCAGCTTACAAAGCACAGAGTAGGAGTCCTCCGCGACATGCGAGACGAGATGAGACTGTGAGGGTTGAACAGGTACATAATGGACCTTATGAGTATGGTATGGATGAGTCGGTCATAGGACATAGAGACAAAGGAGATCCCATCAGAGACCTACTTAGGCTTAATCCACCTACCTTCGTAGAAGCTACAGAGGGAGCCAAGGTTGAGGCTTGGTGCATCAGTCTTGATAGATGCTTTGCGTTGCAACCTTATGGGAGCAACATGAAAGCACATGTGGCAGTACACCTCCTGAGAGATGCAGCAACTACTTGGTGGCTCACCGAGGAGTGCAAGCACCGGTTAACATTAGACACACTCACATGAGACACATTCATAGAGCGCTTTAATGCACGTTACTTGTTAGATCATTATAGGCAGCGCCGGATAGATGAGTTCCATGACTTATAGTAGAGAGGACTCACGATTGCACAGTATGAGAGCTGATTTATTGAGCTTTCACGTTACGCAGAGTATCTCCACGATGAGAAACTTCTGGTGCACAAATTCATCAAAGGTTTGAATCAGGGAATAGTAGGACCAGTGTGTATGCCAGACCCCCAGACTATGAGTGAGGCTGCCAAGAAGGCTTATATTATAGAGGAGATTTAGGGATGAGGGTAGAATTCACGCCCGCAGTTTCAGGACTGTAGTCATTAGCAGCAGCAGAACTTTCGTAGACCACCACCAACACCACAGAGAGGAGGATTTAGTTCTCCATCTTTACCTCCTAGGCCTACACAGCAGCAGCAGCATCAACATAGGTCTAGACCCCAGCAGAGGGCACAGGGAGGACAGAATCATGGTTGGCAGCAGCAGGGCCCGCGTAGGGATCAGAGACAACATGGATCATTTGCGGGACCTGCGAGGTCACAACAGTCGTATAGAGGTTCATAGGGGTCCACAGGACGGACTAGGCAGTAGTCGGGTAGGACTCAGTTAGGGTAGTTACAGGCTAGGGGCCCATGTTATGTTTGTGGTGGGGCAGGACATTTGGCCAGAGAGTGTCCACAGGGCTTTACGGCAGGGGGACAGCCCCGTTCAGGAGGGTCAGAGTAGACTGTACGAGATGTGGGCAAGTCCCACCGCATGTTCGCAGCGGTTGATAATCGCCAGGCTGACTATCAGGCTTCCGTGATTGAGACATCAGGTATGATCGGGGATGCCCCCATCTCTATTCTCTTTGACTCTGGAGCTACCAATTCTTTTCTGTCTACATCGTTAGTGGAACATTACAGGCTGGTGGCTTCTAAGCAGGACATTAGGTGGGAGGTTGAGTTGGCCTCTAGGGCTAGGATGTCAGTGGATACCTTGGTTCAGAATTGTGATATTTCTTTGGGTTCCTTCACTACATCTTGTGACTTTAGAGTTATGCCATTAGGATCCTACGGTGTGGTTTTAGGTATGGACTGGCTTGCGGCTCATAGAGCCAAGCTGGATTGTCACCGAAGGGTGATTAGCTGCTTAGATGATCATGTTACACTAGTTGATATAGTGGGCATTTAGAAGCCCATAGTAGTTCGTATGATATCTGCGCAGCAGCTTAAGTGCTGCATGCAGAAGGGGTGTCAGATGTTTGCTATCACGGTTAGTGACAGATCAGAGGATGAGCCTGAGGCTTCTTTGGATGACCACCTTATCCTGAGAGAGTTTGCCGACGTGTTTCTACCAGAATTGCTAGGTATGCCTCCACACAGAGAGGTAGATTTCCACATCGATCTAGTGCTAGGTGTAGAGCCAGTGTCTCATGCATCCTACAGGATGACTACACATGAGCTCACAGAGCTCAAGCTGTAGTTAGAGGAGTTACTTGAGAAGGGGCACATCTGACCTAGCGTTTCACCATGGGGCGCACCAGTTATCTTTGTAAAGAAGAAGGATGGGTCTCTTCGCTTGTGCATGGATTACAGGCAGTTGAACAAGGTGACGGTGAAGAACCGTTATCCTCTGCCTAGGATTGATGACTTTTTTGACTAGATGCAAGGAGCCAGAGTGTTCTCAAAAATTGATTTGAAATATGGGTATCACTAATTACGCATCACAGAGGTAGATATTCATAAGACTGCTTTCTGAATGAGATATGGCCACTACGAGTTCATAGAGGTACCCTTCAGTTTGACGAACGCCCTTGCAGTGTTCATGAATCTCATGAACGGGGTGATCCGCACTTACTTGGATTGATTTGTGATCATATTTCTCGATGATATTTTGATCTATTCATGGACCGAGGAGGAGCATGTGGATCATTTGCATCAGGTTTTGCAGTGCTTGCAAGAGCAGCAACTTTATGGCAACCTGGCGAAGTGTGCCTTCTTCAGGACAGAGGTACAATATTTGGGGCACATCCTATTAGGCGATGGCATCTCCATAGATCCATCAAAGATCAGATCTATCCAGGATTGGCCAGCACCCACCAGTGTGACAGAGGTCGGGAGTTTCATGGGATTAGCCAGTTTCTAAAGCAGATTTGTAGAGAACTTTTCCAGGATAGCGCACCCCATCACTTCCCTTCAGCGGAAATGGAAGAGTTTCACTTGGACCGAGCAGTGCGAGAGGGCCTTTGGGGTCCTCAAGGAGTGTCTTATCAGCACCCCCATCTTAGCAGTTCCAGATCCTGCAAAGGATTTTATAGTTTGTACAGATGCATCACTTGAGGGTTTGGGAGTTGTGCTTATGCAGGGTGGTAGAGCGATTGCATATGAGTCGCGTAAGCTCAAGACACATGAGATGGACTACCCTACTCATGATTTAGAGCTCGCAGCAGTGGTACCTGCTCTTGTTCATTGGAGATACTTTCTTTTGGGTCATCGCTTTGAGCTCCATTCGGATCACCATAGCTTGCAGTACATATTCACACAGTCAAATTTGAACTCCCGCCAGTGGCGTTGGATGGAGTTTTTATGCGAGTACAACTTTGATGTCCACTACATCAAAGGGAAGGAAAACGTGGTCGCTGATGCCTTAAGTCGAAGGCGCCACAAGATCCTAACCTTGACCTTGAGTGTGGACTTGAGAGAGCGCATCGTTCAGCATCTGCCTGAGGACGAGTGGTTTCTTGAGGTGCAGCAAGAGATCTAGAAATAGAGGGCCCTTAAGGGAAGATTCGCAGGATATTCCCTTGAGTAGACATCAACAGTGCATCTATGTACCCCGTGCAGGTGATCTTCATGCAGTGGTTCTTTCAGAGGCTCATAGAGCACCTTATGCAACACACCCAAGGGTGAAAAAGATGCATGCCGATTTGCGACAATTATACCATTGGGCAGGTATGAGATGGGATATTGTAGAATATGTTGCTCGTTGCCTTGAGTGCCAGAGGGT
This sequence comes from Cunninghamia lanceolata, assembly GCA_027924645.1. NCBI lineage: Eukaryota > Viridiplantae > Streptophyta > Pinopsida > Cupressales > Cupressaceae > Cunninghamia > Cunninghamia lanceolata. Next base: position 353,261 of record BSBN01001480.1, read on the forward strand.
CAAGGCCAAGCATCAACATCCAGCGGGTCTTTTATACCCTCACAAGATACCTGAGTGGAAATGGGACACCATTTCCATGGACTTTATTGTTGGTCTACCTATGTCATCACGCTGCCATGATGCCATCATGGTGACGGTTGACAAGTTGTCCAAGGTGGTGCATTTCTCACCTGTACGCACAATATACAATGCACCATCTGTGGCGAGAGTATTCTTGGATCAAATTGTTAGATTACATGGGGTACCTCGCCGTATCATTTCCGATAGGGATTTGGTATCCACTTCGGCCTTTTGGAGAGCCTTCATCAGGCGTTGGGCACACAGCTCAACTTCAGTTCTGCCTATCATCTTGAGACCGATGGACAGACATAGAGAGTTAATTAGGTTCTTAAGGATATGCTCCATATGTATGTTATAGACCATCAGTCTAGATGGGAGGAGTATCTGTATCTAGTTGAGTTTACCTACAATAATGGGCATCACAGCTCGTTGGGTATGCCTCCTTTTTAGGCTTTATACGATAGACCATGCAAGACACCATTGAGTTGGGATTAGATAGAGGACAGGGTTGTCATTGGTCCAGAGTTAGTTCAGGATATGGAGTAGTAGGTCACACTGATTAGACAAAGACTTCAGGAGGCACAGGATAGACAGAAGAAGTATGCCGATGCTAAGAGAATTGATCGAAGCTTCTCAGTGGGTGACAGGGTATTCCTTAGAGTGCGGCCACACAAGAGTCCAATCCATTATGGAAAGGGCTCTAAGCTCGCACCACGGTTTGTAGGACCTTTTGAGATCTTGGAGTGGATAGGACCTGTAGCCTATCATCTAGCCTTGCCACCCAGCCTGTCGTGTATCCACAATATTTTTCATGTTTCAGTTTTATGACGTTACATATCTGATTTATCTTATGTATTGGATTGGAGTGCTCTTTAGGTAGAGGCAGACGATTAGCTAGCTTTGGAGCCAATTCACATATTGGCTCGTTAGATGCTGGGCCTTCGAGGTCGAGAGTTGGACCAGGTTAGGGTCTAGTGGGACATGTACGATGAGGTCATGGCGACATGGGAGGATGCAGCAAGATTGAGGGCCCTTTATCCTCACCTCTTTGATGACTTCTAGGAGGAAGTACAATCTTAGGGGGGGAGGATGTGGGGCCTTCTTTTTCATTCCCTTGCATTTGACTATTTATTTATTGTTGGTGATACATTTAGACTTGTGGGACTATTGATCCCGAATTTCCAGACTATTAAACTATATGTTGTATGTGGATTTGTTATGCTTAGTATGTTTACGATGTGTTTAGACCTGGATATTGTTTTACTGATGATGTTAGACATGTGGTTTGTATTATGATGTTATGGGAAAACAAATTGGGTGATGTTAGTTAGAAATTTGTTATGTGATTCGATCTTGGGAATGGATGTTTGAAATGCAGAATTTAGAATCTAATTGTAATGTGACTTCCTTTATGCTTATATGAACTTGTGATATTTTATGCAAGTGTATGTTTCAATTTGATTCAACTATTATATATATGTGGAATTAACTTTTCAATTGAGTGCGCAGGTATTTCTAACAAGCCACATAAATTAGAGATCATCCCACACACGATGTTATTTTCCTTTGTGAAGCCGATCTAGTTCCACGAGGAACCAAGATCAACTCTGTGCATGATAAAATTCTGTAATGTTGATTGCATGTTGTTAGTCGGGTTAAGTCTACCCCTCTTTTATTTTGAATTCTAATTGGTGTTGTAAGAATATTATCTTTTGAATTTCATTTTTTAAATTTTAAATTTTGAGACCCCTTTTCATGTGCTTTAACTTAACCCTTGGTGCTCAAAATGAGTTAAACTTGACCTTGGGTTGTACCCCTTGGGTCTAGGGACCTTTTTGGTTTGGGTAACCCTAGGTAAACCTCCATTTGGTCACTTTAACTTCACCTTGAAGTAAAGTGACGAAATTGGAGGCATGGGAGGGAGAGGATGAGTGAGTCAAACACTCAACCTCATCCTTACCTCTTCCCTAGGTTGGGGATGCCTCCAAGACCCCCCAACTGTGGAGGACTTTACTCCAAGTCTCTCTCACAATTGATGAGGGTACCTTAGAGTTGTGTGGTCCCTCTTAGGAAGAAAGGAATGGGGCACATGTGTCACCCATTCCCTCTTAAGATCCACTTTTCTCTCCCACATGTTCTAGGGAGGACAAGTGGAAGGGAGAGAGACTTGGGGGATGGGTGAGTGACAAGTGTCACCACCCATCCCATGGGTCTTGCTTGTAGTTGGGAGGAGGAGTGAGGAGGTGACAATTGTCACCTCCCCATTTCTCAAAGCTCATGGGAAGAGCTTATTTTAATCCCACTTGGAGAAGGGTATGGGTTGTTGAATTTTTGGCAAATTTTATTGTTTTGAATTTTACTTTGGGGAAAGGGTTAGAGGCAGTTTTGTGGCTTATGTTGGAGGAGTTGGAGAAGCTCTACATCAACCATCTACCAAATTGGGCTTTTTAAGGTTAGTTTCAAGGCTAAGGCCTTCCCTTATGTATTTTTATTTGTTTGTGTGATGCTATGTGTGAGATCTATTTCTGAGTTTTATTTGTTGTGTGGGGAAAATTGTAAGGGTGTTGTAAGAGCCTCTCCCACTTGGGAGAAGATGCTCAACAAGTGTGGGGTGGGGGAGGAGTGAACCTCCTCGGGGTCATTTCTTTGATTTTGTGGTGTTGTAGCCTTGAGGGAAATATGAGATATTATGCATTATGTGAAATGGCTTGAGAGCCAAAATGGAAGCTTTGTGGGAATTATGTTTAAAAGTGTTGGCTTGAGGCCTTGAGAGGTATTTGTATTCGGATATTTGTAGGAGTGGCACTCTTGAGTTGAGTGTTGTCCACTCCCCTACCCCTTTGAACTCATTCTAAATGAGTTCTTGTGTTGTGTTAACCATGGGAATAAATGTGTGTTTGGTTGTTGCATGCCTTGTTGTTATGTGGGATGAGTTCCCAAGTGTGTGGATGACCTCCCTAGCTCGGGGGTGATCCTCTTGCAGGTCTCTAATAGGGAGGAGAGCAAGTTGTTGTGGCTTCTTTCCCCTTCTTGTGATATTGCAGGTTCATTGGAGCTAAGTTTGTGAAGTTGGAGAAAACACCATTGTTCTTGGAGTTGATATCCTATTTTCTTGTAAGCTCATGTGAGAGAGCATGGGCAATATAGGAGTTTGTATCATTGTTAGTTTTCAAAGAGATGAGCATTGTTCTCTCTCTTGTTGTAAAAGTATATTTTTTTATTTATTTTGTGTGTAAGCTATTTACCTTGAAATAAAAATTTAAAATTTGTTGGTTTTAATGCTTATCATTCAAAAATGTCGAAGGAATAAATTTTTTTTTTTAAAGCTTTTTTATTTGCATGTTTATTTTAAAATATCAATTAGTAAAGTTGTGATTTTGGTTGTTGAGATAACATGAAAATTTGTATTTAGTTCTCATGAGAAAGAAAATTAGTGGATGTTATGTAGTAGAAGTATCTACTTAATTTCATTGTTTCTTTCCTCTAAAAATGCAAATATTAATAATACTATGAATATATTTTGTTAGAAAAATGAGTTCCTTGCTGTATAGTACTATAAATAAATATATATATATATATATATTTATTAAATAAAACTTAAATAAAGAATAATAATAATAAAAAAAATTCCTGAGCATATGAGAAGGGTTGCATTTAGCAGCCGCTGTTTGTATTACAGTGAGTATAATGTAATGAAATTTGGAGGGGGGGTTCGAACCCCCCACCGCCTTGTGTTCTATGTTTATGGGTGTGGGGAGGGGGGCGGAGCCCCCACCCACACCCCATCGTATGGGATGTGGGTGGGGGCTCCGTCCCCCTCCCCACACTCCGCCTTAACCCAAATACCCCGTCGCTGCCCCTTACACCCGTGGACTCCCTGTGACCCGCCGCCAGTCTCCTCCGCCACACCAACCCACAATCTCCTCCGCCATAGTCTGCACCAATACCTCCGCCTCAGCGCCGCAGCCGTTCCTCCGCCGCTTCCCTTATACACTGCGGCCTCTTCCTCACAGCGCCGCCCTCCACAGACTTGCCACAAAAGAAATTTGGGGTTTTAGCATTAAACATTTATATATATATATATATATATATATATATATATATATATATATATATATATATATATATATATATATACAATTCTTATTATTGAACCACAGTATATAAATAACCACACACACACACACATATATATGCCATCATATGCATTTCATATGTGGCCATCATTAAACCTGCAACACAACCAAAGGCAAAATGAGAGAAAGAGAAAGAAATGACAAAAGAAAACAAAGAGGAGAATATGAGTTTCAAGAATAGGGTTAGGGCTTTTGCCCATAAGGAAATTATTTTTTTAATAGAGAGGATTTTAGGGCTTTGTATTTTAGAATTGCCCTTATATTCTTTTCCCATTCTCTTTATTATTTTCCTCCATTTATTTTAAAATTTAATTTTTGAATGGGTTATTGTGATTAATTAAATGGGTGAAACTTTATTCTTTTTGGAATAATATTTTTATTTGTTAGTGGATGTTAATAAATAGATTAGATCACGATAGAAGGATTTATTTGATTCAACTAAATTTTACACAATTTAAATATTGGAATGTATTTATTTTAAACAATCAGGTTAAATCTTTGATTATGAAACCTAACTCGATGAGGACGATTTAAACTACATCGTTATTAATTAAAATTTAATATTCTCTTTAAATCATGTTGGGGCAATTTAATTAACAAATTTAAATCAGACGTTGTTTAAAATCCAACTCGGGAACCTAGTAAACTTTTAAAACGAAGTTAGTAAAACTTGTTTCTGAGATCTGATCTACCAAGAAATTAGGAATAATGTAAATGATGCAGAGACAACTCTGATTAATCAAAAACGTGAAGAAGAACAAATCGATCGAGCTTTGTTGAAAAATGTTTTAAATTATAGAAAACGTGAAGGAGAACAAATTGATTAGACTTTGTTGAAAAATGTTCAATTAACTTATTCTTCTGATCTACCATTTCAACTAGTGAGACGTAGGTAATATAAACCAAATCAGTAAACCTTTTGATCAAAATTAGTTTAATTATAATAAACCCTTATCACACCCGTGAGGTGTTATGCTGCCGGATTTTTTCAGAATATAGGGATTAGTTAGGTTAGTGGAATTTAACCTTGTTTAGGATTATAATATTGTTTTTTGCCGAGTATCGTCATTTAATTTTTGTATTATATCTTATTCTCTCATGCACTTGATTTTGGCTATTGATTTTGACTTACGTCAAAATCCCTTCATTCACATAGGTTAACTTAGGGTTTTGATCGTTGATCCTAACCCTATTGGCGATGTTAACCGCGTCGCATCGACCCCCTAGTTGGCCTTCATTGCGATTGGTATGCGCACGTGAATGCATTACCCAACATTCAACTGTCGTGTTTATGCCTTAAGCATAATGCCACTGAGCACGCTTACATGTGCGAGGGAGTTTCTAGGGAAGTGAGGAATTTTTTTTAATATTTCCTGTCATGACCACATGACAAATGTGGACATGACACGTGTGATGCGTGTCGTGACCACATGGGAAATGTGGGCATGACAATGGAAACATATAACATCAAAGAAATATTTTGCAGAAGCAATTTAGTAATTGATAGAAATGAAAAGAAGTAGAGAAAAAGAAAAGAAACATGAAACCAGTGATTGTAGGAGATACGAGAAAAATAAAAATTTCACTTTAATTCAAGTTTCAATCAAGGTGTATAATATAGATGAAACACAAATATTGTTTTTCAATTGTTCAGAGTAGGTGATGCATTGAAACATGAAACCGTAGACATATAGACTCTTACAGATGACAAAATCATTATCGAAAGTCTTATCTAGGAAGTAAAGATAACATCTCATTGATCCAAAAAGGTTGTTGTGTGATTTTATGCTTCATCTGGTAACTGCAATATGGATAGAATGATAGTTGTTAGTATATTGTTTTTGTAGTCAAAGTAGCATTAATATGAAAATTATGAAGAAATAATTTCTTAAAGAAATAGCACATTGCTGGGCAACAAATTATTTTGTTTGATATAATTATTATTTAAATAACAATGATGGAGTGGAGTATGATTGTACCTTTGCATGGAATGTGTTGATTATTCTTGAAGGCAAGTTGCATTGATGATGATGTTGTTTCAATTTAATGTGAATTGGCCCTTCTTAGAAAAGTCTCATAACATGAAGATGATTGCTGATTGATCTTCAATATACTTGTCATATGTGACATTTTGGAGGGTTGGAAGAAGAACTTGGATGATAGAATTGTCACAAAAATACTGTATTGTTTGATTGCTATTAGTTGTTATGATAGTTTTTAGGTAAAGAGAGTACATATACTTGACATCTTCATTACATTTGATACAGTGAGTTGTTTCGTCGTCCAGGACTCCATAGCTATCAAACTTATAATTACATTGTGGACAAAATGCACAGAAAGAACAGGAAAAAGCATTAGCTACTTTTAAGGTTCCATGGACCTGCAAGACATGTTCAATTTTCATTGGCTTTGGGAAATATCTTTCACTATATAAATTCATTAACTATATAAATTAAGGAGTTTGGAATTAGTTACCTCAAATGTTGAATGCAATAAACTATTTAGATGATCCAAGGTTCTTCTATTATTTAATTTACCAATATATGTTGATTGGCATGTTCGAAGTATCATGTCCTTTGCATCCATTTTTTTGACAATGTTTTTGAATAACATTGTCGGGAATTCATTTTGCCTCATTTGATCTTCAATTGCAAGGAAATGGCTGGCCAAACTTGAATGCAATTGTACCTAATTTTTTGTGTAGTCAAGATTTTTAGCAGTTTTGATTTATTGAAAAAATATGTGGTAAAATAGAAATTGGCAATAATTTGCAATGAAGAGATGATAATATATTTTAACCTGTGCTTTGTCAAATTTAGAATCACCATCCTTGATATCAACAAGGTAATGAAATGGTATTTTTTTGTGCCAGTGACCAATGCGCCAATAGTGCCAGTAGCATATGCATCTGTACTTGCAAGCAATTGTTTAATAGTGGTGCTTGCTATGAAATTATACTCCTGACAAAGCCTTGGTATGATCTCAACAGTGGATGTATTATTTAGAACCAGGATGCAATCGCAGTCACCTCAATCATAGTCTGAATTTGGAGCAATTTGAAAGCCAGATATGGATATTGCTGATCCTGGAATTATTTTGCTTTCATGTTGGATGACAAGATCACCAGTTATATTTAAAGTGATAGTCATTTTAACTTTAGCATCTGTTAGATTTGCGCGGAAAACTTCGCGTGTCTTATTAGCTTTGTCCAATTTAGATTTGTATGTTACAATGACATTACCTTCAAATGTGTTCCCTGCTTTATGAGCATTCAAATCTTCAATTGAAATTGAATTTTAACTTTTAATCTTGGATCTGCAAGAATTAAGACAAAATTAGTTTAAGCTTATAAATTTGAATTAGCAAAACCTAGATACAAATAAAGAATATTATTTACCTCTTTGATGTTTGTTCATTGTTGGTTTGCACTTGTTTTTATGGCCTTTTAGTAGTATCCAGTGTTTGCTGCATATTTGGATCCATAAATCATTTGCAAAGATGAGTGTAAGTACAGTTATTCAGTAAACTTAAAGATATGAAATCCACCCCAGTAAAATAAGAAAATCAATGTTATGTGTTAGTCTTTTTCAATGGTAGGTGCCCGTAATGATGAAAAAAGTCTCTTATCTTTCTTATCACTACAAAATAGTTAAGGCTTGACATAGAATCAATAGGAGCTAAGAAAGAAGGCTATGCAAATCCCTATAAAATCAGATCAATCCTTGACCATGAAGAGACTCCAATGGGATATGCTGTAGGTGCCAGAGCCATGTGTGAATGGGGTATTACAACTAATTGCAAAAGGAATAGGCCCAGCTAAACTGGAGTGCTAAAAGTGCTCCCAAAGAAAACACAGTTTACATTGCAAGAAAACACAATTGAAGGCGAAACACACACACTCCTCGAGCACCAAGCTCACAAAAATACTAGTAGATGCCAACACTTGACTTGGGAAACTACTTCCACTGGATAGTATGGGATTTTGCTAACAGAGATCCTAGATCTTACAGCAACATATCTCAAACCTCCATTGCCTTGACCCATAGAGCTCAAGTTTGATGTTTCCTATTTTCCATTTGAACTTAAGGTACAGAGAAAAAATAGCTCAATCTACCATGCCCAGCATGTTTTGGTTATATCCTTCAACATTATTATTTTGGGAATATGCAAAGGGAGCTCAATAAGGTATAAACTTTAGCTTGCACTAATTGTGATTAATGTACAGAAGCAATGACTATAGATAAACGTATTTCGCTGCAACCAACAATCCTATTTCTTCTTCCAGATTTATAAACATAGATCTTAGATCTTAGAGTAACATTCCTTAAAATCCCACAGGGTTGACCAACAAAGCTCAAATTTTCATGTTTCCTTGTTTGTTTGATTTCTTGGTACAGAGAAAATGGAGCTAGCGCTACTAAATCCAGCTTGTTACAGCTCTATGGTACAGATGCTAGAGCCAGGTGATCCCAATGACCCGGGTATTACACCTAAGTGTATTTAATTGATATTTTGAATTAACCTTATTTGAAATTTTAGTTAAAGGCCTGTATAGTCCAAAGTGGAGGTTAGTGCTACCACAGACAACCATGTTTTACATTTGACTAAGTTACAGACAAATCATCGTTAAATAACATACAATATGATTTCTAGAGAAGAAGCTGCTAGATCTGCATAACTGTAATGCTCAATGACTGGCATAGTATAGAGGAAAGAAGTTCACAGTCTTATAAAAAACTAGGTGGAAGCAGCTGTTATGAAGATCCATCATAGGCAAAGAGTTAAAGGATGATGAATAATAATAATAGTGACATGGTGCCACAGAGACTTCTGAGCCGGGGAAGTTTCTCTCAAACCAAGTGAATAGGTAAGGTTTTCCAACACCTTACAAGACTAACACATTTATAATTGTTTGTGCCTTTTACATGTTGTCTAATCGAAACTATTCTTAATTCATCTAAGGAATTATTACACAAGATATGCAGTGCATATTATCTTCCAGCCTAGTATTCTGGGGCATATTATGTGAAATTTGCCTAGGCTTACTCACTAGAGGTGAATTGAATCAAGGATTTAAATAATAAACTAGCAAAGGTATACTAAAACAACTCACAATGAGATGAAATGCAATAGGTACTAGCAACAAATGTGGTTGAATACATCAGCTTTGTGCAACAGAATATTAGGACAACAAACTGGTCAGAAAATGTAGCTCGCTTTTGGCCAGCAGTTATTAGCTCAGCCCTAAGCTGGAGAGGAGTTATGGGTCTCCATAAATATGGTAAATCAATCTTCTCTAACTAAATAATAATTCCCATGGCTTCATTATTCTTGTCAAGTGACAATATCTTCTTATATCAACATAGAAAGACTAAAGAGCATGACATAGCTAAGTTACAACTCTAGGTGTGCATGCTCTTCAGACTTCAATTAAATAACAATAAGGTTTATTGGGTGTGGTTGCAATGTGTTTAAGAAATTCTAGAGTTTAAACACATTATATATGCACTAGAAGCAAACACATGGCCTTATCCAAGAATGAGGGTATATAACAACAATGTGACTATAATATCAGATATAAAAAATCACAACACAGACTCTAGATTTTCTTCCCAAACCTGAACAAATCGACACAAAATCATAGAGATTCATCATCCAAAGAAATATTCAACTAAATTTACATTAAACCTAGTAAGTATAGCTGCATTTTAGTGCACAGTTAAAAATGTTGTAAGACAAAAAGAATATGGACGTTAACTATAATGCTTTGAAAATCCCGGACAAAATTTTAAGTTCCTAAAAAAAAAAAACTTTTAAACTAGCAAAACATCATCATAAATAGCCGCGTCATGAAAACATAGCAACAATTTACAGTTTAACTCCTTCATAAACAAAAATAATTACAAAACAAACAAGTGCCTAGGCTATGATATTCACAAAAATAAAGAAGTGGGGCTCCTTAGTGATATTCCCCCATATTAAGTAAATATGCCTCCAATAGTCATATTCTAACGTTTAGCAAACCACGTGAATGCTTGTGGACGAAGACCACAGTTGCAGTAGTAACATTAACATCTATTGCACATATAGTTCTCGTGGGTTTTGGGAGGCAGAAAAGGCTATAAACACCTTCCTAAAAATGTAAATTCTTACATTTTGAAGGTTTTCATCAGTTGATGCCCAAGACTTGAGATTGCAGTTTCATCTCGCAATATCAAGGTAGATTATATACCTATCTTTTGTAAATCAAATTATAAAAATACTTTTAATTTTAAGATGTATGATTTTTTATTATTTGTTGTGAGTTTTAGAATGAAATTAAAGAAGTATCTAGAGAATTTTTTTATTTTTATCTTTATATTTAATAGATAAACTTAGTTTTAAAATAAGAAATTTTATAGAAAAGTTTTTTTATAATATAATGTGTTTGGAATAGGTTATTTGCTTTTCTATATATATGGTAAAATGCGTACATTAATAATAGTAAAATGAATATATAGACATCATCGTTGAAACTAAGAGCATATCAACTTATGGAAATTTGAAAGAAACAATTTTATCATATATATATATATATATATATAAAGATGTATAAAATTTTACACAATTTTATTTTAAAAAATAAATAATTTGTTAAGGCATTTATTAGAAATAATTCAGTATTTTTTTGGGCAGTGTGAAAAGCTTCTAAAACATAAGCATTTTAAAAAACCCCCAAAACACGCTCTTAGAAGTAGTCTCATCAAAATTTGTATTCTATAATAACATTATAAAGAGTATTTGTTTACACATCTGAACTCATAACAATAGCTTTAGGTAAAGACTCATTTGAAACAAAGTGGAGCTCAATGGAATTTCACTTTTTCATAGAAATAGCAAAAAAAAAAAAAAAATTGTGGCAAGTTTGGTCATCCCATTAGGCATTATGATGCAATAAGCAAGGTGCAGAGGATATTAATAAATTCAACTTTCCCATTAATTTGATTGTTTTAGTTTGGTGAAAAGGGTGTGACATCATAGAATTTTTGGTTGCTTTCATATACAAAATTGCGAAGGTTCTTTGACAATCTAAAGAATAATTGATCCCTAAAATGTAGATTCCTCCTTTACATGAAGATCTTGACAACAAAGTTGCATGGAAATGAGTATAATTGTAATAATAAAGCATGAAATGATTGTAAATGAATAGAATACCATTTCAAATCCTAGGAAGTCATTGATACAACAACCTAAGATACATTATGGTCAAATATATGTTATTACCAAACATGCACGTGCCATTCTATAATGCAACCAACTCCTTTATAAGATGAACATGGTAGACAATGTACAATAAGTGACAAGATAAGATACTCCTTTCATATGTTACACCACAGAGAAATATTATAATTAATAATAAACACAATAATTCATGTTACCAAATGGATTGACTTCTTTAAATATCTAGACTAAGCTTAACACTAAGAGGTTTCTTTATGGAAAAAAGTGGGCCACTTTCTTTCAATATGTTTCATTTCCTCGTGATCACTAGATTCACATAACATACCTTTGTATTTGTCCATGTTTGCATACTAGTATAAACTAATTTTGGTTAAAAAAGAAAAAAATGAAGATGCCATCTATAGTGGAGACCAATTCTTAATAACTAAAACATTTTAGATGACTGAAATAAACCCTCAAATCATGATCTACTGTCTTTGAACAGGTGCAAATTTGATGGGCCTCTAGCTGTTTACATAATTATATTTTTATAAGTGACTGGGTATCCACGTGCTAACAGAACTATTTGACACCTTATGATGCTTGTTGGCAGCTGTCTATACGTGTCTTGTTAGATCATCTCCTGTTGAGTAGCACGTTTGACACCTTATGATGCTTGTTGGTAGCTGTCTATACGTGTCATATCCTTGTTCTTTACAATACAACTTTCTTATTCTTGCAACATCTCCGCAGGGCTGGGAGATGCTTGATATTATTGGTGTTGCAGCCTCTGGAAAGGAGATTTATGCTCAGCCATTTCAGCTAGTTAGAGGACGTCTATGAAAAGGCTCTACTTTGTGACTTTCAAGTTTGTTTGTAGGGATTCAGGTATGCTACCTTTCTTTATCAAGAGATTTTGTTTCTTCACTTTCTTCCACCACAACCTATTGCTTTCTCTTCTTTCTATTTTTATGTACACTTATTGTTTGTTTTACTTTCTAATTAAATTTGGCCATTGAGATATAGCCGCATTAGTGATTCTCAGTGGTAGGGTTTGTATTTGATGAAGGATGAGGATTTGTTTTTAGGGTTTGTTCTAGCTAACGGCGAGCTCGACGTGCACGAGAGGGGGGGATAATCAGGATTTGCATTTACAGGGAAAGAGATAAGAAATTGTAGCTAGCTAATGAACATAATAAGAATCTATCATGGGTAGGAAAATTAGTAAGTATTTTATGACCGATGTAGTTATGGTGTTACAACTGTGGGTTATATCTCTAGTTAGTTTTTTCTTTGGATGCAAGTAACAAAGTTTGGTATTATATAGTTGATATGATGCTTGGTAAAAAAATTCTATTGTTTGCAATTATATCAAAGAAGGAAGTACCGTGAGTGTCATGGGAGTTGTTCAGAGAAATGATAATGTCCTTATGATTGTTCCTCCTCCAGAGCCAGTATCTACTGGATGCCGATGGGGAAAGTTCCTCCTTCCTGCAAGTTTAGGAGGACTTGTTTTAAGATATGAAGACAGTTCAAAGGTTGATGCGATACCTGTGTAGCACTATGAAGCTCTACTGTCCTTGGCTTTGACGTTGAATCTTTATGGTTAGCAGTTGATTGGCTCCATTTTATTCTTTCAGTACTTAAGGTCATTGCTTCATCTGGTAAAGAGGATTTTTTGGTCATGTTGTGATATTAGGGCATGTATTAAGAAGCTTGGACATTGATCAGGTGGAGAATATTTTTGTGTTACAAATAACATGAAGCTGGCCAAAGTTCATGGTCTTTTGGTGTTTTGCAATGTAAGGGAAAACATTATCACCATAAGATAGTTCAAAATAGGATTACCATGACCATTAAAATTGTAGCTAGGTGACTCTTTGGAATTGATTGAATATCTTTACTTTATGTTACATCATTGAAATTTCATTTTATGCATTTATATACCCAAACTCTTCTCTGATATCAAAATAGTTTAGCTTTTCCGGATAAGTTTCTTTCCCACATTGAAACAAGGAAAGATTCCCAAGAAATTTTCGAAGTTCTTTTTTCTTGGAAAATAATCTCTCAAATAGCTAAATAGGGAAATCCATTTTTTTCCAATTCATCTTGTTGGGTAAAGAGATCTCAATCAAAATTCTTCATACAATGCAAAAACAAAGAAAGGACATGAAAAAATCTAAGTGCCAAAACAAAAAAAAATACATGGTTTTGAGTGAAATAATGCATCACCTAACTGGTAATGCCTTTTTAGGCAGCAATGGTGGCGCTGATGATGTTGAGCTGCAAAAATTTATATGGAATATCACCAAAAAGAATAGATGCAGAATATTAGCCAACCAACCACCACAAATATAACACTTAAAATAAGATAAACCATAAGACAGTAGCAGTATCATAGAAAACAGACCTTGGGTTTGCAACAAAACACACTGGTTTAGATAGCGCTATGTCCACTGGTTTTCTCTCCACTGGTTCTTACTGCCGCTCAAATGTGATTTGATAGACATCCACAACATAGCTTCAATATATGCATTGAATCGAACCCCAATATATGCATTGATTACAAAGATTTTTTCAATATATGCATTAAATCCAAACCCAATATATGCATTAATTACTAAATAGCTATTAAGTGCCATTTACATTATAGAGGAATTAAATATTTATGACATTATTTAAAAAAAAAGAATTTTCTCCTTACTCTTTGTAATATAAATATACAATCAATTTAAATAAAAATTAAATCTAAACTATAGAATTTCTGTGCTAAAATTTTAATTCTTTGTCTTCATTGGTTGAATCAATTGAACTAATGAATCCAAGGATGCATTAGTAATCTAGCTATTAAGTGCGAAATTAAATATTTATGACATTATTTAAAAAAAAAAGATTTTTCTCCTTGTAATATAAACCAATAGGAAAAAAAGAAAATAGCATTTATACAATCAATTTAAATAGAACTTCTGTGCTAAAATTTTAGTTCGTTATCTTCATTGGTTGAATCAATTGAACTAATGAATCCAAAAGATACATTAGCAGAAACTTAAAAAAAAAAAAACTTTGTTGCCAAAATGTGCTGATACGTAACAAAAACAACTTTATTCTAAATTTATCACTTGTTTGATTTGTTATATTGTCCTGGTGTGAAGATGTCCATATAACCATAATTTTTAATTATTAATTAATTGATTTATGAATTTCAACTAATTAAAAACTACGTTCACATAAAGTATGCTGGAATACGCTCCATGAATATACAAGAAAGTCCTTTGTCTAAACCCAATTATTGTGCCAGGATATTCGCTGTCTGGACCCCCCGAAAATACTGACAGAATTCCATTCAAAATTTGCCGAAATTGGTGCAAATTCAGATCTAAGGCACTCACATGGCAGGTGGCAATATACAGAAAACACCTCAACCAGCAAAAGCCTCGGTAAACTCGATAATGGTGTAAACAAATCACTCTGTCAACTTATTACCTATAAACTCTCACAACTTCTCGTCACACAATAAAGGCAATGGAAGAATCGAGGAAGGAAACGGTGTGCGTTACAGGGGCGGGAGGGTTTTTGGGGTCATGGATCGTAAATTTACTTCTCCAACGAGGTTACAACGTTCGCGGCACTGTGCGAGACGTCGGTGTGTATGTCTGTTTTATTTTCAAAAAAAAGCAAAAACACTTTTGATTGACTGGAGTTCCGAGTTCGAATCTCCTTGTGAATGGAGTTCCGAGTTCGAATCTTCTTGTGAATGAATGTCGGAGCTGCATACGCATAAAGTTCTGAAAATGTCGCGGCGCTTTAAATTTATCCGCGGGCATTTTAGGTTGACTTTTTTGTTTTTCGGTTTTTGCTCACACGGTCTTGAAACTACAGATAGATTTTACACGCGGCGTGGTTTTGGAGTTTAAATGAAAGAAAGCTGGCGTTTTTTTCTGGTAGTTATTAAAAATTTAAACTGACTGGCTTTAATTGATGTTAAGAAAAGCTTCTGTAGAAATTGCGCTGATAAGTTTCCAAAATTGTATATGATTTTTTGTTTTTTACATGCATATGCAAGTGAATTCCAGAATGACTGCATATTTAGACGGAATCTGTCATATAGACATAATATTTCAGGGAAAATAAAACCGTTTTCAGAATGACTGCACATTTAGACGGAATCTGTCATATAGACATAATATTTCAGGGAGAAGAAAACTGTTTTTAGAATGACTGCACATTTAGACGGAATCTGTCATATAGACATAATATTTCAGGCAAAAGAAAACCGTTTACAGAATAACTGCACATTTAGACGGAATCTGTCATATAGACATAATATTTCAGGGAAAAGAAAACTGTTTTCAGAATGATTGCACATTTAGACGGAATCTGTCATATAGACATAATATTTCAGGGAAAAGAAAATCGTTTTCTTTAAATCATTTTTTTCCAGGAGGAAGAATTTGGATGTCCTTTATAGTCTGCGTAAATATGCAACTGAACAGTAGACTAGCTGTAAAATTAGTTAAGTGTGTGATTATTGTCATGGATTTTAACGGTATAAAAATAGCTTTAAAAAAAAAAAAATTAAATTAAATTTTCAAATAAGAAATATTTTACATGAAAAAGTTTGACAGGAAAATTAAGTCTAAGAATGACGAGTAAGGGATGTAGACCTAATCAGATACAGATTTGACGGTGGTTGTAGACCTAATCAGATACATCAGATTTCCACAGTCCATGATATTATTCTTGAGAGCTTCAGGATTTAATTGTGTGTAAGTTTTTTACTCAACGGATCACACTCTGGATCACACTCTGTGATCCAGATGATCCATCATCACGAGAACTTGGATCACATCATTACGAGAACTGGAGAAGAGAATTAGAAGTGGGATTAGAATGTTGGATTCTATTTATTCAGTTAAGATGCTTTTTGATTTGACTTGCCCTATTGTATATTAATTATTCAATTATGGTAGGTTTAGACTTCATTACTTGTTTGCCCTCGATGCCTGGGGATTGCTGGAAGACTAAAAATGAATGTTTTAACTTCGATTATTTTCGAATTTAAGAGTTAATGTCTCTACCTTGTCCGAAAGGAGAATAACGATCATAGTTACGAGACTTTACATGGTTCAGCCTTGACTGGACAAGATCTATATTCCAAGCCAACTTGGACTCAGTGAAGAACTAGTTCAAAAAATCAAGGCTACCAAATGAGATCTTTGACCTATAAATGAGGGATATTTTCCTCCAATTTTTAATCGACTCTCCTAAACTCACTCTATATCAATTCATTTTGTGGTCTTGTGTTATGCAGATCCAGGATTTTAGGACTGACTTGGAGAGTCTTACAACTATTATAGCAAACCTGTGTGATCTAACTATATGATAACATTTCCATTTTAAGGATTGAGGTAGCATGCTGAACACACAAGATTAGCGAGGTCACAGGATTTTGAAGCTTCTGAAATATTTCTTGATGAACAAACCATCTTTGGTGCTGAAGATGCCTATGCTTTAAAGAGATTTTAACCTTTGACCTATTTACCTGAAATGAAGGTTTACACTCTTCTGCAAGAAACTTTAATCTCCATAAGGTGTGCATACAAAACAAACAACCAAATCGGAGGAAAATCATTGTATAGATTACAAAGACTCCAAAAACTGCTTGGGACTATATCTCCTGTTGCAAATCAAGTTTCTGCATAGGTTAATTATGGCACCTAAGACTTGGGCATTTTTTTTACCTTATGAGAACAGACCTATAATGTTGGCCTATCTATATCAACTAGAAGAGTCAGACTTCTACTTTTGATACAAGACAATAAAAAAGAAATTTGAATGTTGAATTGAACAGCCAGAAGAGGGATTCAGGAACCGATATTCACAAATGAAATAGTTTTAAGGATGACAAATAAACAATGGGACGAGGAAGAAAATCTCCATGAATTCCAGTGAAACCATACAATTTAATGGCTGAGCAAGGATAAATAATCCATAGCTATGTACTCTCAAACTGGAATTTAGAAAACCAGAATGCAATGGGATAGTTGTAGCAAAGCATCCTTACTCTGCATATAAGAGTGCCAATTGCTTGAAACTGTAAACCTTACTGATTGAGGTAACCAACAAATCTATAATGTCCCACTTATTTTTTTTAATTTTATTTTATAAATGCAGCAGCAACAAACACATATACACATGGAAATTCAAACACAGAACCACAGATTCACATATGCTGGAACAAGAACTTTATTATTTGATATCTACCAATAAGTCTTTGTACAGAAATGAAGTGCAAATACTGAAAATATGAAATGAACAGCAATCTGATATAATTTCCGTCTGCGAGGAATGAGTGCTGGAAACACTAAAAACCTCACCAAATCCCCTCCAGGACTCCAAATGATGTCAAGTAAGTTGCAAATGCTTCCTCTAGCCTGGGCGCCCAAACTCCACTGAAGAAACCCTGTCAAAAGTGGCAGATTTATTTATGCACGAACTCCAATGCAGCTACCAGCATGGCCATACCATCTAGGGAGGGCGAATTCTTCTAGAAAATCAGACTCTGTTAAATGCTCTAAAAATGTTGAGAATCAGATGGGTCAAATACCCAGAATGACCTTGGTCTTCGATTTCTCTCCACGAGCAAAACTTCGTTTCGGCCTGTCAAAACCAGCAAAATCTAAATGATGCAAACACTCTGAAATTTCACTGAAATCCTTCAATATGCACTTGTGCAACCTCTGTTTGAAGCTGCTCCTGAATGATCAGCTAGGGATTATCTCTCAAATCCGAAATTGATGTTAACTATGAGGGTTTTTGTCCTCAAAGCCCTGGGATCAATGGACAAGCCAACAGCATACAATATCATCAAATATTCAACATACCCAAATGAGGGGACTTTGCACCCTTTTATTCTTTTCTCCTTAAAAACATTTAGAAACTTCCTCAACTTGGGCTCTCATTTGGGCGCTCAAATGAGAGGGAAACCTTTCTTTTTTGAAAAATTGGAAAGAAAACTTTTATTTCCATCCTTTTAATCACTTTCCATCTTTTTTTCCCTTATTTCCATCCTTTTCTTTATTTCTATCTTTTTTTAGGCGTTCCTCTTTTTGCACAATTAATTCATATATTCACATGGCCCTCTTTTTAAAACAACTTTAAGTTGTGACTCCTAGGCATAGGGGTACAACTTAACTTTATAACTTTATAATGTTCAATTATGCCTAGACCGCCTTTTTGTGAATAAAATAATAAAATATTCGTATTATAATGTCCTCGTCCATTCCAGCTATAAACTGTCAAGGAAGACTCCATGTTGAACCCTGCCATAACATGCTGCCAGAAATAACGCTTACTAAAAATAGTAAGCTTAGGAAAGTCCTTAGTTGCCATGTAGAACATACCACCCTAAAGCTCTCTGAAAACCCAGAAGGAATCCAGCGATCAAACTGCCATACATTGACAAACCAATCCCTGAAACTCAAAAGAGATCACCACATAGTTGGAAACCCTAATTTTTGCCTCCAATCAGCCTACGGGCCTCCAAAATAGGCTAATGGTTACCCCTGGATATTACTGGCGAGAAGGGGACATTACAAAATCTAACTGTTAAGGGATGGCATTTGGAACATTAAGGAAGAGTGTTCCAAAATTATCTTAAGGATGAAAGAAAAAAATTGAATAAATGTCCATGTTCATCTTTGCCTTGGAGTAATCCAAGTGATTTGAAGCAAGTTAAAAACATGGAGCAGAATTAATGTACTTTGCTTCTCTAGAATTCTTTAATGAAGATATATTAGAAGAGTTTTGAAATGTTCTTGTCTTACAATATAGAGAATGTATATTAAATTTTTTCTGTGGAATTAAGTGTTTTGGTAAGATTGCATCCTCATTCGTGCACCTCCAGATTTGTATCAAAAATCCAATGTCAAGTATGAAAGCAATTTCAGCAAATTTAGCTTCTTTGCTATCCCCTGGATTTGACCATTAACCTTCCATATCTTAGATCTTTAATGTATTCAGAACCCTTCCATTTGGGCATGTGAGGTCAAAGGCCTGCCCAGCACAACCTCTTCCACATCTTGTCATTATGTACAAGAGAATGAGAAAACATGAATTAAATCTTGAAGGAATATGTATTATCCACTTCTAGACTTATTTTCCAAACATGCTTAAGGCAATCAATTCTAATGAGATAATATATATTACTTCAATGCTGTCTTCAGGCTTGCTCAAGGTATGCACAACTAAAAGCTGGAAGTATTGGCAAAACTGTAAAGTTGTTCTTATGTGTGATATCCCCTTGCATAATCTCCATTCAAAATATTGAGTTTTTCATCTCACTCTCTGTCCCATAGGCATTGTTACAAGCCTACCAAATTAGTTATCATAGATTATCCTACAAAGACCTGCATCCAATGGTGAAATACAAGGCTAGAAACTGAGTTCTTGCATGGAAACTTCACAGAAGCTTAACTGGAAGTCTATTTTTATGGTGGGTGGAGACCATCACCAAATGAGGACAATTCACTTGATGTTCATTAGGATAGCATATAAATTAGTGCCAATAAATTGACAAACTACAATTTACTCAAGTTTCATCCTTAAAATTTGTAAGTCATCTGCTGACGTGGGATATAATAATCAACTTTCACTGATATTCCACTTTTCATGGTCTTATAATTATTGAACCATGGGTTCTAGATATCCAACAAACATGGATCCTAAGTAGCAACAGTTTTTCACTGTTGCCAGAAAGAGATATCCAACTAACTTGAGTGCTCTACTTTCAATGAGCAAGAATCATCCAACTAACACGGTTCTTCCACTTATCAAAGGAAAGAGTTATCCGACTGTTATGAACTTACCTGCTTATGGCAGGTAATAGTTATCATTCCTTCCATGAATGAGTGCTTATCAATAAATTTTCAGTCCATGTCAAGTTCAACCAAATATGCAAAGTACATACAAGTTTACATTTGAATGATATCAAGTCAAATAAAGTGAACAGGGTTATCACACCTTTTGAAGAGGTGAAATGATCAGTCAGATACCTTAGTCAAAGCTAATTAGCTAAATAATCTAGTGTGATGCTTCAGTGGAACTACAGCCTGAGGAAATTGAATACTGCTAGACCCAGTCAGTCCTGTAAATACTAAATTCTAGTCAAAATGATTCCAATAAGTTAAAATACAGTAGATCTCTTGTTCACCTTGGTCATTGCATATGAAAACAACAGTCCAAGCAGTCAAATATGATGATGTTATGAAGATCATCCCATTCTGCCCTATGTTAATATAATAATTGGAAACTCAAGCAGGTGCCTAAGAGAACTACAGTAGGTCATATAGGGAAAAGAAAGTGAGGATATTTGACTAAGTTCTATTTGACTTTGTCTTGTTGAGGCCATTATAACTAATAATTGTGAAAATAGTTGTGAGTCGTGACTATAATGTCATAAATGATCCTACGGATGAAACTAATCACAGTCATGTCTCTAGGATGATTACAATGATAATCCACCTAAGTTGTAGGCAGCCTTCTTGAATTCATTGATGTATTTTATTTTATTTTTCCCTTTCGTTTGAAAGTTGCCCAAGATTCCTTAACATTTTAGACATTTTACTGTGAACCTATTTATAAAACTAAGAACTTGTGACTATTTTGAACAAATAATGACCTCTCTAGGACGATTGAAGTAATTAAAAAAAAACATCTAAGTTGTAGGCATCCTTATCCATTCATTAGTATATTTCATTGAATATGCTGACCTTTTCCTAGTAATGGTTAGCTCTTGTGTTTGTTATCATCCAGAAATTTTGTTGTATTGCAATTAGTAATTACTACGTAGATTCAAAAAACTTAAAGATGGTCAACTGTCTCCAAGTGCTAGTGCTTTGAATGGATATTTATTATTTATGTATACAAATTGGATATACTGAAGAACTTATATCCAAATTGGGCTTTTGAAATTTCTATATTTGGATGCACAACCAGAAGGATCATATTGTTGACAAGATAGGAGCTAAAAACAAGGCCTTCCTACCTTTTGTTTCCCCATGTTGTGAGGTGTGAATTAAGGTCCTGAAAATATTGCTTGGAAGGTAGGTAGAGATTGGAACAAAATTACGACTTTTTATCAGGGATACACAGGTACGCATTGCCACCCCTGAGCCCTGCGTCCCTGTCTCTCCTCCCATCCCAGGGACACAGGAATGGCAGGGGACATCCCCTGGCCATTCCCTCTCCTCTAGGGAAATCAGGGACGCATCCCCCAAAATCAGGGACACATCCCCCTTTTTAATCTTTTTTTAAATAAAGCAGTCTCTTTTTTTTTCAGAAAAAAGAGTCATTTACAGTCAGTTTTTGCAACTATGTCAATCTATTCAATTCTATGACTGCATACAGATGTAGGAGAGCAGACAATTATAAAATGAGAGTATACAGGTGTGGAAGGAGCAAAAGCATGATTGCATACAGTTGTAAAGTGATATCAATGAATCATGCAAATGTCAAATGAGAGCATGCAGTTGTAATAAATGTATGTCATCATTACACTTTCATTTATGATTTTATATCCTTTGGGCCTTTTGTCCTAATGAAAACATTGAACAATGAAATCAGAAATTTTCAAATTTCTCTTTTTTATTGCTGCCATACTCAAACCAATGAACGTGTTACATTGAATATTGAATTTCATACATTATATCAATGTGTGAACTTGAATTTTGATGTCATATATATATATATATATCCCCGAAAAATGCCCCCTTGGACTGCCGTCCCCAAAACAAGTCCCACTGTCCCCTGTTGTCTCCACCCCTGAAACACCATGGAACATAGCATTTTATTGGTGAAGAAAATATATGAGACCTGTGGACTTCTTTCTTGTTTTGACTGTTGTTTCCACATGGACCAGAAATCCATTTACATTCCAAGTTAGATGATTAAGTCTTGGTGTTAAGAAATGATAGTTTTTTCACTTCATTTCATCTTTGTCAACAAACACCGTCTAGCACATAACAATAGTTGTCATTACTTGAGTGGATTTTGAAGAAATATTTTTTTTACAGGTGTATCTCTGCCAGGCATACATTCATGCTTACATGTAATTCACTAACTTGTAGCGAACCATGAAGTATTTTTGAACTGGAACCATTACTAGTATAAATGCTTGTGTTTCTTGTCACTCCTTACATAGCCACAATCTGTGAATTCAAACTAGATATTTTATTGTGTTTTCAGATGATAACGATGCTTTGGTAAAAACTGTAGTAAGAAAATCTGTTTCAGATGCAAACTATCTATAGGTTTGGCTACACAATTCTTCGATTCAGAAACCTCAGCATGATATCCAAGACATGATCCCACAAACAGGCATGGTACTGGCTCTGTTAATAACCCAAAATATCAAACACCAACCTTCAGATGCATTATATGAATATCAAAATGTCATTGATGTCAATGTCTTATAATGTTAGATTTAGATTTTGGATGATTGATGTGATAGAAATCAAAGCATTGATGCTAAAATAACATTGAAATATGTTATAACTACAGAAGCTTTATTTCACTACTGAGATTTCTGAACGCAGGTGATGCAAAGAATGCGCATTTGAAAAATCTAGAAGGGACAAAGGAGCGGCTTAAACTTCTAAATGCAGATTTGTTGGACTATGACTCACTTTTCACAGCAATCAATGGGTGTACTGGAGTTTTTCATACAGCATGCCCAGTTCCTTCTCACAGGGTGTCCGACCCAGAGGTAAGATTGTTTCCAGTACTAGAGTAGAGTTATATTTTTCTAGTTTATAACTTAACGTCTTTATGCCATATCAAGTTGCCAATTTCACTTTTCTCAGTGTCTTAGTCTAGCTGCCTAGCCTGCATTGCATTCTGTGTTCCTCAGAGTTGTGCTTGAATAATTGTTTTAGACTGGAGCTTTCTCTTTATATTTTGAACCAAATTTTGCAGCCAAAGCTTAATTTTCAATTACTTTAAGGAAGATATATAGATATTATATCTTACATGCTAGATAGATCTAGTGTTTGTTTAGCTGGTAGCATGTTGCTATTGCCAATTTCAGGTCATAATCTCTGTTTTGTAGCCGTTTACTTTTGCTTAAAATACAGTCACTAATGTCATATAGGACATACCAAGTAATTATAGACATGGCCTTGTTTATCTTGAACATTGCGTTTATTCTGCAGTTACATTATTTTTACATGTCTATAAAAATGATTGCTTCAAACTTCTGTTACTGTATGGGCATTAGTTTGGTTGTTTCCATTTCAGGCAGAGATGGTTAATCCTGCTGTGAAGGGGACTTTGAATGTATTGAAGGCATGTTCAGTGGCCAAAGTGAAGCATGTAATTATGACATCGTCTGTAGCTGCTGTTATTATGAACCCAAATAGACCTATGGATACACTGGTAGATGAGAGCTGCTGGTCAGATCCAGAATATTGTGAGGCAACCCAGGTAAAACATGCAATCATGTTTGAATATTAGTCTTATATGCATAGTGGATATTTCATTGAAATAGGACCACTACATAGTAAAATTCATTTACTTGCATTGCAAAGAAAGTTTCATTTAGTTTATAATCATTTGATTGCAGCCATGCATAGCTTAGTGTACTTATATATCTTTACTTGAGTATGTAAACTGCACATGTATGCTAGTATAACAATGATAATGGGATATTTAGCTTGTCTAACTCCAATGTTCTTATTGTTTGTGTATGCTATTTCTTCAGAATTGGTATTTCATGTCAAAAACGGTCTCAGAAAAGAATGCCTGGAACTGTTCAAAGGAGACTGGCCTTGACCTTATCACCATTTGTCCATCTTTGATTTTGGGGCCCATGTTACAACCAACTACCAATGCCAGTTGTCTAGCTATTATCAAGCTTCTGACTGGTAAATTGTAGCTGACTAATACGTTTTTTAATTCTTCTCTTGGATCATACATTGGTGCATATTAATATTCATCAAACAATGATGTGAATTAATGGTTCAATAGCTAGTGTAATACTTAAAATATTCTTCTTTTCTTGCTTTACTTTTCTAACACTTCTCATAAAATGTCTTAGCACAAGAACTGAAAAGTTAACCTTGAAAGTTCAATCTTCCATAGAGAATGGCTCTAAGTCTGATATGTATGAGTGTTCATTCCTGACAATTTCAGCATACACTTTGACTATAAAGAATGAAAAATTGTTAGCTCATAAACTTTGAATATAAATAATGAAAAATTTAACAGTATTGTACAATAGCAAATCTTCGTTGGGACCAATCAGTCATTTTCCTTGCTCATTTTACTGCACAACGCACCTTTGTTCTCACAGTTGGAATTTTTTTTGCTGAGAAATTTTGTTTTGAATTTTCTTCTATGGTTTACCATTTGTGCTGGTTTTACATGTATGTTTTTAAATGTTATTACATATGATATATCATAGTGGTGTCATCCAAGGTTTTCTAAAGTTTATCATATCCATAGCAGATAGCATACCCCTATTGGTATTTGTATCTGTATCCAAAGCACTAGTTTTATGTTTCTATAATTAATTCTTCCACAATAATTGTCCTCATCCTGAAGCATTCAGTACAATTTGAATATTTATTCTCATTTTCTTGTCCTTGGTCCATTTCCTTAGTATGAATGAACTGCAGTAGGAGATTGTTTTCCCATCTTGTTTGGTTTTGTTTTCCAATGTATTTGCAGCATACCCCAGGGACTCATCCCCTGTCCTCAAGGACTCATGGCTCAGGTATGATTGTTATATTTCATTTGTCATTTGATACTTCACTTTTGTTGCAATCATTTCTATGACTATGTAACAATCAGATATTCTGTATTTTGTATGAAAAGCAATTGCCAATAATCTTTGTATATATTTTTGAATTATATAGAACAATACATAGCATTGATATAAGTATCTCATTGGTTGTTTCTTTACAAACCATTTTTGTGTGCACTTGTTTACTCTTAGTTTTGAGGGCATTCACCCTATATCCAAGGTCTTGCATTTTTTATGTTACAAATTTGCATTTAGTAAAGGTCTTACAAGAGATGTGCTCTTATGAACCACATGAACCTCTACTCATGAAAGATGAGTAATGGAGATTGACATGATATTTATTATTTTGATTTGGCAAATTTTCCTTTTTGAGCCAGTTTTCAGCTTAAATGGCACAATCCAAGGGTATCTCTTCCATAAGTCACCAAGGACATACACCCAACCTTGTTTGTGGGGTATGCCACATCCAACATGTTGGATGTGGTATATTATGCAATTTCAATTGAACACCCATTTTCTTTTAGCGCTTGAGTTCATCTCATTCAACAAAGATTTACTCGATATTAACATATAGTTGGTTCTTGAAAGATAATGTACCATGGAAAAACTGATTGCATAAAAATGAAAGAGCTAGAGAGCTCCAAAATGAATCAATCACATGACACTTTCATGTTTAACTTATCCAACACCTTGCATTTATAACTTTGCTAGAAAAAGAATTGTTATTTACATTAACGATCCTCCTAGAATCGGTTTAGGTTGAGGATAGCAGGGCTTGATCAATGCACAAATTGGAAGTATGCAACAACCAACTAGGGTGATGGGGTTCTTGGCGACAAATTACTTTTTGGTTTTGCATGTGTCATACAGGACCAGCTAACACAGACAATTAGGTCCCTCTGCCAAGAAGGGAAAATCACCAATTTTGTTGGAGATATCCATCAAATCATTTCAGAAAACAAGGTCAATGTCCAAGAAAAGGTAGATAATCAAATTGATTGGGAATGCCGAAGAAAAATTAGGCCAAAGGAAGTCTAAGGAAATGTCAACTAGGTCGGAGTGCCACGTCAACAACTATCAGGGGTGAATAGGAGGGGTGTCACAATAATTATGAGAAGCTGCAATATAGTGAGATTATCATAAAATTACGACATGATAGGTGGATGTAAAAGGTTATAGGAGGGAAATCAAGGATACAAGCATGAGCAAAAGAGATGGGGGAAGCTTTGAACACTGATTTTTTGATATATTATCATCATTTGATGCTACTAGATGTCACATTATGAAAGTGAATTTCTAGTTGCATACATTTGCCCTGTTGAAGTGGTCTAATTTATTTTTCACTATTTTGGCATATTGCCCAAATTTATAATTTTGTATGTGTTCTATTTTGCTAGTTCTATTCTGCTATAGTTTGCTATCATTGGTGTGGATTGCTATTGCTAGATTACCATAACTCAATTATATAACTTGTACAATACAGGGATATCTATATAAGTGGTATTGTAGCAGCAGCTTGGGCAAAAAATCTGTTTGCAAAGGAAAGAAGCAAAGGAGAACCTCAATGAGGACATATTTTTAGACAATTTTTTTCTACTCCTTTTTGTCCTGCAATGTCTTTCAATGATTTGTCCTCTCTAGAGTCCCCCGATGTGGATATTTGCGTTTTCGGTGCAGCATTAACCAAATATCAGCCCAAATTTTTTTCTCAAACCATGAATAAATTGAATGCTCCAACTGCACCATAGAACATTGGGTAAGATAAGGCTCAAATTCTAAAACTAGGGTTGTTGAGTATACCTTTCATTAGAATTTTCTCGAGGAGACGATGACAACCTTATAGGTTGCGAGTAAACCCTATTGCAACCCCCACACCTTCTCTTTGTGGGCCCAACCACAACTCTTATAACAATCCTTTTTCCTTAGAACCCTCTTATCAATCTGATTGCAACCATCCATATCTTTGTTAAGTGACCAATATGACCCCAAACTTTAAGATTTTTTGACCAACACTAGAGCAAAGACTTCCAAAACTTCTCTGGTGAAGACATTAGCAAATAGGGCTCAAGTAGATTTAGTAGAAACACAAAGCATGGAAATATGCTCAACTCTTCCACCACATTTGGAACAAGAGAATAAATCGTTAAAAGTTGAGAAGTGTTGACTTCCACACCACCATGAGAAGCAATAAGGAGAAGAAACAATAAACTCTTGAGGGAATAATGTGGAATTCAAAGATATGCAACTTCTAGATGTGTAGAATAATGCCATGTTTGAAGATATTAATTAGGAACCAAAGGCACCAAAGGAACTCAAAAATTGCATTGCCCGTACAAAAACTCTACACTCACATTCTAGAAGCTAGGTTCATTAGTGAAGTAACAACATCAAAAACACCATGGTAGACATGCAAAACTAATTTTAGTTGCATGGTGTGTCTTTTCAAAGTTTTGGTCCTTCGTGGAATAGGTTAGTACAATGGTTGGAAGTCAAATTCACCTTCAACTTTGGTAGAAGTGAAATATTATATTTGGGTTACCCCAGGTTAATTTTGTTTAGTATGAAGAAATTCTTAACCTAGGTTCCTTTTTTCAATACACTTCTTTAATCTAACATAAATCTAAGATGCACTATTGATTTATAACAAAGAACATGAACATCTATAAATTTTTCATTTAAACCAAACTAATGTAAACAATTTGGATAGGAAATAGAAAAAGACAAGAGAAAGGTTAAGAATGTGCATCCATCAAATATCTGGAAGTTGAAAATGATTAAATAACTTGAAAGAAGAAGACTAGAACTGGGAACATGGAAAATTTCAAATTTCTAGCATCAATTGGGACATCAACATTGGCTTGGACATCTTTGTAGAAGACCAACGCTCAATATGGGTGCTCTTGTTGGTTGTTGATGTTGTCTTGGCGCTCCTGTAGGCCACAAGAGTTATGATGTTGTTTGGGTGTTGGTTTTGGTCAATGATGTTGTCTGGGCACTCTTGACATTTGGGCATTGGTGTCTGTCTCTAAGGGCTTTGAAATTTTCAACACTTGCTTGTCTATATGTCTTGATCTATGTTTTGCTAATATCTCACCCAAAAGAGTCCCTATTATTATGTTATTACAATCTAAAGCTAAATGGGGAGGAAAAATGGGGTTGGGTTGTTTAGGAGTTTTCCTTAGTCAATCTCCTAGGTGGTATTTTTCAACCTTTCAACTAAATCCCTAGTGTGTTGAGAGAGTGATGTCTATAGATTTGTGCCTAAAGGAATAAAACCATAAGGGAAAATCTAACTATAGTGTTGTGTGCAAGCGATGGAAGGAGATAGGTGATGGAAGCTATTGGACTTGTTTAGAGAATTGAATAAGGGAGGTTGTGAAAAGATCTATGCGAAAACATAACAAAAGATGAGAATGCGAAGGAATAGGGATTCTAGGAGGTCATTGGAAAGGAAATTGGGAAGGCAAAGGGTGAATAGCAAAGGAGACAATGGAGAATAGGAGGACAAGGAAAATCTAGGTATGAAGAAGAAGAGATTGGCAATCAAGGATTAGAGGAAATGCAACTAGGGATCTCTTCTACCCATATCTTCAATGTAGTAGCTTCAAAAACCTTGTAGCATGAGAGAGTAGATGAAGAACATAGTATCAGGAGCAAACTTGTGAGTGGATACCTCTCAAATGAAACCTAATATGATTTTATTTCATGCCCAAGTTGAAATGACCATTTTAAAACATGTTAGGGGAACTTAGGAATTAGGGTTATAGCCTCATTTGAAATTTCAAATGCGCAAAGTTAAGCCATACACCAACATTCAGATTGCATAGGTGTCTAGGACACCGGTGTTTGGAGAGCACAAGTGTCTTTTCTGAGTTTGGGTTTGAAACTTTTGGGGTAGGTTTTAGGGGCTTGGAAAGGCTTAGAAGTGGTTGTAAATAGGTCCAATGTTGGGTAAAAGGACGAGAAAAGTGGCAAATGAATCCTAGAACACACCTATGGGAGTGGACACTAAAAGTACTGCAGAAACATAAGGTGGAGACTGCAAAGTAGGCAATTTGTTACCTTACATTTTGCTCACACTTTAGTGGGCTAGTGCAATTAGGTGAAAGTTGAAACAGTACACTAAAGTAAATACATTGTAGAAATTACTGAAATATATACAAAGGATACTACAAAAGGGATATATCTAAGAACTCTTTACTCTTATATCTTTTCTTCAATCCTCTTTCATCTTGGCATGTGCTCCAATCTTGCAATGCGCCCATGAAAAGAAATGAAGTTACCATTCATTTAGAAGAAATATGCTACTAAATAATAGAAGAAACATGATAAAGCTAATAGAAGAATAATGTTGTAAGCAATCACAAACATGTTTATTTCCTTAGGCTAACATTCTATTGAAATTGTACCAACCAATCGAGGGATCCATGAATGATTGCATAATAGGAGTAGGAAACAGGAGGCTATGGATGAGCCAAATATAGAATGTAAATTGAGAGGCAACTTGACAAAGGTATTGGTTATGTTGTAACTATAGTGAATTTTCACTACAGGCGACAAATTTCTTTTGCCTTGATTAGAAAATGTTTAGCATGGCTTGCAGCTAAGGTGGATCCTCGCCTTAGAAAATTTTGTAGTTTTGTTGGTGTGCATTGTGTAAATAATGAAGTTCTAAGGTTCAATTAGTGCGTGTCGTCAATTTGCCCCAAATTAGTCATCATTTGATGGTGCATGGGGATCTGAGATGTAGTGGATAGAGTTTTTAGTGTCGATCCTCGCCATTGGTCCATGTCGGTGTGATTGGCCCATTTGTTTTTCAGTTTCGTTGTGCTAAGTATTCCTTATTAGTTGTGGGGCCGACTTTATATTCCTATGTATTTCTATCCATGGGGTTCCCTAATAGGCGCCACGTGGTGTGTTCCCAAGGCTTTGAAGAAAAGGGTAAAATAGTTTCCCCTTGGAGCAGTGTGAGCCATTAGATCTTGCCACATCATATCCTATCCAATGACCCTTGAGGAATGCAACCTGTTCCTTAATCATTTTCAGTAGCATTAAAGCTTGGCAACCACTTTTTGAAGTCCATGGCTTCCTTAGAACAATTCAAAGGCAATTCAATGGCACTGGTACATTTTGAGTGGGACTTGAGCCCCTACATTTCAAATTTCATCTCGCAGATATCTTGTAGCATTCAAGGCTAGCAACCCCTTCTCTTGTGCTGGTCATGATAAGACATTCACCTACCTGACATTGGTGTGTGTAGTTGAAATTTATTTCTAGGTACTCTAAGCTGATCATGAAGGCACTCCAACCATTGACAAGGGCATTTATGCTCGCTGTCTTATTCTAATCCATCTTTTTGTCGCTCAACTCTCAATGGACTTTTCCTCCCACTGGATGTAGAATTCAAAATTCAAATGTTTTGGGGGGAAATCTTTATTGTGGGAAGGGTTTTTTTCCTATAAATAAAGGTCTACTTGCCTCTACAATTTAGATTCTACCTTGTATAGATAAAATTTTGAGTATTATGTATGAAGCATTTTCTTAGTTCTTTTGTAATTGACATGAGGGGAATCTCCATGTAACTTTCTAGAGTGGTTCATATTACTTTGTAAATGTTGTTCAATACAATTTGAAACATCAATATAAGGAGTTGTTACTCTAAAAGTTTGATTGTTATTTGTTGTAGAAGAATTTGTTTGACATATGCTGCTTATTTCATTTCTATTTGATATTATGCCATGTGTTGCAAAGCCCTGGTAGGGTACAAAATGATATCTATTCGGTGTGAGCCTTTCTCTTCTTGTTATTCATTTTGCATCCATCCCATTATTCCCTTTCAATTAGGCTCAAGCTAGAATAGGTAAGGAGCTGGCCTTTCAATCTCAAAGATTGATTGATAGATTTGTCCCACATCTGTGAGATTGTCCATGTTTGGTGGCCTTGTGTGGCCAATTTATCCTAAAAAGATATTTAGACCATCAACAGTTTATGGCATGCCCAGTGGAAATTTGAGTCTCACCCTAACTAAGGATTTTTTATGAAGTCTTAGTTATTTGCTTTTTGAAGCATAATTCTATTAATTCACCTTGTGATTTTGCATGCAAAGGGAGCTCCATGGTCCTTGAGAGAATACTGTTACTAGGTCTATTTCAGCATCACAACCTCAAGCCCTTGTGGATCTTTTATCTCTGAGGAAAAGACCATAGCCAAACCAAGCCCCGTCTCAAGCTAGACCCTAGTTCAAAATCCTACAACACTTGCAACTCAGTTAAATCCCATAGCCATAACTAAACTACGCCAACAACCTTTTGTGCCATGGAATAATGGCAGTCCTTCAGTTGCACCTATTGCATGGAATCCTAATCTGCTCAAAAAGTCCTTCCATTTTCTACTAGAGAAAATGCTATAACCCCTATTGAACATTTGCAAGATATAGCCAACCTATGTGCACATCATGATGTAACACAAGAGGCTATGAGGTTGCTAGCAGCTTCATTCAAGGGAGAAGCCTTGGACCACTATAGGGATCTTCCCCCTAACTCCATAAGATCTTGGGATGAGCTAGGAGAAAAGATATACAATAGATTTAGAGAGAAAGGAGATCACCTCTCCATGTTAGAGTCGTTGAGCACCATCAAGAGAGCTCCAATGGAAATTACTACAAATTTCAACAATAGGTTTCATAAAACTTGGAATAGAATTCCCCAAGGAATCAGGCCACCTTTCTAAATGGTATTCCTATGTTACTTAAAGGCTTTCAATATTGAAATTTTTTTTATGATTCAGTCAATGGGTTGCTTTGATTTGACTATAGCTTATGATATAGCTGTGAGGGCAGAAAATAGTTTGATTCAAGTAGGAAAACTGGCCCGTAGGCCCGCAATGCAAATTTTTTCTGATATATATTCCCCTTCTAATCAAACACCTCATCCTATTGTAGCCCCTATTCTTTAATCTCTTCAAATAATATTACACCAAGGAGTAGGAGGAAATGTAAGGCCTTCTTAGGATTGTTACTAATGAACTCAATACCCTCAAAAGGCAGCAAGCTATTTCTACTTTAAGGCCTTACTATCAAAATAATTTGGATAGCCAGGGCTATAGGCCTCCTAACTAATACCAGAACTAGCAAAACCGCTATCAAGGCTATTAGGCACCCAACTCCTAGATAGTTCTAGTGCAGATGCCTTTACAATATGTTCCACCTTATAACCCCACAGGATCTTGTCCTAGTACAGAACAACTTTATTGAAGACCAAGGCATGTGGTGTTATCCATGGGCTGACTATCATGCTTCAAGCTGTTGTCCAAGGGGGAACCCTCAACAAGCTATATGGGAAGAAAGAAGACATGCAACCTTAAGTGTGCAGGTCCAGGGAATCTCCCTTTAACCAACTATTTTAGAAGAACAACCAGTGCCCACACTAGAGTAGACCCTTGTCACATGGGATGAAGATGAAGTCTTTGCTAGTAACGAAGTGACAACCCCATTAGGAGAACTAGTAGTCCAATTTGAATATCCAACTAGAGCCAAGAAAAGAGCATTGGAAGAATAGCCTAAGGTTGATCAACCAAGCATAAGTGGACAAGCGACACTTGTAATCCAAAAGAAAATTGCCCTGCCACCCCCAAATAGCTAGGTGATGTGCCTAATTTGAGCTGACCAAAGGTAACTCATCCGTTGGTGGAAATACCAAGAAATCAATGGGTGCCTTATGCACCAAAAGCACAATAATTGCACCCTTCAACATGGTAGACCAAATGAAGAAAGCGAGGACCAATGTGATCCTATGGGAAATCTTATCAATGCTGAAGCAAATGAACCTGTTGAAGGAAGTTCTTAAGCAAAAAGTGAAAAAAAAGCAAAAGCATTGGCTACCATTCCTCAAAAGAGGACATTTCAAGAAACGTTGCACGTGGTTCTGTAGGTAATTGGCCTAGACCTAGGTAAACCTAAGCCTTCTCCATTCTACTCACTTTAATTATTGGAAAGAAATTGCTACGTAATTGTATGATTGATTCAAGGGCTAGTACCTTTGTCATGCATAAAAGACTAGCCAATGCCCTAGGCTTACTATATGAGCCCATGGGAAAGGGGGTCACTGTTGATGATTGTTTTTAGACAAGTCAACAATAGAGTAAAACACTGAGTATTCAACTCTCTCTTGAGTAAAGTCTCTCAAAGGCTAAGCTATGTGATCCAGTGAGACAACTTCAAGGTTCCATATTTATGATTTATAGTAGACGGACTCAGTGATTACATGTGATCTTGCTGATAATCACAAAGGGACTTACGTTAGACTTCATACTTTTATTTAGCTTATTCCTCCTTCAGTGTGGATGATATATCAATAATAAAGAAAAGCAAAAGATAAGGGTTTAGAAAGGCCAATCTAAGGTCAATGAAGTAAATGATGATGTGTGAATAGACAAACTCCTTGATAAACCTAACTCCACTTCGCCAAGGATGCCTACAACTACATGGAGTTGGTGCAATCTCTTAAGGTAAATGAATGGTTTTCAAATCATGAAGGCTTTATATAAACACCCATTAGATAGCGTAGCTCAAACAAGCATCCACAATCGAACTTATGCAAATAATGAGGCTCAGACTAGTTTTACACAACACTTCACCGGCGATGAATGTTAAAAGCATGAGCTAGGAGTTGATCAAATATCCAGTACAAACATACATTACATCAAAGAGCTTCTAATCTACTTCTAATCTACTTGAAACGTCTCTCCACTTCATTAAGATACAAGAAACCATGTTATTCCACAAGACAACACTTAAACACCAAACAAGCTCCAATGTCTTTGCATTAATCTTGAGAAATATTTACAACTTCAATTCCTCTCAGAGAATTTCGAGAGTCTCTTCTACTCTACTCTGCTTTCCTACCAACTGAACTACTATCTAATCATTTTACAAATGAGGCAACAAGGCCTTTTATAGAGGTCCAGAATTACAATGAATGGCTAGGATCAATTCACATAGCCAAGGGTCCAGATCATGCCACGTCAATAGGTAGTTACAACAACTTGCTATTTTTAGTACATAATAGAGGCAATGAAGGCACGTTTTCCAAGAAGACAAGGATAAGATGGAATCTTCTAGAGCATCTTCCACATGGACGTCCTCTTTGGCTTCTTGTTTGTTGTAGATATATTGAATACGACTGAATGATGTGGCGAATTATAATTGGATGATGATATGTACTTGCCATGTAGATGCCACCTCAACAAACTTGTGGATTTCAACTGTTAATTCAATTTGTTCTGTGGGCATATTCCCAAATTGTATCATCTGTATGATGTCTTCAAACATGATTGCTTTGAACTTGCCTTGTTCATTGTAAATAGAATGATATATGGTACTTGTAACTCATTTGACTAACTTTGTGTACTTTCTTGCAGGGTATGTGAATGATCTTCTTGGATGATACTTCTTGGAGAGTAGATATTGATGATAACATGAAGTAGAGTAGATGATGATGCTTGATTGAGTAGGAGACTCTTTTGATACTTGAAGATGGTGAGAACTTGAAGCATGGTGGATGAAGGTCTTCAACGAAGAAGTTGATGAAGTGGTCTTGAATGATGAACTTGATGTGATGCTTTAGAGTAGCTACATGATGTCTCCTCCTTAGTAGTAGCCTTCTAACCTTTGACTTCAATCTTTGCCCATTGGTGATTCCAAGTGTTTGCTCCTTGAATGACTCCTCAGCTTTGTTGATTCTCCTGCAAAATAGAGAAACAATATTAATCACTTTATAACACAGGAATCACTTTAACATGTAATAATCCTACTTCAAATCTAGGTGCATATAAAGGTAAAAAGAGGAGCAAAGGGCGCCTAGCACAAGTTAGTTCCATATTTGTCATTTTAAATGGTTTCAAACAATTATAAAGGCTTAAAATGATCCCTCCTCTCAGGGCGCCCACTCAATGATGCAAATTTAGGTGTTCTTCTCTAAAGCGCCAATCTGGGTTGCAGAGGTAGAAATAGGCACCTATCACACTTAGCCTGCTTCTTAGCATTTTAAATGATTTCTACTCATGTTTGGACTTCACAAAGACTTCTTCCATAAGGCGCCTACACTCAAAGCTTTCAACACTTCTCTTTTAAGCCTCATGTCTTCTAGGCGCCTAAACTAGTATGAAAAGACAAGAAATGCGCCTAGCTTACTTAAGATGATCATTCTCACCTCTAGGCGCAACTTTAGGTTGTAACAAGTGTGAAATGGCGCCTTGAGATAGATGAGTGTCTCCTTCACCTTTTAATGTGTTTAAACCTTGTAGGTGTTCTTAAAAACTTCACCCAAGCTAACAATCTTTCAAAGCTTGTATATTCAAGTGGATTTCATCCTAGGCGCAATTTGAGGTTTGAATAGGTGGGAATAGGCGCCTAACTCATAATGATAAATCATGTTCAGCTTGAGGCGCACTCTAAGGTAAATAGGGACACAAATTAGCGCCTAGGACTACAAGGATGAATCAAATACTTGCTCAAACTTCATCAAAATACCACTTCATCCTTAGGCACTCCTTTTCATGATTTTCATGCACTTAATTCCAAGGCGCCAAAATGGGTAGTTTAGACACAAAAATGTGCCTCATTTAATGATAGTCTTAAGCCCCTTATCTAGGCGCATTTTGGTGATGAGTAAAACATGAAATGGTGCCTAAACTTCCCTTGGTAAGTTTTAGTCATTTGGAGGCTTCTAACACTAGGCGCTCCTTTTGGGTCTCTGCCTTAGGTGCCAAAACAAGGTTATTCCATTGTCAAGGCGCTAGGATTGGATTGGAGAGATGAAGATATGCGCCTACACCAAATTGACTTGATATTTATGACTATTGTGATTCCAAACCATTGGGAAGTCTTAGAATGTTTCCCTTCCTTCAAAATGTTTACTTATTGGTGTCAATTCATGATTTTCTTCAAAGGCGCCACTTGGAGGTGGTATGGACTAGAAAGTGCGCCTTGGCTTCTTTGGGACTAATTCTTGACATTTAAGGGTTTCATCTTATATCCAAACTCTCAGGAGACTTCCTTGCCTTTAGGCTCCAGAATTTATGATTTCAAACTTCCTTGATTGCTAGGCGCACTTTGTAGCTGTTCCAGAGAGATCTTGCGCCTAGACTTACTTAGTGAAATTACTCTAATGTGACTTCATTTGAGGCGGTAGGATGAGGTTGAATAGAGGCAAAAATGCGCCTAACTTAAGATAAGGATTTTGTGAACTTCAATCACTCATAAGAACTTCAAAGAATGGCATTCTCCTTTAGGCGCAATTTGTCATTGGTTTAAATCTCTTTCATGCTAAGGCACCAAAATGGTCTCTGGAGATGAAGAAATGCGCCTTAACTCATTTGAATGAATTTTGGGCTTTAAAGGTTTGCAAAGTGTCTTGGGGGGTTTAGTTCTTCAAGGCGCCCATTCTCTGCAACTTTTCTAATGTCACTTGTTCAAGGCGCAACTTTAAGGTTCCTTGAATGATAAAATGCGCCTTGAGTTCTAGGTGGAGTTTTGCGTCACTGCAAGTGGAGAAATGCGCCTAAGGTCTAAGAGCAAATTTGCGCCTAGAAATGAAAGTCCCCAGGGTAAGGTATATTAAAAAATATATTTAATTATAAGTTTCTTATACTTTAAATATTTTTCAATATACCTTTCAGGATGTTTGAGATAGGTCTTGGATCCATCGGATTTAACACGTAGATTCTAGATTTTGAGGGATCCACCAGATTTTAGACTCAGCCAATTTTTAGGATTTTCAGGATATCAAACTTAGTCAGTTTCAGGATCTCAGAACATACATTAGGATATCAGGACATCAGGGGACTATTGGACTCAAACACCACTGACTTCATCATGAAATAAATCTAAGACATCTTCCAAGACTCAATGCAAAGCACATGAGCTTAAAAAAAGGGGGTCCCCATTTGCAATGGGGCGATGTGTGATTAGGTCACAACAGTCTTCTAGTTAGATAGTAACCCTATTAAGACTATTGGAGTTGTTAGGAACCTTCTTCTCACTCTTTAAGCTTGTCCCACTATCACTGTGTTAATATTTGGTGACTGATCATGCTGTAGGGGTTGCGGGTACACGCAACAAGGTAAATTTTGGTGACTTTGTTAGCCGCGGTTTCCCCCCAAAATAATTAATGGGAGGAGTGTAGGGGGGCGGAGCCCCTCTTGTGGGGTCCGGATGCGAAGCCCATGGTGGGGGTCTAAGGGCAACGCTCCCAGAGGGGGTTGCTAGGGGTAGTGCCCCCAAAGCAGAAAATGCCTAATATTTAATAAAGGCGTCGACGATTAGTTTGTTTATTGGCCGACATGGAAACCCGACTTGTGTTAACCGCCAAAGAGGCTTGTTAAATAGCGGTTGGAGAATGTGGAAGGTCATGAGTCAAATACGAGATTGTGAATGTATTTCTTGTAGCATAGCAGTGGTATTGAGCTGCAAGGTTGTTGGTTGTAATCGGTTTTGATTTACTGGATAATAAAATACTGGATCACTGTGTTTGTGGATGTAGCCCACATTGGGTGAACCACGTTAAATCTCTATGTTCATTTGTGTTATTCTTCATTGTTATTTCTATGTGTATATTTAAATTTACATATAATTGCTAATGTGTATTGCTCCGGTCTGCCATTGAAATCCTAACATAATCCTAACAATTGGAATTAGAGCCATATTTCGGTGAATTGGTAGGGAATTTCAGATTTGAGTGGGAGCAATGGAAGAAGGCAAATTGAAGGTCGAGAAGTTCAATGGCCAGAATTATCAATTATGGAAGATGAAGATGGAAGATTACTTGTATCAGAAAGATATGTGGCGGCCATTACAAGGAAAAGCGAAGAAGCCAACCTCGATGCCAGATGAAGAATGGGAGATACTGGACAAAAAGGCACTGAGAACCATTCGGTTGTGCCTTGCACCATCCGTGGCATTTAATATATCAAAAGCAACGACTATTGATGACTTGATGAAAGTGTTTGAGCAATTGTGTGAAAAACCCTCAACCTCAAATAAGGTATTTCTTATGAAGTGTTTATTTAACATGAAAATGACTAAAGGAGGATCTGTAACAGACCATTTAAATCAATTCAATACAATCACTAGCTAATTAAATTTTGTAAAAGTGAATTTTGATGAAGAGGTGATGGCTCTCTTGATTTTATGTTCTTTGCTAGAAAGTTGGAATAGCTTGGTCATATGGCTGTAAGTAACTCTGTCTCTGGTTCAAATACATTGAAATTTGATGATGTTGGTGTTATCCTTAGTGAGGAAATGCGACGAAAAAACACAGGTGAGACTTCAACATCAGGTAATGTTTTGAATGTAGAGAATAGGGGAAGATCAAAGGAGAAAGGAAAAAGCCTAGCAAATCGTGGGAAGTCACAAGGGAAGAAAGTCAGATCTCAATCTAGAGGAAGGAAGGATTGCTGGCACTGTGAAAAGCCAGGACACTTGAAGAAAGATTGCTAGTCTCGGAAAGGCAAACAAGGAGATGAACAACAAGATGACAGTAAGGAAGCTAATGTTGCAAGTAATAAATTACAAGATGCTTTAATTTTGTGTTTAGATAATGCAAATGATTCTTGGGTAATAGATCCAGGGGCTTCGTTTCATGCCACACCCCAATTTCCTAGATTATGTTCAAGGTGATTTTGGACAGGTATATTTGGGTGATGATGAACCCTGTCAGATTGTTGGAAAGGGGAAGATTAAAATCAAATTGCAGAATGGAAATCAATGGTTGCTGCAGGAGGTAAGACATGTTCCAAATTTAAGGAAAAATTTAACTTCTGTAGGACAACTGGGCAGTGAAGGCTACATAGTTACCTTTGTAGACAAGGTCTGGAAGGTCACTAAAGGTGCATTAGAGTAACTAAAGGTGAGAAGGTAGGCAAATTGTATTTGTGTACTGGTAATACTTATTCTACCCTTGCTGCTACAGAAACAACTATTGCAGGGACAGTTACAGAAGTTGTAGGGACAACAGAGACACCTACAACAGTTGCTGCAGGAACAAATGCAGAACTGTGGCATCATAGAATTGGGCATATGAATGAGAAAGGGATGAAGATCCTTCACTCTAGAAAGTTGCTGCCAGGATTGAAGCAGATTGACTTGGAGTTCAGCGAAAATTGTGTCTATGGAAAATAGAAAAGAGTCAGATTTCTCGAAGTTGGGAAAGAAAAGAAGAGCAAGAAATTAGAGCTTGTGCATTCAGATGTTTGGGGACCAGCTCAGGTATCGTCTCTTGGTGACTCTTGTTATTATGTTACTTTTATTGATGATGTAATTAGGAAAACATGGTTATATTTCCTACAAAGAAAATCATGTGTTTGAAATTTTTAAGAAATGGAAATCTTTGGTTGAGAATGAGACAGGGAAAAAGATGAAATGTCTCAAATTTGATAATGGAGGTGAGTATTGCAGCAGAGAGTTCGAGAACTACTATTCATACAATGGAATTCGTAGGTAGAAAATGGTTCTGGAGACCCCACAAAAAAATGATGTGTCTGAGAGAATGAATAGGACAATCATGGAGTGTGCAAGGAGCATGAAGTTGCATGTTGGACTGCCTTTAAATTTCTGGGCAGGTGCTGTACATACTGTTGTTTATTTAATTAACAGAGGACCTTCAAATCCTTTGGATGGTGGTATTCCAGAGGAGGCATGGACAAGTAAAAATGTAAACTATTCTTTTCTGAAAACCTTTAG
Organism: Cunninghamia lanceolata; assembly: GCA_027924645.1. Lineage (NCBI taxonomy): Eukaryota > Viridiplantae > Streptophyta > Pinopsida > Cupressales > Cupressaceae > Cunninghamia > Cunninghamia lanceolata. Next base: position 393,195 of record BSBN01001480.1, read on the forward strand.
TTGTGAAGCTTTTGTCTATGTTGAAATTGAAAACAAAACCAAGCTTGGGCTAAATCTCTAAAATGTACCTTCATTGGATATGGGATAGATGACTTTGGTTATCGGTTATGGGATTATAAAAATCAAAATATTATTAGGAGCAGAGATGTCATATTCAATGAGAAGGTTATGTACAAAGATCAGCTGTAGGAAAAGAAGTATGAATAGGCAAGAAAGGAATATGTGGTGCTGGATGAAATTCCAGAAAACAAATTTTCATTGGTATTTGATGCTCAACAACAACAAGATATCCCACAGACTCCTGCAAGTGTTAGACGTTCTACAAGGTTAAGTAGACCTCCAAAAAGATTCTCTTTAATTATATTCTATTTTATTAACTGATTCTGGTGAACCTGAAGGATATAAAGAAGTAGTGTAGGTAGATGCCAAACAACAGGGGGAGCAAGACATGCAAGAGGAAATGGATTCCTTGCTGCAGAATCAAACTTGGGACTTAGTCCAATTACCTGCAGGTAAAAGAGCATTGCCTAACAAATGGGTTTATAGGTTGAAGGAAGAGGATGGAGGCAAGAAAAGGTATAAGTCTAGACTTGTGGTAAAAGGTTTTGCATAGAAAAAGGTATAGATTTTGATGAGATATTTTCTCTGGTTGTAAAAATGACTTCAATTAGGACTGTTCTAAGTATCGTGTCTGCGGAAGACTTGCATCTTGAATAGCTAGATGTGAAAACAACTTTTCTCCATGGGGATTTGGAAGAAGAGATCTATTTGCAACAACCATAGGGATATGAGGTCAAACGTAAGGAGGACTTAGTGTGTAGGTTAAAGAAGAGTTTGTATGGCTTGAAGCAAGCACCCCGACAATGGTATTTGAAATTTGATAAGTTTATGGCTGAACAAGGTTACAACAGATGTCATTCTGATTATTGTGTTTATTTTAAAAGATTGGATAATGACAACTATATTATCATGTTACTTTACATTGATGACATGCCTGTTGCGGGGTCTAATATGCAGCATATTAATGAGCTTAAGCAGAAATTAGCAAAGATATTTTCTATGAAGGATTTGGGTGCAACAAAATAGATTCTTGGAATGAGGATCTCATGGGATAGGAAAAACAAAAAATTGTTTGTCACATAGTGAGTATATAGAAAAGGTGTTGAAAAGATTTAACATGTAGAATGCAAAAACAATTAGCACACTTTTGCCTAGTCATTTTAAATTGACTAAAGAGATGTGTCCAAAGACACAATAGGAGGAAGACATAATGTCTAAGATACTATATGCATCAACGGTTGACAACTTGATGTATGTGATGGTATGCACAAGGCCAGGTATTGCACATGTTGTTGGAGTTGTGAGTAGATATATGAGCAATCTGGGAATGGAACATTGGACTGCGATAAAATGGATTCTCAGATATTTGAGAGGTACTGCTACAAAGCAACTCTGTTTTGGAGGAACCAACACTACTCTAAAAGGATATGTTGATTTTGATCTGGCGGGTGATATAGACAGCAGGAGTACTACAGGGTATGTTTTTATTGTAGGAGGTACAACAGTCAGTTGGATTTCAAGATTGCAAAAGGTTGTTGCACTTTCAACCACTGAAGCTGAGTATGTAGCTGCTACCGAAGTTAGCAAGGAGATGATTTGGCTGCAACGTTTTCTGGAGGAATTGGGCCAGCATAGGAAGATAGCCCATTGTATATTGATAGCCAGAGTGCCATTCATCTTGCAAAGAATTCCACACTTCATTCGAAGACAAAGCAAATTCAGATCATGTACCACTTCATTCGGTCAGTTTTGGAGGATGGTCAATTGAAGCTTGAGAAGATTCACACAAGTGAAAATCTTGCAGATATGTTCACGAAGGCCGTGACACGAGAGAAACTGGTTTCCTCATCAGTTTCCGTTGGCCTTCTTGACTGATAATGGTGGAAATGAAGAACCGGCTAGTCCAGGTGTGAAATCCAATGGAAGCTACAGGTGCAGCGGATGCTCTAGGATCAGTCTCCAAGTGGGAGATTGTTTGGTGTGGAGCCTGATCAGTCCCCAAGTGGGAGATTGTTAATATGTGGTGACTGATCATGTTGTAGGGGCTGTGGGTACACACAACAAGGTAAATTTTGGTGACTTTGTTAGCCGTGGTTTCCCCCCAAAATAATTAATGGGGGAGTGCAGGGGGAAGAGCCCTTCCTGCAGGGTCTGGGGGCGGAGCCCCTACTGTGAGGTCAGGGGCGGAGTCCACGGTGGGGGTCTGGGGGCAACGCCCCCAAAGCAAAAAATGCCTAATATTTAATAAAGGCGTCGACAGTTAGTTTGTTTATTGGCCAACATGGAAAACTGACTTTTGTTAACCGCCAAAGAGGCTTGTTAAATAGTGGCAAGAGAATGTGGAAGGTCATAAGTCAAATACGAGATTGTGAATGTATTTCTTATAGCATAGCAGCGGTATTGAGCTGCAAGGTTGCTGGTTGTAATCGGTTTTGATTTACTGGATAATAGAATACTCGATGGTTGTGTTTGTGGATGTAGCCCACATTGGGTGAACCACATGAAATCTCTGTGTTCATTTGTGTTATTCTTCATTGTTATTTCTGTGTGTATATTTAAATCTGCATATAATTGCTAATGTGTATATATTTAAATCTACATATAATTGCTAATGTGTGTATATTTAAATCTGCAACACCCCCGACTGGGGGCTTGGGGGCAACACCCCCGAAGCAAAAAATGCCTAATATTTAATAAAGGCATCGACAGTTAGTTTGTTTATTGGCTGACATGGAAAACAACTTTTGTTAACCGCCAAAGAAGTTTGTTAAATAGCGGCTGGAGAATGTGGAAGGTCATGAGTCAAATACGAGATTGTGAATGTATTTCTTGTAGCAAAGCAGCAATATTGAGCTTCAAGGTTGCTGGTTGTAATCGGTCTTGATTTACTGGATAATAAAATACTGGATGGCTGTGTTTGTGGATGTAGCCCACATTGGGTGAACCACGTTAAATCTCTGTGTTCATTTGTGTTATTCTTAATTGTTATTTCTGTGTGTATATTTAAATCTGCATATAATTGCTAATGTGTATTGCTCCAGTCTACCATTGAAATCCTAACATAATCCTAACACACTATGCCCCAAGATGTTATAATAATTGAGATACCAACCATGTTTGGGCTATGCTTAGCCTAGGACTTCACAGCTAAGTTTGGTGATTACCTATCCCTTGATTGGACCCACATGTTCCTAAGAGCAAGATACAAAACCAAGATCAAAATCCCAGTTGAGCCCATTGTGCTCCACCATGTTGAGCATGAGCTAGAACCAAAACTAGATTTGAATTGTGCACAAATAGCTGTAGAAGAGCATCCTCCATTCGACTTCTCAGCAGATAAGAGGATATTAAGTACAATGGATAGCTATTCCATTGAGTTATCAAAGAAAGACACATTTGATTTGTTTGAAAAAACTAGAATGGGGACCTATATAATTCATGAAGAGAACTCGCTTAACCTAGAAGTATCAAAACGAAAACCAAATAGTGCCGGTATATGGAAGTTATACTTTGATGGTGCCAAGTGTAGAATTGGAGCGAAGACTAGCATTTCTCTAGTTTGCCCACAAGGAGAAATATATCAACAATCCTTTCAAGTATAATTCAATTGCACAAATTTAATATTGTTGAGTATAAGTATTAGTCCATGGCTTGTGATATGTAGAAAAGAGAGGAGTAAAATTGCTGCAAGTCTATGGTTATTTGAAATTGGTGATTAAGTAGGTTAGATCTCAATGTGTGGCCAAGAACTTCCTAATGAAAGCCTATAAACACCGAGTATGGAACCTATTGGAATCCTTTGATGCCTTGAACTTCTAGGGTATTCCCAGAAAGCAAAATGTAGAAGCAAATATGATGGCCTTGATTGGTTCACAATTTGACCCAGTGGAATACTTGATAACACACAAGGATCATGTCAAAATAATCGTAAGGCCTACTATCCTTGACAATAATTGTCATTAGTTGGTATTCCATAATGACAAGCATATTGCTCATTCATCCAACAATCTAATGAATTTGTAGAAGAATTAACCCTCAAAATTGAAGAGGCATAAGGAGATCAAATTATCCAACTAAAAAGAAACATATCGCTTAGGGGAATGATCACCTTGGAGAGCATGCTTAGTCCTGATGATTCTTGTAGAGACAAAAGGAAGATAGCTACAAACAAGAAATATTACAAAGATGTAGAGCTCTCCCCTGGTAGATTAGTTAAGATGGCTAAAGTATGTACATCAATAGAAATGGAGTGCCTTGTTAGTCTTTGTGCCACATATGACTAGGTCATGGCATGGCACTATGAGGGGCTAAAAGTCTAGCATGTATATCATGCAACATAAATTGAGCTTCGGCCTAAATCTCAAGCAAGACTAGTTAATGCAAAAATCGAGCCAATCATGAAATAGGAACTAACCAAGCTAGTCAATTTAAAAATCATATATTCTATCAAGCATTCAACCTAGATTTCCAACCTTATCCCTGTTAGAAAGAAGATTGGTGAGATATGGCTTTGTAGATTATAGAGACCTAAACAGGGCCTCTCAAAGATCACTACCCTCTACCCTCAATGGAGCAAATTATGTAGATAGTAGTAGAATTAGACAAGTTTCCAATGTTGGAGGGTTTCTCTAGCTTTAATTAAACATTAGTGAAAGAAGAAGATCAACACAAAATGACATTCACTACTAAATGTGACACTTTGCTTGCCAAAAAATGCTTGTTGGCCTATCCAATGCAGGAGATGCATTTGAAAAGGTAATGGATATTGCCTTCAAAGACTTAATCAATGAAACCATCTTGGTTTATCTTGATGATTTAACTATTTGCTCCAAGAGCAAAGAGGACCATTTTGATCACTTGGAGAAAGTATTTCAGAGGCGTCAACAATTTGGGATTTTCTTGAATCCCAGGAGTGTAGTTTTGGTCTTTCAGAAGGGAAGTTATTGGGACATATAGTATTTAGAGAAGGTATAATCGATTCTGAAAGGGTTCAAGCTATCATTGAGTTTTCACTTCCTCAGCATAAGAAGAGCCTACAATCTTTCCTTAGGAAGATAAATTTTGTAAGAAAATTCATATTACATTTTGTAGGTATAGTTTGGCCTATAACCCTCATGCTTAAAAAGTATTATCCATTTAGATGGATAGAGGAGGGAAGGCTTTTGATTAATCAAAGAGGCCATTTCTAAGGTCCTAGTGTTGATAAATCCTGATTTTACTAAGGATTTCTTGTGTATGTATATGGCGGGCAAACTAGTATAGTTGCAATGGTCACTCAAAAAGGAGAAGCCAACCCAGATGAGCATCCTATTGCATTCTTCAACCAAACTTTGAAAGATAGTGAGGTAAAATATAACTTTTAGAAAACATACATATGCCTTAGTAAAAGCCCTGAACAAGTTCCAACATTTAGTCTCTTACAACAAAGTCACTACGATGGTTGTCTACCTAAGCATAAAAGAGTTTATCCTAGGTGGCATGATTACTAAAAAGAAGGCTAGTTGGACAATTAGGATCCTTGAATATGACATTCTCACTCAAAAAGGAGAAGCCAACCCAAATGATCATCTTATTGCATTGTTCATCCAAACTTTGAAAGATAGTGACATAAAATACAACTTTGTAGAAAAATAGACATATGCCTTAGTAAAAGACTTGAAGAAGTTCCAACATTTAGTATCTTCCAATAGAATTAGTACCATGGTTGTTCACCTAGGCATAAAACATAATATTCTAGGTGGTGAGATTAGTGAAAAGAGGGCTAGTTGGATAACCAGGATCCTTGAATATGACAGTGATGTGAAGCCCACAAATTTGGTCATTTGGGAAGGGCTCTATGTCAACACTTGGTTGAAGATATTCTTATTCCTAAAGACTTGAAAGAGATGCAAGAGAAAGAAAGAGAAACTTGCATGGTTAATGAACTAGAGCATGGGATTGATTGGATTGACGATAGAACCGGATTCTTAGAAATAGGGTAGTATTCTGTTGATCTAAATTCAGCCAAAAGTACAGCTTACAGACTACAAGCAGAACCATTTAGATTACTTTGATGGCGTGTTGTTGAGATGTGTAGAAGAAGAAAAAATTCCATTGCTCCTAAAATAATTCCACTAGGGCCTTTCAAGTAGACACTATTCAGCTCAAATCACAACAACCAAAATTATGAGAGCTGGATATTATTGGCCTATAATGTTTTGTATGCCCATAGATGGGCAAGAACCTACCAAGATTGTCATTTTCATACTAATAATAAGAAGAAAGCACCACTTCCCTTGAGGCCCATCTTTGCCAACCAACCCTTTGTTCAGGGGGGTTTGGACTTCATAGGAGTCATCAATCCACCATCAAATGTTGGTCATAAGTTCATATTGATGGCCATTGACTACTTCACCAGGTGGACTAAATCTGTAGCATTAAAATAATCAATCGAGGCAATCATTATTGACTTCTTTAAAGGCATTATCACTAGATTTGATATTCTTGAAGTTCAATCATCACTGTCAATGCTAAGGCATTTGTTGGAGTAGGTATTACTAAGTTTGCCTTGAGATACGACATCTTTTTAAAAGCTTCATCAAACTATTACTCCCAAGGAAACGGATTTGCAAATTCAACCAACAAGAACCTACTAAGAATTATCAAAAGAGATGGCTTGGACTTCAAGAGACAATGGCATCTACCCCTCAAGAAAGCTTTGTGGGCAGATAGCATCATGCCTAAGCAATTTTTAGGGACTTACCCTTATGCTTTGGTTTATGGTAAAGAGGCAATATTTCCTACTTCAATTAAGCTCCCAGCACTAGAAATCATTTACTAGCTTGAAATAGAAGAAAATGGTGCAATGATAGTAAGGTTAGCTGAACTATTGTAATTAGAAGAACAAAGAGAAATAGCCTAGGATCGAATGAGTAAGCATCAAGAGATCATCAAATGATGGTTTGATAAGCGTGTTGTACCCAATCCAAAACTCAATGATTATACTTCATGTCTCTTTTTGTCATCGATTTATGTTGAGTCAAGGTCAGTAATAGTCGTTTCTCATTGAGTGGTAAGGTTGTCATGTCAAGGTCTAGTATTTCTACTAACAATTTTTGCAGATTACTTGTGGTTGCATTATTTTGAGTTCAAGATGAATAGATTCTTGAATAATGGTGACTAAGGCTTGCATCTGAAATGAAATGGGTTAGTAAATGACTAAAAGAATTCCAAAAACACATTTGTGTGGAAAATTGTTTAAGTAATTAGTGCCTAGTAAATGCAAAGAATTCCGTTAGCAAGCAAAAGAAATGTGATAAAGTGGGTGCACTTTAAGCTTGTCATTGCAAGAGAAAATTGTGCTTAGATCATGGCAAAAGAATGAATGAATTGTGCATGAATCATGATGATTTCATTGAGTGATTTGTGCTTAGGTAAAAGAGAAAAGATGAAGGTATTGGGTGCACATTTTAGTTTGGTCGATTAGTAAAAAATGCACCCTAAAAAAGATGAGTTTATTAGTGATTCATGCTTAAAAAGATGAATGCATTCCATGTGCAAATCAAGTGGTGCCAACATCAAAAAATTGTGCTTGAAAATCACATTTTGATTAGAAAATTGTGCCTAAACCTTGGTCATGCACATGTCTAGGGCACAAAATGAGTTTGGTTTAATGAAATCATGGCTATGCAGAGATGTGCCCATGTGAATAGGTGCACAACTCTAAAAAAGTGACAGGAATGGGTTAAAACAAAAGGGTTTACAATTGCGTGCCCATGTGTGAAGGATTGATGGATTTGTGGATATAAAGACTGACTATATTTAAAGAGGCTATGACTGGTATGTTAACATGTAGTTTTTCTAAAGACAAAAACATAAGTTATTAATGAGATTCTCCCTTATCACGACTTTCTCAAATGAAGATCAATTATTTATGGTGTTGGGAATTAAGGTGTTTCAACCTTGGTAATTCCTTGCATTATTTATGATTGTATTTATTTATTAATTGTCTATGTTGTAAATTAATTGTAAATTCCATATTGTCATTTTGTGGGATGTGGCACGGTGATGTGTCATCCTACATGGAAGATGACAACTTGTAATTTTGTCCTCACATGAGGAGATAGGCGTCCCACTTTGTGGTAGGAGTATTTTGCTATGTGTCGGCATCTTGGATGTTGTGTAAGGGAATGCTTGATCGAAACGGTTATGACGGATTCCTATGACGAAGTTATGACATGTAAGAGTCAGAAATAGAAGCTTATAAGACAGGTGAAGACATGTGTCATGAAGCATCTTTGAAAAAAGCATATTTGGGCGCCCCAAGGTGGACTATGACATGTTGTAAGAGAATATGCTATTTATAGCCTGTGTATGACAGATTCTCTTACAGTTGTAAGTTGTAACTGCTATGACAGATTCTATGACAGTCATAAGAGTCGTAAGAGCATCTATCATAGCCCATTTTGGAAATAGGCGACCTTTTTGGGATGGGAGTTGTGGACAAGTGTCAGGCACATTCTACAATGTTGACCAAGTGTCCTTAGGCGTGGGTTTTGGGCCATGAGGCCAAGTTGGACACCCATTCCAAGATAGGACCAATTTTGCCTTGTATATTCTATATAAACAGGTGCTTGGAGTAGTATGTGATTTACAGGTACTGTTACGCTGCCGGATTGACTCCAGATACGAGTGTCGAAGACTCCTGAGAGCTTTCATTGCAAGTGTGTTGTAAACATTCTTTGTTCTGATAATACATTGTGCAGGTTTTGGAGTGTGGGGTTTTTCACCCGATAAGGGTTTTCCTCAGGATAAATTTGAATTTGCACTCTCCTCCCCTCATTAGATTAAGTGTAGGAAGCGTTTTCTGCACACCTAGCTTCCTTTCAGTTGGTATCAGAGCCTGACCAGTTTTGGTCTTAGCTGTTGAGTAGGGGTTTTTTGAGCTAATCTTAGGTTGAGTGGGAGTCTTGTGCAGAGTATTCTGTATCTTATTGCAGCAAGGAGATGGCAACCACATCTGGAAGGTTAGAGGTTGAGAAATTCAATGGCACTAATTTCGAGTTGTGGAAATTGAAGATGGAGGACCTACTTGTTGATCGTGACCTATGGGAAATGGTATCTGGTGTAAAACCCGCAGCAATGCAACAAGCTGATTGGGACCTCAAAGATCGGAAGGCTAAGGGTCTCATTAGACTCTGTTTAGCTGACTCTGTTCTGTTGAACATCCATGAGGAGAAGACAACGAAGGATCTTTGGAAGAAGTTGGGTGATGTTTATCAGGCCAAGTCCTTGGTGAACAAACTCTTCCTGAAAAAGTTGTTTGCTCTGAAGATGGAAGACGGAGGATCTATTGCGAACCACATGAATGCTTTCAACATGATCGTTGCACAATTGACATCTGTGGGTGTGAAAATGGAGGAGGAGGATCGTTGTATGACCCTGCTTTGTTCTTTGCCAGATTCGTGAGATCATCTTGTAATGGCTATCGGAAGCACCACTACCACCTTCAAGATGGAAGATGTGGTGTCCTCATTGTTATCTGAAGAAATGCGAAGGAAGACATTTGAATCAGCCAAAGAGGCTCTTGCGGTTCGTGGAAGACCCAAGGAGAAAGGGAAGAAGAAAGACAAGAAAGCTAAGAAGGGTAAATCCAAATCTCGTGGGAGATCCAAATCTTCTGGAAAGTCCAAGGCTCTTTGTTGGAACTGTGGTAAAACTGGGCATTTCTGAAAGGAATGCAAAGAGGAGAAGAAAAAGAAGAAAGCTCCTGATTCAGATTCTGACAAGTCACAAGATGATGGTGATGCTTTTATCGTAGCCCTGGCAACCCATGCATCTGATGATGTGTGGCTGATTGACTCTAGTGCATCATTCCACATGACCTCGCATCGAGACTGGTTTACTAAGTATGAGTTTGATGGTGGAAAGGTGTACCTGGGTGACGACTCTCATTTGAAGATTGTTGGTCGTGGAAGAGTCTCTATTCGATTCCTTGATGGACGAGTGAAGGGGATCTCTGGGGTGATGCACATCCTAGGCTTAGCACAGAACTTGCTTTCTGTAAGTATGTTGAATGATGTAGGTGTGCAGGTTGTCTTTTCGAAAGAAGGATGCAAGATGATTAGAGGAGCTATGGTGCTTGCTAAGGGTACTAGGAGAGGTACTCTGTTTCAGCTGGAGGCATGCATTTCACAATGCAATAGTTCTTCTGACTCAAGGAAGAGGGCAGCAGTCACTTCATCCCCACCATCTGAACGAGCAGTGAAGAAATCTGTTGTTTCTAGTCCTGATGGTTGTAATCATGCCTTGGAAGTTAAACTTCCTGCTGAAAAGACAATGTTATGGCATAAGAGATTTGGCCACATTGGTGAGAAGGGTCTGCGTACCCTAAAAAATAAAAACCTCATTGAGGGGTTAGATGATTGTAATCTTGAGTTTGACTTTTGCGAACATTGCATATATGGCAAACAAAACCGCGTTCAGTTTTATTCGAGTTCTCATAAGTCTTCTGGTGTGTTGGACCTTGTTCATTCTGATGTATTTGGTCCTGTTAATGTTCCTTCATTATCAAAATCTGTATATTTTGTATCTTTCATAGATGACTACAGTAGAAGGGCATGGATTTATTTTCTCAGAAGCAAATCTGAAGTCTATAGTAAGTTTAAGGCCTTTAATGAAAATCAGACTGGTAAAAAGATTAAGTATTTGAGAACTGACAACGGTGATGAGTTTTGTTCTACAGAATTTGATAAATATTGCAAGGAACTTGGGATTGAAAGACATAAGACAACTCCATACACCCCGCAGCAAAATGGAGTTGCAGAGAGGATGAACAGGGCATTGATGGAGAAGACTAGGAGTATGCTTAGTGGAGCTGGCCTAGAACAAAAGTTTTGGGCTGAAGCTGTTGCCACTGCTTGCTATCTTGTAAATAGATCTCCTACATCAACTCTTGTTGGAAAGACACCCATGGAGGTGTGGTCTGGTAGAAAGCCTTCAATAAGGCATCTACAGATTGTAGACCATTGTGTGTTCCTGTTTCTTTGGGAACAAAGTTGTCTGTTGAGGATTGTCCAAAATCTCCTAGTGAGGTGGACATGAGCAGAGTATCTTATGCTAGTGTTGTTGGTAGTTTGATGTATACTATGGTATGCACAAGACCAGACATTGCCCAAGTAGTGGGAGTCCTTAGTCGGTTTATGGCTAATCCTAGACGGGTACATTGGGATGTAGTTAAGCGAGTGTTCAGATATTTGAGGGGTACTTCCGAGTATTCCATTTGCTATCATGGCAATGTTACAGGACCTCCGCATTCTATTGATATTTGTGGATTTGTGGATTCAGATTGGGTAGGTGACATTGACAGCAGGAGATCCACCAGTGCTTATGTGTTTACACTGTTTGGTGGTGCTATTAGTTGGATGAGTAAATGACAACCTGTGGTTGCTTTGGCCATGACAGAAGTTGAGTATATGGTAGCAACTCATGCTTGTAAGGAAGCCATTTGGCTTAAGAGATTGTGTTCAAATATTGGTGTTGATGCAGGTCAGATCATGATCAGTTGTGACAGTCAGAGTGCAATTTGCCTTGCGAAGAATCCAACTTCCATGCCAGAACAAAGCATATTGATATTCAGTTTCACTTCGTGGGAGACATGGTAGAGGATGGGAAGGTAAATTTGGAGAAGGTAGATACTTTGAAGAATGTTGCAGATGCATTGACGAAGTCAGTGGGCACAGAGAAGTTCAGATGGTGTTCGGAGTCTATGGGCCTCTCGGCCTATAGCAGTTAAATCCTGTTATCCTATTGGCTCTTACAAGGTGTTCGACAAGTGGGAGAATGTTGGGAATTAAGGTGTCTCAACCTTGGTAATTCCTTGCATTATTTATGATTGTATTTATTTATTAATTGCCTATGTTGTAAATTAATTGTAAATTCCATATTGTCATTTTGTGGGATGTGGCATGGTGATGTGTCATCCTACATGGAAGATGACAACTTGTATTTTTGTCCCCACATGAGGAGATAGGTGTCCCACTTTGTGGTAGGAGTATTTTCCCATGTGTTGGCATCTTGGATGTTGTGTAAGCGAATGTTTGACCGAAACGGTTATGACGGATTCCTACGACGAAGTTATGATATGTAAGAGTCAGAAATAGAAGCTTGTAAGACAGGTGAAGACATGTGTCATGAAGTATCTTTGAAAAAGACATATTTGGGCGCCCCAAAGTGGACTATGACATGTTGTAAGAGAATATGCTATTTATAGCCTGTGTATGACAGATTCTCTTACAGCTGTAAGTTGTAACCGCTATGACAGATTCTATGACAGTCGTAAGAGCATTTGTCATAGCCCATTTTGGAAATAGGCGACCTCTTTGGGATGGGAGCTGTGGACAAGTGTTAGGCGTATTCTACAATGTTGACCAAGTGTCCTTAGGCGTGGGTTTTGGGCCATTGGGCCAAGTTGGACGCCCATTCCAAGATAGGACCAATTTTGCCTTGTATATTCTATATAAACAGGTGTTTGGAGAAGGAGAATTAGTATGTGATTTACATGTATTGTTACGTTGCCGGATTGACTCCAGATATGAGTGTCGAAGACTCCTGAGAGCTTGCATTGCAAGTGTGTTGTAAACATTCTTTGTTTTGATAATACATTGTGCAAGTTTTGGAGTGTGGGGTTTTTCACTCGATAAGGGTTTTCCCCACGTATATCTTGTGTCTCTCTTCTTCTGTCTCACCTTCTCTATTATGTGTTTGCTGCAATATCTCATGTTAATGGTTTAAAGTTGATGTAATAGTTAGGATAAATTTGAATTTGCACTCTCCTCCCCTCATTAGATTAGTGTAGGAAGCGTTTTCTGCACACCTAGCTTCGTTTCATATGGCGGAGTGACCATTTAGGGGAAGCATAAAATTTTAAATAACAATACAAAGACCAAGGCATAAACAATATTGTTTTTCATCAAAGGTGTTTCTGTCTAATTATCAATCAAACACCATTGAAATTGCTTAACTTCGAAAGTTTTTGTAAGTGATTACTAGTAGTAGTTTGATATGATCCTCTTCAAGGATGCCTAATTGCGAACAATTTACATCCTTTGGTCGATTTACCTTTCAGAGTTTCAAAAGAATTGCCATGATTGAAACAAAAAAGAAAGCTTCATTGGAATCATCTAAGGCTGCCACCAGAGAGGTTTATTTATAGAGTCAGCTATTGTTAGGTTGTCTATCTATAGAGTGGTTGTCATGTGAGAGATGTGAGTGTTAAGAGATAGTATGTAATAATTTCAATCACTAGTTTATCTTGCAGTCGCATGGATGAGATTTTAGAATTAGGGGATGAAATAATTTGTAATAAAGCTTGCATCTATGCAATCTAGCTATTCCTAGGGCTGAAGTTCGATTAATTTTCTTCATTTATTTTCATGCAATGCTTTGTAAACAATATAAATAGGTTCCATTTGTACTTATATTTCTAATGGGAATTCTCACACTTGCTTGTTGCTGAAATTGTTGTTCACTGAATATGCGTTATTGTTAATCCAAAATCTGTTATTTGTTCAATAGAATTTATTAGGCCCATCTTTCTTTTAAATTACTATTGATTGTTTTGTTATATATGCTCAAGTAGATTAAATTGCTTCTAGCAAATTTGCAAGTTTTGTATTGTAGGTCTATTCGAAGTTGGAAATTGTAGCTTTGTACTAATTCCTTCAATTAATTTACCAAAGTGTTTTTGTCTTCATGTTTAAACCTATTCAATCATTGTATACTTGCATTGTCCAGTCTCTAATTTTAGCTAAACAACACAAATGTCGAGTTGTAGGATTTATTCAATAAAAAATATAAAAATTGTTTGCCTAAGTTGAAAAGCGTCTTAGCCTTTTTTCTTAGGCAAATCCAAAAGGACATGCTTTTAATTTTATTTAGCATGAATGTGAATCACCCTAGAAAACCATGGTAAAGATTGTGAATAGTAAGTACATATTGTTCATAGTAGGTTAGTTTTTGTTTTAAGGTAGCTTCTCCCTCTAATTTGAAGAGTTGTTCTATTACACATCGGTTCTGTTTTGTGTTGCACTAAAATGTGTGAATTTAAATGTTAAATATTTTTTGGTGACTTTGCTGGGGAAACAACATAAGAATACCATCTTATCTATTATGACATTCAAGTTTGGCACAGAGATTTCAAAGTTCATAGAGATATTTTTCAGCTTCAAAAGAAGAATCGCTACAAACTATGGCTAATTAGAAGGGTAATCATAATAATAACAATCATCCATCTCCATTGCTACCATGGGAAAATCAGATTGGTTCATTGTCATTAATAGAAAATCATGAGCTTCCTCGAGGATCAAGGAATAATTTTCCAAAATTCTATGGCAATGTCAAGCAAAATCAAGCATATTTCAACTTTCACCTCTGCATGTGGAATTTTGAATGTAGATATGAAGATGTTGTAGTTCACTTGTTTGTGGAAACATTACAAGGCACAATAGCTGATTGGTTCCACCATCTTATAAAATTGCCAATTTTATTACTAGTTGGGCATTAATGAGTGATAAGTTTCTTGCAAGGTTCAAATTAGTTGAAGATAGTCATATTTTGCTCGCACAACTCTCAAATGCCAAGAAAGACAAAAGTGAATCTATGAGGGAGTTTGTTGCAAGATTCAACTGTCTAGTTTCTAGGATTGCTAACACTCTAAATCCTTCTTTTGAAGTTCTTCTAAGTTGTTTCATAAATGTTCTATCTTCAAAAGTTGTTTTCTTTCTTAAGACAAGTATTTGTTGACGATCTTTCTTCTTCAGCTCTTATGTCCTACTTAACTGGAACAATCAACTCTTTCTTCATATCTTGCAAAGTCTGTAACATCTCTGACAAAGATTCTCGAAAAAACTTCATTTTTCTGTCTTCCATACTTTCTTCTTCTCTTCAAGAAATTTTTGATTTTTATGTTAGAGCACTGCACATTATCATGCAACTACTGAACCTATCATGCAACTAAAGATTTGCAACAAGGTGTTAGCTTCCCAACAGGTTGGCAAGATCACCATCTCTGATACCACTGTAATGTCCCTTGCAAGATTGTTAGCTCAAATCCTCTAAATGTTTGCGATCACTCAAATTCAAACTCTTTTTGATCACCTAGTTTTCGATGTGGGCAAGGTGAGAGAATACGGAAATCAGAATGCGGACAATGGAATATAATGATAGATATTGGCGGCAAGCCATCCAATTTACAGTTAAAGCAAACAGTAGAATTGATCAAGGCAAATTCGTTGATAATGAATGCAAATTCCGAATGAAGCCAAATTAGCTGAATGCAAGCAGAATTGCGTCAATGCCAAAATGATAGACTAATTCACCCAATTCCAATATATTCCTAGATAGCGAAGAGATTAGAACAAGGGTCTAGTGGTGAACCGACCAAGACCTTATAATGATAAGCTTGAAATTCAAACAATTGGGGGCAAGCTGTCTAAATTACAAAGCAACACAATAATAAACCAATTGTAGATGGATCGTCTAGCAAGGAAAAATATTCAGGTTGCTGCCTCTATCTCCACGCAATTAACAAAGGATTATTATTGCGACTATTTAGCATCGATCACTTCTCCAAAAGAAACAAATTATGTATTTTAATGCCTCCAGTATATCAAGCTACCCGAATATGAAGCCCGATGAATAAGGAATAAGCAACAAATATTACTATCTTAAACACCTTGGAGAATGAATGCGATCTGCTACAATCATTAGCAAATTTGGCCATACATATGATTCAATATATGGATCGTGGCATTCATAACAGAAGATTCAACCAAACGTTCATCATAATAGGGATTCTTTGATATGGTGACCTCCATTTGGAATGAACCTCCCCCTTTTCAAATATACTTGGCAATATAAGCTTAATTGATAGATGCGATTAAGGCACAATCTACATTCTATGCGTTTTAAAGGTGGATGTCAAGACTTCAACAGTTGCGGTTGTACAATGACTCATAAAATATTGCAATCTGATTAATAGTAAACAACTGCCAGGGATTAAACAATCTAAAAACCATTCATTGTGACAGTAAAAAATGGTGGATTCCTCAAAATGGGCAACTTGTATTCATATGCCCAAGCACAATTAAACATAAACATCATCAACAATGACCAACATATACTTTCAATTTATATACAACAAATTCCTCAGTGACCCAACTCAATTTTGCAAATAGAGAATACTAAGACAAATAATGCAAATACATTCTTTCTTCAAATGATACGACTAGCATAAGGAATCATAACCTCAAATGGTAGGACTGCGTAAATGTTTGGCCCTTGACCGTCATCAAATATCAATCAGACCAACAATAATATATATATATTCAAAGCAATACCATAAATCATTCCAAGAAACTCTCACAAACCCCAAATTGAAACAACACTGAAATCCCAAAATTTGGAAATTGAAAAGTTCACACAAACTGCATCTGAAAACAAACCATTCAGCGCAATGGAAATCCCTGAATGGAATTTCCCAAATGACTAGGAGGGTTTTCATCCTCGAAATCATTCTTGTCAATAGGGTTTTCGTCCTAGGGCAAAGAAAGATGAACAAAGTTCAATCTCAATAACAGGGGTTTTGGTTTTTCCAATTCGTCCTCTGTTCCAATGCACAACTCCTCTTTTTTATAACTTTTCAAGGGAATATATTTTAATTTATTTTCTTTTTTTTCCTATTTTCCCACTCAAACCCTAAAGTTGTCTTTTTTACATAAAATCACTTTTGTACCCCCATACCTAGCAACACTTTAGAAAACAACTTAAGTTGCCTTTTAAAATCACTTTGAGGAACCTTTAACTTCAACAATAAAATATAAGTTGCCTTTTAATTAAAATAAAATTACCTTTCAGGGAACTTAAACTAAACTATTAAATTATTTTCAGAGTCCCAAAAATGGGACATGATAGTCCACGCTTCCTAAAGATTGCTTGTCCTCAAGCAATGTTGATTTAGTTCTCCAACCCGTTTCCGACTGAATCACTCTGCAAATTTCAGGATCCCAAATCAATCTCAAGAACTCTTCATCATGCTTTCGTTGCACCACTCTGATACAACTGGAAGCTGAAATTCTTCTATCCTCCTTAATGTTGTCGAGCAATCTTCTTCATAATGTGCTATCAGATCCATATAGGTTTAGTTCATTACAAATTGCAATGTTAAGAGATAAAGCTAAATCAAAATCAATGCAAGAAGAGAAAATTGCTGCTGTTCTATCTAATAAACCATTAATCTTGAATAGAGGACGGCCCTTTGTTCTTGATATTAGTGTCTCAATGAAACACCTAGGTCCCATACTCTTATGTGTAGACATATTTGAATTCTTTGACCCTCCTTCTGACAATAAATTTGTGTAACATGGAAGGACTGTAATGATTTCAAATTTCTACAGATATCGTTGCTTTCATGCCTTGAACCATAATTATGAAGATAATCAAATTGCTTACCGTTAGTTGCTGATTTGAAAATTTCAGCAAGATGAAAACCAACATTAGTATCCTTTGAGGCACTTTTCTCAAGTGCATGTCTCTTAATAGGGTCATCTTGGAACTCCACCTCATAAACTTCTTGATTTCCCAATTTGAAATCATAGATTTATTCACAGTGCTGGTCTTCCTTTATTGTTGCTTAAGAAAAATTAGCACCTTCATTTTGAGGTCTCAAAAGGTTTTTCTCACTTTTATTTTTACAACTTTCTTGCAACTCATCCTTATGTAGCATAAACTCAATCATCAGCAGATTGATGGATGTAAGATGGATAGGAACAACATTCTCACTTGTGCATTCAACAAGTGATGCTTTCTCCTATCTCACTTTGTGCATTCAACAAGAGATTCAAGCCAAAATTGTTTTACTTCTGTCTCCCATGACTCACAAGCTAGCGGAAACAAAGCTTTGAATAATATATATCATTGTTGAAACTCAAAACATGCAACTGCTGAATCTGACATGTAGCCATCGAACACTTACATGCAATCGCTGAACACTGACATACAACAGATGCAATCTGCAACAAATGGTTATCTTTCTGAATAGGCTAGCAAGACCACCAGCTTTGATACCACTGTAATAGCTCCAACTATTTTTTTAATATTTTTACAATATTTGAAAGATGCAATGCAAGTCCTCACACTTTTTGATCACCCAAATCCCAATGTGGGCAAGGTGAGAGCATACGGTGTTTAGAAACACTATCTAGTTGAATGCAGTGTTGGAAAAGTAAATAGATGGCATAGCTGATCAGAGCATACAGGTGGCATAGCTAACCAGATCAACACCTCTTCGGCAGACAAGTATGTGTGTATGCACAAAGCCATTGGCAGATTACAAGTAGGTCCAATCAAGCCAAATTGGCCGATAACAAACGGACCTGATCAATGCCCAAACAGACTGATAATGATATGTAGATGCAAATAAGGAACCAACTCCTGCAACTCCTATTCAATTCTACCCACCCTGATCTCCAAATTAGCCACAACCTCCTTGAACTTAGCATTATTCATAAGAAGATCTCTCTAGTTCAGAGATTCCTTCTCCTTTTTCTCTTTAATCATCTCAAGTTATAGGTCTTTTAATTCTTTATTCATCTTTTTGTTCTCAATAATCAACCCTTTCATGATGCTCAATTGGGTGTTCAGAGTTTTCTCCAAGGTCCCCACCCTCCCTAGGATTTCACTAACTAGAGCCCTTAAATCAAGAATTTTTGGTGAGGCGATAGAGGCAAGAATTGAATTGGGGGCTCTAAATATCAACTTGGATAGCTAAATCCTCCTTAGTAGCAGTTCTCGGGAAAATTCCTTTACCAGACTCAATACCATGCCCAGAGTTGATCTTTACACCTTTAAAGGGAACATATTTCTTAGGATCATTAGAAGCCATTGGCTTCTTTGCCTTGGGGCTGGGTTCTAAAACCTAACAATTAGTAACCCCCTTTGATTGACCTCGACCCTCCTAAGAATGGGTCTTCTTGAGAATGGGTCTTGGAATCCGTCACAGGGGGTTTTCCACAGGAGCTAACCTTCACAATACCAAGGGGTTTTAGGCCAAAAAGGTCTTTGTTAGCAATTTTAGGGCCAATAGTAGGTTTACCCATCTGGAAGAGAAGCAAAATAAGGGATTGGTGTATAGGCATATCGTTCTTCTCCTCTTGGTAGTCCAAAATAGTTGTCTCCAAAGACATAAGCAAAAAAATGGAATGCTCATTACTCTACCATGCCTAAAATGATTTACCTAGGAAAAATGATAGGAGTATAGTTTCCTGTACTTGCCTTCATATTTCATTATCTGTATGTAGACTTCCTCCCATGGAGGGGGTAAAGACGTCCTCATAATGCCATCCTCCATCTCATGAATTCACTCGTCTTTGAAGAAAGCATAGATATCTCTCTTTCTTCTCACGTCCTTGAAAATCTTTAACCCCTCAGTAGACATGCCAGTAACTTTAGCCACATTGTTTTCCAACACCTCTATGGTGATAGCCCTCATAGTGATAGTTCTGTCCCTCCAAGCATGAGTGAAATTGATTGACAAATTGGAGTCATTGCCCTTAATCTTTTCAATATAATAGATCAAGCCCCCTCTCTTCAAAATAGTCTAGACAATGACATTCCTCTTCAGAGCCTCATAGGACGATGGCTCTAGCCAAAGATAGTCAACCCCCATATTGCCTCCTTCAAGCTGCTGACTTTTCCACACACAACCTTCCTCACTGCAAAGCCAGCAAGCCAAGGCAGAGAAATCTCTAGAACATATGTGAATAATGTGATGGAAATGTAGGGAAATATAGACTTGCAATCATTAGAGGTGAAAATGAATTCCGCACACATGTTTGTGAGATAGTGCTTATGGGGTTTGCTTTGATATCCCCTATTAGATGATCTAGGAATGATAATGGTGGTACTTGCCTCATGATCCAAAGCATAAAAACCAAACTCTCTCCACAGGGTAGTTAGTCCATCATTAACTCCCTACCTCCACTTAATACTGTTTATTAATTACCATTAGCATCTGCATTTAACAAAAGACTAATAGGCCTAGGGAGGTCTATGGACCTAGTCCATTTATTTAAATCATCACTTGAAACTCCCCTACTAGCAAACCAATCTGCACTACGATTGCCCTCATGGTAAGTATGAACAATTTTTATTTTCTCAAAATTTTGTAGAAGATTTCGGGCATTGTCAATGATGTTCTTAATGATCTATCTGGGTATGGTGGTATCATTAAGATAGTTGATGATGTTTAGTGAATCATCCTCTATGATAAGAAGTCTAATGTTTAGCTCCGAAGCCAATTGAATACCCCAGAGGATGGCGCTCGCTTCCGCATAGTGATTCATTTGAACACCTAGCGGCCTTGCATATGCACCCACAAAAGCCCCCTTGTTGTCTTTGATCACCCCTCCACCACCATCTTTCCTGGGTTCCCCTTTGATTCTCCATCAAAGTTTAGCTTTAACTAAGCTTCTGGGAGTCTAGTCCACTTGACTAAACTCTGATCAGTCTTTTTCTTGGGTAGTGTTGATGATTGTTTTTCGACAAGTCAACAATAGAGTAAAATAGAGTATCTAACTCTCTCTTGAGCAAAGCCTCTCGAGTGCTAAACAAAGTGATCAAACAAGATGACTCCAAGGTTCCTTTTCTTATATTTCGTGAGGGATAACTCAGTGACTTAGTATGATTTTGCTGGTAAACACAAAGGGACTTACACAATTGTTTGACAACTTGTTGTTTCAATGTAAAAAGGCAAACATTCAGAGTATCTAAGCGCTACAACTTATGACGTAAGATATGGCAATGAAGTACTTGATCCTAATTCTAACCAAATCAATAAAAGAAAAGGCAAAAGATGAAAAGGTTCAGTAACACTAATCTAATTCTAGATGTAAGGGATAATTACTGCTCAAGTGAAATCAAACCAAATCTTGCTTTGCCAGATCAAACAACTACACAAGATTGATGCTATCTTCTAGGGTTATACAAGATGTTTAAATCACTTATGCTCATGAAGAATTCAACAAACATAGAGATTAGAGTTAAGCTCAATTTTGTTCAGACCAACCATACACTACAATTTGCAAGCCGCAAACTACAAATGGTGTGAACATATAGATTTTACCACAAACAATAATGAAGCCTTCCACCAACTAACATATACTTAAAGAAAAATTAATCTAATCTTAACATTCGCTTGAAGAGATCTAAACCATGCAACACTTAGAAACATATATAGAATCACCAAACAAGGAGTCTTATATTATTTCAAAGAGCTCTTGCAACAATTTTTAGTCTTCTGTCGTACAAATGAGAGCAAAAGGAGCCCTTATATAGACCTCAAGAGTGTATGAAGGGTCAAGATCGATCGGCAAAGCCAGTGGACCAAATCATGCCACATCACAAGTAGTTATAACAAACTCCTATTTTTAGTATATAAAAGAGGGAACAAAGGCACGTTTCCCAAGAAGATAAGGATGACAAATCAATAGCCTATGAGGAGTCTCCATGTGAATAACCATCACTAGTATTTTGAGATTCAATGAATCTAGACACTATCTGCCTGACACCATCAAAAGGTACACTTGGCGTATTTTTAGTGGTTCCTTCAGCTTCAATTATATCATCTGAATAGAGGCCAAGTGTCTTCTCCCAATCAATCATCCTGCTTTGTTGGCGCCAAGGTGGACAGCAAGTGAGAATATACTATCAAGCTTCTCGTCAGAAACATCATCCTCCTGGAAGTAGACAGCTTGAACTTGTTCTTTTATATTATCAAGAGTCATCTCTCCAAATGGGTTACATATATTCATCAAAGATGCATGTATTCCATCTTGAATTCTTTGAAGTGCACTCCTTACTCTTGACATACCAAGAAGAGAAGTCATATGTTATGCCTTCTTCAATCACTTCAGCATGTATCAAATCATCAACTGAAGTCTCCATCAAGCTCTTCAAATGTGGCATGTATTGTTCCTTGATAACCTTGAACTCAACACAAACTGTCAGCAATGCAAGTACCCTTTTCTTAAGATCAGCAATCTTATCATACACTTGCATGATATCTTCCAAGTGTATATATGTAGTTTCTTTTGACCTTTTCATCGAATCTTTCAATCTATGAGACGAAGACTTCAACCCTTCAAGATGTACAATTGTTTTTGGAGGAAGAAGAGATGGAGGTGTAGAAACTCTCTCCTACTGACAGATAGGAGGAACCAAGTGCTAAATATACTGCTCCAAGGCTTGACATCTTTGCTCAGCTTTAATTCTACCTTCTGTCTCTTGCTTTATAATAGCTCGAGCATTATCAATTGAATCCTGAAGTTCTTCTACTTGTGTTCTAGTCAATGGACCCAAATCTATTGTATTGATGTCATAATCTTCAGGTGTTATATCTTCTACATTCTTTTCAAGCCTTGGCACTGCTACATATACTTTCCTTACACCTGCTTCATCTTTGGTTATCTTTGAAAGAATAGTTGCTTTCTTCTTTGGTTTTTCATTAGACATGTCTAGAAGCAACTCTTCAACTGGAATAGGAGGATATTTCTCAACTTCACAACTTTCCTTAATTCTATCCTGCAGCCAATCCGGCAACGATGAAAGATCCTTTAACTGTTGTATCTGCTTTCCTTGTACAGGCAATGATTCTTCTTCGGCTTCATCCTTGTCTTCAGTGTTAGCCTCATCAATGATCTCAATATCATGTGGACTTGAAGGCACTTCTTCAAATGGAGTATCTGGGACTGCATCTTCAACATCTTGTACCACTATGTCTTGATTCAGTGGAGTATCTCCTGGCTGTCTTGATGAAGCAGTTTCAATACTTATTCTTTTCTTTTTCTTGCTTGATTCTCCTTGTGTAGATTCAAGTTATTTTCTTTTCTTTGCTTGACTTGAATCTCTTTCATTGTCCTTACTTCGCGAACTCCTCCCAGGTGCACTATGCTATTCCTGTTGCTCAATTTCTCCCATCTTGATGTAAGTGAGTTTCTTTCCCTCATCTATCAATGCTTGTACTTGCTCTTTTACTTGTTCCTCAGTGATAGCAATGATAGGCTCTATCAATCCTTCATCATAAACCCTTTCTCTATCAGCCCAGTTGATGTCATAAGGCAGGTTCCGGATCTTATCGTATTCATCACCTGAAAGAGTTCTATCATCCTCTAATTAATTAGGAATCCTTAATACCTTAGTAGCCCTCACTAGATCCCATCTTAACCTTGAACACTTTTGCATCCTGATATCATCATCATCAATGGCATTAGCCCAATGATCTTCAAGCTGCTCAACATGCCGGTAGGAAGAATATGACTGCTTAATAGCTCCGTGTGGATCGAAGTTCTCCCTCCTTGAATCATGAAGATGCAGATGATATGCCTGAAGCTCAACCTCTGAATGTTCAGTTGCTTGAAGTGATGGACATGAATAATATCTCCCTAACATAAGAGGAAACTGAACCCCAGCCTTCTTTCTTGCCCTTTGCATCTTATGGAATTCTAACAACTATCTTGAAACTTCCAGCAACACCATCCTATTGGTAGGATACCTAGGCAATCTGTATGGAAAGGATGTGAAGCCTTGAATTCTGATATAGGTAAACTTGTCATATTGAATGTAGTACCTTCCATATTGCTCAATGAAGTTCCTAGCAACACCTGTTAGTCTCCTATGCAGTTCTCCTCGCAACTTTCTCACTATGTAAATGGCGAAGGCATCATTGAACCTCTTGTAATGATTGATGTTCTTCAAATGGAGCTGAGGATAACACTGATGTGATAGAATCTATCCAGACTTTGTACCTACTTCTCCTTTAGATGTTAATCCTTTATAAACCACATTTCTTGCCAGGACGTAAACAAGATAGGAAGTCATGAAGAATGATTTTGTTTCATCAAACCTTTCAAGTTGCTCATCAAGGCAATGACTTATAAGACCAGCCCAATCAACCATCTTATTCTTTGTAAACACATGATCAAAATAGGTATACATCCATCCTTCAAAAGTAGATGATTGAGGCCTACCTGTTACTCGATTCAAGAACATGATGAAGTAACTTATCTCTTGTTTGAAGTCTACCTTGTGAAACTTTGGATCTTCAGAGTTGTATATCTTGATTGATGAATCTATCATCCACTTCTTCCTCACTTCTTGCATATAGTGCTTGGGGTTGCCTTCAAAAGTACATTGGGCAGTTGTAGGACAGATGCACATTGCTTTTTTGTTTGGGATGTTGAAGACCTCCTGAATGGCTTCTCTTTGCAGGTAAGCTAGGACAGTCCCGTCTTTAGCTATAATTTGTCTTTTCTGTTTGTCATAGTGCTGAATACATTCCAACACTAACTCAGTGCTAGGTAAGGTAGGTGGAAAGCATGCTGCTTGAACAATTCCACTCTTCGCAATGGCCTTGATGTCTTCATTCCTCGTGACGGTGAGCAAGAAATCCTTCATCTCCTCCAAGTTGACGTGTCCCATGTTGGTATCTCCCACGTTCTTCCAATGAGTTTCAAGCTTGGAGTCGGGTATGGTGGACTTGGCATCCATCTTGATCATCACTTGCCTCTCCTTCGCCGTCATGCCCATCTATCTACAAAACAAGACTCGAATAAGTGAATTGAAATGAAAAATTTGACTTCACAAACCTGATTTTAAGATGATAAAACTATGAAATTTAGCAAAATCAAGTAAAGAGAAGACAATTTTATGAAGTAAAAGGTGGCTGAAACATACCTTGTACCAATTTTTTGACTTAGAAAATGCAGATTTCTGTATAAAATGATGAAAAATCAGTATTGAAATGACAAAAATCAGATATAAGATGCCAAAAATCAGTCCTCAAAATGCAGGTCTGCCTTCAAAATCTGCTCCTCCTCCTTAAGAAATTCACTCCTCATGCAGATTTGCAATATGAATTATGTCAAAATGAAGAAGGGCGCTCTTGTTATATAGTGATTTTACTCACATTTAATGCTGGTCGGCTAAAAGGAGGTCGGCCTTAATTAGGCATTTAATGCAATTGTTTTAAAATTTCAAAAATCTAGAGCACCAAAATAGGTGATAATCCTTATGAAGGGCGCCACAAGCTATCCTCCTCCCTTCTAGGCGCCATTGAGGATGGTAATGATAGAAGGTGTGCCTTGAATGATCCAAAGCTATTCCTTTGTTTATCATGTTCACAACTTTGTTTCATCTCCAACCTTTACTCACTTCAAAACTTAATGATTACCTTGCAGGGCCTCCTACTTTGCTGATTATCAATCAAGCCTCCAAAGTGCCAATATAAGGTGTTCTAAATATGAAATGGCGCCCTCCCTCAATAGTCACCTTCCTGTGACCTTCAAGGCGCTTAAAATGTTATCTCTCCAACCCTCCGTTTTCTAGGCGCTCAAACTTGATGACTTGAGTAGAAATAGGCGCCTTTGGATGATGCTCAATTGGATGCATTTACTCCACTAAGAAACTCAAGATGACTCTTTTAACCCATCATACACTTAGGCGCTCAAAGTTGATGGTACTAGTGACAATAGGCGCCTAAAGTCTTAATGCAAGGTTTTAGTCATTTAGAAGCTCCTAACACTAGGCGCCCATTGAGGTCTCTGCCTTTAGGCGCTCAAATGATGTTATTCCATTGTCAAGGCGCTAGAATGAGGTTATTCCAGATACAAAGTGCGTCTAGGGTTGAATTGATCTTACACTTAACTATTTGATGATCTCAAACAATTACGCAAGCCTTAGAAGGCTTTTCTCTCCCAAGCGCCCACTCCTAAATATGATTTCACCCTTAGGCGCCCACTCTTAGATATCCTTGAATGCAATTTCAATCTAGGCGCTCATTGAGGATGGAGTGACAAGCCAAGGTGCCTTAGCTTAATTGGTCTATTTCTTTGAATTTTGATGATCTTGACTCTTAAATACCAACTAATCTCATGCTCTTAAGCTTTCCTCTTACAAGGTGCCATATTAGGATGCTTCCAGTGTGAAATAAGACCTAGTTTCCTTTAGTGATGTTGATCTTTTAAAGGCGCACTAGATGATGGTCTAGGTGTAAAATAGCGCCTAGCTCAAGATAGGCAATTCAACATGCTAAGTCAATCCTCTGAACTTCAAGGAAAGCTAGGTTTCTCAAGGCGCCATATTAGGATGGATTTAGATTCTCTTGTCATGCTTAGGCGCCAATTCAAAGTCATTCTGAAGGCAAAACACGCCTGGAATCCTTTTGACTTAGCTTTTAATATTTCAACAAGTTTAAGCAATGGGAGAGATCTTTAAAATGTTATATTCATCAAGGAGTCCACTCAAAGGATTGTTTCATGTCAATTCTTCCTAGGCGCCAAAGTGTGATTAGATGACATGGAAATTGTGCCTAAACTCCAAATATTCAATCAATCTTCATATACATACTTCTCTCCTTTAAGGCACTCAAAGTGGTTAACTCATTCTTCAATTCCCTATTCTAGTTGGTTCTAAGACCCTTAGGCGCTGATATTCACTAATTCAAACCTTCAAACACTTTTAAGGCACTCAAAGTGATGTCCATCACCAATCCACTCCTTAGGCGCCCAAAATCATGAAGCTTTAACTTGTCCATTTTGAAAACTTCAACATAGGGCGCTCATGATGGTGATTTCTTAGTCTAAGCGCCAAAGTGGAATACCTACATCAGGGCGCCATTGTCTTAGTTGCTCTATGTAGAATGGGCGCCCAAAAGGGATACTTCAAACATAGGTTGGCGCTTCAAGTTTTGGGCGCTCATTTGGGATAGTTTCAATGGCAAGGAATGCCTAGAACTCATCTTGAGTTTTGGCCATTTAAAAGCCTCTAACATTAGGAGCTATCCACTGGAGGCTTTGCTTCATGCCCCATCAAGACATAGATACCTCAATGAAGGCCTCCTAAGCTGGACACTCTAGGGCGCTCAAAATAAACTATACCAATGAAGTTGGCGCCTCACACTCTCTTGTCATTTGAGTGAGTCCTTTTGTTGCTCTCAACCCACATAAGACTTAGAGCTTATCCTTTGCTATGCGCCATTACAGATGGTCTAAGTGAAGAAGGGCGCCCAAACTCATTAATACCTCCAAGCATTCATTTGAGGATCACATTCTACCTAGGCGCTCAACAGCGGTGGAACAAGTAGCAAAGTGCGCCTAAAGTGCTTCATTAACTCAATATCTTCAATACACTTACCTTTAGGCGCTCATGATGATGATCTGAATAAACCCTCCAATCTTGACCTTCAGGGAGTCTCTATGTTGTATTTGCAAGGTTTGATTAGTTGACCGACCCTAAGGTGGACTGACTCTAAGGTGAAATGAACAACTTACCTAGAAACAGCTAATGCCATGAAAAAAAACTGGGGGGTCCCCATCATGATGGGGTGATGTGTGATTTGGTCACAACAGGTAGATGCTCTTCTAGGGAAAAGCTTAATTTCCAATTTTGGGCTAGGACTTCCTCCGCTTTTGAGACCATCAACTTGTCATTTTTAAATGTGGTTAGAAAGTTCTCCTTAAGAGCCTCAATAATCTATACACCCACTCTTGAAGCATTTCTTTTTCTGTTTTGAAAAATTCTTAAAGTTCCTTTCCTTCCAAATCCCCCATAAAAGGTGGGGCAGAGAAAGCTTCCAAAGTTCCCTAAGGGAAGTGGATAAGAGGAGGATCTCCCATTGCACAATAAAGTCCAACATAGATCCCGATCTAACCCATGAAAGATTAAATAAAGAGTGGATCATTTCCAATAACTTGAGGGAAAAGAAACACTCTAGAAATAAATGCATAATCCCGCCTTGTTTTCACACAAAACACACCTATTGGGGATGGGTAATCCTCTTTTCATCTGATTGTCCACTGTTAGGATCTTGTTTTGAGCTGCCAACCATAAGAAGAGATTAACCTTTGGAGAGAGATGTTTATCCTAGAGGATTCCCCATGGGAAACCACCATCCATAGGGTTGAGTTCAGTAGCATAACCTGACTTGACATTAAAGGTTCCATGCACAGAAGCTGACATTGAGCCTATCAATGTAGTTGTTGATTGATCAATTCTTTCTCCCACAGGTTCAGTTACAAAAATCCCCATCTTCAATAATGATTTTTTTGGAAATGCTTCTTCCATTAACAGCAGAAGAAAATTCAAGATATCCAACCCTGTTCAACAGCATGAGCCCAAATGCCTTATGTTCTAGGACATGATCAGACATTTGCTTGCAAATCCTTTACCTCTAAACCTGGAAAATTCGAACAAGATCTCTAATTAGCTCAACTTGTAATCCTTGTGTAGAATTGCTAAGCAAGAGGCAAGGGTTTTCGTCCTAACCTCTCAAATTAGGTGAATCAAGAGGGTTTTCTTCTTCCTAGATCGCAGAATTGCAGCCAAGGGTTTTCATCCTTGAATGCAAGATTGGACTCAAACTCAAAATGAAGAATGCCAACTAAAATCGTGATGATCAAATGAAGATAGGTGTCTCCTTGATATACCTTTTCAAATCGGGCCCTTGGGTCCTAAATTTCCCTCCAAGTATTTAAAAATACTTTTATTTTTTTTAATACTAGTGTTTAAAAACACCTTTTATTTTAATTATAATAATATTATTAAGTTGCCCCTAAAATTAGAAATTACCAGGCCCAACTTAAATAATATTGTCAATTAGTTTAGTCCAGAAAAGGGAACATGACACATGGACTCCTCCCTAGAATGGAAAGAAAAGGTTGGGTGGATTGTGTATAGGAGATTTGAAGGTAGAACAGATTTGGGATTTTAGAATCAGATGGACAATGGGAGTAACCTTATACTCATATAGTTCCAATGAAGGAGAAGAAATGATGAATTTGTGTCAATTGAAGCATAGCAAAAAAATAAACTAACTCTACGTGTAGTTCTAGGTCCTCACATCACAATTTCTAAGCTTTACAATAAATTACATCCCCAACAATGTATAATGAATACAAATATATCAGTATATAATTATAGTATAGATAATCCATTACTTAACTAAATGAGATGCCGTCATAAATTTGGTATTCATTAGAGTGATCATTAGAAGTGAGAGGAAAGGTATTATGGAAGTGTTTTTTCTCCAGTTGCAGAGCTCAAGGTATCCCTCGCTGACCCTCCCTAACGGGAGGTGGCACTTCCCTTAAAAAAAGGCTTCAGCTACAGGTATCAACAAGAGTGAGAGAGTGGTATGACTACCAACACCGATGAGTTGATGATGTACTTGAATTTCATATTTGATTTTGTGAGCACAATATCCATGTAAAGCTCTGCCATTTCTTAAGCTCATTTTTCCAAATGCTTAAAATTATTTCTGGGGGCTTGGGTGCTCCTTTTCTTTAACAGAAAAATACCCCTAATATTAAGATCTGCTAAATGCCTTTTCTAGAAATGAAATTTCTGGAAACTTTTATGGTCAAATGGGAAACATTTCCTGATTTTGTGAAACATTTCTAGATAGAAGATTACATTTCCTGTATATAATACTATCACAGTTTGATTTCTTTGCATTTTTTTTCCTTTTAATCATTTCAATTTTGGTATTCTAATATTAACCCACCCAACTAACTCACCAAAATCCTAAAAAAAAAATGATAACCACCCGCCTCACTTTACAAGAAAAGTAATAATTAAACAACAGCATCAAAGAGCACCCAGTCAACTTAGAACATTGAGGAGGACTAACAGTTGGTGGAAATCCCAGATTGAAGCAAAAGTAGGCATTCGGCAACCAAGAGTAGCCAGGAGATAATCAATATTGAAAAGAGGCCAGTAGCAACAGACAACTAGTTTAAAGTTAGGGGAACCAATACTTGTAAATAGAAAAAAAAGATCAGTTGCATTTAAGTAACCATTTATTATTTTAATGATTTTTCCAAGGATTTTTGTCATGTCCCCTCTAGTTGACATTATGTCAATTAAGTAGATTGGCCTATAATAGACCCTCGTAGGCTGATGAGGTTGGATAGAGGGTCATTTGAGGGGAGTTTCTCCTTCAGTGGTCAGAGCTACGCAGGATTGGTGTTCGTTTGAAGTCTTTTGGACCCCGCATGCAGAACTTACTATTTATAGTAAGACAATGGGTGATTGAGATGGACCCCTGCTATTTTTAGAAATAAGGGTTGGTCATATGCAGAATCTTCATGCCAATTTACAGTTTAGACGGTGTGCTGAGTAATAATGGCGATATTAATATTTATTTGGCTAAAATAAATATTAATAGTTTCGAGCTTATATTGTAAAGTTAAAATATAATTTTATATTATAACTTAAGTCACTTAAGTGAAGGGTCAAATTATCATAGATGGGGCCAAATGAACAATTAATTTTAAAGAAATTATTTGTGCACCATCTATAAAAGTTTCTTTTAAAAAAAAATATTAAAAGTGGGAATGTCTTTTATCCCACATTGGCCAGGAAAGTGTTGAGCTCTCACAAAAAAAGAATAAAAGGAGACTTAAGAGCTCATTCTGGGATACTCGTGAAATATATATTTGATCATTGTGATTTTGAACTCTGAAAAGGGTTTACAGCTTTGCCATTGGAGAACGTAGTTCTTCTATGTGTTCATCATTTGAGCCAGTGAAATACCTGGTGAATTTGAAATTCAGAGAGAATCTCATACAGAGGTTCTAATTGTGCTTCAACAATATTTATTTCAGCGTCCATCGAATTCACAAAAAAATAAGGGTGAGATAAGTTGCAGCTGTGAATAGTAATTTGCTACAGTGCGTGTGAATAGTGCATGTGAACAGTACCCATGAATAGTGACGCGCTATAGTACCCGTGAATAGTGCGCTACAATGCTCGTGAACAATGATCGCTACAGTACCAATGCAGATATTAAGTGCTTATCTTTAGAATTTCACTAGGGTTTGAAGAGCAGATTTCATATTGTGCAAGGAACAATTCTTGGTGAAGGTAATATTGACATTTGCAAGTTTATACCAGTCGAAGGAAGTCTGCACCAGACTTGCAGTCCATCACACAGCAGTCTAGCTCATTATCATTTGGCATTCATCTCAGGCAGCTTGGGTTGAGGATCAAATCTCCTCTATTTGGAGAAGCAATAGAGCATTATTGAAAGTGTTAGAGGTTGACATTACAAGAAGACAAGTTGCTGATCAGACCTTGGTGTTGCAGACCTGGAAGTGTATATTTCGTCATCAATACCATCAATCACTTCTCATCTCTTCCTCTAACCAAGGACAAGTAATCGGGTATGCTTCCTATGTGATTCCAAGTCTTTATTTAGGGATCTAAATCATTTTGTAAGGTCTGATATAATTGTTTATCAGTCAGATATGAATGTAATCAGAACTGCACAAGGTAGAAATAAAGTTGTCCTCTGGTGTTAAGTCATTGCTTTTCTTTATGTTAAAGAATTCCTTCATTCCCTATGCTTCCCTATGTATTATGTCATGAAACAATGCATAAAAATCATTAAATAAAACTCAGGAAACAGAATCAGAATTTACACTTTCATGTTTGGAAAAAAATTTAAAAGGGTAAAGCATTGAACAAGTGAATCAGAACTAGAAGGGATCTTACAGTGGTATCAGAGCATTTAGAATTTTTAGAGAATATCCTAAGCGGGATATTACAGTGGTATCAGAGCTTTTGTCCTGCCAACCTGTTGGGTAGATTGGACATTTAATCAACTAGATAATCATGGTTACTTCAAGTACCCAGAAGTAGTGGGACAAGAATATGGAGAAGCTTAAACAAAGTTTGAATAAATTGGATGAAAACCAGAAGAGGATGAATGAATTGATTTCACACCCTGCAAGCATAAACAAAGCAGCTCGGTTTATGGCATCCATTTTTAAGGGGTCTACATCACAAAACAAAAAGGAGGAACAAGAGGTCTCTACAGGTGAAGTATCTAGAAACCTCTACAATGAATTTTCAACAGTTAGTGACCAGCATACAGCTGATCCCTTGGAGAACAGAATGGACAAAAGTGATGAGCAGGAGATGCCTTCTTTTGGGTTATAGGTTTCATCTTCTCTTCAGGAGGATAGCAATGGTATGGATTCTTTTAATGATTCCTTTGGGGCTGATGTTAAATGCACTCACGAAAATCCAGAGGGAAAAATAACAAGTGAAGTGTGGACCGGTAGTATTGAGATCGGGTCTATTTCAGTTGATCTTCACCCAGTTGATGTTACAGAAGGTAGAGAGGAAGAAACAGTGGATGACTCATGTGTGAGTGAAGTTGTTCAAGTTCATAATGATGATTCATCATGTGAGATTGATAAGCCAGAATGCTCACATACTTTGGAGAACCAACTCAAAGTTGGTGAAGATCAGATTGTGGCAGCCTTGTCTCACCTTGATGATACCCACAAGTTGATTAAAAAATAGATATGGAAGGATCAGCTTGAAAAGAGACATCAAAGATTTGAGGGAGAATCATCTTTTGCAGATTTGCAGGTGCTCAAAGAAGCTTTGGTGGCAATGAAATCCAATTACCTGCAGTTACTTTCAGATAGGGATCATCTCCTTTAGTTGGGTAAGATTTACTTGGGAGTTCTTAGGGAGAAAGAAAATGAGGTTGATGAGCTCACCCATGAGCTTGAGGTGACTATGGACTCGTTGGCGAGCACCCAGATAGCTCTTCAAGAGTCATAGTCACGAGTCGAGGAGCTTACCGTGGAGTTGAGTTTGGCACAGTCTTCACCAGCTACAGATATAGTTCAGTTACCTACAACAGCAGCTGGTGATGATCTTATACCCACGGGTTGTGGTGATGGATGTATTAAGGATGTGGTTACATCCATCACAGATATAGGTGCAGTTGATTTAGATGGGATGAGTTCTTTGGGAAGCAGCAGAGAACCACGTGTTGCATCAGGTTCTCTTGAGATCAATACCATGTCAGCCCATGCCGCTGATGGGGGTGGACAACTTGTTGTGTCTCAGGGTCAGAGTGATCAGTTGCAGGTTTCAGAGGATAAGGTTGACTCAACCTTATTTCGTTTACCGCACTGATACTTTTGCTGAGTACTTGTTTGAGAGTCCGGAGTTTCAGGAGGGTTCGTTTGGGGTCTTGAGGGATACTCTCATTCATGGTTCATGCGCTATTAGACGTTTTGTGGGAGTCATTGTAGGTACTTTGACTACAATGTTTCCTAATAGAGATTTTGTGGTTGGGTTTGCAGAGCAGGTTGCTAGAGGCCCTACCCAATCAGTGATTCGGGATCAGAGATTGGAGCCGTCTCTTGATTCCAGTGTTGCATGTGATGAGCCATTGACCGAGGTTGGAGCGTTTTATCGCAACTACACAGTGAGGAGTGCTCATCATTTTTTTTTGATCCACATGTGGAGGGCTTGATGATGCATCGGTGTGGAATGGTTGCGAGATTATACCATCCATTGTGGGATGGAAAGTTACCATCTTCAGTAGATAGAGTTAGTGGCTGCAAGTACCCGACTTAGCTGTTTATGGGAGATTACTTGCATGATCAAAGGTTGGATTACCATCATGCAGATGAGTACCTGACAGGGTTTGCCACTTTTGGGTTTCTTTTGGAGACAGGGCTTCAGGGAGGTCGTAGTGGCAGTGGGCATGATGGCTTGGTTAGTTATCACATCCATGGGAGTTTCATAGAGGTTGTAGAGAGATATTGTGTTGCAGAGGCTTCCAAATATTTGTCTTTTCATGGTGGATGGATGTGAGGTTCAGTTGCATTGGGATCCAGGTGGTGACAGAGTTGGCACTGCGGTTTGGATGGGGCCCGATGGTTTACTTCACCTTTTTCAGCATGGTGAGGTTGGGATCAGATTAGAACAGTGGAAGTCAAAAGTTGATTCGTATAGCGGACTTCCAATCTGGTTGTGGGATCTAGGAATCCTTCTGTTTAGTAGATTGCTCTACGTGATGGTAGTTGTTCACCGCAGTACTAAGCATGGTACAGTCTTTATCCAGTGGGTGCAGTGGACACGTAGTTGGGCATTCTGCAGAGTGATTTGGGATCCCGGCATTCAGCTGAGTAGTGACAGCAGAGTTTGGGATCCTTCGTGTGCATCAGGGTTCCAGCCGGAGTTCATTATTTCAGTGCGCATGGTTTGGACAGTTGGTCTGTTGTCTATGTTTGAGCGGTTGAGTTTATGTTGGTGCTGCAGCAGTTGTGTTTCCACGAGGGACATTTCACAATTTTCTTTTGGACCTCTGGTGGAATGGTGTTTCTTAGCAGTTGAGATTGCTTGAGGACAAGCAACTTCAGGAAGGGCGGACTGTCATGTCCCCTTCTAGTTGACATTATGTCAATTAAGTAGATTGGCCTATAATAGACCCTCGTAGGCTGATGAGGTTGGATAGAGGGTCATTTGAGGGGAGTTTCTCCTTCAGTGGTCAGAGCTACGCAAGATTGGTGTTCGTTTGAAGTCTTTTGGACCCCGCATGCAGCACTTACTATTTATAGTAAGACAATGGGTGATCGAGATGGACCCCTGCTATTTTTAGAAATAAGGGTTGGTCATATGCAGAATCTTCATGCCAGTTTACAGTTCAGACGGTGTGCAGAACAGATGAGTAATAATGGTGATATTAATATTTATTTGGCTAAAATAAATATTAATAGTTTCGAGCTTATATTGTAAAGTTATAATATAATTTTATATTGTAAAGTTATAATATAATTTTATATTATAACTTAAGTCACTTAAGTGAAGGGTCAAATTATCATAGATGGGGCCAAGTGAACAATTAATTTTAAAGAAATTATTTGTGCACCATCTATAAAAGTTTCTTTTAAAAAAAAATATTAAAAGTGGGAATATGTCTTTTATCCCACATTGGCCAGGAAAGTGTTGAGCTCTCACAAGAAAAGAATAAAAGGAGACTTAAAAGCTCACTCTGGGATACTCATAAAATATATATTTGATCATTGTGATTTTGAACTCTGAAAAGGGTTTACAGCTTTGCCATTGGAGAACGTAGTTCTTCTATGTGTTCATCATTTGAGCCAGTGAAATACCTGGTGAATTTGATAATTCAGAGAATCTCATACAGAGGTTCTGATTGTGCTTCAACAATGTTTATTTCAGCGTCCATCGAATTCACAAAAAAATAAGGGTGAGATAAGTTGCAGCTGTGAATAGTAATTTGCTACAGTGCGTGTGAATAGTGCATGTGAACAGTACCCGTGAATAGTGATGCGCTACAGTACCCGTGAACAGTGCGCTATAGTGCTTGTGAATAGTGATTGCTACAGTACCAATGCAGATATTAAGTGCTTATCTTTAGAATTCCACTAGGGTTTGAAGAGCAGATTTCATATTGTGCAAGGAACAATTCTTGGTGAAGGTAATATTGACATTTACAAGTTTATACCAGTCGAAGGAAGTCTGCACCAGACCTGCAGTCCATCACACAGCAGTCCAGCTCATTATCATTTGGCATTCATCTCAGGCAGCTTGGGTTGAGGATCAAATCTCCTCTATTTGGAGAAGCAATAGAGCATTATTGAAAGTGTTAGAGGTTGACATTACAAGAAGACAAGTTGTTGATCAGACCTTGGTGTTGCAGACCTGGAAGTGTATATTTCGTCATCAATACCATCAATCACTTCTCATCTCTTCCTCTAACCAAGGACAAGTAATCGGGTATGCTTCCTATGTGATTCCAAGTCTTTATTTAGGGATCTAAATCATTTTGTAAGGTCTGATATAATTGTTTATCAGTCAGATATGAATGTAATCAGAACTGCACAAAGTGGAAATAAAGTTGTCCTCTGGTGTCAAGTCATTGCTTTTCTTTATGTTAAAGAATTCCTTCATTCCCTATGCTTCCCTATGTATTATGTCATGAAACAATGCATAAAAATCATTAAATAAAACTCAGGAAACAGAATCAGAATTGGCACTTTCATGTTTGGAAAAAAATTTAAAAGGGTAAAGCATTGAACAAGTGAATCAGAACTAGAAGGGATCTTACAGTGGTATCAGAGCATTTAGAATTTTTAGAGAATATCCTAAGCGGGATATTACAATTTTACTTTTTTCTGCTAAAGTTTCTATGCCAAATCTTGCTGTTTCCAGCCATTTCCATATTTCTGGCTGCTTTCTAAAGAAGTTTACACAAATTTCCAGCCATTTCTAGATTCTAGATGTCATCACATCTGATAGCTGTTTTATCTGGTGTTTCCAAGTACCCATTCTGGAAACTTGGCAAACATAGATTTTTGTTATCTTTATTGGTAAAATGAATCCCAAACAAGAAAAGTTTGAACTTACAACTTATTTCATGACCAATGATGCTTGTATCATTGCTTGATTAATCTCCTGAGCTAATATAATGTATTTAAATTTTAAGCTGCATCATTTGAATCAGCAAACATTAGATTTATCATTATTCCAAGTTTGTGGCAGTCTTTTAATCCTAGAAGAGGTGGCGACTTTTATATCAGGATTCAGGATAGAGTTTTCAACTTGTCACGCCATTCTTTCTTGACATATTCAAGACAAATTTGATCAAATTTCCAAGCATTCCTTGCAATATATTATGTTTAGTATTCCTTTATTGTACTTGCATTTCAACAATTTTTTTAACCAAAAAAATCTCATATTCCAGTTTCCATGCTACTTTGATTTTCATTTTTTTTAACTGATAAATTAGCTTCTTTAACAGTTGATTGATGCTTATTAAAGCAGAACTGATATCTGAAATATTGACTATCAATGGAGGGATTTAATCATTGATTAGTTATGCTGTTATGATGTGTTTTAGTTTTCACTGTGCATATGAAACAATGTAGCTGTTGAAATATACATGTAAATACCAAAAATCTGTCAATTACTGAACAAGTTGAAATTGTACATGGATGGACTCTATGATACTAACAAACGCACATCTGTTTTAGCAGGTGATTCAGATACACGCGATAACAAATTATACAATATTATAGATGTCAGAGATTGTGCAAAAGCTCACTTACTTGCTTATGAAGCTCCTGCTGCAGCAGGGCGATATATATGTACAGCTCATACAATTACAACCAAGGAACTGTTTGACATCCTTCAGAAGCTATACCCGCAATATACTTATCCCAAAAAGTGAGTTCACATTAACAATATGCATGCTTCATTTGTTACTTTGGATTGTAAGCCAAATCATTTATTTGGAAATGTAAGCTAAATCATTTTAGACCCAATAGTTTTGTGGATGTAGAGTCACCAACAACAGGAGTTGCGCGATTATCAAATAGGAAACTGCAAGAATTGGGGTTGGAGTTCATGAAGTTGGAAGAGACACTTGTTGACACTGTCGAATGCTTCCAGAAGAGGAGTGTTTTGAAGTGAAAGTAATCTGCATATTCATTTTTTGGAGTGTTTTGAAGTGAAAGTGGTTTGAATATATCATGATTTGGGGTGTTTTGAAGTGAAAGTAATCTGCATGTATCACGTTTTGGAACTTTCAGCTTGTTGAAATGCAATAAAACAATGAATCTTGTCTTGGTTCCAAGCAAAGCACTATTGCCTGCTTATATTTGCAAGATATGTTTCGACTTACAGATCAGCAATTTAAAACAGGGATTACGAGTCCGTACCTATTTGTATGGTATTAAACATAATTGTTGTTATTTTTAATGTCACATAATGTACTAGTGTCCGTCCATTCAATATTGAAGTGGACCTAAATAATTAGAAAAACATTAAAGAAATTTAAATGACGGAAAATAAGATTTGAAGACTAAATTGAGAAAGGGAGAGATTATATTAAGAAAGATAAATGGAGTGTTAATAACTAGTATAGATGCCTTAAATACATGTATCTATTTTTTATTTATTTAAAAGAGTTATTTTATTTTAATTCAGAACTATTTAAGAATTATTTTATTTTATTTACATTATTTATTGGAAGAGCTATTTTTTTTTTACTTACTAAGTTATTTTATTTACTCTAGAACTATTTAAAAATTATTTTTATTTTATTTACATTATTTTATTTAGTGAAAAGTTATTTTATTTATTTAAGAATTATTTATAATTTTAGTTTTTTAAAAAAAATCATTATAGGACACCAAAAAAAAGATTAGATAGCAAGATTTGTAGATTTCATTGAATTTAAGAAAAAAATTAGATCTACAAGTAAGGTAGAAAGAAGCAACAAAAAAGGGTCGGGACCTGGTTCGATTGGCTAAGTAATTCCCTTCCGTAAAGATTATATGATTTTACAAGATTAATGTTTATATTGTTACTAATATAATATTGAAATATGGTGAACATTTACATTTGCACAATAATATGAAAAACCACACAAACTAAAAATATAACAAACTAACTTATCTATCTAACATTTATTTATTATGCATATTAAACTAATCTATAAGTGACAAAAGTGACTTTATTATAAATGTAAAACCTTAATATTCTAACACCCCCTTAAGGGTTTATGTAACATCCAACTGAAATATTAAATAAATAAATACAAATAATGCAAAAATCTCATTTCCTTTTTTTAGGACATAAATGCAACAATAATTTATTTGCAATTTCCAAAGTTCAATAGATAATTTCAATTTATGGTCGCTTCACATGCGACTACAACATGTTTCAATTTCTATTTACATAATAAGTAATGTTTCCTATTCACAAGTCTTCGGCAGTCAACTGCAAGAGATAGAGCATCACCTTGGTGCTTTTGTAGTCAACTGTAGGAGAGAGAGAGAACATCACCTTGGTGCTTTTCCTCCAACCATAGACCAGCGGTCCTCCGCACACCTTCCTTCTCTAAGTGGCCCTTCTCTTCGCGAGGGTATAGATAATGAGAGTCAACTGATTCTTTATGCCATTTGAGAACTAGTGAAGTGTCTTAGTTAATAACAATCAGGCTTACAACTCTAGTCTAGCTCTAGCTATGTATAACCCACTGACTGTTCAGTTATCTGGTACACAGTGAATCGACAATGCAAGTAGTGACTTTTGCATTACTTTGGCCAAAGTTTCATATAAATAAAATTGTATGTTCACCCACTCTTTTTCTCGACTTGGAGACAACATTATTATAATTCAGTAAATAATATTATATATCAACACATTTTGACTTGTTTATTCAATATCAGTCTTAAAACATAAAATATACCCCTTTTCTATTAATCAACTAGACAAGTATAGGGTGAGAGCTTAGGTGACTTAAGTTGCATACATTGAGCCCCTCTTTGCATCCTTGCAATCATGGGTCTATGATGACTTGTCATCTACTCAATGGCTTGTCAACCCATTTATGTGCTCATTAGTAAATTTAGTATTCTTTCATAATGATATGCAAGATTCTGACATTATGTCATTGGTTTGTTGATTAAAGACTCTATCTGTCTTAGTCTAAGAATATATTCGACTTCTAACTTGTCGAATAAAAACAATAACTTCATAATCCTTCATATTGGATACATTTTCTCTTGTAATTCAAAAGAGAATTCCAAATAATAAATAGTTTTATTCTCAATGAATAACTATAGAAAATTGACCTTTCATTGCCATAGTGAGTGTATTACACGACAATCTTGTGGCTATTCTTAGCCTAGATTTGGATAAATAATAATCCTTTTTAAAACTAGGATAAAGATAGTTTGTGATAACTCTTAGTTACCTAAAAGGATAACATCTATAGAAAACTAAATTCTTTATCATATTAACAGATTAAGAAGTCTAAATATCAAGTGCTTTTAAACAAAGATATTGACTAATATCTAGCTTTAAGTTTTTAATAACATTTGAGGTAATGATACCTATCTTTTCAGTTAGCTACGACTCTTAGATAGGATACTATGATAACATAGTGTTGTTACTTCAGTTTTACACAAAAGAATTAAGACTCTCGGTCTGCTAGAGTTTGCTAAAGAATTCTTATCACTAGAAAAGACAAAATTGAATGACTTATATCGACCTTTACTTAGGTCAACTAAGCATACTAGCATTCGGCCTTACTCAAGTTGACTAAATCAAAGCATAGCTAGTAAATATTGTTCGGCCAATACATATAGTCGATCTTTATGTTTTCTACAGGGTTTGTTTGAGAATAACCTTAAATGGTTTATACATACATAATAGCCATTCGGCTTGACAATCACAGTCATATGACTATGTCACAGACCGTAGACTTGTTTGTTATTCGCAGCAAAGGATAACATATATTTATCATAATCTTTATATCCGATACTCTCCACTTCTAAGAGGTATTCATAGATAACACAAATCTTGTTTGACGTTCAATATATGGTATAAATATGCAGACATAAGTCTCTGTCGAACGTATATCAATAGTAATGTAAATCTTAATATAGTCTACTGTGACAACTGTTGTCATGTGAAATTTCACCCTAGTTGACGTTGGTTCAAACACTTCAATGACACAATGGGACTGATCTCAAGGTGTGGGACCTTGCAGATGAGATCAAACCTCCAGAGAAAGCTGGTTCCTCTTTCTGAGCTTAAGGCTCAGAGAAATAAACTAAATCTAGTGCTAATGCTTATTGGGAAAAAGGGTAAGAAGGATTGCTAAAATAAAAGAAGGTCATGCACCAAATTAGGGGTGTTCAGCTGCAACTGACTCAACACAGTAATAATCTCAAAACTGAAAATAACTCACACAGATTCATAACAGTTCATATAGAGGTCAGAGAAGAGAGGTGAAGGTATGAAAGGGACCGTTTTACCCACAATACATAACTCACATCAATCAAGTAGACACAATGTAAGAGTAATGAAGGAGGCAAAATATCAGTTTATATTGATTACAGAGGCCAAATAGCCATTACAAAAGAGAATGATGCAAAAGAAATAGACACAAAATAGTCAATTACATTCATAGTTGAACTATCAATTGGAGACATGAGAAGCTCAACAGAAGAGCATAGTCCATGAGATCCAATTGGTTTGTATGATTGCACTACAGAGGCTTGGTCACAAGAATTCTTTAACCTACAATAGCCCAGAAGAATAGCTAACATAAATACATTGTTTTTAGATGTATATATAACATTTCATCATCATTCTACTATAGTGGGCGCTAAATTCTGGTCAATCAACACAGGACATGCCCACGTTTCATTTAAT
Source organism: Cunninghamia lanceolata (assembly GCA_027924645.1). Classification (NCBI taxonomy): domain Eukaryota; kingdom Viridiplantae; phylum Streptophyta; class Pinopsida; order Cupressales; family Cupressaceae; genus Cunninghamia; species Cunninghamia lanceolata. The sequence goes on from BSBN01001480.1 coordinate 434,346, forward strand.
TTTGGCTCAGAAGCCTTGTTGCAAAACCTGTGAATTTGGGACAAGGCCGCGCCTTTGACAGGCTTGTAGGCCTGTGAAATACATCGCTTGCATGAATGGATGGTAGTTATATTTATGAGGGAAGGATGGAAGTTCTGCTGTGTACACATGTAAATCTAACCTGCAGCTACATTTGAACTCTAGCATTGAAGAATTTCACTATTCCAGTTGCTTGTATTCGGCTCTAGCTTGCAGAATTAAATGTTGGGTACCTCTCCGTGAGAAAATGACGTGATTTAGGGAGAGGCAAGCTTTTACAACACTTCAATGTGTTGTATCTTCTTTTCTTCTATGACACCTCTGTAATTTTCATGGTCGGCGACTTCTTCATAACTATCAGGCTTCATTTTCATTTCTACTCCCACCTTCGCAGACCGTCTGGTTCAGTTTTCATGCCTTATCAACGAATTTGTTCCTCGCCGAATCACCTCTGTTTATCTCTATCTTCTATTTTTGACTCTGGCGAACCATCCTTATTTTCCTCTTCTATTGGCAAAAATTTCTTTTGCCGCACTATCCCTGCCTGCTATCTTTTCGCCCTTATCGACAAAATCAACCTTTCCCGAACCTTACTGCTTTATCGACAAAACTTGTTTTGTTGAACCATTTGCTTTTAGCACCCCTTTCTATCTATTTATTGGCAAAAGTCACCTTTGTCGAACCTTCTTTTTCTTTTGCCTTATCGGCAAAATCGCCTATCAGTGAATTTTCACACATTCGAACCAATTCACTAGTTCGGTTCCTTGCTGATATCCTGACAAAAAGAAACTTTTCCTTCCATGCCTTAGCCAATTTTTTCCCCTTTGTTTGCCCATCACTATCTTATCGGCAAAACTCCATTTAGTCGAACCATTTTCTTTTGGCTCCTTATCAACAATTTTCCTTCTTTTGGAACTCAGCCACCTCATTCTTCATACTATCAGCGATGTCACTGATTGGCGAACCTAAAGTTCTCTGAACCATAAGTTTTCCAATAAAGGCAAACATTCACTCCTTTACTGAGCCTATTTCAACAAATTCTTCTTTGTTAGGGAATCTTGCCTACATTGAACCTACCTACCTTCGCCTTACCATGTCAGCGATTCGCCCCATCAGCGAACTAGAAGATTTTTAAAGTCATGAAGAGTTCAAAATTTATGAACTTTGCCGATAAGCCCCCCCTTCCTTCTCTGCTTCATGCCTTAGCCATTTTTTGAAAACAACCTGCTCCCCTGCCTTGTCGGCGAATCGACGAACCTATGAAAAGATGAACTCGGAGAAAAGTTCATAAAAGATGAAAAATGCTGACCAAAGGGAGAAAACCTTCTTTCATGCCTTAGCCATATTTTAGTTTTTTGCAAGTTCAGGAACCTGGACTTTTGCCGATAAAGGCCAAAAGTAGGTAAAAAACTAAGGCAATGGCCTCAATTTTTCTGAGTTTTCTCCACAGGTAATTTTGGGGATTTTTACAAGGGAATTCATTGGATTTTGAAGGATTTTGGGTTTTACCTCCTTCTATTTGGGACTTTCTCTGATTGGATCTTTTTGATAGGAGGGAGTCTGGAATATTTTGGGTAGGGCAAAATATGACAACATTTTGGCAACTTTGCAGGGGTGTTTGCCTACTAAACACAGGTATCCAGCTGCCTTATACAATCCATTGAGCACAAGGTCAAAAGAAAGCAACCTCAAGACCAAACCAAACTGAAAATGCCTCCCAAAAACAAGAACAAAACAAACAAGGCAAGACAATCTCCTAATGAGAAAGTTGCCTGTGCATCAACACTTGGAGGAAAGGAAACCTAAAACAGAAAGCAACTCTACTCTAAATATTTACAAGGATCTCAAAACCAAACTTAGAAGTGAGATGAATCCCATTCACTGGGATCAAAAGTTCCTCACTAGTTAATTTGGATAGTTGAAAGGTATTGGCGTGCTTGCAACTGGTGATAATATAGGGGCTGCTCCATATAGTAACAAATTTGGAATGTCTTCTTGCCTTAGCCCTATCCTCATCCCATTTGAGCACCAAATGTCCCTCTTGGAAGACTCTATCAACTGATTTTCTATCAAAAGTCCTCTTGACCTGTTCTTGATGTGCTTCAAGGGTTTTCATGGCAGCATTCCTCTTTTCCTCAAGCTCCATCAGCTCAGCTAGTCTCACTGTCATGGCATCATTTTCAAGCAATTCTAGCTACTGGGATAGCTCCAAGGATGGTTACAATTATGATGATAAAGGAAGCCTTGCTTCCTTTCCATATACTAGCATGAAAGGTGAATTACCAATTGCCCTTTTGGGAGTGATCTGATCAACCCAAAGAGTTATCTTCAACTTGGCATGCCAAGTTCTCTGATTATCATCCACTATCTTCTTGATTATCCTAATCAAATTTTTGTTTGTGGACTCAGCCAGACCATTTCTTTGGGGGTAGTATTTGGATGATGTTTTTAAATAAATTCCATAGTTTAATGCCCATTCACTGATTTTTGCGCCTACAAAGGCCTTAGCATTATCAGAAATAATGGTGGATGGAACACCAAACCTAGCAACTATACCTTCAAGAAAATCTAAAATAGAGGCCTCTATGGCATCCTTTAACACAACTGCCTCTGTCCACCTTGTAAAATAATCAGTGGCTATTAGAATCCACTTGTGCTTAACACTAGATGGTGGACTAATCATCCCAATGAAGTCCAAACCCCATTGGGCAAATGGCTAATCAGTCTAAGTCAGAGGAAGAGGAAGAGTTGCCAGCCTCTGTTTGCCTGCAAAGAATGCACATTCTTTGCAGCTCCTTGCCCATTTATGGGTATCTCTGAATAAATCAGGCCAGTAGTAACCAACCCTCATAATTTTAACAGCTGTTGTTCTTGGAGAATAATGGCCACCAGCAGGGCCATTATGGAATTCTTCTAATATCCTAGAAGTCTGATCTTGAGTAATACATCTAAGAAGAACTCCACTGATGCATTTTCTAAATAAAACACCATCTACAAGAACATAAGGGACGGACTAAAGTCTGAAATACCTTATTTTTTGCCTAATCAAATCCATCAAGGCATCTTCCTGATTGAAGAAAAGTGGCCATGTAATGATATCAGTCAGTCTGGGTGTTAGGATTAGTTGGTTGTGCCTGCCCTTGGACACACACAACATCATCTCTGTCTTTAGCATCTGCTGCCATCTATTCGCACATACCTTTGCCACGAACCAACTTGGTAATATGGATGTTTATATCATATTCCATCACGTTAGTTATCCATCTGGCCCTTTTTTATTGACATCCCTACTTAGCAGGAACTCTTTGATGCCAGGGTGGTTTACCATCAACTATATCTTGTTGTTAGAAAGCATATGTCTGAACTAGGGATTTCACCACAACAAACACTTGTTTTTCCACAAAATCATACCTCTATTCATAATCTTTGAGTGGTTGACTGAAGAAGGTGATTGGCTGCTCTAGCTTCTCCTCATTTTTTTGTGTCAAGATAGCTGATATACGCTCTTTGCCTCTAAAGGCATGAATGATAAAATCCTTCTTATAATTTGGGTTTATTAGAGTTGGAGCTTGTGCAATAGCATGCTTGATGGCTTCAAAACCATCCCTACCTTCTTTGGCCCATGTGAAGGCAACATTCTTTTTTAGCATAGCTATGAGAGGTTTTTCTATTGAAGCAAATTTTGGAATGAACCTTCTCATGAAGTTGATCTTTCTTAGGAAACTCTGCAGACCTTTCTTATGACTGGGAAGCTGAAGAACTAGAATGGCACTTGTCCTTTCTGGATCAATGGCCAGTCCTTTTTTTGAGACTACATGCCCCAATAATCTGCCTTCTGGGACAACAAATACACATTTTTTAGGATTTAATGATATCCCATATTCTCTGCATCTTTCAAAGACTTTTCTTAAATGACCTAAGTGATCAGTTGCATGCTTAGAATATATGGTCAGATCATCAAGATACACTAGAATAATATCATTAATCAGGCCTTTAAAGGCCAAATCCATTGCTATTTGAAAAGTAGCTCCAACATTTGTTAACCCAAAAGGCATTTTTTTGGTAAGCCAAGGTACCCCACTTGGCAGTAAAGGTTGTTTTATATCAGTCTAATTCTTTTACGAGAATTTGATTGTATCCTAAGTAGCCATTTAGGAGTGAAAACCTTTCAGCTCCTACTACTGTTTGTAGGATTTGTTCCATGGAGGGAAGCAGATAGTAGTCTTTAAGGGAAGCTCTATTCAAGTCTCTAAAGTCCACACATAATCTTATTTCTCCATTCTTTTTCCTAACTGGAACTAAATTTGCCACCCAAGAGGAATGTTTGATGGGATAAATGATATTTGCCTCTGAGCTTGGAAAATTCTTTTCTCATTAGTGGCTCTATTTTAGGGTTGATGGGCCTTTGCTTGTGGCCGACGGGCTTTGCATTAGGTCCAGATCGATAGTATGTTGGATTAATCCAGGATCAAAACATTTCAGATCTTGATAATCCCAAGCAATTAAATCATTAAATTCATTGCAAAGCTCAATAAAACTTTGCCCTTCAGCTCGGTTACATACCTTGCCATGTTTGAGAAATCTGCCCTGTGCAATTTCTACCTCTTTCTAATCCTCTTTTTTGACAGTCATGTTCATCTTTTCTTTCTTTGGCTGATCATCTGCATCAAATATGTTTTCTAAGGTGACTAGTCCCCTGGGTAGCTTGTTGGTCTTTAGCTGGATTATTTGGTTGCCATACTGCTCTTACAATATTGATTGGTTCTTGGTAGCATACTCTGCCTCATCTTGCAAAAAATTCACAATTTGCCAGTCATTTTCAAATACTTGCCAGCTTATGATGTTATCAGGCACAACAGGCCTCACAACAACTTTTACATGCTAATATGAATTTTGTTTGACATTCTGGGGAATGTCAAACTGTGCACCAACTGTGGCTAATCTATCAGTATCCTTGTTTTTTCACTTGGGAACCACCTGAATGTTGAAAGCATCAAAATCTTCGATCAAATCCCAGACCCTATGCTTGTATGACTTCAACAAATCATTCCTTGAAGCACTGAGTGATCTAACTTGGTGAACAACCAGCTCATTGTCACCAAACTCTTGCAAAAATTTTATTCCTCTTTTTTGTGCGAGCTGTATGCCCTGAATCAAGGATTCATACTAAGCTACATTGTTAGTACAACTGAATTGCAATCTGAATGAAGAGAAATAATTTTCCTTTTGGGGTGAAATCAGTACCACCCCAACACCTGCTCCATTTTTGCCTCTGGAGCCATCAAAATACATTTGCCACATCCCCTCAGGGTCTGATATTGTCTTTTCAATATTAGGGATGACAACATCCTCTTCATGGATATAATAAGTACCCAACTCTGTTTCCTCTACATGAGAAGGGGTGTCAAATTGGAAACAATCCGCCCACTCATCAAGTAGTATGTCAGGAATCTCCTCCACTAGAGTGGCAGCCTCATGCCTATTGCTACTGTTGTCCTCTAACTCATGGATTGTACAATTCATATTGGTGAGATTAGGAGTGTAGGGTTCTATGTTGTCATTCGAAATGGGCTAAGCTTTGATGGTTACTTTGGTGCCATACCTAGTTCTAAATAACATGTGGGACCAATCAGAAGATAGGTGCCCACCTATCTTGGCCGTGAAGTCTCTAGATAGGTATATGCTGAAGTCGGCTGGGAGATCAATGACATAGATGTCTTGGAAAACAGAGCAACCAGGGCATGCATGCAAAGTGAGTTTTAAATCTTTTATAACACCCATTGTATTAACAACAGTACCATCTAATTGCACTACCCCTTTGTTCATAGGCTCATACACTATACCCAACTTGTCAGCTATGTTTTTGGGCATGACAGAGGTACCTGCCCCAGAATCTATCATATAATTATGTAACAATTTGTTACCAATAATTAGAGAAACATAGAATGGAGGGGGCTTACTGGTTTTTCTTGTTCTTGCTTCATCCTTCTCTAGTTGGCATAAGTTGGTTGGGATGGTGGCCTTTTCTTTCGTCGCCTCTACAGCAGGCTGGTTGAAGCTCATCAAAGCTTCCTTCAATAAATCTCTTTGTGCTGGAATCAGTAGGGTGTCCCACATTGTGACACTTATATTGGTCATTTTCATCTGATCAACAATACCGAAGGGAATCTGATTACCTTTCGTCGATGCTTTGGGGATGACAGGGTCGATTCTTGCTTGCACGCCAGCTTGATTTTGCTGCTTGACCTGAGTCTGCTGGAGCGGCACTGAACTCGCCTACCCAGCAAAATGATATATGTTCTAAATTTGTTCATTTAGCAGAATGATCTACTTGCCTTGACAAAATACTAGTCATCATTCCTCCATTTACGACCGTTTGAGACATGTGAGAAGAAGATGCCTACTATAGTAGCACTACAGGTATTGAAGCATCCTCAATAGCTCTTCTCTTTGCCCTTGTGTTGAATGCAATTGGGCCTGCGCACTGATTGACTCCACAGAAGTTGTCCTATGTCCAATTCATCAAAGTGTCATCATTCTGCATTTGTTCTTGTCCTCCCATCATATCCTGACTAGAATTTATTTGCTGCTCTGAAGAAACAAATTGATTTTGTGTTGTCAAAGCCTGATTGAATTGTCCGCTTTGGCACAAATTTTGATCGTGTGGCTGATTATATGGATAACACCAATCCTTATCTTGAGCCAAATTCTTCTGTATGGGCACAAGAGGCCCAGATGTACTAGCAACATTTGGATGCATAGCATTCAATGGTCTGATGTAGCTAGGTTGATTCTGCCTCTGTGCATTACTCTGATATGGTGGTATGTTCTGCTAGTAATTCTACTTGAATGGATGATATGTCTGCATTCTATCTCCTTTCCAACATCAATTGATTGGTCAACATTCTTATTGTAGCATCCTTATTCTCTAATTGCTCAATTGTAGGTGTAATTAGAGGAGCAACAAAAGTGGCAGAGGGAATTGGAGTCACAACAGGCTGAATAACAGGGGCCTCTGGTTATAAAAGCATTGGTGGCCTTGGGGCAATTTTTCCAACCTGAATCAGACAATTCTTTTCCCTGATTGCTGTGTCATATGCATCAGGTAGCACTGTCCCTCCCATGGACTGAATCATGACAACAATGTCAGGATTTAAGGATTTCAAATAATAGATGAATGCTGTATTTGGGGAGGGCTTCACCAACAATGGGATTCTGTCCCATGTCTTCTAGAATCTATAATTGAAGTCCATCATATATTCATGGGGGGCTCTCTTTATCGTAGCTAGCTGCTCCATTAGTGACAGATGGTCACTCTTGTCTTCAAAATGCTGGCACAATTTAGTGCCCAAATTATCTCAGTTGTGGATGGAATTTTCTGGGAGACCCCTATACCACTACAAGGCTTTTCCCTTGAAATAAGAGGCCAGGAGTCTTATTGCCATGTTATCAATAGTGACATTGTGGACAGAGCAGACACTGGCTATGTCTTGAATGTTCTCAGCTGGGGAGGTGGAATTTTCACCAGTAAAGAATGGAATAGCCTTTAAGGCTGAGGTGGGTATGTCATCATATTGAGCTAGGTCCAGTGGGCTACCCCCATTAAAAGCAACGAATAGAAGATTTCTTGCCATATTTTGGATGTTTAAATTAATTCTAGGTATGTGCAAGGTTCTTCCAGAATACTGGAACTTAACTTGGAATCTAGCTGGAGGGGGAGTGGACTGGGCTCTTGATGGAGATGGTTTTGTACTCCTACTTTCCCTCATAGGGGATCTAGATAACCTACTTCTTCTTCTAGACTCAACAAATGAAAGTTCTATGAATTAGAAATTACCTCTAGAAGATGATCTTGTCTGCACTCCGGGCATGTAATGTTGAATATTCTAGATACTAGATCAACAAAATCGCTAGGTGCTTGTTTACTTCCACAGTAGAGAATAAAACTGAGAATAGCACCAAATCCTCAGCTCAACTCCTACTCAAAGAGGAGTGTCCCATCGGGCATGCGAGAAACTGTTGTCATGTGAAATTGCCCCCTAATTGAAGCTAGTTCAAACACTTCAATGACACAATGGACTAATCTCAAGGTGTGGGACCTTGCAGATGAGATCAAACCTCTAGAGGAGGCTGGTTCCTCTTTCTGAACTTAAGGATTAGAGAAATAAACTAAATCTAGTGCTAATGCTTATTGGGAAAAAGGGAACAAGGATTGCTGAAATAAAAGAAGGTGATACACCATACTAGGGGTGTTGACTCAACACAGTAATAATCTCAAAACTGAAAAGAACTCACAAAGATTCATAACAGTTCATATAGAGGTCAAGGAAGAGAGGTGAAGGTATGAAAGGGACCATTTTACCCATAATACATAACTCACATCAATCAAGTAGACATAGTGTAAGAGTAATGAAGGAGGCAAAATATCAGTTTATATTGATTACAGAGGCCGAATAGACAATACAAAAGAGAGAATGATGCAAAAGAAATAGACACAGAATAGTCAATTACATTCATAGTTGAACTGTCAATTGGAGACATGAGAGGCTCAGCAGAAGAGCATAGTCCATCATATCCAATTGGTTTGTATAATTGCATTGCAGAGGCCTGGTCACAAGAATTCTCTAACTTGCAATAGTCCAGAAGAACAACTAACATAAATACATTGTTTCAGATGTATCTATAACATTTCATCATCATTCTGCTATAGTGGGCACTAAATTTTGGTTAATCAACCTAGGACATGCCCATGTTTCATTTAATTCTGGCTCAGAAGCCTTGCTGCAAAACCTGCGAATTTGGGACAAGGCCGTGCCTTTGGCAAGCCCACAGGCCTATGAAATAGATTGCTTGCATAAATGGATGGTAGGCATATTTATGAGGGAAGGTTGGAAGTTCTATTGTGTACATGTAAATCTAACCTACAGCTGCATTTATACTCCAGCATTGAAGAATTTCACTATTCCACCTACTTGTATTCGGCTCTGGCTTGCAAAATTTAATGTTGGGTACCTCTCCCTGAGAAAATGACATGATTTAGGGAGAGGCAATCTTTTACAACACTTCAACGTGTTGTATCTTCTTTTTTTCTATGATGCCTTTGTAATTTTCATGGTCGGTGACTTCTTCATAACTATTAGGCTTCATTTTCATTTCTACTCCTGCCTTCGCAGATCGTCTAGTTTGGTTTTTGTGCCTTATTAGCGAATTTGTTCCTCACTGAATCGCCTTTGTTGATCTCTATCTTTTATTTTTGACTCTAGCGAACCATCCTTCTTTTCCTCTTCTATCGGCAAAGATTCCTTTTGCCGCACTATCCCTGCCTGCTATCTTTTTGCCCTTATCGACGAAATCAACCTTTCTCGAACCTTACTGCTTTATCGCAAAACTTGTTTTTCTAAACCATTTGCTTTTAGTGCCCCTTTCTATCTCTTTATTGGCAAAAGTTACCTTTGCTGAACCTTCTTCTTTCTCTTTTGCCTTCTCGGCAAAATTGCCTGTCAGCAAATTTTGACACATCTAAACCAATTCACTAGTTCGGTTCCTCACCGATTTCTCAATAAAAGGAAACTTTTTTTTCCATGCCTTAGCCAATTTTTTCTCCTTTGTCTTCCCATCACCGTCTTATCGGCAAAACTCCATTTAGCTGAACCATTTTCTTTTGGCTCCTTATCGGCGATTTTCCTTCTTTCAAAACTCGACCACCTCATTCTTCATATTGTCAGTGAAGTCGCCGATTGGCAAACTTGCTGATTGGCAAACCTAATGTTTGCTAAACCATAAGTTTTTTGATAAAGGCAAACATTCACTCCTTTATTGAGCTGATTTCAACAAATTCTTCTTTGTTGAGGAATCCTGCCTGTGCTGAACCTGCCTACCTTCGCCTTACCACATCGACGATTTGCCCCGTCGGTGAACTAAAAGATTTTTGAACTCATGAAGAGTTCAAAATTTATGAACTTTGCCAATAAGGCCCCCCCTTCCTTCTCTGCTTCATGCCTTAGCCATTTTTTGAAAACAACCTGCTTCCCCTACCTTGTCAGCGAATTGACGAACCTGTGAAAAGATGAACTCAGAGAAAAGTTCATAAAAGATGAAAAATGCCAACCAAAGGGAGAAAACCTTCTTTCATGCCTTAGCCATTTTTTAGTTTTTTGCAAGTTTAGGAACCTAGACTTTTTACTGATAAAGGCCAAAAGTATGTAAAAAACTAAGGCAATGGCCTAGATTTTTCTGGGTTTTCTCCATAGGGAATTTTAGCGATTTTGGCAAGGGAATTCATTGGATTTTGAAGGATTTTGGGTTTTACCTCCTTCTATTTGGAAATTTCTTTGATCAAATCTTTCTGGTAGTAGGAGGGATTTTGGAATATTTTGGGCTGGGCAAAATATGACAACAATAACATGCAAAACATTTAGCCTCTTATGTCACACACAATAGCTTTTATCTATAAACCTTTATCTATTTGCTTCTCACTGATATAAGCTTGCATTATGAAAGTATTTATGCAATATATTATAGATGGTGAGCTTACCTGTAATGCTAAACAAGAAGAATCGATACTCATATTTCGTTTCCTTCTTGCTTCTCCAATACAAAGATCCACCACGCTTCTTTACTTTCTTCGCCTTCCTATATGCAAGAGAGAATACTATTTTATCTTCTCTCCCTCACTACCATCAGTTATGCAACTGCATAATTAATATCTTCCCTCTATTCCCTCAGCCATCCGTGACCTCACATGCTGAAAAAGGGGAGTATGGAGCTACTACTCCTCCTTACTCCTCCAAGCATATACAGAGAAATACGATGGAAGTCTATCTACCATAGACTTTACTCTTTCTCAAACTAGACGTTATTTTTAACCATAACTAAGCTTAAAATAATAAACAATAGTCCACCTACTTTATAGATGTCACTAATGCATTCTGTCGAATGCTTTAATTATGTTTATTCATGAGTACAATTATCGGTGATGGCATCTTACAAAGTCGACTTAGACCTTAACAACAAAATTTGACTTATTTGGTCGATTACTCACGTCGACTCAACATTCAAAGGTATACACTAGGTACCTATTAATTATTGACAGAGAAGATTAAGCCATTGACATGATGACAACAATATAAATCAAGTATGGAATGATCACAACGTATAAAATATTATTGAGGTGACCAACTACATAAAGAATAAGACTTACTCCAAAACTAACTTAACTTCTAATGTGAGTGTGTGTATGTATTCCTAGATAGCACAAGGATCATTGTATTCATGCAATCTAGCACCCTCTCCACAGTGATACTCTCTCTCCTCTTCTTAGAGGGCGAAAACATTGTTCCTACATCCACCTCAGTCACACAATGGTAGTTAGTCCATCACATTATTTAATCACATGGATGTTAATGATGTCATAAACAATCATTCTTATAAAAATAACATAGTTCAAATGCTTTTTATATTTTAACATAACATTACTTTCCTCATATTAATTTCACTGAGTATCCATCTGTCTTCTTGAAATAAAATGATAAGTATGTTAGTTTAAAAATAGGGTGTGATAGTTTACATCCAACATTCCCCATTATTACATCAATCTAAACAAAAGGCAGAACACTGCAAGAGTTGATCATAGCAACCCTTCTGAAACTTTGATTAATTGAGATTTACTCAATTATCCACCAATTCTCCTTGCTCACCCAAGAAACACCAAACTGAACTCACCAATAGATCTCCTAACTATCAAACCTTTAGAATACTTGTGAATCGAGACACACTCAACTATTCACAAGCAAATCACTAACCTCGATTGCGAATCGAGACTCACTTAACTATTCACAGTACAAGCTCCAACCAACTGTGGGTCGAGATTAACTCCAAAATCCACAGTAACACACATTCATTTGTGGATCGAGACCAACTCCAAAATCCACAACCAAGTACTGTCATATACTATCAAGAAATTCCAAGCCCCCCCTCACTCCATGAAGGGACACAAACTGAAAAGGTGCTTCTCATGCAATGAATCAACCCTGAGCAAGAAGCTAGCTTGGGATGATAAAAGATCCTCCTACCTCCAATGCCTCCTGCCTTGAGTGCCTCCTGCCTCCAATTGAACCTATTTAATTCTCAGTAAAGATACTCCTCATTTTCATTTTGAGGCAAGCCTTGATCATGGATTGCAAAATCACATCTTTCTTTCTCAGTTTCAGAAGTAGTCAAAGCATTATCTATTTTTAACTTGCCACCAATAAGATCTCTAGCACATTGAATTTAATTCAATAGAATGTGTCCTCTTTGATTACAATAGTAGCATTTGAAAGTTTTATTCTTCTCTGTTGAATGTTTATACTTTTTTTATAAATAAGGCAGTTTCATCCGCACTTGTGTGATCTTTAGTGACTTTGTGCTCTTCATCAATCAAGAAAGAAATCATAATTTCTAAGCTTGGATTGATTTTATTCAAAGTGAATATAATATTATTAAAACTTGGAGGCATATTGCTTAATAGAATAGTTTTTGCAACCTCATCATTATCAATTGTAGATTTTATTCCAACAAGTTGATTTAGAAGAGAACATAATGTATTAATGTGATGAATAATAATTTCTCCCTCTTTCATCTTTAGTCCAAAAAGTTTTTGTTTGAGTGTCATCTTAGCACTTGAGGTTTGTGAGCCAAATAAAGAATTAAGACTATCCCATATTTCTTTTGAAGTTTTTGAAAGATCAATATGATGCAAATATGCATCAGATAATCCAAGACCAATCACTGCTATAACTTTACGATCTTTTTCTACGCATTTTAATGCTTCATCTGTATCTTGTGACTTTTTAATATTTCCATAAACAAAATCGCACATATCTTTTTCTATTAAAACTAATTGCACTTTGACTTGCCATGTATGAAATTCATGCCCTTAAAACTTAGCAACACCATATGATTTCTCCATTCTCTGAAAAAACATCAAACTTCTAAAAAAATATACTAAAATTGAAGTTTTGAACCCTTGACTTCTCCAATAAAACCAACTTCTCAATCATTCGATTACCAATTTTTCTATCATTTATTTTTTATTGTACATGTACTATATATCACCGTGTCTCTTTTGCTTTATACATTTCTTAGTCTCCATTAAAATAACCTTATCACATGCAATTTCAAACTATAGTTTTGAATCTAAATAATGCACCATTTTACTACCACCAAACACAACTTGTATGATACTCAACAGAGAACAATCATTTGGTAGAATCATTCCTATACTTGCACCACCATCAAATGTAGAAAACTTCAAATAGATTGGACGCCACAAGAAACAAGCATATTCAAACAGGCATTGATAATTTGGTCAGAGATTGAAATGAATTAGCATCTTACATGTTTGGAAATTTCCACCTTACACGACTGGAAATGCAATATTCAATCCACAATTTGGCTTGATTCAAAATTCACACTACTTTTCATTATTCTTTCTTTCTTTGCATGCACTGGAGAATGAGAAATCCTTTGGTCACACCTTGTCTATATTTTCACACTCAAAACAGTGCATAAGACTTGCAAATCAATTGAAACTTGGCAATGTCTTCTATTTTAGTAGCAACGCTTTTATTTTCTTCTTACACTAGCAGAATCACTCCAACAAGAGTATCAACATTAGCAACAATTAAATTCTTCATTGTAGATCTTCATTACCAATCTACTTATGGCACAGAATCATGAAGATGCTCTGATACCATATTGAAATATGGTGAACATTTACATTTGCACAATAATATGGAAAACCATACAAAGTAAAAATATAAGAAACTAACTTATTTGCCTAAAATTTATTTATTATGCATATTAAACTAACCTATAGGTGACAAAAGTGACTTTATTATAAATGTAAAACCTTAATATTCTAACATTTAACACAAAAATAGGATTAGCATTTTACCTTATATGATGAAATAAATATTGAATGAATCACTTTGGTTAATGCATACTTTAGTAAATGTACTTTAAATATTGAAAATAGTTTACTAAAAAGTTACAAAATATGAGCCTACCAAAAAGAAGCCTACTTCAAGGACAACGAAATCCCTTTGGCCAAGAACAAAATAGCCCTAAGAGATGATCAAAAGTGATAATAGTCATAATGTTTTTACATCACATATCAAAATATACATCAAATATCAGTGGTGGTGTAGATATTACAATCCAATTATTATTCTAAATAAAACAAACTTAAACCAAACTTATTCCCAACAACATTTGATATAATTGTTTGTCAACAATTTCCATTTCAAAGTTGTTTGTCATAGCACGACATCCAACTTTATTCTTATTATCCTCAATTTCTATATCATTTTTTTTTAATAAATAATAATCGCATTGCCTACAATGAAGTCTAAAGGGGATTCAATTCATAAATGCATGTATATTCATCTTGGTGTTCATCCTCACCATCGTCAACTTTGCCACCAAATTTCTTTCAAGATTTAGCCACCACTTAACTTGTTTTATTTTTGGTAAGACAACGTATATTATATGTCTAAAATCTAATCTAGGACTTGCATCTTCTGCAGCAAAAAAGTGGTTGAAATTGAATGGCACTTCATCTTTGAATGTGCTATGAGGACATTCAAAATCAATATAAAAAAAATTTGAAGGTGGGTAGTATTATCGAGATATTTGAGGAGGCAAGGTTGCACATCACAGCCGAATTCCTTGTTAAGATTCATAGTAGGAGAAACGACATTGAAAAGATCTTGAAGATTTCTTAGGGCTGCGGCTCTTGGTCCCTTAAGCTACTTGGCCTCATGGATGTCATTAAAATTCATTCATTCATTCATTCATGGAGAGGAATGAAATCACGACGAGATTGTATAAGACACCTCTTTTTCCCCTAAAATATCCCGTCATTCCTAACTCCACCAAAATATTTTAGAAGATAAAACAAGTCAAATTTATTAAGTTCTTTATCAATATTTTTGACAAATCCAAAGAGAATTTCATGCCAAGATATGCCACTTTTATTATCCCATCTTAGGATATCCCCAAAAACATGGACCAAATATTTATAAGAATATTGACATTAAAAAAAATGTTCAACCCAACATTACCAAGGTTAGAGCCAACAACCAACCTTTTCAAAATAAGAAACTATTTAAAGTGAGAATTTTTAGGTTTAAGCCAATTAGACCAAATATAGCTTAAGATGGATTTTCAATCTCTATTAGATAGCTTAAGTTTCCATTTAGTGTTCATGATGGATAAAACTTCTTGGGTGTTAGATAGCATTACATATGTCTCTTTAGGAGAAACTTTGGATAGAGCTAAGTCATCAATCCATTTTATATATCCAAAATTTTAGTATTGAAGTTTATCTTGATAGGAAATTTAACACTATATAAGGCTTTACAATGAATATAAAAGGTTATCTTTTAAGAGTTGGGAATTGGAAATTTAGATTGTATATCCTCCCATGGAATCAATTTTCTATTAGTGAATATATCTTTAAAGTCTTTGATGCCTTTTGAAGCCCATAACTTAGTGGAACAATCTCATAGTAGAGAAAGAGCTCTATTCTTCCAAACTAGGTTCAACTAGATAGATCTAAAGGTGGTAAGACTCCCTCCCTTTCTACAAAAAACCTCATGCCCATAAATTAAGTGCTTCACTAACTCCCAAGCCCTCCATAAACTCTAAAACATTATAGACTTAGATGGTTTAATTGTAAATTTAACAAAGCTGTATCATGATGATGCAGACCCTTCGGGCTCTTATTATTTTTTAGAATAGTTAATGCTATATTATTTCAAATTAGAACATTCCAAGGTTTAAATGCCTCTAAATATTTAAGGATCCATTTAGCAACTAGGGTAATACCTTAAAGCTTTAGATATTTTTGATCCAAACCCCCGTTTCTCTTTTTATAAGCAACATCACTTCTAATTAACATCATGCCTCTTTTTGTTACCTTTCCCATTTGATGATAGAAAGCCTCGAATTATCTTCTAGATTTTTTCTACTTGACAACTTCTAAAGAGCCAAGTAGAAGCATAATAGATATTGAAAGAGGAAAGAACCTTTTGACAAACTTGTACCCTACTAGGTAATGAAAGAAAGTGCCCATACCATTTCATATTCCTTTTTTCAATTTTTTTGGAAAATCGATTCTCACATGTCCTTTAGGGGGGATCCATAGAAAGCGGGGTATCCAAGTATCTTACAATTTTATTTGGGTCACTCCACTACCAATCCCACTAGTCAAACCATTTAGGAGGAGAACCCTTCCAACTTAACACGATTGGCTTACTATTAGAAATCTTTATACTGAGGCAATGTAAAATTTATTAAGTCTATTGATAACATTACAAAAGTTCTCCTCTAGTTTAAGGAACAAAGTTGTACCATTAGTAAATTGAAATTTAATTACTTCACTATTATCAAGGAGTGAAATACCTTTGACATGTTGAAAAATGGAAGAGTAGAATGTTGAAAGATATTAAACCATAATATCACAACCAATAACACCAAATAATAATAATAAGTTATTCTATATGATAGCCCATACATCACAATATGGCTTTTATAAAGACTTTTGAAAACATAACTACCCAAACTAATCGATAACTAACATGACACTAGCTAAACATTTTAATTGCTAACATCACAAAGTCACTAATGTGACTTTATTACAAAATGTAAACCTTATTTTCCAACACCCACTCTTAAATTTTATAGTTTTATAGTACAAAAATTAAAACAAAAAACATGATAACTAATCTTCAACATTCCCCCTTATGACATTAAACTGAACAAAGGATGGAAGAATGCATGGATTGAAGTTCATTGAACATGATAACACAACTAAAAGTCTAATAAAGTGCCTACACCAAATCTCCTATGCACCTTGCAGACACCAAATTGATTGCATCAACAATGTCCTAACTATCAAACTTTGCAAATTCTCTGTACCAAATAAGAGAACATATCCCAATCTCCATGCACAATGAGAGAACAATTCTCCTCTGAGAGTTAGAACAACTCTCCTTTGAGAGTTAGAACAACTCTCATCCAAGAGTCTAAATGGGAAGAAGCCGCTGCTCATGAGTATAAGGAGGGAGAAGATGCCCCTGTTGATACTATAAGTACCAAAATCATGCACAACCTACACGAAGATCCCGATGATGACTTACAATCCTTGTCACATACATGTAAGTGTGAAATAATGCCCTCTCAACAATTATTCTCTTGGTAGCATTTGGGTTTTCCCTCCTCTTATTGTTTACCCTTTGTCATGCTAACCTTCTCCCTAATTTCGACGCTTTTCGACACTTGTTGATTCTCATTTCCTATGCTTTTGACTTTGTCCCTAAGCCTTGTATTCATATTTTTGTTGTGATTTGAACTTTCCCTAGTATTTTTCATCCATTCCCACCCCTAGGAGCCATTTAGAGGACCTCCCTAGCCATCTCCAACTTTTAGTTTTCAGTTTTGGTCAACCAATCCAAATCTCCTATTATTTTAGGATCTCCCCTAGGAGATTTGACTTTTGCAAGTGGAGATTTGGATTTTGACCAGTTTCTAGAGGCAGTTCACCTCCTTTTCACCTAAATAACAATCTCCAACCCCACTTTCCAACCCATGACCTCCCCTCTATGGGTCACCCCTAAGCGACTTGGACTAGCAAAAGGGGTGACCCATGGGCAACGCTGTTGTCTTTTCCAGCCGTGGAAAAATTTAAGTTTTGGACAGGAAAAAACTTTGTTTTGACCTATTTTTCTTCTTGTTTGCATGAGTTTTTGGTCTAAACATAGAGTTAACTATTCCAAGCCTCCAAGCATGCATAATTAGCTCCTTTTATCTCAACTCGTCAACTCATGCATTGATGCTAACTCCATTTTTCTTCAGTGTTAAGCTATATTTGCTTGATCACTCCCTAATTAGCCCAGATCACTCCTTGGTCTTCTGAGTTAACTCTCCATTCTCTCCCACCTCTCATGTCCTCTTTCAACCTATAAATACCCCATCCCTCAAGCATAAAGAGAGGCAATTTCATTTGTGCATCCAGTCTTTACAGGTTTTTGCTCTCCAACTAGCATCCATATGCTCATACAAGACATTCAAGCTTTCTGCTTTTTTGTTGTTTCATCCAAGCTTTGCTAAAATCTTCATATTGCATCGATACGTTGCCCAAATCGTAAGCCAGAGTGCTTATTAGCTCACATTGAGCTCATGTTTCAAGCTTTCAAAAGCTTTTTTGCATTCCCTTTCCTATTGTTGCCAAGAGGATATCCCTATTGCTGCAAGAGGTTAAAGAGGTTGCTGACACAAGGATTTTTGAGGGTAGTGGAGGCTCATGCATCTCATATTCCAGGTTCCTTAGTATTTTTTATATAGTAATTAAAAAATCTAAATTTTCTCTTGGGAATAGTAATTTGAAATTACAATTTTCTTGATAGGCTAAATAGGATTTGCATTGTTACATTAGTTTGCTTTCAAAGTTCTTTAGATTAGTTTGTTTTCAAAGCAATTTCATTTCCAAAAATCTAGAAAATCAAACAAAAACATAGATCAAATTGCATTAGTTAACTACATTCTGGATTGCATACATATTTCAATTCCTAGATTAGAAAAAGCACTTTATTTCCATAAAGATCTAAAAAAGCACAAAAACATTGTTTTGCACTCATATAGTCTTGCATGCATTTGAAAACTAAAAAAAAGCATAAAAACATTAGCTTCACAAAAAGAGCACAAACCGTTGATTCCAACACAAGGTCAAGTTAAGTCAACATTAGTCAAACCCTTGATTCCAACACAAGGTCAATGCAAATTCAAACCTTAGGTTAACAAACCCTAAGTTGAACCCTAAGTCAAATTAAGGTTAAACTCAAGCCAACTCTCTCTTGGTTTAGACTCATGAATGTGCCCTGGGCTTAGAGGCAAGTGGGTGAGGGAAATGCTCGAAGAGATTGAGGAAATTCACCCTAGACCACAACATGATCAACAAACGATTTAGGAACAACAACATAGGTTGAAGATATTCCAAACACAAGTCATCATCCAACAATTCAAAGAACAAAGTCTCCAACTCAGTAGAAGCATCAACGAGAACAATTGTCAACCTACGAAACGTTGGAATCTTCAGAATCCAAACATGAGAACAATGACTAGTGACTCTTTGAGTCATATAGTTATTTTAACCACAACAGTCACAGAACATCAGATCAAAATCAACACACAAGAAAGGCCCGAGGACCGACTAACCACTCTCCATGAAGTCTAGCTCTCAAGTGAGCCAGACCGCCCCCGTGTCTTGCCTCCTCTCAACTGTCTACTCCACTAGAGCGGGAGTGACATGGAGGTTCACCCTGTGGCAAGGAGAGGGGTCCATGTGCTCGCCAAATGTAATGTCCCTTCCTTAGACCGCCCAGACTTCAGCAGAGGTTGACCTACTATTGGGTTCTCGTAGGTCACTAGGTTGGTTAGGGAACCTGACCGAGGGTGTTGGCGCTTTGCAGGGAACCTTCTGAGACCTTCAGTTTGATGTTAGATGAGGATTTCAAGAGTTAAATTGATAACACTAAAGGTTTGCCTTGATGTGAATAGTGAAAGTGAACAGTAACAACAAATTAGAAGGAGAATAGTGAAAAGGTTCCCATTCCTAGTAGAAAGAATGTTGTTTTTAAAAAATGGTGTTTCTTTTTCATGAGGAGGTAACCCTCAAGGTGGGCGTACCCTTTAGTGGGAATATTTTATTGCTGTGAATAGAAAAAAGGAGATGGAATCTATAAAGTAATGAATGGGGCTCTCTTTTGGGCATTCATTGATCATTTTCTAAAAACACAATTGCAGGTTTGGAGCTTTGGATAGAGTTTTCAGCCGATTGTAGCTCTTCTGAGGATGAAACCCCTTAGAGGACAGTGGATTGGACGAAAACCCAGTTCACAAAATAGGGAAATCTACTATGGGTTTCCATTTGGGCTTCATTGGACTTCATTTCAAGTTGATATTGCTGTTGGAGTGATTGCAACAGTGGATAATCAGGGTATAATGGCAGATTGGGTCTTCTTATCAGCATATATCCTCATTTCAGTACCTTTACTAGCTGGCTGTTCAAAATAGGAGTCATTTTCAGTCAAATCCTAGCTGGGAATTAGGATTTCAGCTACTAAATGTTCCATAAATTAAGTGTTGGCTTCCGGGTATGTGTTTACCATATTGGGTATTCAATTATTTCATATGTATTGGGTTTAATAGGGTTATTACAGTCTGATTTATTGGAAATTAGACCTCTGAAACTGTAATTAGATTTATGTTTAGTGAGATATAAAGCTTATTTTGGTGTGGTATTGCAATGTTTATTTGTTGGATATATTTCTCTTCATTTGGTATGTGAATATTGCAATCAAAACTGTTTCATATCCACACAAACATCAGATAACATACTCAGAAAATTAGAACAGCAGTTAGAAAATCAGAATTCATTAGTTTGCACAACATCTGTTTGTGAATCAAAATATAAAAATCAGATCAGAATTGGTAGGGGATCTTTCAGTGGTATTAGAGCTTTAAAATTTCAGTCGAATATCCATTAGGGATATTTCAAAGAGCATCTGTCAAAACAACTTCAAATGACTTTTTCAGGGACATTACACTTACACTTCGCTGGTCAAAGACAAAAATTGAAACAAACAAATCAGCAGTTTCAAAAAAAAATCAGAAAATTCAGATCAGAATTGGTTAGAGATCTTTCACCAAAGCTGACTCAACCACCCCAGGCTACCAAGTCATGTTTTTGAGTGTACATATTTTGGTGAACCTGACGTGAAGTGCAAAGCCTCTTGGTTATGCTTTTTGCATTCCCATTGCTTGGATCCCACTTTCATCATCATTGTCAAACCTGACATCAGATTCACCACATATTTTGGTGAACCTGACGTGAACTTGCAAATTCTTCTAGGATGAGTTGTTTGCATATCAACTTCAAAGATTCAGTCATTATCACTTTCACTTCCACGACCATCTTTACCGCTTCTACTCTTGCCATCCTCGCCTTTGCTCATTCCATTTATTCTGTAGTGTTTATGACACCCCCAAATATGATGGAGCCAAACTTGAACTTAGGGAATATTCCCTCAAGGGAGCTAGAAACTCCCTCTTTCGAACATGTATGTGCCACCTGATCCAAATGCTCTAGTCTCTAACTGTTATGACTATGAAGACTCAGATTACTAACAAGACAGAAGATAAGCTAGATGTTCTCGATCATTTAACAATCTCGCATGGGAACATAATCTTGTAATGCCAAACACGCCTCATAAGGCAAGAAGAATACAAATAAGGTCAGAAATCCATCGCATGGAGTAACCCTCTACAAGAAATTCAAGTACCCATCTTGATGATGAAGTAAGAAGACTCGAGAAAAATTTACAAGAGGCCAAGGAAGCTCAAGAGGCCCTGAAAGTTGCCTTATGAGAAGAGCAACATGAAAATGCTATGCGAGAAGAAGCAAAAATCATGACAACATTCGACACGAGATCCCTAGAAATGAGGAAGTGCCGAGAGGTCCTACACCTACAGATCTCATTGCAACATTAGTGCAGAGAGTTAGGACTCTGGAAGCATAACAAGTCCTAGAGAGAAGACATAAATCACATGAACACATTAGAGTCGAGCAAGACCAGGGGGCATCTCAGAATCCCCCTTACCTCAACTACTCACGAAATGGGAGTAACAAAACATTCCCAAATGGGAATCCTCCTATTTAAAACACTCAAACAATACAAGGAAATCAAGAAAACCAAGCAATGGCATTAGGCTATCAAAGCCTACCCATGGGATTAATGTTGTCAACTCCATAATCACAAAGTGCCTTTTTGGGCACATACTTGGAGTATTTAAAAGAGCCGCTCAACATGGCTATAAGAGCTATTCCATTACTGCGACCATTACTAGATCTCCCAAAGTTTAAAGGAGAAGGAGACCCTAACTCACACATCAAGGCATATATAACCGAGCTATAAGATAACTCCTCCCTTAGGATGGGGTCGTCACAAAAATCTTCCCAAAGACACTAGAAGGAATAGCCTTGGATTGGTATTATCACCTGCCCGAGGCCTCAATACACTTGTTTAGATAGTTAATAGGAGAGTTTGTCATGGCTTTTGACATGAACAAACTCATAAAGACAGGAATCTGAGAATTTTTACCATGAAGCAAGAACCTAATGAGTCGGTCGCCCATTTCATCACCTGATGGAGACAAGTTCTCTATTCTTCAACAAGTGCTCCAAATATGGATCATCGTGAGTTATGTGATCTCTTCCCACATGCTTTGAATAGGGATACAAAGGAAGAAGTCCAAAAACTATCTTACAAGTCTTATGAAGAAGCTTTGGAAAGTGCCTTATGAATTGACCAAGCAACCATTAATAGTAGCCGAAGGACCTATGGGTCAAATGGATGGTTGGTAAATGAGGATACTAGAAATAATGCACCTATCATTAAGATCCTTAAGAATAACATAAATGCAACGACAGACAGGGTAACTGATCAACCCTCAGTCAAGAAAGTGAGGGACGATTATAATGGAAGAGACTATTATCCCATGAATGTTTTCGTAGCGGATCACCCTCGAAATAATGCATACTATCCAAGGGATAACTATCAATCGTGGAATCAAAATGGAAGTGGGAACGATGGAAGATACAAAAGGCCCCCTACAAATATAATCAATTCTATTCCTTTCATAGGACAAGGGGGCACATCACGGAGTCTTGTAGGGAGTATAATAGGTTCATAGCAAGGTTGCTGAAAGACCAACAACAATTATTCATAGAGATGTTCCTAAATCTGCAAGAGGTCACACTGGACCACAACAAAGAACTACCAAGGAAAATACAAGGGCCGATAGCTCTGCAAAATGCATACATGAAAATCTATCAAGACCCATTTCCCATGCATAAAGACACATAAACAATTGGTCAGAACAATGCGGTCATATGTTACTAAAACTACCTCTTGTTGAGTGTACTAGGCCCTTCATTTCTTTGAATGTTGGATGAAAGGTGTTCCATCATGTACATTTCAACCATGATGATGATCCATCTAAAACAAACTTCATCCATGCATATATGGAGCGTCCTATATAATTAGATCATCTATGTATGGTAGAAGTTGCAAGATCTTGGTCATATTCTCCGCGTCATAGATATCAAAAATGGAAGCCACGAGATATACCAGCAATTGTTAGAGTTTGGCCAAAATATCTTTCAATCCCAAAAAGTCACTCACCTGAATATGAGTTATTTTGTTGCAGTGAATTGTTATTATATAAACCATTTAATAACATTAGAGTTGATATTGGAGATGAAAAAGAAGTAATTATTCAACATTGGGAGACAATTAAAAATACATATCATGTACACTGCACACCTGTTTCTGCAGAGACTACTGATGCTAGTGATGTAGAGATTGAAGATAATGCTCCTAATGATAATGTAGAAATGGAGGAGTGGCAGGTTTTGTCTAGCTTGGCTCCATGAAAAGATTTTCAATTATCTGATATTGATCTTCTTGGTAGGCATGTCTTTGGCATAGAGTATGATTGGAACCAATATCAATTGCCAAATGTTTTACAAGAAACAACCATAGAATTCATAGAGTCAAGCCGACTAGGAAATCCAATCCAAAGAGAATTTGATTATCAATTTAATCCTTCAATTAATTTAAGTGAAAAGCAATGAATTGCATTTGATGCAATCATGAGACATTTTGAATTGCTTGATAATGATGAACCTCTTAAGATGATCATCCAAGGAACTGCTGGAATGTGGAAATCTTACCTAATTAATTGTATTAGGCATGCAATGGATTGTAAGTTAATCAATGGAAAAAGCCCCTTGCTACTACTTGCACCAACAAGAGTTGTTGCTTTCAACATACGTGCCACTATAATTCATGCATCCTTAAAAATTCCAATTAAAAATGTCAAGCCTTTGAGTGACCAATCATTAGCTACTCTACAAGAAGATGTCAAGCACATATGATATTTTTCATTGATGAAATGAGTTTTATAGGCCCAAAATTGTTTCTTGATATCAACATGCGCTTGAAACAATTATTTCTATCACATGGCACAAAAGATTTTGGTGGAAGGTCAATTATCCTTGTTGGTGATCTTGCCCAATTATAGGTCCTATGCGAGACATACCACTCTATGTAGGTGTCACTTATTGTATTACTATCCTTACTAAATTTTATTGGTCTAAATGTTTTGTTTCTTAATCTATTTTGAAAAATTATACTTTCTATGTTTACAAGGAACACTTATGGTAAAGCATTGTGGACTACATTCCAAACAATTATAACTTTGGACATAATTTTTCATCAACAAGGGCATGATCTAGAACAAGTTAGATTTAGAGAAATATTAACAAACATTAGTCTAATGCAATTGCAAGATATGATGATTGGAAAATCCTTATGGGTTGAATAAATGACTTAATAAGTCTTGAGGAACGTCTAATATTTGATGCATCTATGCATTTATATGCCAGAAACAATATGGTCATGCTCCACAATAAGAATATGCTAAAGTCACTCAACATGCCTGTTGCATGTAGCGTGTCTACATATACCCAACGTATAGAATCACATGATGCTGATGATGATCACTTGGATAGGGTGGTTCTATTATGTGTTGGCCAACGTGCGATGTTGGTATGCAATTTGTGGGTAAATGTTGGTTTAGTCAATGGAGCACTTGGTACTATAAAAAATATAGTTTATCATCAAGGTACTCAACCACTAGAGTTGCCATTATGTCGATTGTGGACTTTGATAATTATGTGGGTGTGCCTTAGGATGTTAACAACCCAAAGTTTGTCCCTCTTTCACTTATTACAAGAGGGAATCATACACATCCCCCTCAAAATGGCATGCGCTTTAACAATACATAAGTCACAAGGGCTAACATTGGAAAAATCAACAATAAATATTGGTGATGTAGAGAGGGCTAGTTTAACATTCACTAAAATATCACCACCATTCTCATTTGAATGGTACATTAAGATAGAAAATGCAAATTATGTTAAGAATAGGAAAAATGAAGAGCATTGATTGCAATCATTGTCTCTGAATTGATTATTGAGAGAACATCTAATAAATATTCAATTTATTTATTGTTCATTTACATAAATGAATATTGTGTTGTTAACAATAATGTTATGGTCTTTGCACTTGCAATAATAATTTCTCTTTCAATTGTGTCCATGTAATAATAATTGTATAAAATAAAATATTTGATGCTATTTTATTTCATATAGCTTACTATTTAATATGATATCTTAATGTGATTTATTAAAAGTTACATTCAAAACATTAATTAGCCGATAGACTTTTATACGTGAGCATTATAGTGCTTAGAATTGTCTCACGCTGTAAAAAAAATTCACACTGAAAAATTTTCTAAAGTCGTTAGCTGTTTCTATCGACGTATTCCTTGAACCTCCTATGGGTGCAAGTGCTAGTAGATGTTTATGTTGTTATTACACATTTTTCTATTGTCATTTCAATGTCTTCATTACACTTTCAAATTCCTATGGTATTAAATATTTTATGTAAGTTGTAGACATAGCATAATGAGGCAATCATAAAGGGGGAACAATTGCAACAAGATGAAAAGATCTTGCAATTACTAAATATATGGTTTTTTTTATGATTTATTTTTAAAATGGTACATTCATGATTTAGTTTATGTGGTTATTCATTTAATACCATTTCATTATTTTTATTTGCAAAAAAAAAAAATGAATTTTTTATAACCTCTAGACCATTTGATAGCAAGTTTGGTGCTTTTACTAGTTTGTTAATACATAAATGCCTCCAAAATCCAAAAATTGTTACCGACCAAATATTGTTAAATACTTTGAGTAGCCATTATAAAAGAAGCAATAAAACGTTGTGCTTACTATCTAGTGGAGACCCACTCTACTTAAATATCACCCACTTCAACAGTCAATAGCAATTTTACACCTCATTCACAACAAAACGTGATAAATATTTATCTTATTTTTATTAACAAAAATGATGATATTTAAAAAAGCCGTCCAGACCAACCGTCCACCGTCTGTACAAAAACAACAGGCAAGTACACCGAAAAAACAGCATCAAAAGCGGACAGCATCTAAGGATTTGGATTCTAGCGACAGGGGGCACGTGCGGTGACTTTGCGGTTTGCTTTCACAGGTTTTTCTTTTGGTGAATGGAAGAAATTTGAAATGAGGGAAAATAGAGCTGTAAGCATTGCGTTTGCTACTTTGCCAATTCCATAAATAGCCTTCTTTGCATTGGGGGTATCTTCCAAAGCCCAAGGTGAAGCATAGAGACCAGTCTCTGCAATGGAAATTGCTGGGCTGAGAAAATCAAATATGGGTGTGAAAAATGGTGGAGAAAATAGATATTGCTCTGATATCAAGAAAGCAGAGGATGGTGCAAAGAGGAAGAACAAAAATGAGAATTCAAAGCTGTTGGCATCTGATGCCCTGCTTCTCCCTCTGGGGCTCACCAACAAGGTCTTCTTTGTGCTGTTTTTCACTGCATCATATTTCCTGATGAGGAGATGGAGGGAGAAGATCAGGACCTCAACACCCCTTCATCTTGTCAGCTTTGGGGAGCTTGTGGCCATTGTGGCTCAGCTGGCTTCCTTCGTTTATTTGCTTGGATTCTTTGGCATTGATTATGTGCAAAATTTCATCAGCAAAGGCAATGATGGCTCCTGGGATGATTTTGTTGTGGAGGATTTCAACACCCCTCCAACAACCTGTGGGATTGCAAGCAAAGAAGAAATTGTTGTTAAGAAACCTGAGGTCCAGCTCAAGGGAATTACCCTTGGTGACAATGAAGATGGAGACATTGCAGCTGCTGTATGCAATGGCACTGTAGCTTCCTATTCTCTTGAATCTTCCCTTGGGGACTGTAAGAGAGCTGCCTCGGTGAGGAGGAGAGCCTTGGAGCTTATGACTGGGAGATCTCTTGATGGGCTACCTTTGGAGGGGTTTGATTATCAGTCCATTCTTGGGCAGTGCTGTGAAATGCCTGTGGGTTATGTACAAGTTCCTGTGGGTGTAGCAGGGCCTTTACTAGTCAATGGATTTGAGTACATGGTGCCCATGGCAACCACAGAAGGGTGCCTGGTGGCCAGCACCAACAGAGGTTGCAAGGCCATCCTTATGAGTGGTGGGGCTACAAGCATTCTTCTCAGAGATGGCATGACTAGGGCTCCTGTAGTGAGGTTTCAGAGTGCCAAGAGGGCTGCAGATCTCAAGTTCTATATTGAGGATCCCACAAACTCTGATAACCTCTCTGACATCTTCAACAGGTAGGTGTTCTTCTCCAGACCCTCTTTTTTATTTTGCATGCACCATTGGTCACATAGTTTAATGGAGTATTGGGTACTGAAATAAAGCCATATTTTCAAGATAGCTGATAAGGTTTTGGGTGCACATTATTTCAACAGGACAAGCAGGTTTGCCAAGCTACAAGGCATAAAATGTGCAATTGCAGGCAAGAATTTGTACATGAGATTCTCATGCTTCACTGGAGATGCCATGGGAATGAATATGGTCTCCAAGGGTGTTCAGAATGTCTTGGATTATCTTCAAATTATGTTCCCTGATATGGATGTTATCAGCGTTTCTGGTAATTCAAGTCCTTAGATTTTTCACAACTGTTTTTTTTTGGGGGGGTTTTACTCTATGCAATTGCGTTGGATTGTATTTTAAATGGGTGGGCTAATTTTGTAAATGTGCTTCTGTTTTTAGGCAATTTCTGTGCAGACAAGAAGCCCACAGCAGTGAATTGGATTGAAGGGCGTGGGAAATCTGTAGTGTGTGAGGCCGTCATCACGGAGGAAGTTGTGAACAAGGTATTGAAGACCACAGTTCCAGCATTATTGGAGCTTAACATGCTCAAGAACTTGACAGGATCTGCATTGGCAGGCGCCATGGGAGGATTCAATGCCCATGCTGCCAACATTGTGTCTGCAGTTTTCATTGCAACAGGGCAAGATCCAGCCCAAAATGTGGAGAGCTCCCACTGTATTACCATGATGGAGGGAGCAAATGGGGGCAAGGACTTGCACATCTCGGTGAGCATGCCATGCATAGAGGTGGGAACAGTGGGAGGAGGGACTCAATTGGCAGCACAGGCAGCTTGCTTGAACATGCTTGGAGTGAAGGGAGCAGATAGAACATCCCCTGGTATGAATGCTCAGAACTTGGCTAGAATAGTGGCAGCTGCAGTAATGGCAGGAGAGCTGTCTCTCATGTCTGCTCTTGCTGCCGGCCAGCTCGTCAAGAGCCACATGAAGTATAACCGATCAACCAAAGATCTCAAAGCAGCCTAGACATAATAGTTTAAACTCAGCTCCCTAAAAGTGTCTAGCCATCCACATGAGAAATCTTACTGCCTAGGAAGTTTACTAGTTCAAATATAGCGTTCTCTGTAACTATCTACCTCTAGAATAAAGGATCGCTCTACCCTGTATTGTGTATGCTACCTCATAACTATCCATAGAGAGGTTGGGGGAAAACAATTTCAGAATTTCAAGAAACAGTCTCTCTTGGAGTTACATATTGTAATCCCTCTACTTTGAGGATGTTTCACTACTACTTAAAAAATAAGATAATAATTAATTTATTAGTCCTTGTTTGTGGGAGGGATGCCAATGGTTTTTTTTTTTCAATTGAAAATTGTGTTTGATGGAATTTTATTTATTTATTTATTTTTATATTATTTTATTTTCAAGAAATTGTTGTTTTCAAAATTTTTATTGGTTTGTTTGTATTTATTAAGTTGAATCTATGCAGCTTGAGTTTGTCTGTTGGTGAAGAACTTGCCCTCTTGAAAGAGAGTCATAAGTTCAAATCTTATAGGGGGTAAGGTATGTATTCCTCATATTGAAGCACAATTAGGTGCATCCTTCAACACTAGTGGGAGTATGAGGTGGGTTTGGGATTTCATTTGTATTGAATGACATATTAGGTTTCCTAACTTTGCTAATTTATTATTGAGATCATTGTAGACACCTAAAATTGTTTCAGGGTTTAACTGCGTAGTTTTTGAGTCAAACACATGACCCATATTTCATGAGTAGTGGTTCACATGAACCCATCTCTCATGTTAATCCCAATGCTTCACCCCTGTGTGCATCACTTAGATGCAATGAGTGCTAAGTGGACCATTCATTAACATGAGAGATGGGTTCATGTGAACCACTACTCATGAAATATGGGTCATGTGTTTGACTCAAAAACTACGCAGTTAAATCCTGAAATAAAATATCATAATTAATATTTATTTATTTATTTATTTCGATTTTGTCATGTTTTCTAGCCTAATCACACATCAACATGCCAAAACCTAGTTTCAATGCATCTACTTTAATTCAATGTTTCCGTTCGCAAACAGGTGCATTTGTGTCTGACCTTTAAAACCTTATTTCTATCATTTTTTGCCACATTTGCTCTTGATTTTTTGATTTTTATTGGTTTTGCAAGGGGTCATGCTACTAGATTTGCCTCTCACTCTATGTTTTCTATGTAGGGCATCATTTTACATCAATTTTTCCTAACCCTAGCCCATTTTTGAGTAGGTTTCACAAATTGACACATCTGTTCCAAATTAGTGC
Organism: Cunninghamia lanceolata; assembly: GCA_027924645.1. Taxonomy (NCBI): domain Eukaryota; kingdom Viridiplantae; phylum Streptophyta; class Pinopsida; order Cupressales; family Cupressaceae; genus Cunninghamia; species Cunninghamia lanceolata. The sequence goes on from BSBN01001480.1 coordinate 464,046, forward strand.
ATTCCTTGCACCCAACTTAGCACCTCTATAGTAAGTGTAGGTAAACCTTGGTTTTTCATGTTTCAACACGTTGACTCTATTTCTTACATTTCTGTAATATTTTAGCATTTTTGTTTTCAGTTCAACATTTTTGTTTCTAGAAAACATAATCATATTTTTTTAGGATTTGTGCTTGACCAGTCTTTTACTTGTTGCGTGTTGTGACTAACCTTGTGTTTTGCAGCCTCTTATCGCTTGTCCAAGACATCAAATAAAACTACTAATGTGTTTGTTGCAGCTTCATGTGTCCAAGACTATCTTTATTTTATCACTAATCTAGGCACACTTGTATATGCTTAAGGGAATGGACACTTGTTTTCCATGTCATTGTGTTTGAACTTGAGTGTATGCTCTCTCCTCACACCCTTGGGTGATCTTGGAGATAAAAAAACTCAAGTTTGGTCCCTTTTACTTGCTTTTCAACACAAGGGCTTAACATGCGTATTCTCTTCCCTCGTCCCACAAGGCAACCTTGGAAATAAAACACTTAAATTCCTTTCCCTTTAACATGCTTGCCTAAGGATTTTATCACCTTAGGGGATGACTTGAACCACATGTTCTAGTGGAGCATGGAAGGGGGGAGAGTAAAATCTATACCTCAAAGGACCATCGTGTCTGGCTTAGCCTTGTCACCCCTTTTCGTAAGGAGGCAAGGTGAAGTGGAATTAGACTTGTCCACAAACATATGCTTGTAGATGGGCTCTTGTTCATGGACATAGACCCCAAGGGTACCTCACGTACCTTTAGGTATTTCAAGGATATCCCTAGCAACCTTGTATAGCCTAGTTTAAGACCATCAACCATGTATGTTTGTGATGAATCAATTAGCGGTTAGTGCCAAGAAGTCACTCACCCTGTGCCCCTAGAATTGGATATGTAAGTTGTGTATGCTCTCCCCTTATACCTTATGACCGATTTTGGGTGATTAAAAGTTGTTAGCTCCTCATCATGGGACTTACACATTACGACTAGAAAAGACATTTTGGTGGGCTTACAAGTATGCACACTCCCATTTGAATATCATAGGCTTGTTAATGTTCTTGGTGTGTCTTCTTGTCAAAACTCGTGAATGCCTTCAACTCCAAAAATCTAAAACCATTGCAAACCTTTGAACATTGAGTGAAAATCCAACATTTCAAACATTGAAACCCTTTTGCCAAAGGTTAAATATTTGAAATCCAAAGAATCCAAAATCTAAAATCTCAAGATCTTTCACCTCCATCTAATCATTTCCTCCATTTTCCTAAGTCAATTCATCCTCCAACATCTGAATTTTTTTTAAAATCTATCAAAATCCCCTAAGTCATTCACCTTCAAAACCACCACTAATCATCATTTCTATTCTAATTGCACACATACATTTAACCCTTCAACATTTTCATTCATAAACAAGCATATCCATCCTAAATCAGTGTATTCATTCTGTTTTGGGCATATGCATCTAGCCTTCATCAAAACCAAAATCAATATCCAATTTAATTATCTTAAAAATAAATAATGCAACAAACATAATTAGAGACTTTTAAATATGCTTTAATTTAGGGTCATAAAAGTATCTTGTTTTTTACTTTTTCTTGTTCCCAACTAAGTATCCCACCATAAAATGCAAGACCAAAATTTAATGAAGTTAAATTAAATTTAATTAGATATTAGATTCTCAACTTACCCCTATTTTCTAAAAAGAATTGATTACTTTTAGTGTTAAATAAAAGCACTCAACAACCTAGTTGAGTTGAATCTAACTTATATATTTATATATAATTTAATTTAATTAATTACTTAAGATAGCATTACATGATAGGATAAATAATATTGAAATTTAATCATTTTCTTTGATAATAAATGAGTAATTTAAGATATGAAATTAGGCATAAAATTAGGGCCTTAGTTAAAATGTTCTATAATATTTGCTTTCTTATTTTTTAGCCTTTTTGTTTTCATCTTTCTTTTTCTTCTTGCATTTTATTTTATTCATCCTTGTTGTAGGTTGTAAAAGAGGGTTTTAACAACCATTGTTGGCTATCAACAATTTTCCTTTGCTTCTATTATTTGCAGGTTGCATGATGAAGAGAACCACTGTCACTTTGTAGGTTTGGGAAGGAATATGAGGAAAAATAGTTTTTGAATGCATGATTGTAATCTACAAGAAAATCAAGATGCATGTTGTAGAGTTCACACAAAATCACCTACAGAAGGCCCCTTTAAATTCCATTTGCATGCATGCTTTAGGTAAGGAGGAAGGAATACACTAGGGTTTCACTTGTATAGGGTTTAACATAGAAAAATTTGTGTTAGATTTCATTTTACGCAGAGCTAGATCTTCAAATCCTTTGGATATTTTTGTTATGAGACGAGTTCAACAGAAAGAAATGGTATCAAGACTCCAATGTGATTTTAAATACAAAAGAACAAATTTATTTGCATTGCCTCCAGGAAAGAGATGAAGTTGTGACTTTTTTGCATGTGTTTGATTTAAAAAAAATAATTTGATTTAAATTTAATTACCTATTTTGCATTTCATTAACATACAACCAAGAAGAGAAGTCTGGAATCATCTGATTAGGTTTAACACACTCATTTAAATCTTATTTTATTTAGTTACTTTTTATTTCTTTACTGTAATATAATAAATTTATAAATTTTAGTACATGACTATATACATCAAACACTTCAATAGATTAACAATCATTTTTTGTATAAATATTATTAAAATAGAAAAAGAATAGTAATTTAAGGGAGATGGCACTTTACTATAAGTGACATTTCATTTATGAACAAATCTAATCACTATCCTCTAATAAATTACATTCTTTTTCCACAATGATATTTATCAAACTCTACTGGTATGTGTGTATATATTAGCTACTAAATTACATATGCATTTTCAACAATACAATATATACACAAAAATAATAAAGTTGTGATTACTTTCAATATATATATATATATATATATATATATATATATATATATATATATATATATATATATATATATATATATATATATATAGGAGCATATAATAATTCTCTTAGATTCTTACATAATAAACAAAATAAATATGAGGAAAATAAAATTAAATGTATACAGATCTTTATTAACCCAAATTTCTTATCCAATTGTTTTATAATGATGAAAACAACAATAATATTGAATCAATAATTCATTGAAACCAATAATTTTTTCATTTTCTAAGTAAAATATAAAAAGACAAATGCATACAATAAGAGAACGTTTTCACATCCTCATAACGATGATTTTATAATATCCCTTATCACTCAAGAAGGGTCTACATCTAAATGTAGTTTTATACAATGGTAAAATAAGTTGCACCTTCACAATAGGGACAATGATTGGCTTCCCTCTCCAAGTAGAAGATTTTCAACCCATATGATGTCTCCATAATCATAAAAAGGTCAAGTACTCAAATCTGCACATAAAGTAGCTACAAATATCTATATGACTATGGCTAGCTCTCCTCCTAATTGTAGGACTTGCAATACAAGTCCACCCCAAGCTAGGGGGCCTCAAGAAACCATATTTTATATCAACCAAAAATACACATACACAAAAAACAACAATCTCCCAATGCTTAACACAACACATATGAATCTCCTCAAGATCCATAGCAAAGAGGGAATCAAGGGGACTCACTGACCTCTTGGGGAAACAAAGAATAACATCACATTCTCATTTTTATCAGATACCTTTGATAACCAAATCACATAACATTTCACCACCAATTTAACACCTTCCACAAAACTATGGCCATAATTCTACAAAATATTTTTCTACACTCCATGATATAATACATCAAATATAAAGGCATTCAATGCCTTGCAATCACTATAACCTCCACATGGATACTTTTCATATCACCAAGAAAATAATTCACATCAATATGCAAAGGAAGTCAATGCCTTGAATTCGATATAGAATGAGTACCCCAAGAGAGGGTCCACACCTCTTTCAACCCTATTACATGGGTGGCTCTTAACCCCAATGGTAATATCCACACTCAAAACAACACACAAGCCCATCCCAAATGAGAAACAATACAAAACACGACACTCAACATAGAGAAAATTCATTCAACATCAAGTTAACCCATAGAAAAATCAGCAAGCTATTATAAGCATCATGACAAAGAAATAACAACAATACACACTCCATAAAGGCTTAAGAGCCTACCTCAAATGCTTCAATAAATGTTGAAAATTTCTTGATGCCCAAAACTCTTAAATCTCTTCAATTCTTCAAATTTCTCAAGCTCCTCCAAATCTTCTCTCTCAATTCTTCAACAAAATTGAAGAAGCCCTTGATCCAAGTTCTTCAAGCTCTCATTTTTTCCAAGCTCTCAAGCTCTTTCCCAAATCTCCTCCTTCCTCCAAAACCCTTGATCTCCAAAATAACAATGAAAAAAATAGAAATACCAACCCCACACAAAGATTCAAGAAGGGATTAAATAAAAGACAAATGTCGAGATACAATGAACCTAGGGTTAAGTTTGACTTTGTAATTCAAATCAGATTTTGCCTCCAATAACTTGTCACTTACCTTCCAAGGCACTTTTCTAAGCTCTAAACACTTCTAAAACACTTTTTAAACATTCAAACATGGACTCGTTTCGTAGGTTATCACTATAGGTTTTAATTTTACACAAATAATAAGGAAAATAACAACAAATGATTGTAGAAATTCTCTCTTAAGTTCAAATCCAAGATTTGACACCTAAGGAAATTTGACCAAACTCAACATAAGATAATAAAAATATAATTAGATAATAAATCTACAGATCACACCCACGACACATTTACACAAAAAGACCTTAATTTCCACTTAGGATAAGGCCTAGGTACACTGGGAAATCACAACAAAGGTTTCTTGAGAACCTCCACAATTTTCCATTCGTCAAGGAATATTTACCTGCACACTTTTAACAAATATCAATATGTCCAAGATAATAGTTGAAGTAATACTAAAATTATTATCAACATACATACCATAAATAAACTACAATTTACCATCATTAACATAATTCAATAAAATTTATAATAGATTTAATACTCTATCATATTCACAATTACAACCACACTTGCATACATCACAACACCATTTCATACTTTCGTTTTTGAATTCCACAAAATATAAATCCAAACTAAATTGTAACTCATCATCACATGATTAAATCCATTCTATCATTAATCCATACTTACAAGATAAAATATGTGTTTTATATTCCTAGCATAGATAATGCAAGCAATCCAAATTCAAGTTAGCTAATTTCTCATCACCATAACAAGTAACGAACCACTACTCTCTAGTCATAATAACAATATCCACATAATCTATGATCATAATAAGTATTATAAGCAAGCCCATGAGTATCATAAACAAGGTAAGTCTATCAAATGAAAAGTAGTCATGAGAAGGAGTGGACCTCACATGGAGAAAGGATGGACACTATGTGGTGAGACATTAGTGGAGGTAGAAGTAACACTATGGGGTGGAACAATGGTAGAAGGGGCAATAGTAGAAGAGGGAGGGGAAGTAGATGCACCGAATAAGAAGGTAGATGAAGCAATATTAGCATTCATAGCTTATAAGACCTATAGCCTTTGTGACTTGTTGATAAATACATTGTGATTCATGTCTACTACTTGTGTAGGATTTTCTACATTAGATAAACTAGCAAGATCATTAACAAAATATTGTTTCTCAACATGGTCATCATGATCATGATCATCCATATTTTTCTCAACATAAGCATCATAGAAAATTTTAGTACCATTAGAGCGGACCCATATTTGGGTTTAGATGAGCACTCATCAAAGGAAGACTAGGATTGTAACTCATGGCATAAAAATGGAATATGGATTTATGAGGAATAGGAAGAAAAGACATTACAAAAAACTTTCAAATTAGAAAAATTAATGGTATATTAGATCTGAAAGTGAAACCCTTAGAATGATGTATCTTAGGGTGGGTAAGGTGGGCAAAGATGAAGATCACAAGACAAGGTCCAAACCCTAGAGTAAAATGTAACAATGTAATAGTAATCAATGAAGATACCAACCCTAGCAAGATTTATATAACAAAAAGAAAGTATAGTTTTGAAACATTAAAAAGTAATGAAGGTATAAACCCTAGAGTAAAACCATAGGATGGTGTAAGATTAGACATATTCATAAAATTTAAAGGAAAATATAATTTCCTAAATAATTGTCTAGGTTAATTAAATAAATTATGCTATCAATAAAATACAGTTAACCTAAATAACAAAGTTGTGTAAATAGATATGACAACAAATATTAATTTAGGAAATTAAATGAGGGATTAGGGCACTTAGCTCTTGGATCTATGATGAAGAATAAACTTGATGCCATGTGAAAGTCAGTAGCCTAGGTATAGAGAAATAGATGTTTTTGATGTGCCAACTATCCAGAACTTTGTGTATGCCTAAGATTCTCTGTAGGTTGATTCCATGCAACACAATTTCGATCTCTAACTTGGCATGGTCTTGATTTGGTGCAATGAAAATTTATGTGATCTAGTTGTGATTCCTACTCTCTATTGATGTGTAAGGGTCGATAGTATTTAGAAATACCTTGAGGAGATCATTGAATTGGAAGGGTTCATATTCTTCTCAGTCAATCCCCTTAAATGATCAAATTTACAACCTTGGAAAATGTTGGTAGACAACAAGCAAGCATGCAAGTGATCTAGACACAAATTTTGATGAAAATATTAATTCTTTTTAGTGCTCCAAATCTAAATATTCCTATGAGTGCTCCTTGATGCTCTAGGATTTTGAATGATATTTGAATATCAATTAATACTTAGATGAATGTCTCTAAATATGAAGACGTAATGAATCATTGCATACACGTGTACCAAGTTGGCTCCTAATGGCTATGAGGAAAGGGTAGGGGACTACAATTTGAATTTTGGGTTAGATTTGTGCCATGCGAGGTTATGCCCACATGCCGCAAGATTGACTTGGGACGGAAAAATGTAGATATCAAGGCAAGGACCATATGTATGGAAATTAGGGCTAATAGTGGAGCGAATGTGTAGGAATATGTAAAGTTTAAAAATTTCACATACTAAAATTAGCCAATGAAAAGCATAACTCAATCCAAATAAAGAAAGTGATCAATACATTAACTAGGATATCCATAAATGTATAACATTTTGCAAATTCCATAATAAGTAAAGTGCATCAACAAGCACAAGAAGGAAATAGTATTACATCCTTTACAATTGCTCCAAGTACATTCATGATACATCAAAGTTTACATCAATGAGAGTACAATTACAATTATAGAATTGGCTAATCAAGCCATACAAGGATCAATACAATGAAATATACATCTTGAATAATATAACATAATATAAGAAAATCTGTCTTCAACCGCCATGACCCACCAATCTTCCACAAATCGAAGCCAGAGCATGGTTACTTTTTCCATCCAACCATGAAGCACTAAACTTCCTCGGGTTTTCTTCCTACTCAAAGAAATCCCCAACCCTGCACAAGGAGCCTAGCAACCTAGAACAAATGGGCAGGAGGGAACTCTTGATGCAAGCCTGATGCCTATATGCACTCTTACTAACTAGAATGACATATGTCTTGCATGTAGGATGTGGCTGAGACAAACAATAAATACAACTAGGCTTTTAACACCCATCTATTTCAATGGTACATCTAGCTTTGGTCAAAGTAATAAATAAACATAATGGTAATTTTGAAAAAGAAAGTTACCATCTCTGTTGCCCACATTCAACATCCTATCCTAGAAGTACATAAGGAAAAAGTTATCTAACTCTACTGCCAAATAACACATACATCGATCTATTTCATGGATCTATAACATTTGACTCTATATGTCTTATTTTATGCCTTAGAAGAAGAAATTTCACCATAATTCATATTCAGATTTGCTAGGGTTAACATAATGAAAGTAAGAGAAATTAATATGGTATTATATGATTAACGTTTTGAATCTTATTTCATCAATCCAATGTTTTCTGCAACATAATTGATCTGGTTGGATGTTACTAATTTAGGTTGTGTTGTAGCCTATTTTGCCATTTGAAGTGTTATCCTTTAATCGATTGATATAGATCTGTTATTGGTACTGCTCAAGACCAAATCGAATCATTTAATTGTCATAACATGTAACATTCATCTGTGATATACATATATGCTATCTAAATCTATGTGATTAATTTAACATAGTCATTCACTATTCAGAAAGGAGTGGACAATTAAAGATTTTGGGAATGGTTTAAGAGTTATAGGCCGAATTCGATCAACACAGAGGCTGGCCTTCATCTACAACAAAGGCCAAAGAGGTTAGACTCCATTAACATAAGGCACAATGTTGTCTAGTTTAAATAAAAGCTGACAACAAAAGGTTAGGTCGATTTAATATCTAGCAATAGATGCCACATTTAACATATGCACATCACTTGGTTTAGTGCAACACATCAGGAGCCCAAGAGATGATTCGGTGGTTTAGAGAAGAAAAAAAATATGGAGACAACACAATAACATTACTAAGAAGTTCACGCCCAACATAAATCAAAATCTAGAACAAGAGAAGAGTAAGATGCTTTCTATCTGGTAAGTCTACTTGTTTTAACAACAATCGAATGATAAGACTGTTATATTATCTAATAACTAACCATTCTTAAAATTGCATAGTTTATATATATAATTTAAGACTTCATCTGATGAAATTAAGAGAGAGACTCTCAAGAACTATAAGGTAAAAGCTTAGAGATCAACAATCAATGAAGATTGATCTATTCTATGGTAAGTGCTTCAATTTCTATCCTAAAAGTTTGACGAAACTAAAGATAAAATGCATGGCAGTAGATCCCCTATATTGGAGAAATCACTACAATTGGTTTGGAAACTATGGCAATATATGTGTGATTAGGAAATCCAAATCAAAGGTGAAACACAAACTAAATGCATACAAACAAGAAGCTATACCTTAATAAGGAGACCCAATCTCATCAAAGAGAAAGAAGCTTTGCACCCAAGATCTTCTAAGATGTACCCTAGATAAATGAATCAAATGTGAAATTCTCTCTCAAAGGCAACTCACAAGCTAGCTCAATAGATAATTTGGCATGGTAACATTACTTGAAAATTGGATGCATAAATGGGTTGGAGGATGCTGTATTTATAGGCATTTTGGGAGAGGTTTTGATCCAAGGGTTGAGATTGATTTGGGAGATCAATGGTGGAGGATGAAAGTGATGTGGAGGGCCCAGATTTCATCTTGGAGGAATGGAGGGCTAGGAATAAATATGAATCTTTTATTCATTTTGGTAAAAGGGTGAATTAAATGAGTATGGATGAGATGGAATATGTGTGAATTAAAAATTCACATAGGGAAGGGTAAAATGAATTAAAAATTCATTTGGGGATAAGTGGAGATAAATGAGGTATGGCATGGGTAAGGGGTGTAAGAGGAATTAATTGTGATGTGGGATATATTTTAATAAAAAATTGACTTATGTGGGTATATTCCAATTTTTTATTTGGAGGATGTGGGCAAGGGTGTTAAGCTGGATTTGACCACTTTAATGAGAGGTTAGGATTAATTTAAATAAGGTTTTATTTAATTAATCCTAAGGCTAGGATGAGATAGGCTAGGGTAGGCAATTAAATAATAGCTATTTAATTACCTAGGGTAGGGATAGGTCAATTAATAGGCTGAATTAATTAGTTAAACATGGTTTAGCTAATTAATTAGATTTAGTGAGGAGGGAGAAATTGATCAAATAAATATTACATATTTATTAAATCAATTGGCTAAAGTTTGAACTATTGAATTAATAAAATTAATCCAATTGTTGGGGATAGAATGATGAAAAATTAGGTAATAAAAGGGATAATTAATTAAATAAAAATTTAATTAATTGATTAGAAGGGGAATTGGTATGTTTAGGGATGTCAGGAGTCGATTTGACGATGAAGACAATTTTAGGTGTCTACAATATGTAACAAATGAAAACAAGATCAACTAATTTATGGCAAAGACAGTATACTAGAGGATTAAACCTTATTCAATCATAACTATAGAGAACATAATATAAAAGCCAAATATCAAGGAGGAGACGAATTCAGGAAATTTGTTGGTTTTCTAAGAGACCAAGCAAATGACATCTATGGCAAGGATTAAACATAAAGCAACAACCAGTCATTAATGGAGAAACCAAAGATACTCAACGTGATAGGTAGCGAGGTCATTTGTATCATATCAATTGCCAGGTTAAAGACAGAGCCATAAGGAAAAAATATAGCTAATTATACAAGGGTCGCGACGAATGGTAGAGTTGGTCATCGACCAGGAATCTTAAATAAATCACAAGGAAAACAATAGGTTATGGCTACTTTGAAATAAAGCTATGAAATGAATGAGTTTGGCTTGGAAATTGTCTAACGTATATCACAAGGGTGGAAGGAAAATATTGACAGCAACATGTAGAGGTAGAGGAAGATCAAGGTAAAGCTGATGGAATACTGTATTGGTAGTTCTAAATATCAGACCGCTAGAAAACAAGGAAAACATGCTACTACGGAAATGGCTAAAAACCAAAATAGTAGAGGCCGATTATATGACATTTAAGCAAATATCTCCGAATGGATCATATAAGAAAGCCTAGTATAGAAATGAGAACCTGTGTGTTCACTATTGATAGATAACTCCCGATTAGACCCCTTTGCCATGGGGAACCAACAATTCTTCATTTTCTACCTGCAATCCTTCCTTCCGTGTCCCACTAGCACCCTGCTGATTTCCTTCTCTTTCAATAACTAAAAAAAATAAAACTCTGTGTTTCTCCCTCAATATTTCTTCTCATCTCATTCCATGATCTCTTCTCTTTTCAGGCTAAAATCTTAATGTCCCTTCTCCTCAAATGTTCCTCTTCTTTTTAACTTTATTTGTTTCTAACTTTTTTTTTTAAATTTTTTGCTTTTTAGTTTTCATTCTAATTATGGTTTCTTTTTCTATTGTTTTCTTTATTTCTATTCTTTTTACTTTTATTTCTATTATCATTGTTTTATTTTATCCTTTCAATTTGTCATTATCAAAAGGATAATTTTTGAAATGCATATCTATTAAAAAATATATGTATATTTTATTATTTCAAATCTACCACATAATTATCTAAAATAGATAAGTAATTAATATAAAAAAAAAATTTCTTTCCTCCACCTACCATGTTAACAAAATAAATAGGTATCAATTTTAAATCTATTTTATTTTCTTAAGAGAACATTTAAATTTATAGGACAATTTATTTGGTTAGCGACTACGAAACATAACAAAGATATTTAACATATGCAACTATTTAATTCATCAACATAACATCATTTAGGCAATGCTAAAATGTAAATGAAATGCAACTAGGTGCTTGTGTGAGTAGTATAGAGTCTCTCCATCCCATCCCTACCAGGTAGCTAATCACCTCTACCTTAACCACACCCTTGTCTTCGACAACTTGCCATCATTAAATTCAAATCTCCGCTAATAGGTTAGTGACCAATCCATAGCCGAAGCAATATATATTTCACATTTTCAATAAAAGTAATCATTCACTTAATCCACAATCACTTATCCATAAAATAGTTCTAATTATGGTTAAGTTTAGAGGGCACCATAGTTTGAGACGTGACATCCTTCCCCACTTGGAAGAGACATCATCCCGATGTCTTATTACACAAAATCAACATAAAAGTCTTACACAATCAGTATCAATGTATCAAATAAGTCATAATTATGCAAGAGTAAAAAGTTTATGCTAAGTTTTCAAATATGGAAAAACTCTATCAATGTCATCCACATTCTCCCAGGTGGCATTATCCACCGAATATTGGTCCCACTGGACCTTATACTACACAACATCCTAGTTTTGCAACTTAACATTGTATCTCTCCAAAATTTGGGTGGGCTCCACTAGCACCACCCCTGGGTCCTGAACCTGCAATACATGCCAATCAAGAATATGTGAAGCATCTAGATGATACGACTTAAGTATCGATGATACAACTTAAGTAAAGATACATGGAAGACACTATGGATTCAAGATAGAGCCGGTGGTAGAGCAAGCCTATATGCAACCAGATTAATTACTTCCAAAACATCAAATGGTCCAACATATTTAGGGGCAAGCTTGGAAGCCTTGCCAAATGAAATGGAACTTTTTTGAGGTCTAACTCCCAAGAAGACCTTGTCCCCCACTGAGAACTATCTACAGGTTCTATTCTTATCTGCATAACTCTTTTGGCGATTTGAAGCTTGTTTCAGTTTCTCCTTAATCAGCTTCATTTGATCCTCCATTTCTTTCAACATCTTTGGGCTAATTACTATCCTGTCTTCCACCTTATCCTAGCTGATAGGTGTATGACATTTACGACCATATAGAACCTCAAAAGGTGCCATTCCTAGGGAGGCATGATGTGAATTGTTATACACAAACTCCACTAAGGGAAGGTACTCCTCCCACTTATACTGTTGGTCCATGCAATACATCCTTAGGAGATCCTCCACCACCTGATTCACCCTCTCCATCTGACCATTAGTCTGAGGATGATAGGATGAACTGAAGTTCAATTTGGTCCCCAAAGATACATTCAGTGTCATCCAGAATCTAGAAGTCATGCGAGTGTCGCAATTAGAGATGATCATCTCTGGCACTCCATGTAGATAGAAAATTTCCTATACAAACTTTTTGGCTAGGATAAAAAATCCATCCTTGAGATTCCTTGGAATAAAGTGAGCCACCTTTGTCAATTTATTTACAACAACCAAGATGACATCATGTTGATTCTTGGACATGGGCAGCCCCTGAATAAAGTCCATACTGATTACTTGCCACTTATACTCTGGCACACTATGTGGGTATAAAAGTCCTACCAGATGCACATGGTCAGCCTTAACTCATTGGCATTCTAAACATCAGGCTACAAATTCAGTAACATCCTTCTTTAGTCCTGGCCAGAATTACAAATGTCTTAATCCTTCTATCATTTTCATCACACTGGGGTGCCCTGAGTATGGAGCATTATGAAATTCCTCGAGGACTAGAGTTTCCTCAACTCCCTTGAGTTAGGAACATACATACTTCCTTGATACCTCAATAGTCCATCTGTGTCAACCACATATCCATCAAACCTATGATCTAAGGGATTCCTCTCTAAGGCTTGTTTCACTCTATCATAATGTTCATCTCTTGGTAGAGCCTGAACCACCTATTGCCTGAAATTTGATCTTACAGTGAGCATAGCTGCAAGATGTCTCCTCCTACTATGGGCATCTGCTACTCTATTTCCCTTTCCCTTTATATATTCAATCCCAAAATCATACTCACCCAAAAACTCCAACCATCTTCTCTGTCAAGCATTTAGATTGGGTTGAGTGACGATGTACTTAAGTCCCAAATGGTCCGTTTTCAATTAGAATGGCTTTCCCAAAAGGTAATGTCTCCACATTCGAAGGGCATGCACTATGGTAGCTAACTCCAAATCGTGTGGTGCATAGTTCAACTCATGTTGTTTTAATTTTCTGGATTCATATGCCACCACCTATCCATCCTACATAAGTACTCCTGCTACACCCTCTCTTGAAGCATTTGTTATCACAGTGAAGTGCCCATTTGGATCTGGCATGGTCAAGATAGGTGCAGTTGTGAGCTTCTCCTTCAAAAGTTGAAATGCCTGTTCACACTTGTCACTCCACTCAAATTTCTTTCCCTTCATTTGGAGCGAGGTGATGGGTCTTGTTATCGTCGAGAACCCCTTTACAAAATTTTCTATAATAGCCGACAAGTCCCATAAAACTCTGGACTTCCATTACATTCTCTAGTGTTGGCCACTCCATGATTGCTTTGATCTTTTCCGGATCCACTGCTATCCCTTCCGCTGAAATGACATGACCTAAATAGTGCACCTTACTTTGATAAAAAGTGCATTTGGATAGCTTCCCAAAAAGCTTATGCTACCTCAAGCATTGCAAAACTATCCTCAGGTGCATATCATGCTCTTCTATTGATTTGGAATAGATCAGGGTGTCATCCAAAAATACTAACATAAAATCATCCAAATTGTCTCAGAAAATGCTATTCATCAGATTCATAAATGCCGCTGGGGCATTGGTGTTATAACCCAAATGGTACCATAGTGAATTCATAGTGCCCATATCGAGTCCTGAATGTCGTCTTAGATATGTCCTCATCTTTTATCCTTAATTGATGGTATCCCAACCTAAGATCTATCTTCGAGAACACCTTGGCTCCCTTCATTTGATAAAACAATTCATCTATCCTTGGAAGCAGGTATTTAGTCTTAATGGTAGCCTTGTTGAGCTCCTGTAATCAACACACAACCTCAAGGTTCCATCTTTCTTTTTCACAAAAATAACTGGTGCTCCCCATGGAGACACACTTGGCCTTATGAATCCCTGATTTAGCAACTCCTGTAACTGTATGCTCAAAATCATGACTCCGGTTGCCTGGGGTTGTCGGGTTAGATTTCGACAGACACACGGACCCTTTCCCTCCTTTCTATGGGGAGATCCACCACGTCACTCTCGCTCATGTGGAATTAGCCAGTCAAGAGGAGGCAAGACACGATGGGGGTCTGGCTCGTTGGAGAGATGGACTTTGCAGAGAGGGGTCAGCAAATACTGCAACCTTTGTTGTTGTGTGCTTAGTTGTATGTTTCGTTCGATTGTAGTTGTAGTTGAGATAACCCTATGACCCAAAGGGTCACTAGTTTCTCTTCTTCTATTTGGATTTCTAAGATTCCACCTCTGCGTGGGTAACTGATTGTTCTCGTTGATGTCCCTTGTCTTTGTAAGTGTTGAACGAGTTCATGTTGTATCTGGCGTTGTCTTGTTTTTTCTAATAATAAGAGGACGAATGGGTCTCCTTGTAGTAGAACAAATGTTTCTTGTTGAAGTCTTGGATGGATCTCTTGGATCTCATCATGGATAGCCCTCACCCACTCTCCTCTCACTCCTAAGCACATTCATGAATTAGGGTAGAGGTAGATGTGTGATTACTTACCTTAACCAGATATAGGGTTTTGACCTAGGGTTTGACTTTTTTTTTGACTCATTTTTACCTCATGATGGGATCGAGGGTTTGATTGGATCATTTAACCATGGTTACCTCGTGATGGAATTGAGGGTTTGCTATTTTGTCTATTCTAGGGTATCTAAATGCATGCAAACTAAATGATATGCAAAACGTTCTTTTTGGTATTTTTTAGAGTATTTTGGAAATAAAAGTGCTTCTAATCTATGAAAGGGAAATATGTATGCAATTCTATATGACTTTTCCAATGTAATTTTAACCTATGTTTTTTGTGTTTTCGATGTTTTGAATGCAATTTAATCTAAGAAAAGGAAAATGCTTCTTCTAATAAACTAGATCTAGAAATATGAAAGTGTTTAATCTAACATGCAAGATCTAATTATCAAGGAAAAAACAATGTTTTACTATTCCCAAGAGCAAATTTGATTCTCTAATTACTATGAATTTGAATGAAAAAAATGAAGGAACTTGAGAGAAATGAAGATTTGTTGACTCCACTACCCTCAACAATCCTTGTAATAGGCAACCTTGAATCCTTTTATGGCAGCAGGTGATCCTCTTAACAACAAAATGACCCAAAGAAGCAAAAAGAAGCTTTGATGAAGCTTGTATGAGCTCAATGAGATCTTGGATTAAGCACAATGGCATGAATGAAGCATCGTGACGCTACTTGGTTGAACAAATAAAGCAAAAGGCACCTTCGTCCTATAAGAGTATTTGAATGCTAAGTTGGAGAGCAAAGTTTGGCAAGAGCTGTGTGCACAATGATTTCACCTCCTTTTGTGCTTGAGGGAGTGGGGTATTTATAGGTTTAGAAGAAGGAATTGATTGGAGAGTTAACTCATTTGATTGATGAGTTAACAAGAATAGATTGGGGAGTTCACAAGGTTGATTACCCAGTGAACTCAGCTGAATAGAGAGTGATGAAGCAAAGATAGCTTATCACTGGAGAGAAAATGGAGTTGAGGGAATGCATGAGATTGATTAAAGAGTTAATTTGAGATCAAATAGAGCTAATTATGCATGTGTGGGTGCTTGAAATAGTTAACTCTATATTAGGGATCAAAAACCATGCAAACAGAAAGAAAATGGGCAAATAATTTTTCCGCGGCTTCAAAAATGATAGGGTCAACCCTTTTGCTAGTAGGGTCGCGCCTGTGTGACCCTAGGTCACCCGGGGGAGATTTGGACTGGATAGGGTAAGATGCAGAAAAATAGGTTGGGAGATGGTAGAAGAGAGGAAAAGGAAAGATTCTGCATCAAGAAACAGGTCAGTCATGTGGAAGAATCCAAATCTCCACTTGCATCAGTAGGATCTCCTGGGGGAGATCTAGAAATAATAGGGGGAGATTTGTATTGGTTCGACGAAATTGAAAATTGAAAGCGGGAGATGGATAAGGAGACCTCTAGAAGGCTTCTAGGAGGTGCACTAGAGGAAAAACAAAGGGGAGAGGTGAAAACTCACCTACAAGACACTCACAAGGCTTAGGATCAAGGTTGAAAGCCAGAAAATGCAAGTCGACAAGTGTCGCAACAAGTGTCGAGAAGCGTCGCAAACGGGGAGAGAGGGAAATTGACAAGGAAGAAACAACACAAGACAAGAAAAGAGGACACATCATCAAGAGGCCTGCTGGCCAAAGGACATTATTTCACGCTTACATGTATGTGACAAGGATTTGAGTCATCATAGGGGTCTGTTGCAAGTATGGGCCTAATTGGTGTTGTCATTGATGTCAACATACTCCTGTTGCATTGATGTTAAGGATTGGATGAGTTGTGTGCTGAGAATATTGAGAAAATTAGTCCTATCAGAAATAAAGAAGATCAATGAAGACAATGAAGCTCTATGAAGTGAAGATCCCAGCTAGATGAAGATCAAAGAATGTACATCAAAGGGTTTGTAGATGTGTCTGAAGATGATCCAATTAAGATTTGAGAGGTATGCATGAAAATATGGAGGAGTTATGGCCATGAGAGTAAAACTGGTTTTGGCAACTGTTCAGAGGTTATAGAGTGACACAAATAGGTCTGCTGAGATCCGAAAATACAATATCATGTTCTGCGGATCTAGTGGCATGTTTGGGAGGCTAATGTGAATTGACAACTCAATTGGTTCGTGGTTTGGAGGTCCACAAGCAATCCTTGTAATGTGACAGTGATGGGTGACTGTGTTCTTGAGGTTCAGGATGAAGATGCGAATGATTACAGTAAGCAGAAGTGGTGTGGATGTTCTTGGTGATTCAAGAAAGCTTGTGGGGGTCTCTAGATTGTGTCCAGTTCATGTTGGCGGTCCGCATGGAAGATTGAGCTCCTAATTGAAGATTTACCTTCAAGTGATGGTGTTCTTCCTAGTCTTGGCTGACTAGATGATTTGCACATGTTGCGGATGATCTTGAAGATGTTTTGTGAAGCATGGCATGTTCCTCTAAGAAGATTGAAGTCCCAACTATGTGTGGCTGATAGTATAGTGATGTGCGTGAAGTTTTTGTAATAAGTCAAGTTATATTTTTCTATTTGCTCTATAATAAAATAAGTGTATGTTGTGCCGACTTTGATGATCATTCCAAAGTTGATGTCATGTATAAATAAGAATTGTGAAGTCATTCAAATGCATCCTTGAGGTGATGATGAGAAGGTGGTAGTGAAGAGGAGCGAAAAGCAGAGCAGAGGTGTTGAGCTTAAATGGAACTGACTCAAGCATAGTGAAGATGCTAATCTCTAGTTCAAGTATGTAATACTTATATTCTTCTGTAGACAGTGTGTCTCCTATAGGCAATGGACCTCTTGTGAATAGTGTGCTTAGGCAGTGAGCCCTAACTTGCAAGTGCCATTTTATTCTTCTTATTCTTTTAATAGAGAATACAATCTTGGGTTAGTCACCCCGTGTTTTTTCCCTTAACCGGGTTTTCCACATTAAAATCTTGGTGTTATATGTGTTGAATTTGTTTCTGCTCTTGAATTATTACATTATACTTTCATGATTGAATCATTGATATGCTGTTGAAATATAAGAAGGTTTTAAAGTGAATAAGGAACAAGATTTTGGTGACAACTGATTCACCCCCCCTCTCAGTTGTTTGTCCTAAATCTAACAATTGGTATCAGAGCTAAGTTCCTCTAGAAGAAGCTTAACTGCTTGAGGAGATCCAGGATGTCGGTCTACAAGAAGGACAGTCCAAGGTCTGATGGAACAAACTTCACTGCCTAGAAGAGCCACATGGAATGCCACTTACAATGCATGGGAGATCAGTATTGGAACATAACCACAACTAAATATGTTCCCCCAAAGAATGGTCCAACAACTATAGATGAAGTTAGAGATGCAGACAATAATCTTCGAGCTAAAGAAGCCCTACTGAGTGCCTTATCTGATTCAGAGCTGACAAATGTTATGGGATTGAAGATTTCTTATGAAATTTGGACAAAGATGGAAAATCTTTATGAAGGAGACAAATATGTTAAGTGTGCCAAGTTGCAAAGTCTAAAAGGAAAGTTTGAAAACTTGAAGATGAGTGAAGATAAGAATATCACTTTATATATGTCAAAAGTAAATGAGATTGTATGTGGCATTAGAAGTGTTGGTGGAATATTGGATGAAGATGTGATTGTTGCCAAAGTTCTCAGATCTTTATCTCCTGCTTACAAACATAAAGTTGCTGCTATTGAGGAAATCAGATCTTTAACAACTATTACAAGGGATCAATTGGTTGGTAAGATATCTGCATTTGAGTTGGCTGAGTTTGGTGATGCACTTCCCAAGACTGGATCTGCATGCAAAGCTAGTGCCTCTACAAAAGGCAAATAGAGATATGATCCAGGAGAAAGTTCCTCAAGGAAATCAACTTGGTATGATAAAGCAAGGAAAGATCTAGAAGAGGATGAATTAGGAGCTGAACAACTTGAAGCCCTCATTGCAAAGAGACTGCCAAGAGGATCCGATAAGTATGAAGGAAAATTACCTTTCAAATGCTTTGCCTGCAATAAGATTGGACATTTTGCCTCAAGATGTCCGGAAAGGTTTTCAAGGCCAAACCCTAGTAGATCAAGGTTTTAGAAGAAGTGTTACTATGTTCAAGAAGATGATGATGAAGGAGTAACAGATGATAAATCTGAGATAGGAAACAAACCCAGAAGTGATTGGGTGTTTATTGCCATCAAAGAAGAAGATCCAATGCCTACTGAATCTGTCAATAATAAGATGATAGAAAGTGCTTTGGCTGCTCAGGTTGAAGAAAAGGATGAATGGGTTATTGACAGTGGATGCTCTCACTATATGACTAGTGACAAGAGTAAGTTATTAAGCTTGGAAAGATATGAAGGTGGAGTTGTAAAGTTTGGAGATAATTTTGCTGGCAGAATTAGAGGTAGAGGAACCATTTCTTTTGATGGAAAGAACAAAACCAGTGATATTCTATATGTTGAAGGTCTAAAGTATAATCTTCTCAGTGTTGGATAGTTGGTGGACAAAAGCTATGGTCTCTGATTCAAAAATGGAAAATGCAAGATTTTTGAAAGCTCTGGAACTAAGATTGCATCCGATACACAGACAAAAGGTAACATCTTCCAATTGTTTGGTACTGGCAAAAGTTGCTTATTTGTTCAAATTGATCAGAGTTGGTTGTGACATAAGAGAATGTGTCATGTGAATTTTGATAATATCATCAAGATAAGCAACACTCAAGTTGTAAGAGATCTTCCAAGACTGGTGAAACCTACTAATAGTTTGTGCAAAGAATGTCAGTTGGGTAAGCATAATAGAGTCACATTCAAAAGTAAGGAACAATCTTCAATTAGATTGTTAGAGTTGGTGCACACTGATCTCTATGGTCTGGTAAGAATCGGGAGTATGCAAGGAGATAGGTATTTCATGTTGCTGATTGATGACCACTCTCGGATGATGTGGGTGACTTTCTTGAAAGAGAAATTTGAAGCACTTGAAAAGTTCAAAATATTCAAGGCTATGGTAGAAAATAAAACTGGCATAAACATAAAATGCCTTGGGTCTGATAGAGGTGGGGAATTCACATCCGGTGAGTTCATAACATTTTGTGAGAAACATGGGATAAAGAGACAATTATCTACTCCAAGGACTCCACAACAGAATGGAGTAGTGGAGAGAAAGAACCAGACCATCCAGGAAGCATCTAGGACCATGATGATGGAAGCAAATGTTCCTCAGATCTATTGGAGAGAACTTGTAGGCAATATTGTCTATACTCTTAATCAGGTACAAATTAGAGGCAATACTAGTAAGACCCCTTACGAACTTTGGTTTGGCATCACTCCTACTGTGAAGTATTTCAGAGTCTTTGGTAGTAAATGCTATATCAAAATAGATAAAGACCTTGGCAAGTTTGATGCTAGAAGTGATGAAGGAATATTCTTGGGATATTCTACTCAAAGCAAAGCATACCGGTGTTATAACAAGAGATTGAGAAAGATTGTAGAAAGTACAAATGTGAAGGTTGATGAAGGCATGGAATGTCCCTCAAGGTATTATGAGTATGAAGCAGATGATCAGAATGATGTCTTAGACCAAGGAGAACAAGTCCCAACTCCAGTTCAGATTCAAATCGATCCAGAGATCCTGAAATACAAGAAGAAGAGACAAGTTTGGATGAACCTGTCCAAGAATTAGAAGTACAAGAGAATCCCAAAACTCCCAAGTATGTAAGACTGAATCATTTTGAAGTCAGATCATTGGAGATAAAAGCAAAGGTGTTCAAACAAGAAGAAAAATTGCTCAAGATTCAGTGAAGTATTGTTTGATTTCAAAGATTGAACCAAAAATAGTAAGTGAAGCATGCAATGATAAAAGCTGGGCTAAAGCAATGGAGGAAGAATTGATGCAGATTGAAAAGAATCACACTTGGGATCTTGTTCCCAAACCTAAGGAAAAAAATGTGATTGGGACTAAGTGGGTCTTCTGGAATAAACTGAATGAAGATGGTGAAGTAGTAAGAAACAAAGCCATATTGGTTTGTAAGGGTTATTCTCAAATAGAATGAGTTGACTTTGAAGAAACTTTTGCTCTGGTGGAAAGAATTGAAGTAGTAAGATTATTTCTTGCTTTTGTTGCCTTCAGAGATTTCAAGGTGTATCAGATGGATGTCAAATCTGCTTTCCTAAATGGTGATTTGGAAGAAGAGGTATACATTGAGCAACCTGATGGATTTCAATTATCTGATCATGGAGATATGGTTTGCAAGCTGAGGAAGGCATTGTATGGACTCAAACAAGCCCCGAGAGCCTGGTATGAAAGATTGGACAAACATATTTTGAAGATTGGTTTCAACAAAGGTACTATTGACAGTAATCTATATTTTAAGATTGATCATGAAAATATCTTGATTGTTGAAGTATTTGTTGATGATCTCATTTTTGGAGGGAAAGATAGTATGTGCAAGACTTTTGCAAATCAAATGCAAGTGAATTTGAGATGTCTATGTTTGGGGAAATGAATTTCTTCCTGGGTCTGTAAATCACTCAAACAAAGAAAGGAATCTTCATATCACAGACCAAATATGTGAAAGAATTGTTGAAGAAATTTGGAATGGAAGATTCAAAGGCAATGAATACTCCCATGGCAACTGGATGTAAGATGAGTAAAGATGATGAACCACCTAAGGCTAATAAAAAAAAGTATAGGTCAATGATTGGAGGGCTTCTCTACCTTACTCAAACTAGACCTGATATTATGAATGTTGTTGGTCTTGTTGCCAGATTCCAAGCTGATCCTAGAGAGTCTCATGTCATGGAAATCAAGAGAATTCTCAGATATCTAAAGGGAACAGTTGAGTATGGATTATGGTATCCTAAGGATCATGATTTCTCTCTTCATGCATATACAGATGCTAATTGGGTAGGAGATGTGGATGATCGAAAGAGTACTAGTGGTGGTGCATTCTTTTTGGGAAAAAGATTGGTTTCTTAGCTAAGCAAGAAACAAGAGGCAATATCTCTGTCCACTGCAGAAGCAGAGTATATTGCAGCAGCAGGCAATTGCACTCAAGTAATATGGATGAAGCAAATGCTAAGAGATATCAAAGTAGAGTATGATGAACCTATCACAATCTTCTGTGATAATTCAAGTGCAATAAACATATCAAAAAATCCAGTGTTGCATTCAAAGAAAAAACATATATCCATCAAGTTGCACCTTTTAAGAGAGCAGGTGAACAAGAATGAAGTCAGATTGGAGTTTGTTCCCTCAAAGGATCAGATTGCAGACATTTTTACTAAACCTCTACCTAAGGAATCTTTTGAGTATCTCAGGGAGAAGTTAGGGGTTATTACCACTCCGGTTCTGAATTAAGGTGCACTGATGTGCATCAGTCTGGTGGATCCCATAGTCATATCTTGTGATCCAGATTGATGTTAGGAGGCTGCTACTCAGGGGGAGTAGTCTATATGATTTTGAAGTATGAGAAGTAGTTGCAAGTATGTGCCCTTTGCCATTGATGTCAAAGGGGGAGAGAAGACATGTGAAAAAAAATATGAAAAACAAAAAGTGGTTGCTGATCAAAGGGGGAGTAGTAAAGGAAGAGAAGACATGTGAATGGTTGTTGTTGATAGGGGGAACTATGTCAGTCAGTGAGGAGAAGTTCTTGTCTTGATGGTTAAAACAGTTTTTCACATTATATGTTGCCATCAATGACAAAGGGGGAGATTGTTGCAAGTATGGGCCTAACTGGTGTTGTCATTGATGTCAACATACTCCTGTTGCATTGATGTCAAGGATTGGATGAGTTGTGTGCTAAGGATATTGAGAAAATTAGTCTTATCAGAAACAAAGAAGATCAGTGAAGACAGTGAAGCTGTATGAAGTGAAGATCCCATTTAGATGAAGATTAGAGAATGCACATCAAAGGGTTTGTAGATATGTGTCTGAAAATGATCCAGTTAATATTTGAGAGGTCCGCATGAAAATATGGAGGAGGTATGGCCATGAGAGTAAAACCAGTTCTGGAAAATATTCAAAGGTGACAGAGTGATACAAATAGGTCTAGTGAGATCTGGAAATACAATATCATGTTCTGCGGATCTGGTGGCATCTTTGGGAGGCTAATGTGAATTGACAACTCAATTGATTCATGGTTTGGAGGTCCACAAGCAATCCTTCTAATGTGACAGTGATGGGTGATTGTGTTCTTGAGGTTCAGGATGAAGATGCAAATGATTATAGTAAGTAGAAGTGGTGTGGATGTTTTTGGTGATTCAAGCAAGCTTGTGGGGGTCTCTAGATTGTGTCTAGTTCGTGTTGGCAGTCTGCATTGAAGATTGAGCTCGTAATTGAAGATTTACCTTTGGGTGATGGTGTTCTTCCTAGTCTTGACCAATCAGATGATTTGTGCATGTTGCAGATGATCTTGAAGATGTTTTCCAAATCATGGCATGTTCCTCTAAGAAGATTGAAGTCCCAACTATGTGTGGTTGATAGTATAGTGATGTACATGAAGTTTTTGTAATAAGTCAAGTTGTATTTTTGTATTTGCTCTGTAATAAAATAAGTGTATGTTGTACCAACTTTGATGATCATTCCAAATTCGATGTCATGTATAAATAAGAATTGTGAAGTCATTCAAATGCATCCTTGAGGTGATGATGAGAAGGTGGTAGTGAAGAGGAGCGAAAAATAGAGTAGAGGTGTTGAGCTTAAATGGAACTGACTCAAGCATAGTGAAGATGCTAATCTCCAGTTCAAGTATGTAATACTTATATTCTTCTATAGACAGTGTGTCTCTTGTAGGCAGTGGGCCTCTTGTGAGCAGTGTGCTTGGGTAGTGAGCCTTAATTGGCAAGTGCCATTTTATTCTTCTTATTCTTTTAATAGAGAATATAATCTTGGGTTAGTCACCCCGTGGTTTTTCCCTTAATTGGGTTTTCCATGTTAAAATCTTGGTGTTATATGTGTTGAATTTGTTTCTGCTCTTGAATTATTGCATTATACTTTCATGATTGAATCATTGATATGCTGTTGAAATATAAGAAGGTTTTAAAGTGAATAAGGAATAGGATTTTGGTGACAACTGATTCACCCCCCCTCTCAGTTGTCTGTCCTAAATCTAACAGGGTCCTCGTGGAGGCAGTGCGTGATTTTTGTGCTTACATATTTCCCCCCTCAGGGATGGTAGTCTACATGAAAGGTAGGTACCGTTCCCGAACTAGGCCTTACCTGTTGTCAATTTTCCCACAATTTGTACTTGTAATAACTAGTGTTAATCTGACATTTAAATATATCAAAGTAAATAATGAAAACTGAAATGACGAATCTTACCATAGATCATTTGAGTTCGACTAGTTGTTTGCCTTTGTCAGTTTGGACCTGTAGGGATGAGAGCATGCAAAACAATGCATGAAACAAATACATAAAAACAAAGAACTAATCTAAAATGCATAAATGAACTAAGCTAAGGGCAAACAAAGTAAGCCAAATTGTGAGATCAGAGCAAAACAGCGACGTAATCGTTCGTGTGAGCAGTCGATAGAGAGGTATCGTCAAGGAGATTGTAGAGATGGCCACTTCTTCTTCAGCCGCAGAGAATCAGGTATGCAATTAGTGAAAACCCCTTCTCTAAACCCTAGTTTGAATTTTGTGAAAAATCTCTCAAAGTTGTCTATTTTTGGTGATTTTCTCTGTTGCATTATGTTCGTCTCGTCATTTAGAGCAAGATTAGTCTTTCATTTTCTAAAATCAGTTGAAAATGAGATTTTTAGAGTGATTTTTGCATGAGGGATTTGCTCCTAGGGTCACCCCTTTTGTCAGGCAGGGTCACCTAGGGGAGATCTTATTTGATAGCAAGGTCGCCCGGGGGAGATCCTAAAAAGCAACTGGGTCTCTTGGGGGCGACCTTGTTGGATTGATTTTTGAGTGCATATGATGTTGTTTAATGCTCATTTTGCTTCGATCTGACATGATTTGGTCACTGAATGTACCTGTTTATTGCAATTTTTGAAGGTTTATGTGATTTTTTTATGTAAGGTTTTCTGCAGTTTTACGATTTTTAGGGATTTTATGAGTTTACGAGATCTAATCTAAAGTTCTCTCTTGATTTTACAGGACATGCGTATCTGATGAAATGCCTGCCGAGAGTAGAGATGGCTTTCAGGGATGTTTTCTTCATTGAGCACCGAGGATCGTGCTACATTGAAGAGGGCAGGTCTTGCTAGAGTTTGCCATGTACCTATGATTCATCCTGTATCCCGCAGATGCTGCGACATCTTGACTTAGTGGGATGTAGACAGGAACACATTCAAGGTCCCATAGATTTCTGGAGAGTGGACTATCACTCTATATGATGTATATCGCATTCTTGGAGTCCCTGTGAGGGGAAAACCTTTGTCTCTTCCTATTAGCGAGTCCTATGAGGACAAGGCTTCTTGGGCTGCATTCATGGGGGTTAATCACCCTAGAGACCAGACAGGAGTTCAACTTACATCTGTGCCACGACTCTGTATCCCACTCTTGAGGAGGTTCTTGATTGGTTTGATTGCCTCGAGGCTGTCAGGAGACAAGGCCTTGGCTTGTTTGAGATGGTGTTGGGCACCCATCATTCGTGAGATTGAGGAGGGCACAATTTTTGCTTGGGGACTGAACATCCTGGCTATGGTTTACAGAGACTTCTATCAAATTTCACGGCGAGGGGCTTTAGCCTTTAGCCACTCTTCCTTGATCATAGCATGGATATTTGAGCACATGAAGCCTTACTAGAAGCTTATTCCTCTTCCAGATAGACGGTTACCGAGAGCAATGAGGTGGGCACATGTTGGTCATTTTGATGCTACTTTACCCACTATTGCTACTCTTACTGATGAGGATATGATTTTTGATCCTTATCACGACATGGAGGGGGCTTGGGCCTGAGATGGTGAGATTAGAGGGTACTGTCGCGAGGTATTAGAGATCATAGACCGTAATGGTCTGGTTGAGGCTAATTGAGTTGACCGTGTTTTACAGCAGTTTGGCGAGGATGTCCCTGAGGACTTGCCCCCAGTGTCCACTTGTTACAGGACCATTCAGGAGATGGGTGAGATTGGAAATGTCATTTGGACTCCTTTGACTCCAGGCATCTTCATTACTAGGGTCTCTAGAGGAGGACGGAGAGGAGGGAGAGGGACTCCTTCCCAATGTCTAATTGTGACTATTGATTCAGAGTCCACTAACGAGGACTATGTCCCAGATAGTAATGATTCGTCAGATGAGGTCATTCCAGAGGATGAGGATTTTGATGATATTGATGATTTAGATGATATTCCTGATATCCCCGAGGGTCCTCATAATGTTCCTCAACCTCCTCATTCAGATGAGGTGATGCGTTAATTTGACCCTGATTGGTAGCCTGACTATCCACGTAAGTTTCTTCGTTTACTTGCTTTTCATAATTTTTGTCCTTTCTCTTTTCATATGGATCTGACTTGGTCTTGTTTTGATTTTTTATTTCAAGCAATGTTAGAGAGTGGAGGGACTTTGTTCATGAGGTCAATGTTGGATTAGATTCTCCCTTCACTAGGATGACTCGTGATCATCTTTTGGATGATCCTGGTGTACCCCTAGCTGTAGGGCGACACACTGACATTTTTGCCCCTGTCTACCATGGATGCCAGATAACTACAAAGTTGAAGACCCAAGTTGACATGCTTAAGGGTGAGAACCAGGTACTCTGAGAGATGGCCCGTCTTAATTTTGGACAACTTGATGCTAGCATGGCGGGGCCTTCACAGTTGCATGCTCACAGTAGGGCACCTCATTCTCATAGGTCTCAGGGAGTGACTAGTGGTACTCATAGACGGAGGAGTTGAAGTCCTGAGGGTTTTGTTGGAGGGAACCACCCTTGACTTGCATTCCTTTGAAATTTGTGCCCCCTTGCATGGGGAGCCTCTACTTTCTTGAGAGCATTTTGTCTTAGCTCTTTGATGCCCTTGTGTATGCAAACTTTGGATATATCTATGGAAGTCTATCTTTTTATGGTTTTCTCTTATCGAAATCTGTACTCATCTCTTGTGCATGTTTGGAAGCTTTGAAGAACTTTTTTTATTATGTTTGACCTTTTCAACTCTTTTAGCAAATGCAAGTATGATAACGATGACATATTTTTGTAGTTTTTTATGATATATATATGATATGCAGTTCACGATATGAAAATGCAGGAACACAAGAAATACTATAAATGAGACTATCACTTCTATTAAATGTCATGAGATATGAAATTTGACTTTATTGCTTTTGGGACTCTTTTTCTGATTTTTGGAATGGATGCAATGTGGAACAAACAATGTGACTACTCTTAAATATGATTTTCCATTTAGGGGATTGCGAGTTGTCCTGATATAAGAGATCTATTCAAGGCTGTGAGATAGGATTTAGGGAGACTCAAGTGGGGAGTGGAAATGAATATGGAACACTTCTGGTTTCTAGACTTTGTTGAAGGCTAAACACCGATCCTTACCTAGATAAGACAAACTGATAAGCTTTTAACTTCATACAAGCAACAAATTTTATTGGTGTTCGCTAGACTTAGATCATAGATGGCAAGCAAAGTAGACTCGGGGTAAAGGATAATAGGGAAAGAACAAGGGTCCCAAGATAGAAGATGATCCTAGAGACTACTAGACTCTTTGGTTTTTCTCAGCTAGTGCGTGTGTGTGCTTAGTACCTCTCTTTCTCTATTAGAATGTCAACCTTGAGGCTTCAAGCTTAGACTGATCTCCACCCAAGAGTACAAACATTCAACAATCTTCTCTCTTTCACTCTTTTTTTGCTTTTTCACCTTTTTTTTGGATTTTCCTCGATTTTTCTCATTTTTTTGGATTTTGACTTTTCAAGAAATGAATGCTTTTTGGGACTTTTGCTATGCAATGCTTTGATCTCTCAATTCTTACTTTTTGACTCTCTTATTTTGATGACTCATTTTTTTTTGTTCACTTGAATCTTAGATTACTTCCTTCAGAGTTTTGATCTTCTTGACATTTTTGGCCAAGAAAGATAAGGGGCTGAGTGCCACCTAAAGTTTTGTAGTCTGGTTGGACTTCTCTACTACTTAGGGAAGAATTGGGAAGGTCTACTTGCAAGCTTCCTTTGAACACTGTAGGTTTGGATACTGACTTTTTTGAGACCTAACATCTTGACTCATTAAGACTAGGATCAGTGTAAAGCTAAGAGCTAGGTTTTGATTTAGAATCACTAGGAATGAAGGGGGATAATGGCAATTGTGAAACATGGGGATCTCTAGGTCGTGAAAAGATAATGTATATCTAGACAACATTAGGCTCCTTACTAAAGGGAAAATAGTACAAGAGAAAGTCACAAACTGTAATGCAAGATGAATAGAATGATGCAGAAATGCAAGAAACAAACTTGTTTTTGACATTTTTGATTTTATATTTTTTTTGTATTTTTATGTTTTATGATTTTTTGGTCTTTTAGACATAATATTTCTTGAGATGAAAGGCATTGACTATTTCACCAAATTCCTTTCCCTCCACTATGCCCAAGAGATAGGCACTATTTCCAACATCTTCCTTAACCATGTAAGGACCTATCCAGTTAGGTCTGAATTTTTGTCCTTCACTAGCTCTTTTGTTGATTAAATTATCTATCCTAAGCACTAGGTCTCCCACTTGAAAGGGTCTTGGGACAACCTTTTTGTTGTATTGATTTTTCATTCTTGCTAGATAGGAATCATGTCTTTGGACTGCTCTCAAGTATGTTTCATCCATCATTTCTAATTCAGCTAACCTCACTGCTCTATACTCTTCGTTGTCCAATAATCCTTGTAACAACACTCTTAGGCTAGGCAACTCCACTTCCAATGGTAATACCGCCTCTGACCCAAAAGTGAGGGAATAAGGGGTGGTTCTGATTAGAGTCCTAACGCTTGTTCTGTAAGCCCACATAGTTGGATATAGTTGTAACAATCTCTCTTAGAATCTTTTACAATTTTGACCAATATTGAATTCAAAGTTTTGTTGGTAGCCTCTGCTTGTCCATTTCCTTGAGGATAATAGACTGAGGGAGAGTTGTGATTGATGTGAAATCTCTCGTATAGCTCCCCTACTTGTGGATTTTAGAAGGATGAGGCATTATCTGTCACTATCACTTGAGGGATTCTGAACCGACAAATGATCTGGTTCAATATAAATTTAGTGATTACGGCACCTGATAGTGTGGTGAGAGGCATGGCCTCCACTCATTTTGTGAAATATTCTATAGCGGTAATGATGAACAGGTGTCCATTTGTTGATGGGGGAGACATCTTCCCCACCAGATCTAATCCCCATGTGGAAAAGGGCTAAGGGGTAATGATCAGTTGTAAATCTCTTATTGGTGTATGGTGAACGTGAGCATAAGCCTAACATTTCAGACACCTCTTTATGAACTTAATTACATCCCCCTATAAACAGGCCAGAAGTATCCCATCTTGTGTATTTTTCTTAAGTGGCATGGCCACCAAAATGTCCTCCACAGATTCCACTATTACACTCTTCCAATATTGTGTGTGCTTATTCCTTGTCAACGCATTGAAGCAACATTCCGTCTAGGGCCCTTTGATAAAGCACGTCATCTATTAAAACATATCTCGTGGTGAGGACTCATAATCGTCTTTTTCCTAAAGGGGTCATGTTCTCTGGGTAAGTTTTGTTTGCGAGATAGTTCACAATATCTCTGTACCAATATGAGGCTGCATACTCTCGAGATCGACCACACAAATCTCTTCATCAGGGAAATCTTCATTTACGGGTTCCTCTTGGGGAACCGGGTTATCTTCTAACCAATCTGCTATTATTTGTCCCTTGAATACTTTTTGGTTGACATAGGTTAGCTCAAACTCACTCAACAAGGTTATGAATCGGCTGACTCTTTTTGAGAGCATGGGTTGATTTAAGAAAGTCCTCAGTTGCTCGGATTGTATCATCACTTTAGTTTCTTTATTCAACGTGTAGTGTCGTAGTCTTTAGGTCATGAAGACTATGGCAAGACATTCTTTCTCAGCTTGGGTATAGTTCTTCTCATATTCCAACAAGGTTCGACTTATGAAATATATGGCTCTTTCTCTTCCACCCTCATCCTCTTGAGCTAGCATGCATGCTATGGAGATATCAGTTGCTTTGAAGTATAAGATGAAGGGTTTATCATGTTTAGGTGGCATCAATATGGGTGGGGTTAACATGAATTTCTTTACTTGCTCAAATGCGTTTTGACAGTCCACGGTCCACGTTATCCCAACTTGATTTTTTAACAATTGATTGATTGGATGAATTTTGAAAGTCATGTCTGGTATGAACCGTCTGATTGCACCCAATTGTCCTAAGAAATATCTTACCGCCCTCTCACTTGTTGGCAGGGTTACATTCAAAACTACTTTGACCTTGGCTGGGTCGACATCTATACCTCTTCGTGAGACGATGAATCCCAACAACTTTCCTGCCATGACTCCAAAAAACACATTTTTTAGGGTTTAACCTTACTTTATATTCTCGAAGCCTATTGAAGATTTGGCGGAGGTCCTCCACATGTTTTGATCTTTGTTTTGATTTAGCTAGGAATTCATCAATGTAAGTTTTGACTATCTTGTGGATGTAATCGTGAAAGATATGTGTCATTACCCTCTGATAGGTAGCTTCTGCATTATTCAATCCGAATGGCATGACCATGTAGTAGAAAGTTCCCCAGTGATGCAGAGGCATCCACACTAAAACCTTAACACACAGCATGGATGTCCGCAACCCTTCATCATCATCATCATATTTTTGTTAACACTGTCAGCATCATCATATTTCCCCTGCCGACCGATATCCTCCTGATGACAAGCCTTCGCCCTTTCGCCTGTCAACAGCATCATCTTATTCGACTATCGGCAGCATCATCATATTCGGCAAGCGCGAACATCCTCCTGACGTCCACTGTTCATCTCACCGACAACTTTGACCTTCACTATCTTCAGCATCATGATGTTCAACATCATGTTAATCAGCAGGATATGGAACATCCGGTTCCTCCCATATATCCTGATGACGTATATCCTGATGATGATGACGTCATATCCTGCTGTTGGCCAAACTTAACTTTTTTGGCCCGCGATCAACCTGATCTTCTACCTGATGCCGATACGCTCCTCCTCGGCAACTCCTGATGATGATCACCTCGACGTTCATTCACTTCATGCAATCGAAAGCATCATGCTCATTTCCACTTATCTGGATGACGATGCCCGAAGTGACTGCAGGATATTCACCGAAATATCCTGATGATGCCGTTTTAACAAATTTCTAGCCTTAGCGGATTTTCACCGTTCTGATCCGCCGAACCTCCAGGGATGACCCGATCCACTTTCAGGGTGATCTTCCAGACTCTATCAGCTCGACCTAGCACATACCCATGCTAGGGTCCTCAACATCTCTCAACGGCGATCCTGCACACCTGCATGCAAACAGAAAGCAAACTAAAACCTAACCTACTGTACATCGCCATTCCATCGATCCGACGAATCAACCGGTGGAATGGATCAGCGAATCCATGAAACCACCCAAAACAACAAATCGATCACACAGTGGAGACCAAACAGAAAATGAACACAACAGGATCTCTTATTCGATTTCAAAAGATGCTATTACAATATTCAGTCTCTCCTCTCTCAAAGTCTGATCGATGATATTCAATACCAACCGATCCTCAGGCATAAATAGGTTTTCCTGCGAGTACTACTGACCCGACTCCAAGCGGCTGGGAAATCTCTCCAGGCGGCTGGGAGATCCAACCGGACCTACAGCATACAGCTGTCCTAACAAACTACCTAAAAATAGCAAAGCATGGTCAGCATGATCTTAACATGGTCAGCATGACCTTATTACATGCATTTGGTCTTATCAGACCTTCTTGGAAAACATTAACAAGACTCAAACTAACTAACTGCCTCATGGAGGCCAGCTGTCAGGTAGGTGCTCCTGCACCATACTCCCCAACAGAAAAGAACTCATGTCCCATGAGTTTAGTATGTGGAAGTCCTCCACCTTTACACTTTGTCATGTTAGTGTTCTGACCTGTTCCAGCTTTGTCCTCTGCTGGCTCTTGGCTGCTCCAAGACTTCTGAACTGTAACTTGCTTTCTGGCAAGTAAACCCTCATGCCTGTCAATGTAGGCCTTTCTCTCACATACCCTGTGTTTGTCAGGTTGTCTGACCAGAACTTTTGTCTGAACTGCCTCTTGAACTTCTGCAATGTTCAACTCTATCTTCCTTTCAATCTTTATAGGACAAACAATAGTCCCAACTATGACAACATCCGTGTCATCCCTCCCAACTGGTTGCTGTTTGCAAACCTGTTTCTGCACCTGCTGCTGACCCCTGTCAGTCAAAACTAAAACTGTCTTCAACCTGTTGTCCTTAACAACTCCTTTCCCTGCAGTATCCTCAACTGCCTTTATGCCTGCTCCTCTAGGCATCTGCACCAATTCCTTCTTTCCCATAAAAATGATTTTGGCTGCCCCCTGTGCTGCAGCATCTGCCTGCAATGGCATCAACTTAATAGTCTTCCCATCTTTCTTGATGGTGTAGGTATTAGCATACCCATCATACAGTACCCTTCTATCAAATTGCCATGGTCTACCCAACAGTAGGTGACAACATTCCATGGGCAAAATATCACACAAAACCCTATCCTGATATGCTCCAATCTGAAAATCCACATATGCCTGTTCATAGACAAAAAGTGATTGACTATCACTCACCCAAGATGCCTTGTAAGGGTGTTGATGTGGAATCTTTTCCAAATTCAGTTTATCCACCATTTCCTGAGATGCCATGTTATCTGTTGAACCAGTATCAATGACAACCTTACATACTTTACCTTTGCTCTTGCATATGGTCTTGAAAAGAGCTCTCCTTTGCATCAGATCCTTTGATGCCTGCAAACTAATTCTCCTTAGCATCAATGCTTCTCCCTCCTCAGGATATGCATAATAGTCAGGCTCCTTATCTCTTTGATAAGTGTTTGAACTCTGCACACTTTGCTCTACTTTCTCTTCTTGCACAAGTTGTACTCTCTTGTCATTTGTTCTATCATTTCTGGATGATGAACCTTTGTTTTCTGGACATTTGAAAGAAGGATGACCAAACTCACCACAGGTGTAACATTTTCCTAAAAATGGAGTAGAACCTCTACCACCTCCAAATCTACCTCTATTACCTTTCCATCCACCTCTGAAATCAGACTGTCCCTGTCCTTTACCAGTGTCTTCTTGACCCTCATTGGTTTGCTTTTGTGTAGGGGCTGCTCCTCTTCCCCTCATATTGCTGCCTCTTCCTCTCATGGACTTTTCTTGTCCCCTATTCATCTTTTCTTCAATCCTGATTGCCATTTGGTAACAATCCTCCACATTCTTAGGGTTAGCTAAAACTAACTCATCCTGTATGTTCAACCTCAAACCAGCCAAGTACCTAGCCACCTTTTCTACCTCATTCTCATGATGACCAGATCTCATACTCAACTTATAAAACTCCTCAGTATATGCCTTCACATCCATTTCCTTCTGCCTCAAAAATTGTAGCTTCTTAAACATCTGAATTTCATAATCCCTTGGCAAGAATTTACCTTTGATCCTTGCTACCATCTTATCCCATGAAGTGATCTTTGACTTCCCTTGTTTCCTTCTCTCTGATTGTACATAATCCCACCAAACCAAAGCATGACCTACTAACTTGGTCTTTGCAATCTTTACCTTCTGATCCTCAGCAACATCTTCACATTCAAAGTGATTATCAAGAGCAGCAATCCAATCCAGCAACTCATCTTCATTCAAACTTCCATTATACTTGGTAACATCAACCTTTACCTTAGGTTTATCACTCTGCACTGCCTTTAACAGTTTTGCCAATCTCTGGTCTTCAGCATCCAGATCTTCAGCTACCTCTTCATACTCTTCTACAGCATCTTCATCTTCTTTAGATTCACTGTCTTCCACTTCCCTCTTTTTGTTCTTTTCCAGGCCTGCAAGCCTGGCTTGAAGTGCTTCAGCAAGCTCCTTCATCTTCCTCATCTCTCTGGCATGTTTTTCCTTCATCTCCTGCAATTCCCTTGCAGTCCCACTACCTTTCGGAGGCATTTTGTCAACCTCTCAATCAACACACAACACACAATCAACTCTACCTCTGCCCTTTCGGTGACAGAATCAACACACAACAGCCCAGACCTTTTGCTGAGCTCTGATACCACTATGATGCAGAGGCATCCACACTAAAACCTTAACACACAGCATGGATGTCCGCAACCCTTCATCATCATCATCATATTTTTGTTAACACTGTCAGCATCATCATATTTCCCCTGCCGACCGATATCCTCCTGATGACAAGCCTTCGCCCTTTCGCCTGTCAACAGCATCATCTTATTCGACTATCGGCAGCATCATCATATTCGGCAAGCGCGAACATCCTCCTGACGTCCACTGTTCATCTCACCGACAACTTCAACCTTCACTATCTTCAGCATCATGATGTTCAACATCATGTTAATCAGCAGGATATGGAACATCCGGTTCCTCCCATATATCCTGATGACGTATATCCTGATGATGATGACGTCATATCCTGCTGTTGGCCAAACTTAACTTTTTCGGCCCGCGATCAACCTGATCTTCTACCTGATGCCGATACGCTCCTCCTCGGCAACTCCTGATGATGATCACCCCGATGTTCATTCACTTCATGCAATCGAAAGCATCATGCTCATTTCCACTTATCCGGATGACGATGCCCGAAGCGACTGCAGGATATTCACCGAAATATCCTGATGATGCCATTTTAACAAATTTCCAGCCTTAGCGGATTTTCACCGTTCTGATCCGCCGAACCTCCAGGGATGACCCGATCCACTTTCAGGGTGATCTTCCAGACTCTATCAGCTTGACCTAGCACATACCCATGCTAGGGTCCTCAACATCTCTCGACGGCGATCCTGCACACCTGCATGCAAACAGAAAGCAAACTAAAACCTAACCTACTGTACATCGCCATTCCACCGATCCGACGAATCAACCGGTGGAATGGATCAGCAAATCCATGAAACCACCCAAAACAGCAAATCGATCACACAGTGGAGACCAAATAGAAAATGAACACAACAGGATCTCTTATTCGATTTCAAAAGATGCTATTACAATATTCAGTCTCTCCTCTCTCAAAGTCTGATCGATGATATTCAATACCAACCGATCCTCAGGCATAAATAGGTTTTCCTGCGAGTACTACTGACCCGACTCCAAGCGGCTGGGAAATCTCTCCAGGCGGCTGGGAGATCCAACTGGACCTACAGCATACAGCTGTCCTAACAAACTACCTAAAAATAGCAAAGCATGGTCAGCATGATCTTAACATGGTCAGCATGACCTTATTACATGCATTTGGTCTTATTAGACCTTCTTGGAAAACATTAACAAGACTCAAACTAACTAACTGCCTCATGGAGGCCAGCTGTCAGGTAGGTGCTCCTGCACCACCCAGGGGGTAGTAAATGTTGTTTTTTTTATCAACTTCTGCAATTTTGATCTGGTTATATCCTGAAAATCCATCCATGAGGGAAAGGGCCTCATATGCCACCGTTGAATCAACAATTTGATCAATGGATGGTAAAGGAAAATTGTCTTTTGGGAAAGCTTGATTCATGTCTCTAAATTCAAGACATATCCAATTTTTTCCATTTTTCTTCATAACTGGGACAATGTTTGACACCCAATTCGAATAGTCCACTAGTTTGATGAAACTGACATTTAACAATTTTTTTAGTTCTTCCTTTACCATTTCAGCTACTTGTGGCTTTATGGGCCTTGGTTTTTGTTTCATGGGTTTTGCATCCGGTTTTGTCACTAAGTTATGCACCACAACCTTGGGATCTAATCCTGGCATGTATGGATATACCCATGCGAATATGTCTAAATACTCAATGAGGAACTCTGTGTACTCTTCTAATTCCTCGTCATTTAGTTTTCCTCCTAGTTTTAACATCCTAGGTTTTTTAGGTGTTCCAACATTGATGTCGATGGTATCTCTGGTTAAGGATGGTTGTCCTTCCTCAAACTTTTGAGGTGCAGGTGGTAAATCTGAGTTCACTTCAATCTGAAGGATTTCTTTCTCACTCCCAAAATAGTCCTCTGGATGAGGGAGGAGTATGTATCCTTTTTTGTGGTGCACTCTTGGAAGTCCATCATAATCATGTAGATATTCCAAGATGGCTTCATCGTTCTCGGCGTAATCTCAGGTTGGTCTTTCTCCCCAACCCATGGCGTAATTTAGGATGTTTGGTAATTTTTTGCTCTCCAATAACGGTTCTCCATGCATCGAGAGAATATATTCTAAATTTTGCAATTGAGCATGTGGTGAAAATAATGTGGCTGAAGTGGCCATTGAGTCAGCTACTTGATTTTCCTCCCTGGGTATGGCTTTGACGGAGAAGAAATCAAAGAATTGAACCAACTTCCTGATGGTTTCCTTATAAATTCACAATCATTCTGATATTGTTTCATAATTTTCTGCAACTTGGTTGATTATCAATTGAGAATCTCCAAAGGCAGAGATTTTCTTGACTCCCATTCTCATGGATAGCATGATTCCTAGGGACAGGGCTTCGTACTCAGCGATGTTGTTGGTGCAAAATAAGTCTAGTCTGAAGGCGAAGGGGAGGGCTTTTCCTTCGGGAGATGTTAAGATTATCCCCGTTCCTGCCCCTGTTTTGCAATTGGCTCCATCAAAATGTAGGGTCCATAAGTTTTCATGGTTTTGCTAATGAGATGTTTCTCCAAATTCACAAGTGGAAGTTTGTTTTTCTTCTTTTTTGTCTCCTTATTCAATGATCTTAATCGTTCCAACCAAGAGGTTTTTGATGTCCCATTCGTTGCCACATGGGATGGCTGCTAAGCCGAACGGTGCATGGGATTTAGTAGTATGTGGATCAAATAGAAATTCCCTAAGATCATCCATTCTTTGGTAGGATATGTTGTGAGTGCTTGTACTCGTTAATGTCTTGAGTTTCCTCTTTCTGTTTCTCTTGCATTTTCAATTTCTTGTCTTTTTCTTCCTATTCCTTTCTATAAACACTGAAAGGATCGGGGTCTGCTTTAACTATGATCACCTTTCCCAAATGGTGAAAATGTATTTCTTGGAATAAAGTGGAGGAAATGGCTTTCATGGCATGAATCCAAGGTCTCCCAAGGATCATGTTGTAATTGATCTCTCAGTTAATAACATAGAAATTAGTAGATTTAGTCTTTCCCATCAGATTGAGTGATAAGCTAATTTTCCTGACTGTTTGGATGTCGTGATTGTCATAAATTCTCAATGTGGTAGTTTGTTTCTTGATCCTTGTTTTGCTGTATCCCATCCTTTGTAGAAAGGACATCGGCAAAATATTAACTGCCGATCCTTCATCCACCACCACTCTTTTTATAGTGACTTATTCAACTTGAATTTGTATATATAGGGGTGAATCCTTTTTCTTACTTCCTTCACTTTGGGATAGTTTGGAAACATCAAATGTAAGAGGAGGTGATTCCTCCTGTGAGGAACATCCTACCTCCAATACTTCTAGGAATGTCTTGCGATGAGAGGGAGATGCTTTTAGCAGGTTTATCACTTGTGAGAAGACATTCTCCATTTGGTCTGTCTGTTCCTGTTCATGGATCACGAAAACTTCTTGGTCCAGTTCTATGTTATTGGTATCGCTCTGGTTAGCCTTTCCTTTATCGACTTAAGGTTCTTTCTCGTTTATCTGGGATTGGAAAAGTTTAAGAAAGTTCTTTTGTTGATCTGGCGTAAGTTTGGAGATGGCTTTATTTTAACCATAACAAGTCTTTGTTTCATGCCCCTTTGTTTTGTAAAACCAACAACAAGTATTGGGGTCATATGAAGGTCAGTTTGACCCTTGATTACCTTTTTGCCACCATTTGTCATTACTTGGATTATTTTTTATGATATTGACACCTTTTTCTTGAGGCACATTAGCTATAGTCTTTTCTGCTCCTTTGGATGTTTGAAGCTTCCTGTTGGTATTATAAGTCTTTTGACCACTATTGATGGCGGCTTGGTCAATCCTTAAAGCACTTTCCAATGCCTCTTCATAGGACTTATATGGTAGTTTTTGGACATCTTCTCTCATGTCTTTGTTAAGGGCATGCAAGAAGAGGTTGTATAGTTCTTGATGATCCATGTTTGAAGCACTGGTTGAAGAATAGAGGACTTGTCTCCATCAAGTGACGAAATGTGCTACAGATTCGTTTGACTCTTATTTCATTGTGAGGAATTCTCTGATCCCTATTTTGATGAGTTTGTTCATGTCGAATGCCATGACAAACTCTCCGATGAGTTGTCTAAGTGAATGGACTGATGCTTCTAGGAGATGATAATACCAATCTAGAGTGATGCCTTCAAGCATTTTTCAGGAAGATCTTTGTTACAACCCCATCCCAAGGGAGGAGTTCTCTAATGGCCGTGGTGTAGGCTTTAATGTGTGAATTCAGATCTCCTTCTCCTTTGAACTTTGGGAGATCTGGTAGTGGTTGAGGTAGTTGCACATTCCTTATACTTTGTTCTAGAGGCTCTTTAAAATATTCAAGATACAATCCTAGAAAGGCACTTTGGGATTGCAGGGTTGTTAGTAATAACCTTGTGGGTGGGTTTTGATAACCCATTGTCGAATTTGTTTGATTGTTCTAAATAGGAGGGTTCCCATTTAGACAGGTGTCATTACTAGCATGTCGTGAATAATAATTGAGGTAGGGGGATTTTGAGATGCCCCCTGGTCCTGTTCATAAGACTTGAGTCTTATTTCTGGAGCAGCTTCCTCTACCTCCAGGATTCTGATTCTTTGCACTAGAGTTGTGATTAAATCTGTAGGAGTTGCATCTCTAGGGGTTTCTTCATTTCTCGGATGTTCTCTACGAATATTTTCGTGGTGAAAGGCTTCCTCACATGCATCATTTTCTTTTTGTTCTTCTTGTAAGGCAATCCTCAATGCCTCCTGAGCATCTTTGGTTTCTTGTAGACATTTTTCCAACCTTCTGACCTCTTCATCAAGGTGGGTATTTGATGTAATTGTGGAAGGTTGTTCTGGTCAATATATTTTTGACCTCACCCTTCTTTCTCTAAGTGGCACATTTGGTATGGCCGGATTGTTCTCCCAAGCTGGGTTGTTGAAAGATAGAGAGTGCCTAGATTCTCTTTGATCTTGCTCGTAGTTAGAATCCTCGTAATCATAACAGTTGGTGATTGGCGCATCAGGATGTGGCAGCACATACCTATCAAATGAGGGAGTTTTTGGTTCTCTCAAGGGAATGTTCCCTTGGTTTAAGTCATGTTTCCTCATATTCAGGGGTGCCATAGACACCACAGAATAAATGGAATGGATGATGGCATAGATGATAGAAGCTGAAGTGGAAAAAGCAGCTATGAAGAATGGTGTGAAAATGTTGCGAAGTTTTTGTTAACCTGTTTTGAGATGCTTGAAATGGGAACACAAAATTACTCATCCTAGAAGGATTTGCAATTTCATGTCGGGTTTACCAAAATATGTACGCTCAAAATCGTGACTCCAGTTCCTGGGGTTGTCGGGTCAGGTTTCAGCACACACACGGACCCTTTCCCTCCTTGCCACGGGGTGATCCACCATGTCACTCTCACTGATGTGGAATTAGCCAGTCGAGAGGAGGTGAGACACGGTGGGGTCTGGCTCGTTGGAGAGCTGGACTTCGCAGAGAGGGGTTGACAAGTACTATGGCCTTTGTTGTTGTGTGCTTAGTTGTATGTTTCGTTTGATTGTAGTTGTAGTTGAGATAACCCTATGACCTGAAGGGTCACTAGTTTCTCTTCTTAGGTTTGGATTTCTAAGATTCCACCTCTGCATGGGTAAGCAATTGTTCTCGTTGATGTCCTCTTGTCTTTGTAAGTGTTGAACGAGTTCTTGTTGTATCTGGCATTGTCTTGTTTCTTCTAACAATAAGAGGATGAATGGGTCTCCTTGTGGTAGAACAAATATTTCATGTTGAGGTCTTGGCTGGATCTCTTGGATCTCATCACAGATAGCACTCACCCACTCTCCTCTCACTCCTAAGCACATTCATGAATCAGGATGGAGGTAGATGTGTGATTACTTACCTTAACTAGATCTAGGGTTTTGACCTAGGGTTTGACTTTTTTTGACTCATTTTCATCTCCTGATGGGATTGAGGGTTTGATTGGATCATTTAACCATGGTTACCTCGTGATGGAATTGAGGGTTTGCTATTTTGTCTATTCTAGTGTATCTAAATGCATGCAAACTAAATGATATGCAAAACATTCTTTTTGGTATTTTTTAGAGTATTTTGGAAATAAAAGTGCTTCTAATCTATGAAAGGGAAATATGTATGCAATTCTATATGACTTTTCCAATGCAATGTTAACCTATGTTTTTTGTGTTTTCGATGTTTTGAATGCAATTTAATCTAAGAAAAGGGAAAATGCTTCTTCTAATAAACTAGATCTAGAAATATGAAAGCATTTAATCTAACATGCAAGATCTAACTATCAAGGAAAAAGCGATGTTTTATTGTTCCCAATAGCAAATTGGATTCTCTAATTACTATGAATTTGAATGAAAACAATGAAGGAACCTGAGAGAAATGAAGATTTGTTGAGTCCACTACCCTTAGGAATCCTTGTAATAGGCAACCTCGAATCCTTTTGTGGCAACAGGTGATTCTCTTGACAACAAAATTGTTGAAATTAAGGAACACTTAGAGGGGGGTGAATCAGTGTTCTTCAAAACTTAATATTATGTCCCTTTATTAATTTACCACATACATTCAAAAGAAAGAAGCATGAACATAAGAGCAGAAACAATAAGATCATAACACATGAACACCAGGATTTTTACGTGGAAACCTTGTTAAGGGAAAAACCACGGTGGGGGTTAACCCACAAGAATTTATACTCTGTTAAAAGTATTACAAATGGGAAGGCACATGCCTTTGGGCACACTGCCTAGAGCTCACTGCTCAAAGGAGGCTCACTGCTTACAAAATTGATTACAAGAGTTCACTAAAATGTTTGAATTGAAGAATAACATCTAACTATGCAAAATTACAGTTCTGATTAAGCTCAGTACACTGACTTCACACACTTCATCTCTTTTTGCCCTGCTGTACTGTTCTATCATGATCCAGAGCTTAGATATCCTTGCTTTGCACTTGATACTACTATACTTCACACCTATCCCTTCATATTCACATTCTCACACTCCAAAATACTCAAATCCATCGATCATATATATCTGCTACATGAAATTACATCAATTGCAGTCGGCCTTAAGAAAACTTGGAAACTATTTCAAGAACACTATTCTGTCAGCTGAATCCATGTACAAACATCAATGTGGACCAAAACTTATGTATCCAAGTTACCTCACATGTTGGCCAATACCACTGGATCTCATAACTTACTAGACCAAGGTATGTGCAGGATCATCGCGGGCCAAACAGTGGAAATAGGAGAAAAATTGCGTTTTTACTTAGCCAAATTTGCGACTTGGCAAAGTTTGACTTTCATATGTTTTGAAACGGATATTTGTTTTGGTTTGGATACCAAACCAAAATGGATATCCATTTTGTATTTCTAGAAATGGATATCTGTTTTGGTTTGGATACCAAACCAAAATGGATATCCATTTTGTATTTCTAGAAATGGATATCTGTTTTGGATTTCATGCCCTAAATTGCTTTACCTAATCCTTCATATGATTTGATTCATGATACATGGTTTGAGAAGGATACACATGATATACCCTTACCCTCTAGTGATAAAATTATGAATGATACTTTATGTGGTGAAGCTAAACCTTCATTAATCCTTCATGTGATATGTTAGGACATAATGCAAAGTTAACATGGCATGAACTCTCTTGGAAGGGTAAGCATGGATTATAAGAACATTGAACTAGTTGGATCTATTAAGCTTGCCATTTATGAAAGAACCTTAAAGGTTAACCTTAATTAGGTAAGGTTATGTTTCAGTGTGGTTGTTTGTGCAACAATGTGTAAATTAATGTTACCTAAGGATAAATCTAACTATACTAACATTTTAATAACCATGAGAGCTGGGACTAACAATTAGACTTAAAACTTGACAAACAATACAACTTGGACACATGTAGGACTTGGAAAATGGAAAAGAATATAATTAAATGTGGAAAACAATGAAAAAGTGGTATTAGTTGCACCTATTTAGAGAAGTGGTTTAGAGGTTGGTTAGGGGAATTATTTAGGGTTTAGAGGTTTAGGGTTGCTCAGGTTTAGGGGTTTAGGGTTTACAGTTTAAAGAGAGATAGAGAGAGGGGACTGATAGAGTTTGGGAGAGATAGAGGAGACAGAGGGGAGAGATAGGGAGTGAGAGACATGTCCAGAGAGAGAGAGAGAGAGGGTTGCTTGGGTTTAGGGGCATTATTTAGGGTTTAGGGTTTATGGTTTTGGGGTTAGGGGTTAAGGTTTAGAGGTTTAGGGTTTAGGGTTTAGAGAGAGATAAAGGACCAATAGGGAGATATAGAGGAGTCCGAGGGGAGAGATAGGGAGATAAAGAGTGAGGGACATGGCAAGAGACATAGTGAGAGAGATTGAGAGGTAGAGGGACAAAGGTGATAGGGAGATAGTGGTTTATGGTTACCTGGGTTTAGGGTTTAGGGTTTCTCAGGTTTAGGGTTTAGGGGCATTATAATTTAGGGTTTAGGATTTATTGTTTAGGGGTTAGGGGTTAGGTTTAGAGGTTTAGGGGTTTGGATTTAGGGTTTATAGAGAGAGAGGAATGATAGGGAGATATAGAGGAGTCTGAGGGGAGAGATAGGGAGATAAAGAGTGCGGGACATGGCTAGAGACATAGGGAGAGAGATTGAGAGGTAGAGGGACAAAGGTGGTAGGGAGATAGGGGAGAGATAGGGAGATAGTGGTTTAGGGTTACTTGGGTTTAGGGTTTAGGGGTTTGGGGTTTAGGGTTTCTCAGGTTTAGGGGTTAGGGGTTAGGGTTTAGGATTTAGGGTTTATAGAGAGAGAGGAATGATAGGGAGATAGAGAGAGGAGACCAAGGAGAGAGATAAGGAGATAGAGAGTAAGGCACATGGCCAGGGACATAGGGAGAGATCAAGAGAGGTAGAGGGATGATAGAGACAGGGAGATATGGGAGAGATAGGGAGATATAGGTTTAGAGTTGATTGGATTTAGGGTGTACCTGGGTTTAGGGTTTCTCAATTTTGGAGATAGCTAGATAGAAAGAGAGAGGAGATAGATAGGGAGAGATAGAGGTGACAAAGGGGAGAGATAGGGAGATAGAGAGTGAGTGAGATGTCCAAAGAAATAGGGAGAAGGATTGAGAGATAGAGGGATGATAGAGATAGGGAGATAAGGGAGAGATAGGAGATAGGGTTTAGAGTTGCTCTCATTTAGGTTTTAGGGGTTAGGGGTTAAGGTTTAGGGGCATTATTTAGGGTTTAGGGTTTATGATTTAGGGGTTAAGGTTTAGAGGTTTAGGGTTTAGTGTTAAGAGAGAGAGGACCAATAGGGAGATATAGAGTGAGGGACATGGCCAAAGCATAGGGAGAGAGATTGAGAGGTAGAGGAATGATAGTGATGGGGAGATAGTGAGATAGGGAGATAGAGAGAT
The DNA here is from genome assembly GCA_027924645.1 of Cunninghamia lanceolata. NCBI lineage: Eukaryota > Viridiplantae > Streptophyta > Pinopsida > Cupressales > Cupressaceae > Cunninghamia > Cunninghamia lanceolata. Next base: position 507,869 of record BSBN01001480.1, read on the forward strand.
AGAGGTTTAGGGTTTCTTGGGTTTAGTGTTTAGGATTTAGGGGTTTATGGTTTCTCAAGTTTAGGGTTTAGGGGTTAGGAAATAGGGGTTAGGGGTTAGGGTTTAGGGGTTAGGTTTAATCATGCGTTAATACAGGTTGTGGAGTGAGAAAGGGGTGTTATGGGTATGGTTGAATGGAGTAATGAGGTGATTTAATTAGTGATGACCTAGGTGAAGTGATGGGTAAGATGTCTTATGTGGGATTGCTAGAAAGTGTGATTGGTAATGGTGGGGATAGCTAAATGTCATCTTCTAAGGGTTCAAAGGTGAGGAAAGTGTAAGATGGGGATATGGGATAATCCATGGTTTAATTATTATTCAAGGGAGTCTCCTTATATAATGATTATCAAAGATGGTGTCAATAGGGGGAATGGAGTCTATGAATGTAGGTGTGGGAATGTGAGCTATGACATTGGGATTACAGTATTAGATCAATAATGGAAAGTACCTGGGCACCCGTCTAGTGATGGAAGGAGTCACATGATCAAATGATGTTTGGGGAAGGGCTTTTATTAGGAAAGTAAGGATTTGGGTGATGGTCTAGGGTTTAGTGGAGAATAATTTATGGAAAATTTGGAGGTCATTAAAATTAATATCCCTCCACCTCTATCTCCCTATCTCTCCCTTATCTCCCTCTCTCTATCATCCCTCCACAGGTCTCAATCTCTAGACATCTCACTCACTCTTTATCTCCCTATCTCTCCCTTTGTCTCCTCTATCTCTCCCAATCTATCTCCTCTCTCTCTCTCTACCTATATCTATCTCTCCCTATCTCTTGCCTCTCTTTCCCCTATCATTCCTCTATCTCCCTGTCTCTTTGGACATCTCTCTAACTCTCAATCTCCCTATCTCTTCCTATCTGTCTCCTCTCTATGTCTCTGTACCTAGCCATCTCTCCCAATCTCTCTATCTCTTGCCTCTCTCCCCCTATCATTCCCATATATCCTATCTCTCCCCTCTATCTTTCCCTCTCCCTTATCGACGAAGGAAATGGAAACAAGAAAACTAGGACTCCCTTTCTCAGGTTTAGGGTTTAGGGCTTAGGGGAATTATTTAGGGTTTATGGTTTAGGGGTTAGGGTTTAGGATATGGGGGAATTATTTAGGGTTACTTGGGTTTAGGGTTTAGGGGCATTATTTAGGGTTTACGGTTGCATGTCAAAAGCAGTCTCTCTCTCTAAATTTGTAAACCCTAAATAATGGCCCTAATCCCTAACCCCTAACCCGTATCTACCTCTCTCCTGTATCTACCTCTCTATAGATATCTCCCTCTCTCTATCAACATCAATCCAATGATGTTGAGGATGTGCTAAATTGATTTGTCACCTTTAGAAAATAAATGACATCAATCCAATGATTGTCTTGGAATTTGAATAGGTATAGAAAAATGAGAGGTCGATCTCGAGTGTCACAAGTTTGATCTCAATTGTTGACACAAATATCATCTAATATGTAAGTTAAACATGAAATGATTTGTTAGAATTTACACCGAAACTACTTGCTTTTACAATTTTTTTATGACAATTATCTATTCAAAAGTGCCTTTGAAATACTATGAGATACCTTAGTATAAGTAAATCATATCAAAATCAAATATATATATCATCATAATCCTATATAAATTTTGATAGTTTGTCCAAAATCTCTCCTTTCATATGATACAGTCTTTCTAAAATTTGGATTGTATTTTATAGCTAAAATGCCTAAATACTAAAATGCTAAAATGCTAAAATAAAAAACAATGAAAACAATTGAGAAAAAGAAAACGGATATCCGTTTTGATAATGGATATCTGTTTTCGAAACAGATATCCATTTTGAAAAAATATAAAAAATAAAAAAGGGTCCCGTTTTTGCAAACCCGCGGCTTGCAAAATGCAGTGTCATCTTTGGAGAATGGATATCAGAGGTGAAGAACGGATATCCGATCCAAAAAGGTAAGATCTTTCACATTTTTTTGTTTTGTTTTGTATATTCAAGCAATTTTTTTGGTTTTTTATGCTAAGTGGGTATGTTTTATATTTTAATTAGGTAAAATGGATGCACAAAATGAAAACCCAAACCCTCCACCACCAAACCCTCCCCCTCCAACAATAGAAGAGAATTTTCAAAGAAATATTGATCAAATAAGTAGGATTATAGAAATGTATCGCCGCCACCCTCGATTGTCTACAATGACACCGAATTTAGAGGGAATCATTAATCATGTTCAAACCTTGTCAACCCAACATGAATCGTTTAGGTAATGGCAAGAAGCCAAGAAGGCCGAATATGCTAACGGTTTGTCATATGATGAAGTCAAAGAATTAGAGATTACAAAAACTATGTTAGCCCAATACTTTGTCAATCCTAAAACCGGATTGCATGTTGATGTCTGTAAGCCCAAGTTTTCAATCAAATGGTGTATTCATGAGGGCATTAGTCAAAACTTTTGGGATCGTTGGTGGATGGTTTTTGATAAACCACCTAACAACAATTTAGATGTACCTTTGTATTTCCTTCGTAAACTCTATGCAGAGTTCGTCATGGGTCAACATGTTAATTATTTTGATTTTAGAGATTTCAAGGAGTGGGTAAGGGAATGCCTCAAGATAGACCTGGGGCAATCAGACAAGTACAAGGTCCCTATATTCCCCCTCCTGCTATCCTTTCTCCACCCCCAATGCAGCACCCAGACGTTGTTGCAAATGCAATACAACAGGGCCTTAGTGCCGTACACTCTTTGACCGAGCATTTGATTATACAAACATTTTAGTTTGCACAAGCACATGATGAAGGCGATGATATTGGATCACCTGGTTCTACTAGACCATCATCATCCACACATGTATGTGTGCCCCATCATTGCATTTCTTGCAATCATTTATGCTTAGGTCCTATTATGGAGAGTAGTGAGCCACCGTTGAACACATCAGAGTACGATCTCCATTCACGAGATGAGGCAATGGGGTCCAGAACTCAAGCTGAGGGGTCAAGGACAAGAGTAGAAGCTACCGGATTAGTGAACCATAGAGAAGGAGAAATGCATGAGCAATCTTTTATGCAGGTAAAATTTAAAGTTAAATTTTATAGTCTATTCCATTTGAATATATAAACAAATTTATTAGTACTAATGTATCTAAGTGGGATAACAGTTGATGACAGAGGAGTTGACAAAAGTTCATCATGGAACTTTGTTTGCCATCCAATTTGGCTTGGACTTGCCGGTATAATTTGTTCTACACATCAACTTTTTTTTATGCATTTATTTATTTGTGAGTAATTATATATTAATTTATATCTTGATGTTAATTTTATTTTATAGTCAATCGAAAATGTGAATGATGTGGCATCTTTGCCAATAGTCTTTTCTCGAACTCCTGATCGACCCAAGGGACTATCATTTGCAGAATGGCTTTCTCAATGCCAACAAAGGGTGGAGGTAATTTGATTGAATTGTACTTTAATTGATAATTTAGAAAACTTAAATATTTGATTATAGTCATTTAGAGTCTTACATTCTTGTCATTTTGATAATTCAGAGTCCTTCTCAATTGATGCAGGAGGCCTCGATGGTGGTATGTGCTTGTTTTCTAGTAGATAAGTTTTTGTGTAGTGCACTCTAGATTGTTTGTGTGTAACATATCTAACCTTTTTAAATGTATGCATTTCCTATTTTGTTTAATAATTATATATAAATTTATTTCAATGTTACTTTGCTTTTATGTAGTCTCTTGAGAATGTGAGTGATGTGCCACCTTTGCCATCATGCTTCACTAGGACACCTGATCGTCTTAAGAGAAAATCATTTGCAGAACGATTGTTCGAACAACAACATAGAGTCGAGGTAATTGAATTGAATTTTTCTACATAATTGATAGTTTATCTAGTGGTCTTATAGTTGATTGTAGTGATTTAGATGTATGTTAATAAATGAAAGTTCTTAATTGTAGTAGATAAGAATCTATTTAGTAAATTTAACTTATTTTTATTTACCATTGAAGAGATTAATCAAATTTGTGTTTTGACTTGTTAATGCAGGAAACTTCGCCTCCATCAATTACTAGACATTTTGGTACAAAGAGGACACTTTTTCAGGATCCATCATAGATTGAGGATCCATCACAGATTGAGGTTAAGTGGACTTGTAGTATTTGATGTAGCTATTTGGCATGTAGATTGTATATAGATTTTGAGACATGGCATATGCCACACTTTGTAAAAAATGTTTTGAGTTGGCATATTTGCCAAATTTTTGTATATGTCTACCATTATGGACTAGATTTTAATATATATACACCTTGATATACAATATAATTTAAATTCCTTATGTGCATGTCATGATGCTTCCCATGATGCCATACATTATGATGATAGTTCTTTAGTCCATTGATGGTATGTTTAGCATTGAGAATGGTTTTAGATCAATAGAATCAATATGAAAAAATTCCTTATTTGCCCTAATCAAGCATAGTAGCTTGAAATCTAATAAGGTCATGATAGACCATTTCATCATGTATTTAGTCTTCATCTTGTCAAATTTTGTAAATATGTCAAAGTTGTCATATGAAAAATGTAAAAAAAATGCAAAAGTATGGAAGATGAATAGTCAAGTACTCAAAAGTCAGTTGGAAACTATTGGTTTCCCTCAAATCATGTATAAATATGCATAAACCTTTGTGGAAAAGGCATTGGAGATGTATTGAAAACATTTTGAAGATGAATTGAAGACAAGTTTGAATGAAATTAAAGTCAAGAAACTCTGTTTTTGCAGATTTTACTATTTTCCTACTATTTCTTTGTTTAGTACAACCCTGTATGGATGTGTTAGGGCCTGAGAGCAATTGTAATTGAAAGCTGGTGGAATCTACTTTCTTGTGTTTTAGGTGCCAATAAGGCTAATAAGGACACTGGGGGCACATTATAAACATAAAAAACTAACATCTTGGGGGAGGTGCCAATAAGGCCAATAAGGATACTATTTCATTTGGGTGTGTGTGTGTGTGTATGCAAATCCCATTTATGGCCGAGAAGCTCTCTATTTACTATTATTCAACTCTTGTTGATAGGAGGTTAGCTCTACAACTATTGCAATTTGTGTATGAAACCTAGATGCCTACGAGATCATATATATGTATGTATGTAAATTCTATTTATGGTTAAGTAGCTCTCTATTTACTATCATTGAACTCTCATTGATAGGAGGTTGGCTCTCTGACTATTGCAATTCAATCCATTTGTAATGATGCCTCTATCATGTTGAGTTGGATCCTATCTCTGCATCAAGTTAAAATCATGAAGATCACAACACCATACAATCCTCATTGGGCTATTAAAATGCACAAAACAATCATACAAGACAGTCATTCATGAAATTACTATGCAAAGAGGGCTTATAAGTTGCATTATGGTTTGTATAAATGATCTAATGGATTTATAAGGTTGTCAAACACAAAAATGGATGATTTATATGAGTTTTGGGACTATCACAGTCCATGTACAACTTGCCTTTTATGATTGTTAAAAAGATACACATGGCTGTCCAAAACTGCCCTTTATGACTATCCTAAAACAACATCATGTATATGCTCATAAAAGCCATCAAACTCTGAGAATAAACTCGTCATTGGATAAGGAGTGGAAGGATAAAGTCACATTCCCAAAGACCTCTTAAAATCACATGTCTCCCCTTAGGAAAACTAGGGTCTTTGCCGATACATTGTTCTGTAAGAGCAAAGTCACTTAAGATCCTAAGAGAAAAAACCTTGCCAGGTGCCATATTTTTTGTTCTGCTCGTTGTGGGGCTGAATAGACTGTACCAACACGTCGGGGTGGGTGGGTAAATGCCAGGGGAGGTCTTGTTTTGTGTGCCAAGCATCCCAGTCATTTCGGGCAAGAGGCTACTGACAAAGTCCCTTAAGATCCCTAAGACGAAAAAATTGCCAAACTTTGACAGAGAAGTTCTTGGAATTCATGACAGTTGGGAATGTTGTGTTTGGACCTACAAGTGCACGTGGGGTCCATCCACAATAACCTCTCTCATTTTTGGTCAACTCCATTCCGTTTGACCGTGCTGAAATCAAATGCATTGTTGCAAAATGCTTCAATTTGATGCAGTGGAAAGGTGCTAGGTGTGACATTTTTCATTCCATAGCTCGTGGGGTCGAATGGACTATGCCAACACATTAGGGTGGGTGGGTAAATGCTAGTGGAGGTCTCATTTTGTGCGCCAAGCATCCCAGTCATTCTGGGCAAGAGGCTACCGGCAAAGTCCCTTAAGATCCCTGAGACCAAAAAACTGCCAAAATTTGACGGAGTAGTTCTCAGAATTTGTGATAGCTAGGAAAGCTTTGTTTGGACCTACAGGTGCACATGGGGTTTGTCCAAAATAACCTCTCTCATTTTTGGTCAACTCCATTCCGTTTGATCGTACCGAAATCAAACGCATTGTTGCAAAATGCTTCAATTTGATGCAGTGGAAAGGTGCTAGATGTGACATTTTTCATTCCATAGTTCGTGGGGTCGAATGGACAGCGCCAACGCATTGGGGTGGGTGGGTAAATGCTAGTGGAGGTCTCGATTTGTGCGCCAAGTGTCCCAGTCATTCCGGGCAAGAGGCTACCGGTAAAGTCCCTTAAGATCCCTGAGACCAAAAAACTGCCAAACTTTGATGGAGTAGTTCTTAAAATTTGTGACAACTGGAAATATTTTTTTTGGACCTACAGGTGCATGTGGGGTCCATCCACAATAACCTCTCTCATTTTTGGTCAACTCCATTCCGTTTGACCATGCCGAAATCAAACGCATTGTTGCAAAATGCTTCAATTTGATGCAGTGGAAAGGTGCTAGGTGTGACATTTTTCATTCCATAGATTGTGGGGTCAAACAGACTGTACCAATGCGTCGGGGTGGGCGGGTAAATGCTAGTGGAGGTCTTGTTTTGTGCGCCAAGCGTCCCAGTCATTCCGGGCAAGAGGCTACCGGCAAAGTCCCTTAAGATCCCTCAGACCAAAAAACTGCCAAACTTTGACGGAGCAGTTCTTAGAATTCGTGACAAATGGGATGTTTTGTTTGGACCTACAGGTGCACGTGGGGTCCATCCACAATAACCTCTCTCATTTTTGATCAACTCCATTCCATTTGACCGTGCCGAAATCAAAAGCATTGTTGCAAAATGCTTCAATTTGATGCAGTGGAAAGGTGCTAGGTGTGACATTTTTCATTCCATAGCTCATGGGGTCGAACGGACTGCGCCAATGCGTCGGGGTGGGTGGGTAAATTCTATTGGAGGTCTCATTTTGTGCACCAAGCTTCCTAGTCATTCCAGGCAAGAAGCTACCGGCAAAGTCCCTTAAGATCCCTGAGACCAAAAAACTGCCAAACTTTGATGGAGCAATTCTCAGAATTAGTGACAAATGGGAATGTTTTGTTTAGACCTACAGGTGCACGTGGGGTCCATCCACAATAACCTCTCTCATTTTTGGTCAACTCCATTCCATTTGACCGTGCTGAAATCAAACACATTGTTGCAAAATGCTTCAATTTGATGTAGTGGAAAGGTGCTAGGTGTGACATTTTTCATTCCATAGCTCGTGGGGTCGAACAGACTACGCCAATGCATCAGGGTGGGCGGGTAAATGCTAGTGGAGGTCTTGTATTGTGTGCCAAGCATCCCAGTCATTCCAGGCAAGAGGCTACCGATAAAGTCCCTTAAGATCCCCGAGACCAAAAAATTGCCAAACTTTGACGGAGTAGTCCTCAGAATTTGATGACAACTAGGAATGTTTTGTTTGGACCTACAGGTGCACGTGGTGTCCATCCACAATAACCTCTCTCATTTTTGGTCAACTCCATTCCATTTGACCATGCCGAAATCAAACACATTATTGCAAAATGCTTCAATTTGATGCAGTGGAAAGGTGCTGGGTGTGACATTTTTCATTCCATAGCTCGTGGGGTCGAACAGACTATGCCAATGCATCGGGGTGGGTGGGTAAATGCTATTGGAGGTCTCGTTTTGTGCGCTAAGCATTCCAGTCATTCTGGGCAAGAGGCTACTGACATAGTCCCTTAAGATCCCTAAAACCAAAAAACTACCAAACTTTGACGGAGCAGTTCTCAGAATTTGTGACAACTGGGAATGTTTTATTTGGACCTACAGGGGTACGTGGGGTCCATCCACAATAACCTCTCTCATTTTTGGTCAACTCCATTCCGTTTGACCGTGCCGAAATCAAACGCATTGTGGCAAAATGCTTCAATTTGATGTAGTGGAAAGGTGCTAGGTGTGACATTTTTCATTCCATAGCTCATGGGGTCGAACGGACTGTGCCAACGCATTGGGGTGGGTGGGTAAATGCTAGTGGAGGTCTCATTTTGTGCGTCAAGCATCCTAGTCATTCCAGGCAAGAGGCTATCGACAAAGTCCCTTAAGATCCCTGAGACCAAAAAACTACCAAATTTTGATGGAGTAGTTCTCAGAATTTGTGACAACTGGGAATGTTTTGTTTGGACCTACAAGTGCATGTGGGATCCATCCACAATAACCTCTCTCATTTTTGGTCAACTCCATTCCGTTTGACCGTGCTGAAATCAAACGCATTATTGCAAAATGCTCCAATTTGATGCAGTGGAAACATGCTAGGTGTGACATTTTTCATTCCATAGCTCATGGGGTCAAACGGACTGCGCCAACGCGTTGGGGTGGATGGATAAATGCCATTGGAGGTCTCATTTTTATGCACAAAATGAGACCTCCCCTGGCATTTACCCACCCACTCTAACATTTTGGCATAGTCCATTCGGCCCCACGAGCTATGGAATGAAAAATCTCACACCTAGCACCTTTCCACTGCATCAAATTGAAGCATTTTGCAACAATGCGTTTGATTTCAGCACGGTCAAACAGAATGGAGTTGACCAAAACTGAGAGAGGTTATTGTGGATGGACCCCACGTGCACCTATAGGTCCAAACAAAACATTACCAATTGTCACGAATTCTGAGAACTACTCCATCAAAGTTTGGCAGTTTTTGGTCTCAGGGATCTTAAGGGACTTTACCGGTAGCCTCTTGCCCGGAATGACTGGGATGGTTGGCACACAAAAAGAGATCTCCACTAGCATTTACCCGCCCACCCTGACACGTTGGCGTAGTCCGTTCGACCCCACGAGCTATGGAATGAAAAATGTCACACCTAGCACCTTTCCACTGCATTAAATTAGCATTTTGCAACAATGCGTTTGATTTTAGCACGGTCAAATGGAATGGAGTTGACCAAAAATGAGAGAGGTTATTTTGGACGAACCCCATGTACACTTGTAGGTCCAAACAAAGCTTTCCCAGCTATCACAGATTTTGAGAACTACTCCGTCAAAGTTTGGCATTTTTTTGGTCTTAGGGATCTTAAGGGACTTTGCCGGTAGCCTCTTGCCCGGAATGACTGGGATGCTTGGCACACAAAACAAGACCTCCACTAGTATTTACCTGCCCACCCTGATGCGTTGGCATTGTCTGTTTGACCCCACAATGAGAAGAACAAAAAATATTGTTCTAGTTGACACATTCTCAATCATTGACATTGATGATATCTCAGTACCATTCCTTTAGGCACAATATGAGCTTCCAAGGGAAGGTGGAATTATGAGGTTGGAGATGATGAAAAGTGTGCCTCATTCACAATCATGTTTTACTTGTCTTCAATGATGATTCCTTGATTCAACTTAATCTTTGATAATACATTTTAACCTCCTTGTCAAAGCACACTTTCAAGGTTGCTTGAGCAGGAGCTGGCGCCTCAACATCTAGGCACACTTTTGGTGTTCTAGAAGCATGAACTAGCACCTCAAATAGTAAGGCACTCATTCTAGGTTGTTTGTTCAATAATTGGCACCTTGTATTCTTTGGACATTCTTTCAACTCATGGAGACAACCTCAATGCAAGATCAATTCATTATCAAGGCGCATATCCAAAGTCATAGAGATATGAAATGGTGCCTCACTAATCTAGGTGCACATTTGATGGTGTAGAGAGGTAGATGTGAGCCCAAGTCATCATTTGATGCCTTCAATAACTATAAACTCCTTTGATGATGCATTTTATCCTTCCAATTCACTATCTAGCCTGAGGTGCACATTTTAGGTTGATCAATCATAATCTAGCACCCTAAGTACCAAGGTGCACTTTTAGGTTAGTTTGATCAAGGATTAGCACCTTCACTTCTAGGCGCAAGTTTGATCAAGGATGTACATTAAATGCTACGCTTATTATAGGACCGTTCTAGGACTATTTTAGGACTGTTGTAGGAATGTTGTAGTTAAAACTATCCTAGTAGACATGTATAGGACTGTTATAGGACTGTCATCTCATGGAATACAATGATGGTAAGATTACTATTAAGATTAGTATGAAGATTAATTATGACTGTTATAGGATTTTTATAAGAATGCAAAGTAAGGAAGCATAGGCAAGGCAATGAACTGTTTGGTGGAATACCTCAAAGAAATGAGAATTTTGTCAGATGTTGTAGTTGCAATTGCCATGTGACACATGTATGTAATATGTGAAGGCATAGACAAGACACATGAACTGTTCGGCAAAAGACATCAAATACATGTCATCTCATGGAATGCCTTATGTAGAAAAAGGTACAAATGTGCAATATTAAGAAATACAAATGAGAACTAAAAATCATACCTCGAGTATAGTCAAAATAACCTACAATGCCATACAAAATAATTTACGATGCCATGCAAAATAATCTACGATGCCATGTAAAATAACTTTATTTGTAGTCCTGTATAGTCAGAAGCATGCATTATAGTGAAAGAAACAAGATTTTAAAAAAATAATTCTAAAAAATAGAAAAAACAAGAAGTTAAGATAAAAAATGTCATACCTGTCCATCTGGAAGTTTAAATGCTAGTCAAGCATACCTGAGGGGTCATCTCTTACCTTCAAAGTATCTAATATTGCTTCATGATCAGCATTATTAATTGTCCATAGTTCTTTTGATTTTGGTTTTCCACGATGCTTTAGTAACTTGACATTTGTTGCTACAACTAGGTGAGAATACATCAATATGGTTTTATGCTTCTCAAAGTCTTCAAAGACCAGGATGCCATTCTTTTTAATCATATATGTTTGTAACCAAGTCCCAACAATAACAACTGATCCTGTAGGATATGTGAACCCATCATCATCTGTCATGGGTTGTGTTAGCTTTTGTTTTCCCTGTACACATCGTGCCAACCAATAGTTTGACCTCTCTTCATTTCCATGCAGTCAAACAACTGCATAAACATGACCTGGCTGTACAAGGTCTGAAAGATGTTCATAGTCAAATGAGCTTTCCATGCCATTGACGGAAGATGATTGACCTTCATATGAAGGGATTAAATATTGTGGAATCCATGCATCTACCCACTCACTTGACTCATAATTGTCCCAGTCACATTTAATACAACTCTGACAAAAATAAGCTAATTCTCGTGTCCAAATAGTCCATGTACTTGCATCTAAGATTTGAAATGAATGCATCTTTGATGATTCACCGATTCTCTGACATTCTAATTTCTCTATCGCTATCCCATCATCAACCAACCAAAAGAACCTGCGCACTTCAGAATCAAGAGCCACTCCTCGTGACAATGCATAGTTACACCACTTAACAATGGAATCTACATCACTGAATGTAGCACCACCTCTAATATTTAGTTGTTCTTTAAAAATAGATCTCTTCATGCATGCACCTGCTCCATCATGTTCACCTTTTCCATGCTCGGCTTCAAAAAAATTCCAAATATGAGGTATACACTTCTCTACATGCATTTTTCTCAACCAATAGAAATTATGAGCATTCTTGAATTGACCAGTGCAATTATCTAACCAAATGAGATGTTGGTCCATTCTAATATCTTTTTCTTGCAAGAACCCATAAAATTGTTGAAAACAATATTGCACAAACTCTACTGAATGAGATCGATCATCACTCATGTAAAAATGGTATTCTCTGACAATCTTCCTGTTCTCTTTTGTACTCTCGGGGGCATGTCTGTATGTGATGTGAACAAAAATAGTAATCTAAATAGAATTGTAATACTGGGATTGAACTTCATTTTGGGGTTACAATGTATAGTTTTCTACAAAATCAACTACAGAGACAATAGTTCCAGTCAGGAAAGAGTCTTTACACATCCTAAACTATTGATCTAACCGTCGAGACCTGTGGCTATGTCTGACATACTTGTAGAAAAGATTTTTCTTAAAATCATCAATAAAATCAGCAATACTTACCTTTCTTACAATCAAATCACATCTAGAACCTTCACCTCCACTTTTCAAATTGTATTTCACTATCTCATATCTCTTTTTCTCAACCATTCTCTTTCCAAAATCATGCTCGTTGCCCTCATGAAAATATGATACAAATTTTGATAACCCACCACATTGTAAACACTTTTCATTTAAACAATCATTCTTGTAGAACATGCAACCATCATCTCTAATACATAGAAATAAATCCAATAAGTCCCTAGATGACTTTGGTAGTTGAATTGCACCACACTCCTATAACATTTCGTTAGTGTGCAAAGTAGATCGAATATTGCATAATAATTCATGGTACATAGAAAACTCTACATGGTATTTGCAACAACATGTATTATGAACTTTAAGAGGAACACAATAAAATGGCTTAAGAGATTCAAATGCTCTTTGTGAGATTGTCATACTTGGGTGAGTTTCACAATATTTTTTGTACAATGTTGTTTGACTACATTCCAAGTAATGTTTAGGATGTGGTGTGCGGTCTTTATCACCAATTCTTAACTTTACAACATCTTTTGCATTCGGTGATACCCTAGAGTTAGTGTGCCAAAATCATTCAATTTCTTCCTTTGTGCTATCAATTAGTTTCTTGTCAACTCGTGGAAGCCTATTACTGAAAGCCCAAGTATCATTGGCAAGAGGACTATCTAGCCTTGATCTTAATGCTAGTGCTTTTGACAATGTTTTACGATTCAATCTTAAGTCTTGACACAAGTTTGCTTCATTAATCGAGCATTTCTTAATTGTTTGCTTACTATTGAGGTTGTTATTACTCTACGAGCAGCTCTTTTATCTTTCTCCTTGCTAGTCTTTCCAATAGAATTGAGTGCATTGAAAAGGCTTCTAACAATAATTTTATTCCGATCGGACACTTTGTTTAATCGAATCTTTAATTTCTTTAGTAAAGGTCTCATTTTGTACATCTTTAATAATTGCACAAAAAGTTGGCATTGTTTGGTTAATGTTTTCTTTTCAAAGTATTCATTGAAGAGTTTTGTAGCCCGCAACCGAACCATTCGTGATGACCTCTTGCCTTCAAGTTTTTCCATTATGTTCTCATCAATTTCAAGTAACCATTTTGCGGTTCTTGGGTGTTTTTCAATTTCATCACGGTTATTCTGTTCTTGACAAATGTCCTCTCTTCTTATGAAATTTGGAGATACATTGATTGTTCTTGTTTCATCCATGTTATCAACCTCATCAATTTTATCAACAAATGGATTATGGAGTGCAATTTCAACATCATGATTCTTCATATCCACTTTCTTCAAGTGCACGTCTTCATTTTTCTTCTTCTTCTTTGTCCATGGTATTGCTATTATGAATAGGTGTTTCATAACATTTTTCAATATTTTCATTTGCAATATCATGGTGAATTTCATTCTTATCTAACATTTCAATATAATCAAAATTAACATCTTCAATTTGCATGTCATTAGATGGTAAAGAAGAATATTCACCTTGATGAGCATCCACGAAACCCACTCTTCCAATCCTCTTCCTTTCCCTTTCTTTTTCCCTAATTGCTTCAATTTCCTCCAATGTAACTTTCCTCCTCCTTTTTGCTTTACGACGACTGTTGCTCCCCATTAGGGGAACAAAAATATCACCCTTATGATTGTAACAAGAAAATTGTGTCTCCAAAAGTGCATAAAAATATTCCATTCACTGTCATAGCCAGAAATCACGAGTATTTCGACAACAGAGGGTCTCTGGTTGTGGATGTCAAGCCCAACAATATTCCTTTTGTCTTTTTTCTACGTTTATCCGTTTCCAAAACGGATATCCATTTCTTAAATCCCAATTCTTTGCCAACAGACACTCTACAACGTCCATATCGCTACTACAAAATAGATATCTATTTTATTATGTACATTTGGATTCTAGACTAGAGATTCATTTTATTATTCTATAAACTTGTGAATTACCATCTAATTTAAATGTTTACACACTAATCCACCTAGGTATCAACTTAATAAAGCTCTAGATATAAGCCATTATTTGATTTGAGTAATCTTACTTTGGACACATTTGTGAAGACTCCTAAAGAGCCTGGACATACAATTGTAAAGATGATATAGCCTCCATATAAGCATAAAGATGATATATAATTTTAGTTTGTTGAAGGCCATGTAAATCAGTCATTGATGAGGACTCTGCTACACCTAAAGTTGAGTCCTTTGTTTGGAACTTTGAAGCATGCAAAGAGGCAAGTGACTTGTAATGCTTGAGTAAACACGAGTCTCAACATGATGTAGTTCAACTTGATGACATGTCTAAATATGACACATTTTAGTTTGTATTGCACGAGGACTTCCTTATTCATGCATATCAAATTTATAATTAGGTATATTTTTTTTAAGTGTATGAGTTTGAGGCTTTCAATTTTTGTATTGACTCACTTGAAGATGCTAGCAGCCATGTGAACATGATTAATATGGGATCCAAGAGTTGTCCTTTTCCCATGCATTTGGAGTGGATTGTTGGCCCTTATGATTGTTTAAATCATGTTGGCCTAGCATTTGAATAGTTGCTTCATGACATGGATGGGAATAGATAATGTATAGACTTTATCACACTTTAGGGTTTTCCCATTATGCTAAAATGTTATGACTATCCACTTATTCTATTTTAGGCTATCATAAAATGAGGAGCTTCTAAAGGCAAAAATGTTGTCCCAAAAGAAGGCTCAATGTTATTCGTAAAGACATTAGATTGTTAAAATACAAATTCAAGGGTAGATATTCCTTGGGCTATTTTAGTATAGAGAAGCAAAATTGCAATATATGACTATCCTAGGAATTAGAATGGTTGATCATAGGATATTCATGGCATTTTGATATTAATGGATGGATTGATGGATGTTTAGGGAGTTTAAGTTTAAATGTAATGTACGAGAATTCTTATTTATGAAGGATCTAATAGGTCTTATGTCTTATTTGCAGGCCATTCAAGAAAGAAATGAAAAGATACCAAGGACTATCATAACACCTATTACAATTAGGTGCATCAAAGGATTGCCATCCAGGACCTTACCAATATGGGAAGTTATCAAAACCATGTCGTGTTTAAAATTAAAGGCTTTATCACCTCTTTGTCCCTATAGGCCTATTAGAACAATAGGTCACATTTTATTCATATACCGGGGTTGAGAATAAACACTAAGCATTTGTAGTTATGGCAAGTGTAAATAGAAATAGATTACAACTTTAGACAATCTATCCTCTCCTAGATTGCACTGACTGAGTGGAAATTAAAAATTCCCTATCAATGTCCTTTATATACTGAAGGTATGGGTGAGAAAGGTAAACTTTGTATGTTGTAGACAAGGCCTCAAATGTAAAATATATTATGACAATAACGATAAGGACTGTTAGGCATGAATGCTATCACTATTATAGATTGTCAAACCAACCATAGGCTTCCATAATAGTACACTATTGACTATCATACCTTTAGGCATGGTGCCATGAACCTTATGAGTAGAATGCATTGGTATTTGTGAGAAATGTATTGCTTATGTTAAGAATAAGTATTTATATTGTTTGAACATCATCAAAAGGTGGACTACAAATATGACTTTGTCAAAGGAAAACTTTAGTGGAAAAAATCTAACTATGAACTATTGTGTGACGAACATCAAGGGATAGTCAAGGCATGGTTGTCTTAAGAAACACAATTGAAATTGTCCATGGATATTTGAAGTAATTTGCAATATTCATGATCAAGAATCAACTCTGACTATCTCAACAGTGGTAAATTTGGCTTCAAGACAATCAAAAATGAGTTTAGGGATTCATTATCACCAAGTAATAAAGAAGAGTAACCGTAAGTGTCGACCTTCAATTTCATTATACAAGAGGATGAAGATGGGGCCATAGTATTTTCATACCATAATACAACATACAAAAGGAAAATCATGAAGTCAAAACATGTGCAAAGGGTATCTATGTTAAAGAGGAGAGTTGTGAATGGAAGATGACTATCACTGTCAAAATAAGATATAGTCTCACTAAGGATAGTTAGGTGATTTGTGGATTGTCATGACTACAAGGCACGAGAATGTTGTGTATATGAAGAGGAAAGAAATATAAATAAAAGAAGATTGAAGGATTGTTGCACCTGGGTACAATGATCCTAAAGGATTGTCATACTAAAAGGATAGTCAACAGTACAAAGATTCATATTTCAAGGCTATCCTTAATCTCATTCACATGGTCCTAATGTTGGTTTGATTTGCATGGAGTGAGATGACACTATTAGGATTAAGTGAAAAGGTGAAAGGGTTTGGTACCAAATTTGGTCACAAGTGTAAAAATTGCAATAAGCTTGAGAATATTGTTCACTAAACTTAGAACTATCACCAAGCAACATCCGTTTCATAAGATGTGATCAACAAACATGTAAGAAAAATGGATATCAACCTTCTTGGTTATGCGTGCTTGATAAGAGCCCATACTTTTCACAAGGAGCCACCAATTTTTAACTAAATATTTCCATCTAACGGATATCTGTTTCTTGAGCTTCTAAAATGGATATCTATTTTGCTTTTACTGAAGCAAAATGAATATCTATTTTGCTTTAGTACAAAGCAAGATGGATATCCATTTTGGTTGTTGACTTTTCAAGGATTCTAACGTGTTTTCATGTTTCAGTCTCTTCTTCGAACTTCACCCTTCATGCTGACGACTTTTTTTAATGCAAAATTGATAAAATGAAAAGGGTTTATAGAAAAAATTGTTACCTTTCTAAAAATATAAGATTTCTTTGGTTATTATTTTATTAAATAATTATTAATAATTTTCTATATACCGTGTCTTTGAAATCGTGATGGACACACTGATTGAAAAACATCCATAACTTTCAAACCATTTCACCTTTTTGAGATCCGAAACCTGCGTCACACTCTATACTTTTCTAGCTATAGGTTAAATTTTTTGTTTTTTGAATTTTGATTTTTTTTATCGAGTTAGGTTGGCTAGAAAATTACTTTTTAGTTTTTTAAAAAAGTCACAGTAAAAAAATCATAACTAATTATTTTATTGGAAAAAAAATTCAAATAAATATGTGTCACATCTGGACATGGGTCCTCTACTTATTTTGAAAGTTTAAAAAAAAATATATTTTTACTCATAGTTAGGTTGGCTGGACAGACGCCCACTTTTTATTTTTTTCTGAAAAATTTAATAGCTGTTCATTGAAATATTCAATTTTCACTAAGTAAATTTAGTTTTTTTTTAAAAAAAATAGTAGCCTATAAACTAGATTCAATTCTCTACAAATTTTGTTCTTACATCTTTTTCAAATTGTGTAGATAATCCATTCAAATTTTCACATGAACTTGATAAAGTCTAATTTTTTGTATTTTCATTGCCACTTAGAGGTATAGTTTGGCCCATCATGATCCTACACATGCCCACCAACCACTTCTCTTCATCTGCACAAGGATCAAACACCTAGTCATCTTGTTCTTCACCAGACTGAACTGTCTAACCAAAACTTGATACTCAGATGCTTGTAACTTACAATCCCTTCATCACCAGAGGCTAAAATATTGGATTTAGGTAGCCCTAACATCCCCTAACATTCCCTCAGATCTATAGCTCAATATGATTACCTATGGAGAAATGTGGACTAAAATACTGAACCTTGTCATATGCCCTGTTCTTGTCTATCCGGACTTAGACAAATATGCAATTTGGCTTCCGGTATGAACAGATGATACAATGCAGATGTGTAAGATGGATTTAGTTGCCATCAATGACAACATCTGACATGCCTAGCAGTGTCTCTTGCCAACAATCTCCTCCTTTGGCATTGATGGCAACACTTAGTGAAAAATGACTAAGTGTTAGAACAGCTCCCCCTTACTATGTGCACTTGTAATTTCCAATGCTCCCCCTTTGATGAATTCCTCATTTTTCACTACTTTTCCTCTTCCCCTTTGACATCAATGGCAAATGCTAGGATCCGCATATAAAAATTCATCCAAAAATTTTATCTACATGGGTCAAAACTCTAAGTATATACTTCCGCATATGAACACACAATCCTAAAGCCTTGTTCATCAACAAAAAGATATCACCAAAAATGTTTTTCAACCGTGACAATTCACTATCCTAGTTCTTATTTATGCTTCCCAAAATGGATATATGCCCACTAAACAAAAATGCATGTGATTCTGCCTTTTGCAGATTAGTAGGATCACTAGTAGCAGCAGCAACTTGGGATTCTATCAATAGATCATACATAGTTTCTAACTTGGGGGAAATCAGTCCCTAGAGCTCATCCAATCTACCCAAAACTTTGACCTTTTCCTTCTTCAAATTACTTAATTCATTTCGTAAACTCACTACTTGGCATTCTTTGATTGCTACAGACTCGGTTAAAGGACCATATGATTGAGAAATGTTAGACAATTTAAGCTCTAAGTCCTTAATCTTCTTCTCAATATCTTCAACAACTTTAGACCAATTTAAACAAAACTTATAAATCTCTACACCTTCAGAGAGAGCATTTTGAATACTCTTTATACTAGTGTCAAGCATTGATCTATCATAACTAAATATTTTCCTTATTTTAGCAAATCTCTTCTCATTGTATTTATTTTTGACTTTAACTTCTGCTGACTTCTCAAAAGTTTCAAAATGAGTACTTACAGAGTTTATCAGACTCTTTAACTGACTGGAGGGGGATGCTGATGAGTCCTTCTAAAGTGTAGGCATGATTTTCTCCAAAATCCCAGATGCAAGACCAAGCAATTCACTATCTTCTATATGGGATTTCAAGCTTTCCTCTCTGGCCTTAGCTTGTGCAATAGAGGCCAACTTCATCTTCTGTACCAGTGACAAAGTATCAAAATTGATTGGTCCTTGTATTATATCTTGATATTCTGCCACTTGTTTATCTCTCTCCAAAATTTCTTTCATTGATTCTGCAGTCTCTTGCCCAAAATGATGTTTCCGATTTATACTCTTCAGGGCCTCCATCTTCTCCCTTTTCGGAGTCAACCACATTGTCTTGCACATCATTTTCATTCTTTTTCTCTACTTCTGCCTTCTCTGCATCATCATCAGAGGTATCTTTTCTTTTATCTATGTCAGAAATGTCTTCTACATTATTCTCCAGAGGATTTTGTGTATCCTCAGTAACAATATTATCAAATTCCTCAACATCCGGAATGGAAGAATCAATTCCATCATCAGTTTCCTTTTCTTGATCTTCCTTCATCATCTCTTCATCTTCTTTATTTAATATTTCTTCTTCCAGAATGGAGACATCATCTACTTTAGTTTGTTTCTCATTTTTCTGCAACTCTTCATCATTCAGAATTGATGTGTCAATAGGTTCTCTTGTAACCACATAAAACTTGTTCTTGTCTAGTGCTTTCTTTAGAATTTGTTTTGTTTCTTTAACAACTTCATCAACTTATTCATCCTTTTCTTGCTTCTGAATTCATTCTTGACTTCTTTAAAAATTTTATCAGCTTCCTTTCTAGAGATAACGAGACACAGACTGGATAATACATGTTCCCTTAGCTCCAAATCTTTTTCTTTGGCAACTTCTTTGCTTATTTCTAGAATGTCTCTTAAACTCTTAGGAACTTCTAACAAAATCTCCACTAGTTGTCTGTTGAATACATTCAAGTATTTTACAGTAGCATCCTCCAAAATTCTCTTGTCAGCATCACTGCAATGATCATAAAATTCAGTTATTGGCTTTAGGTTTGCATCTACAGTGATTGAATTAACGATGTCTTCCATAGAAGGAGTAGGATTATCAACATCAACCTCTGACTTATGCCTTTTACTTGACTTTTTGGTTCTGGAGGGTTTCTCTTTAGACACTTTAATGGCTTTAGTGCCTGAGGCCTTCAATTCTTTAACTTCACTATCTGAGTCAGTTTCTTCTTCATCTTCCTTCTGCACACTGACATATGTTCTTTCACCCTTTACCTTTGTCCTTTTTTGTTCCTTATTGGTAGGTTTTTCTTTAGATTTTTCTGCAACAGGTGATGTACCAGAGGTTGAACTAGAACTCCTAGTAGTCCTTGACTTAAAAAGCGATTCTGCCGGAACACTTCCCCGTTCCCTATCCCGCTTCTCCTTCTCATCTTTCTCTATCCTTTCCCAGAATTGACCTCACAACGTCCTTAGTAAGGCCTAGATTCTTAGCCAACTGCTCAACTTCTTTCCTCACAGTCCTTTTGATTTCAGGAGCCTTGAATTCAAGATGCAATTTTAGTGAGATCTCTTCATATGTTCCAAATCTCTCCTCAGCTGGATCCCTAGGCTGGCTCAATAGATGCTGTGCATACATCTCCAATAAATGTCCATCCACTTCATACCCCATGGGCATGATCCAGACAACTCTAGGTTCCATTGCTTCCATTTTTCTCTGATCAACAGTAACCATTAAACAAATGGTGTCCTTGTATTTTTCAACCACAGCCCTAGGTATTCTATCCCTAGCCTACATTATACTCTGGAAATTTTTGAAGAAACCCCAAAGTGCAGTCTTTTGTGCATCATAATTACCCAGCCAACTCAAATGATTTCTAATCTAGACTGCTACCAGTTGGTTGTTGGACCAATATATATTCTTATTCCCAGGGAGCTCACTCAAGAAATAAAAGAAAAGGCACATGATTATCATACCATATTTGAATGAGTACTTCTTGTCCTTCTTTATCTTGCTTAGGTTCTCCATAAGCTGGTTCAACAATAGTTCATAGAGATCATAGTCTGCATTCTCTTTTACCATCTGATATGCAGTGTAGATGGCTGTTCTGGACACCAAATTTTCTCTGCTAGAGAAATATATCTTGTACCCTATTACCATCGATGCGAATATGACCCCATGATCCTCTATATCATTTATAGTCATAGCTCTCTTATCAAATTTTGATTTGGTTGCCTCTATGACTTCCTGATTCTTCACAGCCTTTAACTGAGGCAGAGTACCGATTGAATTCAATCATGTAACTACCCTTATTGCATCTTTTGTGATCTTGAACAGATGATTCAGCCATAAAATTCCATCATGGATACGGCTCAAGACATACTGGACCCATTCGTCCTTTGTGAAACTCAGAAACTCAACAAATTGTATGAACTTCTTGTCTTTCAGAACTTTGTGAGCTCAAAATCTTCATCTTTTAAGTGATTCATGAAAAGATCAACAAATCTTGAGTTACCATGCTCCTCTAGAGGCACATGAATGCAAGCCCTAATGTCTTCTGTGTGAAGAACTCCATATGGAACCCTAGAAAATGCTCCCATCGGATCGACTTTAGTGGACTTGAAGGGGTTCTTTTTAAACTTTGGCCTAGGTCATTCAGTGATGTTCACAACCAGACGTGTAGCCATTTCACAAGATTACAAGTTCAAAGCTTCGTAGGGAAATACCTTTTTCTTCACAGAATTAGGGTTAGCTGTTGAATTCGTTCTTCGCATTTCAAATCTCTAAAATTTCAGCTCAGGTGCTCTTCTCCTTATTCTCTTTGAATGCAAAGTGATTCAAGTGTTTGAATGAATGACCTTTTATCCTCCACAAAACCTAATTCTTCATTGTAATAAATGCTCTTCCCTAATACATCCGGTTACATTGTTTCTGCATACAATCAATCTTTAATTGCTCCACAATCAATCGCATTAGCTTCTTTTCTTCTAGAATTTGCTTCAACAAATCTGCAATAGCCTTCTCTTTCTTCATTCATCGAGCTAAGTTTAGGCACCCACTTGCTGGCAGGGGGAATTAGATTTTTAATGCAGCTCCCCCTAAGCCAGAGCTCCTAATTCAATTCCCAGAGGAATTATCAGCACTGGATTCCAGTGCGGACCCATCACTATCATTCATTACACTTTTTTTCACCCATGTTTTATTCATTTCATTCTGGATCTCATTCACATCTACTTTGCCCTTGCCTTTGTCCAACTTCTACTCTATTTTTCCTTTACCTTCCTATGAGTTCTCCTTTTTGATTCTGCAAAATTTAGCAATATGTTCAGACTTGCTGCAGTTGAAACACACAATCTTATTTTTCTGACAATTACATGTTGGAGCATGTTTAGATCTACATTGCATTGCAATATGCCCAAACTTATTGCAAGTAAAACATCTACCATTGAATACTTGTTTGTTCTTAAGAGGTTTCCTCGATCCACTTCTGCATTCCTTAGCCTTATGACCTATCTTTTTGCAATTAAAGCATTGATCAGAGAAAGATGATGCATTTTGATTCACTTTACTTTTGCATTGATTAACTCTATGACCATACTTATTGCATTTGAAACAATTGCCATTGAAAGATGGATACCTTTGAGCATTAGGTTGTCTTACTAGAGGTCTTCTAAGATTCCTTCTTTGATTTCTTACTTCAGGATTTCTTTGACTGGATCTAGAGCTTTCACCTTTCTCAAATCCTAGACCATGCTTATCATCTGCCTTCTTCTGACTCTCAAGCAACACCTCAAGTTTGGCTGAGCTTATTTTGAACTTTTCTTTGTACTCATTTGCAACTTCTAGGTCATGTTTGAGAATGACAATTTATCTTTCAAGTTGATCCTCATTATCCCTAGTTTCTTGTAGATTAGATTCTAGATGACCAATTATTCTGTCCAATCTGTAGCACTCTTCTGTTCTTTCTTTCAGAGATTGATTCAGTTTTTCCTCAGTCTTCTTCCTTTCTTCAATTTCCTTAGTTAGTCTCATCACGCCAGATTCCATCTCATGTTTTAGGACAACAACTTCTTTTGCTAACTTCTCACATTCCTTTGTCTTCTCCTTCAGGGCCTCATCCATGTCATTGTCTTCATTCTGATGTGCTAGCTGATGAAGTAGCTCCTTTCTCTTTTCATTAGATTTGTTCAGTTGTCCTTTTAAGGTCTCAATGAAATCTTCAGCATCTTTAAGGTTCTCTTGTAGATCTCTGATTTCTACTCTGGATAGGTCAAGATCATCTAAGGCTACTTGAAGTTGTTGATTGATACCATCAGAGTGCTTGAATGAACCCATTGAAATCACCTTCCCAGATCTTCCTCAAGCTGTTAAACTTCTTCTAAGGAACTTGGCTTTGATACCAATTATTGAAAATAAGAAACATTGAGAGGGGGGGTGAATCAGTGTTCTGCAAAACTTAATATTATGTCCTTTTATTAATTTACCACATACATCAAAAAGAAAGAAGCATGAACATACGAGTAGAAACAATAAGATCATAACACATGAACACCAGGATTTTTATGTGGAAACCTGGTTAAGGGAAAAACCACAGTGGGGGTTAACCCACAAGAATTTATACTCTGTTAAAAGTATTACAAATGAGAAGGCACATGCCTTCGGGCACACTGCCTACAAAATTGATTACAAGAGTTCACTAAAATGTTTGAACTGAAGAATAACATGTAACTATGCAAAATTATAGTTCTGGTTAAGCTCAATACACTGACTTCACACACTTCATCTCTTTCTGCCCTGCTTTACTGTTCTATCATGATCTGAAGCTTAAATCTCCTTGCTTTGCACTTGATACTGCTATACTTCGCACCTATCCCTTCATATTCACATTCTCACACTCCAAAATGCTCAAATCCATCAATCATATATATCCGCTACATAAAATTACATCAACTGCAGTTGGCCTTAAGAAAACTTGGAAACTATTTTAAGAACACTGTTCTACTGGCTGAATCCATGCACAAACATCAATGCGGACCAAAACTTATGTATCCAAGTTACCTCACATGTCAGCCAATACCACTAGATCTCATAACTTACTCGACCAACCACTTCTCTTCATTCGTACAAGGATCAAACACCTAGTCAGCCTGTTCTTCACCGGATTGAACTGTCTAACCAAAACCCGATACTCAGATGCTTGTAACTTACAATCTCTTCATCACTGAAGGCTTAAATATTAGATTTAGGTAGCCCTGACATCCCCTAACATTCCCTCAGATCCACAACTCAATATGATTATCTGTGGAGAAATGCGGACCAAAATGATGAACCCTGTGATATGCCCTATTCCTGTCTATCCGGACTTAGACAAATCTGCAATCTGACTTCCAGTATGAATAGATGATACAATGCAGATGTGTAAGATGGATTTAGTTTCCATCAATGACAACATCTGACATGCCTAGCATTGTCTCTTGCCAACAAAAATGACCCAAAGAAGCAAAAAGAAACTTTGATGAAGCTTGTATGAACTCAATGAGAGCTTGGTTTAAGCACAATGGCATAGAATGAAGCAACGTGATGCTACTTGGTTGAACAAATAAAGCAAAAGGCACCTTCGTCTTGTAAAATCATTTGAATGTTAAGTTGGAGATCAAAGTTTGGAAAGAGCTGTGTGCACAATGAATTTGCCTCCCTTTGTGCTTGAGGGAGGGGGGTATTTATAGGTTTAGAAGAAGGAATTGATTGGAGAGTTAACTTATTTGATTGATGAGTTAACAAGAATAGATTGGGGAGTTCACAAGGTTGATTACCCAATGAGCTCAGCTGATTAGAGAGTGATGAAGCAAATATAGCTTATCACTCAAGAGAAACTGAAGGTGAGGGAATGCATGAGATTTATTGAAGAGTTAATTTGAGATCAAATAGAGCTAATTATACATGTGTGGGTGCATGAAATAGTTAACTCTATATCAGGGATCAAAAACCATGCAAGTAGAAAGAAAAACGGGTGAAAATGGAGCAAAAATGAGAGAGAAACTCAAGTTTTTCTGTGGCTTCAAAAATGGCAAGGTCACCCCTTTTGCCAGTAGGGTGACCCTTGGGTGACCATGGGTCACCCGAGGGAGATCTGGACTGGACAGGGTCAGATGTAGAAAAATAGGCTGGGAGATGGTAGAAGAGAGGAAAAGGAAAGATTCTGCATCAAAAAATAGGTTAGTCATGTGGAAGAATCCAAATCTCCACTTGCATCAACAGGATCTCCTAGGGGAGATCTAAAAATAATAGGGGGAGATTTGAATTGGTTTGACGAAACTGAAAACTGAAAGCGGGAGATGGATAAGGAGACCTCTAGAAGGCTTCCAGGAGGTGCACTAGAGGAAAAACAAAGGGGAGAGGTGAAAACTCACCTACAAGACACTCACAAGGCTTAGGATCAAGGTCGAAAGCCAGAAAACATAAGTCGACAAGTGTCGCAACAAGTGTCGAAAAGCGTCACAAACGGGGAGAGAGGGAAATCGACAAGGAAGAAATAATACAAGACAAGCAAATAGGACACGTCATCAAGAGGCCTACTAAGTAAAGGACATTATTTCATGTTTACATGTATGTGACAAAGATTTGAGTCATCATAGGAGTCCTCATAGAGGCAGTGCGTGATTTTACTGATTACAGTAACTATGCCTTCAATTCATATAACTCAGTGCTAGTCATCTTGTAAGGTGCCTTCGACTGAGGCTCAGTTCCAGGTAGCAGATCTATCGAGAAGTCAAATTCTCTTTTTGGCGGTAACTTAGTTAGCTCATTCGGGAACATGTCTTGAAACTCTTTCAGAATAGGATAATCATTAATTGATGGCTCCAAGTTATCAAGGTCTCTAACCTTTACTACATATATGGCACACCCTTTCTTGTTAGCTTTCTTCAACTGCATGGCAGAAATTTGCCTGAGTTCTAAGGGCCTTTTCAAACCATGAATTTCCACATGGTTTCCTTGATCATCTAGACATTTCACAAATTTTCCTTCACAATCCACTATTGACTTATGCTCAGTGAGCCAATTAATTCCCAAAATTACATCATAAGACCATAGGGGTGCCACATACAGGTTGACTTGGGTTTGGAAGCTGGGAAGATCTAATTCGCTGCAAGCAAGACATAGCTCTATCTTTTTCTCTACCCAATTTCTATATTAAACTTTCCATGAATTAGCCATATAACGGGGCTTAACAGATAACTTAGAAATGACATTAGGATCTATGAAACATTTGATGGCTCCAATGTCAATTAAGATAGAAACAGTGCAACTGAAGAGCTTACTGGTACATTGGATCGATGTCGCTTGGAAATCTACTTGGCGATTGTCAACCGTTGCATGAATGTGATATTGGTTCCTATTCTTTTGGTTATTTTCTCTCTATGGACACACACTGGCATGATGCTCTCCACTACAAGTATAACATCCTCCGTGGGGTGCTTTGGGTTTATCTGATGTGTCTCTCTTGTTATTGTTATTATTGTTGTTGTTGTAGTTGGCCCTCTGATTGTTGTAATTCTGATTTCTGCCATTGCGGTCCTGAGAGTTATTTCCTATTTTTAGATTCCTGATCTGTTAGTTGTTATTGTTGCCTTGATTATTCTGGTTCTGATTATTGTTATTTTGATTGGTCATGTGAAACTTTTTATTTCCATGCTTAGCATCCCTGCTCTTGCGGTAGTTAGCAACCTATTGCAACTTTTGCTCCTGTTTGATAGCTTTTTCAAATACTTCATCCATGGTTGAGGGGTTGTGAATGTCCACATCAGCTTTGATTTGAGGCCTTAACCCCATGATAAATTTTCAAATCTGGAACCTCTCATCTAACTGGTTTTGTGGTACATATTTGAGCAGATGGAAAAATATTTCCTAGTACTGTGTCACTATCATTCCCCCTTGAGTAAGATTCTGAAACTCAATCATCTTTTTGTTGAAGTACAACTGAGGTAACCATCTCTTCCTAAAAAGTTACAGGAACTGCTCCTAAGTTACCTCCCCTAGTAGCAACCGCTTCTCGACCTTCTCATTGTCCCACCAAGTGGCTGCCTCACCGGTGAACTGATATGATCCGCAGATTGCTTTGGTCTCATTAGACAAGTTGTGAAGGGAAAAATACTTCTCCATTTCTATGATCCATGCCTCCGCCCCATCCCCAATTATTTTTCCATCAAACTTCAGTGGGGTGACCTTCTTAAGGTCCTTGCCCAACTCCTCAGCTACTCTTTCCTAATTATTTGCATTTCCTTCAGTTTCAGGGTTTCTTGCTTCACTTTTGTGGTTTCCACTTCCATCTTGGTTCTATCCTGCCTGACTTGCTCATATTTCTTGCTCCAGATTGTCCATTCTAGTCCCTTGTTGGGTCAACATTGTGTGGATTTGGTCTAATCTATCATTTTGGTCACCATGAGACCCTCCACTTCAGTTAGTGTACCTTGTATCCATCTTGATCAGTCTGCACACATTCGCATCTTTAGCGTAAATAGGCAAAGGTTCTAGAGTTTAACCTAAATGCTCTGATACCAAATGTAAAGTCTGAAAATCTCACATACTAAAAATAGCCAACGAAACGCATAACTCAATCCAAATAAAAAAAGTGATCAATACATTAACTAGGATATCCATAAATGTATAACATTTTGTAAATTCCATAATAAGTAAAGCTGCATCAACAAGCACAAGAAGGAAATAGTATTACATCCTTTACAATTGCTCTAAGTACATTCATGATACATCAAATTTACATCAATGAGAGTATAATTACAATTACAGAATTGGCTAATCCAGCCATACAAGGATCAATACAATGAAATATACATCTTGAATAATATAACATAACATAAGAAAATCTATCATTAGCTACCATGACCCACCAGTCTTTCGTAAATCGAAGCCAAGAGCATGGTTAAGGTACTTTTTCCACCCAACCACGAAGCACTAAACTTCCTCGGGTTTTCTTTCTGCTCGAAGAAATCCCTGACCCTATATGAGGAGCCTAGTATTTTGGAATGGATAGGCAGGAGGGAACTCTTGATGCAAGCTTGATGCCTATATGCACTCTTACTAACTAGAATGACCTATGTCTTGCATGTAGGATGTGGCTGAGACAAACAATAAATACAACTAGGCTTTTAACACCCATCTATTTCAATGGTATATCTAGCTTTGGCCAAAGCAATAAATAAACATAATGGTAATTTTGAAAAAGAAAGTTACCGTCTCTGTTGCCCACATCATCCTGTCCTGGAAGTACATAAGGAAAAAATTATCTAACTCTACTGCCAGATAACACATACATCGATCTATTTTATGGATCTATAACATTTGACTCTATATTTGTTCTTTTATACCTTAGAAGAAGAAATTTCACCATAATTCATACTTAGATTTGCTAGGGTTAACATAATGAAAGTAAGAGAAATTAATATGGTATTATACGATTAACGTTTTGAAGCTTATTTCATCAATGCAATGTTTTCTGCAACATATTTGATCTGGTTGGACGTTACTAATTTATGTTGTGTTGTAGCCTATTTTGCCATTTGAAGTGTTATCCTTTAATAAATTGATATAGATTTGTTATTGGTAATGCTCAAGACCAATTAAATCATTTAATTGTCGTAACATGTAACATTCATATGTGATATACATATATGCTATCTAAATCTATGTGATTAATTTAACATAGTCATTCACTATTCAGAAGGGAGTGGACAATTAAAGATTTTGGGAATGGTTTAAGAGTTACAGGCTGAATTCGATCAGCACAGAGGCTGGCCTTCATCTACAACAAAGGCCGAAGAGGTTAGACTCCATTAACATAAGGCACGGTGTTGTCTGGTTTAAAGAAAAGCTGACAACAAAAGGTTAGGTCGATTTAATTTCCAACAACAGATGCCACATTTAACATATGCACATCACTTGGTTCAGCGCAACACATTAGGAGCCCAAGAGATGATTCGATGCTTTAGAGAAGAAAAAAAAATATGGAGACAACGCAGCGACATTACTAAGAAGTTCACGCCTAATATAAATCGAAATCTAGAAGAAGAGAAGAGTAAGATGCTCTCTGTCTGGTAAGTCTACTTGTTTCA
The DNA here is from genome assembly GCA_027924645.1 of Cunninghamia lanceolata. NCBI lineage: Eukaryota > Viridiplantae > Streptophyta > Pinopsida > Cupressales > Cupressaceae > Cunninghamia > Cunninghamia lanceolata. The sequence goes on from BSBN01001480.1 coordinate 537,020, forward strand.
ACAACAATCGAATGATAAGACTCTTATATTATCTAATAACTAACCATTCTCAGAATTGCATGGTTAATTTAAGACTTCATCCAATAGAATTAAGAGAGAGACTCTCAATAACTGTAAGGTAAAAGCTTAGAGATCAACAGTCAATGAAGACCGATCTATTCTATGGTAAGGGCTTCAATTTCTATCCTAAAAGTTTGATGAAACTGACAAAGATAAAATGCATGGTAGTAGATCGCCTATATTGGAGAAATCGCTACAGTTGGTTTGGAAACTGTGGTAATATATGTAACAACTGAAAACAGGATCGACCGATTTATGGCAAAGACAGTATACTAGAGGATTAAACCTTTTTCAATTATAACTGCAGAGAACATAATATAAAAGACGAATATCAAGAAGGAGATGACTTCAGGAAATTTGTTGGTTTTCTAAGAGACTAAGCAAATGACATCTACGGCAAGGATTAAACATAAAGCAGCAACCGGTCATTAATGGAGAAAACGAAGATACTCAACGTGATAGGCAACAAGGTCATTCATATCATATCAATTGCCAGATTAAAGACGGAGCCGTAAGGAAAAACGTTAGCTGAGTATACAAGGGTCGCGATAAACGATAGAGTTGGTCATCGACCAAGAATCTTAAATAAATCACAAGGAAAACAATAGGTTATGGCTACTATGAAATAAAGCTATGAATCAAATGAGTTTGGCTTGGAAACTGTCTAACGTATATCACAAGGGTGAAAGAAAAATATCGGCAACAACATGCAGAGGTAAAGGAAGATCAATGTAAAGTCGATGGAATACTATAAATTGGTAGTTCTAAATACCAGACCGCTAGAAAACATGCTGCTACAGAAATGGCTAAAAACCAAAATAATGGCCGATTATATGACATTTAAGCAGATATCTCCGAATGGATCATACAGGAAAGCCTAGTATAGAAATGAGAACTTGTGTGTTTTCTATTGATAGATAACTCCCGATTAGACCCCTTTGCCGTGGAGAACCAACAATTCTTCCTTTTCTGCCTGCAATCCTTCCTTCTGTGTCCCACGAGCTCCCTGCTGATTTCCTTCTCTTTCAATAAATAAAAAAAATAAAACTCTGTGTTTCTCCCTCAATATTTTCTTCTTATCTCGTTCGATGATCTCTTCTCTTTTCAGGCTAAAATCTTAATATCCCTTATCCTTGAATGTTCTTCCTCTTTTTAACATTATTTGTTTCTATCTTTTTTCTTTTCTTTTTGCTTTTTAGTTTTCATTCTAATTTTGGTTTCTTTTTCTATTGTTTTCTTTATTTATATTCTTTTTGCTTTTATTTCTATTATTATTGTTTTATTTTATCCTTTCAATTTGTCATTATCAAAAGGATAATTTTCGAAATACATATCTATTACAAAAATATATGTATATTTTATTAATTCGAATCTAGCATATAATTATCTAAAATAAATGAGTAATTAATATAAAAAAAGAATTTCTTTCCTCCACCTACCATGTTAACAAAACAAATATATAGCAATTAAATCTATTTTATTTTCTTAAGAGCACATTTAAATTTATAGGACAATTTATTTGGTTAGCAACTATGAAACATAATAAAGATATTTAACATATGCAACTATTTAATTCATCAACATAACATCATTCAGGCAATGCTAAAATATAAATGAAATATAACTAGGTGCTTGAGTGTGTAGTATAGAGTCTCTCCATCCCATCCCTGGTAGCTAATCACCTCTATCTTAACCACACCTTTGTCTTCGACAACCTGCCATCATTAAACTCAAATATCAGTTAATAGGTTAGTGACAAATCCATAGCTGAAACAATATATATTTCATCATTTTCAATAAAAGTAATCATTCACTTAATCCACAATCACTTATCCATAAAATAGTTCTAATTATGGTTAAGTTCAAAGAGCATCCCAGTTTGAGACGTGACAGAATATGTGTAAATAGAGTAGGCTAAGATAGGATGTATGGAATATGTGTAGAAGAGAGTAAATAAGGATTGAAAAAGAAAACAAAAACATACCGTATATTACTATATAATTATATTAAGACACTCTCCTAAAATGAACCCAAAACTAAGAATTAACACGAGTATACAAATTTCACCATTACAATATTTATGCGTTATGAATATACTTTCCAATTAGGGGAGAGGACCCAATAGCCACTCACCCTAACTTTGCGCATCTTAAGCTCCTAAAAGGTACATCAGATGTCGACGATTTTTTTTGGATTTCTTTGTATGTGACTTAAGATCTTAAAGCTATTGTTTGGGGTTCTAGGTATCAATGGTATAGCCGAATCAACTACATCTTCACCGAGTTGCCCAAAAACACCCAAAAAAATAGTTGGACCGAAACATGTGCACCAAGCACCTATTACCGATCGCGTTACTATTACCTTATGTGTCACCATATGATTGGTTGTTTATTTGATATGACACGTGAAGTGTATTATTACACACGTAGTGCACATGTATTGGTTCCTAATTAAATTTTTTGTAATATTTGTACTCATGTATTGGTTCTTTTCATAGATTTAATTGGGAAGTAAGTGTACATAAGGTGGGTGGCTATTGGTACATGGGCAACAACTCGTTCCTCTCCCCCAGTAAGTGAGCGGCTATTGGTACATGGCAGCGACTAGTTCCTCTCCCCGTAGTTCCCTTTGAATACATAGTAGTTAGAGAGTCCACGTCGAAGTGCACGAGATGAGAAGATTTTCACGATATCAACTACTTAAACAGTGTGGAGAAAAACAGTCAATTTATTTGACTACTACTGATATGAACAGCCATTTATGTCCTTGATCTGCCTACCATGAAATCCATTCATTGAATTCAATTCACAATTCTATATTTTGCCCAATTGTCAACGCATGGCGCAGATAATTATCTTGGAAGAATTCTCAGCATATGTCACAGTAACTATTGCCATTAATATCTCATAAATTCCATGCAAGAGTTGTTCTATCTTGATTCTTACAAAGGGGAAGGCGATTAGAGGTTTAATTTGTTTGCAATGTGGTTTCGAATTCCGATTTAAAATAAACTTCCATAATGATGTTGTAATTCTTTGAATGAATAATGGTGCAAAGAATGTATCAACTCTATAATATGTGCCAATCTGAATCTGGTTGTTACTAAAAAGCTGCCTAGTTAATTGAATCTGCAGTGGTTCAATTGGAGATCCTCAAAATTGTAATTAATGGGCAATTGTTAATATAGACTGATTATAAGCAAAGACACTGCCTTTAAAAGTCAGTTAAAGTCGATCCAATTTGTATGATGTGGGCATTTGCACTAAAAAATTATGAACTTGGACAGATTTTGCAAGACTTTACGTAGTCCAGACTAATCTATTATTGCTGTCAATGACCACCATATCTTAAAAACTATTATATATAACAGGGAATGGTCAATCAATACATGCAATGTATTTGTCTTTGCAAACAAAATCTAGTATGACCTCGTGCTGTTTCCGGTTGAATTGAGTTGTTATATCTGTCCATTAGAGTGATATAAGATTAGGTCGGTCTTTGTGGATTATTTCAATGACAATTAAAATTCAATATTGATATGTTATTTCAATATTTAAAATTATACATTTATGCTAAATATAAATTAGCAATTGTACTTATAGGTGTTTATAAAGGGTTGAAAAGTAGTAATATTTACAATCCAAGTCTAAGGGGTTGAGATCAAGTGGTTAATGTATTGGGTTTTACTATAGAGACATATGTTCAAATCTCCAAAGTCACATCTTAGGTGGAATTTTATGGCGACTCTTGGTCTTTCACACTTTGATGTCTAGTAATAATTTCCAAGTTGTTACTTTTAAGGAGCTAAATACTAGCAATTGCACCCATTTGTGGTTCCAGGAATACGCCGATAGGAACAACCGACGAGTTTAGAAAATTTTCCTAAGGAGCTAAGTATTTGTATCAATTGGCTCACATACTTATTTGAGTTATATTTGTAAGACATGTTGTTAGATATCTTATACTCAAAATAAATAAAGGAACTATTAATTTAATGGTGAAACCAAGCTTCTTTCATTTTAGTCTTTTCAAAAAATACAAATATTTACTCTAAACTTTACAAAAACACACATAAAACTATTCCATGAAAACAAATTGGAAAAAAGAAAAAGAAACGAGGAGGAAAGAGCTTTCTCCAAATTAATTGAAATCAAAATATCACAAATTAGAGCTAATAACACACTCCATGGAATAAAACCATGTTTAAACATTAATATCTTTCCTCATAACTATTTAAAATAGTGCTAACAAACCTATGATTTTCCTACATTTCAATTTGAATCTAGCATCTAAGATCACTAGGTTCAACTCAAACTCAAGATATTTTCAAGAATCATGAAAACACACATTAAAATATCTTTTCTTAGATTAACGTATATGCTTATAACTCATTTCATAAAAGAGATTGATTCATTCCAAAAGATAATATTTTGACTAACAATTAGAATTAAATACACATAAAAATTAAATTTGTAAAAATTTAGTTTCAATACAATAATTTCCAATCCTTAATATAATTAAAAAGAATGTTTAAATAGATGTTTGGGAATAAGTTTCATCAACCACCCTTTCTTAAGACCCTTTAATTGATCCTAACAAAACTTAAGAGGACCTTAAATCCTTTCCCTTGATTGTCACTTGACATGTCTTGAATCCAATGTTAATATGTGTAGGATGAATGTCTCTTACATTTCACCTCTGCGGTTTTGACATATTTTGTCACCATTTATAGATACATAGTTAGCAACTCATCATATACTTGTCTCCTTTCCTTCCCTTATGTTCATAGATAAGGATGATTATTCTAAATGTAACTTTAGATAGCTCTTGATTCCTTTTGTTGGATCCTAGGGCTTATAATGACTAGTCTCAAAATGAAAGATTAGAACTCCAATAGGCTTGACCTCCATTGATAGGAATATATGAAACTCATGAATGCCAATGGTGATGGGAATCTTAGGAAAAAGGATAGTATTTAAATTACTTCTTAAGCACACCATAAACATACAAACAACATACTTCCATGACTAGGAACCCCCCATAGAAACAATATGACAATTTTGGGGTTCCATTAATGCTCCTTAAAAACTGATGTTTGCATAGGATGGTCATAATTTCCAACCAATCATTCCCTAAGGTCCTCTTTTAGGATGTGGGGAACCCTAGAGATTTTATCCTCATGAACAATTTCATTTACAATAGGCAAAATAAGTCATAGATAATGGTGTATTGGGGTGATATTTAAGTCTTGTGTGCTAAAACTTTTGCATTGTTAGAGTCAAAATCTCCTTATGGATGGCCCTTGTATATAAGTGGGTATGGATTAACAAGTGTACTCAGAATATTTTTTGTCATGAATGTGTTCTGGCAGCTAATAATGAAGAAAGAATGGAAGTGATGATGCTATTTGAACTAGATGCATAAGTGCAACACATTTTTGTTTAAATACACATGGAACAATAGGATATATAGGATGTAAACAAACAATCTATAAATGTTCCTTTTTGACAACATATGCATGTAGGAATTCCTAGAATATGACTCAATTTGAGATAGGAGTTCCTGCTTGTATATAAATTTACTTTAGATACGATGTTAGGAGTCTGTTATTATTAAGCTAGAAGATAATACTATAGGAAGTAGAAAAATAATAAATCTTGAATAATATAACTTGCAATAGTATCAAATAGCTTATCTTGTGTATTTATGGGAATATGTACTTCTTTACTTCAAGAATATTTGAAATGCATTAGGAAAGTTGATTTTCCTTCCATAACAAAAATTTAAACTTAACAAATTAGAAAATATAGTAAGAAAACTAGGATAGAATGAGGAAAACAAATATTTTAATTCATGATTTTGTTCATGCTCTCTTTATTGCTTCTAACCATGGAGTGAATGTTCTCATGCACAGTACTAATAGCGTCCGTGATTTGTCTTCCGGGGATGAATCCTTTTTTATTTGAGAGAATGATTTTACTCAAATAAGGTTGAACTCTGAGGACAAACATCTTCAAGAAAATTTTGTAGAGCGTATTACAGAGACTGATGGGATGGAATTCAGACATCTTGTTGGCTTCCACCCTCTTGGGAATAAGGATGATAAAGGTGTTGCTGATTTCCTTTAGCACTTTGCCTCGTCAAAAGAATTCTTTGGCAATAGCAATGATATCCTTCCCAATTATCTCCCAGTAAGCTTGGAAGAAGACCAGGGGGAAACTATCTAGCCCTGGAGCTTTGTAGGGGTCTAGGGAGAAAATAACTCCTTTCACCTCTTCCTCAGCAACCTCCTTAACCATATCCATATTATCTTCTTGGGTCACATCTCAAACTTTGATGCATTTTGAACTTACTATAAGTGGAACTATTTATGGATAATTGTGTGTGGATTAAATAAATATTATTTTATTTTGAAAAGATAAGATAAGTGAATATTATTTTATTTTGAAATGAGGAAATATAGTGAATATTATTTTATTTTGAAATGAGGAAATATAGTGAATATTATTTTATTTTGAAATAATGAAATATAATGCTTTGGCTATGCTTCGACTATTTGGACACTAACTTATTAATAGAAAATTTGAGTTTCATGAGTTGTTGTCAAAGACAAGGGTGTGGTTTAGGTAGAGGTGGTTAGCTACTTGGTAGGGTTAGGATGGAGTGGACTCTCTCATGCACACACTCACTGAGATCATATTGCATCATGATATAATGCATCATTGAATGGTTTCATTATGTTTTAATATAACTGTGCCTGAATTCTTGACATTGTTCTAATGTTGATTATGAAAGTAATCTTGATTTTTTTGTGTGCATCCTTTTAATATATATATATATATTTGTGTGCGCATATAATTTAAATAAATATAAATATGTTTCTATATTTCAAATATATGTGCAGAATAAAATAATAATAGCTATTCTAATTATATCCCTACTATGTGTGAAGTAGAGGAGGTTACAACCATTTAGTGGATGAAGCACTCTCATGACATGTGAAATAGAATAATCAATTAATGAGAATAAAAAAGGAATCCACATTTGGGTAACGCCAATATGAAAGTAGAAATACATAAAAGAGAGGGAAAATAAAGAGAATACCAATAGATACAGAAAGAAAAAGAAGTGATCATCTGCAAAAAGGGAAGCAACAATTGCGAGGAGACCATTAATGACAGGAAGCAAAAAGAGTAGTTTGGAGGATTGCAACAATCCACTGGGTACCTTATTTACTAGTTTATATCTCTGATTAAATCTGTATATAGGCTTGCGTGCTAATTTGATATGTGTGATATGTCTTAATGTTTTCATATGGAATGTATTATTTAATTTATGTCAAAACCCTCTGTTGCATCACCAATAACTTCATTTTTACAAACTGGGTTTTTTCTAAAATTTTTATATGATGTGCGCCACTTAGTTACTTAAAACATATCCAAAAATCAGCCCTACCCAGTTTGTCAATTTTGATATATGTATTAATTAGTGACTGTCTATCTCTTGTCCATTCTGCCTCTGTTAAATTATTTTCTAGATGGATGAACCCTAGTCTACAACTATTATTTCATTCCCTAGATTGATTATCTTTTACTCTGTTCACAGTGGATTGTTCAAATCTTGTATGATATATATTACTGTCCTTACTATTATTCCTATCACAGTTTAGTCATTTTCTATCAGCAGACTTTATTCTTATAGTCGTTTATCACTTCTCCTGTAGCTGCAGAGTGTTATCTTATAGTAGAAGAGTGTATTCCTATAGCCTAATATTTTTGCAACTACAACATTTGAATTACTTTATTAGATGTTCTTTTCGTAGCTTATTATATTCCTGTCATACTTTAGTCATTTTTCACTCATAGTAGTAAACTTATCCATGCCTTTATTTAAATAGAGTTTTATTTGGGTTGTGAGGTTATTAGTCTTTATCACCTTAATTTCCATCGCATTTGTTTTCCTCTTTTAGAGATATTTAGGAGACTATCAAGTTTTCGTAGGAGTTTATTCTTGTCATTTGTTGGCTAAATATAAACATAATCATGCCCTTATTTTATTGGTGTTTTATATGGCTTTATAAGGACATTTAATAAATTGTGTTCTTTTTATATTTAGATGTAGTTAAATATTCCCGAAAGTGGATTATTGCATGATTCTTAAGTTCTTGTAGTAGTTTACAACCAGTAGTAGGTCTATTATTTAATTATTAAGCGAAGAATGAAACTCTTGCGAAAATGGTGTAATACTTGGCATTCCTAAGATTATCATGTCTAGCCTCTTAAATATCAATTGTAGACAATTATCCTTGTTACAAATTATTATTCGATTAATATGATACTGCTGTACTTCCTATAGTAGACTTTACACAGTGCATGTAGCAGATCTTTTTCTTGTAACAGTCAGACCATGTGTTTTGAATGACTATTTAAAACATGATTAAAACCTCTGAATAAATGGTGTTTCATTGGCTTTTATGGAATTGTTAAACAATTGTTATCTTCTTAATTTCCTTGTCACAAATAAATGGTTATGGCATTATAAACCTTCTTATTTGGGAAATAAGTAGGTGAATAAGGGATAAGGAATATAACCAGTTGTATATGTTTTATGTGTATTATGCATGTAGCTCATAGTTAGAGGTATGAGATGCATGCAAGGTGTATTCATGTTGTTCTGCAAGAACATAATAGTAACTGTTTCTAAGAAAATTGTAATATCCAAAGTTATAAAAACACTAAAATCTAATTTTTACCAAGAAGTAAAATTTGAAAAGATAAAAAGGTAGATAAAATTTTTCCTCTATTTCAAACATTGAAGTTTAATCAACAAGTTATTTAATAATCATGTTGGTACTATGATACACAAAGAGTCCATTCATTTTCTATGAATAAACAATATGATATGTATATTATTCATAAGGAAAAATTACAAAATAAAACTTACCAATAGATCACTGTATCTCGATTGTTGACCTCCATAACACAAATCTTGGCTATTCTCTAGTTGAAGAGAGAGAAAGCATCTTCAAAGAGCTTTACCTCCATCCACAGACCGTTGGTCTCCCGCACACCTTCCTAATCGAAAGTGGCCCTACCCTGCACGAGGAGGATAGACCTAGGATGTTCCTTGGTATTTGTCATCAGCACTGGTGGTGTATCCTGCGTAACACTATTGATCATACAACTTTAGATACCTTCTAGCTAAGTATGAAGATCCCAATAGGTTACGTCATTCTAGATATGGTGAACTATGTTTAAATTTATAGTTTATCAATTCTAATTTAGTCTTTCCATCTTCAACAATCTTCTAGATATTATCTGGGTTGTATAATTCTTACAGACTAACTTTCCATACAAGGATTCTCATTGCAACTTTGCAATACCCAAGATCCAAGACTTATCAACTCTTAAAGGAGTTTAAGTCCATTCATAACAGCTAAAATCATTACCTTACCCAGGTTAAGCATCATAGTCAAGGCAATTATCTTGTTTCACAAATGAGATCAAATAAACATAATTAGGCTCCCTACCCCTTTATTTAGTTATACTAGACACAAACTTGTCTAACGGTAAATCCAAACTAACTCAGATCAATCCTTAATCTAGAATATATTTTCCATATGAGTCCATGAAATTCATATAATTTCATTATAACGCTCAGTACCCTCATTCTTGAAACATTGTAAGCAACCTTTTAGGTTTCCCCCATGGAAAATGTCTTCCTATCATTTTAACAACCTGCCATTTTTAGGTCAATATCCTAAGAAAATCATAGAGTATATACTCCAATAATTTGGGGAGGTAAAATCATCATGGAAGGTAACATGGCCTTACAAAAGGCTTATCAAATCAAAGCATCAATAGTTGGGAATGGCAATATCATGCCCAAATGACAATATTTTAAATAGTCAGGGTATAAAGACAATGATCAATGAAATCATAATAAGTGATGAACTCACTCATTGGGCATCCATATCTCTACTAACCCTACCAAAGAAATCTTCAACATGTTGAGATATCAATCAATCTCACCATACAATAACCATTAACCTTTATAGAGGCCGATATCATCATTATCCAAGGCCGATAATTATATTTAATAGAGGTTGATGATAATTGGTGACTTTAGAGGTCAATTACTTTCATATAGAGAGCCAATTCAATAGAACAATTCTAGGTTATAGGTTTATCTCTTGTTGATACTAGTTTCTACATAGGTCCATTGGAATAATTCGACCATCAAATCATCTATTAGTAGATATACTTTATACTAATAGTATAGTCATTTAAGAGGCATCCTTTAATTCATCAACTAATCATAGTTTTCATCAATGTTCCAAGACTTAAAGGGTTTTCTCCTGTGTTTAGTTTGAGTGTTATGATCAAGTTCATCTTAATAAGGTGGAAAATCTAATTCAAACTATAAAACTATTTGTTGTCTTAAAGGAATAATCATCTTAGCTATACATGTAGGGTCTCGAATTGACTCTAACAGTAATATGAAAGAATTCATGGAATATTTTTCCAATATTACGAATGAGGTAACTAAACCACTTGTGGTTTCCATAAGATAAGCAAGTTCTTCTTTGTCACAACAAGGATGTTTTTGTATTATTATAGAAGGACATCTTTCATTAGTACCAGTTCTATGCATTAACACAATATATATATATATATATATATATATATCAACTATCCTCAAAGACACCTCACCATTCATCCAATGTGAGGGTTCAAAATCCAGATATGTAATTAATACTTGCTTCCATCTGTGAGATAAAGAACTAATGCTATGCTCTTTTTCTTTTTTCTTTTTAAAGTCGGGGTGGCAGTATAGACATCAACTACCCAATTTGAGAAGCCCGACAACTAGTGGACCTAAGAGGAATTACTTAACTTTTTGATTGAAACATGGAGAGAAAACAAAATTGCATGCACTATGGTTAAGCCCACGACTATAAACTAGCAGCATTCGTATGACCATCTCCACACAGAGTTATAGACAAGATTAAACTATAAGCTAAGAGTGTCATCATCTGCTTTTGAACATCGTGTCGATGAAAACTTACTATGAGTCACAAAATCATCATGATAAAAGTTTCTCTAAGGCTTTATTGTAGTTTCCCTAGTTTCCTCTTAGACATATGGTACGAGTTTAGCTATCAACAGATAATGCACTGTTAACATTTAGCTCGCACTACAATATAAGTATAAATAAAAATCATTCAATCATGAGTACGAGTTATTTAAACTGGTTTAACCACTAAATCATTTAGGAAAAATTCTATTTCTTTAGGCCGTCTAATACTCTTTTCAAGTGATATCCTTCTCTTGATAGAGTTTACTAGAAATTACACTTCAATCACCTACAACTCTCGCATGGTATTCCTCCAGTCACTAGTTTTTGTTTTCTCAACCCAAGATAGAGAAATACTGGCAACATACAATATTAAATCTATGCTTCAGAATTAAACTGAAGCCATAAGGTAATTCAAATCTTTCTTCCTAGAATAGGTTTCAATAGAAATATTTCAAGATAAAGAACAACATTTTCTCATCTTTTTCTTTTGCAATATAAAGTTGATAGATTTTGGAAGGGTTACAGAGTAAGAGAGGGACGTGGAACCTTTACTGCGGAGCTACAGCTTCTTCAACTCCTTGCCTCACTACCAGTTCCTCGATGTCTTCTAACTCCTTTGATAAGCTCATCCTTAGATTTCTTCCTCTTTCTATTGTAGCTAACTATGCATACTAATCAAGTCCTTCGAAGCAGATTACAGTGTGCACTATTCACGATTCTTGATGCGGATAATTGTGTATACTATCCTCTTCTCTCGATGCAGATAATGGTGATTCCTTACAAGACTCCCATCCTATTTTTTTGACTCTCTCTCCCCCACAAGACTCTCGTCGTCTTCAACCAAAAGGAAGGCATAACTGCTTGTACCCTAACTACTTCTTGAGTCTATCTGTTAGCTCTAAGTTGGCTCATTCCCACTTATCATCAAAACGGTACTAAAAATAGCAAAAAGGGTTTTGATAAACTTTGTTGGGTAAGTCGTCGTGGCTTATAAGGTGGCGGTCCAGTTGATCATAATGGTATGATGAGTTGTAAGCCTTATGGAGGTTGGTCGATGGATGATTATTATTAATATCTCAAAATGATTTAAAACATAACTTTCGACCTTTTACCACCTTACTAGAGGCTTAAAATGATTGCCTTGTTATGGAATATGATGGCATTATGAAATATGATCTATAACAAATTCCTTCGAGCTAAAGCTCGATTCTTTCAATACTTGATAATCTTTGTCTTGCTCATGGTGATTATAGAAGACATAAATATATTTATTCCTTACTGTTACGAACAGAATTGATGATATAACACTAAGCATTCATATGGACTTAAGTCATTATTGAAACCTTTTTCATGATGATGTCCATAATGAAATTGACAACATTTACATCATACGCACTTAGGGTGTTACGACGACGACGATGTTGGGGCAATTTCACATTCGCAGCGAAGAGGCATACGGTCGACCTTTTGGGGTCAAGTCTTAGCTTTTCCTTTATGAACTACTGTCGATGTTTTATGTTGAATAACTTAACATGACATATCATATGACACAGATGTTGATTGACTTTACTTGTCGTGACAATGACGTTTAGACAGACAATGTTGCACTTCTACAACAACATAGTGTTGATTTAACCATAAACATGTCTTACCTCAAGACAACTAAGTTTATTTGTTAGATGGATGTACTCAGTGGCAAATACACATTGATGATCCAAGGTCTATTCTCCCCTCCCCCGAAGATACTTTCACTCCTCTTATTTCTCAGAGAGCCTGATTCATCTATTCCTGTCAATACATTCTCACATACAACTGGTGGTCAACGTACCAATTTTTCGGTCAAGACATTATGAAACCATAAAATTTCATTTTTCCATATTGGAAAGACATTTTAATTCATATCCTCAAATTGATATTATTCAAAGGACAAAACTATGATTTCATAAAATTAATACTTATAATCATATCATTGTTTCTCATAATCATAAACGTATTCACATGCCTATTTCTATGCATGAAACAATTAAAAGTAAATAGTAAAAATTTGTCCAAAAGGAGGGATTTAACATATCTTTCCCCTAAAGAATCATCGTCCTCAATGATTTAGTGTATCCGAATACGTGATAAGATAGGATTTTGTTTAACTTGCAAAAGTGCGAACAATGGATAAAATCTTTGCTGTTAAATCATGGTAAATTTCTCTAGGTCATATTACCCCCTGCACGTTGTCCCACTGGACCTTGCAATGAGTAATCTTTCTTTTGTTTTGTAAGTAGAGCTTGTGATCCTCAAACATTTATAAACCCAATCACAACCTCTCCTGGGTATTGTTCCTGTATAAAATTCTAGGAATATAATAGTCATTTGTTATATACCTTTCAATTACAATCATAAAAGCATGTGCCTCCTGGAAAAATAAAATGATTTTGTAATCAATTGAATGAATAACTTTGAGGGCTTGGAGGAGTCTCTAATATCTAGGAATTTATTTAGAATACATTCCATACTTATGAAACTTGTCTTCTCTAATTGATAATGGTATTAGTGTATGGTTGGTATTTGCTTAAGATTTCTATCTATTATTAGGTTCCACCAATCTTTCCCAATTGGTTTGTTCTATTTAATCATTTTTGACACATTTCTGGTCTAATGCTAATCCTATCTTTTGTTTACCCAGCTTATAGGAGTTTGACATCTTCTTCTGTCTAGTGTTCAAATGGAGTCATCATGATAACAAAATTATAGGAGTTGTTGAAACAAACTCTATAGGAAGTGAATATTTTTTCACATGAAGCAACTGTCCACTTCAATCACAAAAAAAAAGTTTTACCAAGATTTAATAACATTATGTAGGTATAGTATCGTCATAAGATACAAGAGAAATGATCAAACTCCATATCTAGTTCAACTATCCTCCAACACTCATCATGCCACTGACAAGAGGGAAAAGTATTAATCAGCTATTTTTACCTCAACCACGGACTTAAGTGGTTTCCCCACATCTTCCTACCCCAAAGTAGTCCTACCCTTCAACAAAAGGTTGTGTTGTAAACCCTCTCAATTGCCATATGAGCTGTAGTGTGTACTCCCACATAACTAACTCTGTCGTACTAGTATGGATACCCTCCAACCAAGTACGACAACTCTGGTTAGCTAAATGTCTCGAGTACTGTGAACTGACGAGTGTAGGTGGTGGCAACATCACTCACTATGGCCATAGTTTTTTTTTTTGTAAATATACATTTCACAATGAATGTAGTCTTGCTTCACCACCCTGGTCGACCTGGAAAGACTATTAATCTGGGCTTATTGGACATCCGCCCTCATTCAATAGTCACAAGATTCAAAAGATGATACCAATGTAAGACCTTCTTCCGGTAGCTTACATATTATATATATATATATATAACCCAAAAGGGTTTGAAACATATTTCTTTCCAGACAAAGTGTCTTTCATCTATAATGTTAAGGACATACCAGGTGCATTTTCTATCAATTACTCCCTTACACAATCCATTAGAGGCCCATCTAGGACATGATAGTGTTAGACATTACATAAAACATAGTGAACAACCAAAATGTTATTGTATAACCACCATAATAACTTAAATAGATATCAAATTATTAACAATTTCAATTTTGATAATTAGTCAAAAGAACAAACTTGTTCAATAAATCAAATTTTGACCAACTGGTCATAAAATAAGCAATCTTCAAAATTAGGTGGATAAACTGTTTCAAAATAAATAAAATTAAGAAATATGTAAATGGATGCAGGAATTTTACCAAAAATTCAAAGAAGTGTCAAAATCCAGAGATTCACTTATTATGCTCTACGTGACTGACTAAGTCACTTGCAATAGAGTAGATTGCTACACTGCACTTGACTTTCCAAAAACTTATAGTGAATTTAGAGTTTGACAAATAAATAAGCCTCTTAAGACTTTCATCATACTCACAATTTTGCAAATTAAAAAAAAGGTTATATCATATTTGCTCCTTTTTCCTAGAGTATCTATCGTTCATCACTCAGATTATAAGATTGTACTATAGCAATACACGGAGATTAGAGTTGGAACATGTACTTTTCTTCTATTATGAGTTATTTTGCAAAATAGATACATTTCTAAATCTTGTATCTATGATATAGTTCTAGGATCTTCCTATCCTTAAGTTCTTGATTTCATACAGACAACACTCTACCCGAGCTCTTAGTCTAATCTGCAACTGACCAAGGTTTTACCTTTCTAGTCAAAGTCTCCAAAATCTTTCCACTATACAACTTTAGAAGAATTATTTTTCTCTTAGAGTTTTTAATTCCTCAATAGGTTCTTTCTTAAACACTGACTTGGTTAAGTGTTGTGAAGACAATCTTCTTGATAGTTTCTTTGGTTTTTCCCTAGGTCTTTCTAGCATTAAACCAATTGTCAAACATTAGCAATTCTACTAAATGTTAACGAATTTTCTTGTAATGAGCCCATAGGTCCATGAGTTGAACCTAGTTCGCTATGATACCATATGTAATATCCAAAGTTATAATAACTCTAAAATCCAATTTTTACCAAGAAGTAAAATTTGAAAAGATAAAAATGTAGATACAATTTTTCCTCTATTTCAAACATTGAAGTTTAATCAACGACTTATTTAATAATCATAATGGTACTATCATACACAAAGAGTCCATTCATTTTCTATGAATCAACAATATGATATGTATATTATTCATAAGGAAAAATTACAAAATAAAACTTACCAAGAGATCACTGAATCTTGATTGTCGACCTCCATAACACAAAGCTTGGCTATTCTCTAGTTGAAGAGAGAGAAAGCATCTTCAGAGAGCTTTACCTCCATCCACAGACCGTTGGTCTCTCGCACACCTTCCTAACTGGAAGTGGCCCTAGCCTGCACGAGGAGGATAGACCTAGGATGTTCCTTGGTATTTGTCATCAGTACTGGTGGTGTATCCTGCGTAACACTATTGATCATACAACTCTAGATACCCTCTAGCTAAGTATGACCATCCCAATAGGTTACGCCATTCTGGATATGGTGAATTACATTTAAATTTATAGTTTATCAATTCCAATTCAAACTTTCCATCTTCAACAATCTTCTAGATATTATCTGGGTTGTATAATTCTTATAGACTAACTTTCCATATAAGGACTTTCATTGCAACTTTGCAATACCCAAGATCCAAGACTTATCAACTCTTAAAGGAGTTTAAGTCCATTCATTATAGCTAAAATGGTTACCTTACACACGTTAAGCATCATAGTCAAGGTAATTATCTCGTTTCACAAATGAGATCAAATAAACATAACTAGGGTCCATACCCCTTTATTTAGTTATACTAGACACAAACTTGTCTAATGGTAAATCGAAACTGACTCAGATCAATCCTTAATCTAGAATATATTTGCCATATAAGTCCATGAAATTCATATAATTTCATTAAAACACTCAGTACCCTCATTCTTGAAAGATTGTAAACAACCTTTTAGGTCTCCCCCGTGGAAAATGTCTTCCTATCATTTTAACAACCTGCCATTTTTAGGTCAATATCCTAAGAAAATCATAGAGTATATACTCCAATAATTTGGGGAGGTAAAATCATCATGGAAGTTAACATGGCCTTATGAAAGGCTTATCAAATCAAAGCATCAATAGTTGGGAATGACAATCTCATGCCCAAATGACAATATTTTAAATAGTCAGGGTATAAAGACAATGATCAATGAAATCATAATAAGTGATGAACTCGCTCATTGAGCATCCATATCTCTACTAACCCTACCAAAAAAATCTTCAACATGTTGACATATCAATCAATCTCATCATACAATAACCATTAACCTTTATAGAGGCTGATATCATCATTATCCAAGGCCGATAATTATATATAATAGAGGTTGATGATAATTGGTGACATTAGAGGTCAATTAATTTCATATAGAGAGCTAATTCATTAGAACAATTATAGGTTATAGGTTTATCTCTTGTTGATATTAGTTTCTGCATAGGTACATTGGAATAATTCCACGATCAAATCATCTATTAGTAGATATACTTTATACTAATAGTATAGTCATTTAAGAGGCATCCTTCAATTCATCAACCAATCGTAGTTTTCATCAATGTTCCAAGACTTAAAGGGTTTTCTCCTGTGTTTAGTTTGAGTGTCATGATCAAGCTCATCTTAATAAGGTGGAAAATCTAATTCAAACTATCACATTGTTTGTTGTTTTAAAGGAATAATAATCTTAGCTATACAAGTAGGGTCTCGAATCGACTCTAACAGTAATATAAAAGCATTCATGGAATATTTTTCCATATTATGAATGAGGCAACTAAACCACTTATGGTTTCCATAGGATAAGCAAGTTCTTCTTTGTCACAACAAGGATGTTTTTGTATTATTATAGGACATCTTTCATTAGTACCAATTCTATACATAAACACAATATATATATATATATATATATATATCAACTATCCTCAAAGACACCTCACCATTCATCCAATGCGAGGGTTCAAAATCCATATATGTAATTAACACTTGCTTCCATCTATGAGATATAGAACTAATGCTATGCTCTTTTTTTTTTTAAAGTCGGGGTGGTAGTATAGACAGTAACTACCCAATTTGAGAAGCCCGACAACAAGTGGACCTAAGAGGAATTACTTAACATTTTGACCAAAGCATGGAGAGAAAATAAAATTGCATGCACTATGGTTAAGCCCACGACTATAAAGTAGCAACATTCATATGAGCATCTCCACACAGAGTTATAGACAAGATTAAACTATAAGCTAAGAGTGTCATCATCTACTTTTGAACACCATGTTGATGAAAACTTACAATGAGTCACAAAATCATTATGACAAACATTTCTCTAAGGCTTTATTGTAGTTTCCCTAGTCTCCTCTCAGACATACGGTATGAGTTTAGCTATCAACAGATAATTTACTTTTAACATTTAGCTCGCATTGCAATATAAGTATAAATAAAAATCATTTGATCATGAGTACGAGTTATTTAAACTGGTTTAACCACTAAATCATTCAAGAAAGATTCTATTTCTTTAGGCCGTCTAATACTCTTTCCGAGTGATATCCTTCTCTTGACAAAGTTTACTAGAAAGAACACTTCAATCACCTAGAACTCTCGTATGGTATTCCTCCAGTCACTAATTTTTGTTTTCTCAACCCAAGATACAGAAATATTGGCAATATATAGTATTAAATCTACACTTCAAAATTAAATTGAAGCCATAAGGTAATTCAAATATTTCTTCCTCGAATAAGTTTCAATAGCAATATTTCAAGATAAAGAATGACATTTTCTCATCTTTTTCTTTTGCAATATAAAGTTGATAGATTTTGGAAGGGTTATAGAGTAAGAGAAGGATGTGGAACTTGTACTACAGAGCTGCAGCTTCTTCAACTCCTCACCTCGCTACCAGTTCCTTGATGTCTTCTAACTCCTTTGATAAGCTCGTCCTTGGATTTCTTCCTCATTCTATTGCAGCTAACTGTGTATAATAATCAAGTCCTTTGAAGCGGATTACAGTGTGCACTATTCACGATTCTTGATGTGGATAACTGTGTATACTATCCTCTTCACTCGATGCATATAACGATTATTCCTTACAAGACCCCTAGTGTATTTTTTTAACTCTCCCTCCCCCACAAGACTCTCATCATCTTCAACCAAAAGGAAGGCATTACTGCTCGTACCCTAACTACTTCTTGAGTCTATCCGTTAGTTCTAAGTTGGCTTGTTCCCACTTATCATCAAAACGATACTAAAAATAGCAAAAAGGGTTTCAATAAACTCTGTTGGATAGGCCGTCGTGGCTTATAAGGTGGCGGTCTAGATGATCATAATGGTATTATCAGTTGTAAGCCTTATGGAGGTTGGTCGACGGATGATTATTATTAATATCACAAAATGATTTAAAACATAACTTTCGACCTTTTACGACCTTATTAGAGGCTTAAAATGATTGCCTTGTTATGGAATATGATGGCATTATGAAATATGATCTATAACAAATTCCTTCGAGCTAAAGCTTGATTCTTATCAATACTTGATAATCTTTGTCTTGCTGACGGTGATTATAGAATACATAAATATATTTATTCCTTACCGTTACGAACAGAATTGATGATATAACATTAGGTGTTCATATGGACTTAAGATGTTATTCAAACCTTTTTCACGACGATGTCTGTAACGAAATTGACAACATTTACATTATACGCACTTAGGGTGTTATGATGACAATGACATTGGGGAAATTTTGCATCTGCAATGAAGAGGCGTACGGTCGACCTTTTGGGGTCAAGTCTTAGCTCCCCCTTTACGAACTACTGTCAACATTTTATGTCGAATAACTTAACATGACATATCATATGACACAGATGTCGATTGACTTTACTTGTTGTGACAACGACGTTTAGACAGACAATGTTGCACTTCTACAACAAAATAGTGTTGATTTAACCATAAACAAGTCTTAGCTCAAGACGACTTTATTATCTGTTAGATGGATGTACTCAGTGAAAAATACACATTTGTGATCCAAGGTCTATTCTCCCCTTCCCCAAAGATACTTTCTCTCCTCTTATTTCTCAGAGAGCCTGATTCATTTATTCCTGTCAACACATTCTCACATACAACTGGTGGTCAACGTACCAGTTTTCCGGTCAAGACATAATGAAACCATAACATTTCATTTTTCCATATTGGAAAGACATTTTAATTCATATCCTCAAATTGATATTATTCAAAAGACAAAACTATGATTTCATAAAATTAATACTTATAATCATATCATTGTTTCTCATAATCATAAACGTATTCACATGCCTATTTCTATCCATGAAACAGGTAAAAGTAAATAGTAAAAATTTGTCCAAAAGGAGGGATGTAACATATCTTTCCCCTAAAGAATCATCGTCCCCGATGATTTAGTGTATCCGAATACGTGATAAGATAGGATTTTGTTTAACCTACAAAAGTGCAAACAATGGATAATATCTTTGCTGTTAAATCATGGTAAATTTCTCTAGGTCATATTACCCCTTGCACGTTGTCCCACTGGACCTTGCAATGAGTAATCTTTCTTTTGTTTCATAAGCAGAGCTTGTGATCCTTGAACATTTATAAACCCGATCACAACCTTTCCTGGGTCTTGTTCCTTTATAACATTCTAGGAATATAATAGTCATTTGTTATATACCTTTCAAATACAATCATAATAGCACGTGCCTCCTAGTAAAATAAAATGATTTTGTAATCAATTGAATTAATAACTTTGAGGGCTTGGAGGAGTCTCTAATATCTAGGAATTTATTTAGAATACATTCCATACTTACGAAACTCTTCTTCTCTAACCGAGAATGGTATTAGTGTATGGTTGGTATTTGCTTAAGATTTCTATCTATTATTAGTTTCCACCAATCTTTCCTGATTAGTTTGTTTTGTTTAATCATTTCTAACACATTTATGGTCTAATGCTAATCCTATATTTTTCTTACCTAGCTTATAGGAGTTAGGCATCTTCTTCTGTCTAGTGTTCAAATGGAGTCCTCATGATAACATAATTATAGGAGTTGTTGAAACAAACTCTATAGGAAGTGAATATTCTTTTCACATGAAGCAACTGTCCACTTCAATCACACAAAAAAGTTTTACCATGATTTAATAACATTATGTAGGTATAGTATCATCATAAGATACAAGAGAAAGGATCAAACTCCTTATCTAGTTCAATTGTCGTCCAAGACTCAGCATGCCATTGACGAGAGGGAAAAGTATTACTCGACTGTTTTTACCTCAACCACGGACTTAAGTGGTTTCCTCACATCTTCCTACCCAGATGTAGTCCTACCCTTCAACGAAAGGTTGTGTTTGAAACCCTCTCAATTGCCGTCTAATCTCTAGTTTGTACTCCCACTTAACTAACTCTTTCGCACTATTATGGATACCCTCCAACCAAGTACAACAACTCTGGTTAGCTAAATGTCCGTAGTATTGTGAATTGATGACCGTACATGGTGGCGACATCACTAACTATGGCCATAGTTTTTTTTGTAAATATATGTTTCACAATGAACGTAGTCATGGTTCACCACCTTGTTTGAATTGGAAAGACTATTAATCTAGGCTTACTGAACTACTCATCTACCCTCATTTAGTAATCATAGGATTCAAAAGATGATACCAATGTAAGACCTTCTTCCGGTAGCTTACATATTAAATATATATATATCAATCACCCATAAGGGTTTGAAACATATTTCTTTCCACACAAAGTGTCTTTCATCTATAATGTTAAGGACATACTAGGTGCATTTTCTATAATTTACTCCCTTACACAATCCATCAGAGGCCCATCCAGGACATGATAGTGTTGGACATTATTGGCAAGAGACACTGTGTGGCATCATAGGTGTTGTCATTGATGGCAACAATTCTATCCCACACATCCATAGTACACAATATGCCTTCACCAGAAGTCAGATTGAAGAATGTTTTGGTTTAGTGAACAAGAACGGAGTATGTAAGAAGGTCCAACAATCAAATCCGGATCTCTCAGATGGTGTAACTCAGTAAGTTGTGGACTTGGGAAAGTCAAGAAGGGTACCATGACTACTGTACTCCAGAGATTTAGCCTCTAGTGATAAATGAAGGAAAAGATATGAGCATCTAAGTGTTGGGTTCCAGTCAGGTAGAGTAGATAGAGGAAGAACTGACTGATAGAATATCAGACTTCAATCTAGATGAGTAGATCAAGCAATATGTGGGATTATACATTGTTGACCAACATGATTAATGACTTCTATGCCTATGTTTTTGATATGCATCACAAATCAAGCATGGATTGAACTGACAGATAAGTAAGTTGCAAATATCTTGAGTGTTCTTGTTGCCAACTAGAAAGTTGATGAAATCCTTGATATGGATATATATACCGGATGGATTCCAGTATGTAGGTGTGTTGTGTGAACAAGTAATGAAATAAAGTGCAAAGAAAAGCAGGGATAAGTGGGAGAGCAACAATTTAAGTCCGGTATGTGATAGAGCAACAACATTAAAAATAGGAAGGATGAAGTGCATCAAATCAGTGTATTGTGCCTAACCAGAACTGAACTCTTGCATTTGTAGATGCTTCTCATCAGTTCAAACACTTGATTATCTTCTGTAAGTTTTGTAAATAGTGAGTCTCTTGTAGACAATGTGCCTCTTGTGAGTAGTGTGCTCAGGTAGTGAGCCCTAATTGGCAATTGCCATTTGTGCTCCTTTATTCTTTTAATAGAGAATACAATCTTGGGTTAGTCACCCCGTGGTTTTTCCCTTAATAGGGTTTCCACGTAAAAATTCTTGTGTTATGTGTGTTGATTTTATTTCTACTCTTATGATTACATATGTTTTCATACAACACTAAATATTAAGATAACAAAAGAAGAGAAAGATAAGGAAATTTTGAGATAATTGATTCACCCCCCCTCTCAGTTATCTACCTTGTATCCAACAATTGGTATCAGAGCAAGGTTCCTCTGAACAAAGCCTAACATCTTGAGGAAGATTTGGGAATCTCAATGGATGCATATGGTATGAAGAAGCAACTTTAGTGTGCCTTAGATGATCTTGAATAATCCCACTCTGAAGTCAATAATTTGAGAGAAAGACTCAAACAAGCTGATGAATTCATAAATGAGCTAAAAGAAAAACTTAGCATTTCTGTGAAAAAGAGAAAGGAACTACTTCAAAAATTAGCCAATCAGAGTGAAGTCAATGATACTAATGAAGATCTCGAAGAGAAAAATAAGCTATGTGAAAAGCTGTCAAAAGAAGTCATTATGGTGAGGCATGAAATGGAATTAGGGGTTATGAGGTTCACTCAAGAAATTGAAGAAAAAAGAAATATTGAAGATAATCTAAAACAATTCCTCAAGGAGAAAATAGAGGACTACCACAAAATGGACAGAATAATCAAGCATCTTGAATCTGATCTTGAAGAGGCTAGAGACAATGAAGAACAACTCGGGAATCAAATATACACTCTTAAACAAGATCTTCAAACATCAAATGAATACAAAGAGAAATTCAAGATAAGCTTAGCCAAACTTGAAGTTCTTCTTGAAAGCCAAAAGAGGGTAGATGATAAGCGTGGCTTGGGATATGAGAAAGGTGAAAGCTCCGGATCCGGTCAGAAGAAAATTGGATCAAGAAATCAAAGAAACAGGCCTAGAAGACTTCTAGTAAGGCAACCAAATGCTCAAAGATATCCATCCTTCAATGGATACTGCTTCAATTGCAACAATTTCGGTCATAAAGCAACTCAGTGCAGGAGGAGAATGAATCAAACTAATCCATCCTTCTCCGGACAATGTTTCAACTGTAAAAGGTATGGTCACAAATCTCATGAATGCAGAAATATGTAAATAAACAATTCATTCAATGGTAGATGCTTTGCATGCAATAGAATGGGACATATGGCTAATCAATGCAGATCAAGAGGATATCAATCAAATAAGCAAAGAAATGTTATCTGTTACAATTGCAACAGATCCGATCATATTGCCAAATTCTGCAGAAGTAGAAATCAGGATAGAAAAGGTTTGATGCAAGATAATCAAAAACAAGATAAGGGCAAAGGTAAAGTAAATGCGAATGAAGTTCAAAAGAAGATGAGCAAGATTTGGGTAAAGAAGAGTACAAAAAATATTGGGGATGGATTTGCAGCAGAATCCGGTGTTGATATTCCTTTTGGAAACTAAAAAGGTGAGCTTTGGCTTAGGGGGAGTCATAGAAAAAAACAAATTCCCCCAGCCAGTCAACTAGTGCCTAAATTTGGCACATGGAATGCTGTGGATTAAAGGGTTCTCAAAAAACATCTAAATAACCTTCAGTAAAAGTATGAAAGAGTCGCATGGAGTTTTGCAAGATTTTAACTGCTCAAGTTAATCTGGTTTCGACAGCTATCCGGTAAAGTAGGATTTTCACAGACAGATCCGGTATGATTTAGAATTGAAATACTTTGATCTGCGGACCCATGGCATGATTGAAGAAAAGAAGATACATTGTCAATCCTCACTGATAATGATTCTAAGTTTAGCGTAGTGATTCGAGAAGATCTCTCTCAAAACAGGGCAACCGAATAACTTAAGTTGTGTATTTATTGCAAAAGGAAATTAGGGTTTGCGCAAAGATAAAATGGTTCTTTCACTCATTATTTGCACAGTTGCATTCGCGAAGAAGAAAAGAAGAGCTCTGCAACAAAGTTTCTACAATTCACTCAAGATCAACTAGAAAATCAAATTCAACCAACGATTTGTTCCAGCTCCTATTTCAAACCCTAAAGCGTGAAAAGGTAATTCCATTCTAAAAATCTCTCTCTGAATCTTTTGCAAAATGGCTACTCCAATGGTTGTCAAGATCATTGATAGGCTGCGTCCTAAGTTCAAGAAACACCCTTATAAATCTCTAGAAGTTGATCCTTTAGGCGCATTTTCTAGCATTCCGCATGGGTTATTGCATGTAGAAGATGTCAGGGTCTATATCCACGCCAACATTGAGGAATTTGGAGACTCAAAATTGATGGACATCTATCATAAACAACTAATATATGAGAGTTTTGAACTCAAACTTGAATTCAAGGCCCTATGGGATAAACACTTCAGACATTGCATACACTTTCCCTATTTTGAAGAAGATGATTGGGTCCAGTATGTCCTAAGCAGGTTGCATGATAATTTCATGTGGTTAATGAGGCCCTTTAAGATAACTAAAGATGCCATCAGGGGAGTGACTGGATTGCATGCATCTGGTGGGTTACCTGCGCTTAAATTTGTCAAGAACCAGACAATAACTGAAGCCACTAGATCTAAATTTGACAAAAGAGCAATGACCATAGATGACATCACAGATCTGGATGTCAAGTTTGCATTAATGATAATCAGGTACAAGATCTATCATTCAAGCAGGGAGAATTCTATGTCTGGCACTGCAATCTATGTAGCATATCAGATGTTGAGGGAAGATGCAGATTATGACCTATGTGAACTTCTCCTAAATCAACTGTTAGAAAATCTGTAGAAGATCAAAAAGGATAAAAAGAATTCCTTTAAATATGGTTGTCTAGTACTGTGTCTATTCTTCTATTATATGAATGAGCTACCTGGATCAAGTGGTTGGGTTTGGCAAAATGATAAACTAGTTGCAATCTAGATCAGAGATTACATGTATGGACTTGGTGATGCTCAAGCCAAAAACATAGCCCTCTGGGGTTACTTTAAGAACTTTCAAAGCATGATGTAAGCTAGAGAAAGAATACCTCAATCCATAGTTGAGAAATACAAGGACACAGTGTGCTTCATGGTTGACACTGACTAATGCCTAATGGAGGTACTTGAGCCAAGGACAGTCTAGATAATGCCTATGGGATATGAAGTTGATGAAAAAATCTTGGAGCTTCATATTCAACATCTACTGAGCCAGCCCAAGGACACTAAGGTAGAAAGGTTTGGAACCTTTCAAGAGCTAAGTGTAAAAATACATGTTGAGTTAAGACAACCAAAAATAAAGAGGAAAGTAAGAAGGGAAGTTGAAGAAATTGCCAAAAGATTTGGCCTATCAAAGGAGGCTATGGATGCAAATAGAGAGAAGATGGAGAAAGCTGAGAAAGAGAAACAAGAAGCAAAGAAAGGAGACACTCCGGTATAAGCCTCCTCCCAGACTAGATATTCCAAGAGCTCTGCCTCTGCCACTCCTAAAAGCTCAAAGGCTACCAAACCAGAAGTCAAGACATCTGGAAAAAGGGAAAAGAGGATGAAGACCAAAGACACAAGGTCATATACAAGCCTTAAGGGTGATGAAGAAACAGAATCTGATGAGGAAATCAAGAAAATGAAGAAGAAGAAAACATCCAGGGAATTCTCTGCTAGTAAAAATGAGGAAGAAAAGGTAGAGGAATTTGTTGAAAAGCCCACTCTTTCCATTGATGACATCATCAAGGCAGTTATTGTGGATGGGAACCTACAACCAGTAACAAAGTTCTATGATGAATATAGTGATACTGACAAGAAAATTTTGGAAGAAGCTATTGTTAGGTACCTGAACATTTACAATAAAGCTTTCATTGAAATTATATCATTAATTCCTAAGAGTCTAGAAAAGGTACTTGAACTGAGAAAAGAGAATGCAAAGTCAAAAGAACTAGAGATTCGGGAACAAATAATGATTCAGCTTTATTCTTCTGTCACTCCAAAACAAATGGACATGATTTTTAAGGATTGTAAGGATGAGTTCCAGAGTAAGGCAAGAATGAATAAACTTATGCTTGGAGAAACTGACCAAGTAGCAAAAGAAACAAAAGATATCCTTCGGAATGCTTTCAAAAGATTCAATCTTCCTATTATAGAGGAAACAGTAGAAGAACCTTCTACCATGGATGTTGAAGGATTAAATGTAATCAATGAAGAATCTTCTGATGTAGAAGGATCAAAAGAGATAGATGAAGAGAAGACTAAGGACTTGGATTCCTCTGTTCCGGAAGAGGAAGTTCATGAAGCAATAAACACCGGTGACATCTCTCCTCCAGATCCCACTACAGACATTCCAGATTCTGAAGTTGAAGGAGAAGGAAGAAAAGAGGAGAAAGTGAGTCAAGAAATGGAGGTTAAGGGAAAAGAAGAAGAACAAGCAGAAAAGACTAATGATGAGTGTTCTGATAACCCAAAAGAAAAGAAGACTCAATCACCAACAAGAGACAATGAAAACTACTCAATCACCAAAAGGATGCTGGAGAAGATCATGCCATCCTTCCAAAAGGATCCTTCAGCCTCACCATCCGATAACTTGAAAACTTTGGTAAATTTTGTTAGTACCCATTTTGAATCTCTAGAGAAATCAGTAGAAGCAAAGGTCCAGAAGGAGTTTTTAGGAAAAAGATTCACTGAAGTGCAAGGACTGATTGCTAATGATAGGAGGACCCTAGACATTGGAATAAGGAGTCTTGAAAATGCTCTTAAAGATGGTGGGGACATATACAAATTTTGTCTATCTTGGCCCAAAGTGACAGAGGACATTGAAAAGAAAGTGAAAGAACAAGAAGGTAAACTGTCAAGTTTATCTCAGAATTTTGATCCCCTTACTACCTCTTTAATGAATCAAGAATGCCAAGCTATTATCATCATAAATGAAATAAAGAGACTGGACAAAGAAAAGAAGAACATAATAAATAGAATGGGTGAAATTAGAGGGATAATTATCCCTAAGTTAGAGGCAATGCATGAGGCCTTGACAGATGCTCAGACCATAGCTCGGACCAATGATCTGGCAGATTTAAGAAGGGCAGAAGAATATACATTTTTGTTGAGTGGTCACATCTTCATTTTGGATAGGATGAAGTAGAGTTGGGCCACAAAGTTTGTACAGTTGAATGCCACTTTTGCGGATATACTTAAGTATATGTAAGTATAACATATATATACTTATGCGGCCATGTATAGGATAACTTTTGCAAAATTTTGGTATGCAGATTCTACCCTTTTCCATTGATGTCAAAGGGGGAGTGAGGAGTAGTGAAAAATGTGGAATCCAGCTAAGGGGGAGCTCTAGTAAAATAATGCAAAAGATAGAGCATTAGCCAAGGGGGAGTTTACTCTGACACTTAGCCATTTTTCACTAAGTGTTGCCATCAATGCCAAAGGGGGAGATTGTTTGCAAGAGACACTGTGTGGCATCAAAAGTGTTGCCATTGATGGCAACAAAGTTTATCCCACACATCCGCAGTACACAATATGCCTTCACCGGAAGTCAGATTGAAGAATGTTTTTGTTTGGTGAACAAGAACATAGTATGTAACAAGGTCTGACAATCAGATTCAGGTCTCTTAGATGGTGTAACTCAGTAATTTACAGACTTGGGAAAGTCAAGAGGAGTACTAGTACTACTATACTCTAAAGATTTAGCCTCTGGTGATAAATCAAGGAAAATATATGAGCATCTGAGTGTTGGGTTCCAGTCAGGCAGAGCAGACAGAGGAAGAACTGACTGGCAAAATATCAGACTTCAATCCAGATGAGTAAAATGTGTTGATCAAGCAATATGTGGGATTATACATTGTTGGCCGACATGATTAATGACTTCTATGCCTATGTTTTTGATACGCATCACAAATCAAGCATGGATTCAGCCGATAGATCAGTAACTTGCAAATATCTTGAGTGTTCTTGTTGCCGACTAGAAATTTGATGAAATCTTTGATGCGGATATATATACTAGATGGATTCCAATATGTAGGCGTGTTGTGTGAACAAGTAATGAAATAAAGTGCAAAGAAAAGTAGGGATAAGTGGGAGAGTAGCAATTTAAGTCCGGTATGTGATAGAGCAACAACATTAAAAAGAGGAAGGATGAAGTGCATCAAATCAATGTATTGTGCCTAACTGGAACTGAACTCTTGCATTTGTAGATGCTTCTCATCAATTCAAAAACTTGATTATCTTATGTAAGTTCTGTAGACAGTGAATCTCTTGTAGGCAGTTTGCCTCTTGTGAGCAGTGTGCTCAGGCAGTGATCCCTAATTGGCAAGTGCCATTTGTACTCCTTTATTCTTTTAATAGAGAATACAATCTTGGGTTATTCACCCCATGGTTTTTCCCTTAACAGGGTTTCCATGTAAAAATCCTTGTGTTATGTGTGTTGATTTGATTTCTGCTCTTATGGTTACATATGTTTTCATACAACACTAAATATTAAGATAACAAAAGAAGAGAAAGATAAGGAAATTTTGAGATAACTGATTTACCCCCCCTCTCAGTTATCTTCCTTGTATCCAACAGACATTACATAAAACATAGTGAACAACCAAAATGTTATTGTATAACCACCATAATAATTTAAATAGATATTAAATTATTAACAATTTCAATTTTGATAATTAGTCAAAAGAACAAACTCGTTCAATAAATCAAATTTTGACCAACTGGTCATAAAATAAGCAATCTTCAAAATTAGGTGGATAAACTATTTCAAAATAAAGAAAATTAGGAAATATGTAAATCCTTGCAAGAATTTTACCAAAAATCCAAAGAAGTGTCAAAATCCAAAGATTCACTTATTATGCTCTACGTGATTGACTAAGTCACTTGCAAGGGAGTAGATTGCTACACTGCACTTGACTTTCCAAAAACTTATAGTGAATTTAGAGTTTGACAAATAAATAAGCCTCTTAAGACTTTCATCATGTGCTCACAATTTTGTAAATTAAAAAAAAAGGTTATATCATATTCACTCCTTTTTCCTGGAGTATCTATCATTCATCACTCAGATTATAAGATTGTAATATAGAAATACACAAAGATTATAGTTGGAACATAGGTTTCTTCTATTATGGGTTATTTTGCAAAATAGATACATTTCTAAATCTTGTACATCTATGATATAGTTCTAGGATCTTCCCATCCTTAAGTTCTTGATTTCATACAGAGACCGCTCTACCCGAGCTCTTAGTCTAATTTGGAACTGACCAAGGTTTTACCTTTCTAGTCAAAGTCTCCAAAATCTTTCCACTATACAACTTTAGCAGAATTATTTTGCTCTTGGAGTTTTTAATTCCTCAATAGGTTCTTTCTTAAACACTGACTTGGTTAAGTGTTGGGAAGACAGTCTTCCTGATAGTTTCTTTGGTTTTTCCCTAGGTCGTTCTGGCATTAAACCAATTGTCAAACATTACCAATTTTGCTAAATGTTAACAAATTTTCTCGTAATGAGTCCATAGGTCCATGAGTTGAACCTAGTTCGCTCTAATACCATATGTAATATCTAAAGTTATAATAACTCTAAAATCCAATTTTTACCAAGAAGTAAAATTTGAAAAGATAAAAAGGTAGATAAAATTTTTCCTCTATTTCAAACATTGAAGTTTAATCAACAACTTATTTAATAATCATGTTGGTACTATGATACACAAAGAGTCCATTCATTTTCTATGAATCAACAATATGATATGTATATTATTCATAAGGAAAAATTAAAAAATAAAACTTATCAAGAGATCGCTGCTTCTCGATTGTCAACCTCCATAACACAAATCTTGGCTATTCTCTAGTTGAAGAGAGAGAAAGCATCTTCAGAGAGCTTTACCTCCATCCACAGACCGTCGGTCTCCCGCACACCTTCCTAACCGGAAGTGGCCCTACGCTGTACAAGGAGGATAGACCTAGGATGTTCCTTGGTATTTGTCATCAATACTGGTAGTGTATCGTGCGTAACACTATTGATCATACAACTCTAAATACCCTCTATCTAAGTAAGACCATCCCAATAGGTTACATCATTCTGGATATGGTGAACTACGTTTAAATTTATAGTTTATCAATTCCAATTTAGTCTTTCCATATTCAACAATCTTCTAGATATTATCTGGGTTCTATAATTCTTACAGACTAACTTTCCATACAAGGATTCTCATTGCAACTTATCAATACCCAAGATCCAAGACTTATCAACTCTTAAAGGAGTTTAAGTCCATTCATTATAGATAAAATGGTTACCTTACCCAGGTTAAGCATCATAGTCAAGGCAGTTATCTCGTTTCACAAATGAGATCAAATAAACATAACTAGGGTCCATACCCCTTTATTTAGTTATACTAGACACAAACTTGTCTAATGGTAAATCCAAACTGACTTAGATCAATCCTTAATCTAGAATATATTTGCCATATGAGTCCATGAAATTCATATAATTTCATTATAACACTTAGTACCCTCATTCTTGAAACCTTGTAAACAACCTTTTAGGTTTCCCCCATGGAAAATGTCTTCGTATCATTTTAACAACCTACCATTTTTAGGTCAATATCCTAAGAAAATCATACAGTATATACTCCAATAATTTGGGGAGGTAAAATCATCATGGAAGGTAACATGGCCTTATGAAAGGCTTATCAAATCAAAGCATCAATAGTTGGGAATGACAATCTCATGCCCAAATGACAATATTTTAAATAGTCAGGGTATAAAGACAATGATCAATGAAATCATAATAAGTGATGAACTCACTCATTGGGCACCCATATCTCTACTAACTGTTGATGATGGTTTTGATGCAATCATAACAATTAGTTAAAATTCATATAAAATGAACCAAAACTGACTTGAAAGATATGAAGGAATCGGTTAAGATTTACTTAATCCCAAGTTTAATATGGTCAGGTCTTGACTTGTTGGGCAAATTTAGTTGGTCGATGTGAAGTTGTAATGTTCAAGGGGCCTTACGTAGTTTAGGGTTTCTTGTTGGTTAACTAGACTTAAACTATGCAAAAGATCATCAATATCAGCATGTTATTTATTCCTTTTGCATAAAAAATGTTACTGTGCTGTAAAGCTTTAAATAGTCTTCTCAGATTATTGCAGCTTTCTCTTCTTAAATATTTTATGAAAACTGTCTACTTTCAAACTCTGTTATGCGTGCTCTTTTCAAATATGAGACAAATTTCCTTCAAATTTCTACGTTTTAACCTAAGTATTTTCAGATGGGTTGGGAAAAGTTAGAAAGATCTAATCTACACCTCATTCAAATCTACCAAAGGATCTAATTGTTCTGTTATGCACTTTATAAATAATAGAGCAATTTGATCAAATCCACAGACAAAACCTTAAATGTATATTCTGAGCATTTTCACAAACATACACCTAAGATTGCAAGCTCTAAGAGAAATTGTTTCAAACACAAAGAAGAGCAGGAAAACACTCAGAAGATAGATGCAGAATTCTAGATTCAATTGTATTAGAAACAAACAGTCATATAAGATTTACAATGTCTGAATGACTCTTAGCTTCATTGACCAAACTACAGAAAACTTATAAGCTTTACAGATACAGTAAGGAAGCCAGATGTTCCACACATTCCTTATTGCAGACACAGGCGACCTCCTCCTTCTACTTCTAAACTAAACTAAAATGCTATTTTTACAAATTCTTGCTGCTACAAATCTCTATGTAGTCCCTGTGTAAAGTTTTATAGTGTATAGAGGCACAATATATAGACTTTCTGATTGTCCTCAATACAACTCAAAACCCTAGTTAAACAATGGTTCAAACCTCTGGTTACAACAATAAATGTTGGAGATCAAATCTCCCAAAATATCTCTGACCATACATCCAATCTGGGCGAAATATGCCTTTCTGGAAACCCTAGCAGTTCAATAATAACTCTTGTGGTCTGTTGCAATAATGTCTTAAGCTACATTTTGTCTTCATCAATGAAGACCCTTGACTTCCTTGCCCTTCATCCTTATCTTTCTCTGCTCCTGAGATCGGATTTTTTTTCTCTGTGATGTCACCGCCATTAAGCTTCAGCTACCTTCCTCAACTGCAAACCTGCAAAAAATAGATAAGCAATAAGTATCATCATTTAATAAACCTGCAGGAAGAAAAATCACTACCAAATCTAGTCGTGACTGTGTGAACGCATCAATCGGGCCCTAAATCTATGAAAAATGTGTCTAAAAAATGCATATACAATGTCCAAAATAGTCGGGTCAGCCATCGTTGACCGAAAATATGCATTCGGGCTTTAAAAAAAACCTAAATTTCTATCGCTTTGCTCTTCCGCGCATTTTTTTGTTTAAAATCTATGTATATCCGATATACAATCTAGACGTGATGCTTCCGTTAAATCGGATTTCAATT
This sequence comes from Cunninghamia lanceolata, assembly GCA_027924645.1. NCBI lineage: Eukaryota > Viridiplantae > Streptophyta > Pinopsida > Cupressales > Cupressaceae > Cunninghamia > Cunninghamia lanceolata. The sequence continues at coordinate 569,876 of BSBN01001480.1, forward strand.
TCCTTTTAATTTCGGCTTGTATATTGCAATGTATATCAGATTGTATATCTCAATGTACAAGCCGGAAATATACAAGCAATTAATTCTATTTAAACCACTCTTCAATTCCACCCCATGTACATATGCATTGTATCCTCCGATATACAAGTCAGATGCGATACAAGCAATAAATCGGTTTTAATTTCCTTTGGGTTCTGGTTTGTATGTGTAAGGTGTAACGTATGTTTCGAAATATACAAGCCATAATTTATACAACGAATTAGTATTGTTTGATAACTCCTTTAAAATCCGTGTTGTATATGTTGTTTGCATGTCGGCTTGTATATTTGATAATATACAAGTCGGAAACATACATTGAATTAACGTTGTTTCAAAAAATTTTAAATCCGCGTTGTATATGCTATATATTTACGAAACCCTCTTTCCAAATCCGTGTATATACAATGAATTTTCCATATTTAAAACCCATTTCACGTCCGCCATTGTATATTTGCATTGTATGTTGACTTGCATGCTCCGCTTGTATGTATTTTCTGATATACAATGAATTTTCTACTTTGGACCCTTATTTCGAATCCGGCTTGTATATGAACAGTGCCTTGTATGTTCCACTTGTATGTAAAAACATACAAGCACTGAATATACAATGACTTAATTTGTTTTAATAAGTCTGTTAGGTCTGCATTGTATATAGAACACTTGTATCTTATGCACTGTATATTTCGAAACATACAAGCAACTTACTTTATTTAAACAACCCTTTGGGTCCGCTATTTGCATATGGACGTTGTATGTTCCAAATGTATGCACAAATATACAAACCCAAAATGTACAATGAATTAACACTATTTTCATAACTTTTCAAGTCCGCGCGGTGTATAAATGCATTGTATGTAACTCAAACATACAAACCCGCGGATATACAACGAATTCTCTCTTGTTCATAACTTTTGGATTCTGCGTTATGTATAAAATGTCTTGTACATTTACTTGTATGTTGCAACCTGCCAAACATACGAACGTTAGATATATGCGACGGAATTCAAACCCTTATTCACTGTTACTCTAAAACTGTTTCGGATCCATCCTGTATGTATAAATAAAGCTTTTATTTAAAACACATACAAGGTAAAAAGAATATACAATCGACCCAACCATGCAAATAACAATGTATATGAGCCTGACTGCAAAAAGCGATTAAGTATAAAAAGGACTTTGCACATACAAAGGACTTTGTATATGTAAAGCGATATACAAACCTGAATGTACATTTTACCAAAATGATCATAACTTGCAAAATATGGCAAATTTTAAGATGGTTCAAAAAGCAACCCTAGCTCATTTTTCACAAGGAATCCAACCATATCATGCCCTGGTACTGAAAATGCTTTTTTTCTTCATTTCTATCAAAGTTTGCAATTTTAACCCTCTTTTCCCTTTACCACCAAGCAAAACAAAACACACAAAAGAAAAAAAGCAAAGCCACAACAGGGGTTCTCATTTTGATAGGGAGTAAAATGGGGCGTGTTGTGAACATCACAACAACTAGCAACCAAACAAAACAATATTATTCAATGTATTTAAGAAAACTAAATGAAAATAAATCCATAACTTCCAACTATCCTTCCTGCAAATTATTATTCAACTTGAGACCTAAGGTATTCAATAAGGATGCATGAATTTTTATTTTCAGTTTAAGTATGTGCATGTGATTAATTATCCTCATCTTGAAGATCAGTTGAATAAACCAGTGACTGACATTAGCCTATGTAGGTGAGGACATTCCCTCATAGCCGACCGGATAGAGCCTTGCTGCCAGCGAGCGTCTATAGCCCCGGCAAAGTTATCGTTATAATTCTCCTAAGTAGAGCCCCACTGCCAGTGAGCGTCTATAGCCCCACTAGAGTTACTTAGATGGCTTAATCTGGATTTTCAGTATAATCCACTTTATTCATTTTATATTTTATATTTTCTAATTTTTGAAAGAGATTTCACAAGATATTGCAGTTGCAACTTCATGATGCAAGGAGTGAACACTTGCTAAAATTAAGCTGAGAATTGTAATGGTAGCAAGGGTGACCTCAAATTTTTCACCTAATATCTACACTGGTAGGTTCAACAAACCCAAGGATTTTAGGTGTGTCATCATGAGAAACCTTCCTTGAATTCTCAATCACTATTATTGAATACTAAATTTTAGAAGCTAAACAACTCTCTACATTCATGACAGTCATAACAATTTATGTATAAATTGCAAATAATCAACCTAAATATTTTAAATTTTATACTATTTTGAATGGTTGTTAGTTTGCTCCTTAATACTCTAAAGGAAAAACAAAGATCCCCGTTGAGGAGAAAACAACAAACCAAACAACAGACTATATAAGAAAAACAAAAAAAAGCAAAAGGACAACTGTACAAACAACTGAACAGAAAAAAAATAACAAACAGAAAGAAACAGAAAAAAAAACTATACAAACAACTAACCTACCAAACTATACACAAACCCCCCCCACAAGGCAAAAAAAACCCAGGGAAGGACCCAAGAACACCCCTACTTGCATATTCCTTTAGATTGTGCAGGAGTAACAGGGCATTGGTTATGGTTCTTAACTTAGCAAATTTATCTTTGAATTATGAAAAATGCTCTTTTATTGTACCCTCACTGTGTTTAATAGGATGATCTCTAATTATCAGCAATTAAGGCAGCCCATTATGCTCATGACTATTCCATATGCATGTCCTATCTCTTAAATTTCCATAATCAAAATAGTATTCAACATTATTTACTGAGGAAAGGAAAGAGGCAACTTGATGTATTTTTAGCTCTATTGGACATGCTTGTTTATTGACAGCTGGTCCTCTTTTTAACCCTGCACTTTCATTGCCAAGCTCCAAGTTAGGTCTTTCTTCAAATTGAAAAATGAATGACTCTAAATGTATCATTTCTTCATCTTTTTCTAGCCTTGTTCCTTCATACTCCATGTTCAGTTTATCCTCAAATTCAGTGACCCTCTCAATGTTCTCATCAGTTCCCTACACATCAGCACTTAAGTGAGTATATTCATCATCATAATCTGATATACAGAAATTAATCATTTCTAGATCACTTGAGAGTAAAGGTGGAACAACATCTCTTGATTGGTAGGAATACTCCCCTGTTTCATTTTCAAAATAATGCTGGGGTGATGTTTGATTTTGCCCAGCAATAGCATGATCCTCTATATCTTCCATTTTCAAGAATTGTTCATCAGATGACTCACTTTTATCATCCAGTGTGGAGTCTGATTCTACTGATCTGCAACAATCTTGAATTTGATCATTTAACTCAAAGAAGTCAGCCATGAAACTAGGATTTACTTTCTTTTTTATGACTTCATTAGTTGCTATAATAGGAATCTCATCAATTTTAGTGCATTTAGATTCCTCCATCCGTCCACATTTTTCTTTACCATAAAATGACTCAAGGAAAGATGTTTTGCTATTATTTCCTTCTAGAACTAATTTAGATATTGTTTTGTCTAACCAACTAATAAGCTCTAGTGCTGTATCTGCTTGTTGCTCCAGAATTTCTTCATTCTTCTGCCAGACCTCAACCTTGAACACATCTGAGAAGAGAATTAGTCCTTTCAAATACAAATATATCCTGGTGAGGAAAGTTAAACAATTAATTTCACTGTGTTCCACAAACTGGTGTATCCTGCAACAACTGGATAAACCAAAGTTAGATAAACCCTGAGGATAAAGCTGTCCATTCATAGCTTCCTGAAATGAAGGAAGGCTAACTTGAAAATTGTCCCCATATGAGTCCATTGAAAATAGGACCTTGTTTTCAACCTTTTAGGCTTTTGAAATTTTATGAGATCTAACATATCTCAGAATAAAGCATTTAAACCCAGAAAATTAACCTTAAATCCTATCAGGCCCTCCTTCTAGCGCTAGAAAACTGTTGATGATGGTTTTGATGCAATCATAACAATCAGTTAAAATTCACATAAAATGAACCAAAACTGACTTGAAAGATATGAAGGAATCGGTTAAGATTCACTTAATCCCAAGTTTAATATGGTCAGGTCTTGACCTATTGGGCAAATTTAGTTGGTCGATGCGAAGCTGTAATGTTCAAGGGGCCTTACGTAGTTTAGGGTTTCCTGTTAGTTAACTAGACTTAAACTATGCAAAAGATCATCAATATCAGCATGTTATTCATTCCTTTTGCATAAAAAATGTTACTATGCTACAAAGCTTTAAATAGTCTTCTCAGATTATTGCAGCTTTCTCTTTTTAAATATTTATGAAAACTGTCTACTTTCAAACTCTGTTATGCATGTTCTTTTCAAATATGAGACAAATTTCCTTCAAATTTCTATGTTTTAAGCTAAGTATTTTTAGATGGGTTGGGAAAAGTTAGAAAGATCTAATCTACACCTCATTCAAATCTACCAAAGGATCTAATTGTTCTGTTATGCACTTTATAAATAATACAGCAATTTGATGAAATCCACAGACAAAACCTTAAATGTATATTCTGAACATTTTCACAAACATACACCTAAGATTGCAAGCCCTAAGAGAAAGTGTTTCAAACACAAAGAAGAGCAGGAAAACACTCAGAAGATAGATGCAGAATTCTAGATTCAATTGTATTAGAAACAGACAGTCATATAAGATTTACAATGTCTGAATGACTCTTAGCTTCATTGACCAAACTACAGAAAACTTACAAGCTTTACAGATACAGTAAGGAAGCCAGATGTTCCACGCATTCCTTATTGTAGACATAGGCGACCTCCTTCTTCTACTTCTAATCTAAACTAAAATGCTATTTTTACAAATTCTTGCTGCTACAAATCTCTATGTAGCCCCTATGTAAAGTTTTACAGTGTATAGAGGCACAATATATAGACTTTCTGATTGTCCTCAATACAACTCAAAACCCTAGTTAAACAATGGTTCAAACCTCTGGTTACAACAATAAATGTTGGAGATCAAATCTCCCAAAATATCTCTGAGCATACATCCATTCTGGGCGAAATATGCCATTTTGGAAACCCTAGCAGTTCAATAATAACTCTTGTGGTTTGCTGCAATAATGTCTTCAGCTACATTTTGTCTTCATCAATGAAGACCCTTGACTTCCTCGCCCTCCATCCTTATCTTTCTCTACTCCTAAGATCGGATTTTTTTTCTCCATGATGTCACCGCCATTAAGCTTTAGCTACCTTCCTCAACTGCAAACCTGTAAAAAATAGATAAGCAATAAGTATCATCATTTAATAAACCTACAGGAAGAAAAACAACTGCCAAATCTAGTCGTGACTGTGTGAACACATCAATCGGGCCCTAAATCTGTGAAAAACGCGTCTAAAAAATGCATATACAGCATCCAAAATAGTCGGGTCAACCATCGTTGACCAAAAATATGCATTCGGGCTTTAAAAAAAACCTAAATTTTTATCGCTTCACTCTCCCGCGCATTTTTCTGTTTAAAATCTTTGTATATCCGATATACAATCCGGACATGACGCTTCAGTTAAATCAGATTTCAATTTCCTTTTAATTTTGGCTTGTATATTACAATGTATATCGGATTGTATATCTCAATGTACAAGCCAGAAATATACAAGCAATTAATTCTATTTAAACCACTCTTCAATTCTGCCCCATGTACATATGCATTGTATCCTCTGATATACAAGTCGGACACGATACAAGCAATAACTCAGTTTTGATTTCCTTTGGGTTCTGGTTTGTATGTGTAAGGTGTAACATATGTTTTGAAATATACAAGCCGTAACTTATACAACGAATTAGCATTGTTTGATAACTCCTTAAAAATCCGCGTTGTATATGCTGTTTGCATGTCGGCTTGTATATTTGATAATATACAAGTCGGAAACAGACATTGAATTAACACTGTTTCAAAAAACTTTTAAATCCACGTTGTATATGCTGTATATTTACAAAACCCTCTTTCCAAATCTATGGATATACAATGAATTTTCCATATTTAAAACCCATTTCACGTCTGCCATTGTATATTTGCATTGTATGTTGACTTGCATGCTCCGCTTGTATGTATTTTCTGATATACAATGAATTTTCTACTTTGGACCTTTATTTCGAATCCGTCTTGTATGTGAACAGTGCCTTGTATGTTTTGCTTGTATGTAAAAACATACAAGCGCCGAATATACAACTTAATTTGTTTTAATAAGTCTGTCGGGTCCGCGTTGTAAATAGAACACTTGTATCTTATGCACTGTATATTTCAAAACATACAAGCAACTTACTTTATTTAAACAATCCTTCGGGTCCGCTATTTGCATATGGACGTTGTATGTTCCAAATGTATGCACAAATATACAAACCCAAAATGTACAATGAATTAACACTGTTTTCATAACTTTTCAAGTCCGCGCGGTGTATAAATGCATTGTATGTAACCCAAACATACAAACCTGCGGATATACAGTGAATTCTCTCTTTTTCATAACTTTTGGATTCCGCGTTAATTATAAAATGTCTTGTACATTTACTTGTATGTTGCAACCTGCCAAACATACAAACGTTAGATATACGTGACGGAATTCAAACCCTTATTTACTTTTACTCTAAAACTATTTCGGATCCATCCTGTATGTATAAATAAAGCTTTTATTTAAAACACATACAAGGTAAAAAGAATATACAATCGACCCAACCATGCAAATAACAATGTATATGAGCCCGACTGCAAAAAGCAATTTAAGTATAAAAAGGACTTTGCACATACAAAGGACTTTGTATATGCAAAGCGATATACAAACCTAAATGTACATTTTACCAAAATGATCATAACTTGAAAAATATGGCAAATTTTAAGATGGTTCAAAAAGCAACCCTAGCTCATTTTTCACAAGGAATCCAACCATATCATGCCCTAGTACTGAAAATGCATTTTTTCTTCATTTCTATCAAATTTTGCAATTTTAACCCTCTTTGCCCTTTACCACCAAGCAAAACAAAACACACAAAAGCAAAAAAGCAAAGCCACTGCAGGGGTCCTCATTTTGCTAGGAAGTAAAATGGGGTGTGTTGTGAACATCACAACACTAACCCTACCAAAGAAATCTTCAACATGTTGAGATATCAATCAATCTCATCATACAATAACCATTAACCTTTATAGAGGCCGATATCATCATTATCCAAGGCTGATAATTATATATAATAGACGTTGATGATAATTGGTGAATTTAGAGGTCAATTACTTTCATATAGAGAGCCAATTCAATAGAACAATTCTAGGTTATAGGTTTATCTCTTGTTGATACTAGTTTCTGCATAGGTGCATTGGAATAATTCCATGATCAAATCATCTATTAGTAGATATACTTATACTAACGGTATAGTCACTTAAGAGGCATCCTTCAATTCATCAACCAATCGTAGTTTTCATTAATGTTCCAAGACTTAAAGGGTTTTCTCCTGTGTTTAGTTTGAGTGTCATGATCAAGTTCATCTTAATAAGGTGGAAAATCTAATTCAAACTATCACAGTGTTTGTTGTTTTAAAGGAATAATTGTCTTAGCTATAGAAGTAGGGTCTCGAATCGACTCTAACAATAATATAAAAGCATTCATGGAATATTTTTCCAATATTACGAATGAGGCAACTAAACCACTTATGGTTTCCATAAGATAAGCAAGTTCTTCTTTGTCACAACAAGGATGTTTTTGTATTATTATACCTGACATCTTTCATTAGTACTAGTTCTATGCATAAACACAATATATATATATATATATATATATATATATATATATATATATATATATATATGTATATATATATATATATGTATATATATATATATATGTATGTATATATATATCTATGTATATATATATGTATGTATATATATATGTATATATGTATATATGTATGTATATATATATGTATATATGTATATATATAAATATATATATGTATTTATATAAATATATATAAACTATCCTCGGAGACACCTCACCATTCATCCAATGCGAGGGTTCAAAATCCATATATGTAATTAATACTTGCTTCCATCTGTGAGATATAGAACTAATGCTATGCTTGTTTTCTTTTTCTTTTTTGAAGTCGGGGTGGCAGTATAGACAGCAACTACCCAATTTGAGAAGCCTGACAACAAGTGGACCTAAGAGGAATTACTTAACTTTTTGAATGAAGCATGGAGAGAAAACAAAATTGCATGCACTATGGTTAAGCCCACGACTATAAACTAGTAGCATTCGTATGACCATCTCCACATAGAGTTATAGACAAGATTAAACTATAAGCTAAGAGTGTCATCATCTACTTTTGAACACTGTGTCGATGAAAACTACTATGAGTCACAAAATCATTATGATAAAAGTTTCTCTAAGGCTTTATTGTAGTTTCCCTAGTCTCCTCTCAGACATACGGTATGAGTTTAGCTATCAACAGATAATGCACTATTAACATTTAGCTCGCACTGTAGTATAAGTATAAATAAAAATCATTCGATCATGAGTATGAGTTATTTAAACTGGTTTAACCATTAAATCATTCAAGAAAGATTCTATTTCTTTAGGCCATTTAATACTCTTTTTGAGAGATATCCTTCTCTTGATAGAGTTTACTAGAAAGAACACTTCAATCACCTACATCTCTCGTATGGTATTCCTCCAGTCACTAGTTTTTGTTTTCTCAACCCAAGATACATAAATACTGGCAACATACAGTATTAAATCTACGCTTCAGAATTAAACCAAAGCGATAAGGTAATTCGAATCTTTCTTCCTAGAATAAGTTTCAATAGCAATATTTCAAGATAAAGAACGACATTTTCTCATCTTTTTCTTTTGCAATATAAAGTTGATAGATTTTAGAAGGGTTACAAAGTAAGAGAAGGACGTGGAACCTGTATTGTAGAGCTGCGACTTCTTCAACTCCTTGCCTCACTACCAGTTCCTCGATGTCTTGTAACTCCTTTGATGAGCTCGTCCTTGGATTTCTTCCTCGTTCTATTGCAGCTAACTATGTATACTAATCAAGTCATTCGAAGTGGATTACAGTGTGCACTATTCATGATTCTTGATGCAGATAACTGTGTATACTAACCTCTTCTCTCGATGCAGATAATGGTGATTCCTTACAAGTCTCCTGGTGTATTTTTTTTAACTCTCCCTCCCCCACAAGACTCTCGTTGTCTTCAACCAAAAGGAAGGAATAACTATTCATACCCTAACTACTTCTTGAGTCTATCTGTTAGCTCCAAGTTGGCTCGTTCCCACTTATCATCATAATGGTACTAAAAATAGAAAAAAAGATTTCAATAAACTCTGTTGGATAGGTCGTCGTGGCTTATAAGTTGGCGGTCTAGATGATCATAATGGTATTATGAGTTGTAAGCCTTATGGAGGTTGGTCAATGGATGATTATTATTAATATCACAAAATGATTTAAAACATAACTTTCGACCTTTTACCAGCTTACTAGAGGCTTAAAATAATTGCCTTGTTATGGAATATGATGGCATTATGAAATATGATCTATAACAAATTCCTTCGAGCTAAAGCTCGATTCTTATCAATACTTGATAATCTTTGTCTTGCTCACGGTGATTATAGAAGACATAAATATATTTATTACTTACCGTTACGAACATAATTGATGATATAACACTAGGCGTTTGTATGGACTTAAGACTTTATTGAAACCTTTTTCACGACGATGTCCATAACAAAATTGACAACATTTACATTGTATGCACTTAGGATGTTACGACGACGATGATGTTGGTGCAGTTTCGCATCCGTAGCGAAGAGGCGTATTGTAGCCAATCAAATTTTTTTTGCTTCATTAAGGCATTTTGAGCAAGTTTAGAAAAATTTTTGTCAAAAAGTCAAAAAAGCAAAATTTCTAAAAATATAAATTTTTATTTTTAGAAAGTTTCTAAAAATAGATGTCAAATTAGGTTTTATGGGTTTCTTGAGATATGAATGTTGGCAAAACTTTCTAAAAATAGAATCTCCGACTCATGTGTCACGCTTGATTCTCATTGGTCGATTTTGCTTCACGATTAGCGTGGTCCGGATGGAATCTGCAAACGACCAAGTTTTCTCTGCTGGGTCAATTCTACTTTTTTGAAAGGTGACGCATGAGAATTGAAGTCATCAATAGAGTAAGTTCATCTGCCAGAGCTCATTTTCAGGTTTTTAACGCTGTTCCAACGACGCAGAATCGATGAATAGTCACTGACTCGACGAGGCACACAAAACAAAGTAGGATGGATCCGAGGTGAGATGAAAATCTAGAAATCACTAAATTTGACTAAGTCTAAAGATTTTAGGTTCCCTAGGTAGCTTGGGGTGCCCAGTCCCACCAGTGTTAGAAATTTTGCACATTTTTCGAGAAAAGGCAAGAAATGTGTCTGTCGGTTAGTTCTAGTGGGCATAAAAGTAGATGTTTTGATCATCAGATCCTAAAGAGCTAGAAAATTCATCAGATGTACTTAGGTTATGTAGTTCATTCACTATTCAGTGGCAATTGATCGACGAATCGTCGAAATTGACATCAGGAAGCAGCTGTTGGCACGCAAAACAGAGCAAGTTGCAGATGAAGGTTAGAAATCAAAACAATGGTTAAGTCTAAAGATTTTAGGTGCCCCTAGAGGCTAGGGGTGCCTAACCTCTCCAATGTTAGTTTTTTTTCACATTTTTTGAGAAACGTAAAAAATGCTTCTGTCAGCCTATTTCTAGTTGGTCAAACTTGGTCAAACTCAGTCAAAAGGCCTGTAAAAGCAGGAGATTTATCTTAGATATGCTTAGGTTATCTAGTCTACACTGGAATCCTGAAACTAACTAAGTTTGATGTCTTGAAGCCCTGAAAAATTGACTAAGTCTGAAATCTGGTGGATCCTCAAAAATCTAGAATCTGTGTGTCAAATCCCATGGATCTGAGACCTATCTCAAACATCCTGAAATTATATTTCAAAATATTTAAAGTATAGGAAATTCAATATCTAAACATATACTTTAATATATTTTGAAATATACGTCAGGTAGGACCTTCGAAATATGGCAGAATTCAACATTTGCGGCAGAAATTGAATAATTCTAAAAAATTTCTAAGGCATGGAATCTTAGGCGCCCCAGGAGGCTAGGGGCGCCCATCTTATCTAGACTTAGTTTATTTTTCATGTTTTTCTAGGAACGAAGAAAAGTTGCAAATCTTCAAAAAAATGAAAATTTAAAATCTCAAAAAATGGCTAAGGCATGAGATTCCAAGTGCCCCTGGAGGCTAGGGGCGCTTGGGTTATCTAGTGTTAGAATTTTTCTTGTCACGACAGTGTTTCCTTCTAGCCATTTCTTGATCTTCGTCCGGTGATAGGTTCCAGAGGTCAGATTTGTAGTTAGACATTGTCAGATCGTTAGTTCGAGACTGGGATGAAATCAAAATTGATAAAACTTCAAGATGCCATGATCAGTCAACTTTTTTAGTCAATGGTGACAGTTTGCCATCTTGTTGAAGTTAGAGACAGGCCATACTTAAGTCAAAACGAGTGCAGAAGTGTCAAAAATGAAGAAAAATTGGCTAACACTTCTGTCAACTCGCGTGTTCAATGACATCATCAAAAGAAGATTTTTTCGTCATCTTACACATGAAGCCATAGGCAGCTACAAAATAGGAATTCTTCCTATTCAAAGACATCCACTTGGATTTGTGCTTTATAAGTTGCTTTCTTCATGGATGAGATCCAAGTTTTATTCTTTCACAAGGAAAGCTGCTTTTTTACCGTCAAGTTCTATAAAGACAAGCTTTGGGCTTCTTTTCATTATCTTTTGCAGGTTGCATCCAAAGGAAGGATTTTTATTTTTCTTTCAATGAAGATTCGAAGACCCAAACGAAGTGCTTTTTTAGCGTTCTTCATAGTTTCGGGTTGAGGAAGTAGTGAGGCTCGCTTTTTCAGGGTCCTTGTTTCAAGGGGATCGCTTTTCAAAGATTGGACCAAAGCTTTTTTAGTTTTCGTCAAGATGGGTCCATCCAGTATATCATCCTCTTGAAGATTAGAGTTTTGCTTTTTTTTGGGAATCTACTTTTTCCTACTTTTTAGGAAAATCTTCCACTTTTTTAGAATCTGACAAACTAGGTTGCTTCAAAACGAAATTATCTACAAAACCCATATGCCAGTTTTTTTCGCTTAGAATCTAATTTTTAGAAGAAATCAACAAAAGAATATCAACGGATGACATCACCAAAAAACAAGAATGTTGATGAGGATGCATTTCGAAAGAAAGCAGCTTTAAATCAGATGTTTTTTTACTTTCATCCAAAGCTCATCCATTCTTTATTTAGAAAGAAATCACTTTGTATTAGTTGGAGTTTTCTTTGCTTTAAAGCATTTGTTTATTATATCTTTGTCTTAGAATAGTAATAAATCTTGTGAGTTGGCAAGTTAGGGTTAATCAAGGAGATTTTAGGTTCCCTACTCCTTTGATTTTAGTATAAATAAGGGCATCCTTGCCCATTTTATGTAATGGTAATTGTGATAGCAAATTTGTTGTGCCTATTCTAGCCTGTAAATCTTGATATTCCAAGTGTCTATTCACTTTGTGTAATATGTTCTCCGGTGTTTGATCGCTTGCTGTATGCCTACCTTTTGCTACAGTATTGCTATCTTGGAGTTGTGCCAACTTTGTGATATTGAATAGAATTCTCATGCCTATTTTTCTTTGATATTCTATCTCGATTCATCAAGTTTTCGTCGTTAGATGTGTGGCTTTTGTAGCTTTCATTTTAGCTTCCAACATTAAAGTACTATAAGTCTTGTGGTGTAAATCTGGAAGAAAATTGCTTAAGTTTTTGTTAAAACAATCATTCCTTGTTCACTTTTAATTTCCTTTGCTCTAAATTTACTCAGGAGATTAAAAGCGTCATTAGTCTTTGCTTAGTTGTAGTAGAAGTTTTATAAAAGGAAAAAACCTCTTCTATAGCGTTTAGAGTTTTATAACCTTGTGCTCATAGCTGAGAATCAAAAAAAAGATAGGCAAAGTTTATTTAATTATCTTTTCAGTGAACATCAGTAAAAAGGGAACTCTCCCTTCCAATAGGAGACCAGTTTATCCGTGCATAGCTGTCCGTTTCCAACTCGCATTACAGAAGTGCGAATTAGAATGCCAACAAGATGTACGGTCGACCTTTCGGTGTCAAGTCTTAACTCCCCCTTTACGAACTACTGTCGACATTTTATGTCGAATAACTTAACATGACATATCATACAACATAGATGTCGATTGACTTTACTTGTCGTGACAACAACATTTAGACAAACAATGTTGCACTTCTACAACAACATAGTGTCGATTTAACCATAAACAAGTCTTACCTCAAGACGACTAAGTTTGTCTATTAGATGGACATACTCAGTGGCAAATACACATTGATGATCCAGGGTCTATTCTCCCCTTCCTCGAAGATACTTTCTCTCCTCTTATTTCTTAGAGAGCCTGATTCATCTGTTCCTGTCAACACATTCTCACATACAACTGGTGGTCAATGTACCAGTTTTCTGGTCAAGACATAATGAAACCATAACATTTCATTTTTCCATATTGGAAAGACATTTTAATTCATATCCTCAAATTGATATTATTCAAAAGACAAAACTATGATTTCATAAAATTAATACTTATATAATCATATTATTGTTTCTCATAATCATAAACGTATTCACATGCCTATTTCTATCCATGAAATAGGTAAAAGTAAATAGTAAAAATTTGTCCAAAAGGAGGGATGTAACAAAAATACCTATATTATTATACAATTGGAAATAGATTATTCTTGTTGTGTGTGATAAGCTTACCTTTCGGGACAAGATGCCAAATGTGGGCTCCTAGAGACAGTAATTTACTTTTTCTAAATTACCACTTTTTATTAAATGCTTTGGCCAAAGCGAGATGTACCATTGAAATAGATCGATTATAAAAGCCTAGATTTTATGTTATATGTCTCTGCCACATCCTGCATGCCATATATATGTCATTCAAGTTAGGAGTGCATATAGGTATTAGGATTGCATCAAGAGTTCCCTCTTGCCTTTACCATTCCAGGTTACTAGGCTCCTCGTGCAGGGTCGGTGTTTTCTTCGAGTTAGGAAGAAACTTGGGGAAGTTCAGTACTTCATTGTTGGGTGGAAAAAGTGCCTTAACCACACTCTTGGCCTCAACTTGCAGAAGACCATTAGGGTCATGGCGATTAAGGACAGAGCTTCTTATGATATATGATTCATGATGTATATATTTCATTGTATTATCCTTTGTATGGCTTGCATAGCCAATTTGTAATTATATAAATACTCTCACTAATGTAATCGATGTAATATCTTGTACTTGTAATATTGAAATAGATGTATTGTAACACCATTTTTGGTGTATGTAATTGTACTTTTTTATTTAGGAACTTTCCATTATTGTGCAACTATGGATATTTGATTAATGAAATGTATCACTTTCCTTATTTGGAATGAGTAATGATTTTTAGTGTACTATTTTTAGTACGTGAGTTTTTCGTGCTTTACATCTTGAGACAATGAGTTAGGAATGACTCCCAACATTTGGGCTAGCGTCCTATGATCATCAGGTTGCTGGGGAGTGGTGGCATTCAGAAGTCTCTCAAAGTAATTGATTCCTTGAACCTAAATTTGGCTTTCCTCCTTAATTATGTTCCCATTCTCAAGAACTAGCTTTGATATCTTGTTTCTTTTTCTGTGTTTCATAGCTGATTAATGGAAGAATTTTGTGTTCTTATCACCCTCTTTGAGCCACTGAATTCTAGACCTTTGTTTCCTGTAAATTTCTTCTTTCTCCACTATATTGTGCAGCTTACTTAGAAGGATCTTTTCAAGAGCACTATTTTCCTAGGTGTTGCTGCCAACATGCATTTCTCCCTATATCTTCTTCAATTGAGACTTAATATCTAGTTTCTGGGTAAATATATTACTGAAAGAATTTTTATTTCAACTTCTAAGATTTTGTTTCACTTTGAACTACCCTGAACATATCTGAGCCATCTATTCTCTAGTTCCACCATTTAGTTATTAGATTGAGCAGATTTAGGTGACGAGTCCACATTGCCTCGAATCTAAAGGGATAAAAGACTTTCTTAGATTCCAGGTTCCAATTGAGGATAAGAGGGGTGTGATATAAGCCAAAACACAGTGGATTATTGAGCTTACATTTCTCGATAATATCCTAGTTAGCTAAGAACATGAATCTATCAAACTTCACCTCAATGAGTTTGTTGCCTTCTCTTTTGTTGGACCAAGTATAATTGAAACCTTCAAGCTCCACATCTACAAGACCTCCCTGATGGAGGAAGTTATCCAAATCCATCATGCTATCTAAGAAGTCCATCACTCCTCCCATTTTATCAGATGGATATAAAGTAAAATTGAAATCACCTGCAATCATCTAGTTGCTATTTGCCTAGGAACCCCTAGAAGACAATAGATTTTCCCAACACCTCCTCCTCTGAACAAGGTTGTTGGGCGCATAGAGATTGGTAAGAACCCATTCTATAGTGCTATTGATACTCTTGAATCTTATAATGATGGTGTTTTTGTTGCTAGTGATTAGAGAACCCATCAAGACCTGAGGTTTCCACATGGTGACCAGGCCCCCGAAGTGCCCTCAGCCTTTTTAGCTTTGAAACTCACAAAAGGCCATATGTTTTTGCTTATTTTTTCAAACTCATCTACATTCATATATTAGTTTCTTGGAGAAGAATAATGTCTGACTGCATATATTTGATAAAGTTTTTGAGTAGGTGCTTCTTGTGGGGGTTGTTAAGCCCCTTTACATTCCAAGAAATGCTTATCATTTCTTATTTCTTCTGGAGCTCACTTGCTCTAGAGTCTTTTTCTTACCATTGGCCAGATCTCTGGTTGCCTCCCTTAACTTGGTTTCTCTCAGGGATTTCTTCCTTGGTTTAGAATCTTTGCCTACATCCGTAGTTCTTCTGTTCCCTTTCAGAGAGAGGAGGGCTTTTCTCTCTTTTCTGGGAAGAGAGGGTTTTAGGACTAGAGCTAGTTGTCCCCATCTCCTTGCTTGTTTTGGTTTCTAGAAATCATTGGGGAGAGGCTAAAATTTCTTCTAGCGATAGCTTGCCCTGGGTATTAGTTCTGACTCTCTCCACCTCTAGCATAATAGTGCTGGGGCAGTCTACGCATTGATCAATGACCTTGGACTGAAGAGTATCTTCAATCAAGGGGTTTTCATCCTAGGGGGCTTGCAGGTAGAGGTGTCAAATCCTCTGTCGAGATCACAAGGTCCTAAGCCTGACAACTCTAGTCCAGAGCTGCACCCTTCAAGACTTCCTGGGTTTCCACCTTTCCTTTATCTTTTTGGGCTGGTCCCTGAGAGGGCTTCTGGTAAGCATTGATTAGGTGCCCATTAGTACCATAGTTTTGACAAAATAGGGTATCATTCTCATAAACAATCTCTTGGGTCCATTCCTTGAACTTGGAGTCAAGGATAATGGATGTGCGAAGAACTTTATGAGTTTCAACACTAACACAAAATTGGGTGAAAAGAAATCTACTGCGGTTCTTACTCATGTTATCCAGGGCCAAAAAATAACCAAAGGAGTTTGCAATAGCAGTAAAAAATTCATCATCCTAGAACTCCAAGGGGAGTCCTAGGAGCCTCACCCAAGTAGGGGCTGAGGTAGACAGGGCCACCTCTAGTTTGAGACCTGGGCACCACCTGTAGAGGGTAAGGCTTTGTTTCCCAAAAAACCATAGACCTTGGGTTAGAATACCTAAGCAATCTTTAGCTAGGGAGAATGATAAGCTGAAGAGAACTTTAGTTGATGTAGAGATTGAAATATTACCCTTAATGGGCCATTTTCTTGAGACCCATTTTGTCACCATATCTATGTTTGGCCTTTTGCCAAAGACTTTACCTATGAGAACATTTTCCATCTTGGCCACTGCCCTATCCAGGGTTGGGTTTTTTATTTTGAGATGGACTCCTTCCTCAGTGTGAATGATGTCCACTCCATCATTAGTTTTGTGAGCCCGTCAACTAGTAAAGAGTGCTTTCCAGGGAGGCTACCCGCCCAAGGAAAGCCCAGAAGAAGAATTGTCCCTGACGTTAGGTTTTGAGGTAGAGGCCCCACTAGACAGCCTAAACTTTAAATTCTTAGTAAACAACTGTTCAGAGCTAGGGATAGTACAAACCTCTGTCATCACTGTTCCAGGAGATCTAGGGATTCTCTGTTCACTCCTAGCACCAGGGTTTTCCCGCCCATCCATCTCTGCTCCCATTTCAAACTCCAATTTGTCAGTAATTGTCCAAGCTAATAGTTGAACCAATACTAAAATTATTATCAACATACATACCATAAATAAACTACAATTTACCATCATTAACATAATTCAATAAAATTTATAATAGATTTAATACACTATCATATTCACATTTACACCCACACTTGCATACAACACAGCACCATTTCATACTTTCCTTTTTGAATTCCACAAAATATAAATCCAAACTGAATTATAACTAATCATCACATGATTAAATCCATTCTATCATTAATCCATCGTGACAAGATACAATTTATGTGCTTTATATTCCAAGCATAGATAATGCAAGCAATCCAAATTCAGGTTAGCTAATTTCTCATCACCATAACAAGTAATGAACCACTACTCTAGTCATAATAACAATATCCACATAATCTATGATCATAATAAGTATTATACGCAAGCCCATGAGTATCATAAATAAGGTAAGTCTATCAAATGAAAAGTAGTCATGAGGAGGAGTGGGCCTTACATGGAGAAAGGATGAACACTATGTGGTGAGATAGTAGTGGAGGTAGAAGTAGCACTATGGGGTGGAACAATGGTAGTAGAAGGGGCAATGGTAGAAGAGGAAGGGGAAGTAGATACACCAAATAAGAAGGTAGATGAAGCAATATTAGCACTCAGCTTATAAGACCTCTAGCCCTTGTAACTTGTTGATAAATACATTGTGAATCATGTCTACTACTTGTGTAGGATCGTCTACATTAGATAAAATATCAAGTTCATTAACAAACTATTATTGCTCAACATGGTCATCATGATCATGATCATCTACATTTTTCTCAGCATAAGCATCATAGAAAATATTAGTACCATTAGAGTAGGCCCATATTTGGGTTTAGATGAGCACTCATCAAAGGAAGACTAGGATTGTGAGTAACTCATGGCATAAAAAAGAATATGGATTTATATGAAGAATAGGAAGATAAGACAATATAAGACACTTTCATATTAGAAAAAATAATGGTATATTAGATATGAAAGTGAAACCCTAATGATGTATCTTAGGGTGGATAAGGTGGGCAAAGATAAAGATCACAAGATAAGGTCCAAACCCTAGAGTATTTAATGTAACAATGTAATAGCAATCAATGAAGAAACCAATCCTAGCAAGATTTATATAACAAAAAGAAAGTATCGTTTTGAAACACTAAAAAGTAATGAAGGTATAAACCCTAGAGTAAAAACCACATGTTGGTGTAAGATTAGACATATTCATAAAATTTAAAGGAAAATATAATTTCCTAAGAATTTGTCTAGGTTAATTAAATGAGTTATGCTATCAATAAAATAAAATTAACCTAAATAACAAAGTTGTGTAAATAGATATGACAATAAATGTTAATTTAGGAAATTAAATGAAGGATTAGGGCATTTAGCTCTTCGAACTATGATGAAGAATAAACTTGATTCTTGATGTCAAATTCAGTAGCCCCTATAGGTATAGAGAAATAGATGTTTTTGATGTGCCAACTATCCAGAACTTTGTTAATGCCTAAGATTCTCTATATGTTGATTACGTGCGACACAAATTTGGTCTCTAAGGCATGGTCTTGATTTGGTGCAATGCAAATTTTTGTGATCTGATTTGTTGTGATTCCTACTCTCTATTGATGTGTAAGGGTTGGTAGTATTTAGAAATACCTTGAGGAGATCATTGAATTGGAAGGGTTCATATTCTTCTCAGTCAATCCCCTTGAATGGTCAGATTTACAATCTTGGCAAATGTTGCTAGACAACAAGCAAGCATCCAAGTGATCTAGATGAAAATTTTGAGGAAAATATTAATTCTTTTTAGTGCTCCAAATCTAAATATTCCTATGAGTGCTCCTTGATGCTCTAGGATTTTGAATGATAATTGAATATCAATTAATACTTAGATGAATGTCTTTAAATATGAAGACATAATAATTCATTGCATAAGTGTGTACCAAGTTGGCTCCTGATGGCTATGAGGAAAGGGCAGGGGACTACAATTTGAAGTTTGTGTTAGATCCATGCCATGCGAGATTACTCCCACATGCAGCAAGATTGACTCAGGATGGAAAATGTAGATATCAAGGCAAGGACCAGATGTATGGAAATTAGGGCTAATAGTAGAGCGAATGTGTACGAATATGTGTAAAAAGGATAGGCTAAGATAGGATGTATGGGAATCTATGTAGAGGAGAGTAAATAAGGATATATAAAAATTGAAAAAGAAAACATAAATATACTATATATTACTATATAATTATATTAAGACATTCTCCTAAATTGATCCCAAAACCAAGAATTAACACGAGTATACAAATTTCACCATTACAATATTTATGCTTTATGAATATACTTTGCAATTAGGGAAGAGGACCCAATAGCCACTCACCCTAACTTCGCGCATCTTAAGCTCTTAAAAGGTACATCGAATTTCAACTTTTTTTTGGGGTTTCTTCATATGTGACTTAAGAGCTTAAATCCATTGTTTGGGATTCTAGGTATCAATGGTGTAGCCTAATCAACTACATCTTCATTGAGTTGTCCAAAAACACCCAAAAAATAGTTGGACTGAAACATGTGCATCAAGGCACCTATTACCGATCGCCTTACTATTGCCTTATGTGTCACCATATGATTGGTTGTTTCTTTGATGTGACATGTGAAGTGTATTATTACACATGTATATGTATACATGTATTGGTTCTTTATTAATTTTTTTTAATATTTGTACACATATATTGGTTCTTTTCATAGATTTAATTAGGAGGTAAGTACAGTGAAGGTGGGCAGCTATTGGTACATGGGCAGCGACAGGTTCCTCTCCCCTAGTTCCCTTTGTATACATAGTAGTTAGAAAGTCCGCGTCGAAGTGCACCAGATGAGAAGATTTTCACGATATCAAGTATTTAAACAGTGTGGAGACAAACCGTCGATTTGTTTGACTATTGCTGATAGCAACGGCCATTTATGTCCTTATCTGCCTACCATGAATCCCATTCATTGAATTCAATTCACAGTTCTATATTTCGTAACGTGCGCAGATGATTATCTTGGAAGAATTCTCAGCATATGTCACAGTAACTATTGCCATTAATATCTCATAAATTCTATGCAAGAGTTGTTCGAGCTTGATTCTTACGAAGGGGAAGGCGATTAGAGGTTTACTTTGTTTGCAATATGGTTTCGAATTCAGATTTAAAGTAAACTTCCATAACGATGTTGTAATTCTTTTAATGAATAATGGTGCAAAGAATGTGTCAACTCTATAATATGTGCCAATCTGGATCTGGTTGTTACTAAAAAGCTGCCTAGTTAATTGAATCTGCAGTGGTTCAATTGGAGATCCTCAAAATTGCAATCTATGGGCAATTGCTAATATAGACTGATTATAAGCAAAGACACTGCCTTTAAAAGTCAGTTACAGTCAATCCAATTTGTATGATGTGGGCAGTTCTACTAATTACGTCGAGAGGCGTTCTACACTCACAGTAAGGGCTGAAAGATTCAAATTCCTGTAAACAATCAAGATTTAGATTCCCGTATAAACAAAATTCATAAAATGTAAATAAATAAATTCGTGGAAGCCAAATAGATAGAAAAATAGAAAAATTTGGGCAGTTATAGAATATAAAAAGTCTTGGCAGCATAGTCTCTTTAAATTAACTCATGTGAGCATATTAAATACTCTAAGTGCAAGTGTATACACCTAAAAATGACACGACTTTGTCCAAATAAGTATTTTTAATATTTATTTAAGTTTATTTCCTCTATCAATAAATAAATAATTAAATTTATTTATTCAATTCATATTTCTCTAAGTTAATTAAATATCGAAAATATTTAATTACTTCTTCTAAAGTCAAAATTAAATAAAATCTTTTATTTAATTTATTTTTTTCCAAACAATTAAATAATTTCTAATTATTTAATTAAGTCATGCATTCTTCCAAATTTAAATAAATCATTTAAATTTATTTAAATCCTCTTAGTCTCTAAAATAAAATATAATAAAATATTTTATTTTATTCTTCTATCTTTGCAAAAGATAAATTAAATAAATTTATTTATTTAATTTGCTTTTTTCTAAAAATATCTTCTTGGTTTCTTTCTAAAAATTGTAACTCATGCATATCTAATTAAATTCATCTATTATTCCTCTCATCTTTTTAGGATTTATTTCTTTTAAAGTAAAAAATCAAATCAAATTTTCTTCCCTCTCTATAATCAATTAAATAAATTCTATTTATTTAATTAATTTCCTTATTCTTCTATTTTCTATCAAATGATTAAATAATTTTAAATTAATTAATTATTGCATCCTTCTTCTAAAAATAAATAAAATTAAATATTTTATTTATTTATTCATGATGCACATAAATTAAATAAATTTTATTTATTTAATTTGTATTTCATCTACTCTTATCTATATCATTTTCTTCTAAAAATAAATTCTTCTTGTCATGCAAAAGCAAAAGCTAAGTTAACTGATTTAAAGCTATCAACAAAACTCTTAAATTAGAAAAATATATTCTAATTTAAAGAAATAAAAGTTCACCCTCATCAAGAAAATAGTTAACTCAACAAATTATCTTTTTGAATGACACATGTCCTTTTTCTATTCGTGCACATTCTCTCGAACATCCTCTACCGTTGATCTTCTTATTTCTTCTCCACCATTGATCTTCTCTCACACAATCCTATAAATACCCCTCTATCCTTCCATTTCTATATATCAAGCTTTCAAGTAAACTTATGCTGCAGAATCTATAGTGCACCATTGGCACCCCCACTATCCATCCACAATTTATCATCCATTTCATATTGTGTTGAAGCTCATCTTCAACACAAGTATCCGAGCCATTTCTCCTTGTCATCTTGAGGAATCAAAGCAAGTTTCCTGAGGGCCATTTTCATTACCAAAAGATCAAAAGAGAATAGGTGAACAATAGAAATCGCAAGGTAAAAAGGTTGTGAGTATCACATTTCTTTCTTATTTTAAATCTTATTTACTTGCACATTCCATTGATGTTTTTGGGTTTTTATTATTCATTCTGATTATCCCATTTTACCCATTACAACAAGTAATTTATAAATGCTAACAAATTGGAAGATATTTGTCGGCATACTGTAGATATATATTTTTAAATATAAATATACTAGTAAATTATGAGTCATATGAACTTGGATAGATTTTGCAAGACTTTACGTAGTCCAGACTAATCTATTATTGCTGTCAATGCCCATCATATCCTAAAAACTATTACATATATGGTAAATATAAATTAGCAATTACACCTATAGGTGTTTACAAAGGGTTGAAAAGTAGTAATATTTACAATCCAAATCTAAGGGGTTGAGATTAAGTGGTTAAAGTATTGGGTTTTACTATAGAGACATATGTTTAAATCTCCAAAGGCACATCTTAGGTGGAATTATATTGTGACTCTTGGTCTTTCATAGTTTGATGTCTAGTAATAATTTCTAAGTTGTTGCTCTTAAGGAGCTAAATATTATATTGCTAGTAAGGAGCTAAGTATTTGTATCAATTGGCTCACATACTTATTTGAGTTATATTTGTAATATTTTATACTCTAAATAAATAATAATTTCTAAGTTGTCGCTCTTAAGGAGCTAAATATTATATTGCTAGTAAGGAGCTAAGTATTTGTATCAGTTGGCTCACATACTTATTTGAGTTATATTTGTAATTTTTTATACTCTAAATAAAGAAAGGAGCTATTAGTTTAACACTGAACCTAAACTCCTTTCATTTTAGTCTTTTCAAAAAACCAATGCATGATTTGTACACCTTACAAATATTTTCTCTAAACTTTATAAAAACACACAAAAATACTCCATGAAAATAAATTGAAAAAAAAAAAAGAAACAGGAGTAAAGAGCTTTCTCCAAATCAATTGAAATCAAAATATCACAAATTAGAGATAATAACACACTCCATGGAATAAAACCATGTTTAAAGATTAATAGGTGAAGATGGTACAAAGAATTCTTATCCAAAACATTTTATAGATACAATACAAAGTAAACTTTTTGAAGCATTCAAGCAAGAATTTTCACAAGTGAAGATTTGTAAAAGGATGTTTGAGAGTTTACGACCATATTTCATATGTATAAATAAAGTATGTAAAACTTGTTTCTGTCAAAATCATGTTGAATTTCATCAACACCTACAGTGATATAAAAAAGTTATGGAAATAGTTAATCCAAATGTAGCCATCCCTGGAAGTACAACACAATTTGTGAAGTCTATCTTATGTGAAAAATTAGACGATTCAGATGAATTCAATGTACAGTGTATAAAATATATATGTATAGATTGTGGAAATTTGAAGAAACTTATATAATTTGAGAATATTGATCATTCAATGCAAGTTGTTTGGAAGAGATTTGATTATGAGAAATACTCAACGAAGTCAGGAGCTGAGTCTAAAAAAATTATTTTGAAAGAGAGTGAATTGCTCAACAATGAGTTTATGAATAAATTTTGTAATATCATATATCTACATATCGAACATTGTCATGGTGCAAAATGGCAGGCTAAACAATTTCGTGGCTCAAAGAATTTCTTTCTAGTGGGTTGTATACTCTCTATTGTAGATTTTCCTGAGAACTATACATTTAGTCCTAAAATTGAGATTCAAAGTCAATATTATCATTTAGAGCAAGTCGCAATATTTATACAAGTTTTATATAGACATGTTGAGTTACATGTGGATGGTGTAGAAAGTAGCAAAGATGAATGAATTATCATCAAGGAGGTTCACTTTTATATCAGTGATGATACAGGTCATGATAGAAGCTAGATAACACATTGTTTTAGAAATTTTTTGAAGATTTGAAATAGCGTGGCATAAATGGTTCACAACATTGGATTTGGTCAGATGGATGTGCTGGTAAGTGTTGATTTTTTTTTAATTTTTTAAATTTATATAACTTTAAGAATTGTAGTTTTTAACTAATTTGGTTTGAATGACCTTACAAGACAATTTAAGTCTACAAAAATATTTAATTGGTTAACCCAACAACATGCAAGACATGACATCTAGTTTTTGTAGAATTTTTTTGAGAGTGGACATGGAAAAGGAGAGCATGATGGAGAAGGAGTATGTGTAAAGCGTGCACTTCACCAACATGAACTTGTAGGTAACACCATATATGGAGTGCAAATGAAATTGTTGAATGGTGCAAAAGTCATTTTGGTGCTCGTGACTCAATATACAACAAACACTATTTTTGGGAAGTTAAAGGTAAATAAGAATTTGTCATTTCAAATTTTATTTATATTGAGCACTCATGTCCTAGATCTAGAATATATCTACACTTCTTTTAATTGAATACTTAAAATTTAATATTAGACTATTTTTTTTCATATTTACAGATATTGATCGTTCAAATTGTTATAGTTGTCAAATAATTAATGGGATTAGAAATTTGCATCAACTGATGACTATAGGAAATAGCAAGCCTTTTGTTATTCAAGTTAGAGAAAAATTATGTTTTTGCACTGATTGCACTGAGAATAATGCAAATATTCTGTAATGTGCTCGAATATTCAAGATGGATATGTTTCACAATGGGAAATGAAACAATTAGTATCAATGCATCCTTATGAAGATAGTGACATTGTAGATGTCCATGATCCTCTATATTCAACTAATTACGAACATGTTTCTAATTTAGTTGTTGCAGGTAAATTAAATAAACAAACACACACACACACACACACATATATTAGTAGAATTTATTCATATATTCTAGCTAAGTTGAGTTCTTGATAAATATTTGAATTTAATTTGTCAATTCTAAATTTGTATGTATGTGTATATTTGTGGTACATGAGATATTTTCACTGTGGTTGCAGATCCTAACAATACATAAGGTGTAGATTACTATCTACTAAGATGCACACAACCAAAATGCAAATTGGCCAATCAATGATAGATGGTGATGGACAAGAGTATTCCATTGGATCAGTCGTTGTTGAACCTGCACCTATTATCAACAAACAAAGATATATAAAAATGGTATTATATTTATTGATTACATACCAAGACAAAAGGTTCTACATTATAGTCACTTAGTTATAGCAATAAGATTAAATTTGGAAACTATACAAAAAAGAGGACGTGGCAAACAAAAGTGGAGGTTGTCTATTGAAGATCATGAAAAGATTATTGAGATAATAAAAGATAGAGAGGATCTAGATTATATGTACCAAGAACTTTAAGTTCTTGATGAACATGTTGAGATTTCATTCCATTTAATGAGTTTTCTTATATCTCTAGGTTTTATTTTGAATATTTTTATGTAGTTTTCTAAGTATATTTGAAACTTGGGGAAGTAGATCTATGAGTAAATATACATAAAACTTATGTTAGTGAGGTTTCCATTTGATGATCTGGATATTTTTTCTCCAACTATTGATTTCACACTTCATGTGTTTTTTGTCCTAACATATTGAACATAGTGGAGATTGAGCTACAAATATGATATTATTTGTGAACACATGGTGATTTGATTCATTTGTTTTATTCATTATTTATATTATTTTAATTTGTTATATATTGTTTGTGTTATTTTGTTTGAAGAAATGTTCATACAAATGATCTAAGAAATTTAATCAACCATGAGCTCAGTTTTAGTAAAAGATTTAGAATGCTAATTTGAATTAACTATTGCAAGGTGTGTACCCTTGGTCTCCTTGTGCTGTGTAGCACATCGCTTGGGTTTGTGAAAAGGTTTAACTGCCTCCCGTGGATTCATTAACTCTGGCGGTTGTATCAGTCATTAACAAGTTGATCTTTTGGTGCAACAACAACCATCTTTCCAACAATTGATATCAGAGCTTGGGTCACGGGTTTGAACCCCTCACTTGCGTTGGGGGGATTATTGCAAGGTGTGCACCCTTGGTCTCCTTGTGTTGTGTAGCGTAGCGCTTGGGTTTGTGACAAGGGTTAACCACCTCTTATGGATTCATTAACTCTGGAGGTTGTATCGGGCATTAACAGGTTGATCTTTTGGTGCAACAGAAACTATCTTTGCAACATTAACTATTTAATTTTTAATGTTATGTGTTATTTTTGGAGTAATGTATTGAAGGAGATGCACAGATAGCATTGAATTTAAATTTTGTAGTTTATATCTATCAAGGTTTTTTCAAATGGTCATATCAAGAGGATAGAAATGGTATTACATGAGAAAATGGAGAGGTAGGGAATAGGTGAATGAGAAGAGATGTATCTAGACTTTTGCAATTTCAATATTTAGATTTAGGTTTGATTTATATACATACTCATTTTTAATTTTCATGTTTTAAAACAATTGTGGATTTATTAGTTATTGAGGTTCAGGGTTTAACATTTTCCAATTCTTTATTTAGATTTAAAAATGTAAACTCAAATTAAGTACTAGAGTGTTTGGATTCATGTCTAATAGTTTATATGTTTGAAATTAAACAATAAATTTCTAATTATTTTTTAATAACACTTAAACCTATTAGATAATAGAGTAATTTTTATTGAGATGATTATGTTGTTTAACATCCAGAATACTGAGAAGGGGGGTGAATCAATATTCACAAAAACCACTTAAGCATTCATTCCACATAGCATATTTAATTTGCAGTAAGAAAGGAAACCATGAAAGCAACCATCAAAATACATAACACATGAACATTAGATTTTTACGTGGAAAACCCAAAAAGGGAAAAACCACAGTGAGGATTAGCCCATAATATATTATAATGCAATTGGTTACGAGTTGATACAAATGGTGGACTCACTATCCAAAAGAGAAGTGCTCACTATAGGTGGCTCACTACCAAAGGACTCACTGTCCTGAATAGAAAGACATAGAAGAAGGGGTGGTTCACTCCCAAATATGAATTGTTAGTAATGCATTTGACTTATGCTAAGGATACAGTTCCACTGAAGCACATAATACTGAATTAACACATTTCATCTTCACCACAATCTTATCTTACCCTTCTCTGCATCAGATTTTGCTCACACACACACACATACACCTTTTCTTTCACTTCACCACTCACTCCACACAAGAAATCAATCTTGTTTATGTACTGCAATCAAGCAAAACATCAAACAGGTCAGCATGATAGATGTACCGTGTGACTTCTTGACCCGTTGGCCCAAAACTCAACCCTATACACTTTACAGAGAGAACCAAAGCATGTAGCACATTCAGATAGGCCGACATAACCTATAATTACTCCAATAATTTTGTTCCATACATGACCCAACTCTGCACAACCTCAACACCTTTGGGTCAGCACCATTGGTGAAGTAATCAATAGAATGAACCATCTGTTAGCTCACAACTCAACATGCGGACCACCAAAATGCTTTCCACTTGGAGAGAACATATTTCAGAAATCTGTGAGCTTACCCTCAAAACTGCATAGTAAAATATTCATTTGCAGTGGAATGCAAAGCATTCTAACATACTACTAATACTACCATTACATTGTCATTATAGAGTTTGATACTTTGTTAACTCTATCTTCCACTGCGGAGGACTTCAAGACTTGAAACTTTAGATTTAGACTCCATCAATATATACCAGAATTACCTTATAACCGCATGACAAGATTCTTCATAGCAGAGCAATGCAGACCCAAAAATTGGTTCCTTGGACACTGAAGACAGTACTCTGAGACTTAGACAAATTTGTAGAATAATTGGTACTTTGGTTTTCTTCGGACCAACACTACTACTTCCCTGAAACAGGTTACCATCAATGAAAACACCATATACTATTATGTTCTACTATATCCATCGGTCTCTCCATTTAGCTCATGTTGCCAACACATAAACTTCAATGACAAACTTCCAACAATCTCCCTCTTTGTCATTGATGGCAACACTACTTAAGCTTTTCCAATCTTCTCCCCCTTTGACATCAAGGGAAAAGGGACCCTCAATATCAAACTTTCTAGGTGACAAGTATAGTTGTCCCCTTATGAAGATATATCTATATGTACACGAGACTGACTCCCCCTTACTACTTCACCCTTATACTCAACAATTTACATATGAGAGACTCTTTTTAAGAAAGGTATCAATAATATATACTCTATATATGTACATTGTAGTAAGAAAAGTTATTTACACAAAGCAAAAATGTACAACTTAGCTTGAAGAGGCCAGACTACCTTGATTAGATTCCTTTAATTTTGCAAGGTGTGTCTTTAGATCCTTCTTTGCTACTTCCCTCTCTTTTTTGGCGAAGATAAGTACTCTGCACTGATTCTCAAGCTTCACATAGAGTTCTTCACCTTCATCCAAAGAATTGGGTACCAGATTTTGTTGTAACATCTTCTTCACCTCAATCAAAATTCTATTCGAAGATGTAAGCCTTGCACTTACAATGTCTTGGAGATTACAATACTTCATTATTAAATCTTCTCTTTTTGCTCTTGTAGCTAAAAGAACTGTCCAAGCAAATTTTCAATTATTAGCCTTGTTCCATCTACATCTCCTATCAGATCATAAACACCAGAGGTATGAGCAATCTGAGACTCAATTGAGTCCATGTGGTCTTTTATGCTCTTGGTGGAAACATGCCATGTTAAACAAAATTAGAACAGGGCTTTTTCTTCTCCTATACAATCCTGAATATCTTTTAAGTTGCTCTGCAACTTACCATGTGAAGTAGTGTATTTTTTGGAGACATTTGCCAACCTCTATCTTGATTCTTTGCTTTCTCCAACTCTATCTTTAAGACCATAATTTCTTGTTCAAGCCTTGAACATTCTTCAAATTTGTCTTTTAGTTTTGTATTTAGGCATTCTTCAATCCTTTTTCCTTCCTCAATTTGCATTTTTAGACTGGTGATTGTCTCATTTGATTGATTAATCTATTCATTTAGTTCCTTGTATCTTTCCTTGAACTTCTTATTTTGCTCTCTCAACTTCTTAATGCACTCATCTGCTTCCTTAATATTTTCTTCCAAATCTTTGTTCTCACATTGACCTCTTTCCAGATCTTTAAGGGCTGATTTGAGTTCTCCATTCATGTCAATTATGCAGTCTTCTTCAGTAAATCGAACAACAGGTTCAATTTCTTCTAGAGGGATAAGATATCTCTTAGTCGCCATGTGTTCACACTTCAAGATCTTCCTCAAGTGGTTAAGTTTCTTCCAAGGACTTTTAAGTATATTTTCTAGAAATATTCCTTAATTTTGTTGTGCAAGTGGTGATGTGAACATGCCTTATGTATTATTTTCATTTTATTCAATATGTTATATGGTTTATTTTAAGATATAATCAAATATTTAATATATAATCAACTATTTACTTGATATTTCCAAATTTACAAGTATTCATGTAATGTGTTGTAGGATACATGTACATCTAATTTCCTTATTTTAGTATTTGGATTCATGCTACAACTTATTTATAAGAATTTATTAATAAATATTTTTGATTAGTTAGAGTGATTATGCTTACCAAGATTGTTGTGCCTATAAAATTTGATTTAGATATAGATATTGTTAAAATATCTTTGAATGAATGTTTTTTTAATTTATACATGTTTTAAAACCATTCATAATTTCTTTCTTTGTGAAGAAATAAAGATAACATTGTTCAAGTATACGACAAAAGAGAACTTGTTCACAAACAAAGTAAGTGTATAGGTATTTTTTTTAATTTTAAAAAATAAATTGAACTTTCTTAAGTAGTTAAAAAATAAATGACCAAATTCAGTTTGACATCATAAATCAATAATGGAACTATGTAAAACATAAGCACGTTTATATATATATATATAATGTCCATCATGATAAAACACCATAAATATAAAACATGACTACTCAGAACTCAGAAAAGTACTACATCATAAATATAAAACATGACCACTTAGAACTCATAAAACATGTATATATAAGTAAGTGTACTACATGCATAAGACAACTTAGAAAAGTCTATGTCTATGAATGGATTGAGCCTCACTCTGTCTCAAGCCATGTCCCGGGCCCTGTCCTGATCCCTGACCTGAGCCCCGTCCTGAGTCATGCATCGAACCCTACACATGAAAGTACATAAAATTTACTAAATATATATATGATTTATGTACATGTGTATGTGCATATATATAATGTTTTAAAATTTAAAATAAAATAATACTTGACAGGTAAATTACCTAACATCCACGGTCTAGATCATGTAGAGAATGCTACACAGGAGTCTGAATAGAAGCATGACCTGATCCTAGAACCTATATAACACATGTACATGTATATATGCATGTGTAAAGTTAGAAAACTTGTACTTGATGTATGTACATGTAAAAAGTTAGATATATGTGTACTTAAATTGTACACATGTGATAGGTGGTTTTTAAATAGCACATGATGATGTCTAGGATCTCCAGCATACTGCAAATCTCCATATCTAGGTGGGAAAACATCAGCATGTGCCTAATACATATGATTCACATGTACGTGATTGCAATCAAGAGTTAGATCTTGAACATGCAGTTTAATTAAAAATTAAACTTATTATATATATATATATATATATATGAATTTAGATTGTAATTTAAATATTACCTCAACTGTAGCATCGAGGACCCTACCAATCCTACCGAGTTGAGAAGAATGGAGGGATAACGAGAGACGTATAGATGGTGGAGTGTCAGTGCCAAAAAGAAGCCTGCTACTCACCTCCTACAACATTAGGTGCAGTAACCTCAACCTAATCTAGAACATGCTGAGGGGTGGATCTTGTAGGAACAATTGGAACATCTTGTTGCCCCCCTGAACCCTATGAAGCTGCCTCATCATGGCTCCTTTGTTTACCAAAATATCACCTAAGATGTGTGGATATAGAATCAAGTGGGATCCCATGCTCATCACTGATGAATCGATATGCATCTAATAAATCACTAGCAAGGCATCTAGTCAAATCATGCAAAGCATCCTCTCCACTAATTCATGCCACATCACATGGCAATGGTAGATCAACATGAATGTAATGATCATAGCTAGACGATGTGGCCTCAGTGGGAGGTGTAGACACCCTAAAATGTCCTAACCATTTAATTGTCCCAATTAATTAATTAAATTAATTAAATCCCCTTGGTCACCTATATTGAATTAATTTAATTCAATATTTATCCCCTTCTAATGTTAGCCCATATTAATTAAATAAATATTAAATATTTATTTGGTTAATATTCCCATTCACAATTCCAACTTAATCACATCCTTAATTAATTAAATAAACCCACTTTATTTAATTAATTATCCCTTTGACACATGTCTCCATAACCCAAATAAAAAATTAAAATAAATCCCTCACCTCTCACCTCATTGCAACACGTGTCACACCATTTACCCGCCACTTAATCCCTTCACATGACTTGCCAATTTAAATATTTTTATTTAAATTGGAGGTAATTTCTCCTCCCTCTATTTGTCACATGACTACATAGTCACATGCACCTCTTAGTCTTTTATTCTAATTTAAAATTCATCTCTCTTCTCCATCGCACACTTGTCACAAAGCTAAACTTGATCCATATATGATTCATCTTAGCCATCCATAAGCCAAAAGTCAAAATCAAATCTCATCCCTCCATTTCAACCAATCTTTTCTATAAATACAACCCTCTTCTAAGCCATTTGCATCCAATCTTGAGCATATCATCACTCTGTCAAAATCATTCTTGCATCTTTGAGCTAGGGTTTAGTGATTTGCATTTGCATGAGAGCATTTCATATTTCAATCTTGTGGGTATAGCTAGAATGTTCTTGGGTGTAGCATTCTCAACCTTAACCATGGATTGTGGATCATCTTGAAGGTATATTGCATTGTGTTATTTGCATTTTGTTATCATTCACTTCATGTTGATTTTCATGATTTCATTTGGCACGCCCGGTGGGACTCTTAGGTCCTGATTTTACTAATTCTTCATTGTGTTTTTAAAGATTTTCATCAAAAAGCCATACTGCAGGTTCTACTATAGGTGTTGGCATGATATTCAACTATTTTAGCGTGATTTCTTCTCTGTTCGGTGTGATTTTCCTCTACTGTGGTGTGATTCTGTCGACTTTCGGTGCAATTTCCTATTTTGGCGTAATTCTTCTATGTTTAGTTTGATGAATTTTCTGTGGTTGCAAGATCTTGCATTTTTAGTTTTTGACTCAGTTTTGTACTTGCAAGTTCTAACAAGCTTTTGTTATGTAGGTTTTTGATCAAAGGTCTAATATTTTCCACTAGGTTTATACTAGGGTTTGATATTTAGATTGCATGTTAGCTAGATTTGCATTCAGTAACTAGGGTTTGCAGATTTCTAGTTTTATTAGGGTTTAAGACCATATAGAAGTCCATCTTAAATCAAATAGAAGGGTTTGGTTTTTCATGTAATCTATTTTTTAGAGGGTAGATTTTTTCTGTCGATTTGGCGCAATCTACACCCAGATCCACATGATAGTTTAGCCTCTGTGAACAGGTAAATCAAGTAAAACCTAGACTGGCACTATTTTAATTTTTGTGGCACGATTTTCTTTTTTTCTAGTGCCATTTTCTATTTTTCTGGCACTATTTCCTATTTCTGTGGCACGATATTTCATTTCTGTAGTGCTACATTTAATGTCAGCGTGATTTCTCTTTTCTGTAGCATGATATTCCGTTGTTAGTTAAACATTTCTGTGTGTCATGATTTACTGATTCAGTGGCGTGATTTCATGCTTTTTTGGCACTATTTTCTGTACTAATTTTTTGATTGTGCAGGTTATTGGCCAAACTTTGAAACATAAAAGAACACATGTCAAAGACTTAAATCTAAAAAATACTAATGATTTGCTGTAGGGTTTTGTTAAATTAGGCACACTTTGTTTTGGGCTTTAAAAATGAACCTTTGTGTGTTTAGTTAGGCAAACATTTCGTTTGGGCTTAAAAAGAACCATTTCTTGATCTTAGGAACATTTGGATTTGGACTTAAAAAGAACATTAGCATTTGTTTGCCAAGTTTGGTGCACTTGTACACTTTGTGTTACCCAAGGGTTAGAATCAAAGTATCCTCTCCCCTCGCCTTCAAAAGGATCTTGGGTGTAAGAGAAATGGTTCTATTCTCTTCTTTTTTAGGACGTGGGCCTGCTTTTGAGACACATCCGCAAGGAGAACTCATTTGTGACCCCAAGCGGTACTTTCATCTAGTCTGGTATATGTAAATTGAGGATAAGGTGAAAGCCAAGTCTAACCGGTATGAGTGCTCACCATACAGTGCTAGCTCGAAAGAAGGCATACCTTTGTGTATATTAAACTCCTAGTAGGGTTAGTTAGAGCCTTAAGTGGCTTGCTGGATGCTCGTGAGGTGCCGGTCCCCCAGATGTTCCCCCACTACAAACCATTGTTTTAGTAGCCCAAATCCTTCTATTTGTTGACGCAGAAGGGTAACCTTTGAAGCGGCTCCGATTCATGCGGTTCTTAGCCGAGGTAGCAGGGACAATGCTAAGGTTTGGTGGGGATACGAGCCTTGGGAAACCTGAATCTTGGTATGAGTGAGAAGTGAGTACACTGTAAGGGGGAACTGGTGCTACCAAGATCTTGGAGCTACTCACTTTGAATAAGCACAGCTAGGGGATTCAACAAATATTGTCCTTGCCTTCGCCTTAAGTTGTGCTTGTTTTTTCTCAAAATTTGCAAAACAACAAATACATTGCATCAAAAAAACTTTCCCATTGTGTGAATTGTGTGCTTTGTATTTGTTTGCCAAGATACATCCTCATTTCCAAAAAGCTGTAGAAAATCTAAAAAAATCCAAAACTTCAGAAAATCCAAAAAAATCCAAAAACTTTAGAAAATCCAAAAAAATCCAAAACTTTAGAAAATCCAAAAAATCCAAAACTTTAGAAAATCCAAAAAAATCCAAAAACCTTAGAAAATGCAAAAAAAAAAAACCAAAAGCTTTCAAAATTCCAAAAAAATCCAAACACTTAGAAATCCTAAAAACATTTTAGCCTTGTCTCATTAATCCTTTTCATTTCATTTATCCATTCATATCTTAAACATCCACCCATTCATCTCATCTTGACCTTAGAGAAAATATTTTGATTTGTTGGACTCTCCATCTTTTAAACATTTCATCCCAAAATCATTTTCCACTTACATGTCACCCAAATTGCCTATTAAGCCATTCACATTTTATCCCACCAATCCATCAACCTTTGGACTAAGCTTGTGTGTAAAAGATTCAATCTAGATCTCATCTTATCCTTGTTTGTAAGATACTTAAAGATTAGCTACCTTTGGTATTCTTATAAACTTCATCTATCATCATCCTTATTTTATGTTGAAGGTCATTAGTCTACCTTCAAGTAAAATATCTTATCATCCTTTTGCTTTGACGTCATTAGTCTACCTTGAGTATAAGGAATCATCCTTGAAACAAAACCTAAAGATTTAGATTTTATCCAAGCTCATTATTTTTAGTCCTAAGCCATCCTTCTAAAGTTTGAACACCATATCTTTAGCCAACTCCATCACCAATATCACCATTTAGCCTTGAAAATTTCATCCATTTCACTCCTTCTCCCCTTTGGGTCCAACTAATTACAAATTGCTCTCTAAGGTCTTTCTTCCCAAGAACATCAAACCCATTTCATAATCAAACTCACTCCAACATCATTGCATGCCCTTAACAAGGTTACAAGCTAAGAGACTTCAAGAAATGGGATCCTTCGATACTGGAATGCCTCAAACTGACCAAAATAATGTCACTATCAAAATTGGAATGCAACCAACTGATGAGAATAATGTTCCCTACGACCATTCAATTCAACCTCCACCATCACCCAATGGAACGAATGTACCTGACCAAAAGGTTGAGGATTTCTTACAAGATACTGGGTCCATGGATGTATTACATAGAGTCCTCAAGTCGGACCCCAATAGGTTTATGGATCACCTTATTCAACTTGGGGCCACTCCTGCAAACACTAATGCCACCACACAACAAATCACACTTACTATTCCTGGCAACACCCCAAATGCAAATGCTTCCATAAGCCTCCCATCTGATGATCCTAACTCCATAGCCATCATATCACAGCTACTTTCACAACAAAATGTCAACACTTCCAATGTCGCAACCATTTCCATGTCCCAAGACAATCAACACCCAAATTCACAACGACAAGATGCCAACACACGACAAGGCCAAGACACACAATTACCACCATATCTTCAATGAATGTGTCAAAACAATTCTACCCCACAACAACCTCTGACAATTGAAATGGTCCAACAAATAGTAGAGATGGCAAAGGAACCCAAAAAGAAGCATTATTCTCTTGAGGAAATATGTCATTATCCTTTTGACAAGAATCTATATATGCCACAATTCCCTAAACATCTTGAAATGCCAAAATTTGACAAATATAAGGGAAAGGGAGACCCTCAGGATCACTTGTGGGAATTCTACTTTGCTTGCCTTGAGTTTCTCAAGAGGACACTTATTTAATGAGACTTTTTCCCAAAAACCTTAGTGGACAAGCCGCTGAATGGTTTACACATCTTCCCCGAGGCATTAAATCATTTGAAGAACTTGCGGACAAATTCATAACTCATTTCTCATACAATTGTGAGCATGAAATCTCTATGACAGACCTTTGTAATACTAAACAAAAGAATGGGGAACCATTTGTGACCTTTTTACAAAGATGGAGAGCATTGGCAAGCAAGTTACCATGGCAAATACCTGAGAAACAATTAGTGACCATATTCATCACTAATCTAAATCCTGAATTAGCATTTCACTTGCAAGTGTTTTGTGCCTCTAACTTTGAAGAAGTTATTGAAAAGGGAATAACCATTGAAAAGGCCCTTGTTGCTAAAAGATCAATAAAAATGTATGATAGCAACAAGAACAACCATAACAACAATAACAACACCTCAAACAACAACAGTAACGCTCAAACAAGTGATAAGCCACACTTCTGGAATAAAAATAAGAATTCCCTCAATGATGGAGTAACAGATACAAAAGTTGTTCAAAATATCCAAAATAATCCCCTACTGAATATCTCAAGAAATAATGTGAACATACCCAGGGGACCTCCAAGACAAGAAAATCACCCTAGAAGAAGATTTACCCCTCTTGGGGAACCCATTGTAGACATTTTGGATAGGTGTATGAAAGGGGGCTTATTGCAACTACCACCCATAAGACCTATTGATGAAAGTCAATTTAAACCCGTATGGTATGATGAGAATCAATACTGTGAATATCATTATGTTAAGGGACACCCAACATCAGATTGCATAAGATTAAAACATCGCATACAAGATCTCATAGAAGCAAGCAAAGTCAACCTCCACGACTCTTCAAATCCCTCTCCGAATACAAACTTGGGAGCATATAAAGACCCTCTTCCTGACCATAACAAAGGAAAAACATCTTCATCCACCAATCAAACATATCATGTTGTTCCTCTGCCAAAATGTTTTGATTCCATTATTGGCTTAATAGAAGAATCCTTTAGCCATGTCAACACTATTGCAATCTGAGTCCAATCCCAAACTCCCGATTGTGCTATCACAACCCGTCATGGTCGTGTAACCATTCATGGTGCCACTAACCAGCCAACTGCAGTTGATCAACCTTCATCATCTACACCTTCCAATCCACTCGCATATAAATACAACCTCCTAGATAATCTAGGAAAGACACCAGCCCAAATAACAATTCTTGAGCTCCTTTGCACATCGCCACTTCACAAGGAAATTATAGATAAGGCCTTGATGGAAACACAAGTCTCTAATGATCTAAATGTGGAACAATTTCAAGCTATTGTAGCTCACCTTGCAGTACCCCATCACCTCACCTTTTTAGAAAAAGATATTTCTTCAGACACATCTCATAATGAAGCATTGCACATTGAAGTCCTAGTCCATAAACACATCGTAAAAAGGGTTTTAATAGATGGTGGCTCCAACCTAAATATTTACACTCTAAAATTATTAAAACACTTGGGATATTCTAATGTGGTCGTAAATGCAAATGAATGTATCACCATAAAAGGTTATGATGACACAGAGAGATTATCTGCAGTGACTATCAAATTCCCTATTCAATTGGGACCTAAGATTTTGGAGACAAAGTGCCAAGTCCTTGATCTTGATCTTCTTTACAACATTCTTCTTGGTCGGCCATGGATTCATGCTATGCAAGCCATTCCCTTGACTTTCCATCAGTGCCTCAAATTCTTGCACAACAAAACTAAGGTTACTATCTATGTTGACCCCCGTCCTTTCCAATACTGCAGCTTCTTGGAAGGACATGATCGTATTTTTTGTCCCTATAATCATCCTGTTGCAACCCCTTCCAAGTCTCAACAAACAACCCGATCATCTTCTGCCTACATTGATCCTACATATTTGCCATCAACATCCCAATCCACCCCTCATCCTGAGATCAAGATCAAGGTAAGTGACAAAGGATGTGTTGAATATGACTTACATGGTGCCTTCTTTTGTGTCAGACTTCTACCACCATCCCCTAAGACATATGACATTCCTAAGGGAAATGAAGTCTCTACTGTAGTCATCAAGTGCAAACCAACACCAACCTTTAAAAGGAAACATCTCATGGAACAGGATGTCTTAGAAGATGTATCCTCATGGTTATACAAGGATGAAGAAGAGCAAGAACTCCTGGTTCTTCCATTAGAAATCTATGGTCAAGGTTCTCAAATATTTAAGAAAATGGAATACAAGGGACAAGGGGGCATTGGATTGCTTAAATCATGGATCATTGAACCAATCCAAGCTCATAGGCATTATTATCTCCAAGGGATAGGGTATGGAATATTAGAACTGCCACCTTTGTCCAATGTGAGTGTACTTTTGCGGAGGATGCCAAGGCCTTCCTGGTAATCAAAGACAATGATGAAGAGTATCGTTCTGACTCCTCTGATTTCACTGAACTCTTTGAATCTTCCATATGTACCATCTTCACATTATCCTCCATGCCATCCACAACCGATGTACTACCTCTCATATATCCACAACTTGTCGATTGGGACCAAACAACACCACCCATCCTGGATGTTGTACAAAATGACGAAGCTCTTGCTGAGTTCATGGGAGTAAGAAATCACATTCCTTTGGGAGATCATAAAGTAGGATATATCATGGAACTTAACACTGGTGCGTACTTTGGCGAGACCACCCAATCTCTTAGACTCAAAATGATGAATATAAAAATAAAAAAGACATCCCCTGGCGAAAACCACTTTGTGGCATTTTCAGATGATAAAAAAGTAAAAATAAAGAATGTATCCTCTGGTGAAAACCTCTCTGAGGCGCCAGAGGATGAGAGATTGGACCTCCCTGAAGTACTTGAATTTTATCAAGAAACATATCCTATCTTGACAAAAGCATCACAGGAAATGTGTCATGCCCGCATTACCCATGCGGTCATGACACAAAACACACGTGTCATGTCCACATTTGCCATGTGGTCATGACATGAACTACTAAAAACTCTTCTACTTATCCCTAGGAACCCCCTCACACGCGTCTGCATTCTCGGTGGCAATAGGCATAAGGCGTAAACATGTCAATATAACCACAATGGTGAAAGCCGTCTAGGGGGTATGCGACACGTAGTGTGTCGCTTCTAGGGTTAGACTGATTTTAATCTGAACCCTAAGTTTCCTAGGTGAAGATGATTTTGCCAGCATCGAACCCTAACTTAACTTAGATCAAAAAGTGATTAAGTAAAATAATGACAAGTTGGCATGTGATTAAAGTGGAATGATGGATTTAAAATAAATAAAACATCGCATAAAATAAACCCTAGGAATCTAGCAAAATTTTGACAGCATAACGCATTATCGATAATCGAAATAAAAATTTTAAAATAAATCATCAATAAGGGATTAAATAAATTTTAAGAATAAAAATTAAATTAAAACTTAAGAACAAATTCAAAATGATAGAAATAAAATAATAAAATAAAATTTAGTGACAGAACGTCAGATAAATCCAAAGGAAGAGTTGAGTCCATTATTAAATATAATTCCGGCATTTATGTTTAATAACTAACTCGAATATTTAAAATAGGAGGGGGAAGAGTTTAAATAACTCATCCCGTAAAATAAATATAAAATAGATAATCAACTAGATCGAAAAGAAAAAAACCGCTAAGGTAAAATAAAATCAAGGAAAAATTTCTTCCCAGTTTGAATAAAATAATCCCTCCCAAAAATTAAATTCAAATCACAAGACAATAATCAAATTGCAAAAATTAACCCATTCAAAATTAGAAATCAATCTAAGAGATAAATTAAAACAATAAAAGGAAAATAGAGTTTTTAGATAAAGAATAAAATGAAACCCCCTCAAATAAAAGGAAAACTTCCCAAATTTAAATATTCTCTCAAAAATAAGAAAGCCCTAACTCAAACTAAAATTGTTTTCTATTTACAAGATGCCCTAATCTCATTTTATTCTTCTCTTATTTTCTTTGTTGTTTTCTACTTTGTTGCAGGTTAGGGTTTGAATGGTGGGGAAGCCATGGAAGAAGCTTCCATTTCTTCCCACGGAGGTAAATACCATAGAGTTGATAACAAGGATCTAAGTGTAAATATAGACATTTTTTTTGAATATATATATACATACTACATTGAATAACTGACAGATTTATCATGTTGAACAGGGGTTAAGGAAGAGGAAGGGACGACGGTGGCGGTGTCGGATGATCCAAGAGGGTGCGGTGCAGTGTTGGGTCAGTGGTGGTAGGCGATGGGCGGTTGGGGTATCTTCCAGCGGAGGAGCTGTTAAAAGGGGTTTAAGGGGGTGAGGGGCGGTGTGGCCGTAGAAGTCTTAGTGGGTTGGGGGTGTGGGATGGGAGGCGAAGCCTCCACCCACACCCACAGGTGCGCCACCCCACACCCCATAATGTTTGCGTTAAAGGGGACTATGGGCACTACGGCCCACAGTCCATTCTATCTATATATATATTTGATTCAAACTCAGAACTATAAAATATGCAGTCCCTCCACCGTCTTAGAACCTGCAGTATATATTTTTGCTGGATACTAACTGTGTATCATTTAATAAATATTTGTATATATTTATATATACTTAGATGTATATTCATTGCATGTCTAAAATAACACAGAAAAGTCATATTTTCTACTTTGACAAAACTATAAATATATACTATATATACTTGTATATATATATATCTTTTTATATATATATGTATATATATATAAATAGAAGTGTATCTATATATATATATATATTATAGACAACAAATAAATTAATTCCTGTATTTTTTATAAATCACAGCCTATGCACAAAAAAACAATAAGCTATATATATATATTTTCTAAATAATAAAATAGCCAAGTGTGTTTGTATACCTATATATACATATAAATCTGTATATATACGTATGAATATATGAATACACATTTCCCTTATCTTCACATACAGTGCTT
Organism: Cunninghamia lanceolata; assembly: GCA_027924645.1. Lineage (NCBI taxonomy): Eukaryota > Viridiplantae > Streptophyta > Pinopsida > Cupressales > Cupressaceae > Cunninghamia > Cunninghamia lanceolata. The sequence goes on from BSBN01001480.1 coordinate 610,731, forward strand.
CTAAATCAGAATGCTACCTTGCAGGTTTAAACATAGGATGAATCAACAACACTTTTTTTTTTTAGCATAAATGTACATAATTAACTCTATATATATATTTTCTTTTTCCTCTTTTTTTTGGAAAGAAGTATACAAGATAGAAAATGCATTTTAGTCTAACTTTTTCTTTCTTTCCAACAACAACAAATACAGTGGAACTTTCAAACACAAATATATAACAAATCTCAAGTTTTCTCTTTCTTGTTTTAAAATACATTCCATATAACAGCACAAATATATATTTTTTTTGAAGGGACAAATCATGGCAGTAGCAAAAATATATTTCCACATGCATTTCACAAAATATGAAATCCCTCTTAGAGAACAACAACATTTACTAAAATCACAAGATTATTTCTCATACAACATTTAATACAGCCATCCCCATGGCAAAATATCTTGACAACTTTTACAAAAATAAAATACAATAAGGCCACAATGGCCATGGCTTCAATAGCCAATAAAAATACTACTAAGCCACCCAAAATGAGCTCCACAACAACTCCATTTCTTCACTCAAGACCTTCAAATAAACACAACCAAAAGAAGAACAACCCAGCCAATTCGAAAATGCCCTCCTCCCTACCATAGACATGCAAGTGGGTCACCCCCGAGCTAGGAAGGTAGGGATTCACACAGGTGCAACATTCCACAACAAGAATCAAACCCAACAACACAAAACAGCCCCAAGGTTTAACACAAAACTCAACTCATGATAATGAGTTTGATGAGGGTAGGGAATTGACCCTCAACTTCAAAGGCCACCCAAATGATGAAGTACCAATCTCATGGCCTCAAGCCAAAAATCTTCAAAACCACAACTCTCAAATATCACAAATAATCTCCATGGCACTCTTGCCATTTAACATATACTCCACAACAATGAGAAGCCCTCAAGGCATAAATATCACAATATGGGAGTGACCTCAAGGAGGTTCCTTTCCCCTACCCAAACAAGTTGAGCATTACCTCCAATGGAGGTGCTCTCACCATACTCCCATCCCACACAAAAATAATGAAGACAACAATAACCAAAAACACAACACAACACAATAAATAAGCAAGGGTGTAGAAAACAAGGTTTAAGAGGCTTACCTTCAAAGCTCTATAATGGAAGCACGTTTGGTAAAGAGCTCCAAGCTTTCCCAAACCTTCCAATCTCTAAGAATTCCTCCAACTTTCCCAAATTCCCCAAAAATAGAAGGAAACTCCCAAAATGCAAGAACCCCACACTCCTCAACAAGAGGAGATATTATAGGCCATCAATTTGGCCTTGAGGAATGAGAAGGTGACACTTGTCACCTTCTCCTTCCTCCTCCAATGCCACTTGCAAGGGAGAGGAAGTGTGAGGGTGACAAGTGTCACCTTCCAATTCCATCTTAAACCTCACCTTATCCACTTGTGCTCTCACACATGTGTGAGTGGACAAGTGGTGAGGTGGCATTCCCACTCAAACCTCCAAGAGGATAAAGGATGCCATATGGCATCCTCTTATTCTCTCAAAGAGCCATTTCCCTCCTAGATGCTCTCACACGTGTGTGAGAGTCTTGGAGAAAGCTCCCACACACTTGGGAGTCTTGGAGACCTCCCAAGTCCTCCTTGGGAAAGGATTCCCAAACTTTGGGAAGGGAGATGAATCTTTCCCAAAGCATGACTCATCTCCCACCTTCCCTAATTCAAATTTCGTCACTTTGACTAAACCATAGTTTAGAGTGACCAAAAGTGAGTTAATCCAAGGGTTAGATAGTCCAAGTTGACCCTAGACCCATGGGTAACCACCTAGGGTAACTTTTGGGACACTAAGGTTCACAAAGGGGGTTATAAATCCACTTTAAATGGCCTCAAAAATAAAAATAAATACCAAGTGGTGTAAGTCAATTAAAAATTATACAACACTCAATATTAATTAATTAAAACAAAGGGTACTATGGCCAAAATAATAAAATTAAATCAAGCACTTAAATCAACATTCAAATTCAAACGTGATCTTTATCCCTCTTGGGAATGGATCAGTTTTACAGGGAATAACATAGTGTGAATTCTACCTCCAATTTCCCATGGCTTGGGAATGTAAAACTTGCACATCTCAATCAAGTGTAAATCATGTCATGATAATCATAGCCAAAGGAACTGGAATTAAATTCACGCCATAGAATACAAGAATAATCCTCAATAACATATTCTGAATTAAACTGCATTTTTCAATCACATGTCAAAAAGTCAACACCACATAAATAACTAGAATCTCATCACAAGGCATCATCAAATATATATATATCTCGTATGTTGAATCACAAAATAGTATCAAATATGTTCCAATCAAATCACATATGTCTAATCAATGTCCTATCAAAATCAGGAGATATAATCAAGTCTGCATAATGAAACCATAGTCTCTAAAAAGTCTGATAATGTCATCAACTGAAAAGAATAACGATCAAAATAAGGAAGGTAAAATAATCAGCCTCACATCCTCCCCCCCTAAGACTAAACTTCCTCTTGGAAGTCATCAAAAAGGTGAGGATAGAGTGCCCTCAAACTAGTTGCATCCTCCCAATTTGCTATGACCTCATCATTACGATCCCACTGGATCCTAACCTGGTCCAACTCTCAACCTTGAAGGCCCAGTCCAGTACATGAGATAAATCAGATATATATCACCTCAAAACATAAATATGAAAGACATCGTGGATACGTGACAAGCTAGGTGGCACGCTAGACGATAGGCAACTAGTCCTATCCACTCCAAAATCTCAAAGGGTCCTACAAACCATGGTGCGAGCTTAGAGCCCTTTCCATAATGAATAGGACTCTTGTGTGGCTGCACTCTAATGAATACCTTGTCACCCATAGAGAAGCTCCAATCAGTCCTCTTCGCATCGGCATACTTCTTCTGTCTATCCTATGCCTCATGTAACCTCTGTCTAATCAGTGTGACCTACTGCTCCATATCTTGAACTAGCTCTGGACCAATGGTAACTCTATCCTCTATCTGATCCCAACTCAATGGTGTCCTGCATGGTCTGCCGTATAAAGCCTGAATGGAAGGCATACCCAACGAACTATGATGCCCATTATTGTAGACAAACTCAGCCAGATACAGATACTTCTCCCATCTAGATTGATGGTCCATAACATACATCCGAAGCATGTCCTCCAACACTTGATTCACCTGCTCTGTCTGTCCATCTGTCTTGAGATGATAAGCAGAGCTAAAGTTTAGTTGTGTGCCCAATGCTTGCTGTAAGGCTCTCCAGAATGTTGAAGTGAAAACTAGATCTCTATCTGAAATGATGCGGTGAGGTACTCCATGTAATCTCACAATATCATCTAAGAATACCTTGGCCACTGCTGACGCATTGTACGTCGTGCGTACAGGTGAGAAATGTGCCACCTTGGTCAACTTGTCGACTGTCACCATGATGGTATCATGGTGACATGAAGACATAGGAAGACCAATAATAAAATCCATGGAAATGGTGTCCCATTTCCACTCAGGTATATCATGTGGGTATAGAAGACCCGTTGGATGCTGATGCTTGGCCTTGACCCTCTGACATCAAGGCATCAAGCAACAAACTCTACTATATCTCGTCTCATACCCGCCCAATGGTACATCTGTCGTAGGTCGGCATGCATCTTCTTCACCCTCGGATGTGCCGCATATGGTGCTCTATGAGCCTCTGATAACACTACAGTATGTAGGTCACTTGTGCAGGGTACATAGATGCATTGTCGATGACGAAGTAACCCATTTGCCTCAAGTGAATACCCTGCAAACTTGCCCACAAGGGCCATCTGTGAACTAATCTCCTGCTACACCTCAAGAAACCACTCATCCTCTGGCAGATGCCAAATAATATGACTTCTCAAGTCCACACTTAGAGTCAAGGTCAAGAGCTCGTGGCACCTCTGACTCAATGCATTAGCAACCACGTTCTCTTTCTCTTTGATGTAGTGGACATCAAAGTCATACTCACAGAGGAACTCCATCCAACGCCACTGACAGGTGTTCAGATTCAGCTGTGTAAAGATATACTGAACGTTGTGGTGATTTGAATGGAGCTCAAAGCAATGGCCCAATAAGAAATGCCTCCAACAAACTAGAGCATGAACCACTGCCGCTAACTCCAAGTCATGTGTGGGGTAGTTCAGCTCATGAGTCTTGAGCTTTCGTGACTCATACGTGATTGCTCTACCACCCTGCATAAGTACAGCTCCCAATCCCTCAAGTGATGCATCTGTGCAAACCATAAAATCTGCTATAGGATCAGGAACTGCTAAAATGGGAGTGCTAGTAAGATGCTCCTTGAGGACCCCGAAGGCTCTCTCACACTGCTCAGTCTCGAAAACTCTTCCCTTTCCGTTGAAGGGAAGTGATGGGGTGCGCTATCTGAGAAAAACCCTAAAAAAAATGACGGTAATAACCAGCCAACCCCATAAAACTCCCGACCTCTGTCACACTAGTGGGTGCTAGCCAATCCCTGATAGCCCTAATCTTCGATGGATCTACTGAGATTCCATTGCCAGATAGGATATGCCCTAGATACTGAACCTCTGTCCTGAAAAATGCACACTTCACCAAGTTCCCATAAAGATTCTACTCTCTCAAACACTGTAGAACCTGATGAAGGTGCTCCTCATGCTCATCCTCGGTCTGTGAATAGATCAAAATGTCATCGAGGAAAATGATCATGAACCGATCTAAAGAGGTATGGAACACCCCGTTCATGAGACTCATGAACATTGCAGGGGCATTCGTCAAGGCGAAGGGAACCACCATGAACTCATAGTGGCCATATTGAGTTTGGAAGGCGGTCTTATGGATTTCCACCTCTATGATATGTAGCTGATGATAATCGGACTTCAGGTCTATCTTAGAGAACACCCTGGCTCCCTGCATCTGATCGAAAAGATCATCAATCCTGGGCAGATGATAACGGTTCTTCATCATCACCTTATTCAACTGTCTGTAGTCCATGCATAGATGAAGAGACCCATCCTTCTTCTTCATGAAGATGACATGAGCGCCCCAAGGTGAAACGCTCGGTCCGATGTGCCTCTTCTCGAGCAAGTCCTCCAACTGTAACTTGAGCTCTATGAGCTCGTGTGTGGTCATCCTGTAGGGTGCACGAGACACTGGCTTGGCACCCAGCACTAAGTCTATGTGAAAGTCTACCTCACGTCGGGGTGGCATCCTTGGTAACTCTTCTAGAAACACATCGGAAAACTCTCTAAGGATGGGATGATCATCCAAAGATGCCTCAGGCTTGTCATCTAATCTGTCACTCACTGTGATGGCAAACATCTGACATCCCTTCCGCATGCAGCACTTAAGCTGCTGAGCGGATATCATACGCACTGCTGTGGGCTTCTGCATGCCCATAATCTCAACTGATGTACTGTGGTCTTTTAAACAGCTGATCACCTTTTGGTGACAATCTAGCTTGGCTCAATGAGCTGCAAGCCAATCCATACCCAACACCACATCGTAGGATCCTAATGTCATGACTCTAAGGTCACATACTATGGTAAAGGGTCCCAAAGTAATCTCACAGTCGTGGACTAAGGCATCTACTTTCAACTTAGCCCCTGAGGCCAACTCAACCACCCACTTATCACCCTGCCTAGAGGCCACCAACCTGCAACACTCCACTAATAATGGAGATATGAATGAGTCCGTAGCACCAAAATCAAAGAGAATAGAAATGGGGTTACCCCAAATCATGCCTGACGTCTCAATCACTGACACTTGAAAATCAACCTGGCAGTTATCAATCGCCTCGAGCATACGGTGGGATCCACCCACATCACCAATAGTCTACTCGGATCCTCCTGCATGAGGCTGTCCCCCTGCTGTAAAACCCTATGGACACTCTCTAGCTAGGTGTGCTACTCCACAGCAAACATAACAAGGGCCCCTAGCCTGTACCTGTCCAGTATGAGTCCTACTCAACTGCTACTGCCCTGATCTACTAGTAGACCCCTATGAGACCCTATAAGACTGTTGTGACCTCGCAGGTCTCGCAGGTGGTCCGTGCTGATTCTGATCTCTGCGTGGGCCCTATTGCTGCCAACCTCTATTATATCCCCCATGTGCCCTTTGTTGTGTCCTAGCTCTCTGCTGCTATTGTAGCTGTTGCTATTGTGGGGGTCTAGGAGGTAAGGGTGCAGAACTAAATCCTCCCCTATGAGGTGGCTATGATGGTATGTGGAAACTCTATTGATGTTACTGCTGTCCATGATCCTGAAACTGAGGGCGTGAACTCTGCCCTCATCCCTGAATCTCCTCAGTGATAGATGCCTTCTCGACAGCATCACTCAAAGTATGGGGGTTTGCCATACGAATAGGCCCTGCTATACTGTGGTTTAGTCCTTTAATAAACTTATGCATGAGGAGTTTCTCATAATGAGATATCTGCATATCGGGATAACTCGGTAAATCTACCCTCATACTGTGCCATTGTAAGTCCCCTCCACTGAGAGTGTCTAAAGAAAGGTGACGCTTGCACTCCTCAGTGCGCCACCAGGTAGCTGCTGCATGTCATAACAGGTGTACTGCTACATGGGCCTTTGTGTTGTCCTCGTAAGGACGCAACATGAAGCATCTGTCTAAACTGATGAGCCAGACCTCTGCCTTAGCTCCCTCTGTGGTCCTGATAAATGTAGGAGGGTTCAACCTCAATATATCCCTAATGGGATCTTCTCTGTCTCTATGCCTCCTAATAGGCTCATCTGTGCAATAGTCATAAGGTCTATGAACAATGTGCTCTACTTGTACTGCCTCATCATACCTAGCATGATGTGAAGGGCTCCTTCTACAGGCCCTGTTGGCTGAACCAACCTCCTCTACCATTGTCTCTGGTACCTCAACATAAGGCTCCACACATGGTGCCCCTCACGGGCTCAACACGGGGCTCCACATGTGGCTCAACACGGGACTCAGCTCGTGGCTCCACGCGTGGCTCCTCTCACGGATCCTCACGGGGCTCGACACATGGCTCAATGCACTGCTCAACATGTGGCTCTACGCGTGGCTCTGCTACGGCTGGTGGAAGCCTATCTAAAATTGCCTGTAAATCTTGTAATATCTATGGCCCAATATCTGGTAGGGCCAGAGGTGCCTGCGGTACTAGTAAGTCTAGCTGTGGCTGTGGGACTGGCTGATCTGGTCCCTTAGCTGAAGAGTCAGTGTGCACCTCAGCGGGTGGAGTGTGGCAGGATTGCACTCACCGAACTTGTCGGGGAGGAATCCTATAAAAATGAAGTAACCACAAATTAATCAAAGTTGCAGAAATAATAATGTGCCCAAAACAAGCCTAGTGTTTAAACCTAGTTCTGATACCAAATGTCATGCCCGCATTACCCATGTGGTCTTTTCACACAACACACGTGTCATGTCCACATTTGCCATGTGGTCATGACATGAACTACGAAAACCTCTTCTACCTATCCCTAGGAACCCCCTCGCACGCGTCTACGTGCTCGGTGGCAATACGCATAAGGCGTAAACATGTCAATATAACCGCGATGGTGAAAGTTGTCTAGAGGGTATGTGACACGTAGTGTGTCGCTTCTAGGGTTAGATTGATTTTAATCTGAACCCTAAGTCTCCTAGGTGAAGATGATTTCGCCAGTATCAAACCCTAACTTAACTCAGATCGAAAAGTGATTAAGTAAAACAATGGCAAGGTGGCACGTGATTAAAGTGGAACGATAGATTTAAAATAAATAAAACATCGCATAAAATAAACCCTAGGAATCTAGCAAAATTTCGACAGCATAACATATTATCGATAATCGAAATAAAATTTTTAAAATAAATCATCAATAAGGGATTAAATAAATTTTAAGAATAAAAATTAAATTAAAACTTAAGAACAAATTCAAAACGATAGAAATAAAATAATAAAATAAAATTTAGTGATAGAACGTTAGATAAATCCAAAGGAAGAGTTGAGTCCATTATTAAGTATAATTCCGGCATTATGTTTAATAACTAACTTGAATATTTAAAATAGGAGGGGGAAGAGTTTAAATAACTCATCCCGTAAAATAAATATAAAATAGATAATCAACTAGAAAAAAAACCGCTAAGGTAAAATAAAATCAAGGGAAAATTTCTTCCCAGTTTGAATAAAATAATCCCTCCCAAAAATTAAATTCAAATCACAAGACAATAATCAAATTGCAAAAATTAACCCATTCAAAATTAGAAATCAATCTAAGAGATAAATTAAAACAATAAAAGGAAAATAGAGTTTTTCGATAAAGAATAAAATGAAACCCCCTCAAATAAAACAAAACTTCCCAAATTTAAATATCCTCTCAAAAATAAGAAAGCCCTAACTCAAACTAAAATTGTTTTCTATTTACAAGATGCCTTAATCTCATTTTATTCTTCTCTTATTTTCTTTGTTGCCTTCTACTTTGCTACAGGTTAGGGTTTGAATGGTGGGGAAGCCATGGAAGAGGCTTCCATTTCCTCCCACGGAGGTAAATACCACAGAGTTGATAAGAAGGATCTAAGTGTAAATATATACATTATATATATATATACTACATTGAATAACAGGTAGATTTATCATGTTGAACAGGGGTTAAGGAAGAGGAGGGGATGACGGCAGCGGTGTCGGATGAGCCAAGAGGGTGCGGCGCAGTGTTGGGTCGACGGTGGCAGGCAACGGGCGGCCGGGGTATCTGTCGGCTGAGGAGCTGTTAAAAGGGGTTTAAGGGGGTGAGGGGCGATGTGGCTGCGGAAGTCTTAGTGGGTTGGGGGTTTGGGATGGGAGGCGGAGCCTCCACCTACACCTGTGGGTGTGGTGTGGGTGGAGGCTCCGCCTCCCACCCCACACCCCATAAGGTTTGTGTTAAAGGGGACTATGGACGCTACGGCCCACAGTCTGATCTATATATATATATATTGATTCAAACTCAGAACTATAAAATATGCAGTCCCTCCACCGTCTTAGAACCTGCAGTATATATTTCTGCTGGATACTAACTGTGTATCGTTTAATAAATATTTGTATATATATATATACATAATATATGTATATATAAATATATAGATATATATATATATATATGTATATATATACACAATATATGTATATATAAATATATAGATATATATATGTATATATATACATAATATATGTATATATATATATATATATATATATATATATATATATATATATATATATATATATATATATATATATATATATATATATATATATATATATATATATATATATATACTTAGATGTATATTCACTGCATGTCTAAAATAACACAAAAAAGTCATATTTTCTACTTTGACAGAACTATAAATATATACTGTATATACTTGTATATATATATATACATATATATCTATATATATATATATCTCTCTATATATATGTATATATATTGTGAAGGGTAAATCGGATTAATCAAATCAATGAATAAACATCCCAATACATCTATGAAAAGTGAAAGTAAAAGATTGATTTAAAATAAAACTAAGAACAATACTTACAACCTTTTACCTATCTTCTTCCATAGTTTGCCTATCAGCTCTTGATCTTGATAAATGCGAAGCCTTAAGAAGCGTGTGCTCCCTTGCTTGTTGAAGATGACAAGAGTAGAATGGCAATGATACTTGTTTGTATTTGAAGATGAGCTTCAAACACAAACGTGAGAGGATGAATATGAAGTGCTATGAAGTGCCAAAGGCACGCCTGTATCTCTGCAGCATAAGTTTGCTCAAACGATGGATTATATGAAATGAAGAGAAGAAAGTGGTATTTATAGAAAAAGGTGAGCAAAGATCAATGGTTGAGAAGAAAAGAGAAGATCAATGGAGGAGGATTGTTGAGGAACGTGCAACAAATGGAAGGACACATGTCATTTGAAAAGCAGCTTTGTGGAGTTAACTCCTCTCTTGATGAGGATGAGATTTGATTTTCTTAAATTAGAATTTAATTTTCTAATTTAAGAGAAAGTTTTCTTTAAAGATGCTTTAAAACTGCTTTTGCTTTTGTATGACAAGAGGAAAGTATTTTTAGAAGATAAGAATAATTTTTTTGAAGATAAGAATGCATAATTAAATAAAAAGATTTATTTAATTATTTTGTAGATAATTGAGAGGAATAAATAAAATATAGAAATATATTTTATTTTGTGGATATTTTTGAAGAATAAAATAAAATATAAAAGTATATTTTATTTATTGGATACTTAAGATTTTATTTAAATAAAATTTGCATTTTATTTAAATTTGGAAGAATAAAAGGTTTTAATTAAATAATTAAAATTATTTAATTATTTAGAAGAATGGAGTAGATGAATTTAATTAATTAAATAAAATGTAATTTATTTAATTAAATGAGAGGGGATGAATCAAATAAATAAATAAATTTATTTATTTATTGATAGAGGAATGTGAAGAATGAAATAAATATTTAAAATATTTATTAAGTAGAGTCATGCCATTTTTAGGTGTATACATTTTGCCCCTCTTTGATGCAATGTGTTTTATCACATTGTTTCAAAGAATAAGAATTTCGACAGTGATACATGCCCCAGTTTGCCCCTGGTACAAGTTTAATGACAGGATGCCCCCTCATGAGATTGGATGGGGAGACAGCAGAAGGCATGAGACGGACAATCTCGCGATGAAGAAGGTTGATAGGAGAAGAAATGGTTGGATGCAGAAGAAAGAGGTGAATGATATGTGATGCAAGATAAAATCATGACACACACAAGCAAGCAAGCAAGAATGCACAAATGATACAAGAACAAACAAGGTATTGCCCCGGTCAAGCGGTAAACCAATGATATAGATTGATGATGTTTGGTGTCAGGAATGAAGCATGTCGTATAAGACTCCGGATCTGGTTTCGATAATGCAATATCCTATCTAAGACATTTGATATGATAACAATATACAATAGTGTTGTCATGGCGGGGAACGATATATCCCTAGAGCAACACGATAGGCGTGGAAAAGATATATCCCACTAATAGTTATGATTTATTGATATGGTTTATGACAAGATTAGGATCAAGACCACTGATTGTGAGTGGATCATTTGACAAGATTGACTAACATGATTGGTATGGATTAACGATAGACTTGCATTTGGATCATTGTTCAAATTGACTAGACAAGGATGAAAGATATGATGATAGATAGAAATTTGATTTCATAGAAGAATGACTCGACAGAAGAAATCACAAGCTTTTCTTTGTAAACATTGATACGCTGTATAGAATTTTATTGCATGGGATATGGATATGGATACGGATATGGATATGGATATTTGTCATCTTGATATTGCAAGTCTTTTACTTTCATCATTGGGCACTTTTTTTGGTATTTTTCACTTTTTGAAATGTTGGAAGGAAGTACAAGCATCGATGTATAATTAAACCGAGATGACTTGAGCATTCCTTACATGGATTTTGATATAGCAAGTTGATACAAGCATCTAGTCAAACTTGAATCTAGATGACCTGAGTACTTCTTACGTTTCAACAGACAAAGATTGCCGCTTTTCATGTTTAGACCTTGAAGTCCTCGATGATCTTTTGCTAATCATGTCATTAGACAAAAGTCGTCACATTACTAAAGTTTAATCCACAAGCAGCAGACAAAGAAAAAGATTATGCCCCCATCATAGCATCTCTAGCTTTTGGCATCCTTGAGTAGCATAGGAAGACATAATGACAAAAATCCAAGACTTTGTTAAGTTAACCTATTCACAAAAGCATTCTTGTATTAGATGTGTCTTTTTGCCATAATTGATATAGAATTAGCTTGAGTGTTTCGGTATGGTGCTCTGCTTTGGACAGGTTGAGGCTTTGTGCCAAGAATTTTGTTTGAGGAAGCTTGTTTTTGTTGCGCTTGCATGCCTGGTGAAAGGGTGTGGACACAGACGGATAGAGGGATAGACAACAAGACACGGGATGGATGGGAAGAGAGCCTCGGGGGTGCATTGATAATGGCCTTGCCTATGTGATAGCTCAGAGGTGACGTAGTTCGGGAAGAACCCTGATGGACCTAAGATATGGATCAGATGAGACACGATATGGAATAGATATGGATTAGGTATGGAACAGGTAACATTGATGACAGAGGCCATGCTAGGCTGACACTATGGACAGGATACTGGACAAGAATTTTGGATAGCCTTAATGCTAGATACTAATGACAAGGGAAACACCATGGATAGGTAGATGGATGGGCGATAGGGGATCAATGGTAGGGTAGGTAGAAGGAAACAAGGATGTGATTTCCAAGGACCATGTTGCATAAGAAAAACATGCCCCATTGTAGGTAGAATACGTAGGAGTTTTCATGACAATGTTTAAGACAAAGGAGGAGGATGAGAGGATAATGAAGGATTTGCGTGGTTTGGAAAGATAAGGTATGTCAAGAGACATCTACAACACTTGTCAACATTGTGCCCCCAATCTTTATCAAGATCAAAAATAGAGGAATGGAAGATTTAGGATGGACAGACTGGACAGTATAGGTATGTGATGGATAGAATCATAAGATAGGAAATGGTAGGAGAGAAGGTGATATGTTGATGAGACAAGGTGCCCCCAAGTGTAGGTGACATAGAAGATCAACTTACACATGACGCCTGTTTTCCAGGTTTTCATCATGGTACTTATCCAAGGCGCCTGTTTGCCAAGTTTTCACCATTGGATGAAGGGATTTCTCTTTACTTTTTTTTTTATGAATATTTAGATAGGAGAAGGTGGGTATGGAGGAGAGACTCAAGTATCTAATTCCTTGAAAGGTGATAGTCCCGCTAGATAGATGCTGTCGAATGGACCATGTCAAGTGTTCTCATAGATGTTGGTAGGGGATTGCATGAAAGTGAGATATGAGTATGTAGATAGTGGATTATGGAAGGTGCAATAGTAGATGATGATGCGGAATATAGAAGGAATTATCCAAAGATGGAAGGAATGTTTATGCAAAAGCATGGACCATAGGATGAGGAAGATATGTAGGATAGTAGTGGAAGGGAGGGGAGATGGAGTTATATGGAAGTGTTGTGGAATGGAAGGGAACCATGACCAATGGTTGCACACATTGTGATAAACATTGAAGCTTATGATGGGAAGGTGGCGTAGGAAGCAATGAAGATTTTTGCTTGGTGGATGAGTGATTTAAGTATTTAGGGACCCACATAGACTTAGTATTTTTTTTATTTTTGCATGTCTTGTGGGATGGAGGAATTGGATACTTTTGGATGGAATGGGAGAAAGTGAATGGTTGGAATTCCTGAGAGGTGGATGCCTCATGTAATTTTAGGGCTTTTTGCTTGGGTACCCAAACTATTTTTCTTTTAGATTTTACTTGTGAAGGTATGGACTTGGGTATATGTGGTGTTTGTGTAGCTTCAGAGGTAATTAGTTGTTGCTTAGGGACCCACACATTTTTCAGTTTGGCATTGAGGTGTATGGGTGTATGCAGCTTTTGATATGGATAATTCTTAGATTCTTTGCTTTTGTATCCTAGGTCATGAGGACGCTTAGGATTTTTGACTTGGGAGGTAGAGGCATCAAAATTTTTGTTGTTGAATTCTCTTGGGATGGTGGAAGTGGGGTAGGTGGAAGCTCTTTGTTTAGACAACATGTGTATTTGTTGGCCATGATTGGGAATGTTAGAGGATTTACAGATGGATGGATAAGGTGTTGGAGAAGTGGTGGTAAAATGTATGGAGGGATGTTAGGATTTGGGAGTAGCGGAGGTAGATTGGATGGTGGAAGGTGTATGGTCACATGCTTTTGACAAATGTAGGATGATGGAGGTGGAATGGCGACATATGCTGTGGGGATATGATAGGGTTTGTGATGGAAAGTAGTAGACTTAGGAGGAGTGGAGGAGGTACCAACATCTTGAGATTGCTCACCTTGGGGTGTGTATCCAAGGCCGTATGAAGGTGGAGGAACATTGACATGGATAGGTTCCAAAATACCTTGTTCATGAAGGCCTAAGCCTTTACCTTGATAGTTCATATTCTGGAGTATGCGGTGGACCATGGGATTATGTATAGGTGCACTAGCAGCGAGTTCCTTATTGGATGAGGAAGGCGAGATAGCGGATAATAGTTGTTGGTGTTCTAAGGAAGAACATTCATGCATGAAGGTAGTAAACCCAAGGATATAAGACGATGGATTTGTAGCTTGGTCAATAATGGATGGTGAAGGATCACTAGAATCTTGATCATCATTATGCTCTTTAGGATCTAAGTTATTGGGTTGATCATTCATGTGCACTTGGGAGGCAAGTGTCTCATCAGAGGAAGCGGAAGTTGTTAGATCATGGATGGGACTAGATGTAAGAGGGATAGAAGTAATGGAGGTTTCTTGCTCATGAAGGGGTATGGGATCAAGTTGTTCATGGACATCATCTTCATAAAAGGTAGTATCTGGATCATAGAGAAGGTATAGATTATGAACAGGTTGGAATTGGATCTCTTTCCCATGTATAGGATCAAGTTGCTCATGGATAGACTCTTCATAGGTATTATCTTGATCATGGAAGAGATAAAGGTTATGAATGGTTTGAAATTGGATGGGGGTATTTTGATCTTGATTTAGACAAAGGGTGGATATTTCCACATCCTCTAAGGTGTGCTCTTGACATAGCTCTTGGTCTTCTTGAATGGAAGTGGATAGCTCTTGGATAGATTCTTGGTTGACAACATGGATGTTCAATGGACTTTGACTTTGGTTCATGGTAGGAGGTTCTTCGATAAGCTCAAGCGTTTGCAGATGACATGAAGGTGTTGTAAGATTTGACATGGGATTGGAAGAATCTTTGGTAAGGTCAAGGACTAGAATTTGGGGACATGGTTGATTCTCTGCTAGTAGCCCTTAGATCACATCATTGGTAGGTGTATGGATAGGTGAATGAGGGGATTTAGCTTTGTCTCTAGCTTTTCTCTAGTTGTATAAATTTGGAAAAAATCTTTCCGACCACTCATTTGATTCTTTTTTGGTCATGCATTTAGAGTTTGAGGAACTAGATGGTGGTGTTGGTGTAGAACCGGTATGTTTTGGAATATGTGTCTTAGAAGGTGGCGAAGGAGGACTAGTAGACAGGGTGGTATATGATTTCTGACTTGAGGTGGTGCTTACCTTGTCATGAGTATGGGAAAAGGATATACGATTTTGGGGCGAGGCATAGCTAGTACTGACACATTCAACTTGCAAGATTGCCGTTTCTTGTTGTAAGACTTGGACTTGTTGAGAAATTGCTATACAATTTTGGGGTGAGGGATCTAAGCTTATTTGCAATTGCAGGTATTGGAGTTTTTGACCAATATATTCTAATTGGTTTGCCATTGACATAAGACTGGAAAAGCTTACTGGTTTGGATGCACAAAAACAAATGCGCCAGAACAGAGTATAAATGTGCTACAAGTCGAGTCAGATGCACCACAGGTCATGGCAAATGCACAATTCTAGCTTTTGTCTTGTTTTCTTAGAATTTTGGAAAATTTTGAAACATTTTTTGAGATTTTTCTATTTTTTTGGTTTGAAACTTGGTGTTTTTGAGAATTCTGATGTTCAATTAAGGGAAAGACATAGCAAACACATAGAAGTTTTCATGATTTTTATCTTTTGTTATTTTTTTTGTATTTTTTGGACTATTTTGACTCAAAACAAGTACAACCTAGGCTGGATATGACAATATTTGTTGAATCCTCTAGCTGTGCCACTCAAAGCATGTAGCTCCAGGATCTAGTAGCACTGGCTCCCCTCCACGGCACTCACTTCTCACGCATACCAGATCTGGGTTTCCTTAAGCTCGTACCCCCATTAAACTTTAGGATTGTCCCTGCTACCTCTACTAAAAGTCACTTGAATCAAGGACGCTTCAAGGGCTTCGCCCTTTGCATCAACAAATAGGGGTTTTTGGCTTGCTACACAATTGGTTCTTAGTCAGGGAAACCGTTTGAGTGGTTACACGTGCGGCGGCACTACTCTCTGTTATGGAGTCTCCCAATCTCAAAGGGTTACGCCTTAGAGGGTTTTGGGGGAGGTTGGCCATCAGTGTAACACAACAGCACTCATTGCTTGAGGTTTTCACCTCAAGCACAATTTATTTTAAGTGGCTTAGTAGGGCTTGGCTTTAGCCTATTACCACTCAGGGTCGTTCCCACTTGGACAGGTGTGTATCCAAGGGTAGGCCCCCCTAAAGGTTTAACAAATAGAATGACAAGTCTGGCACTTTGGTCACCAAGTTAAGGGGAGATCATAAGCCTATTGTCATTCGCAAGCACATAATACAATGGTTAATCCAACCTAGTTAAAATTAGAAAAACTAAATGGGCTAATCTACTTGTGCACTCACACAATTGTTAACTTGGAAGTGATTAAGACATAGCAATGTTTATTTTCCCATTTGTTAACTTGGAAGTGATTAAGACATAGCAATGTTTATTTTCCTATTTGTAAATATAGCAGTGATCTAATTAGGAAAATAATCAACAATGCAAAGATAGCAAATGGGTCCAATTACTTTCTTCCTAGTTATGAGCTATGCGGAAGTTGTATGTGATACACTTGGTTACTTTTCCCTTAATTAATCTAAGTGAGCTAGGCAAAGCATCTAAATGATCTAATCCAGCCACTAACCTTGCAAAAATGACTGTTAGCTCAAACACCTAAAATTAGAAACCCCAAAAACAAAAAGCAGAATTAGATGCACCGCAGTGCAGTCTGAATGCGCAGAAATAGATAGTGCATGCGGCGTTTTACATATGCGCAAAGACAGAAGGTAAATGCGCCAGAAAATGATGCAAATGCGTTAAATGGTAAATGCGCCGTAAAATAGAGTGAAAGCACCGATTGGAGAGGTATATGTGTAATATTGACAAATGCGGCGTTTTATAGAGTAAATGCACCAAAAGACAGGGTATATGTGCCAAATGACTCTGTCAAAAACCTGTACGACACCTGTACGGAACTTGTCTACAATAAAACTCAGATTTTGATTAGAAAAGGGGCAAGGGCCCCACGATGGGTGCCAAAATGTGAGGGGGGAAATAGGTTAATTAAAAACAATAATATAAAACCCAAACACTAATGAAATCTAAAGATACAAAGGATTTTAATAACAACAAAGTGATACTTACACCTCTTACCTTGCGTCTTCCATTATTCACCTATCTTTCTTTGATCTTGGTGATGAAGCCCTCAGAAGTTATTGCTCCCTTGCTTGTTGAAGATGACAAAGACAGAATGGCTGTGATAGTTTGTGTGGATGAAGATGAGCTTCAACACACTTAAAATGGATGCTATGAGGTACTTTAGGAAGTGGGGTGCCAAAGGCGCGCTTGTATTCCTGCAGTGTAAGTTTGCACAAATGAGAGATATATAATGAAGAGAAGAAGGTTGTATTTATAGAGATGTGTAGAAGAAGACAATGGTTGAGAAGAAAAGCGAAGATCAATGGAGGATTGTTGAGGAACGTGCAACAAATAGAAGAAAGACATGTGTCATTCAAAAAGAAGTTATGTTGAGTTAACTGCTTTGTTGATGAGGATGAGATTTGTTTTTCTTAAATTAGAATTTGTTTTTCTAATTTAAGAGCAAGTTTGCTTTAAAGATGCTTTAAAACTGCTTTTGCTTTTGCAACTCAGCTTTTTCTTTTTATATGACAAGAGGAATATATTTTTAGAAGATAAGAATGATTTTTGAAGATAAGAAAGCATAATTAAATAAATAGATTTATTTAATTATTTGTAGATAATTTGGAGGAAAATAAAATATTAAATATATTTTATTTTGTGGAGATTTAAGATTTTATTTAAATAAAATTTGCATTTTATTTAAATTTGGAAGAATAAAAGATTTTAATTAAATAATTAAAATTATTTAATTATTTAGAAGAATGTAGTTGATGCAAATGAATTTAATTAATTAAATAAATGTAATTTATTTAATTAAATGAGAGGAGATGAATCAAATAAATAAATAAATTTATTTATTTATTGATAGAGGAATGTGAAGATGAAATAAATATTTAAAATATTTATTTAAGTAGAGTCATGCCAATTTTAGGTGTGTATATATATATATATATAAATAGAAGTGTATCTATATATATTATAGACAACAAATAAAGTAATTCCTGTATTTTTTATAAATCACAGCCTATGCACAAAAAAATAATAAGCTAGATATATATATTTTTTCTAAATAATAAAACAGCCAAGTGTGTTTATATACCTATGTATACATATAAATCTGTATATATACGTATGAATATATGAATACACATTTCCCTTATCTTCACATACAATGCCTCTAAATCAGAATGCTAACTTGCGGGTTTAAACATAGGATGAATCAACAACACTTTTTTTTGAGCATAAATGTACATAATTAACTCTCTCTCTATATATTTTCTTTTTCCTCTTTTTTTTTGAAAGAAGTATACAAGATAGAAAATGCATTTTAGTCTAATTTTTGCTTTCTTTCCAACAACAACAAATACGGTGGAACTTTCAAACACAAACATATAACAAATCTCAAGTTTTCTCTTTCTTGTTTTAAAATACATTCCATATAATAGCACACAGATATATATTTTTTTTGAAGGGACAAATCATGGCAGTAACAAAAATATATTTCCACATGCATTTCACAAAATATGAACTCCCTCTTAGAGAACAACAACATTTACTAAAATCACAAGATTATTTCTCATACAACATTTAATACAGCCATTCCCATGGCAAAATATCTTGACAACTTTTACAAAAATAAAATACAATAAGGCCACAATGGCCATGGCTTCAATAGCCAATAAAAATACTACTGAGCCACCCAAAATGAGCTCCACAACAACTCCATTTCTTCACTCAAGACCTGCAAATAAACACCACCAAAAGAAGAACAACCCAACCACTTTGAATATGCCCTCCTCCCCACCATAGACCCACAAGCGGGTCACCCTCGAGCTAGGGAGGTAGTGAATCACACAAGTGCAACATTCCACAACAAGAATCAAACCCAACAACACAAAACAACCCCAAGGTTTAACACAAAACTCAACTCATGATAATGAGTTTGATGAGGGTAGGGAATGGACCCCTCAACTTCAAAGGCCACCCAAATGATGAAGTACCAATCTCATGGCCTCAAGCCAAAAATTTCCAAAACCACAACTCTCAAATATCACAAATAATCTACATGGCACTCTTGCCATTTAAAATATACTCCACAACAATGAGAAGCCCTCAAGGCATAAATATCACAATATGGGAGTGACCTCAAGGAGGTTCCTTTCCTCTACCCAAACAAGTTGAGCATTACCTCCAATGGAGGTGCTCTCACCATACTCCCATCCCACACAAAAATAACGAAGACGACAATAACCAAAAACACAACACAACACAATAAATAAGCAAGGGTGTAGAAAACAAGGTTTAAGAGGCTTACATTCAAAGCCCTTTAATGGAAGCACATTTGGTGAAGAGCTCCATGCTTTCCCAAACCTTCCAATCTCCAAGAATTCCTCCAACTTTCCCAAATTCCCCCAAAATAGAAGGAAACTTCCCAAATGCAAGAACCCCACACTCCTCAACAAGAGGAGATATTATAGGCCATCAACTTGTCATCTTCTCCTTCCTCCTCCAATGCCATTTGCAAGGGAGAGGAAGTGTGAGGGTGTCAAGTGTCACCCTTCAATTCCATCTCAAACCCCACCTTATCCACTTGTGCTCTCACACATGTGTGAGAGGACAAGTGGTGAGGTGGCATTCCCACTCAAACCTCCAAGAGGATAAGGGATGCCATATGGCATCCTCTTATTCTTTCAAAGAGCCATCTCCCTCCAAGATGCTCTCACACGTGTGTGAGAGTCTTGGAGGAGGCTCCCACACACTTGGGAGTCTTGGAGACCTCCCAAGTCCTCCTTGGGAAATGATTCCCAAACTTTGGGAAGGGAGATGAGTCTTTCCCAAAGCATGACTCATCTCCCACCTTCCCTAATTTCAAATTTCGTCACTTTGACTAAACCATAGTTTAGAGTGACCAAAAGTGAGTTAATCCAAGGGTTAGATAGTCCAAGTTGACCCTAGACCCATGGGTAACCACCTAGGGTAACTTTTGGGACACTAAGGTTCACAAAGGGGGTTATAAATCCACTTTAAATGGCCTCAAAAATAAAAACAAATACCAAGTGGTGTAAGTCAATTAAAAATTATACAACACTCAATATTAATTAATTAAAACAAAGGGTACTATGGCCAAAATAATAAAATTAAATCAAGCACTTAAATCAACATTCAAATTCAAACGTGATCCTTATCCCTCTTGGGAATGGATCGGTTTTACAGGGAATAACATAGTGTGAATTCTACCTCCAATTTCCTGTGGCTTGGGAATGTAAAACGTGCACATCTCGATCAAGTGTAAATCATGTCATGATAATCATAGCCGAAGCAACTGGAATTAAATTCATGCCATAGAATGCAAGAATAATCCTCAATAACATATTCTGAATTAAACTGCATTTTTCAATCACATGTCAAAAAGTCAACACCACATAAATAACTAGAATCTCATCACAAGGCATCATCAAATATATATATCTCATATGTCATGTTGACTTTTTCTTCTGAATCAGCATTAGGGTTTGCCACTTCTAATGCACAGGCAGATTCAGCCAACTAAATACAGGAGGTTGTGTGAGCTGCCTCCCCTTCACTTCTGGTTCTGCCGCACCAAGGGGGGTATCCCTATAACTCAAGATGTAACCTTGACTAGCTCAAAGATAGAAAGATCTAACTTGACAACAACAGGCAGAATACTCTCATGTATGGACCAAGATCTGTATGATAGATCACAAGGCTGGCAACATTCTTGGACATGATGTCTGGTTGGGTATGAGAGCATGCAGGGGGTTCCTAATCCTACTCCTACAACTAACAGGTGGAAGTATGAAATGGTTTAGTTTGAATTTTGGATGCAAAGCTGGACATGGTGTATAACCTCAACACAGAGCTAGATTGGTGCCTATCCAGGGCTTGGAGTCGGTAGACATACACCTGTGAATGATCAGCATGAATAGCTAAAACTGGATTTCAGGGGGATACACATGATATCTGCCTTACAGATATCTCCCAATAAAGAGTGTTAAGCTGTCTATACTTATGGCATCCCTATTGCAGTAAGAAAGATACATGCAAAACTAGAGACAGAATCAACATAACACATGCAAACACAGCATTATTCATATAAGATTAACCATGAAATCGGTGGATTCATGCCAAATCGTACAACAGGAGATACATAAACTCACAAGTTTTGCTGCACAGAGCAACCAAAACCAGTTGTATCTTATTATTGAGCCAAAATGTCCAGTTTTCAACAACCAAAAATGAGTAACACTTCCTGCTTATAACAGCCAGGTAGTGTACCACAGCAATTAATTACATGGTTGACCAAAAATCCCGCTAGATACATAGTATCAGAAAAATGGCGCTCAACGCATTACCAGATTGGCGCCCAAACATGAATGCAGCAGGTAGGGGAGGAGACATGAAGAAACCTCGAGCCCTGCGCCACTGTCCGTTGATGTACACCTTCAATCAGGTACCAGATCCGTCCATACCTTTGCAACCTTCGCCATTAATGGCGCACCAACCCGCGGCCTCGGGAAAACGTCAAACTGTGCATCGCAACCATTTCCCGCCAAGATTCATCGTCATGATATTTCAAATATGCAGGATATCAATTATCCCACATGCACCCCGCGGCGACCTTTTCAACACTTTATATACTAGGTCGCGAGCATATATGATGTCGGTGCTTTTGCTCCCGATGACACTAGTATAAACCTTCATCATCATCCTCCAGCAGCATGATATCCTGTTGCTTGAAAAATCATCTTGACGTCAGCATCATCATCACAATATCACCTGCATGATAATCGCCTTCATCGGCACAACCTGATCCATCGGAGGAAGATCCTCCTGCTTAGCCGATACCAAAAGTCTGGCCGATGAACATCCTGATGACGTCGTCGTCATATCCTGCTGATGTCATCAGCATATCTGCCTACTGCGCACCTCCTCATATTTGGATGACGTCATCGTCATATTCGCAACATTGGGGGATCTTCATAAGATGAGTAATGTTAGAACTATGACCCCCCGGACCTTGATGACGTCACCACCACATGTCGGCATCAGGATGATATTCAGAAGATAACCGGATATTTGGAAATATCATCCTGATGCACAAATATCATGCTGCACTGTAGCTCCGCTATAAGATCGGGGTGATAGATGAATATGCCAGATATTTGAAAAGATCACCCCCCACTAGATAATGCACGAAGCCGGCAGGCGGATATCTCCCTTCGGAAATATCATGATGCAGACAGGCAGAAAAGCGGATATCACCCTGACGTAAGAATGACGTTAGCATCATCAGGATGATAAAACAACGAATCATGAAGTGATACAACAACATCAGGATGATATTGACTAAGATCATCCTGACGTCCAAAATATGATGACCACGATGAAAAATCGGGTCACACTTAGAACTTTACAGCAACATCATCAGGATGATCTTAACAAAGATCACCCGATGTTAAAACATCACCCCAGCGAAAGATCATGCAGGTAGACAATATGATGACCCTCGCAAGCAACACGGCGATAACTGGAAATATGATCATGATGATGACGATGACCCTTAAGAAAAAATAGGCCGGGTTGAACAACTTAGAAAATGACCCCCTCGGAAGATCGGGGTGACATCATCATCATAAAAGGGCAGGGTGATAATTGGAAGATCACCGGATATTTGAAAAATCACCCTCTGCAAGAAAATTAAGGCACATTGTAGCTCATCAGCAGGATCGGGATGATGCTGACCACCATCGAAGAAAACATGATGATGATGACCTCCTCAGGAAAATATGATGCTGCAGCTGAAAAATGCTGAGGAGGTCCAACACTTAGAACATTTTTTAGGAAGGTGCCTGCATGAAAATTGCTCAAAAACTGTCAGTCAATTCAGGCACTAATACTGGCTCTGTCTGGGGACGTGCAGGTGCAAGACTGCAGTGAGAACCCCAGATCTCTGGGATGCAGACCAGTCCCTTATCCATTGGGCACAGAGTCAAATACTGCACCGACCTGCATCACCAAACACACTTGATGGCCTAAGGCCACCAAGAAAAGAAAAACATGTATCTCCCTTTGTCAAATATCTTGTTTTCATCTGCATGCACTGGGTCAAGCTTGGAGATACTACAGAGATCCACCCACAAACAAATCTTGTCATCTGCATATTCAACCCTCTGATTTGGCTTGTCATTATCACCCCTGTGCAGATAACCTTCAACATCATGTGACATGTGGGTGCAGAATGTACCAGGCAATGCATACTCAAATGGTATAGAACACAGGTTATCATCTGTATCATCATCATGCATTGCAACATGATCTCCTAGCTGGACTGCAAATAGGAAACACTCAGAGTCCACCACACAACTAGGAAGATCAGGGCTCATTGTATTATATGCTGGCACATCAAAAGAAAAGCTTTCAAAATCACAATTGTGCACATCATGTACACAACAATCAGCAGCACCAGGCTGGAAAAGATCAGGCTCTGGCATCTCTTTCAAATCAGGCACATTTTCACAGTCACTTACCTGATGTATGTTGTTTCCTCTTTCATCAGGATGAGAAACAGAATCCAAATGAAAAACAATGTCTAGATCCTCACCATACTCAAATAAATCCTCATCACCATATGTGTAAAAGATGGGTGATCCAGGTACATCAGCTTGATCATAGTATGCCATTTGTTCATGGGCAGCAGAACATGCATCTTCATCACCAATGGATTCCCTTTGTGGAGGAGTATCAGCTTGTGTGTCATAAACAAAACAGCCATCAAATGAAAAATAATCATGCTCTGAACCAGCACTTGTTTTAATCTCTGACTGCTCTTCACGATCCCCATGTGTTTGAAAAGAAGTCAATGGGTCACACATAGGACTGTTTCTCTGTTTGCTTATATCTTCTCTGTCTTGAGTACAATACTCACAATTATCTCCACAGGTCCATTCCAAAAGTTGTTCATTGCTGTCCACAACCTCGCTATTGTTTTCATGGTCAGATGCCTCATCATTGCAATGGGAATCCTCATTAGTCCTTTCACTAGCACCTTCAATATTCATCTTTTCATCTTCACATGATGCCTTAATTATTTGGTCATTTGCAGCTTCACAACGATTTTTCACACCAAGGCCTGGGGACAGGGGTTTCAGCAGGTACACATTTCTGATTTTTTCTATCTTTTCTATGAACCTGTATGCCATCTGCATACTTGTCACCTTGAAATCCCTCAATATTGCACTAAAGCCCTCCTCAAAAGCTTTAAAGAATATGCCAACACAGGCTGAAATATCAGGTCTGAAGACTTCTGGGATCTGTGAAAGGGCTATTGCAAACCTATGACTGAAATCAACACATGGCTCTTCATCTTATTTTCTGATTCTCATCAATTCTGCAACAAGATCAGCCGGTTCTTTTGCAAATTCTTCCTTGAAACAGTCAGCAAGCTCATCCCAACAGGCAAAGGATTTCTTTGGAAAGCTCAAATACCAGTCTTTTGCTTTTGCATCAAAGGACCTAACAAAAAACCTCATCCACATATCCTCATCTCTGAATGAATATTTTCCCATAAAACTGTGAAAATTTTGGATATGTGCACTCCCATCACATACATTGTGACCACTAAATCTAGGCATCTGACAGTATATCCTAGCAGGCATAGTTTCTACTTTATAATCCACCCATGACAAATCCAGTTGGTCATACAAAGGATCAAAAGGGCTAAGAAGAGGTTTAGCCTTCTGATTGGCAGACACAACAGGGTTACTACTTTTTAACTGGGCCTGCTCAGCCTCTAAGAATATCAACCTATTTCTTATCTCTTCTATTCTTTTATTCGACATTTCACCACTGAGTATGGGATAATTCATACTTGGATTCATAAAAATCTTACTCTTAGACATCCTTTGTCTATCTAAGACCTAAGGCTTCCCCTGGCATCTAACTTATGCAGCAAAACAACAAATATAAAGGGGAAGGAACAAGGTACCTTTTCTCATACAGATGCAGAAAAATGAACAACACATTTTTGTCACATCACATACATCCATCTTTCATGTGCATTCAGATCTTTTTTGTAGAGTCGCCACCTCTCCAGAGAGGACAAAATTTTCAATAGCTGAAAGCTACTTTTCCAGGTTCATTCCACCAGCAGAGCATCATTTTGTTGGTGACTCAAATGGGCCACAAGATATAACACTTTTTCATCGATTTTACTCCCCAGCAGAGTCGCCATTTTGTTGACTTTTTCTTCTGAATCAGCATTAGGGTTTGCCACTTCTAATGCACAAGCAGATTCAGCCAACTAAATACAGGAGGTTGCGTGAGCTGCCTCCCCTTCACTTCTGGTTCTGTCGCACCAAGGGGGGTATCCCTATAACTCAAGATGTAACCTTGACTAGCTCAAAGATAGAAAGATCTAACTTGACAACAACAGGCAGAATACTCTCATGTATGGACCAAGATCTGTATGATAGATCATAAGGCTGGCAACATTCTTGGACATGATGTCTGGTTGGGTATGAGAGCATGCAGGGGGTTCCTAATCCTACTCCTACAACTAACAGGTGGAAGTATGAAATGGTTTAGTTTGAATTTTGGATGCAAAGCTGGACATGGTGTATAACCTCAACACAGAGCTAGATTGGTGCCTATCCAGGGCTTGGAGTCGGTAGACATACACCTGTGAATGATCAGCATGAATAGCTAAAACTGGATTTTAGGGGGATACACATGATATCTGCCTTACAGATATCTCCCAATAAAGAGTGTTAAGCTGTCTATACTTATGGCATCCCTATTGCAGTAAGAAAGATACATGCAAAACTGGAGACAGAATCAGCATAACACATGCAAACACAGCATTATTCATATAAGATTAACCATGAAATCG
Organism: Cunninghamia lanceolata; assembly: GCA_027924645.1. Taxonomy (NCBI): domain Eukaryota; kingdom Viridiplantae; phylum Streptophyta; class Pinopsida; order Cupressales; family Cupressaceae; genus Cunninghamia; species Cunninghamia lanceolata. The sequence goes on from BSBN01001480.1 coordinate 636,834, forward strand.
GTGGATTCATGCCAAATCGTACAACAGGAGATACATAAACTCACAAGTTTTGCTGCACAGAGCAACCAAAACCAGTTGTATCTTATTACAGAGCCAAAATGTCCAGTTTTCAACAACCAAAAATGAGTAACACTTCCTGCTTATAACAGCCAGGTAGTGTACCACAGCAATTAACTACATGGTTGACCAAAAATCCCGCCAGATACACAGTATCAGAAAAATGGTGCTCAACGCATTACCAGATTGGCGCCCAAACATGAATGCAGCAGGTAGGGGAGGAGACAGGAAGAAACCTTGAGCTCTGCGCCACTGTCCGTTGATGTACACCTTCAATCGGGTACCAGATCCGTCCATACCTCTGCAACCTTCGCCATTAATGGCGCACCAACCCGCGGCCTCGGGAAAACGTCAAACTGTGCATCGCAACCATTTCCCGCCAAGATTCATCGTCATGATATTTCAAATATGCAGGATATCAATTATCCCACATGCACCCCGCGGTGACCTTTTCAACACTTTATATACTAGGTCGCGAGCATATATGATGTCGGTGCTTTTGCTCCCGACGACACTAGTATAAACCTTCATCATCATCCTCCAGCAGCATGATATCCTGTTGCTTGAAAAATCATCCTTACGTCAGCATCATCATCGCAATATCACCTGCATGATAATCGCCTTCATCAGCACAACCTGATCCATCGGAGGAAGATCCTCCTACTTAGCCGATACCAAAAGTCTGGCCGATGAACATCCTGATGACGTCATCGTCATATCCTGCTGATGTCATCAGCATTTCTGCCTACTGCGCACCTCCTCATATTTGGATGACGTCATCGTCATATTCGCAACATTGGGGGATCTTCATAAGATGAGTAATGTTAGAAATATGACCCCCCGGACCTTGATGACATCACCACCACATGTCGGCATCAGGATGATATTCGGAAGATAACCAGATATTTGGAAATATCATCCTGATGCACAAATATCATGCTGCACTGTAGCTCCGCTATAAGATCGGGGTGATAGATGAATATGCCAGATATTTGAAAAGATCACCCCCCACTAGATAATGCACGAAGCCAGCAGGCGGATATCTCCCTTCGGAAATATCATGATGCAGACAGGCAGAAAAGCGGATATCACCCTGACGTAAGAATGACGTCAGCATCATCAGGATGATAAAACAACGAATCATGAAGTGATACAACAACATCAGGATGATATTGACTAAGATCATCCTGACGTCCAAAATATGATGACCACGATGAAAAATCGAGTCACACTTAGAACTTTACAGCAACATCATCAGGATGATCTTAACAAAGATCACTCGATGTTAAAATATCACCCCAGCGAAAGATCATGCAGGTAGACAATATGATGACCCTCGCAAGCAACACGGCGATAACTGGAAATATGATCATGATGATGACGACGACCCTTAAGAAAAAATAGGCCGGGTTGAACAACTTAGAAAATGACCCCCTCGGAAGATCGGGGTGACATCATCATCATAAAAGGGCAGGGTGATAATTGGAAGATCACCGGATATTTGAAAAATCACCCTCCGCAAGAAAATTAAGGCACATTGTAGCTCATCAGCAGGATCGGGATGATGCTGACCACCATCGAAGAAAACATGATGATGATGACCTCCTCAGGAAAATATGATGCTGCAGCTGAAAAACGCTGAGGAGGTCCAACACTTAGAACATTTTTAAGGAAGGTGCCTGCATGAAAATTGCTCAAAAACTGTCAGTCAATTCAGGCACTAACATGTCGAATCACAAAATAGTATCAAATATGATCCAATCAAATCACATATGTCTAATCAATGTCCTTTCAAAATTAGGAGATATAATCAAGTCTGTATAATGAAACCATAGTCTCTAAAAAGTCTGATAATATTATCAACTAAAAAGCATAATGATCAAAATAAGGAAGGTAAAATAATCAGCCTCACAAAATGAATCTTGGTACAAAAAGTGAGCCTCAGATCACATATCAAGTTGAATCATTGACATCAACAAAACAAGAAGCCTTTCTGAATTTCTTCAAACAAAGAAGAATCAACTTTGCATGGACTTACATTGATATGCTTGGGCTGTATATCGCTCTCATAGTTCATCACCTTGCAGTATATGTGTAATCAATGTCCTATCAAAATTCCTGGGATGTGAAACTAGTAAGATAGAAATTGCAAAAGATGCATCCACAAATAACATTAATTGTCAAAGCAAAATTGAAGAAACTTCTGGACGTAGGATTTATTCGACTAATAGACTATCCCCAATGGGTGTCGAATCTGGTACCTATGAAAAAAGTGATTGGGGGCATCTGTTGTTGTACTGACTTTCAAGATCTTAACAAAGCTTTTTCCTAAGAATGATTTCCCTCTTCCTAACATCGACATGATCGTAGATCTCACTGCTGGACACGAAATGCTATCCCTCGTGGACAGGTTTTTAGGATATAACTAAATCAAGATAGCTGAGGAAGACCAACATAAGACATCATTCATAGCACCATCTAGGGAACTTATTGTTGGGTTGTGATGCCTTACGAATTAAAGAATGCAAGAGCAACATATCAAAGAGCAGTGATAGTCATCTTTCACGATTTTTTTCACAAGATAATAGAAGACTATGTAGATGACCTTTTGGCAAAATAAAAAACAAGAGCAGAACATCTATATGTGATACCACAGATCTTTGATCGACTGGAAAAGTATAATGTACAACTCAATCCTAAAAAGTGTGTTTTTGGGGTAACCTCTGGGAAACTCCTAGGATACATAGTGTCATGAAGAGGGAGAGAGGTAGATCTGAACAAAGTCAAAGCTATAATGGAGATGCCTCCTCCTTCGACACTTAAACAACTCAAAATTCTACAAGGTAAGTTACAATCCATTCGTCGATTCATAGTGCAACTCGCTAATAAATGCCAGCCATTCCAACATCTGCTTATAAAGAACACAACTTTTTAGTGGGATAATAATTGTCAGTTGGCCTTCAAACAATTAAAGAAATATCTTGCCAATCCACCAGTTCTCATGCCACCAAGACTAGGACAACCTCTTCTCCTCTACATATCAGTAACAAAAACAACAATTGGAGCTTTATTGGCACAACATGATGAGTAGGGAAAAGAGAGAGCCATCTATTACATTAGTCACACATTGATAGCATATGAGATTAATTATTCACAAATTGAGTAATCATGTTTGGTAGTAGTCTTTTCATCACAAAAGTTAAAGCACTATATGCTTAGTCACAAAACCAAGCTCATTGCAAAAATTGACCCGTTAAAATATCTGCTAAGCAAAGCTGCTCTCATTGGAAGAATAGTAAAGTGGGTAATTGTCTTGAGTGAATTTGACATTGAGTACACAGAATGAAAAGCCATCAAAGGGTAGGTTATCTCCGATCAATTAGCAGACACTCCTATGCCAGCTAAACATCCTTTGTTGTCTGAGTTTCTAGATGAATCCACACTGACAGTTGCATCGACAAAAAACACTTCGAAAATGTATTTTGATGGGTCATATACTCATCATGGCTTGGGGGTAGGTCTCCTATTTGTCACACCTCAAGGAGATAGAATCCCTAGGTCATATAAAATAACATTCCCATGTACCAACAATATAGCTGAATACAAGGCCCTCATCATAGGGCTTTGGATGGCAATCAAATGGAAAATAGAGACGTTGATAGTATATGGTGATTCGCAGTTGGTTATCCAACAAGTCAATGACAAATACAAAACAAAAGATGATAAGCTCCTACCATATAAGAGAATGGTCGATGACTTCAAGGATTACTTCAATGACATTCATTTTGAACAAGTTCCGAGGCTTAACAATAAAGTGGCTGATGCAATGGCCACCATTGGGTCATTGGTAGATATGAAAAAAGATAGCAAGAGATGTGAATTCTTGGTGGAAGAGCTTCAAATCCCTGCTTATGATGTTTCGCAATCAGAACTTGTATGTGACATTGTTGGTCCTTTGTCCCCATGGTACCAAGAAATCTATTTATACCTTCATGATAACACCCTTCCACCCAACCTGACATCTACCCAATGATGGACCTTCATTCATTGATCATCCCGTTTCACCATCATTGTTGATACTTTATACTGAAGGAGTCTCGACGGTACTCTTTTGAGATGTCTTGATGCTAGGGAGGCTGAGACAACCTTGCATGAAGTACATGAGGGTATCTGTGGGGCGCATTATAGTGGACTGACCTTAGCCAAGAAGATTCTTTGAACGGGGTACTATTGGCCGACTATGGAAAATGATGCACATGATTATGTTAAGAAATGTCTACCTTGCCAACAACATGGAGATTTAATACATGCACCATCATAGGAATTGCAACCGATCACGAATCCATGGCCCTTTTCACAGTGGGGGCTCGATCTTGTAGGGAAAATCCATCCACCCTCTTCCAATGGCCATAAGTTCATCGTCACGGCCATGGAATACTTCACTAAGTGGGTAGAAGCCCTTCCACTCACCTTTACCACTGGTGTCCAAATTTCCAAGTTCATCCAGCATTACATCATCTGTCATTATGGTATCCCACACTCCATCATCATGGATAATGGAAATCCCTTTAAGAACCAAGAAGTCTGCACCTTGTGTGACAAGTTCCATATCCAGCACTATTTCTCTACCCCGTATTATCCACAAGGTAACGATCAGGCTGAAGCTTCCAACAAAACCATTTTGCGCATCCTGAAGAAAATAGTCAATGAAGCCGGCCTCGATTGGCACCTGTAGCTTAACCTCACCCTATGGGCATACCGCACTAGTATCCATACACCCACAGGAGCCACACCCTATTCATTAGTGTTTGGTTTTGAAGCCATCCTTCCTATAAAGGTTGAGCTCCCATCTTTGCGCATCTCACTGAAGAACATTATCACTAATGAGGAATATTAGATTACACGACTAAATGAATTAGAGTTGCTAGATGAGAAATGCATAAATGCTCTGAACCATTTGTAAGCTTATCAAAATTGCCTCTAGAGAAGTTATAATAAGAAAATGAAGAGCCACAGTTTTGAAGTAGATGATCTTGTCCTTATGGAGAATTAGAAGAACATGCAGGATCGCCCTAAGAAAGGAAAGTTCAAACCTAATTGGCTGGGGCCCTTCATTGTCACAGCTAGTTATAGATCGGGAGCCTATCAACTATCCACACCTGAGGGGCAGCCTCTGGAGGAACCTATGAACATCATGCACTTGAATAAATTCTAGGCATGACCCATCAAATATCCCAAGTCAAAAAAAATCAAAAAATCAAAAAAATAAAAAATTTGAAAAAATCAAGAAAAATTGAGTGCAATAAAGTCGTCCAATGGTGAAAATCACTCCAGTGACACCATGGATAAGTACCATGGTGAAAACCTATTTTAGGTGCCATGTGTAGCAGCTGATCTTACCATCTAATAAAATCCCTCTATGCACCTATAACCATCTATCATGCCATCATTGCATAATCATCCATCCCATTTACATACCATAGCTTGGAGTTTGAAGCATTTTTGGTCATCCCACCCTCATCTGCTTTCATAAAGCCCACCCACAAATAAAATCCTGGAGACAGTATCCTTATATGCTCTTGAGAGTTGGAAATCATATCAAAATACAAAAAAATCACAACATTCCAAAAATCCCAAAAATAATCATAACATTCAAAAAAACTCAAAAACATCAAAATATCCCCTCAAAATATAAAAAAATCAAAATATTATAAAAAAAACATCCAAGTAATAAATGTACCCACAAACATCATCAACCTGCATCTTCTTCCATCCACAACCACTCAAAACCATCCTTCTATCCATGAGCCATCCCCACATCATCACGTCCAACCAGAACTACATATTCATCTCGCCCGCATCTTTTAAGGACCTTGATCCCATGGATACAGGTATGTAGGCAGTCTGGAATACGAAGAAAGTATCCAATACTTAGGTCCACAAGATGCACCCATTCAACCTAGTTGGATGGTCCAGATCGATCAAACTTACCTTGCAAAGCAAACTAAGCATCAACATCATCCTTAAAATGCAAAAATTGTCAATCAACAAGTCAAACCTCATCATCACAAATAGCTAGCTATCTGCTTGGTTATCCTTTTTAACATCTACATCCAACAGCCTTATCAACACATTCTAGCCTTAACGAATATATCATTCCTACAATAGGTAAAATTTATTTATCCTTAATCATCATCATCCTTATCTTATCTAAACATCTCTTGGCAAGAAATACCTGGCTGTGGTCTTGCTCGTGATTGATCTTGTTGATTCTTGATTTTTTCTATCTTGAGCCTCATTTTTAGGGATACTCGAAAGTTTCCTTGATCTCATCATATCTTGGTATGTGGACGAGGACACCTAGAATGGAGCATAGTCATTGTTTTGTATGTTGAGTTTGTAGGATGGTTTCCTTACCTCTAAGAACGGTATTCATATCTTGATAATGATGTGTCAGTTCTAGCATATTTCTCTCTTGGGACATTTAAGCACAAATCTCTCCTTTTATGTTTCCAAGAGGTTATGTTATGAGTCCCCTTCCATCATCTAGTCAAGGTTGTGCTATCTTATGGGTCTAGGTACTTATCCCTTTGCTTGTAAGTCCAGTCCATGCAAAAATAGGATAATAATCAGTACTTTGGTCCTATCATACCTTTGTGCACTCTATCCTATTTTGCTATAATAAACCTAGAAATTCTCTCAATGTTATCATGTAAGTACTAATCCTAGCTCAGTCCCCCCATCTAGGTTTTTCATCCATCTAACTTCTTTTCTGTTTAACATGTCTTGTCTACCCCCCCAACATGAGTCCCTCAATGACGTGGTGTCTACTAATTTAGTTTTCCTTTCATTTTCCCTATACCTATCCCTATTCATCCTTTTCCCTATCCTTTCCCCAATCTTGTCACCTAGGGTTTGACATAATCTAAATTATATCATGACATATTTTCCATTCCATCACATTGCATTTACATTTTATTTATTATATGAATTATCATTATTACATTGTCACTTGCATTACATTTAGGTACATTTCCATTTAGATTTTGCATACCATATATCATCACATTTTGCATATACAAGAAAGGAAAACATTGCATAAATCATATACTAGGCATGGCATCCATAACATCATGAAACATAACATCATCATATAAATCATTAGCATGCAAATATTTGTCCATATCATAAACCATCATAAGTCAAATGCATCCATTTCCATAGTCCAACATAACATCCATAGGAAACATTTTAGATCACAATCATTTTGCATACATAAAACAAAGCAAGTAACACAATACATTTATCATCATCCATAAAGCATTTTGCATGAGATAAACATAAGCACATAAACACATCATAACCACAGCATATATGTCACCAAAATCATCTCATATATATATCATCATTGCAAAAAAAAAAGTACATCGCTCATATATACATCAAAAATATGTCATAATGCCTCCAAGGGCCAAAATGATACAACATCAAAAAATTGTCAGCCCTAGCCTGATGATTCTCTCTCTAATTGAGTCAGAGATCCCCCTGGACCCTGTGGTGGCTGTGAAGGCTATGATACTTGTGGCACCACCTGCTTAGATAGTGGTTGATGGACAGACTGCATCAATCTCAACCTATGTGAACCTGACATCCCAGATCGACTCCGCTGACTAAAGCTGGGAAGTCACTGCTCCTGAGGAACAGCTATGCAGTAAGCTGCATAATAGTAGTCTGCTCGAGCTGCCTGCTGTGATGACCATCTCTACTCCTCTACCAACTGATCCTGCACCTGTATCAACTGAATCTACAATTGCACTATCTGTGCTATGCTCCCTCCAACAGCTAACCCCTGCAACATGGAAACCTCAGCCTATAGTCCCAAAACCTGGCTAGTCAAACTAGCCACCTGATTCTCTGCTACCTAACGCAACCCTCTCTATGTCCCACTCTACTATCAAAGCTATAACTTGTGCTTGCAAAGCACCGCTCTGACCATCCCTGCTGCCTCCATCTATAACTGTTGATAATCCCTAGAGCTAGGCTAACTCCTGATCTTGTCTCTGCAAGGTATCCTCATAACTTGCTATCCAAGTACATAGGGTAGCCAACTCTGTCTCCTCATCATCCCCTCAGCCTCTCTGCCATGATACCTATCTCTCTTCTGGGACATCCTCTCCTCCTCTTGAGCTACCTGCCCCTGGGGTCCCAAAGCCACTAACTAATACCTGCTGCTGGCCAGTTGGTCTCACCTACTGAACCGTGGGCCTCCCCTGTTGTGGTGGCCTAAGAGGTGGTGTTGACCCCCTCTGACCTAGTTGTATCAATATCCTACCAGAAGATAATGGTCTCCTTTGTGCATGCTGTGGTGATGGTCCTCTCAGTGGTGCCATCGGTCCTCTCTGCAGTGGCCCTCTCTATGGTGGTACCTACCTAATCCTGCCACCCTGATCTCTCCCACCCTATCCTCTACCATCTCTCCCTCTACCAGCCCTCCTCACCAAACTACCTACTCCTCCTATGTCATCATCATCATCATCATCCGCTCCCTCCTCCACCGTCATGTTTGGCTAGGCCTCCGGATCTGTCAATCGGTTGGGCCGCCACACGGACCACCATCTATCATAGTTGAGTGTAGTACTCGCATCGACAATGGTACTCCTCTAGTCCCACTACTGTAGCTGTAAAGCATCAAAATTAGCAATGGCTACCTGAGGCACTATTAGGGGAGGCCATCTCTTGTCTCTCACCATCTATCCAAAAATGGCCATCACTTGTGGTAAATCCTGCCGTAGACCAAACTGTCTCATAACACGCAAGGGGATGTATCTGTCTATGGTCTAATCACCTCACCCCATGATGTATCATGTCTGAATGGCATAAGGAAGTTGCTCATCCTCATTCAACCACTACTCACACCAATGTATGGCCTGTATACCATCCATGTCACCTCATCCAGTAATCGCCACCAGTACCTCACCATCACTGTATATGAGTGCTTAACTATCCTCGGTATATGAATACATAAGCCTCAAAAGGCTGTCGGTGCAATACTCCCAATGGATGTGTGATCAAAATATGCTCAAATGCCCAAACATGTAATAATATCACTCCTACTGATAGGGCACTATCTAAATGATACACAACTATGTGAATCTCATGATACAACTGTGTGAGTATGCAGGGACCCCAGGCAAACACAGTCCCGTGAACCACCATCTCCTCAATAACCTCTCCCTAGTCAACTGAGAATCCCTGTCCTCTCCTATCTGGCATCACCACTCCACCGATCAGAGCACAAAGAAATACGACCCAACTCCTCTCCTCAGCTGCAAGAGTCTGATGGTAACTCATCACTTGATCATCCTCTACTAACATGAACACACTTGGCACGAAGGCCCTCTCCAATGTTGGCCCTCCTCTACCCACATCATAGATCACTCATCTCCCGTGTATCAGAACCTTTAGGATCCGATAGACATCCTCTAGGGTGATGGTTATCTCACTCGTCAGCAACCAAAATGAACATGTCTCTGGTTTGAACTGCTCAATCAAAGCTGTCATTGGGGCTCTATGTGCCTGCAACACAGGCATCTCTACAGTTGTCCGCAGTCCCAAAGCACTAAACTGCACTCGTGTAGCATCATCAAACCTTGCCCAAAGTGCCATCACCTCAAGCACTTCCTCCTCCCATGATGACACAATGCCCCCATCAATTTGCATTTCATCACCCAATTCATTCCTAAGCATTCATTCTTTTCCAAAGGCTTAATTTCAAAAAAAGGTGCTAACAAAACTTGATATTGCGCTAAAATTCATTTTTGTACTGGTCCCCTAGCCAATGACGCCGACAAAAGAATTAGCTCCACTATTCCCAAAAATCGCACGATTATACAAATAGTGCTAGCCTACCTTGACTTCACGCCACTATCCCAATTGGCGCTAGTTTCCCCCAAGATCGCGCTACTACGGAAAATAGCACCGCAATCCCCCATTTTTCATGCCATAACTAAGAATGGCACCAGTCTTCCCTAAATTCATGCTAAATTAAAAAATTGTGCCTCTCCCCATAACCGCGCCATTCCTCAAAATGGTGCCAAAAACCTAGATAGCATGACTATTCAAAATCGCGCTACAACCCCCTTAGATTGCGCCATTTTCCAAAATAGCACCAATCCACTCAAATTTTGCACCACATAATGGTGCTAATCGCACTAACCTACGCATTTCCTAAGAAAATTAAATGCAAAAATGAGCAAAAATTCAAAACATGAAGAAAGGATCGACAACTCACCCGCTCGCCAGCCTCTGCCACTCGCATGTATGTCCGTACCTGCTCCGCCAGGTGTGAGTATCAAGGGAAAAGAGGTAGGTTACTACCTCCTGCCATCTCTTGCTCTCTCTTTCTCTCTGGATTTCTATTGGCTATGTGTGCAAATGATTCACCTTGGGCCCACTTTTTGCTATTTATAGCTAGCCATGTCACCTCTTTTTCATCTTTTTCTTCCCTAAGGAGCATATTAACTCCTTTTTTGCCCATTTTTCTTCCTACTGACTTGTTTTTCTATCCTACCTTTGTCTTTCACCTCCATTTCTTACCTTTTCAAGAGTTCACCCTAAATTTTTTTATTTTTTGCCTGATCTCTCGAGGGGGCATCCCTTACCCATTTTATTCCTCCTTGTAGATGGGGCAATTTTTCTTTGACCTGACGCCACTCCTTGCTAAGTCATGACGCCACATCAAAGAGGGGAAAATGTAGACACCCTAAAATGTCCTAACCATTTAATTGTCCCAATTAATTAATTAAATCCCCTTGGTCACCTATATTGAATTAATTTAATTTAATATTTATCCCCTTCTAATGTTAGCCCATATTAATTAAATAAATATTAAATATTTATTTGGTTAATATTCCCATTCACAATTCCAACTTAATCACATCCTTAATTAATTAAATAAACCCACTTTATTTAATTAATTATCCCTTTGTCACGTCTCCATAACCCAAATAAAAAATTAAAATAAATCCCTCACCTCTCACCTTATTGCAACACGTGTCACACCATTTACCCTCTACTTAATCCCTTCACATGACTTGCCAATTTAAATATTTTTATTTAAATTGGAGCTAATTATTCTCCTCCCTCCATTTGTCACATGACTACATAGTCACATGCACCTCTTAACCTTTTATTCTAATTTAAAATTCATCTCTCTTCATCTCACACTTGTCACAAAGCTAAACTTGATCCATGTATGATTAATCTCAGCCATCCATAAGCCAAAATTCAAAATCAAATCTCATCCCTCCATTTCAACCAAGCTTTTCTATAAATACAACCATCTTCTAAGCCATTTGCATCCAATCTTGAGCATATCATCACTCTGTCAAAATCATTCTTGCAACTTTGAGCTAGGGTTTAGTGATTTCAATTTGCATGAGAGCATTTCACATTTCAATCTTGTGGGTATAGCTAGAATGTTCTTGGGTACAACATTCTCAACCTTAACCATGGATTGTGGATAATCTTGAAGGTATATTGCATTGTGTTATTTGCATTTTGTTATCATTCACTTCATGTTGATTTTCATGATTTCAGGAGGAATGCCAATTTGAGGACGTAACAAATATCTACCAACACGATCAAATGATAGTTGATCAACCTCACTGGCAATAGTTGTGATGCTCTGAAAAATCTCACATCTCGAAGGGGTGAGTGTTGGCTATGTAGCTGCTGCTAGTTCCAAACGTTTTGGAAGAACTAAAAGGTTTGGACCAACTAAGGACCTCTTGTTCATGAGCGGTGCCAAATCTTCTTGTATATACTCAGGTTTGTCTACAAATCTCCCTCTCCCCTATCCAACATGTGTAGGTAAAGATGTATAATCAACATCTAAATGTAAATGGAACTCTGCATATAATTGTTTACAAAAATAAAATGGCAACTCATCCCAACCATCTAGGATAAATAAAAGGACCCACAAGTGGATCCTTGCACCTGGTGGGGGAATAGCCTCTCACTCTATCTCGTCCCCTATAAAATGGGAACACGCTGTGAACATTGTCTATTGAAGCCTGCCTAGAAATAGATGACCATTTCTCATGCCCATCAACACTCTGAGAAAGTGAAGCATAGAATTGATCAATGCTAATATCATCATAAGGGTTGTTTGATTGAATGACGTCGATCATACATGTAATCTCGTCTTGGATGGTGACCAACCTGTCTCTATTTGACAGGTTTGGGGTATTATTTATTGTTTGGTCTAGACAAATCAAGGCATTACCCAACCTTTGAATCGTCTTAGCATATAGAGTAGTTCTATCAAAAGTGCCAGGTTGATTATATTACTGAGAAGTCTAATAAGCCATGTCAAAATATCTGCATTATAATTAAAACAATAATTTAAAAAATTTAACATTTAATTAAATTGAAACTAAAATAAATTTAATTTCTAAGTTTGAAAACCAAAACCCAATTTAATAAATATAAATTACAACCAAATTTAGACCATAATTACAACCAAATTAAATCCTATAAATAAACCATAAATATGAACATTATGTATTCTACCCTAAATCCTATTTTTCTTCAAATAGTAGGTGGGGAATATATAGTTGAGAAGAATATAGTCATCATGCCATAAATATTTTAAAAACAAATTGAAAATAAAAACTTCTATTTCTAATATCACTTAACAACTTTTAAATAAATATATTTGAAATATCTAGGTCCACGAATTTTAAATATTCATATTAAAATATATACATAAGAAATTTGAAAGATGCATTGAACTCAACCAATCAATCACCCTTTGCCAAATGTCTTTATGTTTTCAATGGTGGGCCCTATCCTCTTATGTGGTTCTTATGTAGTTAGGTGAAGACTTTTCAATGAGGTGGTGGATTGAATGAATTATAGCTGCATGGATAATTCTTATTGGGCTAGTAGCTAAAGTGCTCTGAACAACCACTTATAAGTTGTATGAATCAGGACGTTATAAGTGGATGTGATTTCTTCAACAATTCCATCATTTGGTCAAATACAAGCATGGTTTTACAAACAAAGTGGTGGATATGCTCTCTAGGCCACCTCTTTTGTCCAAAATACATAGTTTGTCTTTGTTGGAGCCTTTTTCAAAAGAAGTATGTGTAGAATATTATGAGCATGATCTAAATTTCAGTGAGGTATATTAGACCTTATGCAGCAAGAAAAGTGTGGGGTATGAGCCTCATAATTACTACTACCTTCAAGAAGGTCTTCTCTACAAGGAAAGTAAGCTTTGTGTGCTAATAGAATGTAGTATTATGTTTATGAGAGAGGCACACATATCACATGTTGATGGTCATTTTAAAGTGACAAAGACAATGCATAATCTCCAATTGTATGCATATTGATCATATCTTCAAGTTGATGTTGCAAAGTTTGTTTGTGGTTGTCAATTGTGTAGTGTAAGTAAGCCCAAAAATATGAAGTTGGGGTTGTAAAAACTGTTGCCCATGCCTAAGAGACCTTGGGAGAGTGTCTCCATGAAATTTGTGAAGGTCTTCCTAGAACCAAGCATGAAAATGATTATATTTTTTTGGTTGTGGATTGTTTTATCAAAATGTGTGTTAATGGATTGCAAGAAGACAAAAACTAGGTGTGACATAGTAGAATTGTTCTTCAAACATGTGTGCATTCACTTTGGTATTCTAGAAAGTATCATATATGATATAGATGCATGCTTCTTGAGCAAGTTTTGGTGCAAGTTGTGGGAAAGAGTGGACACCAAATTGAAATGATCTATTGCTTTCCATCCCCAAATGGATGGGTAAACTAAAGTTATGAATAAAATGTTGGTACAATTGTTAAGGGGCCATAATCAAAGGTATCCCAAGGGTAGGGATGAGAATTTGGTATACATTCATCACTCAAACAATAGGGCTATTCATTCTTCAACAAAAATTTCACTATTTGAAGCTTGTTTTGGTTTTATGCCACCTAAACTAAATAAAATTTACTTGGGATAATTAGGCAAGGGGTTGGAAAAAGTGGATTCAAAGGTTGATAAGGTTAACAAATTCATTAAAAATGTAAGGAAAATACAACTTTGGGTCTAAGAGAAGTTGAAAGAGTTAGTTCAAGTACAAAAGAAGACACAATCAACATAAGGTGGAGTACAAGTTTTATGTTGGTAATAGGGTGTAGGTCTACTTGGAAAAAGAGAGACAACAATGGCCTTCACAAAAGATAAAAGCATTGAGGTATGGTCCATTTGAGATCATAGAACAAGTAGGATAGAATGTTTTCTATTTGGATTTTTTGAAGTACATGAAAATCTTCTTAGTGATCAATTTTAATAAGTTACATTTGTTCGAGCCTTCCATGTTGGATGAAGAGAAAGAAGATGTCATGTTGCCTCCATTAGATGATTTCACACCTAAGAAAATGGAGGAGCTAGAAATGACATCATTCTTGACAAGAAAGTGAGGCAAACTAGCCATGGTGAATGAGAAATATGGTTCATTAGCGAGAAAGGACCAAGTAAGGCTAAGTGGATGTCTCAAGACGATGTGAAATAAAAGTTCCCATATTTGATTGTGTCTTGAATCTTTTGGGGAACCAAAAGATCCTTAGTAAGGGAGAGGCATGATCCAAAATTTGGATCAATTGTTTAGATCTTGTAGGTCCTAAAGACAATGTCACTATGGGTATCAAGAGTTGTCAAGCAACTTGGAGATATATTTTCATTGCCAAAGAGGTTGGACAATGGAATGACATCTAAAAAATGATTTGAGGATATTTAGGATGGTCTAAAACATATTCAAGTCTTTGCATTAAAATTGATGATTTTAGAACCCACTAGAAAGACAATTTTTGTGTGTTTTCTATTTGCAATAGGAGGAAAACATGTTGAGCACTCTCCATAGAAAACTAATTACTTTGACAAGAAATACAACAGACTTCCATGTGGATGGTGAAGATTCACATAAACTTCAAAATGTTTAATTCCTATGCTAATGAAATATTTAAAACATTATGTGCTCTATTTTTTAGGTTTCTCCTTTGCACTTGTTGTGATTGCTTTTAGGACCATCTGTGTAGGTAGTTGGGCTTATTTTCTACATAAAGACACTCTCTAAATCTTTATCTAGTTATTGATTATTTTTTATGGTATTTAGGCTCTACAAGGATTCTTTTTTTCCTCCTTCAATTCCCATTTTAGAGGTTTCTATCTATGTTCATGCCTATAATGGAAAATTAAAAGCTTATAGTGCCTTTTTTCTATTCCTTGGCACCATATATGTACTCATGGTGGCCTATAAGGCTATGCATAATGTCATATGTGTTCTTGATCCCTATGTAGTGTTATTGTGAGGTTCCAAGTAGGTCAAGAAGTCAAGTTATGAAATTTTAATATCAAACTAGTATGTGCCTATTTAAAACAGTATTTATGAACTTTTAATATCAAACTAGTATGTGCCTATTTAAAACAATATTTATGAACTTTTAATATAAAATTAGTATGTGCTATAATTATATAAATATGCTTCAATTTGTGGTTTCAAATGTTACTTGATGATGCTATAAATGGTTGGCAGTCGTGCAGCTTCATTTTCGTCCAAAATTGGTGCAGGAGCACCTAGTTGATTACATGCCTATATGAGGCAATTTTTTTTGTCAATTTTGGTTTTAATGTAATAAGGTCATATTTGGACCATGTTTCATGTATGTTTGAGTCCTTGTTAAGTTGCTAGGTGGTTTGTGGGTCCTAATTGTTCAATTTTGCAAATGTTGTCTTTATTTGTAAAAATGCAAAAAAATGGAATATGAAGGGTCATCGGTTGGAAGGAAGGAATTTGAATAGTTGGAAACTAAAATGGAAGTTGGGAAATTTTGGGGGAAATTTTAAATAAGCTTGGGAAAGTCAAGGCCAAGTGGGGTTGGTTGTATTTTGAAGAAATTTAATAAAAGTAGCTTTGTTTTCTGCATTTCTGAACATTATTTTCTTGTAGTGAATTGTACAGCCTTGTATAGTCATTTCATGGTGTCAAACCAATTGGATGTGATTTAGAATTGAGTCTACTTTCTGTTTCACTTTGTCCCATTGAATTTCATTAAGATTTGAGTGTTTTAGAGCCAAATTACTGAAAACTGGTCTAAAACCCTAAGTTTTGGCATAGAAGTTGCATAGGAGTTAGGGTTTGAAAAATAACTCTTAGGTAGTGATTTAAATTGATTGGATAGGGTTTGATAGTCACCATATGATGTGTCTGGAGATTTGAACCTTGGAGTGTGAAAACCTTGTTGTGACCTAGTGAAGCAAGCATAATTAGGCCTAATTCAAAGCGTAGAAATAGAGATTTGGCCTTTGTGTTCCAAAACACCCCCACTTGAAATTGATATATGTTATAGAAGAGACAAATGGGAACTTAAATATGCTTTCAGATCTTGAATTAAGTGTCTGCTCTGAAAGTTATGGTTTAAAAGGTTGTTTCGCTGCCCACATGCTTTAAGCTCTAGAAATAGGACAGTTAGATTTTGAAGTCTCCGTACCAAAGAAAACCTAACCAAGTTTTGGATATGTTGTCAAAGATAAAAAAGGGTACTCAAAAATGTTTTCATGGTTTGGAGTAAAGGTCTGTACATGGAGATATGATGAAAAAACTAGTTTGTGAAGGCTACTAGAGGATTGAGGCCTAGAGACCAAAAACCCACCTTTTAATGATTCACAACTTGAAAGTTTTCTTTATTGGAGTTGTTACAAGATTATCTATCCATGATCTATATCAAAAACCCCCTATCACTGTTTGGCCAGGAAAAATGCCAAAAATGATTTTTTATTTATTTTTAATATCTTGTTTTCGGTCGAAACAGTTTTGGGTGGAACTATTTTGACCGAAATAGTTTTGCTTGAAACAACCTTGCCATGTATGCACAACATCACTACCACATGGTTTCACCTGAAACCTTTTTGGTCGAAACAATTCCAACCAAAAACTATGCGCTAGGAATATTTTGTCAAGGCTGAAAGTGTGACACAGGTTTGTGCTTTTACCCATTTATGCAAAATTTCATGTCATGATGACTTCATTTGATCATGAAAATGGTGATTTGAATCAATAGTTTGTGTCTAATGAAATCCATCCATGTGGATGGAGGGAAAGTGTTACTACAAAATGTTTAAGGGGCACATATATACATGTTGAGAATGCCATCTACAATTAACTTAAACTATTTTTTCTTGAGTCCCAAGATTAAAGCATATAACTTTACATAAATTATTAAATTAACATGTGCCCCACAAGTGGAACATGGATTTATGATAACTCTACCTCTCTATTAATATTGATAACTCTACCTTTATGAATGAATTTGACACATTAATGCACAACTAAAGGTACATCTCTCAAATGTTCCAACCAAGGCCTACAAAGTGGAATAGAAAACATATTGGAAGTAGCTATAACATGACATAACATAGATACTCCCTTAAATTCAGTTGTGATTGGTAGTATGAGACAACCCAAAGTATCGATCAATATCTTATTGTTCATGTTTAATGATACCCATCAATTCACATAAGGTGTTGGTTCTAAATGATTTGTTGCTAAAAAGTCTTCTATATATATGTTGTATTGATTGAAATGATCTATAAGTATATCATTAGTGAATGTATCTTTTATATTCCCAACAATATACAATGGATCATAATGGTTGCTTTGTGGGATCTTCTCATTATAAAATGGAATAAGTGGAATATGAAGATAATAATAAGATGTGGCCTTAGTTTTAATGGCTCTGACAAAAGCATGTAGATGCATAATGTATCTTTAGATTCATCATGACACTTATCTATAGCATCATTATCTTCATGTACTATGATATAATGTGCCTCAATATTAGGGGATGAATTTGTAGATATATTTCTAGTTTCTATCTAAAGGTGTTACTAAAGGGTTTCCACCATCATTAGACCAATTGACATGGATCATGTTAAATTGTCTATGAGATCTTGTACTTTATGCTTAAAATCCATGCATGATTTGCGATGTGCCCTTTGACTCTATGGAAGTTACAAAACACTTTATCATTATAGCTTCTAGGAAGATGCTTATCAAGATCCAATAAATGTATGGAAGGAAGAGTAATCAAATTAGAACTTAATTAACATTGTAGAACATCATCCAAGGATCCTTGTAGTTTGGTGATCTTCTTAGGAGAATTTTTTTTAAAGGAATGAAAAGTACAAGTAGTATCTACTTGATTAACATTTCCCTTTGAATCATTTTCCTTTGAAAAGTTGCTTGATTTTTGATATATTTTGAAGGGTATAAAGAAAATTACTTGGAGCTAATGACCTTAAAGAAATTTCTTGTTGATAGATTGGATTCAATAGTTTTCTTTTTCAACCAAAGGTGTAGAGCACCTGAAATATAAATATATATATAAAGTGGAAATTACATATAAAAGATATTACAAAATGGGATTTTAAAGATCCCAAAGTAGATCAAGCAAGTCTAGCAAAATAGAGATACCTAGGTGATCGATCTAAGAAACCCAAAACCCAAAAAAGCTCTTAAACTTTACAAATGATAAATTGAAACAACACTAGGCACTAGATAGATTGCTCGTTAATATTAATGTCCTGTTGAACAATATCTTCATTCTCGTTCTCTCCATCATCTTCTTCAACATCATCTAGAGGTGGATTCTATGGCTGAATGAGTAGCATAACAGCATCAAAGACCATAAAAGATGTAAAACCATTAAGATACTATCCACAATTGGTTTAAATAATCCCTTAACAAATATATTTTGTAATTCAAGATCATGGAAGGAAGTAAGCAATTTAGAGCATAAGGATCAAAATCTTATGATATAATCGTTAATGCACTCATTTGGTCCTTGGGCACACTCAAATAGGTTAGAAACAATAAATCTTAGGACCATATTAACTTTAAATTGTTTAAAAAACACCTTATTCAAATAATCAAATGTAATGAATGGATCCATAAGGTTGTGAAAATTACCATTCAATCACATATATCCTTTAGAGTCCTTGGAAACAACTTAGCCAATTTAGCTCATCCTCAATGTTAAAAAAAGTCTACACATACATTACACTAAAAGATCTCAAATGGGTTATTGGGTCACCTTTTTCCATTATACATTTCAATACATGATTCTACAAAGCTCATGGGTAAAGGATGTGTAACAATCTCATATGACAATTGTGTGTGTCTAGCATCCTTAAACTCATCACTATCTTATCCATTTGGTCTTGCACTCATTTCTCTACTTGATCCATCTTTTACATGAGTACATCTAGGGCAAAGGAAGGAATGATGACAAGGGAAGGTGTAGGTCCACTAGGGTGGGTATAGACATGCGTATGATTAGTATGAGGGATGGAGGAGGTAATAGGTTGGGAAAGAGAAATAAAGGTAGAAGGATAATGAAGTGTGTACATAAGCATGGATGGAGGAATAGAATAAGGTGTAGACATGGTGGAGAATGAAGTGTTAGAAGTAGGGATGACACAAATGAGAAGATTGGTGGATATGCTAGGCTAGGTAGTGGTGGATGAAAGAGGAGTGGATATATAAAACATCATGTAGGATGTTGGTATGATTATGGGCATAATTAGGAGGTAGGGCGTTAAGATAATTAAAGGTAGAGAAAATATGGACACTAGGTGGTGACACTAGTGGAGGTAGAAGTAGCACTATGGGGTGGAACAATGGTAGTAGAAGGGACAATGGTAGAAGAGGGAGGGGAAGTAGATGCACTGAGTAAGAAGGTAGATGAAGCAATATTAGCAGTTCGTAGCTTATAAGACCTTTGTCCCTTGTGAATTGTTGATAAATACATTGTGAATCATGTCTACTACTTGTGTATGATTTTATACATTAGGTAAACTAGCAAGTTCATTAACAAAATATTGTTGCTCAACACGGTCATCATGATCATGATCATCCACATTTTTCTCAACATAAGCATCATAGAAAATTTTAGTAACATTAGAACGGGCCCATATTTGGGTTTAGATGAACACTCATCAAAGAAAGACTAGGATTGTGAGTAACTCATGGCATAAAAATGGATTATGGATTTATAAAGAATAGGAAGATAAGACACTATAAAACACTTTTAGATTAGAAAAATTAATGGTATATTAGATCTGAAAGTGAAACCCTAGCTTAGGGTCGGTAAGGTGGGCAAAGATGAAGATCACAAGACAAGGCCCAAACCCTAGAGTAAAATGTAACAATGTAATAGCAATCAATGAATGCACCAACCCTAGCAAGATTTATATAACAAAAAGAAAGCATAGTTTTGAAACACTAAAAATTAACGAAGGTATAAACCCTAGAGTAAAAACCATAAGCTGGGGTAAGCTTAGCCATAAATTCGTAAAATTTAAAGGAAAATATAATTTCCTAAGAATTTGTCTAGGTTATTTAAATAAATTATGCTATCAATAAAATACAGTTAACCTAAATAATAAAGTTGTTTAAATAGATCTGACAATAAATGTTAATTTAGGAAATTAAATGAGGGATTAGGGCACTTAGCTCTTGGAACTATGATGAAGAATAAACATGATTCCATGTCAAAGTCAGTAGCCCCTATAGGTATAGAGAAATAGATGTTTTTGATGTGCCAACTATCCAAAACTTTGTGTATGCCTAAAATTCTCTATAGATTGATTATGTGCAACACAAATTTGATCTCTAAGGCATGGTCTCGATTTGGTGCAATGCAAATTTCTGTGATCTGATTTGATGTGATTCCTACTCTCTATTGATGTGTAAGGGTTGGTAGTATTTAGAAATACCTTGAGGAGATCATTGAATTGAAAGGGTTCATATTCTTCTTAGTTAATCCCCTTGAATGGTCAGATTTACAACCTTGGCAAATGCTGGTAGACAACAAGCAAGCATGCAAGTGATCTAGATGCAAATTTTGATGAAAATATTAATTCTTTTTAGTGATCCAAATCTAAATATTCCTATGAGTGCCCCTTGATGCTCTAGGATTTTGAATGATAATTGAATATCAATTAATACTTAGATGAATGTCTTTAAATATGAAGACATAATGAATCATTGCATAAGTATGTACCAAGTTGGCTCCTAATGGCTATGAGGAAAGGGCAGGGGACTACAATTTGAATTTTTGATTAGATCTGTGCCATACGAGATTACTCCCACATGCCGCAAGATTGACTCGGGATGGAAAAATGTAGATATCAAGGCAAGGACGAGACATATGGAGATTAGGGCTAATAGTAGAGCGAATGTGTAGGAATATGTGTAAATAGCGCAACTAAGATAGGATGTATGGGAATATATGTAGAGGTGAGTAAATAAGGATTGATAAAGATTGAAAAAGAAAACAAAAATATACGGTATATTACTATATAATTATATTAAGACATTCTCCTAAAATAAACCCAAAACTAAGAATTAACACAAATATACAAATTTCACCATTATAATATTTATGCTTTATGAATATACTTTCCAATTAATTCTCTTTGAATACATAGTAGTTAGAAAGTCCGCGTCAAAGTGCACGAGACGAGAAGATTTTCACAATATCAAGTATTTAAGCAGTCCGTCAATTTGTTTGACTAATGCTGATATTAGCGGCCATTTATGTCCTTGATGTGCCTACCATGAAAGCCCGAGAGATGTGCAGATGATTATCTTGGAAGAATTCTCAGCATATGTCAGTAATTCAATTCACAGTTCTCTATTTCGTAACGTCCAATTGTCAACGCATGGCGCTCTCATACTAAATTTGATATTTAAAAGAAAGCCCGAGAGATGTGCAGACGATTATCTTGGAAGAATTCTCAGCATATGTCAGTAATTATTGCTATTAATATCTCAGAAGTTCTATGCCAGAGTTGTTCATCTTGAGTCTTACAAAAGGGAAGGCGATTATAGGTTTAATTTGTTTACAATGTGGTTTCAAATTCAGATTTAACATAAACTTCCCTAATGGTGTTGTAATTCTTTGAATGAATAAGGGTGCAAAGAATGTATCAACTCGTTAATTTGAATTGGTTATTCTTAAACATTATCTACTTTCAAAGTTAAAAATTAATTTGGATTAATAAAAATGAGACAAATATTTACCACTTTTTATTGTGAATGAGGTGTAAAATCCTTATTAACTATTTGACCATTGAAATAGATGATAATTAAGTAGAGTGATCTAGATCTGAGTGTTACAAAAAGGCCACGTAGTCTGATCTACAGTGGTTCAATTAGAGATCCTCAAAATTGTAATTAATGGGCAATTACTAATATAGACTGATTATAAGCAAAGACACTGCCATTAAAAGTCAGTTACATTCAATCCAATTTGTATGATGTGGGCAGTTGTATTAATAAATTATGAGTCATATGAACTTGGACAGATTTTGCAAGACTTTCCGTAGTCCAGACTAATCTATTATTGCTGTCAATGACCACCATATCTTAAAAACTATTATATATGACAGGGAATGGTCGATCAATACATGCCATGTATTTGTCTCTGCAAACAAAATCTAGTATGGCCTCGTGCTGTTTACGGTTGAATTGAATTGAGTTGTTAATCTGTCCATTAAAGTGATCTAAGATTAGGTCGGTCTTTGTGGCTTATTTCAGTGACAATTAAAATTCAATATTGATATGTTATTTTAATATTTAAAATTATATATTTATGTTAAATATAAATTAGCAATTGCACCTAATCCAAGTCTAAGGGTGTGAGATCAAGTGGTTAAAGTATTGGGTTTTATTGTAGAGACATATGCTCAAATCTCCAAAGTCACATCTTAGGTGGAATTCTATGGTGACTCTTGGTCTTTCATAGTTTGATGTCTAGTAATAATTTCTAAGTTGTTGCTCTTAAGGAGCTAAATACTAGCACTTGCACCTATAGGAGGTTCAAGGAATATGCTGATAGGAACAACCGATGAGTTTAGAAAAATTTCCGGCGTGAATTTTTTTTTTTTACGGCGCGAGACAATTCTGAGCACTATAATGCTCACATATAAAAGCCTATCGGCTAATTATATTGTTAGTAAGGAGCTAAGTATTTGTATCACATGGCTCATATACTTATATGAGTTATATTTAATTTGCATACTTATTTGAGTTATATTTGATTTGTATCAGTTGACTCACATACTTATTTGAGTTATATTTGTAAGACATGTTAAATATTTTTTATACTCTAAATAAATATAGGAACTGTTATTGAGTTAATTTGTAACACATGTTAAATATTTTATACTCTAAATAAATTAAGAGGAACTATTAATTTAACACATAACCCAAACTCCTTTCATTTTAGTCTTTTCAAAAAACCAATGCATGATTTGTACACATTACAAATATTTACTCTAAACTTTACAAAAACACACATAAAACTATTCCATGAAAATAAACTGAAAAAAAAAAAAAGAGGAAAAAGCTTTCTCCAAATTAACTGAAATCAAAACATCACAAATTAGAGATAATAACACACTCCATGGAATAAAACCATGTTTAAACATTAATATCTCTCCTCATAACTATTTAAAATAGTGCTAACAAACCTATGATTTTCGTACATTTCAATTTGAATATAGCATCTAAGATCACTAGGTTCAACTCAAACCCAAGATATCTCCAAGAATCATGAAAACACACATTAAAATATCTTTTCTTAGATTAACTTATATGCTCATAACTCATTTTGTAAAAGAGATTGATTCATTCCAAAAGATAATACTTTGGCTAACAATTAGATTTAAATACACATAAAAATTAAATTTGCAAAAATTTAGCTTTCAATACAATAATTTCCATTCCTTAATATAATTAAAAAGAATCTTTAAATATATGTTTGGGAATAAGTTTCATCAACCACCCTTTCTTAAGACCATTTAATTAATCCTAACAAGACTTCAGAGGACCTTAAAGTCGTTCCCTTGATTGTCACTTGACATGTCTTGAAGCCAATGTTAATATGTGTAGGACATGAATGTCTCTTAAGTTTCACCTCTGTGGTCTCAAGATATGTTTTGTCACCATTTATAGATACATAGTCAGCAACTCAGTATACACATGGATCCTTTCCTTCCCTTATGTTCATAGATAAGGATGATTATTCTAAATGGGACTTTAGATAGCTCTTGATTCCTTTTGTTGGATCCTAGGGCTTATAATGACTAGTCTCAAAATGAAAGATTAGAACTCCAATAGGCTTGACCTCCATGGATAGGAAATATGAGACTCATGAATGCCAAGGGTGATGGGAATCTTAGAAAAAAGGATAGTATTTAAATTACTTTTTAAGCACACCATAAACATACAAACAACATACTTCCATGACTAGGAACTCCCCATAGAAACATTATGACAATTTTGGGGTTCCATTAATGCTCCTTAAAAACCAATGGTTGCATAGGATGGTTATAATTGCCAACCAATCATCCCTAAGGTCCTCTTTTAGGATGTGGGGAACCCTAGACATTTTATGCTCATGAACAACTTCATTTACAATAGGCAAAATAAGTCATAGATAATGGTGTATTGGGGTGATATTTAAGTCTTGTACGTGCTAAAACTTTTGGATTTTTAGAGTCAAAAACCCCTTATGGATGGCCCTTGTATATAAGTGGGTATGGATTTAGTAACAAGTGTACTTAGGATATTTTTGTTGTGAATGTGTTTTGGCAGCTAATAATGAAGGAAGAATGGAAGTGAGTGATGTTATTTGCGCTATGTGCATAAGTGTAACACATTTTTGTTTAAGTACACATGGAACAATAGGATATATAGGATGTAAACAAACAATCTATAAATGTTCCTTTTTGACAATATATGCATGTAGGAATTCCTAGAATATGACTATTATGTGACTCAATTAGAGATAGGAGTCCAAGCTTGTATCTAGTTTACTTTAGATAAGATGTTAGGAGTTTGTTATTATTAAGCTAGAAGATAATAATATAGGAAGTAGAAAAATAATACAGTCTTGAATAACATAACTTGTAATAGTGTCAAATAACTCATCTTGTGTATTTATGGGAATATATACTTCTTTACTTCAAGAATATTTGAAATACATTAGGAAAGTTGATTTTCCTTGCATGCCAAAAATTTAAACTTAACAAGTTAGAAAATACAAGAAGAAAACTAGGATAGAATGAGGAAAACAAATATTTCAATGCATGATTTTGAAAAGGAGTAGAATTAAATAGTGAAATGGAGTAAATAGTAGATCATCTATGTTTGTAGAATATTCTATGTAGGGATTTAGTATGAACCTGGTAGAAGTGGATAAAATATGTTGTAACCCTCCTATGCTAGTTGAGTTTGTGATTATTTTTGGATTAGTTTAAAGAGTTAGAATAAAAAGTAAATCAATAAGTTGATAAAAGTAATTGTGTGTGCAATACTCATATGTCATAATGTGATTTAGCATGTAGAAATTAAATAAGTGTTATGTGAAAAAATATGTGTGTTATATGAAAATTAGTAAATTGAATTTTAAGTTGCAATACAAGGTATCCAACCTTAGAAAAGGGACTTGTGGACATTGTGTATGATTCATATAAATGCCCTTTTGTGATATTCGTTGAGTGTAAAATTGTTTTAAAAAAATTGTATTGATGTGTGTTTAATAAAATAAAATGTGAGTCACCCTCCATGCATTTACATTCTCATAAAGACTTCTTTAGTGATGATTCATTGACTAATTTGAGAGCATGATAGTGTAATTAGGGGTTATGAGAGAAGGGATCTCCTTTGGCAAGGATAATTTATGAACACTTTCTTTCCATTCATGACTTTCTCACAATTCGAACCACCCTTTTTCATTCAACACACAAATCTACTTCTTGTTATTCAAGTTATATAGGTTGAGGATGGACCCTAATGTGCCCTTAGAATTGGGACTCATTCTCAATATTTGAGGCAACCTTTAGCTTGTGGATTTTTGATATCATCATCGATTACTAATTTAAGAATTTATCATCAGTTAAGGATCTTTGACATGAATAGTAAATACATACATTTGTTATGAATATTGGTTATGGGGATAAGTGGAAATATGTGGTCGAATTCGGATGATATATTTCAAATGACATAGTAAAGTAATGACTTTTGGAAATGGAGTCATGGTGACAATATTTACATCATTAATAGGATGGGAAAATGTGTATGGTGAAGTGGAAGTTGGTATTAGTACTTTGTTGCTAAGATGGCTTGTGGTAGTACTACTCATATGAAATATTGGAATATATACTTCATATCTTGACAATTACAAGTATTTTTGTATATAAGATATTTAAGATAATTGGAATTTATTGCATCTAGGATGTCTAGGGTTGTGTA
The DNA here is from genome assembly GCA_027924645.1 of Cunninghamia lanceolata. NCBI lineage: Eukaryota > Viridiplantae > Streptophyta > Pinopsida > Cupressales > Cupressaceae > Cunninghamia > Cunninghamia lanceolata. The sequence goes on from BSBN01001480.1 coordinate 663,260, forward strand.
TGTCATGAGTTTGTCAATAAGGTTTAGAATTCTGCTCCTCTCCTAAAGTGGCTTTGCTAAAGGTGTGTGGTGTTCGTGTTGTGCAATTTATATGGAACTATTGAATTATTGTTTATCTATTTATGACTTCTTAATTGTTAAGCTAGTAGTATTGAAATTTGATTACTTGGGATGCTTAGATGGTTGAACTTGATATGGTCTTATTTCCTCAATGACTTGCATAATTGCATTTTTCATTTGAAACTGAAATGTTGTATTGGTGGCCACTTTTTTTTTGATGCGTAATAATAAGTTTTATAAATATCTAAAAATTCAAAATTATAGCTTCCATGGTGGACCATGCCAACAGACTGTGCCATATAATAGAAGGCTATACTATTCCCCTTACTATTCTGTCCACGTAGGGACTAAAACATTCCACAAAACCTATTTTACCCCCTACAAAAGTGACCGCGCAGGGTCAGTTATGATGCCACTCAGGGCTGTGTAATCTTCTCACCAAAATTGGAATGAGATTGTAGTTGTATTTTAATCCTATATAACTCTGACTTTAAATTCTTCTTTTTCTTATTCTGAAATTCTTGCCAGTCCTCCCCATCCTCTTTCTTTTGCATTTTTGAATCCAAGATATGTAAAGTATCCTCTAGATTACTATTGTCCTTCTGTGAAAAAGAATTACTATCATTTTTTGGAGAAACAATAATAGCTTGTTTTGGGACCATACACTAAGGATTGCCTTTCAAGGGGCTGCCTGATTGCTAAGGTGAACTTTGAGCTGGACATGTTTCTAAACAATGTTTCAAGGCTTGATGTACCTCTTCTTTCCCTACTTTTCCTTTCGGGGAGGAATCAAGCTTTTGTGAAGGTTCCTCCTTTCCCTCCTTCACTTTTGAAGGGGCTTTGACTATGTAATGATGAGGCATAGCGTTATTCCACCACGACTATTGATTAGAATTTTTAATAATTCTAGGACACGAATTGGCCATATGGCTTGTTTCAAAACACTTCCTGCATCGAAAGGGTAGACCTTCATAGTCTAGGAGTTGCATCCAATTGTGGTCAACAATCTTGAAAGTGATGTTGGATGGAAGATCTCTTGAAATGTCAAAGTCTACAAGGATTCAAGAAAAAGTTGTGTGAGTGAAATTAGTTGTGTCTGAATCCACTGCAAGAAAGCTACCCAACGAGTCCCCAATCGCTTGGAAGTAATCTGAAAACCAAAGTTCTAGCAGGAGATTCAGGAGGCGAATCCAAATGGGTTTAGCAGAGAATGAAGTAGAAACTAGGTTGAAATCTAGAAACCAGGGTTTTAGAAGAAGTATGCTTTTCCCCCAACACCATTTCTTTTGTAAAATGTCATTCCTATTCTGAATATCATCAAAAACCACAATAAAAAAACCTTGAGCTCAAGGGTATACTTCTATGTTACCTCTGAGTGAGGGCCTCCAAGCAGAAGAGATATAGTCATTTAACTCTGATAATTATGGCCATAGATGATTGAATTGACCAATCAGTCCATTGGAAGCAAAAAACTTTTCACCCTCATCGACCTCCTTTTTTAGTTTCTCTAAAAAGACCAGAACTGGGGAGGAGGATGCCTTTCTGATATAGGATTTTGGGCAGCTCTTGAAAGTCCCATGCTCTTTAGAAACCAAAATTTCCTTCTGAGGCCAAGCATCCCAAGCCACTGAATTAAACTTTCCTTGTTCCTTTCCTACTAGCATGTCCCAAAAAGACAGGCTATGCCCTGCCTTTGATTCGGTCAATCCTTGTGATGCACCAACAAGATGAAAAGATGTTGGCTCTCCTGCAAAAATCTCTGTGCTTTGAGAGTCCAAAACCCTAACCAAAATAGGACATGCTTTTGAAGGTAAAATGGCTTTTTCCACAGGCATTGACCCCCTTTCTTGTGCATGAAAAATGATCTTTCTTGAAGCCTTTCCGTCTACGTCCATTGAGCAAAACAAAGATGATGGGTCGGCAATTGAAGGACTACTGCGAGGGTCTAAGAAAAATTTTCCATGAAGCTGCGAAGTCTTCTTGACAGAGGAGGACAAAGGAGAGGAAGATTTGTGAAGCATTTCAGACATTATTGAGAGTATTGGTGGCCACTTTTAAATTATATTTTCTTTTATAAATTTTATTAGTGATTTAATTGAGGTATTACTTTTAAAAAAAAAAAGAAATATTAATTTAAGGCTCTTTCAGTATTTGTTATTATTGGTGCATATCGACTATTGTGACTTGTGTTAATATGCCATCTCTAGGATGGGTCCTTGACAAGTCATATGGGGGAGTAGATGGCTTGGGGAATTCTTTTGTAAGGCTTAGAGTAGTAGATGGGATCAATATAGGATGTTCATGATCCACTCCTTCCTAGATCTAGGTGTATGATATCTTGGTGGCTAACTCACTTTTATCAAGTAAGAAGAAGGTTCTATAAATGCTCAAAGGATTTTTTTAAGAGGGCCCTTAGACTATCTTTCCTATTGTTGTATGTCTCTATGTACAAGTGACTTGGGTTCTTTGGGATCCATGATTCTATGATTACTCAGATGTTGATCCAGTGGATAATATAAATACATGGATATTCACATACTATATTTATGGCTATATGGTCCTATGGTCTATCAGATGTATTTGGCACTGGTCATCCTCATAAATTCCATTTTGTGAGCCTTGTGATGTGAGTCAAGTAAAATCAATTTTATATATGTGTATGTGAGAAGTGAGTTGTAGGATTATGGTTGTGAGTTAATGATTGAGAAATAATAACAAAAGAAGAATTAAATAATTGCAATAGCCACTAGAATGGTTATGATGTATCAATGTCTTTATGGGTTAAATAGTTCCTTATAAAACATAAAGACTTCATTAGTATATTCATGATAAGATTGAATATCCTGTTAATGTGATAGTTGATTTAACCAAAAAGATTACAATAGTACACATACATTGTTGTGACTATATTCTATGTATGGTTTGAGTAATAATTTGTGAATTATGTTTGTACCATTTTGGGATGTATGTTGTGGTGTATTGTACAACTATTTCTTTTAGATGAACGATTGCTTCTTTAAAAAAATGACTATTACTTAATGATTGTTTGACTAAATATTTTGTTACAATTTGAATTAAGAGATCTCTTTGACTATATCCTACTAATGTGTTGGCCTTGGTAGGTTTTTCTACCCTATCTCTGGAGGAATTCTAGGAGGAAGTCTAATCCTAGGGGGTGAATGTAAAGCTCACCTATTTTAGTTCTAGTGAATTAATTATTGCAATTCTTCAATTTTTTATATACTCTATTTATGATTAGACTTTATAAGAATAATTAGATAAAGTGGATTTTGGTATAATGGTTAGGTAAATGTCCTTCAAAACATTAATATGATTATAGTTTATTTACATAATGTGACTTTGCATAATTAATTAAGAGTTAAGTTTTATTACTTTATTATCATGTATGGATTTTGGCTATATTATGATGGAAATTGGAAATAATGTATGGGATACTAATGTTATATGAATTATGTGAATCATTATAATGCTTTGAGATGAATATGTGATTATGGTTTTCTGATATTGGTATTGACAGATGTTTTAAGTATGTAGGTTTGAACAAGGCCAATAGAAATATCAAAGCTTCTCAAGAAAGTCCTTGTGCATTCCCTATGATACCTAGACCTAGGTCTTTGTGTGACAAAGGTCTTCAATATGAGACATGTGTTTAATGTAATGATTGATTTGAAATTGATGCCTTTAATTGGTTTAAAGAGTTTTATTTCATATTTTTTGTGTGAAATTATGTACCTTTGGTGTGTACCTATAGGTTGGGGGAATGTTTGTACATAGAAATAATGTTTTAATAAAGTGTTGACCCTTCCTAAGTTCCCTAGAAGAAAGTGGAAAAAATTGCATGGAAGGTCAAAAGTCACCTCCTCATGGGAAGAGGAAGAGTCTTCTAATATTTTCTAGATTTTGGTTTTCTTTTACAATGGAAGGGATAATTGTGGTTTTGGGGATTCTTTTAGAAAGAGGAAAAGAAAATTTTGGTTTCTCGATTATTGGATCTTAGATTTGGGAACAACAAGACTTGGGTTAAAGAAGGAAGTATTAGAAAGTGAATAGAAGTCACATCTTGCGTATTTTGTAGATTTCAATTGTTAATTGAATTGTAGTTTTTCTTATGTCATTGAATGTACATGGATTCCATGAGTTAACTTCTATTTGTGATTGATACATGTGTGTTGGGCTAAGAGTTTGTATTAGGTTCATCCAGGATCCAAGTCTAATTGAGAGTGATCGACATGCGAGGTTGACAAAAGGTGACCCTCCTTTTGTGTATTTTTTATATTTGCCTATGAAGGCAATTTTTGGCATTGAGTGCCATATGTATTTGTGTTATGGTGGTAATTTTGAGAGAGGTTGAGTCCTCCATTTGGAGAAATTTTATATTTTTATCTTGAGAAGGAAAAAGTTTGGCATGAGTGCCATATGTGTTTATTTTTGGATATTTCGGTGGTGATTTGGTGTGATTTTATGGAGTTGGAAGTTTGGAAGATAAGTTGTAAGACGTTTTTTGGTAAATGTTGGTAATGGAGTAGAAAGGTTTTTGTGGAGATATGAATTCTTATTTAATTTTTCCAATGTAGTGATTTCCCTCTAGCCTCATTAGAGTGGGTTCCCCTTGACTTCCCCTCTACCAAGGATTTGATTAAGACCCATATATGTGTTATTTATACCAATTGGAGTTTTGTGTATTATGATTATATGTGTTTATGAGTTGTTTGAACCAACTAGGGTTTTGTGTATTATGTGTTTATGAGTGTATTCTATAATGTGTTATTTGTGGTACCAATTTATCTTGGGAACCTCCTTGCTTGGGGGTGAGCTTGAAATCAAACCCTATGGATGGGAGGAGAGTAATCTCTCCATTAGCTATTTATGTGTGTGTTATTAAAAATTTAGAGTGCACAAAAGCCAATGATGATGAAGAAATAGAAGGATGAACTTCTTTGTGAGCAAGATTTATATATATTTCTGTTATGTCGTAAAATGTCCCCCTAAGACTTTTACCTCCTAAGTTTAGCTCCTAGGTCCCTTAGATCTAATCATGCATGTTAAAGATGAACCCCAGAGAAAAATTCCATGAAACCCATGTCAAAAGGGGTCTAGAAGTGAGCCTTAAGATTAATTTGGACCCAAAAATAGGCCCCTAGACAAGGGCACCCATGCCCTAGTCCAAACCTCTTTTGTCGGGGTCCCAAATTTGAATGTTGGCTTGTGACCATTAAAAAGGTTTCCCTTGTCGACATCTCAAGTTTGAATTACAAATGTTTAGTGAGAATGCATATATAATCATGTTTAGGACTTCATTTTACACCTAGATGGATAATGCAAATTTGTGATCTTGTGCTAAGGATATTCAAGGCTTTCATTGTGTTGCAGAGTAGTATTGTGTTGTGTTTGTACTTGTTTGTTGCACATTTGTCTTCATTAATTCATCTCCCCGTGAGAGATTCACCTCTGAGGTGACATCTACTTTATGTTTTAATCAATTTATTATATCATTTGCTTTTTCCTCTATCCACCAAGGATACACACTCTCTATCTAACAACGGTGTTGGAAGGCTTGAATGCCATTCTGGGGCTGTTGGTAGGTGGCGACTGATCAGGAAAGTACTGTACACTAGCCATGTATCCTTGTCAGGGTTTGGGGCCGGGCCAGGCCCCGAGCAGGGGTTTGGGGGTGGCAGCCCCCAAGAAGCGGGGGTTCAGGGGCGGCAACCCCCGAAATTTTTTTTTTAGGGCCGACTTAAAAAATCTTATTTTTTATGACCAACATAAGAAAACCCTAATTTTTGTAACCGACAAAAAGGCTTGATAAAAAGCGGCCAAGGGTTAGGGTTTGGGAATTGTATTGTAGCATTTGTAGCGGTATTGAGTTGCAGGGATTGCTGATTATAATCATTTTGATTTACTAGATAATAATATTGGACTCTCTGTTTGGTGGATGTAGCCCGAGTTTGGGTGAACCACATTAAATCTTGTCTCTCGCTGTTATTAATTCTGTGTATTTCCATTTCTCTATTTAATCTTTATTTGCATTTAATTGATATCTTCTGCCAGCTAACCCTAATAAGTGGTATCAGAGCGGGTTGTGTTCGATTATCGTCTGCAGGAAAGTCTCACGGTTAAGTGGGAGCAATGGTGGACGAGGGAAGATTGAAGGTCGATAAATTCAATGGGCAGAACTATCAGTTATGGAAGATGCAGATGGAGGATTACCTCTATCAAAAGGATTTATGGATGCTATTGGAAGGAGTAGCCAAGAAACTGACAACAATGTCTGATGAGGATTGGAATCTTCTTGACAGAAAGGCACTGGGAACCATTCAGTTGTGCCTGGCATCGTCAGTGACATTCAATATAATGGAAGCGAAGACAACAGATGGTTTGATGAAAGCTTTGGCTAAATTGTATGAAAAACCCTCAGCCTCAAATAAGGTATTTCTTATGAAGCGTTTGTTTAATCTGAAAATGGTTGAAGGTGGATCTGTGACAGATCATTTAAATGAATTTAATACAATTGTCAGTCAATTGACTTCTGTAAATGTAAAATTTGATGAAGTTAGAGCTCTCTTGATATTATGTTCATTGCCTGAAAGCTGGGATAGTTTGGTAATGGCGGTTAGTAACTCTGTTTCTGGTTCAAATACCCTAAAATTTGATGATGTTGTTGGTGTTATTCTGAGTGAGGAAATTCGTAAGAAAAGCTCAGGTGGATCTAAATCAGGCAGTGTTTTGAATGCAGAAAGCAGGGGCAGATCAAAGGAGAGAGGAAAAGGTTCTGGAGGTCATGGGAAGTCACGAGGAAAATCAAAGGACAAAAGATCCCAAACCAGAGGACAGAAGGATTGCTGGTACTGTGGAAAACTAGGTCATCTAAAGAAAGATTGCTGGTCTCAGAAAAATAAAGAAGGAGATAAACAAGAAGGCAATAAGGAAGCAAATGTGGTAAGTAATAAATCTAAAGATGACGCTTTGATTCTTTCCCTAGATAATGCTGATGATTCATGGGTTTTAGATTTAGGGGCCTCATTTCATGCTACGCCCCATAGAAGTTATTTTCTTGATTATGTCCAAGGGGATTTTGGGCTAGTTTATTTGGGAGATAACGAACCCTGTCAGATTGTTGGAAAGGGAAGAATCAAGATTAAGTTGCAGAATGGGAATCATTGGCTACTACAAGAGATGAGGCATGTTCCAAGGCTCAGTAGGAATTTAATTTCAGCAAGGCAGCTAACTGAACAAGGTTGCACTGTTACATTTACTGATAAAAATTGGAAGGTTTCAAAAGGTGCCTTAGTAGTAGCAAAAGGTGTGAAAGTAGGCACCTTATATCTTTGTACAGGTCATACTGTTCCTTCTACTTTAGATGTTATAGAGGAAAAACAAACAGGTTCAGGAACAGTTGCTGCAGGTTTGCAGGAAGAGACTGGAAAAGTTGCTGCAGGCTCTGAAACAACACTGTGGCATAACAGACTTGGGCATATGAGTGAAAAAGGTATGAAGGTACTTCATTCTAAGAAAGTTTTACCAGGTCTGAAATGTATTAATATGGATTTTTGTGAAATTTGTGTGTATGGAAAACAAAAGAGAGTCAGTTTTCTCAGAGATGGGAAGCAAAAGAAAAATGAAAAGTTAGAGCTTGTGCATACAGATGTATGGGGACCAACTCAGGTATCTTCTTTCAGTGGCTCTTGGTATTATGTTACATTCATAGATGATGCAACTAGGAAGGTTTGGATTTATTCCCTTAGATAGAAATCTGATGTATTTGAAACATTTAAGAAATGGAGAAGCTTGGTTGAAAATGAGACAGGTAAAAGATTAAAATGTCTCAGATCTGATAATGGCGGTGAGTATTGCAGCAAAGAATTTGAAGATTATTGTTCCTTTAATGGAATTCATAGGCAGAAAATGGTTCCAGGGACTCCACAGGAAAATGGAGTGGCTGAACTCATGAATAAGACAATAATGGAGCATGCAAGGACCATGAGATTGCATGTTGGACTACCTTTAAACATGTGGGCAGAGGTTGTCAACACTGCTATATATTTAATTAACAGAGGTCCTTCAGTTCCTTTGGGCTGTGGTATTCTAGAGGAAGCATGGACTGGCAAGAAGGTGAGTTATTCTTTTCTGAAAACCTTCGGCTGTGAAGCATTTGCACATATAGATTCTGAAAATAGAACCAAGTTGGATGTGAAATAAAAAAAAATGTACCTTCGTTGGATATGGCATTGATGAATTTGGTTATAGGCTTTGAAATTTTGAAAACCAAAAAATTGTGAGAAGCAGGGATGTTATATTCAATGAGAATGTGTTGTACAAAGATCAGTTGCAGCAGCATAAGAAGAAAGAAAAGGATTATGTGGTGCTGGATGATACTCCAAATAGTGATGTTCCAGTGGCTCCTCATGCTCCGCAACAGCAACCAGAAATACCACAAACTCTAGTGAATGTTAGACGGTCAACAAGGATAAGTAGACCTCCCGAAAGGTTTTCTCCCTCTTTGTATTCTATTTTGTTAACAGATGCTGGTGAACCAGAAGGGTATGATGAAGCTATGCAGGTGAATACACAAGTTTAGTGGGAGCTTTCCATGAAAAAAGAAATGGACTCCTTGCTGAAAAATCAGACTTGGGAATTATGTAAGTTATCTGCAAGTAAAAAGGCTTTACCAAACAAATGGGTTTACAGGTTGAAAGAGGAAGATGGAGGTAAGAAAAGATTTAAGGCCAGGTTAGTTGTAAAAGGATTTACACAGAAATAGGGCATTGATTTTGATGAGATATTTTCTCTGGTTGTCTAGATGACTTCTATTCATACTGTTTTAAGTATTGTGGCTGCTGAAGATTTGCATTTGGAACAGCTAGATGTGAAAACTGCTTTTCTCCATGGTGATTTGGAGGAGGAGATATACATGGCACAACCATAGGGATTTGAGGTCAAAGGAAAGGAGAAACAAGTGTGCAGATTGAAGAAGAGTTTGTATGGCCTGAAACAAGCACCTCGGTAATGGTATTTGAAATTTGATAGTTTTATGGCTGAGCAAGGCTATAGTAGGTGTAATTCTGACTATTGTGTTTATTTTAAGAGGTTGGATAATGACAGCTACATTATTTTATGTTTATATGTTGATGACATGCTTGTAGCTGGGTCTAACATGGATCACATCAGAGAGTTAAAACATCAGTTAGCACAGTCATTTGATATGAAGGATTTGGGGGTAGCAAAACAAATCCTTGGTATGAAAATTTGCAGAGATAGGAAGAACAAAAACTTGACTCTATCTCAGGTTGCTTATGTTGAAAAGGTGTTGCAGAGATTCCATATGGAGAATGCAAAAGTTGTCAACACACCTTTGCCTAGTCATTTGCAATTGACTAAGGAGATGTGTCCAAAGACACAAGAGGAGGAAGAAAAAATGTCTAAGGTACCATATGCTTTAGCTGTAGGAAGTTTACTGTATGCCATGGTATGCACGAGACCAGATATTGCACATGCTGTAGGAGTCGTTAGCAGGTATATGAGTCATCCCGGATTTGAGCATTGGAATGTGGTAAAATGGATTCTCAGATATTTGAGAGGTACATCTAATAAACACTTATGTTTTGGGGGCTTTAATACTGATTTAGCAGGTTATGTAGACTTAGATTTGGCAGGGGATATTGACACCAGGCAGAGTTCTACAGGTTATGTTTTTACTGTAGGAGGAACATCGGTGAGTTGGATTTCCAGGTTACAAAAGGTGGTTGCTTTATCCACCACAGAGGCTGAATATGTAGCTGCAACAGAGGCAAGCAAGGAGATGCTATGGCTGTAATCTTTCATGGACAAATTGGGTAAACAACAGGCTAACAATTCTTTGTATGCAGACAGTCAGAGTGCCATACATCTTGCAAAGAATTCTGTTTTACATTCAAAGACCAAACACATATAGTTGAGGTATCACTTCATTCGGTCGGTGTTGGATAATAGATAGTTAAGGCTGGAAAAGATACATATAGATAAAATCCAACAGATATGTTTACAAAGGCAGTGACAAGGGAGAGGCTAAGCTCCTCTTCAGCTTCGGTTGGTCTTCTAGACTGACAAAAACAAAAATAGAACAGTAGAGTCCAGGGTGCTTATTTCTAGTGGGAGCTGCATGCGCAATGGTGTCATCTAGGCTTAGTCTCCAAGTGGGAGATTGTTTGGTGTGGAGCCTGATCAGTCTCCAAGTGGGAGATTGTTGGTAGGTGGTGACTGATCAGGAAAGTACTGTACACTAGCCATGTATCCTCGCCGGGGTTCGGGGCCGGGCCGAGGCCCGAGCGGGGGTTTGGGGGCGGCAGCCCCCAAGAAATTTTTTTTAGGGCTGACTTAAAAATCCTAGGGCCGACTTAAAAAATCCTATTTTTTATGACCGACATAAGAAAACCCTAATTTTTGTAACCGATAAAAAGGCTTGATAAAAAGCAGCCAAGGGTTAGGGTTTGGGAATTGTATTGTAGCATTTGCAGTGTTATTGAGTTGCAGGGATTGCTGATTGTAATCGTTTTGATTTACTGGATAATAATATTGGACTCTCTGTTTGGTGGATGTAGCCTGAGTTTGGGTGAACCACGTTAAATCTTGTCTCTCGTTGTTATTAATTCTGTGTATTTCCATTTCTCTATTTAATCTTTATTTGCATTTAATTGATATCTTCTGCCAGCTAACCCTAACAGGGGCTTGACTAAGGCATGCTCCTAAACACCACAACCCCCAACCCCTCTCTTGTGATTGCAGGTGACAGGTGTCAGATCTTGCGGAGAGGAGTTGTAGGAGATTAGTGTAGAGCATAAAGATTCTAGATCTAAAGAAAGTAGCAGAAAATATCCCTAATTGGACAAGGGCAATCCCTCTTTTGTCCTCCAGTTTGTCATTGTTAGAAATCTTTGAGAAGGATATAGTCTACAACATATTTGGCTCCCAGTCTCCAAAAAAAGTGCTACCTTGGACAAGGACGATCCCTCTTTGAAGTTTCTTCTTTCTAAAATTAAAATATTAGTATGTTTCTAATCTACATTTAGTGCCTTCCTATGTGAGCATTTGTTAGGTTTCATCTGTTTGTTTACGATTTTGCTTAAATAGGGTTTTAGGCCTAACCGAATTAGGGTCTTAACAAAACATCAATCTATTCTATCTTTCCAACCATCTCATAGTCACATTAGACCTATAGCTGAGTCCTCTATCACAGTTGTGACTTATCTTTATCTATGTCCTTAAATGTATGTGTGAAAGAAGGGTTTGATTGAATCTAATTAACACACAACTTTATCAATCCCATTTTCATACATAACATTTTGGCAAACATGTGTTTTTCTAAACATTGCATCTTTTTGAGTGTTGTAAATCAGATTTTCATTCATACATATCATATTCATCATTCTACATTCAAAAATCTTGCAAAATCTTACAAAAATTTGAAAAATTTGAAAAAATCAAGCAACCCAGGCTTGCATTTAGGCATAGTTTGCACTATTTTCATTGCATTTCATATAAATCATTTAAATATCTGATATTTACATTAGATATGAGATAAAGTACAGAAATTAATCATTCTATCATTTACCTTGCATTTACACACTTTATTTGCTAGGGTTTGCTTGAAATTTTGCATTTTTCAAATAACCTTGTAATTCCAAAAGGTAGGGTTTGTAATTAAAATCTTGTTTCAGATTTTATTACTCATTTTTAACACTCATTAAAATGTAATTTTGGATTTTAGTGTTTCATCATTGTGTGTTTTTGCATCTACATTTCAAATTTGATATTTACACATTGTGTATTTCAACAAAAATAAGCATATTCATTCATCTTGCCTTAATTTTGACTCATTGTAGCATGTTGGCATCATTTTTTATTATCTAAGTTGTTTTACACATTAAATCAGATTATATTTCATTCTTCCATCATTGTGCATAATTTATAACATTTTGTGCATTTACATTGAAAAAAGTGAAAAAATTAAGCATTTTAGGTGCATAAACAAGCATAGTTTGCTTTGCTTCATTGCATTTGTCATTAATATCATTCGTTTCAGATATTGAATCCATCTTCAAACATACATCCATTGGTCATTTGAATTTTTTTCATAATTTCATATCATTGTGTGAAAAGTTGCATATTTTTAATTACACAATATGTATTTCAACATAAGCAAATAAGCATCATTTTTACATATTTTGTAATAAATAAAAAAATTACCAATACCACCTTTTGTGAATAAGTTTAACATTAAATTCACTTCGTATTTAGTGACACTAGTGTCTTTTTGGTCTTGCAAAAAGCTTCGAAAACCTGATTTCCTCAAACTAGTGTTGTGGTGTACAAAAGTCTCTCATACTAGCTATATTTGATAAATGAAAAGATCTTACTGTGCATTGCTATTCCAAGATATTCTATTATGGAATCTTCAACTCATTATACTTTGGTATCTTTACATGCATATATCAAAGACTTTGAAAATTTCTAGAGATTCCGTAATATGAATCCTCATGTTATCACCTATATACAAGCTATGTATCATAAGGATATATTTAAATGCTCTTCAATTGAAAACCTTGACTATGTATCTAATTTTGACAACTTCATAGCTCTCATGAATATATACCCTTAGAATATCTAACCGAGTACATTTACATGAATACTCCTGAGAAAAATGAGTGAAAATTCTTTTTCTCCTAATGCTTTGGAATTCTAATATCTAAAATATATGGTGATGATGATGATTCTATGAGTTATCCTATTCCTCTATAGTTGAATGTTCAAACACCTTGGACATCCCTAAAGAAGTGAAGACCTTTGATCCTCCTTCTTTGGATGAATGTTCAAGAACCTTGGATATCTCTAAGGGTGTAAAGACTATGGGTAGTTCTCCTTTGGTTGCAAGCTCTATTCCATTGGATGTCACTAAAGATCAAACCATCAACAACCAAAATCAAAGCAATGTGAATTCCATTACCTTTAATAGGTTTCTTCCACCCACTAAGGGGTTATTAGAAACATGTAATAATATTCCTAAGATGATTGTTCCAGGGGAACCTAATGCACCTTCTTGCTTAAAACTGGGGATTACGATTCATGGTGGTCCAAAACCACCTTGACCCCTAGGTTACATTCTAAGCGTCGCAAGACAAACCACTCAAAGAAATCAAGGTGTTCAAAATGTGCCAAAGCACCACATGATTGCTCACACATCTAACACCTGTAATAACAAGTAAAGTAAGCAAGCACCACATGTGCCTGTCTCTTTTCCAGCTTCCCAATCTATGCTCACTCCACCACCTTGTCTTACTCATAAAAGTGGTCAATAATATGATCTTGTTGAATAGTTTCACGCTGCTCTAGCTAAGATCTCTCTTTGGGATTTAATACAAATATCACCTACACACCACAAAATGCTCCAAGAAGCTTTACAAAAAGTGATCATAACACCTGCTGTTAAGTTTAATGATGTAGTAGCTCTGTTAGATTGTATGCATGCGACAAAAATGGATATATTGTTTCAACAACATGAAATACCATCAATTAAAGTTGAAGACAAATATGATCCACTTATAATCTTTGTCAAAATAGATAAAAAGTTGATAAAGTGAGTTATGATTGACAATGGATCAGTTCTTAATGTTTGTGGCATTGACTTACTACACAAAATCAAGATTGACACATCTTTAATCAAACTGAATAGGCTTAGCATTCGTGGCTTTGATAATGTTGATAAGCAATCCCTGGGTACTATGACTTTACCTATAAAGGTTGGACACGTGACATTATCTACCCTTTTCATGTCATGCCTAGATCACTTTCATATAATATGATTCTCGATAGACCGTGGATTCATTCCATGGAGCAGTTTCATCTACCCTTCATCAATCAATAAACTTTATTTATTAAAACAAGCTCTACACCATTGAAGCCAATCCTAAACCAAATAGTTGTTTACACATTGAAATGCATAAACAAGTGAATAATCATAAGAGCCTAAACAACTTACGAGTTGATTCGTCAATACCTCTTGCCATAGATAATGTTGTGCAAGACCCTAAACCATCAAATGCACTTTTTGGTGATGATTGGGGTTCATTAGATTTTACTCCTTCCTGTACGGGGGAATACAAACTTAATAACTCTGACACATCAAAAGTTGTATTGATCTCATCCAAGCAATCTTTGGAAACACCTAAGAAACCCAAAGTCTCTTCGGTAGAAAACAAAGACAATACTATTACTTATACTATAGATTATGACACCTACGAGGCCTCACCATCTTCTAAAGAGATGGACTCCCTCTATGGTCATGGATTTTAGATTTTGTACAAAAAATGTGACTATGTAGGTAATGGAAGTGGTGTAAATCAACAAGGAATCAGAGTACCTTTACAAGTTGCTAGAATTAACTACATAGTCGGTATTTGATACTACCCTTTAAAGCCCACCAAAGCTCGTCATCATCTAAAACTCAATGTTAATACAATATCAACAAGACCAAAACTACATGTGAGATATCCTAAGCTGATAGACAAGAATTATTTGCAAGGACATATCCCATTGAATTAGGTAAGTATTTATCCCTCTTTAAGCCACACTCGTTGTAGCACCTATTCTAGTTTCTCTCAAGGGTGGTCTCCTCCTAGATATATATGATGTTAGATTTGTACTATGTTCCCCCATGTTGTGCTATGTGTTGTTTAAGTCTCTTTAGATGACCCTTGATACTATTGTAAGGTCAAGGATACAAGGAGACCGCCTTTGTTGTGACCATTCTTCTATTTGTATCATCATTCTTCTATTATTCCTCTCCTCTATTTTATTATTGTATGTTGTGCCTTAGGGGCATAGCATTGCAGAGGGTGTTTTGGGGGCATCCTCCCACATGGTGTTCCTAAGGCACTTGTTCTCTTCTCTCATTTTATTGTTTACCATCTTCAGTGACTCTACCTAGTCGAAGGATGACAAAAAAACAAACATATACTGATACGGACTGTGTGTCCCTTCAGCAAGCAAAGCAAAAATGGACCTAGTCCATACATGATGACGGGGTTGATACACACACACACACGCACACACACACACACACACACACACACATATATATATATATATCTGATGCTTGACTAGTAGAATCACTTTGTGTGATGTATCATCTTATGACATTTCTTGTAACTAACATTTTACAGTCCACTCAATCTACTCTTGCACACTTTGATTGGTATCTCATCTTGTTTCTACACTCGGTTATGAGGTATATGCAGTATAGCCCAATGGTTATACTTGACTCTTAACTTGTCAGTATAGCCTTGGTCCTTGATGTAACTATTTTCATGCATAGCTTTAATGAATTACTTTGGTTATTATCTTAGAGTAATAGTTATAGCCTCTCTTATTGTTTATCTTAGCATATCATATCAATGTGTTTGTGGGAACATTTGGTGATCGTAAGCACATGTCACCTTAGGGGCATGGGCTTTGCAAAAACTCTTGTTCCCTTGCATGTCTTCTCTCTAACTTAACATGCTTGATATTGGTACATGACATCAACCACCTTAAGGTGGAGGCATATATAATGATATATGTCTGATGATTTTGGTACTAACAAAGTGTGTTTGTAAGGCCGCTTCATGAGGCAGGATGTTGTATCTCTGGCACAAGTGCACATCCTTATTTATATTGCGATCAAGAAGTCCTTTGTGTGAGGTGAGATAACGTGTTTCTTGAGCTAGTGCATATCCTTTTATTCAAAAGCCCTTCCATGGAAGGCGGGATGGTGTATCTCTTGAGCTAGTGCACATCCTTTTATTACAAAATTCCTCCGTGGAGGCGAGGTTGGATCTTGAGGCTATCCTCCATTAAGCGTGTTTTTGGTGGTTGTTGTGGCATAAGCCCAACCATTAGGTGTGTCTGCAGTGTGTTTCAGATGGTGGTGTTAGATCTAGGGAACACAACTGAGAGGGGGGGTGAATCAGTTGTACAAACACTTGCCTTTACTTCAGACACTTGATTCTTCTTTGTTATTTAATAGCATATCAATTAACCATTCATGAAAGCATAAAGCATAAACACCAGAGCAGATAAACATCAACACATTAGACACCAATATTTTGATGTGGAAAACTCGGTCAAGGGAAAAACCACGGGGTGATTAACCCAAGGATTATTCTCTGTTAGAAGAATAAGAAAAATGGATGGCACATGCCAATTAGGGCTCACTACCCAAGCACACTGCTCACAAGAGGCACACTGCCTACAAGAGACACACTGTCTACAAAGTAGCAAGTATTACAAACTTGAACTAGAGAATGACATCTTTACCATGCTTGGATCAGTTCCATTTAAGCCCAAAAAATCCTGCTCTATGTTTCGCACTTCCCTTCGCTATATCACACTCATCCCCACAAGACACACTTCAAAATGAATTTACAAACCCTTATTTATACAAGGCATCGACTTAGAAACAATCATCTAAGTCAGAAAACACCTACAAGATTATTCCCAAGACGTGTAATACATCCGGTCGGCCAGTCTTAAGAAGAACACCAAAATATGTGGTTATTCTTCAAATGCAAACTCTAACTTCAATGCGAACCGCTAATAAGAATAGAACACAATCCAAAGATCACCAAAACCTTTCCTGAGTCATCAAGAATATCCACACTTTATCAGCTTACTCAAATTCTTCTGTTCTTCATCTAGAACTTCAAGAACACAGTCTGTCATCACTGTCATAATGCAAAAGGTTCTTCCGGACCTCCAAATCATTCACAAATCTAGTTGTCACTTCACACTAACTTCTTCAACACTCCTTCCAATCTGTAGAATGAGATAATGTAATTTTGGATCTCACCGAACCAATCTATTGTACTCTGTCTCAACTGAACACCTGCTGGAACCGGTTCTACACAAGCAGCCATAACTTCTTCAGATCTTTATGCGGACCTCTGAAATCTTAACTGGAACATCTCAAGACTCATATCTACAAACCCTTTAAACCGCATCCTCTGATCCTCAACCTATTGAGTACTTTTGCCTTCTTCTCATCACTATTCTTGATGGAGACTAGTTTCCTCAATAACCTCAGCACACAGCTCATCCAATCCTTCTTATCAATGCAATATGAGTATGTTGACATCAATGACAACACTGGTTAACCTCATACTTGCAACAATCTCTCCCTTTGTCATTGATGGCAACATATGATGTGAAAAACCATCAAGACAAGAACTTCTCCTTTCTGTCACAGCTCCCCCTATCAGTAACAACTCTTCACATGTCTTCTCTTCCTTTACTGCTCCCCCTTTGATCATCAACCACTTGTTTTTCACATGTCTTCTCTCTCCCTTTGACATCAATGGCAAAGGGCTCATACTTGCAATTCTAACACATCAGAATCATACCAGCTGCTCCCCCTTAGTAGCAGCTCCCCATCATCAATCCAGATCACAAGATATGACTGTGATATCCACCAGATTGATGCACATTAGTGCATCCTAGTTCATCACCGGAGGGGCCATGACCCCTAACTTCTCCCTGAGATACTCAAAAGAGTCCTTGGGAAGAGGTTTAGTAAAAATATCTACAAGCTGATCCTTGGAGGGCACATACTCCAATCTGACTTCACCCTTGTTCACTTGTTCTCTCAAAAAGTGAAATTTGATAGATATATGCTTGACCTCTTAGAATGCAATACCAGATTCTTAGAAATATTTATTGCACTTGAATTATCACAGAAAATTGTGATAGGCTCCTCATATTCTACTTGAATATCTCTTAGCATTTGCTTCATCCATAAAAGTTGAGTGCAACTACCTGCTGCTGCAATGTATTCTGCTTCTGTTGTAGATAGGGATATTGCTTCTTGTTTCTTGCTTAGCCAAGAAACCAACCTTTTTCCCAAAAAGAATGCTCCTCTACTTGTACTCTTCCTATCATCCACATCTCCTGCCCAATCTGCATCTGTGTATGCATGAAGAGAAAAGTCATGATCTCTGGGATACCATAGGCCATACTCAACTGTTCCTTTCAAGTACCTAAAAATTCTTTTGATTGCCATTACATGAGATTCTCTGGGATCAGCCTGGAATCTCGCCACAAGACCAACAGCCTGCATTATATCTGGTCTAGTCTGAGTGAGATACAGTAATCCTCCAATCACTGATTTGTACTTTGTCTGATCTGTCTTAGGAGAGTCATCATCTTTTCTCAACTTACATCCGGTAGCCATAGGAGTGTTCATTGGCTTTGAATCTTCCATTCCAAATTTCTTCAATAGTTCTTTCACATATTTGGTCTAAGAGATACAGATTCCTTTCTCTGTCTGAGTAATTTGCAGACCCAAGAAGAAATTCATTTCACCGAGCATTGACATTTCAAACTCACTTTTCATTTGGTTTGCAAAGGTTTTACACATACTGTCTCTTCCTCCAAAGATGATATCATCAACAAATACTTCAACAATCAAGATGTTTTCATGATCAATTTTAAAATATAGGTTACTATCAGCAGTACCTTTGTTGAAACCAATCTTCAAAAGATGTTTGTCTAGCCTCTCATACCATGCTCTTGGGGCTTGCTTTAGACCATATAGTGCCTTCTTTAATTTGCAGACCATATCACCATGCTTAGATAACTAAAATCCATCTGGTTGTTCAATGTACACCTCTTCTTCTAGGTCACCATTCAGGAAAGCAGATTTGACATCCATCTAATACACTTTGAAATCTTTGAAGGCAGTAAATGCAAGAAATAGTCTGACTGCTTCAATTCTTGCCACTAGAGCAAAGGTTTCCTCAAAATCAATCCCTTTTATTTGAGAGTAGCCTTTGTAGACTAATCTGGCTTTATTTCTGATTACTTCACCAACTTCATTTAGTTTGTTCTAGTAGACCCATTTGGTTCCAATCACATTCTTGTTACTAGGTCTAGAAACAAGATCCCAAGTGTGATTTTTCTCAATTTGCATCAACTCTTCCTCCATTGCTTTGGTCCAATTTTCATCATTGCAAGCTTCATTTATTGTCTTAGGTTCAATCTTTGAGATCAGACAACATTCATCCAAATTTTGAGCAACATTCCTTCTAGTTTGCACACCTTTGCTTTTGTCACCTATGATATGATCTTCAAAGTGGTTCAGTCTTACATACCTTGGAACTTTGGGAGTTTCTTGCACTTCTGCTTCTTGATCAGGCTTATCCAGACCTATCTCTTC
This sequence comes from Cunninghamia lanceolata, assembly GCA_027924645.1. Classification (NCBI taxonomy): domain Eukaryota; kingdom Viridiplantae; phylum Streptophyta; class Pinopsida; order Cupressales; family Cupressaceae; genus Cunninghamia; species Cunninghamia lanceolata. The sequence goes on from BSBN01001480.1 coordinate 682,560, forward strand.
TTCTTGATTTACTGGATCAGTCTGAATCTAACCTTTAGGAGAGGATTGAGTTCCTTGAATCAAAACACTATTCTGATCATCTTCATCATACTCAAAAAATCTTGAGGGCTTTTCAATACCTTCATCAACCTTCACATTTGTACTTTCTATCATCTTTCTCAGTCTCTTATTGTAACACCGGTATGCTTTGCTTTGAGTGGAGTAACCCAAGAAAATTCCTTCATCACTTCTAGCATCAAACTTTCCTAGATCTTCATCTCTTTTAATGTAACATTTGCTACCAAATACTTTGAAATATCTCACAGTAGGAGTGATGCCAAACCAAAGTTCATAGGGAGTCTTACCAGTATTGCTTCTGATTTGAACTCGATTGAGAGTGTAGACTGCAGTGCTGACAACTTCTCTCCAAAACATCTGAGGAACATTTTCTTCCATCATCATTGTCCTGGATGCTTCCTGGATGGTCCGGTTCTTTCTCTCAACTACTCCATTCTGCTGTGGAGTCCTAGGAGCAGACAACTGTCTCTTTATACCATGCTTCTCACAAAAGTCTATGAATTCACCGGATGTGAATTCACCACTTCTATCAGACCTCAGACATTTCAGTTTTAATCCAGTTTGATTCTCTACCATAGCCTTGAAGATTTTGAACTTCTCAAAAGCTTCTGATTTCTCTTTCAGAAAGGTAACCCACATCATCCAGGAATGGTCATCAATCAATAACATGAAATACCTATCACCTTGCATACTCTTGATTCTTGTCGGACCACATAGATCAGTATGAACTAATTACAATAATCTGGTAGAGGACTGATCCTTGCTTTTGAATGAGACTCTGCTCTGTTTACCTAGCTGACATTCTTTGCACAAACTATTTGTAGGTTTTACCAACTTTGGAAGATCTCTTACAGCCTGAGTATTGCTTATCTTGATGATGTTATCAAAATTTACATGACACATCCTTCTATGCCATAACCAACTCTGATCAACTTGAACAAACAGACAACTTTTATTAGTACCAACTAGATGGAAGATATTACCTTTTGTTTGAGTACCAGATGTAATCTCAATTCTGAAGCTTTCAAAGATCCTACATCTTCCATTCTTGAACTAGAGATCATAGCCTTTGTCCACCAACTCACCAACATTGAGAAGATTGTGCTTCAATCCTTCAACATACAGTACATTACCGGTTTTGTTCTTTCCATCAAAAGAGAGAGTTCCCCTACCTCTGATTCTACCAACAGAATTGTCACCAAACTTTACCATTCCTCCTTCATACTTTTCCAAATCTAAGAACTTGTTCTTGTCACCTATCATATGGTGAGAGCATCCACTGTCAATAACCGAATCATCCTTTTCTTCAACTTGGGCAGCCAAAGCTCTTTCTATAACCTTATGATTGATAGACTCAGGGGATATTGGATCTTCTTCCTTGATGGCAATGAACACCCATTCATTTTCGGATTTGTCTCCTATCTTTGATTCATCATCTGTTACTCCTTCATTATCAGCTTCTTCATGAACATAATAACAATTCTTTTGGAACCTTTGTCTATTAGAATTTGATCTTGTGGATCTTTCTGGACATCTTGAGGCAAAGTGACCAATCTTATTGTAGTTGAAGCATTTAAAGGGTAATTTTCCTTCATACTTACTGGATCCTCTTGGCAGTCTTTTTGCAATGAGGGCTTCAAGTTGAGCTATTTCTGCTTCTTCCTCTTCCATGTCTTTTCTTGCTTGATCATACCATGACAGCTTCCTTGAGGAGTTTTCTCCTAGATCAAATCTTTGTTTGCCTTTCACATAGGCACTGGCTTTGAATGCAGATTCAGTCTTGGGGGGATCATCTCCAAACTCGGTCATTTCAAATGCAGCCAATTTGCCAGCCAATTGGTCTCTTGTGACAGTTGTATGGGCTCTGAATTCATTAATGGTAGCAACCTTGATTTTGTAGGCAGCAGGAAGGGATCTGAGAATTTTGCAAACAATCTCATTTTCATCCAAAACTCCACCAGCATTCCTAATTCCACACACCAGCTCATTTACTCTTGGCATAAAGGTAGTGATATTTTCATCATCTCTCATCTTCAATCTTTCAAATTTCCCTTTGAGACTCTGCAACCTTGCACTCTTAACATACTCATCTCCTTCATGCAGAAGTTCCAGTTTAATCCAGATCTCATAGGCAGTTGGTAGGTCAATAACATTTGAGAGCTTTGAGTCAGTTAATGCACTTAGAAGAGCCTCTTTAGTCCGCAGATTATTTTTAGCATCTGTGATTTCATTTAGAGTTGTTGGACCACCCTGTGGAGGTATATATGCTTTTGTGACCATGGACAAGTAAGCTTTTCCCATGCACTCCAAGTGACATTTCATGCGACCTTTCCAAAGAGAGAAGTTGGTTCCATCAAACTTCAGACTATCCTTCTTGTATGGCAACATCTTGGATCTCCTCAAGCGGTTAAGCTCCTTTTTAGAGGAACTTGGCTTTGATACCAATTGTTAGATCTAGGGCACACAATTGAGAGGGGGGGTGAATCAGTTGTACAAAAACTTGCTTTTACTTCAGACACTTGATTCTTCTTTGTTATTTAATAGCATATCAATTAACCATTCATGAAAGCATAAAGCATAAACACCAGAGCAGATAAACATCAACACATTAGACACCAAGATTTTAACATGGAAAACCCGGTCAAGGGAAAAACCACGGGGTGATTAACCCAAGGATTATTCTCTATTAGAAGAATAAGAAAAATAGATGGCACATGCTAATTAGGGCTCACTGCCCGAGCACACTGCTCACAAGAGGCACTTTACCTACAAGAGACACATTGTCTACAAAGTAGCAAGTATTACAAACTTGAACTGGAGAATGACATCTTTACTTTGCCTGGATCAGTTCCATTTAAGCCCAAAAACTCCTGCTCTGCCTTTTGCACTTCCCTTCGCTATATCACACTCATCCCCACAAGACACACTTCAAAATGAATTTACAAACCCTTATTTATACAAGGCATCGACTTAGGAACAATCATCTAAGTCGGCAAACACCTACAAGATCATTCGCAAGACGTGTAATACATCTGGTCAGCCAATCTTAAGAAGAACACCAAAATCTGTGGTTATTCTTCGAATGCAAACTCTAACTTCAATGTGGACCGCCAATAAGAATAGAACACGATCCAAAGATCACCAAAACCTTTCCTGAGTCATCAAGAATATCTGCACTTTATCAGCTTACTTGAATTCTTCTGTTCTTCATCCAAAACTTCAAGAACATAGTCTGTCATCACTATCATAATGCAAAAGGTTCTTCCGGACCTCCAAATCATTCACAAATCTAGTTGTCACTTCACACTGACTTCTTCAACACTCCTTCCAATCCGTAGAATGAGATAATGTAATTTCAGATTTCACCGGACCAATCTGTGACACTCTGTCTCCACTGAACACCTGCCGGAACCAGTTCTACACAAGCAGCCATAACTTCTTTAGATCTTTATGTAGACCTCTAAAATCTTAACTGGAACATCTCAAGACTCATATCTACAAACCCTTTAAACCGCATCCTTTGATCCTCAACCTATTGAGTACTTTTGCCTTCTTCTCATCATTGTTCTTCACTGTTCTTGATGGAGACTAGTTTCCTCAATAACCTCAGCACACAGCTCATCCAATCCTTCTTATCAATTCAATATGAGTATTTTGACATCAATGACAACACTGGTTAACCTCATATGTGCAACAGGTGGGACTTAGCAATAAGCTCCTTCCATCGCCCGTGTTTGTCATGTTTAAGATGTATAGTGTGTCTATGGCATGATATATGGTGCTCGTGTATTCTACGTGTCTTCCGTGTGTTTTCCCCGTTGTGTGGTTAACCCCCCACTTGGGCTTTGTATGGCATGTTTTCCCCTCTTGTGTGTGTAGAGATGAGATCCACCTACACTCGAGGTTTGTTTGGGGTGTTTTCCCCCCTTGTGTGGTCTCCACCCACACTCGGGGTTTTATGTTGCAATTTTATTTGCATGCATATGTACATGAAGATGTTATGAATATGCTATGTCAATGTATTCATCATGTTTTACGTGACTTCTCTCAATGTATTCATCATGTTTTGGGTGCTGCCATAATAATGGGTTACACTTTCTGGGATATCCTGATTTTTGCTGAAATCACATATTTTTAGAAAATATAATGATTTAAGCCTTGAAATGTTCCATTTAAAGGATTTAGATTGAAGAGGGTTTGATCAAACCCCCTTAGATTCAAACTCCCTTGGATAGAACCCTGCTAGTTTTAAACCATACCTATAATAGAGTCTCCTCTACACCCATCAAAATGCTGATAAAAAACCACTTTTGATTTACCTTTTGGGGGATCAAATGAATTCATTTAAAATTAATATTTTTGTAAGTATGTAGTCCTTATTATAATCTTCCCAAAAAGTATAATTTTAAATATATTTAATTTGATTATTATATTTATTTTTTGTTTCTTGTGAATGTAGGTTTTTCACTAGACATCAAGTTCTCTATTCTACACACATGGAAAATTAGTAAATTAGTGATTTTTTTTTTGAAAAATATCTATTCCCTAGGTATTGATGTCCTTGTTTCAAAAAAAAAAAAGAATTTCAATACATACAGAAAAAGTTATGTTTTACGGAATAAGCCTATGTCTAAATTATAATTGGTTTGACTTCAAAACTTAATTTTTTTTAAAAATTCAACAAAACATTATGAAACCAAATACATGCCCTATATATTAGTGTTACCAATCTAAATTCAAAAGAATCATAATTTTATCCTTTGTAGAAAAAATGTTATGTGCTACGGAATACACATCACTTTAAAAAAATGTTGTTTACTATTAAAAACTAGTTATCAAAGGAGACGATGCAAAAAAATTTACAATTTAACTCCAATTTTTTTTAAAAAGTATATTTAGAATCTACAAACAAAATCTCACAAATCACTAGTTCACATCATCTTTAAATTCCAAACAGTTTAGTGGCTATAGGTGTCAGAAAGTGAAGATTTAGTTCAAAATGTTGATTTCAATGTCAAGTTTGTCCAAAAAGTGTAACTCATTATTGTGGGATGACCCTTTTGCGTGTCTTCAATACTCTCTTCTCCATATTTTGTGTGCTTCATACTGTCTTCTCCATGTTTTGCATGCTTCCTACTATCTTCTCCATGTTTTGCATGTCTGCGATATGTTTTCTAGTAATCACCTAAGACTAGGTGCTAGAAATATTTCCTCAATCTTTGTGTATGCCTTAGCTTCAAGTACCTGGTGTGTTTGATGTGTTTTTTTATCATACTTTAATGCATGTATGGGTTGTAAGATCATACATACATTAAAGTGGGCACTAAATGTTATGTTGTAAAATATCCCCCTAGGACTTTTACCTCCTAGGTTCCTTAGATCTAATCATGCATGTTGAAGACGAATCCCATATAAAAATCCCCTAAAGCCCATGTCAAATGGGGCCTAGGGGTGAGCCTTAAGCCTAATTTGGACCCAAAAATAGGCCCATGGACAAGGGCGCCAGTGCCCTTGTCTAGCCCTATTTTGTTGAGGTCCCAAATTTGAATGTTGGCTTGTGACCATTAAAAAGGTTTCCCTTGTCGGCATCTCAAGTTTGAATTATGAATTTTTAGTGGGAATGCATATATAATCATTTTTTAGGACTTCATTTTACACCTAGATGGATAATGCAAACTTGTGATCTTTTGCTAAGGATATTCAAGGCTTTCATTGTGTTGCAGAGTAGTATTGTGTTGTGTTTGTACTTGTTTGTTGCAGATTTGTCTTCATCAATCCATCTCCTCATGGCATGAAAGATCTTCATCTCCCCGTGAGAGCTTCACCTCTGAGGTGACATCTACTTTGTGTTTCAATCAATTTATTATATATATTTTTTTTCCTCTGTCCACCAAGGACACACACTCTCTATCTAACAACGGTGTTGGAAGGCTTGAATGCCATTCTAAGGGCTTGACCAAGGCAATCTCCTAAACACCACAACCCCCAACCCTCTCTTGTGATTTTAGGTGATAGGTGTTGGATCTTTCGGAGAGAAGTTGCAGGAGATTAGTGCAGAGCATAAAGATTCCAGATCTGAAGAAAGTAGTGGAAAATATCCCTAAGTAGACAAGGGTGATCCCTCTTTCGTCCTCCAGTTTATCATTGTTGAAAATCTCTAAGTAGGATACATTCTACAACATATTTGGCTCCCAGTCTCTAGAAAAAGTGCTACCTTGGATAAGGGCGATCCCTCTTTCGTCCCCGAAGTTTTCACTTTATGAAATTAAAATTCTGGTATGTTTCTAATCTAAATTTAGTGCCTCTAGGTATGCGAGCAATTGTTAGGTTTCATCTATTTGTTTACGATTTTTCTTAATTAGGGTTTTAGGCCTAACCGAATTAGGGTTTTAACAAAACATCAATCTATTATATCTTTCCAAGCATCTCATAGTGACATCAGACTTGTAGCTGAGTCCTCTATCACAATTGTGACTTAGCTCAATCTATGTCCTTGAATGTATGTGTGAAAGAAGGGTTTGATTGAATCTAATTAACACACAACTTTATCAATCCCACTTTCATACATAATAATTTGTAAAATATTTGGATTAAAGAATTTCATTTATTAGAAATTTTTTAATGTAAAGGGAAAAATTCTCATTTACAAAGAAGATTGATTTAATAATATAATAATAATACATTTGTTTGTTATATTGGTTCTATACATTGTGTTTTATAATTATTTTATAGAAATGCAATAAATAAATTCTTGTTTTCCTTCAAACTATTCTTGATATTTTTATTGATAATTGATTTAGGAAATTGGAAAATATCTTCTCTCTCTACCTATAGGATTATTTCTATAATTAACAATATTGTTAATGAATGATAATTTCTCACTTCTATACTTCACATGTATACCTATTACAAAATAGAAAAATGAATTAAATATTCTGTAGCAAATATTACAATTAAAGATAGAAAAGGAATATGTTTTTTATTTCTTATATTTATTCTCGTTCTACAAATTACAAATTGATTTGTATAAAATATATGTTTATACATACATACATACATACATACTTTTATCATTAAATATGGTTGCATAGTTCATAAGTTATAGTAATCTACATAAAATAATACATAAATTAATGTATATGTTTGTGAGTGTTATAATATGTATGTATGTATGTATAAATTCATAAAATAATATTTATTTATATAAGACTTTGGATATAGAAGCACAATATATATAAAAATTAATTTATAAAAAATTAATCATTATCGTGTAGCAATTGGGGTTTGGGAATCCCCAACCCCAGTGGTCACAACCATTAGGGATCAAGGATCCTAGCCCCTTGGAGTCATGGTTCCTTGGGGCACCACAGTCCCCTTTGAGGGTGGCTATGACGCCTCAAGGGGGTCATTTCCCCATTAGTTAATCCAACATCATTTCTTCATTTAAATAGCATCTTATGATTAAATCTCAACCAATTGATTTCTATAACATCAATCTATAGGAATGAAAATTCATATTTGTTCAAAAATAATATATAATAAATAAAATGAATGAAATAAATAAATATTGGATTCAAAGGAGCATTGAATCCATCCGAATCAATTGATTTGGAGCAAGCTCAAAACCAAACTAGACAAAATAAGAATAGGAAATAAAAAGATTAAATAATGGATCTAGTTGGAAAGTTGGGAGTCATATCTATTAGTTTTCCATTAGCAAAGCCTATAGGGGAGAGGAGCCCATAGTGTGTCACCCTAACTTCACCCCTCCACCTGGCGTACCACGTCATCTGAATGAATTTTTTTTTGCAATTTCCATGTAGACGATGACGTGGACAACCCAAATATTTTGTTTTAACATGCTGGGCATTGATTTTCCACGTGGATGACACGTATCATTGGCGGGGTCAAATTTCTGGCCATTTTTAACCATGGATCGATGACCAGACACACCATACACCGATGGCGGGAAGTGGCATCGTGAGTTGTGCTCGCCATGCTGTGTGGTAACCGAACAACTTTCCACCTTTTCATCACACTCTCGTATTAATGAGGTGGGCCAGATGCATTTACACCCATGTAGACGCATTTACTTCACTTCCCTCCTTGTTTTGCTAGTTATCATGCCTTGCCTGTTCACAGCTATGGAGCGTTCAATCCTCCCAGCCTTCACACTCAACAAACCCTTTGACACCATTATCGACTCTACTCTCCATGTTTGGTTGTTGCAGATGGCACCCATACTAGTTCACCTTAGCGCTGTTAAGATACTTGCATCCACTGGCTTCGCTCATTTTTCCTTCGACCCTGGTAAGGATTTCTTATCCTACTAAGGCAATGATCTTTATAGCTCAAAAACAAAGAGGATTTATTTGATTTTTTCTATTTGCAATGCTTTCCATGCTCTTAAATTTAACGTTCTGGTTTTTCGTCTGCTTGTCTATTTTGGAGCTCCGATTTTCAAATGGGTTTTTAGTTTTGAAATGGGTTTTTGGTTGTTTAATTTTATGTCTGCTTCCACTCATGGCTTTCCTTTGACCTTGGTAAGGATATCTTATCCTGCTAAGGCAATGATCTTTCTAGCTAAAAAAAAAGAGGATTTATTTGGTTTTTTTCTGTTTCTATGTCCTATGGTTTATGTATGCAATATATATTACTGTGAGTGGTCGTAAATGAAAGTTTCCTTTCGTTTTCAGTCTGCATGAAATCATTAGGCTTTGGTATTCAAATCGGTATTCTTTTTTTAGTTATGTTTTGTTTGCAATGACAGTTTTTCCATCTATTGTTGTTTGTAATCATATTTAGAAGCTTCTTATGGTTTTCTCACTGTTTGTAATCATGAGGGTTCGGTATTAAAATTAGGTTAATGTTTATCCATGGGTTTAAAAATATTTTCTGTTTTTCTTCTTTACAATGGCTTTGCTCGTTTATCCTTCGACCCTGGTAAGGATATTATTTATTATCTGTATCATGGGTATTCAATTACTTTATATATTTTTTTGTTTGCAATGGGATTTTTTCCATCTATTGTTGTCTGTAATCATAAATAGAATCTTCTTATGATTTTCTAATTGTTTGTAATCATGAGGGTCTGGTATAAAAAAAAAGGGGTTATTATTTATCCATGGGTATTCACTTATTTCATATATTTTTTTGTTTGCAATGGGATTTTCTCCATCTATTGCTATCTGTAATCATACATGGAAGCTTCTTATGGTTTTCCAACTATTTGAAATCATGAGGGTTCAATATTAAAATGGGGTTATTATTTATCTATGGGTATTCAATTATTTTATAATTTTTTTGTTTGCAATGTGATTTTTCTCTATCTATTGCTGTCTGTAGTCATAAATGGAAACTTCTTATGGTTTTCTCACTATTTAAATTCATGAGGGTTGGGTATTAAAATGGGGTTATTATTTATCCATGGGTATTCAATTATTTTATAACTTTTTTGTTTGCAATGAGATTTTCTCTATCTATTGCTGTCTGTAATCATAAATAGAAGCTTCTTATGGTTTTCTCACTGTTTGAAATTATGAGTGTTTGGTATTAAAATGGGGTTATTATTTATCCATGGGTATTCAATTATTTTATGCTTTTTTTGGTTGCAATGGGATTTTCTCTATCTATTGCTATCTGTAATCATAAATGGAAGCTTCTTATGGTTTTCTCACTATTTGAAATCATGACCATTTTGTATTAAAATGAGGTTATTATTTATCCATGGGTATTCAATTATTTTATTTTATTTTTGTTTGTAATGGGATTTTTTCTATCTATTATTGTCTGTAATCATAAATGGAAGCTTCTTATGGTTTTCTCACTGTTTGTAATCATGAGGGCTCGGTATTAAAATGGGGTTATTGTTTATCTATGGGTATTTGATTATTATTTTTTTTATTTTTTTGTTTGCAATTGGATTATTCTTTATCCATGTCTATTGATTATTTTTTTGGTTTGGAATGGTTTTCTTCCATCTTTTGTTGTATGCGGTCATTAATTGAAGGTTTGTTTGTTTATTTGTGGTGGAATGTCTTAGTTCAGTGCTTAAGGCTCTTTGTTTCTTTAACTTTGTACTGTAGAGATTCAAAAGATTCCAAATGGAAAAATTGGTGTTCAATGGTGTTTGATGCAACATTTTATCTACTTTATGAGTAGTGTTTATCAACACATTTTAATGGCTATTTTCTATGTTTTGTAACACATTTATTGCTTTTGGAAATTGTAAAATTTTGTTTGAGCATCACTGTGACTCTTTAATTTAAATTAAAAATTTTAGTTTATAGTTTCTAATTGTAGAAAATGTAATGACAAATGTTTTAATGTGCTGCAAAATTTTTTTGTACAAGTGCATTTTAAGTTTAAAATTGATATCATATTTAATACCTTTTAAAGTATGTTTAATTCAAAATTCAATCTACAAGATGTCCTCTTTTTATAGTGGGTCACCCTAACTTGACCCCTCCAATTGGTACACCACGTTATCCAAAATTAATAAAATTTGCATCTACTTCTTGGGGTTATTGTTTATCCATGGGTATTCAATTATTTTATATTCGATGATGTGGACACCCTAAATATTTCATTATGTTGTTCACGAGTCTTATCTATTTTATCTATACATAGACAAACATATATATATATATATATATGTATATGTATATGTATACGTATGTATGTGTGTGTGTATACACATGAAACCAAAAGAACCTTCCATTTATGACCACAGATAGCAATAGATATGTGTGTGTGTGTGTATACACATAAAACCAAAAAAACCTTCCATTCAAACTATGTCCTAGTACTGAAAGATATTTTGCAATATTTGACACTATGTCCTAGTAGTGAAAGATATTCTTTAATTTGTCATCCACACATATGAAATACTTCATTAATTAGTGAAAGATATTCTTTAATTACTAAAAAATATTGCATGCATAAACCATAGGACAAACATACAGAAATATATTCCCATTGGAAACAGCAAAAACCAAACCGAGATATGTGTTCTGCCCCTTCATTTTCCTACTTCTACCCCTTGATTTTCCTACTTTGAGCTAACTACACATTTTGCAAAAATTGACACTTTGTCCTAGTAGTCAAAGATCTTTAATCTATCATCCACACAGAAGGGGACAACAATTTATTAAAATCTAGCACAAACAACCCAAACAAGCATTCAATCAAATCAATAAAGTCTCCATTAATTTCACACCATCAAAGGTTTAAGGCTCACCAATCAAGCAGTCAAAAAACATTAAAGAAAATCAACCAATTCAAAGAAAATAAGCATTCGACCAAATCAATCACCTCCCATATTTAATACCAAATTCAATTTTATAGACATCCATCAAATCTATTCAAATGAAGTGCAATAAAAACTATAGCCTAAACTTAGAGGACAAGTCTATAGTCATTGATTCAATTTAGATGTTGCATGCATAAACCATAGGACATAAAAATAGAAAAAACCAAATAAATCCTCTTTTTTATCAAGCTAGAAAGATCACTGCCTTAGCAAGATAGGATATCCTTACTAGGGTCAAAGGATAAATGAGCGAAGCCATTGCAAACAATAAAAATAGAAAATATTTTAATACCAATGGATAAATAGTAACCCCATTTTAATATCGAACTCTCATGATTACAAATACTGAGAAAGCCATAAGAAACTTCCATTTATGATTATAGACAGCAATAGATGGAAAAAATCCCATTGCAAACAAAAAATATATAAAATAATTGAATACCCATGGATAAATAATTTTAAACACCTAAAAATGTCTTTTACCACCACACTGACTCTCGACATCCCTAAACATACCAATTTCCCTTCTAACCAATTAATTAAATTTTTATTTAATTAATTTATCCATTCATCACCTAATTCCACACTATTTTATCTGCAAAATTGAATTAATTTCATTAATTCAATAGTCTAAACCTTAGCCAATTGATTTAATAAATATGCAATATTTATTTTATCAATCCCCCTCTCCTCACTAAATCCAATTAATTAGTTAAACCATGCTTAACTAATTAATTGAGCCTATTAATTGGCCTATCCCTACCCTAGACAATTAAATAGCTATTATTTAATTGCCTACCCTAGCCTACCTCATCCTAGCCCTAGGATTAATTAAATAAAGCCTATATTTAATTAATCCTAACCTCTCATTTGGGTGGTCAAACCTAGTTTAACACCCTTCCCCACATCCTCAAAATAAAAAATTGAAATAAATCCACATAAGTCAATTTTTTATTTAAATACATCCCACATCACAATTAATTCTCCTTACACCTCCACACCTCATTTATCTCCACTTATCCCCAAATAAATTTTTAATTCATTTTACATTCCCCATATGAATCTTTAATTCAAAAATAATCCTTCACACCCATACTCATTTAATTACCCCTTTTCCCAAAATGAATAAAAGATTTATTTTTATTTCTAACTTTCCATTCCTCCAAGATCTAATCTAGGCCCTCCACATCACTTTTATCCTCCACCATTGATTTTCCAAATCAATCTCCACCCTTGGATCAAAATCCCTCCAAAATCTCTATAAATACTTCATCCTCCAACCCATTTTAGGATCCAAGTTTTATGCAAAGTTACCATGTCCAAATGTCCATTGAGCTAGAATTATGAGTTGCATAATTAGGATAGAATTTCACATTGAATCATTTATCTAGGGATTATCATGTATTAGGAGCTTTTGGGTGTAAGTTTTCATGTTCCCTTGATGAGATTGGGTCTTCATGTTTGAGGTATAACTATTTGTTTTCTTATGCATTTTGTTTGTGTTTTTACCTTGATATGTTTTCCTAATCTACATTGGCATGCCCAGTGGGACCCACAAGGTCTGAATCTAATCAGTTTTTATAATTTTTTGTGCTCTAGACGTGTTTTTGTAGGTGCAACGTCATCTACCCTACGTAGTGGCGCTATCTTTGGCGCGTTTTAGCACTATCTACTATTTTAGCGCCATTTTTGCGAAGCATTTTCTATTCTAACTTCCACTCACATGTCTCCTTTTAATGATATTCCTGTTATTTTTTGTGTCTAGTTGCCCTCTGTTTCTGCAAAAATCTTCAAAAAGGAGGAGGTTATGCCAAAATTTTCATAAAATCTAAGCATGCATTTTGGCTTCTATTTTGTCCTGTTTTTCACTTGTCAAGACTAACAATGCTAACAGGACCTCTTCTATGTGCAGCCTAACCTCCTTTTCCACTTGAAAGACCTCTTTTTGCAGAATGGGCACACTCATACTCGTATCGATGCTTTCGGTGCCCAGATTGGCGCTATCCACAACTGAGGCCAGACCACTTGACAGCTTGCACAGTGGCACCTTATTACACCGATATTAGCGCTATTTCATATTCTAACACCTTCTATATATCATTGTAGCGCTATCATATTTTTTAGTGCCTTCCATAAAGCATTGTAGCGCCATATTTTATTTTGGCACCTTGTGTATTCTATTTTAGCACTATCTAATAAATGGGCACTATCTGTCTAGGGTCAGGTTCTCTGATAGTTTTCTGTCAGTAGTGCCATTTGTAGTCTGCAGTGGTGCCATCAGGCCTTTGTATTAGCGCTATTTCCAAAAACTGACTTTGCGGCCTGTGCAGGGACTAATAATTTGTTTGCAGGTCACCAACATCATTTCGAAGACACTAACAAGTTTTTGTAGGGTTCTTTCATCTTTTGTTTAAAACACTTCAATTGGAAATTTAAAAATGAACCCTTGCATGCTAGTTTACACAACATTTTGATTTGGTTTTATAAAAAATTGATCAACAAAACAAACAAATCTTTGCATGTGTGTGTGTGTCAAACATCTGAATTTGGTGTTCTAAAATTAACAAGTGTGTGCCAACAACAACTATCAAAACACTTCAATTTTAGGCTTTAAAAAGAACCACAAATTGTATCAATCAAATCATTAGAATAAAAAGAACAACAAATTTGCATTCTTCACTCATATAATCAAGAAAATTAATCTAATTTGTGTGAAGTGTTTTCATGGTTTTTGTTTGTAGTGTGAAAAGTGTATGCTCTTCCCTCGCACCATTTGGTGACCTTGGGAATCAAAAGCTTCTCACAACACTTACATTAATCACCCCCAACATAATCTAAAGAACTAAAATGAACCATGTTTAGTGTGATGCAAGCATAAATAATACGTATGCTCTCCCCTCGCATCTTTGTATGAACTTGGGGATCAAAAGTATTTTTGTGGTTGTATTACTTTTGTTAATCCTTAGAGGGCCTACCACCCCGCTTCAAAAGATGGGAATGATCCAAGCGACAACAAGCTAAAGCCAAGCTCTTTCAAGCCGCTATATAAAATAAGGTGTTTGGGACAAAAGTCATAAGAAACAGGTGTTGTTGTGTTATACCGATACCCAACCTCCCCCAAAACCCTCCAAGGCATAACCCTTGGGGGCTGGGAGACTCCATAACGGAGAGTAGCGTTGTCGCATGTATAACCACCTGAACGAAAGCACTTACTACAAAACTTTGTGTAGCAAGCCAAAATCCTTCTATTTGTTAACACAGAAGGGAAACCTTTGAAGCAGCCCTGATTCATGTGGTTCTTAGCCGGTGCTACCAAGATCCTGGAGCTACCCGCTTTGAATAGGCGCAGCTAGGGGATTCAACAAATATTGTCATATCTTTGCCTTAGGTTGTGTAAAGTGCTTGTTGAATGAAATCACACATCTTTTTCACAAAACAAAACAAAATCTTGATTATTGTGTGATTATTGTGCTTGAATTGTTTGTAAAAAACTTGCCAAGAGACAAACCAAATCATTTGCTCAAATGACAAACTAAAGCAAAATCAAATTTGTCACCAAAATCAGTCTTTTTCAGAGACCTAACCAACACTGCCTTGTTTTAGCGCCATCTCTGTCTGATTTTGACACCATTTCACCTATGGATTGGCGTTATTTTCAAATTGACTTGCCTAAGACTAAGACCCAATCAGTTGTGATCTTCACCATCTGCTCTACCATAATTCGTATTTACATTCCAAAAATCTGTCAGTACCCCATCCATTTTCTCGTCAAAAATTTCCAAAACATACCTTCATTTTGACCTTAGAGGATTAATCACTATCATTGTTGGAGCCTTTACTATATCAAATCCATACCCACTCGTCCTCCATTAACCTTTGCATACCCTTGTTGGACCAAACAAATATCCTTGTTATAAGAAATCATTCCAAAAAAATCCAAAAATATATCCAAAATCTTTCAAATCAAAACACCCATCAACAAATCAACAACCAAAAACTTGTCATCCTTTTTGAGCTAAAAGCTAGATCTAGATCTCATAATTCACATCATATTTTGCTTGAAAAGCCATTATTCAACCTTTCAAGTAAAACAATCATCCCTCTTTGCGTAAGGTCATTAGTCTACCCTAAACAAAGAAAAACATCCATTTGTGCCAACACAAAATCTAGATCTTACCTAAGCTCAAATTGTTGACCATCAAATCCTTCCCAAAAACATCATCCTAATCATCCTAATCAATCAAAATCAACATCAAAATCAAAACCCCTTCCATCAAAATCATCCTCAAAACAAACATCATCCATCATCTACCTTTTTGGTCCAAATTTGTACAAAAGTAAAAAATCGTTCATTCTTATCACCCATAGGTTCACACCTTTATTTTCATCGATCCTTCATCTTCATGCACTCACCCTCTCCATCTTACTACCACGTCGATCTTTGGTTCCAACACAATCAATCCGATTCTCTAAGGTCTCCATCCCCATCTCATTATACTTCTAGAAATCAAATACATACACGTGCATGCCCATAACGAGATCACAACACAAAAGGAATCTAGAAATGGTAGAATCCAGACAATATGGTGGCATAAGAATGCTTAACACCAACAGAAACAACATGCCCATCAACCAAACACACAATCTACCCACGCTCTTTCACATCCCCACATATAATCCTAATGAAAATCCCGTCCATTTCTTACAACAACCGCCACCACCAACACAAAACATCCCCACCATGTCCCAAGACAATCTAGATGTCTTGAGCTCTACACAAGATGCCGATAGCATGGACCTACTTGACAAAATCCTATGCTCGGATCTAAATAGATATCTTGATCATCTCCTCAAAATCGATGCTCAACTACCCCATAACACGATAGCATCCCAAACATCCACCTCTACAATCATTCCTACCATATCAAACACCCAACCTATCATCTCGCAAACATCAACACCCACCGTATCTACCACCTCCACAAGCTCTACCGCTACCACATCCACAATTCCCACAAGTACCTCCAATCTTACCACATCCACTATCACAACTAACGTAACCTCTTATGTCCCACAAATCATCCTAGGCATAGAAGGGAACACCACGCATGCAAGTACCTCCATGAGTGTGCCTCCACCCAATCCTCAAACCATCGCCTACCTAAGACAGTTATTCTCACAACCACCTTACAATACCTCATCTAACATCCACCCATCTAATGTTAATCCATCCAATGTCACATATCTACAAAACCCCATCACATCATCAAATCAACATAATCCCAATCCCCAAATACCACCACATATTCTCCAACAACTTTACACATATCAACACCAGGCACAAATCAACCAAAACACCAACCCGCAGTACCAGAACCCCAACCAAACAAATCTCCAACATCAAATCCCACCCCACCTCCAACATCTCACCAATCAACAAGCCTACACACCACAACCACCACCACCACAGGATCTCACAACCATTGTACAGACCCTAATCCAAAAGGTAGATGACATGCAAACTGGGGGCAAGCGCAAGCACTATTCCTTTGAGGATATTTGCCCCTATCCATTTGATCGCACATTGTACATGCCCCCTTTCCCCAAGAACTTTGAAACACCAAAATTTGACAAGTACAAGGGGAAGGGAGACCCTAGGGACCACCTTAGGGAGTTCTACATCACTTGCCTAGAAGTCTCAAATAACGATACCTATCTAATGAGACTATTTCCAAGAAGCCTCAGCGGTCAAGCCGCTGAATGGTTCACACATCTTCCCCTAGGCATTAGGACTTTCCCTGAGCTTGCGAAAAAATTTGTAAACCATTTCTCCTACAACTTTGAGCACAAAATGTCTATGACAAACCTTTGCAACACCAAACAAAAGAATGGAGAAGCCTTCGCTTCTTTCTTGCAAAGGTGGAGGAGCTTAGCAAGCAAACTCCGTGGCCAATTCTTGAAAAACAACTCGTCACCATGTTTGTGACCAACCTCAACCAGGAATTAGGGTTCCATTTACAAATCCTTTGTGCATCTACCTTTGAAGAGGTCATCGACAAAGGTACTACTATCGAACGGTCCCTCATTGCCAAGGGCTCCATCAAATTGTATGACTACAAGTCCAACAACAACACACCCCATAACAACACCCCCAATACAAAAAACAACACCAACACACAATCAAATGACAAGCCACGCTATTGGGGGAAGAACAAGAACACTTTGAACGATGGCGTCACAAATGTGAAAGCTATCTAACATGTACAAAATCAAACACCTGCACATACATATGCAACCAATGTAAATAACCAAAGGGGACAAACTAAACCACGCAAACCTCGAAGGCAATTTACACCCTTAGGGGAACCCATCGAGGACATCCTTGACAGATGTCTCAAGAAAGGTTTGATCACTCTTCCCCCTGTTAGACCCCATCAAGAAAATGACCTCAAAGCAGCATGGTACAATGAAAATGATTATTATGAATACCATCACATTGTGGGTCATAACACCGTAGACTGCATGCAACTAAAGCATTGCATCCAAGACCTTATAGATCAAAATCAAGTCAGCCTTGACCAAACTACCCAACCATCGCCAAATGCCAATCTCAGAGCTTACAAGGATCCACTACTGAACCATAATAAAGCCTCCTCATCCAATCAAGCATACAACGTCACCCCACCACTCGCATCCTACGACTCTATTGTAGGAAAGATCGAGCCATCATCTCACCATGTTAACACAATCACCATTTAGACACAAACACCTGATTGCGTTGTTGCAACCCGCTGTGGCCGTGTATCTATCTGTACAACCCCTACCACCGAACAAACACCCACATCTACATCAGACTCCATCCCCTACCAATCAGTACAACCTCCTAGACCATCTAGGAAAAACCCTTGCACAAATATCCATACTTGAGCTGCTCCGTACATCCCCCCTTCACAAAGATGTTCTCGATAAAGCCCTCTTAGAAACTCGAGTTCCCGCCAACTTGAATGTGACCCAATTCCAAGCCATGGTAAGACATATCACCACACCTCACCATCTCACATTTTCAGAAAAGGACCTTCCTGCCTCTAAACACTTACATAATGATGCCTTACACATCGAAGTCCGTATCCACAAAAACATCATTAAAAGAGTCTTAATAGATGGTGGCTCCGGCCTAAACATATGCACTCTTAAACTATTAAAACACTTGGGATACTCAGATGTGGTTGTCGACACTAGCAATTGCATCACAATCAAAGGATATGATGACACCAAATGGCTATCTGAAGGTACCATCAAGCTCCCTATTCAAGTGGGACAGAAAATACTAGAAACAAAATGTCAGGTTCTTGATCTTGACCTCCCCTACAACATTCTTCTCGGCCGACCATGGATCCATGCCATGCAAGCTATCCCATCCACATTCCATCCATGCCTCAAATTCCCTCACAACGGCACAAAAGTAACTATCTATGCCAATCCCCGTCCCTTCCAATACTATAGTTTCTTGGAAGGCCATGACCATACCTTCTGCCCATACAACAAAGCTACCACTAAAGCCAACCCAACAGCTTCCACCTCATATATCGATCCCACAAATATTGCCACCACTTCATCCCAAGCACCTCCACCACCTGAGGTCAAGATCAAGCTCAGGGACATGGGATGTGGGGAATACAACTTACATGGTACATTTTGTGTGGGCACATTACCCAATCTTAAAACCTTTGGCATCCCAAAGACAGAAGCAGCCAACACAGTTATCATCAAGTGCAAACCATCACCCATCTTTGAAAAGAAACATCTCCTCGATCAGGATGTACTTGAAAATATCTCATCCCGGCTATATAAGGACGAAGAGCCTAAGCAAGAAGCCCCCACCATCCCAACAGAAATCTATGGTAAAGGGTCTGAAATTATCAAAAGCATGGGTTATAAAGGACAAGGCGGTAGTGGCCTTCATGAACAGGGGATCGTGGAACCACTCCAAGCAACAAGAAATCCCTATACTCAAGGGTTAGGATATGGTCAACGACAACGTATCCTCAATACCGGCGAATGTATCTTAGCGGAGGTCACTACAGTCTCCCTAGAAGTCGACAACGTCAACGAAACGGGCCTTCAAGACTCCTTTAGTGACTTTGCCAATTTCTTCGACTCATCCATTTGCACCATCTACATAGTCACCACTCTTGCCTCGTCATCTAATGACTTACCACTGGTATACCCCAACCTCATTGACTGGGACCAACGTGGACCTCTTGTATTTGACGTAGCACCAAACGATGAGGCCATTGCTAAAATGATGGGGGTTAGAGATCACTTCCCCCTGGGAGATTACAGAGCAGGATACATCATGGAACTTGATACGCATGCCTCTTTCAGGGAGACAACCCCTGCTTCCAGTCATAAAAATATAAAAATAAAACAAGGATCTAATGGTGAAAACTGTTTCATGGCAGTGTCAGATCCCAAAAAAGTAAAAAAAAAGATGTATCTCCTGGTGAAAACCTCAATGAGGTGCTAGGAGATGGAAGCATGGGCCTTCCCAAGATAGACAAGGTGTATCTAGACAGGTCACCCATCCTAGTAGAGCCAGCCCAAGAGATGAATCTTGGAATGGAAGAAGAACCGAAAATCACTTTCAAGGCAGAATCTCTCAGCATAGTAGAGAAAGAAAACTTCCTAGAATTCTTCAAACGCAGAAATCACAATTTTGTGTGGACCTATGCAGACACGCCAGGGCTTGATCCTGCTTTGGTTGTCCATCACCTTGCAGTACGCCCTGATGCGAAACCAATAAAGAAGAAGCTCAGAAACATGAATCCTCAGGTGGCCCTCCTTGTCAAAGTAGAGTTAAAGAAACTACTGGATGTTGGTTTCATTCGCCCAATTGATTATCCTGAGTGGGTTTCCAACTTGGTACTAGTAGCCAAATCAGATGGCCAAATCCGCTGCACCACTGACTTCAGAGATCTCAACAAAGCCTGTCCAAAGGATGGCAGGACATGAGATGTTATCCCTCATGGATGGCTTTTCAGGGTACAACCAAATCTAGATCACAGAAGAAGACCAGCATAAGACATCCTTTATATGTGCATGGGGGACATACTGATGGGTGGTAATGCCATTCGGTCTAAAGAATGCTGGAGACATGTATCAAAGAGCCATGACAGTCATCTTCAATGATCTTTTCCACCACATCATGAAAGACTATGTGGAAGACTTATTGGGAAAATCAAAGACAATAGAGGAACATCTGAATGTATTGGCAACAATCTTTGACCGTTTAGAGAAATGCAATGTTCGTCTAATTCCAAAGAAATGTGTCTTCGGGGTCACCTCTGGAAAACTTTTGGGATATATAGTCTCCAGAAGAGGAATCGAGGTAGATCCCACCAAGGTCAAGGCCATTATTGAAATGCGTCCTCCAACAACACTGAAACAACTAAGAAGTCTGCAAGGAAAACTCCAATCTATTCATCAGTTCATTGCTCAATTAGCCAATAAATGTCAACCATTCCAGCATCTACTCTGAAAAGATATAGCTTTTGTCTGGAACAACCAGTGTCGGGCTAACTTTGATCAATTGAAAGAATACCTAGCTAATCCCCCTATTCTAATTCCACCAGACAAGGTGAACCTCTCCTACTATACATCTCCACAATAGAGACAGCTATTAGAGCCTTATTAGCACAACATGATGAGCATGGAAAGGAAAGAGCCATCTTTTACATCAGCTGCACTCTAATATCGTATGAGCTTAACTACACGCAAAGTGAATGAGCATGTCTAGCCCTGGTCTTCACTTCACAAAAATTAAGACACTACATGCTCAATCATAAAACCAAGCTCATCGCCAAGATCGATCCATTGAAATATTTGCTAAACAGAGCTACTCTTACTGGGAGAATGGCAAAATGGATCATGATTCTAACTGAATTTGATATTTAATACACTGAGAGAAAATCCATCAAAGGACAGGTTATAGCTGATTAGCAGGCCGAAGCATCCATTCCTGCAGAACATCCTACACTAGCAAAGTTTCCTAACAAAGCTATCTTGACAATCACCCCAGCTACAGAAACATGGAAGATGTACTTCGATGGATCATACACACATAGAGGCTCGGGGGCAGGCATTTTGTTTGTTACCCCTCAAGGTGACACAATCCCCAAATCATTCAAAATCACATTCCCATGTACAAACAATGTGGCTGAGTATGAGGCCCTTATCATAGGTCTTAGAATGGCAATCAAATGGAAAATTGAGAAGCTGACAGTGTATGGAGACTCTCAACTGGTCATCCAGTAGGTAAACAACGAGTACAAGACCAAGGATGATAAGCTACTGCTGTATAAAAAGATGGTCGGTGACTTCAAAGACTACTTTGACAACATCCACTTTGATAGATCCCAAGGTTAAATAATAAAGCTGCAAACACCATGGCTACCATCGGTTCTCTGGTCGACATGAAGAAAGACAACAAGAAATGTGAGTTCCTGATAGAAGAACTCCCCATCCTGGCATATGATGTTCCTTAATCCGAGCTCGTGTGTGAAGTCATTAGTCCCCTATCCCCGTGGTATCAAGAAACCTACCTATATCTCCATGACAACATCATCCCTCCCAATCTATCCACATCACAATGTAAATCTTTCATCCGCCGAGCCTCTCACTTCATCCTTGTAGGAGACACCCTATACAAAAGGAGTCGTGAGGGCACACTTTTACAATGTTTAGACTTTAGGGAAGCTGAAGTGGCCTTACAAGAGGTACACGCAGGTATCTGTGGGGCACATTCAAGTGGACCCGCTCTTGCTAAAAAGATCCTGAGGACCAATTATTATTGGCCAACCATGGAGCGAGACTCCTACCAGTTTATCAAGAAATACCTACCATGTCAATAGCATGGTGATCTCATCCACGCACCAGCATAAGAACTACAACTAATCATGACATTGTGGCCTTTCTCATAGTGGGGACTCAACCTCATAGGGAAAATCCATCCACCATCATCCAATGGCCATAAATTCATAATCACCGCTACTGAATACTTCACCAAGTGGGTGGAAGAAATACCACTCACCTTCACCATTGGCACCCAAATCTCCAAGTTTATCCTCCATTACATCATCTGCCACTATGGTATCCCTCATTCCATCATCACTGACAATGGAAAGCCATTCAAGAACTAAGAAGTTCACACCTTGTGCAAAAAATTTGACATCAAACACCACTTCTCCACTCCATATTACCCTCAAGGAAATGGTCAAGTAGAGGCTTCAAATAAAACCATCCTCCGCATTTTAAAGAAGACAGTCAATGAAGCTGGTCATGACTGGTACCTCCAACTCAACCCTGCCTTATGGGCCTATTGCACAAGCATCCGCACCCCCATAGGAGCCACTCCATTTTCCCTAGTCTTTGGATTCAAAGCCATTTTACCTATCAAGGTCGAGCTCCCATCCTTAAGAGTATCCTTGCAAAACATAATCACTGATTAGGAATACTGAGTCGCAAGGTTGCATCAGCTAGAACTACTAGATGAGAAACATTTGAATGCATTGAACCACCTGCATGCCTATCAAAATCACCTTAGGAGAAGATATAACAAAGGAATTAGAACCCAAAAATTTGAAGTAGGTGATCTTGTCCTTATGGAAAATCAAAAGAACTTGCAAGAATGCACTAAGAAAGGCAAGTTTGAACCCAATTGGTTAGGACCGTATGTCATCACAGCTAGCTATGGATCAGGAGCATACCATCTTGCAACACCTGAGGGGTAGCCTCTGGATGAGCTGATGAACATTCTGCATCTAAAGAAATTCTATGCATAGCCCATTGAGTATGCCAATCAAAAATAAAAAAATTAGAAAAATCAAAAAATTGAAAA
This sequence comes from Cunninghamia lanceolata, assembly GCA_027924645.1. Lineage (NCBI taxonomy): Eukaryota > Viridiplantae > Streptophyta > Pinopsida > Cupressales > Cupressaceae > Cunninghamia > Cunninghamia lanceolata. The sequence continues at coordinate 705,824 of BSBN01001480.1, forward strand.
ATTAAAAAAATAAGAAAAATCCAAGTGCAATAAAAAACTTCCAATGGTGAAAATCACTTTGGTGACACCTTAGATAGGTACCATGGTGAAATCCTGTTATAGGCGCCATGTGTAGTGGCCAGATCTACCATCTAATAAATCCTCTTTCCATCGCAACACTCCATATCGCACACATCCCATGGCTTGGAATTTCGAAACATCAAGTCCTATCGCCCATTCCGCACTATCTCACCCAAAGCCCAATCCATGGAATGAGGATCCTTGTAATCTTCCGTTTGTACAGCTCAAAATCAAAATATCCAAAAACATCGCAAAATCAAAAAATGCAAAAATAATGCAAAATAATCAAAAATCCAAAAACAAATGCAACATCACCCTCACACATCGATCACTCCAAATCCATCAATCCTCATCACATCACACACATCCTAAACCCATCCTAAACCATTCCCACATCATCAAGTCATACCAGAACTACATATTCATTTCACCCACATCTTGAAAGTACCTTGATCCCGTGGACACAGGGTATGTAGGCAGTCTGGAATACGAAGGACGTTTCCAGTACTTAGGTACCTAAGATGCACCCATCCAACCCGTTTGGATGGTACCCACTCACTGAGCTTACTAGACCCATTATATGATACACACGCTAAGTATGCATTTGAACCATCATCCCTAACGCAAAAATCATCAATCAACATACCAATTATAATCCTACACCTGGCCAAACTGTTCTTTTGCCCATCTTCTAAAATTTTTCCAATCAAATCCAACTAATCTACATCCTAGGATATATCTTTCCCACAATGGACAAAAATCTGTCATTCTATCATCACGTCTCTTGGTAAGAGCACACAAAGGCTATTTGTACCTTTTGGTTGGTCTTTTTGATTATTGATTTTTATCTTTTTTGTCTCACTCTAGGTCATCTCCAAAGCTACCTTGATCTCATTATATCATGGTAAGTGGAGGATAACACCTAGAGCAGACAAGGTCATTGTTTCTGTATGCCATGCTTGTGGGTTAGTTTCATTACTCCAAGAATAGTATTCATATCTTGAAGCCCGGGTCAGTTCTAGTATGACGTGCCTCATTTGCATATACAGGTATCAAAAACCTTAATATGCACTATGGACACTCGTTGCGATGAGTCCCCTTCCTAGAGTAGACAAGGTTATACTACCTTGGGCATGCATGACATCAACTTATTGTTTGCGGGTCTAGTCCATGCAATCGTAGGATATATATCATCACCTAGGTCATTTCATATCATTGTGAACTATATCCTACATTGCTATAGTAAACTAAGAAATGCTCTTAATTAATGTTATGCAACTACTGTTACTAGCTCAAATCATAACCATCCCCAACTCCCCCACACCTAACCTATCAAAACTCCTCACTAATCCCATTCCTCCAACTTATCCCCACTCATCACATCCGAACCAAATCATATACCCCCCTCCCCCCAATGACGTGGTGTCTGATGACCTATCAATTCCCTCATCTCCATCTCCCCCGCAAACTAACCACTCCCAAACCTATCTATACCCCATTTATCCACCCTTGACTGCTTCCCACCTAATCCCCTGACGTACAGCCCCACCACCAAGGGTCCAACAAAGAACATCATTCATATCAAGACTTAACCATCTCACCTATCACCTAGTTTGCATCTCAACCTATCACTTAGTCTTGCATATAATTTCATTTAGCTTCATATCATTTCATTTAGGTTCATTTTAGATTTCTTAGTCTTGCATATCATTTCATTTAGGTTCATTTTAGATTTTCTTAGTCTTGCATATCGTTTCATTTAGGTTCATTTTAGATTCACTTAGTCTTGCATATCATCTGATTTAGGTTCATTTTAGATTTTTTCTAAAGTTGCATATCAGCTCATTTAGGTTCATCCTTTAATTTTCATTATCATTTAGGTTCATTAGAATCATTTAAATTGCATAATCATTTAGGTTCATTAGAATCATTTAAATTGCATAATCATTTAGGTTCATTGCATAATCATTTAAATTGCATAATCATTTAGGTTCATTTTAATCCTTTAAATTGCATAATCATCAGGTTCGTTTAATAAATCATCACATTTACATTCCATTTCATATATCATTGCATAATCATTAGTGACATTTTATAACTCATAAAACATTTAATTGCATATCCACATTTCCATACATAACATGTGTTTATTTAGATAAATATACATTTCCATTGCATCACATTTTTGCATCCATAATAAATGTCTATTTGCATTATACATCATATAGTCCATATATCACAAACCATACATATATCAAAATAAGTAAACTATCATTACATCCACCATAGGTGCATCCATAACATCAAAAACATAATTGCATAAACACAACACATCCATAGCATATAAATCCATAAAGCATACTGCATCCATCAACATAGGCATCATCATAATCATAATAGAGCATCATAAACAACCACGTAGATCATCAAAAAGCATCATATCATATATAATCACCGCACAAAATGTACATCGCTCATATATACATCAAAAAATATAATGTCCTGATACAACACCTCTAAGGGCTAACATGATATGAATGTCACATAGAGGACCCCCTCTCTGATGGAGTTAGAGATCCTGACCCTGGTGGTGCCTATGGTCCTACTGGTGGCTGCGGCGGTGGCTGTGGCTGTGACTGTACCTATACCTGTGGAACCTGCTAGGGCACATGCGAGGGAGGAGGCATCGTCTGCTGGACAGACTAAACTGATCTAGACCTGTGTGACCTAGATGCCCTCGACCCACTAACTTGGCTATAGCTCGATGCCTACTGCTCAGCCGACACTGCCACATAATAAAGGCCCCGATAATACTCCACCCACCCTTTGGTCTCTGCCAACTCCCCCTATACCTGAGACATCTGCATCTAAGCCTGAGACAGTTGTGTCTGCATCAATGTCAAAACTGGGGCTAGACCAGCCCCTGAAGCCTGTAAACTACTCACGGTAGCCTCTGCTTGTCAGGCTCTCGCAAGCGCCATATCCCACTCTCCTATCAAAGTGACAATGTCACCCTGGGCCTGGGCTAATTGTGCCTGCAACGTAGGCACCTATCCATCTAACCCATCCAATAAGGCCACTTCCCCCCGCAACTGAACCAACTTAGCCTCACGGCTCTCCAATGCCTCCTATAGGATAGACACCTGTGCTCGTAAGGTCTCCATCTCCTCCTCCTCACCCTGAGGCCACTGACGAGGTGTGAGCCTCTCAACCTCTGCCTCTCCAGTTGTCCTTGAGGGGCCTACCTCTGCTTGCTGTCTGCTACTCTGTAACCTGCTGCTGCGCTACCTGTGGTGGGGGTAAATTGCCCCTATCCAACCTCAGTTGTCCCCCATGACGTCGAGGCCCTCTATGATGTTGCCCCACTCTAACCTGAACTTGCTCAACAGGCACCTACTATACAGGTACCTGCTGCCCCACCTGACCCTGTCCAGTTGCCACCGTCGCCAGCACATCCATCAGCTACCCATGCCCCCCAACCACCCTCTCCTCTCCATCCCTCCCAACCTCCATGATGTAGTCTGCGACGATCTCCTCACCCTCGTCTAGGAAATCATCTCCATTAGATTCATCCCCATCATCATCTAAATCATCGTCATCTGACCCTGCTGCCTCCTCCACCAGGATTGCCTCCCCTACTGGGTCTGTTAACCGAGTCAGTCACCACATCTGCCACCATATATCATATGCAGGGGTAGTGCCTGCATCCTTGACAGTGCTCCTCCAATCCCACTGCACTGGACGTAAAGCTACAAAATCATCCAGAGCAACCTGTGGCTGTATGGCTAAAGGCCAAAATCACGCATCATATGGGGTTCGTGCAAAGATGGTCATCTGTTGCGAAGTATCCTGCCGCAACCCAAATTGCCGCATAACTCGCAAGGGTAGATACATGTCTATGGTGTGGTCTCCTCGACCCATCAAGTATTGCTGCTGAAATGTAAAAAGCATGTGGATATCATCGTCAGGCCATGGCTCTACTCTGATGTAGGGTCGCCAGGTCACCTAAATAACATCATCTAACATCCGCCTCCAATACCGCACCTATCCAGTATAGGTGTACTCGGCATCCTGATATAAAAACACAAATGCCTCAAAGGGACGGCAATAGTACCTGCACGTCAGCCATGTAACTGTAATGTGCTCCCAAATCCACACATGTAACAGAGTCACCCCAGCTGACAACACTGAATCATGAAGATAAACAACTATGTGCATCTCGTGATATAGCTGCCCCAACATTGTTGGTCCCTAGGTGTACACAGTCTCAGCCCTGACCATCCCCTTGATCATCTCCCCCCAACCAACTGGAAAACCCCTACCTCTCCTATCAGGCATCACCACACCACCAATCAAAGCACACAGGAATAAGGCAAAGGGATCTGCACCCACAGCCAATGTCCCCTCGTAGCTCATCTCCCGACCATCTGCTGATAGCACAATGTGGTCCTCACCAAACACTCTGATTAGGGCCCTCCGTCCCCTCCTCGTATCATACCTCACTCACCGGCCGTGAATAGGTAGCTTGAGGATGCGATAAACATCCTCAAGTGTGATGGTGATCTCCCCAATCAGCAACAAAAAGGTGCATGTCTCTGAACGGTACCGCTCCATAACTGCTGTCATTAGAGCTCTATGATCTCGTAGAACTAGCATCGACGCCACTGTTAAGAGCCCCAATCTCGCCAGTCGAGCCCGCGTAGCATCATCGAACTGATCGAATAGTGCCATCATAGATGGCATGCATTGCTCTCGTGAATACACTATAAATGATGTCGTATACTGCATCCGCAACTTTCTGGTCAAATATCAACCTATCTTTTTCTGAATCAACCCCTTTCTTCTAATGTCTAAAAGCCAAAATCATTTGGTGCCAAAACAGACAACGCTTTGCGCTATTTTCAAAATGGCGCTACTACTTCTTCTAAATAGCACTATTATAGGAAATAGCGCCACTGCACAACACACTTTGCGCTAATCCCCCACATTGCGCTACTGCACAGCACACTTAGCACCATTTTACCAAATGGCGTCACCCTTTTATTTGGCACTAATCCAATGAATAGCTCCAATTGTACCAAAAGAGCATATATCATATATGGCGCTAATCCCCTATATAGTACTAAAATGGAAAATAGCGCTACTACCCAAAATGGCGCTAGTTCAAAATATAGCACTACCCTAGCACCTATTTGGTGCTAAAACACTAAAATCCTATTCTTCTAAAACATTGCGCTACTTTAGAAGATAGTACTAAAATACTAGGCTAATGGCGATGAACTGTCCTAATGCTACCCTGGCGGATAGCGCCAATCCACAGGATTGTGCTAATCTGCCCTATCCTTCATGCTAAGCGATCTAACCCCTATTCCTGAACCCCAAAAAGTGACAAAAATGAAAAAGTCAGGGTTAGACCCTACCTGGGGTCGAGCCTCCGGTGCCCAGCCAAATGATCGGAACCACTCAAAAATGTGTCAAAGTCGAGGGAATTGAGGGTTGCGCTCTACCATCTCTCCTTCACTCTTTCTTCTCAATAGTCAAATGTGTGCAAATGTGGCACTCTAAGGGCCCACTTTTCCTAATATAGTGGGCCATGTCATCCTTCTGCCCACTCTTTTTCCCCTCCAGGGTGTAGATCTCAACCGTTTTCCTCTATTTTTCCTCCTGTCATCATATTTTTCCATTTCCTATCCAACTTTCACTCCCATTACATCCTTTCAAGAACTTGCCCAGAAAATTTTTATTTTCCCGCTGACCTCTCGAGGGGGTATCCCTCACCCATCTCATTCCTTCCCAGTAGCCGGGGCATATTTCTTCTTTGACTTGACTCCACTTCCCTCCTAGGTCCTGACACCACATCAAAGAGGGGCAAATGTAGACACCTAAAAATGTTTTTTACCACCAAACCGACTCCCGACATCCCTAAACATACCAATTTCCCTTCTAACCAATTAATTAAATTTTTATTTAATTAATTTATCCATTCATCACCTAATTCTACACTATTTTATCCTCAAAAAATTGAATTAATTTCATTAATTCAATAGTCCAAACCTTAGCTAATTGATTTAATAAATATGCAATATTTATTTTATCAATCCCCCTCTCCTCACTAAATCCAATTAATTAGTTAAACCATGCTTAACTAATTAATTGAGCCTATTAATTGGCCTATCCCTACCCTAGACAATTAAATAGCTATTATTTAATTGCCTACCCTAGCCTACCTCATCCTAGCCCTAGGATTAATTAAATAAAGCCTATATTTAATTAATCCTAACCTCTCATTTGGGTGGTCAAACCTAGTTTAACACCCTTCCCCACATCCTCCAAATAAAAAATTGAAATAAATCTACATAAGTCAATTTTTTATTTAAATACATCCCACATCACAATTAATTCTCCTTACACCCCCATACCTCATTTATCTCCACTTATCCCCAAATGAATTTTTAATTCATTTTACATTCCCCATATGAATATTTAGTTCAAAAACAATCCTTTACACCCATACTCATTTAATTACCCCTTTTCCCAAAATGAATAAAAGATTTACTTTTATTCCTAACCCTCCATTCCTCTAAGATCTAATCTAGGCCCTCCACATCACTTTTATCCTCCACCATTGATCTTCCAAATCAATCTCCACCCTTAGATCAAAATCCCTCCAAAATCTCTATAAATACTTCATCCTCCAACCCATTTTAGGATCCAAGTTTTATGCAAAGTTACCATGTCTAAATGTCCAATGAGCTAGAATTATGAGTTGCATAATTAGGATAGCATTTCACATTGAATCATTTACCTAGGGATTATCATGTCTTAGGAGCTTTTGGGTGCATGTTTTCCTCTTCCCTTGAAGAGATTAGGTCTTCATGTTTGAGGTATAACTATTTGTTTTCTTATGCATTTGGTTTGTGTTTTTACCTTGATATGTTTTCCTAATCTACAATAATAACCCCATTTCAATACCTAGAGCATATATTATGTTTTGAACAAATATATACACATATTATGCATATGCATATGTATGTTTATATTACATTATGATTGTATATGGATAAGCAATAACCCGATTTACATACCGAAGCCTCATGATTTCAACCAGACAGAAAATAAAAAGAACCTTCCATTTACGAGCATATTAAACACTCTCACATATATGTATATATATTACATTATGAAATTATATATATATGCATATTCATATGTATGTTAATACAACTGCATATGTATGTTTATATATGAATGTGTACATATATTACATTATGAATGTGTATATATATATTTATATGTATGTATGTATATATATACATACATACATACATACATATATATATATATATATGTATGTATGTATATATGTATATGCCATATGTATGTATATATACATACTTGTGATTGTGTGTATGTGTGTTTGTAAGAACATGATTGTATATGGATATGCATCCACATTCGTAGGTGTAAGGAACTACAATCAAGCAGTCAAAAAAAGAGGACAACAAGTTAACATTTCAGACCACACAAGCATTCAACCAAGTCAATCAGCCTCTCCATTATTTCCTACAAAACCATGGTGTATTACACTTTCTATGTGTATAAACCATGTCAGTTGCATTTATGTTTTGCATATCCTTGTAAATCATTTTTGTATGCCACCTAGTATGATTAATAAAATACTAATGAAGTAAATCATTTTACTATTAATTAATTCAATTACAAATAACAACTCGCCCCACTATGGTGAACTCCTATAGTCATGATCTAAATACATGATAATCCTATCAACTAGGAGTACCTTTTAGTAGAGAACTATTCTACATGAACAAACCATTCTACTAGAGAACTATTCTCCTAGATAAGTGCATTGGGGAGACTTGCTTACCCAAAGGCATTTTGTGTTGGCCTATGTTGCAATCTACAAATCAAACCGATTTGATGATAACTACAACATAGGTTAAGACTAAAAATGCTTTTGCATTATCAAGACTCCTCAAAGTAGAGCCATCTCCAAAGCCTATGTGACCCAGTTTCAGTGCCATCTGCAACTACCAAATATAGAGAGCAGAGTTGATAATGGTGTGAAAAGTTTTGTTGAGTGTGAAGGATGAGAGCATTGAATGTTCCATAGCTGTGAAAAGCCAAGGCACAATAACCAGTGAAACAAGGAGGGAAGTGAAGTAAATGTGTCTGTGTGAGTGTAAATGTGTCTAGCTTGCCTCGTTAATGTAAGAGTGTGCAATGAAAAGGTGGTGAGTTGTTCGGTTGCCACATAGCATTACGAGCACAACTCATGATACCACTTCCCGCCACTGGTGTATGGTGTGTTTAGTCATTGGTCCGCGATTAAAAATGGATAGAAATTTGACCTCACCAAAGATACGTGTCATCCATGTGGCAAATCGATGTCCAATGTATTAAAATGAAATATTTAGGTTGTCCACCTCATTGCACGCATGTTTGAGTATAAATGCATATGACTGAAATGAAGACATGTCATCTATAGTAGTGAAGAATTTGAAGCTCATGTTGACCTTGATAGTTAGGTTGCACCACATTCATGCCCTCAACATTTCATTGTACCTAAACAAGTTTTATGTTGTGAGGCCTACACTTTTTCATTTCCGTACATGTGACTATTTAGCTTACTGTTGTTGGTATTTTTATATTTATGGGACTGTTGTTCCCAGATTTTTAAACTATTAAACCTTATTATGTTAAAGGAAAACTAATTGGGTGATGTTAGAAAGAAAATTGTCATGTGATTTCATAATGTTTATAAGAACTGTGGTATGCTTTAGAAATGCATGTATTAAATTTGCTTCAGCTATGATATTTATATGTGGAATTAACTTTGAAATTGAGTGTGCAGATATTTCTAACAAGACCACAAATATAGGAGATCATCCCATACCTATGTTGTATCCCTTGTGAGCCGATCTAGTTCCACGAGGAACTAAGATCAACCTCGTGTTTTGGAAAAATGTTGTAATGTTGTAATGTGTTAATGTTGCATGAGGTCAAGGGAATAAGGGCTATCTTCTGATTTACTTTTGTTATGATAAGTGTTGTAAGAAATGTTGTTTTGAATCTTGTTTTAACTTTATTTCTTTTTGACCCTCTTCTTATGTTTTTACTTGACTCTGGGAGTCCTAACTAGGTTTAAAACAACCCTAGGATAAACCCCATGGGTCTAGGGACCTTTTTGACTAGGATAACCTTGGGTTAACCTCTATATGGTCACTTCAACTTCAGGGTGAAGTTAAGTGACGAATTTGGAAGCATGGAGACAATGGGATGAGTGGAATCCACACTTAGGCCCACTTCCAAGTCATGGAGCAACTCCATGATCCCCTAATAATGAAGTGCTTGTCTCCTTGTGCCTCTCTTTTGGTGGGGTTCCCCTTAATGAGGGTGGTGTGTCACCCACTTTCTCTTATTTTAGTTTACTTATTCTATTTTATTTCTACATGTGGGCCATAATGGGGGACCTCTTGAGTGGGGTTAATTGTTTTAAGTCCATTAGGGATAATGGATAAGAAGTGGGTTTATTTTATTAATTCCACTTGGGATAGTGGGGATATTTTTTAATTCCACTTGGGATAGTGGGGATATTTTTTAATTCCACTTGGGATAGTGGGGTTATTTAAATATTACAATCTTAAAACAATGAATTTTTAATTCATCCACTATGAATTTAAAATTCACAGATAATGTGAGCCCTTGATCTCAACTCTTGATCCTCACCTTCCATTCACTTCTCAAAAAATCTATAAATGAGACCCTTCTCTAAGCAATTGGGAGACATGATTTTGCAGGGGAACTTCATTTTTTTTGTGCAGGGGAACTTCATTCTTGCAGGAGGGGACTTCATTCTTGCAAGGGGGCTTCATTCTTGCTTTCTTATCATGCCTAATTTCCTCTAGGAAATCTTCTTCTGGCATCCTCATAATGCCTAATTCTTTCTCTATTCTTCTCTTCATAGCCTCATAATGCCGAAATTATTCTAGCCATCCTATATCCTCCATTCTTTATCCCTTGCTTGTGATCATAGAGAGATTATTTTTGGGGTTGGATTATTGAGGAAAGAAGGAGAATTTTGGAGGAGGCTAGAGTGGAGCTCTTCATCAACTTTCATTCCATAATTGGGCTTTGGAAGGTTGGTGAATCAAGTCTACTCTCTTGTGTATCTGTTGTTTTATATGTATGTTTGTTTCTTGCTTGTTGAATGAGTTTGCAAATGTCTTCTATGAGTATTCTATTATTGTTTTGGGGTTTTGTGTTGGGTGTAGAAAGAGCTCCTTCTAGTTGGAAGGCAATGCTCATCTTGTATAGGGAAGGGAAGGTGTGACCCTCCTCGGGTGTCATCTTAGTTCTTGTTGTAAATGCCTTGAGGGCATGTAGGTACTTTTGAGCCTAGAGGGCTTTATGGCTTTCAGAGAATAAATTTTTGGCTTGAGGCCTTGTGATAAATTTTTGGCTTGAGGCCTTGTGATAAAGCTGGCTTGAGGCCTTGTGATAAAAAGTGATAAAATGTGAAGGGATGACACCTAGAGGTAGAGATGTCTACTTCCCTACCCTCCCTGAACTCACCTAAGTTGAGTCTTTGGATTGTGAGTCAAACCTTGAGGGTGTGTGTATTATTTGATTTGTTGTTGTTGTTCAATGTCGTGATGTGTATAGTCTATTTTACCCTAGGTATGAGGATGGTCTCCCTAGCTCAGGGGTGACCCTCTTGCGGGTCTACGGTAGGGAGGAGAGCAGCTTGTGTGGTGTTTCTTCCCTTGTGTGATATGTAGGTTTTCTGGGAGCTTATTGTGAAGCTTGGAGAAGATTATTAGATCTTAGAAAATATTCTATTTTCCTTAAGTCTTAAGGAGAGCCTGATCTTTTAATAGCTCCTTCCTTGTCGATTTTTCGAAAGGAGAAAATTATCTCCCTATTGTTGTATAAATTGTTATTTTTGGAGTTGTGAGGAAATCCTCTCTGTTCTTGGGTTGATAGTTGTAATTTTCTTGTTCATTAAGTTTTACCATTTAGAAATAAGAAAAGGAAAAGAAAATTTGTTTTTAAAAGGATATTAAAACTATCTAGTTCCTTCTTCTTCTACTTGCAACATTGTGAGTTAGTTGATGTTTTAATTAAGTTTGTAAAAGTATTAAAAAATATCCCCACCATGAAATAAATGAAATTTGGGTTGCAATATTGCTTTTGAAATTACTGCCACCTTGAGGGTCTCATCCTAGGATGGGGACTTTTTCACTTTTACTATGCACTTTTACTATTCACTATTCAATGTCACTATTCACTTTTACTATTCACTTTTCAATATTCACTTTTCACTATTCACTTGTACTATTCACTATTTACTTTTATTATTCACTTTTCACTTTTCATTTGAAGGCAAACTATATGTAGTTTAAAACATTTGACTTGAAATAGAAATCTTAAATCAAAGAAAATGGGATTTATGTATGCATAATGTATAATACAAATTGAATAGATGCTTAAACTCAGAGTTGCAATTCAGAAATACAATGTTTATATTTGCAAAAACAAAATTAACTCATTGCTCTGTTTTTAATGAATTATTCTATACTTTCTTTATAGTTAAGGAACTTATTAATAAAATTAAGAGTTAAGTGAACAAAGATAATGGCAGTATATATATATATATATATAAATTAAATTTTAGAGAAATGGTAAAATAAACGTGATAGAAATACAAGCAAAATTAAATTCCAAGAAAAGGAAGAGAGGGCAAATGAACAGATGATCGTGCTTTGTTGAAAAATGATCTATCACCTAAAACAACTTTGTTCAAATATAATTTGTGAGATTAACCTAAGTCAGGGAACCACGCGTTTCCTTGTCTAGGGTGTGCGCACATGTATTTGGTACGCTGCCGTCAACTGTATTGCTTTCGCTTTAAGCATGCACTGCCAAGCATGCTTATGCGTGCTAGGGGGTTTTCAGAGTAGTAAGGGAAATTTTTTGATAGTTCGTATCATGACCACATGACGCATGTGGACATGACACGTGTGTAATACGTGTTATAACCACATGGAAAAAGTGGGCATGACATATGTTGACAATTGGGTGTTTACTGAATGCAAATCATTGACATGCCAAACACAGATCTGAATTCCTGTTTCATTAATTGGATTCAAAATACAAATTGTGCTATTACAAAATGCAAAAAAATGCCTCCCTAGGCTGCAATTTGAAACTTGTTTGTGTAGAATGATTGGTTGCTGCCAATATCATTCAAACCATGCTAGAAAACCTATTAGACTCGAAGTGGCAGAGGTTGTTGTTACCTGGTTGCTTGACAAATTACTCCCAATCATGTTCCCCTCCATTGCTGGTGGAGTTCTAAGAGTGTTGTTCAAATGGGATGGCCTTTGGCCTATATTTTGTGTATTGCTCACAATGGATGGGGTTACACTTGGAAATTGAGTGGTGGTCACAATGGGTGGGGTTAGAGTTAAAGGAAATTGAGTGGTGGTCACATGGGATGGGGTTAGACTTGGAAATTGAGTGTTGGTCACATGGGATGGGGTTAGACTTGGAAATTGAGTGTTGGTCACATGGGATGGGGTTAGACTTGGAAATTGATTACTGGTAAAATGGGATGGGGTTAGACTTTGAAGTTGACTGTTGGTCAAATGGGATGGGGTTACAACTATATGACAGTTAGGGATATGAATGTTGACCATCTCCTAAACAAGGCATGATTTTTGGGTATAGGGTTTAAGGGGTTGCTTAAACGCCTTTGTCTCTATAGATCCAACCTTGCCATTTCAAGTGCTTGTTCCTTTTTATCTTGCTCCTTTTGAATCCTATCTTTCTCCCTTTTGAGCTCTTTTTTCCTTTTTTTGTTGTTCCTTTGCTTGTCGTGCAATCACTCTATCTAGTTTGGCTTGATCCTTCCAGTCCTTTGCAACAACACATGGTGCCTTTCTCTCCTCAATCTGCTCCCTCTTTCATAGTTTTAATTCCTAAATTTCCTTCTTCCTTTGCTCTTGTTCCATTAATAGGTTCATGTATTCATCTGTTGTTAATAATTAGGAATGTTGGATCAACCGAATTCCTCTATCCTTTGTTGTCCTAGGTTTTTCCTTCACAATGTGAACTGGTAGTTTGAGAAATTTGCTGATACATGAATCTACTTGGGAACCCAAGGATTGGTTAGAATCTCCATGAATGTTGTGTTCAGCCTCATCACAAAATGCCTTAGTATCTTGACTCAAATATGCAATATCTTGGGTATCACCTTCTCCACACACAGTATAGTAATGTACCATTTCATCCACATTCAACGTGGGTGGTGGAGAGGGGAAAGAGAATATGCTGCCTTCTTCCTGTGGGTGCAAGTCATATCCTAAATTCATGCCTCCCTCTACCAACCATGATGGATGGCTTGGGGGAGAGGGAAGGCTAAGACCAACCATGTTAGTCTCTTGTTGACTTTTAGCCATGTCAGCAACTAGTTGACCCCTCACTGTAGGTTCAGATGAATCATGTAAAGTTGTTTCCTCTCCCACTGTTTTTGCTGTTGTAGGATTTAAATCAGCATTGGCAAGCGCTAGCAGCGATGTGTTGGCAACTTCCACATCTAACACAGCGACCCCAAAAAGACTAAGGATGTTTTACATTGCAGAAGCATCATCGTGCACATTGAACTAAAAAGTTTTGTTGGGGTGCATGTCCTCCATTAGAGCATCTGGATTGAGGGGCCATATACCTGTCCTTTTAAAACCAGCAGCGATGTTTGAAATTGTGTGTGATTTTTGAAAAGACTTGTTGCTCAATTTTGCTAATTCTACTCTTTTTATTTCTATGTTAGGATATCTGGCTAGCCACACTACTCTTTCTGATTTGAAATATGACTTGAATGTTGAAAAAACACTGACATCCAACACTAGTAGAAATATGGCAAATAAATGACCAGGTGACTAAAACTTTTAGTCACGTGACCAAAACTTTTAGTCACGTGACCAAAATTTTTTTGCAACACAATTATAAATGACTAAATAAATGACTAATTTGGTCATCGGTTGAAATGACTAAATAAATGACTAATTCGGTCATTGGGAAAAAAACATAACTAAATAATTGGTCAGATAAATAAAAATGACTAAATAAATGACTATTACTCCTCTATTCTTTTTTCTTTCCAACTTGATCATAATACTACGGTAGATCTTAGTATAAGTAAACTATATTAAAACCAAATATATTCTTCAATATGATCTAGTACATTGTGCATACTTATGAAGAAATTTGTTTGGTTTTCTCAGCAAATTATGAGATATATTGGATTTGTCAACTAAAATTCAATCAATTAATAGTTGTAAGGCCCAACCTCATTGTAAGGCACATTTATTTTGTGATCACAATTGCTTAATTCATTATCACCATTATATGTTGATCCCTAGCTACTAGATGGATTCATATGCTAACACTAGATTAGATGTGTAGATGTTTGTCTACTACTTGCATATATATGTTCCTAGAAATAATTTATTATATCTTGGGTCCATGCTTTCTTTATTTCATTACTTTCTTTCGGGGTATCGCTAGGACTCATATTTATATCTCATCAATATTCATCACTTCTACTGATGTCTTTTGTCTTTGGTAGTTTCATCGTTGTATCGTTGAGACACTCTCTTTTTTTCAGCCCAATATCCCTATGTCTCCCTGAAACCACTTGTCTTTTTGGTGCAATATTTCATTCAATTTCATAATATTTCATTTCAATTGTCTTTTTGGAGCAAATTGTCTTTGTAATCTAAACTGTAAGTAATGCAAACCATAATATGAGTTTTAAAGAAAAAGTTATTTATATGTTTATAGCTTTGGGTTATGCAAAATACTTCACGTCTAAGGGATTTGGTAGCTAAGCCCTTATATTTCATGTTAGGAACTCATTTGATGCTAATTGTTGATTTGACTTATCCAGGTTGAGTGCTATGTAAAATGACGGTGGTGGTGAAGACTTTGGAGAATGACGCTACTCTTGTCGTGGCTCGTTTCACTGCATAAATGGCGTGGGCTTATGCAGGACCTGAAGTAAGTAGTTGTTTATATGTTTACAGCTTTGGGTTATGCACAATACTTCACATCTAAAGGATTTGGTAGCTAATCCGTTATATTTTTGTCCCAGAAGATGCTATGTTATGCTTGGTTATTGTTTTTGGGTTTTTTGTTTTGGTTTGGTAAAACTAGCTCAAGTTATGAACTCATTTGATGCTGATTGTTGATTTGACTTATCCAGGTTGAGTGTTGTGTAAAACGACGGTGGTAGTGGAGACTTTGAAGGATAATGCTACTCTTTCTGTGGCTCGTTTCATTGCAGAAATGGCGTGGGTTGATGTAGGACCTAAAGTAAGCAGTTATTTATATGTTTACAGATTTGGGTTATGCACAATACTTCACATCTAAGGGATTTGGTAGCTAAGCCATTATATTTTCATCCCAAAAGATGCTATGTTATGCCTGGTTATTGTTTTTAGGTTTTTTGTTTTGGTTTGGTAAAACTAGCTCATGTTAGGAACTCATTTGATGTTGATTGTTGATTTGACTTATCCAGGATGAGTGCTATGTAAAACAACATCAGTAGTAGAGACTTCAGAGGATGATGCTATTCTTATCGTGGCTTGTTTCACTGTAGAAATGGCATGGGCTGATGCAGGACCTAAAGTAAACATTCAACCTTTGCACTGGAAACCTAGTAGATGAAATTGTTAAGGTCTTTCCATGTTTTGAAGCTAGTTATTGTGTCTTTGGTTCTTCTTCATTTAAGAGAAGTTTAGATCAAGGGATACAAGTTAATTTCAACCAAGGGGTCACGGGCAGTTTAATCGTAAAAGTTATACTTGTGAGAGCAGGTTAACTTAACTATAATAAGTTGGCCCATAACCCTAGCAAGGGTGTCATGAGCAAGGTTATGGTGTAAGGAATATGGTATACATTTGATTGTGTCCCACATTCAATAGGGTGTATTTGAATGTGACCTAAGTGTAAAATTTTTAAAAATTTCTGCCAAGATTTAGTAAGAAGGTGTCATGTCTAGCTCTGATGCCATTTTTCCTTGGCATGTATTAGATAGCACTCAAACCTATGACCTCAAATTTATATGCTTGGTTCTCTACCATATTCTTCCATATCCTTACTTGGGTGGATGTGGTTGGGGCCCCTAGCCACTATCAACCTAGGACCTACCATTTACATTCCAGGGTGCTATTGGCACATTATGATTAGTATTTATTCCTAGGCCCTTTATTACAACTCTAGTGTGACTAGTTTTTTAAGTGTATGATGTGGAATATTGTCACTGGTGAACTTCAATGTCAACATACTAGAGGAGATTGCTTGAGTGGTGCCATTGAGGTGACCTAGCATTTAATTGATTAGGCTAGATTGCACATAGGAAAATTTTATTTTCTTCTACAAGCATATATTAGTAAACCTACATGGTTGCATGTACCTAGAACACAAGCAAAGCTTACAATGTTAGGATGTATTCTGGAGTGCTTCTGTAAAATCTATTTTGTGCATATCCTACAATCATTGTATTCTATTAGATGATATCTCTTTGAGGCATTCTATCAAACAGTTCATGTGCTTTGTCTATGATTCCACATTTTGCATACATGTCTACCAGAGCATTTCCAACCATAATATTTGACAAAGATCCCCTTACCATTATGCTTTGATGGATGTCCATACCCTATTCAAAAGCTCCCATTTTGGCACAAGCAGGGGGTACAGTGGCAAAGGTTGTGGAATTTGACTTTACAACTACCAATTGCATTTACTTGAAAATTTCTAAAGACAACAAATCCATTTTGTGCATATCCTGTGATCATTGCAGTCCATGAGACCACACTTCTTTCAAGGATTTTGTCAAATAGTTCGATTCTATTCGATATCCTTTTAGGGGTTTAGCTTTCATTCATGCCAATAATCACCATAGAACCTTGAGTAGCAAGCTTTACACACTTTGCAAGATCTTTAGGCTTAGCACCAGCACTGGGACATCCTTATCATTATTGTTTCTTTCCAAAATATATAGAGGAAAGGCCCATAATAAGGCCTCCATATTGGGAACAATGGATGTAACGAGTAAACAAATTTGAGTTGAGGTGATAGCTCATACTTGGTAGCATTGTCAAAAATATTCCAAATAGAGCTCATGCCCTCATGGTTGTTATAGTATTTACGATAATCCTATGAAGGAAATTGAACTAGGATAGTCCTCCAAAATCAGATGTTGCCTCCTTCAATGACTAAACTACCTTTTACCCTAGGCCCTTGGTACTGTAGCATAGAAAGACATTGTTCAGGAAGCTCAAACAGTCAAGTGGGTACTACAAAGAACGAGGCATCAACAGAACCCAATGTTGATGTATACTATGACCATTATGCTTTGAAGGATGTCCATACCCTATTCCAAAGCTCCCATTTGTGCACAGGCAGGGAAGATACTGGCAAAGGTTGCATAATTTGGATTTACAACTGTCAATTGCATTTGCTTGAAAGTTTCTAAATCCTGTTCAACAAATCCATTTTGTGCAATCCTAAAATCATTGCATTCCATGAGATGACATCTCATTGAGGCATTCTATCAAATAGTTTGTGTGCCTTGTCTATGCTTCCACATTTTTCATATATGTCTATCAGAGCATTTCCAACTATAATATCTGACAAAAATTTTCCTTCTATTATGCCTTGATGGATGTCCATACCCTATTCCAAAGCTTACCATTTTGATACAGGCAGAGAGGATGCTGGCAAAAGGTTGTGGAATCTAGCTTTACACCTGCCAATTTTATTTGCATGGAATTTTCTAAAGCCTTTTCAACAAATCCATTTTGTGTATATCATGCAATCATTGCAGTCTATTAGACCACATTTCTTTCAAGGATTTTGTCAAACAGTTCGCATGCCTTGTCTATGCTTCCACATACATCTCTCTCTCTGTATATGTATATTCAACTGCATTTGATTGAAAGTTTTTAATGCCTTAACATGTCTAACATTAATTGTGTAGCCAATCCTATTTTTCTCCTCAAGGTCCTGCCGACATTGGTATTTTGAAGAGACCAAGTGAGTCCCACCGGACAGATGACTCCCACTGATATGTATTTTTTTGCCTTATCGGTGTTTCAAGGAGACCGTAAAGTGAGTCCCATTGAACAGACAACTCCTGCTGATATGGACTTTCCCACCTTTACCCTGTGCACACACTTACCATCAGGCTATCAAAGAGACCATAATTGGAGTCTCTCCAAAGTCATAGGGTCCCACTGATAATACACTTACCATCAGGCTATTGAATAGACCATAAATGGAGTCTTGCCAAAGTCATAGGGTCCTGCTGATAATACACTTGCCATCGGGTTGTCAAAGATACCATAATCGAAGTCTCGCCAAAGTCATAGGGTCTCACCAATAATACATAGCATCCTTGCAAAATCCATTTTGTGCATATCCTACAATCATGGCATTCCATGAGACCACATTTCTTTGAGGCATTTTGTCAAATAGGTCACATGCCTTGTCTATACTTCCACATTTTGCATACATGTCTACCAGAGCATTTCCAACAATAATTTATGACAAAAATCCCCGTTCCATTATGCTTTGATGGATGTCCATACCCTATTCCAAAGATCCCATTTTAGCATAGGCAGGGAGGATGCTGGAAAAGGTTGTGGAATTTGGCTTTAGACCTGCCAATTGCATTTGCTTGAAAGTTTCTAAAGCCTTTTCAAAAAATCCATTTTGTCCATATGTATAAGTTAAATACATCTGATTAAACATATGTTGCGAACTATTTTTTTAAATGTCATGATTGCAGTTTTATGTATTCTTAAAGAAATGTACATAATATTAAATGTCCATATGTTTTCATCTACATACCAAGTGTTTGTTAAAATTTATAAGATCTAGAAATGAGCAGCAGTTGTTCTAATTTTAATATTTAGAAATATTGATTAATCTACATAACCTACTAACTATTTGAAAAAATGTCTATGGGCCATTTTTGCAATTTACAAGCTTGTTCTGTTATATTTGTTGAGTTGATCCATAGTTCTCTGTCAAAAGATAGGTGGAATACTGATTGTAGAAACAACAGTTTTCATTGATTTGCAGCTAATTAAGAATGGAAGACGTGTGATCATGATGGGTGATGATACATGGTTACAAGTATTTCTTCTTGAATACTTTCATAATATATGCCTATATTGCTATAAAATTCCTTATCATCCCACTTTGTTTTTCATATTTCAAAGTTTCATAAATATTTTTAAAAAATTATTAAATTTTGAGTTTTTTTTATTGTGGACAGCTATAGAGCAAGGAGAAAATGCAGAACCAGTGCCTTCTAGATGCATTTACAGTCCACCCCATGTGCACCAATGGCATCACTAAAGACATGCATTCACACCGATGGCTTTTTAGCTTTAGTTTTAGGTTTTTCAGTTTTAAAAGCATAATAAATTAGCAGTTTGCATACTGCAGAAAGATCATGTCTTGAAAACTCTCTATATAAAGTTCTTTGTAACATATTTTATATATAGTGAATTATTTTCCAGCATTGTTGTTTCAATCCTTTGAGCAGATTTGTTGATAAATGATTTTTTTGTAACATATTTTATATACAGTGAATTATTTTCCAGCATTGTTGTTTCAATCCTTTGAGTAGATTTATTGAAGTTTATCAACAAAAAATGGCATAGTTGATGTTTATCATGTACTAGTTGTTTATATATGACCATTTGATGGAAAAATAATGATTAAAATGACCAAATATACTACCAATGGACAGAAATTAGTGACCAAATAAATGACTAAATATACTACCAATTGACGGCAATTAATGATTACAATGACTAAATAAATGACTAAATGAATTTGGTCATGAGATAAATGATCGGCAATAAACTACCAATGGTCACGTGACTAAATATACTACCAAATTGATGACTAAATATACTACCAAATTACCAAATATACTACCAAATTGATGACTAAATATACTACTAAATTTATGACTAAATATACTACCAAATTTATGACTAAATATACTACCAAATTAATGACTAAATATACTACCAAATTAATGACTAAAATTTGTTTGGTCATAAATTTGGTCACAAGATAAATGACTGGCAATAAACTACCAATGGTCATGTGACCAAACTACTGATCACATGACCAATTTTTGGTAGTTTATTTAGTCATTTATTTCTATTTTTCTACTAGGGCAATGGCTACAATTTGTGTGATGTGTGCGCTCATAGTGTGAGCAAATTGATACCCAAAGGCCTAGCTTCTTGGATGGTTTTCATGGCTACGTGGCTTCCATGGCCATCAAATATGAGCAAGTACCTATTTGTCAGTGATACTCCACCCAAAACTGATTGTACAAAATGATGCATCTAGTTCATAAACAACTTTTTCATCATCCAAGCGTGGGGTTGGGCAACCATGCATGCACCTATTTCACAGCCAACAATGTAGTTTTTTAGCTTCTTTTTACCTTTGAAAAGATAGAAGCCTGGTATGCTCTATCCAGCAGCATTAACACAACATAAAATTGTTATCCATTCCCTACTCTTTGGAATAATGTATGAGACACTTCTTCTGCCTCTTTTGGCTAAAACCTGCATGGCTCCATTTCTCCCAGCCTGAATTATGGTTTCGTCACAATTCCAAATTTTATGTGACCTATATGGGTTGGCTTGATATGCTTTGGATAGTGTGTCATAGAATGCGGCAACTACAACAGGCCTAAGGTTTAGAGCTCTATCTCTATCCAGTCCTTCTATTGTCCTCAATGTCAATTTGGGATGATGCCTTTTAAACCCAGTCCACCAAGACTTCCTAGGTACCCCATCCTTAAAAGGGTTTGATCATGTTTGGCATATTTGCATGACTTCTTCTTTGAGATTAATAATCTCCAGCCCATGGCCCATTTTTGCCATTTCTTTACACCATTCCACAATCAAACCCTCTTTAGCTGCTATCAATACTGTGGGAGCACCTTTTTTTGATGATGTTGTTAAACTGCTTAACCAGTTGCTGAGTGTTGTCATAGGGATTCCCCACTTTTTGGCTGCACTCCTTGTTGACATTCCATTATCCTCCACATCTTTCAATGCTAAATCCATATCCTCTTTCATCCACTCCTATTGAACTAAAACTTTCTTGCTTCTAGCAGCAGCATTTACTTGAATAACTGGCTCAGTTGGTTGAGGATTGCTCTTGTTAGCAACTTGACTATCTTCATTCGGTGGTAAATGAAATATCTTTTTTGGAGGTATGGTTATCTTTAGTCTCTTGCTGCTATGGTGGGTCTGCATTTGAACTTTGTTCTTCATCTACACATGTCAACAAACACCTTTGGACATCAGTTTTATAATTTGGAATCTTTTGAATCTCTTCACTACGAAGTTAAAGAAACAAAGAGCCTAAACCATTGAACTGGCCATCCCACTTGCCTATGTTGATTAATAGAGAGGCCTACAGGGTGGTGCAACGTAACTATCAAGAACTACTTGGGCTTGTAGGTGACGGGTAGAACAAATATGAATACTCGGGCATGCATGCAATGAGGTTGACAGTTTAAAATCTATAAAGCAAGATAACAACATAGATGAACAATCATCTATACTAATATTAATCACAAACATTACAACATGTGGAATTCCAATTTCTTCATCTTTGTAATTGCAGTTTGTAATTTGAATTTGTAAGTGCAGTCGGTGAGTTCACAGTGATGCTCTAAACAGAAGATGTGTGATGTTATATGTTTGTTTTGATTGTTTCACATTCTGATTTATGATGTTCTATGTTTGATTTGATAGTTTCATATTTTGATGTTCTATTCTATGTTGCATGTTTGAATTTATGGTTTGGTTGTAGTTATGATTTCCTATGTTGTATGTTTCTTTTTTATGGTTTGACATTTGAGAATGTTACTAAAATTTATCTATATCAGATATCAAATAGTCATTAATTTTAAAGTTGTAATCATCATTCCACTATCCAAATCTTTTCCAATCAGATATGACTTGTTGGGCAGATAGTACATGTGCATCTAGTCTTTTTATCTCTTTCTTTGTCAATCAATACAACCTTACAAGTGTTTTAACAAGCATTCTCTTTTTCAAAGTTTCCATTTATTCTTAAATCCACTGTGCTTCCTTCTTCAACTTCACCCCACCTAACATTTTCTTGAATGTACACAATCACAATTTACCAGATAAAACTAAACCAAATCAAAAAAATTATGCCAACTAATGAATGATCACTTATATGTGCTCTCTATTGGATTTGTCTCATCAAATTGGTCTACACCAAAAGGCTATAAAGATAGTCTTTGGCCTCCAATGAAGAAAAACTACTATAGGCTTAGGGTAGGATAATGATGTGTTGTCATAGGGTAGGCTAATAAATGTCAAAGCAAGTGAAAGAGTTAAACAAATCAACTAAAGTTTGAGTTGACAATATGTAATAGCATAAGACATGAGAAAAGTTTAAATTTTTTTAGGTTCAAACTTGTTGACAACAATACTAGTGTTGGGCCTAAACAATATAAGAAGCACTAAACAATATAAAAAGCAAAATTAGGGCCTAACCAATTTCACAAGACAGCTGAACTTTCAATCCTAAGGGTGTTTTGAACCCAATGAAAGAAACTTATCAATTATAAAAGCATCCTGAACTGATGTGCACGCCTAATAGGACAACAACCTACATTGTTAAATACTTCTCATGAAACCTACCAAATGAAACCTAGATTGTTAAATACTACTCATGAAACGTAGATTGTTAAATATCAGTGCAGTTTGGTTATATTTTGATGGTTGTTTTGAATACATTCTAAACAAATAAGGCAATACAGATTAATCCATTGAAATTTAAAGGCCATTTGACACTTACCTAGTTAGGTATCTTAGATGAATACATATACCTCTATAGGCCATTTGAAATTTACATATGAATACAAATATCTTAAATTTGAATGAATGTTAAATGTGTTAGATGAATACATGTAAATTTTGATGGTTGTTTTTAATACATTCTAAACAAATAAGGCAATACAGATTAATCCATAACAACATTATTTCTAAGCAACTTGCCACCTTTTTTTTCACACACTCACATTAAAAGATATTTGTGTTTTGACTATATTGTTGTTTGGTTTAAAATTGAAGCTAAACATCTGTAATTCAAAACAACAATAGAGTTTAAACTTAAACAACAAACATTTGAAATGGAAATAGACATTGTAGTGACGTTGGAATATTGAACTTACCTGAATGTTGATAGAACTCTGCAATTCCAAGCCTCTAGGAGTCTTGTGTATGGGATGTTAGAAACTTGCACTAGGAAATTTGGGGTTTATGTAGGAAAACTTAGAATTTGCTATCTGTGATCTATGCACTCTCATTTGATTGGTTCAAATTGTTTTTATTGCACTTCATTTGCATGATTTGTTGGATGTCTATAAATATGAATTTGGTATTAAATATGGGAGCTGATTGATTTGGTTGAATGCTTGTTTTCTCTGAGTTGGTTGATTTCCTTTAATGTGTTTTGACTGCTTGATTGATGAGCCTTAAACCTTTGATGGTGTGGAATTAATGGAGAGTTGATTGATTTGGTTAAATGCTTGTTTGGGCTGTTTGTGCTAGATTTTAATAAACTGTTGTCCTCTTGTTTTGACGGCTAGTTTGGTGAGCCTTACATGGTTATCTGTGGCCTTTTTTGTAGGTATTAAGGAAAAGGGACAAGTAGATGAGCATTTATTACTGTTTTGAGTGCACTTGGGCACTATTACATTTTACTCGAGACTCCAACTTTTTATTAAATGCACTTTTTTGGGGATGGATCTCCATGTTGGATGGGATATGTTGTAATGAAAAAATGTTTAAAACTATTTATTATAATGCAACTTGGAACTTAAATTAGGTTGATGGTTGGTCATGTACTTGGAAGATATGGATGTTTACTTATTAATATAAATGCTTTAATGTGACATTTTGGGTTCTGTTGCATCCACTTGTGTACAAGTTCAAAATAATGTCAGTTGCATTTATGTTTTAAAATCCTTGTTAATCATTTGTGTATGCCACCTAATATTAATAAAAATACTAAAAAGTAAACAAATGTCATGGGAACATTGATTGGTCCTCATATGTCCTATTTTTGTAAAACAAAAAAATTTAAAAGATCTCTTATTAAAAAGTAATGGGTCCAGTTTGATCAACTCCTATACCCAGTATAAGAGCCTGGCCCACTATCGGGCCCTCTCCCCAAAATGAAAGAAATACAAAGAGAATAAAATAAGTGAACTGATTTAGACTTTTATTTAGTTTTGTACATGCCTAAATTGTAGGCATTTTAGAAGATTCCTTCTTATCTAATTTTAAAAAGAGGAATAATTTACTTATTGTTACTTGTTAAATATTAAGTCAATTTTCTTAGTGATCAAATTATAATTCTAAATGGAGTGAGAATAATTATATTGTTATAAACTAATAAAACTAATATTTAAAAGAAAATAATAATCTATAAATAAAATTTTAAACCAATATTATTTTATTCAAATGATTTAAAATTAGTTTTATTATTATTTAATCTACTTTTAAGTCATTAAAGTAGAAAAGCTAGATCAGATGAACTAATATTTCTTAAACTTGAATACAAATTTGTCTCAAAAATTAGTTGTTAGGTAAATCATATTAAAACAAATGTCTTGTGAATTTAGACAGTTCAATTCTTGATAAATATAAAAATTAGAATATTTTGTTATTTGAATATTTTAATTACAAGATTAAGTATTAATTCAATCAATTGTTAATTATGATTTAAATGAGAAATAGAAAATTTATTAGCAAATTAATCAAATTCATGATACTAAGATTGTTTGTAATTAAAAGGAATTTAATCAAAATCTTAATGGATATATGAAAATATTTAATTAGTTTTTTATTGTGCAAAAAGTGGAAACGTGAAATGATAAGTTTTAGTATTTTAAAATTCAAACCTTTGTATTGTCTAAATAATTTCCTTTCAAATTTAGTTACATAGTTTCTTATAAAAAAAAATATTGCACACTAATCTATATAATTGACATAATCAATATAATTGTTAAGCTATATCATATAACATGATTTAATGTAAAATAGGAGTTTGAATAAACTTAATAAAAAAAATTGGTATGAGAGTTTTTACCTAAAGAAAGTTTAAATTTAAAATTATAGTTAGATGCTAAAATTATATCATTAATTTATTATTGTGTCAAAAAACTAGTGGATCAAATTATTGAATTTTAATATTTCAATGTTATGCCATTGTTTTTGGTCAAATCTTGATATTTAAATGAGATATCTCCATTGTAAATTTGTTAAATGGATTAAATTTATGGTTTAGTTGCATTAGTGAGTGTGTGGTGCCCAAGTGTAAGTTTGGGCATGACATTTTCTTGGAAAACAAACCCTTCAAGCTAGCAGATACACCAAGTATGATGTCATGTAGAATTTGTTCCTTTCCTTTATCTCAATTAACTAGGTGTGAAGGTTATCATTGATCATTATTTCCTAGTCAATTCTTTTACCATCCATGATAGACAACATAAAGAAGAACATCCAAGGATAGAAGTATTTGGCATTAGGGTTTCCTACAACCCTGTTGAACAATGTGATGGAATCATGAGAAACTTCTTTGAATTCACTCCTATGTATGATCTTGGCCATCTTGGTAGCTAACTTATTCCTTGTTATTAGCTAGACTTGATTATTAATGAACTTAACTACTTAAGTGTTCTTAATCTCATAGTACTTGAGGGCTTCCTTCATATTGATGTTGTCATACTTGACATATATAGGTAGGCTAAAGGCCTATTTAATGGCTTCAACCTTGATGTCTAGGATGGTTTGATGTGTGGGCTTAATGATTCATCTCTACCTTGCATCATAGTATTATGTACATGCCAAGACCAACTTATGAGACTTTAGGGATAGTGGGAATGTTGCTTCCTAGAATAGTCCACTTTGAGCCATACATTGGGCTATTAGTGTCCTATCTCCTTCCTTTCTGACCCTTTCTATGAATTCCTTCAAATCAACATGTCATAGATCAGTATCTCCAATCTCAATCCATGAGGAGAAAATATTAGAAGGGAGATGATACCCCTTATATTCATAGTTCATCTCTTTAATTGGTTGGTCTTCTTAAATGAAATATACAAAATAACCAATGAATCCATTATATAGTTCATAAATTGTGTAAAAATCCATTTGATGAAGTCTAATAATCATGTTTCTTTCTAAACAATACTTGCAAGAAGACTAAATCATCATAAACAATGAAATTGGCATAAGGGAAGAAGACAACCTAAAAGACTAAAAAGATATGGAAATACCAATTAGGAAAGAATCAAGGTGTCAAGATACCTCATGAATGACTACCAAATATAAGAAGGTCCAAGATTCCACCTAAGGTGTTACACTAAGTTTGGTCGAGACACTGACAAAATGAATACCTTTTCTACTTCAAGACAAGGGAGCTTTAGAAAATTTGTCAAGATAGGTTTTGAGATCCTACAATGATGTGTACCAAATTGGTAATTGGTAGAAGAAAAGTGTAAACCTAACATGGTAAGGATAAGTTAAGACATAAGAAAAATGACCTGATATGTCATCAAGAAATAGGAATTAGATGTATTGCTTACCACATGCCAAAATGAGTGAAATGTTAAAATCTTAAATGCACAATATGAAATAGACTGATACATATAGGGAGTTGGGTTTTAGGAATACCTCTTACAAGATACCTAATTAATTGAATTCCTAAATACCTAAGCCTAATGGATTTTCAAAGGAAAAACCTTGGTCGAGGATTGTATTTTGGTGCCACCATTTATCAAAAGTGACTTAAGCCCATTCCTAACACTCCAAAACTAAAGAAACTTAATCATTCATGAACATCAAGAACTAGAGTTTGAGACTATCACTTACTAGTTACCACATTAAATGAATCACTAAAAAACCTTAGATCCCAAAGACTCTTAAAGCAAAAGTAAGGTGGAAAATAGGATTTGGGGATGCTACTTACAAGCATCTAATTAAATAGATCCTCAAAGTCCAAACCTTAATCATTTAAAACCTAAGTTTCCCTGTGTTGTAGAGCAAGAAATCACATGGAAACTTAAAAGCCCTAGATTTGAATCAAAGTGGGGTTTGGGAATTTTGGGTGACAATGTCCAAGCAATGAGGAATTCAAATCCCCAAAACCTCAAAATATGACTAGTTTAGGACCTAAGCACTTTAATGATTTTGAAATTGGATCTCCTACATGTCTCTTCAACTACGGCTTTTGTACTCTAGATTTAGATCAATTTAAACACAAACCAAAGAAACCTTATTAAGGCATGGACTTAAAATCATAACTCAAACATGCCAAACCTAATAAAATTTAGAAACATGAAATTGAGGGGGTTAAGAAGGGTACAAAGTCAAACTCACAATCATCAAACCCTAATACAACTAAAATAGAATAAAACTAGGGTTCATAATCTGAAGAACAAATTGAAAAATGATTGTAATCAATAAAATTGGTGAACACCATTCACCCAAGAAATCAATCATTCAAGATAACCTGTAGGGTATGAACAAAATGTGTGAGAACAAACCCTACTTGAAGAGTGAAAGATAATAAATCTATCCCTGAGTGTGCAAACACTAAAACATCAATCCAAACTATCAACTATTTGAAAATCACTTAATCACCATAAGGAATTAGTTGATTCATGATCAATAAGCATAATTCAAAGTGGTGGGAGGTAGTTTGAATGAATAAGAGCTTGAGGATTTAAATATCAAAAGGTGTGGTGAGGAAATGGGGATCTATTAGGACTCTTAAATGAGATCATAAACATAGAAAACACCATAAATGTAGAGGTAATGATGCAATAAATATCTAGAGAAACTGTATACCAAACACTGAGAATTAGGGGTTTAGTGTGCCTATTAAATTATCACTTTTGGTATAGGATTATGTTAGGTAGACCAGAGCAATCACAATTACCAATTATATGTAGATTTAATACACATAAATAAACAATGAAGAATAACACAAATGAACATAGAGATTTAACGTGGTTCACCCAATTTGGGCTTCATCCACAAAATAGCCATCTAATATTCTATTATCCAACAAAACAAACTGATTACAACCAGCAATCTTCACGGCTCAATACTGCTTCTATGCTAAATGAAATGCATTACAATCTCATTCATGCCTTTTGACTTTTCACCTTCTCCAACCACTATTTATCAAGCCTCTTTGGTGGTTAACAAAAGTGGGTTTTTACATGTCAGCCAATAAAAAACTAATTATCGACGCCTTTATTAAATATATGCCAATTTTTGCTTCGAGGCTGTTGCACCCAAATCCTTCATAGAAAATGTCTTTGCTAATTTATGCTTAAGCTTACTAATATGTTGCATATTAGACCCTGCAACAAGCATGTCATCAACATAAAGTAACAAGATAATATAGTTGCCATTATCCAATGTTTTAAAGTAAACACAATAATCAGAATGACATCTGTTGTAACCTTGTTGAACCATAAACTTATCAAATTTTAAATACCATTGCCGGGGTGCTTGCTTTAGGCCATGAAGACTCTTCTTTAACCTAAACACAAAGTCCTCCTTACCTTTGACCTCATATCCCAGCGGTTGCTGTATATAGATCTCTTCTTCCAAATCCCCATGGAGAAAAGTTGTTTTCACATCTAGTTGTTCAAGATGCAAGTCTTCCACAGCCACAAGTCTTAAAATAGTCCTAATTCAAGTCATTTTTACAACTGGAGAAAATATCGCATCAAAATCTGTACCTTTTTCTGTTCCAAAACCTTTTACCACAAGTTTGGCCTTATATCTTTTCTTGCCTCTTTCCTCTTCCTTCAACCTGTAAACCCATTTGTTTGGCAATGCTTTTTTATCTACAAGTGGATTAAGTCCCAAGCCTAATTCTACAGCAAGGAATCCATTTCCTCTTTCATGCCTTGCTCCCACTGTTGTTTGGCATCTACCTACATTACTTCTTCATATCCTTTAGGTTCACCAAAATTAGTTAATAAAATAGAATATAATGAAGGAGAAAATATTTCTGGAGATCTACTTAACCTTGTAGAACATCTAACACTTGTAGGAGTCTATGGGATATCTTGTTGTTGTGAGCATCAAGTACCAATGGCAACTTATTTTTTGGAATCTCATCCATCACCACATATTCCTTTCTTGCATGTTCATGCTTCTTTTCTTGTAGCTGATCTTTATACATGACCTTCTCATTAAATATAATATCTCTGCTCCTAATAATTTTCTAATTTTTATAATCCCATAATTGATAACCAAAGTCATATATCCCATATCCAATGAAGGTACATTTTAGAGATTTTTGCCTCGAGATTGGTTCTATTTTCAATATCAACATGGACAAAATCTTTACAGCCAAAGGTTTTCAGAAAAGAAAAGTTTACCTTCTTACCTATCCATGCCTCCTCTGGAATAACACTATTCAAAGGATATGAAGGTCCTCTATTTATTAAATAAATAGAGGTATGTACAACATCTGCCCAGAAATGTAAAGATAGTCTAGCATGCAACATCATGCTCCTTGCATGCTCCATGATTGTCCTATTCATCCTCTTAGACACACCATTTTCTTGTGGGGTTCTTCGAACTATTTTATGCCTACAAATTCTATTGAATAAATAGTAGTTCTCAAATTCTCTGCTACAATACTCACCTCCATTATCAGATTTGAGATATTTCACCTTTTTCCCTGTAACATTCTCAACCAAAACTTTCCACTTTTTGAATGTTTCAAACACATGATTTTATTTGTAGGAAATACACCCATGTTTTCCTATTTGCATCAATAAAAGTAACATAATAACAAGAGCCACCAAGAGATGATACCTGAGATGGTCCCCATACATCTGAATGCACAAGCTCTAAATTCTCACTCTTCTTCTCTTTCCCAAACTTGAGAAATCAGACTCTTTTCTGTTTCCCATAGATACAATTTTCGCAGAACTCCAAGTCAATCTGCTTCAATCCTAGTAGCATCTTTCTGGAGTGAAGGATCTTCATCCCCTTCTCACTCATGTGCCCAAGTCTATAATGCCACAACTCTACATTTGTTTCTGGAGCAACTACTATAAGTGTCTTTGTTGTCCCAGCAACAGCTATTTCTATAGTTGTTCCTGTAGTAGTTGTTTCTATAGCAGCAAGGGTAGAATAAGTATTACCAGTATACAAATACAATGTGCCTACCTTCTCACCTTTAGCTATTACTAGTGCACTTTTAGTGACCTTCTAGACTTTGTTTGAAAAGGTAATTATATAGCCTTCACTGCCCTATTGTCTTGTAGAGATTAAATTCCTTCTCAAATTTGGAACATGCCTTACCTCCTGCAACAACCATTGATTTCCATTCTTTAACTTTATTTTAATCTTCCCCTTTCCAACAATCTAATACGGTTCATCATCACCCAAATATACCTGTCCAAAATCACCTTGAACATAATCTAGGAAATATTTCCTATGGGTTGTGGCATGAAACAAATCCCCTGAATCTATTACCCAAAAATCATTTACATTATCTAAACACATAATTAATGTATCTTGTAATTTATTACTTGCAACATTGGCTTCCTTACTATGATCTTGTTGTATGTCTCCTTGTTTTCCTTTCCAAGACTAGCAATCCTTTTTTAGGTGTCCTAGCTTTCTATAGTGCCAAGAATCCTTCCTTTGCATTGAGATCTACCTTTCTTCCCTTGTGACTTCCCATGATTTGCAAGGCTTTTCCCTCTTTCCTTTGATCTTCCCATGTTCTCTACATTCAAAACATTACCCGATGTTGAAGTCTCACCTGTGCTTGTTTGTTACATTTCCCTGCTAAGGATAACACCAACAACATCATCAAACTTTAATGTATTTGAACCAGAGATAGAGTTACTTGTAGCCATGACCAAGCTATTCTAGCTTTCTAGCAAAGAACATAAAATCAAGAGAGCCCTCACCTCTTCATCAAAATTCACCTTTACATAATTTAATTAGCTAGTGACTGTATTGAATTGATTTAAATGATCTTTTATAGATCCCCCTTCACTCATTTTCATGTTAAACAAATGCTTCATAAGAAATACCTTATTTGAGGATGAGGGTTTTTCATACAACTTCTCCAACGTTGTCATCAATTCATCAGTAGTCGTTTCTTTTGATATATTAAATGCCATAGAAGGTGCCAAGTATAACTGAATGGTTCCCAATGCCTTTCTGTCTAGTATCTCCCATTTTCCATCTGGCATCATGGTTGGCTTCTTCACTTTTCCTTGCAATGGATACTAGAGATCTTTCTGATACAAGTAATCTTCCATTTGCATCTTCCATAATTGATAGTTCTAGTTGTTGAACTTCTTGATCTTGAATTTTCCTTCTTCCATTGCTCCCACTCAAATTTGAAATT
The DNA here is from genome assembly GCA_027924645.1 of Cunninghamia lanceolata. Classification (NCBI taxonomy): domain Eukaryota; kingdom Viridiplantae; phylum Streptophyta; class Pinopsida; order Cupressales; family Cupressaceae; genus Cunninghamia; species Cunninghamia lanceolata. The sequence goes on from BSBN01001480.1 coordinate 737,456, forward strand.
CCCTACCAATTAACCAAAATTACATAGCTCTAATACCAATTGTTAGGATTATGTTAGGCAAACTAGAGCAATCACTATTACCAATTATATGCCGATTTAATACATGGAAATAAACAATGAAGAAAAACACAAATGAACATAGAGATTTAATGTGGTTCACCCAATGTGGGCTATATCCAATATTCTATTATCTAGCAATCTTCACAGCTCAATACCACTACTATGATACATGAAATGCATTATAATCTCATTCGTGCCTCTTGGCTTTTCACCTTCTCCAACCATTATTTATCAAGCCTCTTTGGCGGTTAACAAAAGTGGGTTTTTACATGTCGAACAATAACAAACTAACTACCAATGCCTTTATTAAATATAGGCCAATGTTTACTTTGGGGGCATTGCATACAAATCCTTCATAGAAAATGTCTTTGCTAATTTATGCTTAAGCTTACTAATATGCTGCATATTAGACCCAGCAACAAGCATGTCATCAACATAAAGTAACAGGATAATATAGTTGCCATCATCCAATCTTTTAAAGTAAACATAGTAATCAGAATGACATTTGTTGTAACCTTGTTCAACCATAAGATTATCAAATTTCAAAAACCATTCCTAAGGTGCTTGCTTTAGGCCATACAGATTCTTCTTTAACCTGCACACAAAGTCCTCCTTACCTTTGACCTCATATCCATTTGGTTGTTGCATATAGATCTCTTCTTCCATATCCCCATGGAGAGAAGTTGTTTTCACATCTAGCTGGTCAAGATGAAACTCTTCCATAGCTACAAGACTTAAAACAATCCTAATTGAAGTCATTTTTACAACTGGAGAAAATATCTCATCAAAATCTATACCCTTTTCTATGCAAAACCTTTTACCACAAGTCTAACCTTATATCTTTTCTTGCCTCCTTCCTCTTCCTTTAACCTGTAAACCCATTTGTTTCGCAATGCTCTTTTACCTACAAGTAAGTGGACTAAGTCCTAGGTCTGATTTTGTAGCAAGGAATCCATTTCTTCTTTCATGCCTTGCTCCAACTGCTATTTGGCATCTACTTGCATTGCTTCAGATTCATATACTTCAGGTTCATCATAATCAATTAATAAAATAGAATATAATGAAGGAGAAATTTTTTTGGAGGTCTACTTAACCTTGTAGAACATCTAATACTTCTAGAAGTCTGTGGGATATGTTGCTGAGCATCAGGTACCAATGGCAATTTATTTTTTGAAATCTCATCCAGTACCACATATTCCTTTCTTGCATGTTCATGCTTCTTTTCCTGTAGTTGATATTTATACATGACCTTCTCATTGAATATAATAGCTCTGCTCCTAATAATTTTCTAATTTTTATAACCCATAATCAATAACCAAAGTCATTTATCCCATATCCAATGAAGGTACATTTTAGAGATTTTGCCTCAAGCTTGGTTCTATTTTCAATATCAACATGGACAAAAGCTTCACATCCAGAGTTTCTTAGAAAAGAATAGTTTACCTTCTTACCTGTCCATGCCTCCTCTTAGAATACCACCATCCAAAAGATTTGAAGGTCATCTATTTATTAAATAAATAGCAGTATGTACAACATCTACCCAAAAATGTAAAGGCAGTAGTATGCAACATCATGTTCTTTGCATGCTCCATGATTGTCCTAATCATCCTCTCATACACACCATTATCTTGTAGGATTCCTGGAACTATTTTTTACCTACGGATTCCATTGAATGAATAGTAGTTCTCAAATTCTCTGCTACAATACTCACCTCCATTATCAGATCTGAGAAAATTTTACCTTTTTCCCTGTCTCATTCTCAACCAAAGCTTTCCACTTTTTGAATGTTTCAAATGCATCTGATTTTATTTTCAGGAAATACACCCATGTTTTCCTAGTTACATCATCACTAAAAGTAACATAATAACAAGAGCCACCAAGAGATGATACCTGAGCTGGTCCCCATACATATGAATGCACTAGCTCTAACTTCTCACTCTTCTTCTCTTTCCCAACCTTGAGAAATCAGACTCTTTTATATTTCCCATAGATACAATTTTTGCAGAACTCCAAGTTAATCTCCTTCAGTCCTAGTAGAATCTTCTAGAGTGAAGGATCTTCATCCCCTTCTCACTCATGTGCCCAAGTCTATGATGCCAGAGTTCTTCATCTGTTCTTGCATCAACTATTGTAAGTGTCTATGTTGTCCCTATAGTAGTTGTTTTTGTAGTTGTTCCTGCAGCAACTATTTGTATAGCAACAAGGTAGAATAAGTATTACCAGTAGAAATATAATGTGCCTACCTTATCACCTTTAGCTACTACTAGTCCACCTTTAGTGACCTTCCAAACTTATTTTGAAAAGATAATTATGCAGCCTTCACTGCCTAGTTGTCATGTAAAGATTAAATTCCTTCTCAAATTTGGAACAAGCCTTACCTCCTACAACAACCATTGATTTCTATTCTACAACTTGATTTTACTCTTCCCCTTTCCAACAATCTAACAAGATTCATCATCACCCAAATATACCTATCCAAAATCACCTTGAACATAATCTAGGAAATATTTCCTATGGGGTGTGGCATGAAATGAATCCCTTGAATCTATTACCCAAGAATCATTTGCAATATCTAAACACATAATTAAAGAATCTTGTAATTTATTACTTGCATCATCAGCTTCCTTACTATCGTCTTGTTGGTTGTCTTCTTGTTTGCTTTTCTGAGACCAACAATCCTTTTTCAGGTGTCCTAGCTTTCCATAGTGCCAACAATCCTCCCTTCCTCTGGATTGAGATCTACCTTTATTCCCTTGTGACTTCCCATGATTTGTAGGGTTTTTCCTTCTTTCCTTTGATCTTCCCCTATTCTCTACATTCAAAAGATTACTTGATGTTGAAGTCTCACCTGTGCTTTTCTATTGCATTTCCTCGCTAAGGATAACACCCAAAACATCATCAAACTTTAATGTATTTGAACAAGAGACAGAGTTACTTATAGCCATGACCAAGCTATTCCAGCTTTCTAGAGAACATAAAATAAAGAGAGCCCTCACCTCTTTATTGAAATTCACCTTTACAAAATTTAATTGGCTAGTGACTATATTGAATTGATTTAAATGATGTGTTATAGATCCTCCTTCACTAATTTTCATGTTAAATAAATGCTTCATAACAAATACCTTATTTGAGGCTGAGGGTTTTTATACAATTGCTCCAACATTGTCATCAATCCATCAATAGTCACTACTTTTGATATATTAAATGCCATGGATGGTGCCAGGCACAACCAAATGGTTCCCAATGCCTTTTTGTCTAGTATCTCCCATTCTTCATCTGGCATCATAGTTGGCTTTTTAACTTTTCCTTGCAATGGCTGGCATAGATCTTTCTAATACAAGTAATCTTCCATTTGCATCTTCCATAATTGATAGTTTTGGCAGTTGAACTTCTTGACCTTTAATTTTCCTTCTTCCATTACTCCCACTCAAATATGAAATTCCCTACCAATTAACTGAAATTACATGACTCTTATACCAGTTATTAGGATTATGTTAGGCAGATGAGAGCAATCACAATTACTAATTATATGTAGATTTAATACATGGAAATAAACAATGAAGAATAACACAAATGAACTCATAGATTTAACGTGGTTCACCCAATGTGGGCTACATCCACAAAACAACCATCCAATATTCTATTATCTAGCCAAATAAATCGATTACAACCAACAATCTTCATAGCTCAATACCATTGCTATGCTACATGAAATGCATTATAATCTCATTCATGCCTCTTAGCTTTTCTCATTCTCCAGCTACTATTTATTAAGCCTCTTTATCGATTAACAAAAGTGGGTTTTTACATGTCGATGCCTTTATTAAATATAGGCCAATTTTTACTTTAGGGGCACTGCACCCAAATCCTTCATAGGAAATGTCTTTGCTAATTTCTGCCTAAGCTTACTAATATGTTGCATATTAGACCCGACAACAAGCATGTCATCAACATGATAATATAGCTTCCATTATCTAATCTTTTAAAGTAAACATAGTAATCAAAAAGACATCTATTGTAACCTTATTGTAGTGCCCCTCAACTTGTCGTCTGTCAGATTGATGATTGCTTAGTAGTACTAGACATTATGATAGTATCTTAGATCATTGATGATGGATCCTTGTTGTTTTGTTGATTTATTATGGAACTAATCATTATGATAGCAGTTGTTGATGTTGGATTCTGTAATTTTATGCCATTACAATTGATGGATAAACTAGTTGTCACAAATGTTCTGATGTTAATTGCTATATTTGATTGTAAGGCACATTATTGTTTTATGTTGTTGACTAGTAATCAGAAAGCTTGTTCAAAGTAGTGACTTGTCTATACAAGAACGTGAATGGAACAATGTCGTACTACTCGCTCTCGAGTACCCTACCCCACTGCGATTTCCATTCACTATATGACTGCATCTGGATATATATCTTGTATGTTCAACCGTGTAATTGCTGTAGGATGCAGGTACTAGGCATCGACTCCACCTGATTTACCAGGTTTGAGCATGCCTTCGCCAATGGAACAGTTGATGGAGTTACATAAGGTCCCATGCCCTAACCCACCATCTGCAATGTGGATGAGCATCGCGTCTAGTTACCCTGCTAGTTGAGGTTGGTTGGGATGTGAGTTCACATTGTGTTTCCAATTAATGGTCAGTTGGTGTTGTTAAGGTCTAGTCATGTGATTAATTGATTAGGTTGGCATTTTAATTGTTTGGCTTGAAGCCTTGGTTAATATGGGTATTAGAAAACAATATTAAATATATATAAATCTATATAAATAAATTATAATTGTAAAATTTTATATATATATATATATATATATATATATATATATATATATATATAATGTTAATTTAATGATAATTAAAATAATAATGTGTAAATATTTTTTTACCGTTGCTTTGAATTAATTAAATCAAACTATTTTGTTATGGATTTAATAAACTTGAAGTTAGTTCAGGGACGAGAAAGTCAGTTTTTCCCGTAAATTGGTTACCAAATATTTTTGTTAAAAAGGGAGATTTTTGCCTGGAGAAGGGGAGGAAGGAAAGGTTGGAACTGGTAGTTTTCAGATTTTGGAAATGAATTCTCTAATAATCCAGGTATGTCTTGAATCTTGATTCATTTCTCTTGTATCTATAATATTTGGAAATTTTTTGCATACCATGTTATCATCGTTTAATCTATTAATGAGATATAGAAAACACCTTAATCATATGTACTCTTCATTCTTTGTGCCTCAATCTATGTCAGAAGTACTTAGTTCCTATTTGGGTGATCAAACATGGTCTTGTGCAACTTCGAATCAAGTCATTCTTTTATGCCTTTATTCCCACACCTTATTTATCAAAAGCATTTTTTTTATTTTAAACCCTCTAAACTTTAGACTGTATGCAAATTGCATGAAATTTCTATAAACTCATATACTATTCTTATTGGTGTATTTCTTAAAATTTAGGCTATAAGTAACTTCACACAGGAAGATTTTCAAAACTCATTGGTTGTTCCTATCTATGTATTCCAAACATTGGCTTGGCCTTTTGATCTTAACCCCTCTATCCATCTTGGATCTTCAATGTCTGCGATTTGACCACCTCTAGCAACTAGCTCTTTTGTCATATCAGTATCATTCATACAAGTCACAATTTTCAACAAATTGTTTCCATGCATAGTGCAAACTCTATTTTTATCTAAAGGAAACACTTTTAGAGGATCACAATCGTTTAGAATTTCTCAATCGGTTGGTGCCTGCGAAGTGCAATCCTGAAATGCTTTTCTTCTTCAATGACTTTTTGTGAGTTACCCTACTCTTCAGGCTATCAGTTGAAAACTTGTCATCAATTTAAATTAGAGTAACTGGCTTCCTTTTAGACAATTGAGCGCAATTGATAAGTTTCAAACCTATTTTCATCCCAACTTCTGGAATTCATAATGATATGAAATAGTCGTAGTACTTGCCACAATTCATAGTAGTTTGGGAATTAGTAATCGCACTTTTTGATCTTGTTGAATGATCTCAACAATGAAAGTAACTAGTTCTTGCGTCATAATGCCTAATGAATTTGCCTTGTGCCTACGCTGACATCATTACATCCAATATGTTGCTATTGTAATGAGGCGTTTTCTAGCAGCGGCATCCCGTGTGCTTGTTTCTACTTTTGGTATCTTCTGTAGTGGGGCTGTTGCAGCTACAACGCCTGACAATTGTTTCTATCCTTTGTGAATTTATGCATCGCCCATACCATACCAGATCCTCCATTCACTCACAGGCAGCGGGTATGAGTGTCAGCTTTATACCTACAGACTGTATTTGCTAGAAAGTCTCTAACGCCTGGTCCACAAATCCATCTTGTGCATAAACCGCCGTAAATTGCATTCCATGGGATGGCTCAGCAATTTGATACATCTATGCAAGGATTCGGTTTATGCCTCCAGTTTAATCTTTTGTTTTTGAAGTTTATGTAAGCCTCTTTCAACCTACTTGCAAACTAGGCTCCGTCAGTTTTCAGATTTCTGAGTGTTGGCAAGAATCGGTGGATTATTTATCAATTTCTATTTCCCTCTTAGCAACTCTTTTTGCGCATATCTTCTCGTCATTGCATCCCATCAGTACTCATTTCCTTGTGGCACACTTTCAAATAATTCCCGTGCCTTGGCTATGCTTCTACATTCTGTATACTACAACGACTGACAGATTTCCACTATCCTTTATGCTTTGATGGATGCCCATACCAGCTCTAACGCCTAGGTGGTGAGAATACCGGCAAGTTGAGGTAGTTTTTTTTAATTGCATTTGATTGGAAGTTTCTTAAGCCTTTATCAACAAATCCATTTTTGGGCATGTGTTGCAATCATTGTTATTCGATGGCACATTTTCTTGAGAGTCTCTACAGCCGTCAATGAATTCCTTTGTGCATTTTAATTAATCCGTACATCCCATTAGATGATAAAACCAATTTGTACAATAATGTATTCTTCTGCAACTATCATTTCTTCCTCAAACAACTAGTTATGTATGCTGAGTAGAAGACTCCAACTCCTCAGTTTAGCCATTGTAGTATCATGCAGCCATAGCATTAGGTTAGGGTTAATATTTGAACCTTAATGAATTAAATTATTAGGATTTTCTTTTCACCGGTAATGTGAATGTGAATAGGGTTAAGTAGATTTCATTTCCATACATTAGGTCAGTAATTATTCGTTGTAGGTGTATTATGTAAAATAGAGTTTCACTATGATAAAGCTATTAAAACATTATATTAATCTTTTGCATTAATTTAATCAATTTAACATTGTTTAAAATATATTTATTTTGATATTTAGTTTTGTAAATTAATTAATTAATAATCTCTGTAAGTTGCACAATACTTTATACATGTGAATTGTAAAGTTTAATTCATAGTTTGTTACTAAATTAGGGTATTTCTAGTGTAGAGAAGAAGCCCTAGCCATATAAATTATTTGGAAAATAGATTAGTTACATGGAGTAATTATTTAGATTAGAATTATGACTTTTTATAGAATTAGTTTAATATTAATTTTTCTTGATAATTGACTTTACTTTCGGGGATGAAATATATTATCTGACTAATTATAATCACAATGCTAGAATTAGGTTTTGATTTCGTAAATGTAATTTAAATTAATTCTTGAGAAAATCAAGCCTATTTATAAATGTATCTGAATGAAGTGGATTTCTTTATTATTCATTAATAGAATTATTCTACTCTCTTAAATTAAAAATTATGGAGAAATTAAAATATAGAATTAAACTTGGATGAGGCTTTTGGAAATTATTAAATTAGTTACAAAAGAATTTTAGTTAATAATAAATGTATTCTTAGTTAAACCTTAATCATATAGGTAAATTTATAATAAAGGTTCTAGTAAATTCAATTATTAGGATAAGGAGATGTAATAGGATTGAGGTGGTATTTGTTTAGAAATAGTTATTTATTTGGAGGGTTCAAGTAAGAGCAATTAGTCGAATCATTGTATTGGTGTAATATGATTAACCTAAATTTAACTTGTTTAAGTAATTAATGTTAAGGAGTTTAATGTAAGTCAATCTATGGACATTGTAATTGATTTTTGACCTAGACAAGATGAGTGTGTTTCCTGTGGATGTAGTGATATCTGTTTAGACGTACTCGTCTTGTTTTGAGCCTCAATATGAGTCATGGAATGGAGAGACCTATGAATTATAAAGGTCCAATAAACCTATGTTGCTTTAGATAATGAGTTAAGAGGTTGCCTCATGATTATGTTAGGTATGCAAGTGGGATACCACCTTGTTATGATTGTATGTATCTGTAGGATGAGGTGATCTGTCTTACTTAATGGTTAAGGCTTACTAGGTGTAGCAAGGAGAGTGGCTTTCAATGTGGGGCCAGCACCCAAAGTGGTCGCTAGGGTAACCCATTGAAAGTGGATTAATCAAGTGATAACCTAAAATGAACTAGGGGGTTAAGGGTAGATTCACATTAAACAAGATAAAAGGATTCCTCTCCCATGGCCTGTAGTGCTCGTTCAGACTAAGGATTGGTAGAGAAGGCCTGGTCGGCAAGATTGACTTCCTTGTCCTCACGAAAGGAAGGTCGATTCCGCATGTGTCACCCTATGGGGCCGGAGTTTAGTGAGAGACTGCCAGGGTAACCCATGCTAGGACCGTACGATGACACTCTCCCTACTGCTACCTAGCATTCCTTGTATGGTCTCTCCACATATGTTATGTGTCATCTATGGAAGTTGTGTTGTGTTGGTTGCCATGTGTTGTATTGGAGTTTGGTCTTCCTTCGTTCATGTAGTCTGTGTTTACCTGACTGTTGTTGTCAGTTGGGACCTCATGTTAACTCCTAGCTCAGGGGGTGGACCTTAGGGTTCCACATGGTCGGGTGGAAGAGCTATCTTATCCATTGGTTATTCCTTGTCGGAGTTCATGTGCAGAAAAGAATTATCTCAGTTTTAGACAATTGTACTTGTACCAATTAAGGAAGATAATTATGTACTTGACTTGAGTACCAGATCATTCTTAATGTATGTAATTTGATGTAGACGGAAGATGTCATTGATGTAATGATGTAACTATGTGTAAGGAAAATATTACAGTTGTGTATTTGATCATGAAGATTATATTTTTGATGACATGCAATGAATTTGAATATGTTATTTAATCATGCATGGGTTTTAGATCAGATATTGATGTTAGCAATATGTGTTATTATATTAGTTAATGTGTAAGTAATGCATCCTTGAATCCTTAGAGAACATGTCGTAAGTTCAATGATGTAATTAGTAAGTTGACATTACCTTGTTATCTTATTCAAAAAAAAAAAAATTCTCTGTTTCATATAGCATAAATGTATTTTCTCTAAGGTGTTCAGGGCAGGGCGTTACACTTATTTAGCCATAAACTTATGAAATTTCAAATACCATTATTGGGGTGCTTGCTTTAGGCCATATTGACTCTTCTTTAACCTGCACACAAAGTCCTCCTTACCTTTGACCTCATATCCTTGTGGTTGCTACATATATATCTCTTCTTCCAAATCCCCATGGAAAATAGTTGTTTTCACATCTAGTTGTTTAGGATGCAAGTCTTCGACAACTACAAGACTTAAAACAGTCCTAATTGAAGCCATTTTTACAACTAGAGAAAATATCTTATCAAAATCTATACCTTTTTTTGTACAAAACCTTTTACCACAAGTTTGGCCTTATATCTTTTCTTGCCTCCTTCCTCTTCCTTCAAACTATAAACCCATTTGTTTGGAAATGCTCTTTTACCTACAGGTAAGTGGACTAAGTCCCAAGTCTGATTTTACAGTAAGGAATCCAATTTGTCTTTCATGCCTTGCTCCCACTGCTATTTGGCATCTACCTGCATTGCTTCTTCATATACTTCAGGTTCACCATAATCAGTTAATAAATTAGAATATAATGAAGGAGAAAATATTTCTAGAGGTCTACTTAACCTTGTAGAACATCTAATACTTCCAGGAGTCTGTGGGATATCTTGTTATTGTTGAGCATCAAATACCAATGGCAATTTATTTTCTAGAATCTCATCCAGCACCACATATTCCTTTCTTACCTATTCATGCTTCTTTTCCTGCAACTAATCTTAATACATGACCTTCTCATTGAATATAACATCTTTGTTCCTAATAATTTTCTTATTTTTATAATCCCATAATTGATAACCAAAGTCATCTATCCCATATCCAATGAAGGTACATTTTAGATATTTTACTTCAAGCTTGGTTCTATTTCAATATTAACATGGACAAAAGCTTCACAACCAAAGGTTTTCATAAAAGAATAGTTTACCTTCTTACCTGTCCATGCCTCCTCTAGAATACCACCATCCTAAGGATTTTAAGGTCCTCTATTTATTAAATAAACAACAACATGTACAACATTTGCCTAGAAATGTAAAGGTAGTCCAACATGTAACCTCATTCTCCTTGCATGCTCCATGATTATTCTATTCATCCTCTCAGACACACCATTTTCTTGTGGGATTCCTGGAACTATTTTTTGCATATGGATTCCATTGAATGAATAGTAGTTCTCAAATTCCCTACTACAATACTCACCTCCATTATCATATTTGAGACATTTCACCTTTTTCCCTATCTCATTCTCAACCAAAGCTTTCCACTTTTTAAATGTTTCAAACACATCTGATTTTCTTTATAGGAAATACACCCCTATTTTTCTAGTTGCATCATTAATAAAAGTAATATAATAAAAAGATCCACCAAGAGATGATGCATGAGCTAGTCCCCATACATCTAAATGTTTTATGCTCTAACTTCTCACTCTTCTTCTCTTTCCTAGCCTTGAGAAATTAGACTCTTTTTGGTTTCCCATAGACACAATTTTTGCAGAACTCCAAGTTAATCTACTTTAGCCCTAGAAGCATCTTTCTAGAGTGAAGGATCTTCATCCCCTTCTAACTCATGTGCCCAAGTCTATGATGCCACAATTCTGCATCTATTCTTGTAACAACTACTGTAAGTGTCTCTGTTGCCCCTGTAGCAACTATTTCTGTAGTTGTTCTTGTAGCAACTATATTTGTAGCAGCAAGGGTAGAATAAGTATTACTAGGAAACAAATACAATGTGCCGACCTTCTCACCTTTAGCAACCTTCTAGACTTTGTCTAAAGAGGTAATTATGCAAGCTTCACTGCCCAGTTGTCCTGCAAAGATTAAACTCCTTCTCAAATTTGGAACATGCCTTACCTCTTACAACAACCATTGATTTCCATTCTGCAACTTGATTTTAATCTTCCCCTTTCTAACAATTTAACAGGGTTCATCACCCAAATATATCTATCCAAAATCACCTTGAACATAATCTAGGAAATATTTCCTATGGGGTGTGGCATGAAATGAATCCCTTGAATCTATTACCATCGAAGAATCATTTGCATTATCTAAACACATAATTAAAACATCTTGTAATTTATTATTTGCAACATTGGCTTCCTTACTGTCATCTTGTTGTCTGTCTCCTTGTTTACCTTTCTAAGACCAACAATTCTTTTTCAGGTGTCTTGGCTTTCCATAGTGCCAACAATCCTTCCTTCCTCTAGATTGAGATCTTCCTTTCTTCCCTTGTGACTTCCCATGATTTGCAGGGCTTTCCCTCTTTCCTTTGATCTTTCCATGTTCTCTACATTCAAAACATTACCTGATGTTGAAGTCTCACCTCTACTTTTCCATCACATTTCCTTGCTAAGGATAAAACCAACAACATCATCAAACTTTAATGTATTTGAACTGGAGACAGAGTTACTTACAACCATGACCAAGCCATTCCAACTTTTTAGCAAAGAACATAAAATCAAGGGAGCCCTCACCTCTTCATCAAAATTCACCTTTACAATATTTAATTGGCTAGTAACTGTATTTAATTGATTTAAATGATCTTTTATAGATCCTCCACTCATTTTCATGTTAAACAAAAGCTTTATAAGAAATACATTATTTGAAGCTGAGGGTTTTTCATACAATTTCTCCAATGTTGTCATCAATCCATTAGTAGTCATTGCTTTTGATATATTAAATGCCACATATGGTGCCAAGTACAACTGAATGGTTCCCAATGTCTTTCTGCCTAGTATCTCCCATTCTCCATCTGGCATCATGGTTGGCTTCTTCACTTTTCCTTGCAATGGATGCTAGAGATCTTTCTGATACAAGTAATCTTCCATCTGCATCTTCTATAATTTATAGTTCTCACCGCTAAACTTCTCGACCTTGAATTTCCCTTCTTCCATTGCTCCCACTCAAATCTGAAATTCCCTGCCAATTAACCAAAATTACATGGCTTTGATACCAATTTTTAGTATTATGTTAGGAAGACTGAGGCAATCAAAATTACCAATTATATGTAGATTTAATACATGGAAATAAACAATGAAGAATAACACAAATGAACACAAAGATTTAACGTGGTTCACCTAATGTAGGCTACATGCACAAAAATCCATCCAATATCCTATTATCCAGTAAAATAGACTGACTACAATCAACAATCTTTATAGCTCAATATTACTGCCATGCTACATGAAATGCATTACAATCTCATTCATGCCTCTTGGCTTTTTTCCACTATTTATCAAGCCTCTTTGGCAGTTAAAAAAATTGGGTTTTGACATGTCGGCCACTAACAAACTAATTGTCAAAGCCTTTCTTAAATATATGCCAAATTTTGCTTCTGGGGCGTTGCCCCCAGACCCCCATCGTGGGCTCTGCCCCCAGGCCCAGCATGAGGGCCTCTCCTCCCCTGCACTCCCCTGTTAATTATTCTGGGGGAAATCGTGACTGACAAAGTCACCAAAATTTACCTTGTTGCATGTACTCACAACCTCTGCAGCATGATTAGTCGCCACTATTGTCACCTGAATTTGCACCCTTTTGTTGAAGCTTTGGTAGTTCCAACAAATTTAGTGAAACATGGGATTGGTCTCAAGGTGTGGGACCTTGTAGTCTAGACTAAACCTCTTGAGAAGGTTGGTTACTCTTTCTGGACTTAAGGTCCAGATATTTTAACTAAATCTAATGCTACTACTCACAAGGAAAAGGGGAAGAAAATGCTAAAATTGAAAGGGGTGATGCACCAGGATTTAGGGTGTTTAACTGCAATTGACATAACACAATAATGCTCTGAAATGCTGAAGGAAACTCACACAGACTCATGCAGGTTCAAACATAGGTTAAGGCAGAGAGATGAAAGTATGAGAGCGACCATTTTATCCACATTAAACAACTTACATCTATCAAATAAACACAGTGTAAGAATAATGAGAGAGACAAAAATTTAGTTTATATTGATCATAGAGGATAAATAGCTATTACAAAAGAAGAATAATTCATTACAAGCATGAGATAGACACAAAATGACAGATTCTCCTTCATTTGTGAACTGATACAGAGACATGAGAGGCTAAAAAAAGAGCACAATCAATCAAATCTACTCAGTTCTGGAGAAAACCACAAGGCTCGAACCTGCAAAGAATTTTTGCCTCTGAAAATGACCCAGTGCAGCCAGCTCCTAATACATCTTTCACATATGCATATATAGTATTTAATAAAACACTGTGTAGACCTAGGCATTGAAAATTAGTCAACAAGTTATGCCCAGTCATCCATGATGCATTAACCTTGACCTAGAGGCCTTGTTAGAACCTGTAAATTTTGAGTGTCATCCATGCTTGGCGTGTTGAAGAATTTGCGGCCTAGATGGATGCCGATATCTTGTGCATTGATTTTGTCCTTGAAAGGCCCTATAGAAGCATGGGATACAAGGATACTTCATCTAATTCATTCATTTCAGGTACTTGTGTATTGAAGGCTTGCACTGTTCTAGCTCCTGCATGTCCTCAACTTGTAGCAATGGCATCACTTGTGGAGGCATGTTTTTAGGCACCCAAAAAAGTCACACCCTATGTTAAAATCTCTTACAACAATTAAAAATATTTTAAATTTCTTTAAAATATTCTAAAGTACTACATCATGTTACATGCTTTATTTTTACATTGATTTCCACTTTACTTTTCTTTAGACTATTGTTTTGCCTTATCAGAAAAATCTCTCCTTCGCGAACTATTTCTGACTTTGATTTTTCTTGAGTTGACAAAATATCAATTTTGTGAACCATCCCATTGCTTCCATATCTTCCTTTGGTTAGCAAAGTCTATTTTCCAAAAACCTTGTCTAGGTTCTCCTTTGTCTTTTCTCCTTAGTCGACAAATTCGTCGATCAACAAACTTGCTTATCGATGAACTTTGAGTTCGTTGAACTCAAAGTTTTCCAACTAAGGCTTAGCTTCGTCTCCTTTGCCAATGACTTCCTTTTGCTACCTCCTTCCTTAGTCAGCTAATTCATTGCTCAGTGAGCTTTAAGTTTGCCAAACTTAAAGTTTGCTGACTAAGGCCTTCTTTTCCATACCTTTGCCTTAGAAGAAAAACCCTCCCACCTTGGTCTGTGTCATTCCTTTGTTAGGAAAATCATTGATCAGTGAACCTAAGGTTTGTGAACCTTAAGATTTGCCAATAAAGGCAACCCTTTTCTCTCGTCTTTGCCTTAGAGAATCTTCTTACTCTGGTTCCTTTAGTCAGCTATTTCATTGATCGGCAAACTTGTCGACCGATTTGCCAACTAAGGCAAAAAACAAATGCAAAATACTTGAATTTTTTGGGATTTTGAAAGGGAAACTTTCTTCCATTTAGGTTTTCTCAGATCAGATATCTCTAATGGAAGAAAGGTGAGATTTTTGGACTTTTTTGTCCTAGGAAAAAATAGGACATCTTGGCGACTATGTAGGGGTGTTTTCTTTCTAAACATAGGGATCCAATGGCCTTATCAATCCATTGGACACAAAATCAAATGGGCTACTACAACAAACTAAAATAGGGGGTTGGCCAGACCAACACAAAACTAAACATGTCTCTAGACCACAAAACAAAACAAACAAAGAAAACAAGCTCCTAATGAGGATGTTGCATGTGTAAGAGCACTTATTGAAAGGAAACCTAAAACAGAAACTAAACTAACCTACCTAAACTAACAACAAGGAAATAACAAAGCCATTAACTAGTTTTTCAAAATAACTACCCTTTCTCAACAATTTACAATACTTTCCCAGCTTATGGATAGCTAATAGGAGATGGAGAAGGAGTTGACATATAACACATTGATGAAACACTTCCCCAAGAATAGGAAAAACTCACTTACCCACATAAACTGATTGGAAATGTAGTTGTTAAGAGGTGGATAAATGGGCTAATCCTACTCACTTTGATGCTCATCTTCAGGCTTAGAGGTAAGCATGATAAGTGGTGACTCTTCATGGTATGTCTCTAGTTGGGCTAGATGTCTAATAGGACATCCCTTTGAAATGACATGTAAATCAATAGAGTTGATCTCATGCCTATACTATGTTTCTTCCTCTTCTTGCTGGTCTGAATACTTTGCCTCTTGTGGCTCAACTCAAAAAATAGCTACCTCCACCTTGTGATCATGTTGTTCAGGGAGGCCATCTAAAATAGGCTTTGAAAAGAAGCCCTGAACTTGTTCAATGGTGAAATCATCCTTAGGGAATGTTGGTTTGATGTCACAGTTTGAGCAGAAAAGATCTATCTCATCTCAAAAGAGGTCTTCAAGCTCCTCAAAGAACGCAAGTATGAGAAGATCCACCTTGGCCTCATGGTTTTCTAAATTAGGCTTAGAAAATGAGCCCTACACATGCTAAATGGAGAAATCTCCTCCACCAAGAAGTTGATATCCTTTATGGATAATTAAGAACAAATCTTCAATTTGTTCTTGCCCATGCTTGATCTCTACATCGTTACCTTCTATAAAAATGGGAGCTCCTCAAATAGGCCTATGCTATCAATTTTTGCACCTTTTAGTATAGGGAGGCTTACATGCTCCTCCTTATGAGATGGAACTTCACTCCCATACTTGTCTACACATTCCAACAACTCACCATGACCTTCAACATCTTCATGTTGTTCCAGAACTACAGCTAATGTCAGTATTTGCACTCCTTTGTTTTCAATGTAGCTGGGCAGTTCATGAAGTAGAGAGGCATCATCTACCCTTAGAGCTACTAGAGCAATCTCTTCTACCATGCCCCCATCATTTGGCTGCAACTCCAGTACATTCTATTTGAGTTACCTCTGCAACTGGACCTTTTCACCATACTTCCTCTGCATTTGGGTTTTATTCATCTTGTTCAAAGCATGGGAAAACTCCTCAAATGAGCCAAAGTCAAGAGGACTCAACCCTGCACTAGGATCAACACTAACCTTGTGCTTGGTGCACCACTGCTCTATCAGATTTGGCTTAACCTTATCTTGTAGCAGGCATAAATTTTCAATTTTAATAGTGCATGAGGGTTCATTATTTGCAAGTGGTTCTTCCCTAGTTGCAGGTATCTCCTCCCTCAGCTTATCCCTCCAATTAGCCCAATAAACAATAGGTCCACCCTTGAAAAGTAAAATAGTGTTAGGGCAAGAGGAATGACATGGGATGTGAGCTAGAAGGGCTTCTTGAGAGGGTCATTCCTGAGGAATAATAGGCTAAATTTGTGTAGGAACAAGCTCTCATGAAGGCTGAGGGCCTCTTAAACTTGGGATTTTTAAATTGGAAGGTGGTTTCAGAAGCTTAGAGGGTTTCCCTTGCTTGAAGCTTGGGATAATGAATTTGGGGGTTATTTCTGCTATAGTTTGAACTTGTGTAGAAGGGAGGGGTTGCCTAAAACTAGGAATGGAGGGAATGAATTGGGTTTCCAGCCTCTACGTTTGGATGAGCAATTGCCTTAACTATTCTTCTTTAGCTGCAATCTCCAAAGCCAAGATTTCCTAATAAGCTCTTTCATGTGCCTCTGTCTACTACTGGTGAAGGAAGGCTTGATGAGCAAGCTCATCCTGCTACCCGTTATACTCTATCACTCCCTAAATTTCATCTCACTCTCATTGGAAACCCAGGAGTATCTCCATCACATCATCTTCATTTCTAATGTTAAAATTAAAGTCCTCCTATGGATGACTATACCCTACTTGTCTTTTAATATTATCCAAATGTTCTTTAATCTCTAGTAGTGAAAAGTAGTCCTTGTGAGGTTGATAATAGGCATTATTAGGCTGACAAAAAGACTAAGTAGGGGTGGGTCAGAGGCAAGCCTCATAAGGATGCTAATAACCCACTAAAGTAGGGGCATATGGCATAAAACCAAAGGTATTTTGGGTCTAATTTTTTCTGATATGGGGGTGTAAAATTTTCATTCTAGCTATGTGGAGGGGAGTAGCCATAGTTTCCATAAAAAAATGACATTTTAGTGCATCAAAATGCTAGATAATCATAGAAAATGTTTGAAATAGAGAAAAATAGTCTACATCTACAGAAGACTGGATACATACCAAAAGAGAGTCACCAAGTGATTTGGGAGCCCTGAAGGCTAGAAATAACTGAGAGCATTAGTGAACTATGATCTATGATGAATCTTTAACCACTTGGGCTGCTTCCACCAATGGATTTGTTTAGCAGAGTCACCATGGTGTTAGAGATACTACCCTGAATGACAAGATGCACTAAAGAACACTCCAAATCCTTCAACAAATGATAAATCTCATCAAACTGGTCCCACCAGGCATGCCAAAAATTGTTGTCACCTAA
This sequence comes from Cunninghamia lanceolata, assembly GCA_027924645.1. NCBI lineage: Eukaryota > Viridiplantae > Streptophyta > Pinopsida > Cupressales > Cupressaceae > Cunninghamia > Cunninghamia lanceolata. The sequence goes on from BSBN01001480.1 coordinate 755,210, forward strand.
ATTTGCACCTTGTTGTTGAAGATTTGGTAGTTCCAGCAAATTCAGTGAAACATGGGATTGGTCTCAAGGTGTGGGACCTTGCAGTTGAGACCAAACCTCTAGAGAAGACTGGCTCCTCTTTCTAGACTTAAAGTCTAAAGAATTTAACTAAATCTAATGCTACTACTCACGAAGAAAAGGGGAAGAAAATGTTGAAATTGAAAGGGGCAATGCACCAAGATTTAGGGTGTTTAACTGCAACTGACATAACACAGTAATGATCTCAAACACTGAAGGATGTTGGAATAAGGTTCCATTAACCTTGTAAATTCCAATATTGTATTTTATTCTATTTATTATTTGTAATTTGTAATTACCCATAAGGGAATGAGGTAGTTTCACTGGCAGTGCTAATTCCAGAGTTACCGATGGTAATTACAGAGTGACATTTACTATTGGCAAATGTCAAACTTGGAGGTAAATGAGGGTAGGTGTTTCCCTTGAGGAATCTACTATTTTGGAATGTATGACAACTTGTCATAATGTGGTGTAAGTGGATTTATGGCAATTGCAAGTTGTCATAAGATTCCATGCTTCTATGATGCATATGACTCTCATTATTAGTTGTAAGTTGCTATCTTTAGCCCCAGGCACCCATCTTGGGAAGATTTATTGTTGATCGTATCTATGATAGTTATGACATGTCATAAGATGCTTTTACATGCTATTCTTGGATATGGGTGCCCAAATTTGCATGGGTAAGTTTTTGCCACTTGGAGGTTGCATGTATGATGATATTTAATGCTTGCATGTGGGGGAATCTTGGAGAGAGAAAGTGGACACCAAGAATGGAGGGAAAACTCTTCTATAAGTATTTGCCATTGTATTTGTTGCTACAATACAGATTTTAGGTACTCAGGTGTTGTCGGAATGCTATCAAGTTGAAGACTGGTGGAGAGAGTTATTGAGTTGTATTGTACAATATTTTTTAGATTAATACAAACTTGTGCCTCTTTCTTGGTGGAGTTTTTTTTACCCGCAACGGTTTTCTCCACATAAACACTGTGTTGTCTGTTCAATTTTTTGTTTTGATGTTTCTATGTTGCATAGTTTCAATTTCATGTTACAATCTCCATTGATAACACATAGTTAAAGATTGCAAAAATTTATATTTGAATCAGATTTCCATTGAGTAGTTGTGCTTTCATTTCTAACATTTGGTATCAGAGCCTGGCCAGCTTTGACTCTTGGGTGGTAGTGTGGAAGCTATAGCTATAGTGGGAGATTTGATTGTGTTTGTTTTGCAGATCTTGAGTTATTATGGCTATATCCACCATTGCATAAACCTCTTGTTTGGACATTGAGAAGTTCAACGAAACGGGGTATGAGTTGTGGAAAGTAAAAATGGAGGATTTGTTGGAAGAAAGAAACCAATGGTTGGTTTTTCAAAAAGAGAAGAAACTAGATGATGTATCTACAGATGAGTGGGATAGACTAGATAAAAAGGCACGGGGAACCATCTGTTTGTGTCTGTTAGACTCTATCTTGTTGAATGTCGCAAAGGAAGAGACTGCACATAAATTGTGGAATCAGTTGGGTGAGATCTATCAAGCCAAGAGTATGGTAAATAAACTTTATTTAAAAAGGAAAATTGTTTTCCATGAAAATGAGAGAGGGTGATTCAGTTGTAAAACATTTAAATTCTTTTAATTTTTTGTTGAGTCAGCTTGCATTAGTAGATGTTGATGTAAATGAGGAAGATAAATGTATCTTACTGCTAACCTCATAGAACCCAAGTTGGATACCCTTGTTGCATTTTTACTACCACAGGAACTAAGGAAGAAGACTTTAGATAGTTCAGGGGATGCTCTCAATGTCAAGGGAAGGTCTAAGGAAAGAGGACCGAAAGGAGATTAGAAAGGGGCTAAGGACAAGTCCAAGGGTTGATCTAGGACTACTAGGAAGAAGAACAAAGTTAAGTGTCAAAAAGTTGCGGTAAAAGGGGACATGTGAAGGAGTGCAGAAACCCAAAGAAACAGTGGGAGAGTGCTTCAGATAAGTCCTCGAATGCAGGTGAAGATGTTTTACTTTTTGCATGTAATGTTGTTTCCAATGATTACTAGTTGGTTGACTCAGGATGCTCATTTTATATGACCCCACATAAGGAATGGTTCTCCACATATGAAGAATATGATGGAGGTAATGTGTACCTTGGGGATAACTCTGCATATCTAATAGTTGGGAAAGGCAAGATTGGTGAGAGGGAACTTGGTGGTAGAGGAAGGGAAGAGATTGGGGAAACTATTCAATCTTGAAGCCACTACAGTTTGTAATGCCTCCTATGTGTATGAGGCCAGTACTGAAAATACATGTATGTTGTGGCACTGTAGATTGGGCCACACTAGTAATAATGTTTTGAAAACTATTAAGAATATAGATTTGTTGGATGGTTTCTCTTATTCTGATGAGCACTTTGATTTCTATTAGTATTGTGTGCTTGGTAAACAAAATAGAAAATCATTTCCTTTAGGAAGCAATAGAGAAAAAAAGAAGTTAGAAATTATTCATACAGATGTGTTTGGACCTGTGGATAATGATTCTATTAGAAAATCTTGTTATTTTGTTACCTTCATTGATGATGTATCTAGATTTACATAGATTTATTTTATAAAACACAAATATGACATTTTCACTAAGTTTAAGGAATTTAAAGTCTTAGTAGAGAACCAATTGGGATTGAAGATAAAAATATTAAGATCTGATAATGGAGGGGAATATTACTATAGGGAATTTGATGAGTTTTGCAAGCTTGTGGGTATTATCAGACAAAAGACAACTCCATATACACCACAGCAGAATGGTGTTGTAGAAAGGATGAACCGAACAATCATGGAAAGGGCTAGAAGTATGTTGAGTGATGCACAGTTGGATAAATACTTTTGGGCAGAGGCTGTGTGTACTGCTTGCTACTTGATGAAGAAATCTCCTTGTAAGGTTCTTGATTCAACACCTTATGAAGTATGGGTAGAGATGTTATTTTCAGAGAACTTAGAGTTATTTCTGAACCTGAGCAGCCAAAAGAAAAAATGAAAAGGTAAAGAGAGTGCACTTTGACTTAGAGTAGTAAGATGCACCTCATGAAGAATAGAATAATGGATTGGGGGTGAAGAAGAAGAAGGTTCGAGTGGTTCTGATGAAGATGAATATGTTGTTACAGAAGAAGTTGGTATAGTTGATCATGCAGAAGAACAAGTTGAGACTCTCACTCCACCCTTGAGGAGATCCACAAGACAACTCAATCCAGTTGACAGGTATAGCCCACCAGATTTTTGTTGTGTATTTGCTTTATTTACTAATGATGAGCCTAGATCCTACAGGGAAGCTATTCTTTCAGATGATAGTGAGTCTTGGTAGTTATCCATGTAGGAGGAGATGATGGCTTTAGACTCTTGTAACACCTGGGATCTTGTTCATTTACCTAAAGGAAGAAAGGCCATAGGTTGTAAGTGGGTCTTCAAGAAGAAGTTTGGAGCAGACGGGTCATTGGAGAAGTAAAAGGCTAGACTAGTAGCCAAGGGCTACTCCCAAATAGAGGGAGTTGATTTTGGTGAGATTCTCTCTCTTGTTGCTTATTGAAATGCACCAAACAACTAAGAGGGGGGTGAATTAGTTGTCCCAAAAACTTCAAACACTTTGCACTTAAACATTAATCACTTGTCCACAGTTATTATGATTAAACAATGAATGCATGAAATCAGAAACTTAAACAGAGATGCAACATTGAACACAAGAGACACCAGATTTCTACGTGGAAAACCCCAAGGTGGGGAAAAACCACAGAGATGATTAGCTCTCAAAATATATTGTAATCTTTGTAAAAATTATGTTCATGCTTGGTCACTCCATGGGCCTAGAACATACTGGCTCACTGCCATGAAGTACAGCTAGGTCTAGCAAGCTCACTACCTCAACCCTAAACCTAGAAAGATTATAATGAGGGTTGTTAAACCCTATTGGCATCTCACTACCAAAATCAACATTTTCTTCATGTCTAAGATTTAAACATTGAAGTACAATAGTTCCTTTTCTCTGCTCTACCTTTCCACCTCTTCCCTTATCTGCCCATATTTGCACAAGGACCCTTTTTCCACGACTCAATTACAATTATTTATACACTTCATCAACCTTGGAATGATCATCAAGGTCAGCACTACAATCATCAACCATTGGAACAATCTCCAAGGTCAGAATTACAAACATTTACAAAATAGGTCTTGACCTAATACAAAATTATGCTAAGGAATTGTACTATAGATGTATGCAGATCATGCCATGCCTTAGCTGGGACTCAAACACGATTTTCCATGCCACACATTTGCTGGGACTCAAACATGATTTTCCATGCCACAGATTAGCTGGGACTCAAACATGGTTTTCCATGCCACAAGACGCTTCCATAATCTTCAAGTGATCTCTGCAATCACTAGAATTAACCAAGTCAGCTAAGACTGGTTACATGTTATGTTATCTGGGAATAATCTTCAAACACGATCTCAATTCCTTAGCGTGGACCAATGTAAAGGTAGGAACATGATTAAGAGGTATCCACAAGCACATTAAAATCACCAGGAGCAACCACACAAACTCAAACCACTTTATCCATGATATTCTTCACACTAGAGCACATGAACTTCATTGTCTTGAACTGTCATAAAATAAAGATAGCTTGTGGGCCACCAAAACATGAACCATTGCAATTGTAGGCACTCATCATCATCCAAGATTTCCCTCTAGAACTGCCAAGCAAAACACTTTAATGTGAAGGAATGTGGAGCAAAATACTTTCTCTTAGGTACCAGTGAATAATCAGAAAAAGTAGGTTTTACTCTAGTGAATGTAACTCACTCAAATCTTCATACCAGAGGATCAAACTCAAGATTTAGCATCTTCAGCCCTACTTCTAAATAACTTCCAATCCGTAGACTAATATCTTCAATTAGTAAGAAATGTGGAGCAATCTTCTAGACTATTCTTTAGTATGTAACTCATTGTCTTCACTGTGATTCACTGTTGACTTTCTGATTCTTCCAGAGGGGCTAATTTTGTCAATATCCTCAACATATAAATCTTCTAAACAAATAACAAAATAGGATATAGTTGACACCAATGACAAAAAATATATGTTGACATCAATGACAACATTGATTAAGCACATACTTGCAACATTGCTAAATTGACTTCTATTAGATTTCTTATATCCATTTCTGCTGTTTATGATTGGAAGATTGAGAAAATGGATGTTAAGACTACATTCTTGCATGGAAATTTTGAAGAAGAAATTTATATGCAATAGCCTACAGGTTTTGAGGTAAAAAGAAAAGAACATTGGGTTTGCAGGTTAAAGAGGTCACTTTATGGTTTGAAATACTCCCCCAGAATGTGGTATCAAAAGTTTGATTCATTTGTGTTGAAATTGGGTTTTGTTAGAAGCAAGGAAGATCATTATATTGATGATTCTATACTAGTTATTGCATTGTATGTTGATGACATGTTATTTTTCAACAATACTAAGGGAATGATCAGTGAGCTTAAAACCCAACTTTTAGGTGCATTTGATATGAAGAATATTCATGCTGCTAGGTATATTCTGGGAATGGAGATTAGAAGAGATAGAGGTAATAGAAAGCTTTAGTTGTCACAAAGTAAGTATGTGAATACCATTTTGCAGAGATTTGGTATGCAGGACTGTAACCAAGTTAGAGTTCCTTTATCCATTGGTACTAATCTTTCATTAGATATGTTTTCAAAGACTGAGGATGATCTTGAGGATATGTATAATGTGCCATATGCTAGTGTTGTAGGGAGTTTGATGTATGCAATGGTTTGCACTAGGCTAGATATTGCCCAAGTAGTGGGAGTTGTGAGAAGATTTATGTCTAACCCTAGTAGACAACATTGGAATTATGTGAAGAGGGTGCTTAGATATCTTGCAGGTACTCCTAATTATTGTTTGGTTTACTCTAGTACTGATAGTGCTGATAAATCTTTGGACATACAGGGTTTTGTTGATGCAGATTGGGCAGGTGACTTGGAAAGTCGAAGGTCCACTAGTGGTTGTGTTTACTCTGTTTGGAGGAGAAGTGAGTTGGATGAGTAAGAGGCAGCCCATAGTTGCTTTGTCCACCACAGAAGATGAGTATATGGCTGCTACCCATGTCTCTAAGGAGGAAGTTTGGTTGAGGAGACTATGTACAGGTATTGGATTTGATTGAAGGATCATTCAAATTAGCTGTGATAGCTAGAGTGCTATCTGTTTGGCCAAGAATCCTATGTATCATGCTTGAACTAAGCATGTTGATGTTCAGTATCACTTTTTTCAAGAGTTGGTTATGAATGGATAGATTGAGATGAAGATAGACACTCGGGAGAATGTTGCAGATTCATTGACCAAACTTGTGAGCACAAAGAAGTTCATGTGGTGCAGAGAGGCCATGGGCCTAGTTTCTAGTACCTGGTTATTTCATTTGATTTCCTATGGGTTGATTTACAATGTATAATGTCAAGTGGGAGAATGTTGGAATAAGGTGCCATTAAACTTGTAAATTCCAATATTGTGTTTTATTCCATTTATTATTTGTAATTTGTAATTACCCATAAGGGAAAGAGGTAGTTTCACTAGCAGTGGTAATTCTGGAGTTATCAACGGTAGTTACAGAGTGACATTTACTATTGGCAAATGTAAATCTCAGAGGTAAATGAGGGTAGGCATTTCCCTTGAGGAATCTACTATTTTTGGCATGTAGGACAACTTGTCATAATGTGGTGTAAGTGGATTTATGGCAGTTGCAAGTTGTCATAAGATTCCATGCTTCTATGATGCATATGACACTCATTATTAGTTATAAGTTGCTATCTTTAGCCCCAGGCACCCATCTTGGGAAGATTTATTGTTGGTGGCATCTATGATGGTTAGGATGCATCATAAGATCTACTTTTACATGTGATTCTTGGACATGGGTGCCTAACTTTGCATGGGTAAGTTTTTTACCACTTGGAGGTTGCATGTATGACGACATTTAATGCTTACATGTGGGGGAATCTTGGAGAGAGAAAGTGGATGCCTAGAATGGAGGGAAAACTCTTCTATAAGTATTTTCTATTGTATTTGTTGCTACAATACATATTTTAGGTACTCAGGTGCTGTTGGAATGTTATCAGGTTGAAGATTGGTGGAGAGAGTTGTTGAGTTGTTGTATTGTACAATCTTTTTTAGATTAATACAAACTTGTGCCTCTTTCTTGGTGGAGTTTTTTTACCCGCAAGGGTTTTCTCCACGTAAACACCATATTGTGTGTTCATTTTTCTATTTTGATGTCTTTGTGTTGCATAGTTTCAATTTCATGTTACAATCTCCATTGATAATACATAGTTAAAGATTGCAGAAATTTATATTTGAATCAGATTTTCGTTGAGTAGTTGTGCTTTCATTTCTAACAAAGGAAACTCACACAGACTCATGCAAGTTCAAATAGAGGTTAAGAAAGAGAGATGAAAGTATGAGAGGGGTCATTTTATCCACAATACATAGCTTACATCTATCAAATAAACAGAATTGAAGGACAATGAGAGAGGTAAAACATTAGTTTATATTGATCATAGAGGCTAAATAGATATTAAAAAAGAAGAGGAATTCATTACAAGCATGCGATAGACACAAAATGATAGACTCTCCTTCATTGGTGAACTAAGACAGAGATGTGAGAAGCTTAGAAAAGAGTACAATCCATCAAATCTACCCAGTTTTGGAGAAAGCCACAAGGCCCAAACTTGCAAAGGACTTTATGCCTTTGAAAATGACCCAGTGTAGCCAACCCCTAATACATCTTTTACATATGCATATATAGCTTTTTTACAAAACATTGTGTAGACCTGGGCATTAAAAATTAGTTAACAAGTTATGCCTAGTCGCCCATGCTGCATTAAACTTGGCCTAGAGACCCTATCAAAACTTACAAATTTTGAGTGTTGTCCATGCTTGGTGTGTTAAAGAATCCACAATCTGGATGGCCACCCATATCCTACACACTAATTTTGTCCTTGAAAGGACTTGTAGAAGCATGGTCTACAGGGATACTTCATCTGATTTATTCATTTCAGGTACTTGTGCATTGAAGGCTTGCATTGTTCTAGCTACCTACATGCGTTGACCTACAACAATGGTGTCACTTGTGGAGGCATTTTTTTAGGCACCTAGAAAAGTCACGCCCTTTAAAAGATCTTACAACACTTTAAAACATTTTAAATTTCTTTAAAATATTCTAAAGTATTACATCATATTACATGCTTTATTTTTACATTGATTTCCACTTTACTTTGCTTTAGACTATTATTTTGCCTTATCAGCAAAATCTCTCCTTTGTGAACTATTTTTGACTTTGCTTTTCCTTCAATCGGTGAAATCTCCATTTCATGAACCATCCCCTTGCTTCCTTATTTGCCTTTGGTTGGCGAAGTCTCTTTTCTATGAACCCTGCCTCAGTTCTCCTTTGTCTTTTCTCCTTAGTCATTGAATTCACCGATCGGTGAACTTGTTGATCGGCAAACTTTGAGTTCACCAAACTCAAAGTTTGTTGACTAAGGCTTACCTTCATCTCCTTTGCCAATGTCTTCCTTTTGCTGTGTCCTTCCTTAGTTGGCGAATTCACCGATCAGTGAACTTTAGTTCACCAAACTTAAACTTTTCTAACTAAGGCCTTCTTTTCCTTACCTTTGCCTTAGAAGAAAAACCCTCTCACCTTGGCCTATCTCATTCCTTTGTCAAAAAAATCATTGATCGGTGAATCTGTCAATCAGTGAATGTAAGGTTCATGAACCTTAAGATTTGTCGATAAAGGCAACCCTTTGCTCTCGTCTTTTCCTTAAAGAATCTTCCCGCTCCAATTCCTTTAGTCGGTGATTTCACTGATCAGTGAACCTTCCGACTAGGGAACCAAAGGTTTAGCAAATACAAAATTTGTCGACTAAGGGAAAAAACAAAGGCAAAATACTTGAATTTTTTGGGATTTTGAAAGGGAAACTTTCTTCCATTTAGGCTTTCTCAGATCGGATATCTCTGATGGAAGAAAGGTGGGATTTTTGGACTATTTTGGCTTGGGAAAAAATAGGACAACAACCACATAATAACATTTGGTAGGCATGTTGTAAAGTCAAAAATTGCATACCATTGCAATTTCATGCTACATTTTTCACTCATTTTAGTGTTCGCTCCCCTAGTATGTTTTTAAGTTCACTTTAGCCTTGGCTTAGCCTTTTTCCCTAACCCACACATGTGTGTTTGTGTTGTGTTTAGACCTTTTTGTTTATTTTTATCAAAATATATTTTCTTGCCTTGTTATTCACATCATCCTATGGTGTTTCATGTGACTAGGAGCTAGAATCACTTGGATGCTATGGCTTAGTGTAGACGTTCATGTTAGATCTAGGGCACACAACTAAGAGGGGGGGTGAATCAGTTGTATAAAAACTTGCTTCTACTTTGAACACTTGATTCTTCTTTATTAGTTAATAGCATATCAGTTAATCATTCATGAAAGCATAATGCATAAACACAAGAGCAGATAAACATCAACACATTGGACACCAAGATTTTGACGTGGAAAACCCGGTTAAGAGAAAAACCATGGGGTGATTAACCCAAGGATTATTCTCTGTTAGAAGAATAAGAAAAATGAATGGCACATGCCAATTAGGGCTCACTGCCCGAGCACACTGCTCACAAAGAGGCACACTGCCTACAAGAGACACACTGTCTACAAAGTGATAAGAATCACAAACTTGAACTGGAGATTGACATCTTTACCATGTCTGGATTAGTTCCATTTAAGCCCGAGATACTTCTGCTCTGCCCTTTGCTCTTTCACTATGCCACACTCATTTGCACCACTCACACTTTGAAATGAACTTACAAACCTTTATTTATACAAGGTATCAACTTAGGAACAATCATCTAAGTCGATAATTATCCACAAGAACATTCGCAAGATGAATAACTCATCTGGTCGGCTAGTCTGAACAAGAATATCTTCATCCGGAAGAATATCTTCAATTCCAGGCTCTAACACTGATGCGGACTGACAACACAACCTCAACATGATCTAAGAACCTTCACAAGCTTTCCTGAATGACCAGGTACATCCGCACTTCCTCTGCTCACTGGAATCTCTTCTCCTCTTCATCCGAAACTTTAAGAACACAGTCTGTCACGACTGTCAAACTGAAACAGATTCTTTCAAACCTCCAAACTATGTACAAACTGAGATGACACATCACGGACATCCTAAACACTCCTTCCAATCTGTAGAGTCTGACAATGCACCTCCGGATCTCATCGAACCTTTTTGTAACACTCTGTCCCTCCGGAGCATCTCCCGGAACAGGTTCTACTTGACTGATCACAACTTTTTCATATCTTCATGCGGACCTCTGAAATCTTAACTAGATCATATCAAGACTCATATCTACAAACCCTTTAATCCACATCCTCTGATCCTCAACCTATTGAGTACATTTGCCTTCTTATCACGGTTCTTCACTGTTCCTGATTGAGACTAATTTTCTCAATATCCTCAACACACAGCTCATCCAAACCTTCTTACTAATGCAATATGAGTATGTTGACATCAATGACAACACAAGTTAACCTCATACTTTCAACAATCTCCCCCTTTGTCATTGCTAGCAACATATGATGTGAAAAACTATCAAGACAAGAACTTCTCTTTTCTGTCACAGCTCCCTCTATCAGCAACAACTCTTCACATGTCTTCTCTTCCTTTACTACTCCCCCTTTGATCATCAACCACTTGTTTTTCACAAGTCTTCTCTCCCCCTTTGACATCAATGGTAAAGGGCTCATACTTGCACTTGTAACATATCAGAATCATACCAGCTGCTCCCCCTTAGTAGCAACTCCCCATCACCAATCAGGATCACAAGATATGACTATGATATCCACCAGACTGATGCACATCAGTGCATCCTAGTTCATCACCAGAGGGGCCATGACCCCTAACTTCTCCTTGAGATACTCAAAAGAGTCTTTAGGAAGAGGTTTAGTAAAAATATCTGCAAGCTGATCCTTAGAGGGCACATACTCCAATCTGACTTCACCCTTGTTCACTTGTTCTCTCAGAAAGTGAAACTTGATAGATATGTGCTTGGTCTTAGAATGCAACACCAGATTCTTGGAAATATTTATTGCACTTGAATTGTCACAGAAAATTGTGATAGGCTCCTCATATTCTACTTTCATGTCTCTTAACATCTGCTTCATCCATAAGATTTGAGTGCAACTGCCTGCTAGTACAATATATTCTTTTTCAGTTGTAGACAGAGATATTGCCTCTTGTTTCTTACTTAGCCAAGAAACCAATCTCTTACCCAAGAAGAATGCTCCACCACTGGTGCTCTTCCAGTCATCCACATCTCCTGCCCAATTGCATCTGTATATGCATGAAGAGAGAAATCCTGATCTCTAGGGTACCATAGGCCATACTCAACTGTCCCCTTTAGATATCTAAAAATCCTCTTGATTGCCATAACATGAGATTCTCTAGGGTCAGCCTAAAATCTTGCCACAAGACCAACAGCCTACATTATATCTGGTCTAGTCTGAGTGAGATACAATAATCCTCCAATCATTGATCTGTACTTGGTCTGATCTATCTTAGGAGAGTCATCATCTTTGCTCAACTTACATCCGGTTGCCATAGGAGTGTTCATTGGCTTTGAATCTTCCATTCCAAATTTCCTCAACAATTCTTTCACATATTTGGTTTGAGAGATAAAGATACCTTTCTTTGTCTAAGTAATTTACAGACCCAAGAAGAAATTCATTTCACCAAGCATTTCAAACTCACTTTTCATTTGATTTGCAAAGGTTTTACACAAACTATCTCTTCCTCCAAAAATGATATCATCAACATATACTTCAACAATCAAGATGTTTTCATTATCTATTTGGAAATATAGATTACTGTCAGCAGTACCTTTGTTGAAACCAATTTGCACAAGATGCTTATCCAACCTTTCATACCATGCTCTTGGGGCTTGCTTCAATCCATACAGTGCTTTCTTCAACTTGCAGATCATATCATCATGATCAGACAATTGAAATCCATCCGGTTGTTCAATGTATACTTCTTCTTCCAAATCACCATTTAGAAAGGCAGACTTGACATCCATCTGATATACCTTGAAGTCTTTGAAGGCAGCATATGCAAGAAATAATCTGACTGCTTCAATTCTTGCTACTGGAGCAAAGGTTTCTTCAAAATCAATTCCTTCTATTTGAGAGTAGCCTTTGGAGACCAATCTGGCTTTGTTTCTGATTACTTCACCAACCTCATTTAGTTTGTTCCGGAAGACCCATTTGGTTCCAATCACATTCTTATTTCTAGGTCTGGGAACAAGATCCCAAGTGTGGTTTTTCTCAATTTGCATCAACTCTTCCTCCATTGCTTTGGTCTAGTTTTCATCATTGCAAGCTTCATTTATTGTCTTAGGTTCAATCTTGGAAATTAGACAGTATTCATTTGAATTTTGAGCAATTCTCCTCCTTGTTTGTACCCCTTTGCTTTTGTCACCTATGATCTGATCTTCAGAGTGATTTAAAGTTACATACCTTGGAACTTTGGGAGTCTCTTGCACTATTGTTTCTTGATCAGGTTCATTTAGACAAACCTCTTCTTCCTGATTTACCGGATTAGTCTGAATCTAACTTTCAGGAAGGGATTGAGTATCTTGAATTAGAACATCATTCTGATCATCTTCATCATATTCATAAAACCTTGAGGGCTTCTCAATTCCTTCATCAACCTTCACATTTGTACTTTCTATCATCTTTTTCAGTCTCTTATTGTAACACTGGTATGCTTTGCTTTGAGTGGAGTAACCCAAGAAAATTCCTTCATCACTTCTAGCATCAAACTTTCCTAGATTTTCATCTCTTTTGATGTAACACTTGCTACCAAATACTCTGAAATACCTCACAGTAGGAGTTATACCAAACCAAAGTTCATAAGGAGTCTTACTGGTATTGTTTCTGATTTGAACTCGGTTAAGAGTGTAGACTGCAGTGCTGACAGCTTCTCTCCAAAACATCTGAGGAACATTTCCTTCCATCATCATTGTCTTGGAAGCTTCCTGGATGGTCCGGTTCTTTCTCTCAACTACTCCATTCTGCTATGGAGTCCTAGGAGTAGACAACTGTCTCTTTATGCCATGCTTCTCACAAGAGTCTATGAATTCACCGGATGTGAATTCACCACCTCTATCAGACCTTAGACACTTCAGTTTCAATCCGGTTTGATTCTCTACCATAGCCTTGAAGATTTTGAACTTCTCAAAGGCTTCTGATTTCTCTTTCAGAAAGGTAACCCACATCATTCGGGAATGATCATCAATCAGTAACATGAAATATCTATCACCTTGCATACTCTTGATTCTTGTTGGACCACATAGATCAGTATGAACTAATTCCAATAATCTGGTAGAGGACTGATCTTTGCTTTTGAAGGAGACTCTGCTCTGTTTACCTAGTTGACATTCTTTGCACAAACTATTTGTAGGTTTCACCAATTTTGGAAGATCTCTTACAGCCTGAATATTGCTTATCTTGATGATGTTATCAAAATTTACATGACACATCTTTCTATGCCATAACCAACTCTGATCAACTTGAACAAACAGACAACTTTTATCTGAACAACTAGATAGAAGATATTACCTTTTGTTTGAGTACTGGATGCAATCTCAGTTTCGGAGCTTTCAAAGATCGTGCATCTTCCATTTTTGAACCAGAGATCATAACCTTTGTCTACTAACTGTCCAACACTGAGAAGATTGTGCTTCAATCCTTCAACATACAGTACATTACCAGTTTTGCTCTTTCCATCAAAAGATATAGTTCCCCTACCTCTGATTCTACCTGCAGAGTTGTCACCAAACTTTACCATTCCTTCTTCATACCTTTCCAAATCTAAGAACTTGTTCTTGTCACCTGTCGTGTGGTGAGAGCATCCACTGTCAATAACCCAATCATCCTTTTCTTCAACTTGGGTAGCCAAAGCTCTTTCTACAACCTTCTGATTGATAGATTCAGAGGATATTGGTTCTTCTTCCTTGATGGCAATAAACACCCATTCATTTCCAGATTTGTCTCCTATCTTTGATTCATCATCTATTACTCCTTCATTATCAACTTCTTAATGAACATAATAACAGTTCTTTTGGAACCTTTGTCTATTAGAGTTTGACCTTGCAGATCTTTCCAGACATCTTGAAGCAAAATGACCAATCTTATTGCAGTTGAAGCACTTAAAAGGTAACTTTCCTTCATACTTACCGGATCCTCTTGGCAATCTTTTTGCAATGAGGGCTTCAAGATGAGCTGTTTCTGCTTCTTCCTCTTCCATGTCTTTCCTTGCTTGATCATACCATGATAGCTTCCTTGAGGATTTTTCTCCCAGATCAAATCTTTGTTTGCCTTTCACATAGGCACTAGCTTTGAATGTAGATTCAGTCTTGGGGGGATCATCTCCAAACTCTGTCATTTCAAATGCAGCTAGTTTGCCAGCCAATTGCTCTCTTGTGACAGTTGTATGGGCTTTGAATTCATCAATGGCAACAACCTTGATTTTGTAGGCAGCAGGAAGAGATCTAAGAATCTTGCAAACAATTTCATTTTCATCTAGAACTCCACCAGCATTCATGATTCCACACACCAGCTCATTCACTCTTGGCATAAAGGTAGTGATATTTTCATCATCTCTCATCTTCAATCTTTCAAATTTTCCTTTCAGACTTTGCAACCTTGCACTCTTAACAAACTCATCTCCTTCATGCAGAAGTTCTAGTTTAACCCAGATCTCATATGTAGTTGGTAGGTCAATGACATTTGAGAGCTCTAAATCATTTAATGCGCTTAGAAGAGCTTCTTTGGTCCACAAATTATTTTCAGCATCTATGATTTCATTCAGAGTTGTCAGACCACCCTGTGGAGGTACATATGGTTTTGAGACCATGGCCAAGTATGCTTTTCCCATACACTCCAAGTGACATTTCATGCGACCTTTCCAGAGAGTGAAGTTGGTTCCATCGAACTTCGGACTATCCTTCTTGTATGACGACATCCTGGATCTCCTCAAGCAGTTAAGCTCATTTTAGAGGAACTTAGCTCTGATACCAATTGTTAGATCTAGGGCACACAACTGAGAGGGGGGTGAATCAGTTTTATAAAAACTTGCCTCTACTTTGAACACTTGATTCTTCTTTATTAGTTAATAGCATATCAGTTAATCATTCATGAAAGCATAATGCATAAACACAAGAGCAGATAAACATCAACACATTGGACACTAAGATTTTGACATGGAAAACTTGGTTAAGGGAAAAACCACGAGGTGATTAACCCAAGGATTATTCTCTGTTAGAAGAATAAGAAAAATGAATGTCACATGCCAATTAGGGCTCACTACCCGAGCACACTGCTCACAAAGAGGCACACTGCCTACAAGAGACACACTATCTACAAAGTGATAAGAATCACAAAATTGAATTGGAGATTGACATCTTTACCATGTCTGGATCAGTTCCATTTAAGCCTGAGATACTTCTGCTCTACCCTTTGCTCCTTCGCTATGCCACACTCATCTGCACCACTCACACTTTGAAATGAACTTACAAACCTTTATTTATACAAGGTATCAACTAAGGAACAATCATCTAAGTTGGCAATTATGCACAAGAACATTCGCAAGATGAATAACTCATCCGGTCTGCCAGTCTGAACAAGAATATCTTCATCCGGAAGAATATCTTCAATTCCAGGCTCTAACATTGATGCGGACCAACAACACAACCTCAACATGATCTAAGAACCTTCACAAGCTTTCCTGAATGACCAGGTACATCTGCACTTCCTCTGCTCACTGGAATCTCTTCTCCTCTTCATCCAAAACTTCAAGAACACAGTCTGTTGTGACTGTCAAACTGAAACAGATTCTTCTGGACCGCCAAACTATGTACAAACCGAGATGACACATCACAAGGACATCCCAAACACTCCTTCCAATCCATAGAGTCTGACAATGCACCTCTGGATCTCACTAGACCTTTTTGTAACACTCTATCCCTCCAGAGCATCTCCCGGAACAGGTTCTACTTGACTGATCACAACTTTTTCATATCTTCATGCGGACCTCTAAAATCTTAACTAGATCATCTAAAGACTTATATCTACAAACGCTTTAATCCGTATCCTCTGATCCTCAACCTATTGAGTACATTTGCCTTCTTCTTATCACTGTTCTTCACTGTTCTTGATTGAGACTAAGTTTCTCAATATCCTCAACACACAGCTCATCCAAACCTTCTTACTAATGCAATACGAGTATGTTGACATCAATGACAACACTAGTTAACCTCATACTTGCAACAGTTCACACTTTGCGCTAGCATATCACACCTATGTGGCACCAAGTGACTATTTCTGGGTGTTACTAGCCACCTTCAACAATGTCTGAGATTCTTTGTAATGCATTTGCATGTCCTAGAATGACCTTCTTTGACTCTCTTCCTCATTTTTCTCTCTAACTTTTAAATTTTGAACTAACCTCTCATTCTCAAGCAAATTTGTGAACTCAATCTTTGCCTCTCATCTATAACTTGGTTAATATTGTGAAGTTTTTCTCTCATTGTGATCATCTCCAGCATTCCATTGTTCTTTCTCAAGGATCTTTTGTAGTTGTGCTATTACATGTATGTACTCATGTGAGATCTCTTGTGGTTTTTTGAGACTATTACTTGCTAGGTTATTCTACTTTAGCTGGCTAGTTTACACCTCCATTAAACATGTGATTAAGTTTCATTTACCTTCTTTTATTTCTTTATTGTAGTGTAATTCATTGTTTCTTGTTGTAATATGTGGGTTACCTCTTCTTCTTTTCTTCCTTTCAAGTTATCACACTAGTTTTCTCTCCTTGGCTTGAGTAGATTAGTTTTACTTTTGCAAATATATTGTTATTATTGTTATTCTACACACTTGTTTCAATATTTTTCTGTCTTGGTTACTTGTGGAGGTCGAAAGACCAAAATAGGGGCTTGACCTAAAGGCAAGCTCCCAAGTAGCCCAAACAAATTTCTCTTTTCCCTTTTGCAGGTTAAAGATTTGAGTTGAAAGTCTCATCCCTCTTTATGGGTTTTGTGAGCTCTTTCCTTAAATCCCTTCATTTCTATTACTTATTTTATCTATTTGAGTTACATCTTTCATTTCATGTCTAGTTGAGTTTGTTTCTATCACCTAGAGGCTATTGGATTGGTATTTTGTTTGGTTTTGTGTTGTGCAAGTAACTGGAAGTGTAGTAGATTAGAGACTTTTTATTTTTTGTGCATTTTAGACTACATCGTGATGTGTAACATCCTTAGTAGTGAGCTTCATTTTTTGCTACCAGGTTCCTCTATTCTATATCTAAAATTTTCAAATTCTATCTGTAGCAATTCATTTTCAACATTTTTCAGCTTTCTTTCATTTTTCTAGTAGTTGGTATAGTTTTTATTTTTATCTATTAGCGCAAAAAGGTTCTAGTAACATTAAGCTATTGAAAACAAGTAGTTAGCAAAAACTAAAACAAATCCTAGTGTAGTTGTAGTTGAAAATTCCAATGATTTATACATTTGATCAAGGTGCAATTTTTGCTCATCTACATTTTTGGTGAACCGAACGTGCTTTAATCTTTCAAAAAATTTCTTCAACATTTAGAAACATTAACTTATTCATTACATCTCATTATGTGTTGTGAAGATGAAATTTAGTTTATGAGCTTCACAACCCAATTAGCTAACTCAACTTATATCCTTTGTAGAAGTTTGCAACAAGCTGCAATAGCTCATTCCCATGCCCCTAACACTCCAATTAGGTCGGCACCAGACTTTAGAAAATTCTCTCTGGATACTATTGTGACCACTCCTCTTTCTTCAACATCAACTCTCCCAATGACTAGCTATCATGACATTGAGACAACCTTTGACCATGAGTCTGCATTAGGTAGTGTTCGATTAGAGAAAATCTATGAGTTAGACCATCACTTAGAAAACTACCAAGACCATTTGGCTGATTAAGGATTTACCTAGTGTTGTTGTTCCTCTAGTCGAGGCTATCCTCTCCATGTTAACTAATCATTCTAATTGTCTTGACTTCCTATGTGGTATTGCCCATAGTCTGCATAGTGATACTCCACTATTGGCAAGCTATTGTCTAGCACCTCAAGACTCTTATTCCAATATCATAGGTAATCAGCTTTTAGTTCATATGGCTACTTCATGCACACAAAGATTTACATCTTCACACATGACTATTAGTTCTACACAATGAGGAAGTGTTGGTGCTAGTTTGTCTAGCTTCGACATGAACCCCATAAACTAATATGGCTTTGTTTTGCCCTCATGTACCTTATAGTTCAGTCTTCCTAATGGTAACCTCAAAGCCTCTCAAGAACTAGCTCCCCCCTTACTTCTACTCCTATTTATGTGCCTATGCATACTATTGACCCCATCATTAACCAACTTCTCCAAAACATTGGTTCCTTGCAAGAGTAGCTTGCTTCACTATCCACCCCATCTATGTATCCTCTCATCCCCACCTATTACAGATGCAATCCACTATCACTTGCCATCATTTCTACCCTCTTCCCTCATGGATTTGAGGCACCATAGTTTAAAAAATATTCTAGGAAAGGTGATCCCTAGACACATGTATCTTCCTTCACTACATGTGTAGTGACTTTATCTTTTAGGATGCATTTTTAACAAAATTATTCCCATGGTCATTGAAAGACACTACGTTGGATTGGTTTTTTTCTCTTCCTAATCTTTTTATTTCTTCTTTTGAGAAGATGGTTAATCAGTTCTTGCAACACTTCCAAGCCAACATTGGGATGTAGGTCACCTTCACTGACATTGTCCATTATTTCCAAGGTGTAAATGAGAAGGTTACTAATTTCATCTATAGGTATCAAACACTATTCTCACAAATACCTTATGCCTTGTTAGATTTAGATGTGCAGTGAGTTTTCATTGAAACATATAGCCTCTCATCAGAGATAAGATTTTGTTTATGAAGTATCCATCTTTTGCATAGTTATGCATGGCATTCCATGATTACCAATAGTCAGTTAGCTAGTTTGAGGTTCCTACCTCATTGGCTTCTATTCGATAGTCTAGTGCCTCTTCTTGATTTAATAACTATAAAAAAGAATAAAAATTTGTTCAAAAATAATACTTTAATAACAATCAACAATGCAGTAGCTGCAACACCTTCACAGGCTACTCTAGCCCTCTCTTCTTTAAAAACACAAAATAATCACAAATTTACTCCTCTCTATGAATCTATTTATCCCATCTTGTAGCAACTTGTAAACAACAATTTAGTGCAGCTTCCACCCATTTGTCCCCTTGATACCCATAAACCCTTGCCACCTTCTTATGACCTAAAGGCCTTTTGTCAGTTTCCCATGTTCTAGGGCATGACACTGAGAGATGTCTATGTCTTAAACATATTGTTCAAGATTACATCAATTAGAATGTTATCCAAGTAGCTAGTGTTAATGATAATGAAAACAAGTCTATTTCTCTACCTAACCAAAACCTATAGATCTACATGAATCCCTTGCCGATACATTCATCTAACTTCATTGACCTTCCATCCTCATCCATAGTGCTAGATAAGACTATTGACATTTCCTCTTCCTCCTTTACCACGATGGTAGGGATGGTGGATGTTCACCCTTGCCTTTCTCGAGAGTGTCTTGTTCTTGATCCTATCATTTCTTTCTCCATCAATGTGCCTATGCATGTATACAATGGTCCTCTATACATTTCCACTGAGGTCAATTAGAAACCTATAAAGGGTGTTCTAGTTGACCCCATATACATGGTAAATGTAATTACAGAGGAATTTCTATACATACATGCACTATATAAGGATGTGTATGAGAAATCAGAGGTCTAAATATGATCACATGATGGGATGTCTCGTCCTACCATGGGTTCACTCACCCTTGTTGTCTAGGTTGGACCCAAGACCCTGGATGTTCCTTTTTTTATCATCCCTACCTTAGACCATTTTCATCTAAAGTTGGGCCGCCCATGGCTCGCTTCTATGAGAGTTATCCCTTCCATAGTTCACAAGTGTTTAAAGTTCCCACATGATAGTGTAGTGCACACAATTTGCCACAACAGATTTTAGCCTCTCACCATGCATGATAACTTCTATTTGAACTACTTTTAGGTGACCCTGAGAGAGCCTCTCTAACCACGTAATGACCTTTTATTCTTATCGCACCCAAAGTTCATAGCCATTCAGATTATGCAGTTGTTTGGTGGCCCTTCCTCTTTGTCTCCCATGGCTTCTCCTCCCTCAGTCTCTCTACCTTTAAAGGCCACTCTTATTCCTTTCACTTCTTTATCAATAGTTAAAGGAAAGCATTCCCGTGTAGAGTCACTAGTAGAAAAATAGCAATAAATGACTAAAAAAACTACTAAAAATTGCATATAAATGACTAAGCTTGGTCACGTGACCATTAGTAGTTTATTGCCGGTCATTTATAACGTGACCAAATTTATGACTAAACCATTTTTTAGTCAATTATCGGTTGTTTTGATTGATCAATTTGGTAATATATTTAGTCATTAATTTAGTCATATTTATTCACTAATTTCTATCAATTGGTAGTATATTTAGTCAATTTAATTGAGGTCAAATAGTAGTATATTTAGTCATTTTAATTAACTAATTTCCATTAATTGGTAGTAAATTTAGTCATTTTATTTTTTAATTGTCATCATTTGGTAGTTTATTTAATTGTTTTTGTTCATTGATTTCTGCCTAAAAGTGCTAGAAATGAGACAATGATTTTGAGGTTTAAACATAAAACACAAAAAAACATAATCAATCATTCATTTGCACATGATGAAATAGCTATTAAGAAGACAAAATACTAAAATTTTATTGAGAAAAGGTTTTTTTACAATAGATACAAGACTCAAATATGTGTCTTTGCTTTGAAAAATGTGTTACAAAGTGTGTTTCTCAGTGTTGTGACTGAGAAAACTGAGCTACAATGCTCTATTTTTTTCTTATATAGATCCAAAACATGAAAGAACTACTTGAAAAATGAAGCCTAAGGGTCCTATATATCATCCCAAGCATGGGAGAGCATATATTAACTAAAATTGACTAAGTTCTCATGCTTAAAAATAGGGAAACTTGTTTTACTCTCTACCTTGCTAGACTACTCAACACAAGTATGGTCTATACTCTCACCTTGAAACACTTATCCTTTTATGCCAGTCAAGATCTCAAAAACACTTATCCTTTTATGCTCTGGAAGTCACTATGATAGCCTAGGATCAAGGTGTTGTAATTCAAAAAGATAGTGTTGTCTTACCCATTGAGATTGTCCATGCTGAGATTCCATAGCTGTCTTACCTGCTGCCCATGCTCTCTTTTACTCACTGTGAACTGTGCTTACTTTGTCATGCACCCCCTTCTTTAGACATTGACAGCACTATTGAATTCCTACTAGATTGGTTTTCTATGTCACTTATTTGATGTTGACTTATTGGATGACTATCTGATATAGCTCCTAAATTGATAAAGAAAGGCACTCTGATTGCTCCTAGAGATCAATTCCTCCTAGAAGCATCAATGTTGAACGTACTTGATAGTCCTTGCATAGTGTTTGTTATTTCTTAGTAAAAGACTATCCTTATATCATTAATCTATCCTTAGGTACAGTCCTATCTTAGTGAAGTCTCACAAGCATAGCCATAAAGACTGTTGACAAGGCTATACTTAGTCATTATATTTGTTAACAAGGTCACTACCTCTTGATCCTTTCTCTAGGTATCCCCTTGATTCATGCACAATCCCTTTCATTCCATTATCACTAATTTTTCTTTGAACCCATCCATTAGCAAAGCACTTTGTGTAATAACTAGAGTAGTGTTGGCAAAGGAGACAACAATATATGCATCAAACTCATCATACACCATGATAAAGATCCCTGAATAATACTTTACAACTCTTCATGATGCAAACTATTGTGACATCTAATTCATATTTTCTATCTTTTTCCACGTCATCAATGATTTTCTTCTTCTCTTCACTTTGGGGAGGTAGAAACTGCAATTCATGATGAATAGTTATATATTACACATTAATTGGTTGTATAAGAATAGGAAAAAAGTATGTTGTTAAATAGGCCCAAATGGAAGCCATTACCTTTATTCTTTTACCTTTGGATGTAAATTTTGAATTGAACTCAAAATAGTCAGTAGGTTCTATTTTTTGTAAGTCTGTCTCTTTCAAAAGAACTTTGTGCTTGAAAAATACAAGTGAATGTAACACTCTATTTACATCATCATCTTCCAAATTCAGTTGAGATTTGATGTCATCAAAACTAAGTTTTTCAGATTCATTGAACAACATTAATAAAGCAGCCTGCAGTTGATTCCATGACAGATTCAGAGTCAATTAATATTGCACACAAAGCAGAATCATATTTTTTAGAAGTGCATCTCAATTTCAAATAAATGTTTGGGAATCCAACTTTATTTACTTCTAATAGAAACTCTAAGTAGGCTTACAAATAATAAACTTCTCACAAATGGCAATTGATATTCAAAAAGTATTCATCTAGTAAGTCGATAATACCATCTCTATTGTGTTTCCATCAAAACTGTCTTTCATGGTGTAGGTCCCAAGAGAATTACATCCATGTAAGTTTGCGATGCTTATTTTCCTTAGAATAGAATTGTTTATATATATCTATACATTTAGCCTGCATCAAAAAGGTAAGAATAAACAACTAAGAATAGATGTATTTTTTGATTAAAGAAACTACAAACAAGTAACAAATAAGTTTTACCAACTCAATAGGAAGATTTATATAAGGGGACTTGTAGGCTGGCCAATATCTAGTAGTAAGGACTTTAACACTCAAATCTATTCCAACATGAATGTCTTCTCTATCAAGATGTGCCTTAAATTTAACTTGGTTGATCCTCACTAGAGAAAAGTCATTAACCTAGGATGGACCATAATGACTTCAGTGAAATAGAACACAAATTTCCTTGATGAAGCAATATGATGCACATTCATAATACATAAGAATAAACCAATGATAAAAAATAGCTCTACTTAAACATCATCCACTTCAATGGTCAAATAGTCAATAGCAATTTTACACCTCATCCAACTCTTGCAAGGGATTAAAGAGTTGGCTTTTCTACCTGTGACTTCTTCACCTAGCAAATAAACATTTTTGATACTTTGGGATATTGTGGAAACAAGCTCTCTAAATCTTAGTGTGTCTACAAAGCAATTATTGACAACAAGAAAATGTGCAATTATGAACCATTTTAATTCAATTGTTCATAATTTCATAAAATAACTTAACTTGAAAGTTAGATATTAGCTAAAGATTATTGACAATTCAAATAGCAAGCTAAATTTTGAACAAGAATATTGGTTAGGAGTACTAGGGTTGATTTCAACCAGGTCAACCTTCTAGAGCTCTGGTTTCTAGCAATTAAACATTCCATTGGCATGGCCACATTAATTGACATGGAAAAAGTTCATAAATTATGTTCTAGCAAGGCAAAACACATGCATAGTAAGTAGAAAGTCTGCACATTCATCTCAACATGAAACAATTGGGACAATAAAATGATTCAATCAAAAACATTGCATACAAGCAAGGAAACAAGAAAATTGATAATAGAAGCAAAATTTCATAATGAATGTAGGAAGACACATACATTTCCAAACACATAATAAAAGATTACAAAATAGATAATATCCTTAATCAAAATATTGAATAAAAGAAGCAATAGATAACAACAAAAACAATAATAAAAGCAACATTTCATAATGCAAATGGTAAGTGGTGCATTTACATTTCAAAATAAATAGCAATAATATAAAATGTAGAGTACAAAGATTACCTCTGAAAACTGATTGATAGTTATAAAGATAACTATCAAGAAACAATGAATCAACAATTAACAAATAGAAGTAACAATTCTGAGGAGAACCTTTCTCCCTAGAAATACCTCTTACCCATTGAAACACGATATCACATTAGGATATGCATATATGTAATGATTTGATAGAGCTATTTAGTGTGATACAGTTCTTAGGACCTCTGCAGACCCCCCTTCTAGTGTTTTTTTGGATTTAAAGACCTTATACCAACCTGTGAAAACCTCCTTACTCTCTGGGTTTCCATGATCAACATAGTGTCTCTAAGACTGTACATGCCTATAATAGTTGGCAGTGGCCATTCACTATTTGACAGTTGATTTTCCACTCTTAGCCATACATTTAAACACCTAACAAACTTCTAGAACACCTACCAAACCTTAGATTCTTGGATAGTGCTCATGACTACCTAACACTACTTTAAACCCTAGACAAGTATACATAGCTCTTGATAGACCTCCATAGTACTATGGACATACATGAACTCTTTAGACAATTCTTTAGAATGGTTTGATGACTCTACAAGCATTTAGGTATTCTTAGGATCTCCTTCATTGTCACATTGATCATTGTATGGTGTCTTTTCTCCTTCCTAGGAATCTCTAAGTCTTCATACATTTCCTCATGATGATGCAACTCTTGTAAGAATTTCAAGAATATGTAAACCTGTAGGTTATAATACAGGGACTCCAAGATGAATTGATAAGTCTTGAGAGAACCTATACAAACTTTGAATGACTTCCAAACCTATAGACACTTTTAAACCATCTTGATAATGTTATTTTACTCTTATGTAGGCTTCTTGGACTCTTTAGGGTTCTCATCAAGACTTTCAACTTATACAAAGCTTATGTAGGAGTTTTAGAACCTTCATACATCTTAGACATATTTGTATTCTTTTTGTAATTATTATAGACTTTCACTTACTACCCATGATGTCTCTTTCTGTTGCATCTTGCTACTATTATTAGGTTTCTACAATACCTTCATAAACCCTTAAATATCTTGTAGAGTTTCAAAATGTGTTTGACATTGATGCATGGGTCCTTCATGTCTTTTGGTATGGTTTTTGTAGGGTTTCCTAAACTTGTACAAGTGTTTGACAATGTTGACATACCTCTAGGTTCATTATGCAGAACCTAAACTATTGGTAGAGTTCTTTACTCGTGACAACTTCATTGGCAGAGTTCAATAACCATGTCACCACCTTTGTCCATTTGTAGATCTCCTGATGACAAAGAAACTCTCCTCATATAGCCTTGGAATATAGTGATGAACCTATCCAAGATTATAGTGCTTCCTTAATGCTTTTTAGGTTTCATAGTCCATTCATAGTTCACAAACCTATGCATCTTTATACTAAGTTTCGGTGATGTTTGAACATTGTGCCCATAGTCTTTCAAGGATTTGCAATGACTTTACAAACCTTGTGATAGCTTCTATAGGTTTTCTTCTTCATCAGTTCCAAATCTCTTTTTCCTTGTGCATACTACCCATTGTCCCATACCAACCTACAGGAACACTTGTATGTCATTGAAACTTCACTATGCATGTTTCAACAATATTCACAACTTGCTCATTATTATGGAAGACTTGACACTATTAGTATAGGCTCAAGGTAACTCAAGGTAATGGAGATCTTTGGAATGACTCTACATCTTTATTATGATGACTCCATATTCTTGTACCTTGAACATGTTGCAATACTTGAAAATTCTCTCAAAGGCTACGCATAACATGCACTTCACTATGTTTGACACTAGCCTTAAAAAATTTAATGGCTTCTATAACTACACAAGATCTTAAGACACTCTCCACAATCTATGAGATCTTCATTAAATGAGAATAGAATTTTAGAATGAAATAAGAAGCATCCATCATACCAATACTTGAGACTACACTTTATCCCTTGTAGAAATCTTTTGATCTTTGTAGGCCTAGTTGATAACTCATAGTGACCTCTTCATATGTCCACTTTGGCTTTTAAATGATCTTTCTACAAACCTTAATGGGATCTTTAAAAATATTTGCATAGGAGTAGGATAAGCTTTCATAAGTCTGACAGAGGTTAAAGTTATGTAGACCTTAACCTAGTTCACAGAGAGGTCTTCTTAAGATTTGATGGACCTAAATAGATACCACACACTATTTTGATACCCTTTTGATGATCCTCTAGTATCCTTTTACAAACCCCTTAATGTTTTATAAAAAAATTATATAGCATCATACAATTGTAAGAAAATAGAGGTATCAATACAAAACTCATGAATATAGGTCCCAGTCTCATCAGTCTCCTATTGGTGACCATCATAGAGAAGGGATATCTTCACAATGAAAAAAGCCATCTTGCATAGTATGAAATGGATATGGGAATGAACAAAACTATTTCAGTGAATACAGGGATCTAAGTGTAGTTTACTTAGTCTTAGGAAGCACCTTATTCCTTAAAATAAGTGATGACCATTGTAAACTTTCTCAAGCTGCCATTTTTTTCTAAAAACTATGTATAGTTATCATTTAGGGGTTTTTAGGAAGTGGTAGAGGGTTGTGAAGAGAATAGAAGTCTGTGTTTTGTTTCAGACTATATGTATCTTAGAAGGCTTTTTCACAATCATTAAATCTTATCTATAGCTCTAAAGCTTTAAAGGATAGCACATACATAGTTTGGTTTGACAAAGATAGTAGGATGTAGAAATAGATCTCAAGATATGTTGATGTTATAAGGAGCTCTATCTAGGTAGTAAGGTCCTGTAGGGGTATGACTTAAAGCCTTATATGTTTTAGAGACGTATTCACAATCAAAGCTCTTTAGGGACCATAGAAGACTATGTAGGGAGAAAGAGACAAAACACTATTAAAGATTTTAATGACCATAAAAGAGAGATATAACAATATTTGAGGGTTGTCAAGCTTCACAGGCTTGCCAATTGTTTTAAGGAAGAACCAGGGGTACTTATGAACAAAGGCACTTTGACTATTAACAAAAGAAGCAAAGACAATTAGCATGCAGAGAGAGGTAAGGTACAACCAAGGCAATCAACATCAAGAATGCTAGTCACTATTTCTAATCAATTGGGATTTACACCCATTAGTTACATTTGCTTAAATTTTTCTAAGGACTTTTCAGAAAAAACTCATTTGGAACATATCCTTTAATCACAGCATTCCATGATATCACATTTCTTTGAGACATTTTTTTAAACAATTTGCTTGCCTTGTCTATGCTTCCACATTTTCATGTATATCTACCAGGGCACGTGTAACTACAACATATGACAAAAAAATCCATGTTCTTATGCTTTGATGGATGTCCCTTTATTATTACTAGATATCTAATGTAGTGCACATTATTATAGTGCAAGCCTATTTTTCAGATTGTTTCATTTAGCACCACCAATATTCTCCACAAGAACATTAACCTTGTTTAAAATGATGGAAATGGTTCACATCTCTTAGAACAATTTCTCTTGCAATTGCTTGCATTTACTTAATTTTCCTAGATTTATGTAAAAGAGATTTTATTCCTTACAATTACATACAAGGAAATACATAAATACACATACATATACACATATAATATATGTATGTGCAAAGGTATATTTAAGAATTGCCACACCTAACAGGTTTGGAGATTTTATGCTGCTTTAGTGAATGGCATAGGAAACTACAAGAATGTCAAATCTCATCTACAAATTATAATCTACAAATAAATTGATCACAATTTGAAATCATTCAAAAGAGAATTTGTGCATAAATTCTTCATTATTGAATTTTGTGTTGAAGTGTTTATGAAGGCTTTGGTGATCTAAAGTGGAACTTGCAACTACAATATCTAATAAAAATCCACTTCCAAATATGCTTTTGATGGATTTTCATATCCAAAGCTCCAATTCACACATAGGTACCATCGAAGAGACTGCACCATAAGCATCATTGAAGAGACTACACCGTATCGGCGAGAGCTACTTTCAAGCCTCCTCGATAAAACAAACATCATCAAAGACACCATACTATATTGGTAAGAGTTGTTCTAAAGTCTCTTCGACAAAATAATTTGTATAAAAGAACATCATCGAGGAGAATATAACATATTGGGATAAGAAGTTTTAATGTCCCTCCAATGGAAGGATCCACATTTAATAACATGAAGTACATTGAGGAGACTACGTTGTATCAGAATGAGGTGCTTTGAAGTCCCTTCGATAAAGAGATTCATATTGATGATTATAAAGCTCATCGAAGAGATTGGATCATATCAATGAGAGTTGCTTTAAAGTCCCCCCAATCTTAGAACAATTTCTCATGCAACAATCTTGGAGATGAATTTAGATGTAGCCTGAAAATCAGAACATACTCGAAGGTTCTTAACTCTAATAGTTGTACCAGGGGCCATGTTTAAAAAACCAAATGCAATTTCTAAATTTTCACTATGGTGGTAGATAAATGATTTTTTTTTCTTCTATTCCACAGCATTAAGTAAAAGTCTTGAATCTAGAAATACCCTGCTACCTTCATTTTCCTAATTCCTTTGAGTCTTTGAATTATTCACAAGACACTTGCATCTAGGTTTGAAGCCCACGGAGTTGCTAACTACAACTCTAGTTTGGATCTATTTACATGTTCTCCCACAAGATTTCTAGTCAAGGTATGTCTTTTATTCTAATGCTAACCAATTCAAAAGGCAATAGAAATTTGAAACCCTATCACAAAAACAATTTTACAAATTATGCTATATTGACTATGGAACTAGACCTGACAAAACTACTTTCAAAAAGCATCATGCTACAAATAGGAGAGATTTGCTATAACCATCCACTAGACTATGAAAGCATTCCTTTTTAGTGTCAAGAAGGCTACACATATGGATACTTGATTAAATGGTGTCCTCTTGCTCCAAAGAATCCTATAGTTTAAAAGGATAATGGGGCAACCCACAAGGACATTGATGGTTTCATCAAACCCAAGAGAAAATATGTGGTCAAGAATAGGGCTAAAGAAGATTACAATTACCAGTTAATAATGGGAAGAAGATTTATAATAGAGCATTAGGTTTATGGCCAAGGGCATCTAAAAAACCAATCTCTTGATACTTACTTAATTGTAAAGGATTATCTACAAACCCATAACAAGCTCCATAAACAATTAAATCCTAATAATTGAAGTATAGTGACATACCTTCCATGCTTCAGAAGGCTTCCAAGCATTCCAAGTAACACCAAGAATCACAACTACAACTAACTTAAACAAAAATATTGCACCAGACAACTTATCAATTATTGCATCTACAGCTATAAGCTTAGGTTCGGGTAGACCTTTGCTCATGCCGAATTTTGTTTCATTACCTACCAAGGGAAACTTGTAAAATTAGTTCATTTCAACAATCCACTGCTAACCAAAATAATGCTTCAGTCACTCATGCTACAACCATACATAGTCTATTTCTTTGATTATGTAAATAATGATCCATTGTGATTTGTGAAGACACAAAGTACACACCTTCAAAAATTTATCATAGGTATATAGACAAACATTAGAGATTATATGTACAAACTAACTAGAAATAATTTGTTACCATGCAGATGCCATCCAGCGGAGAAACCATTGCCCTAAAGATGTCAGAAGCTAAACAATGGAGCAACTGAAATGTTAATCATGAAACAATTCACAAGCCATCCTGTTTCAACTTTTCTCCTTCCAAAGTTCTTCCTTAGCTTTCCAAAATCATCTATTTACTTCTTGTTCCCTGTGCTATACCTTGTAGATGTTAGAATAAAGTGCTACACTCTCATCAAAAATGTCTTTTGCACTCTCAATGTCATCCCTGATAGCAAAGTATGCAGAAAGCACTATTATTTCTTTTCATCTTCAATAGGCATAAATATAGACTTACAATCAAACTATCTTTAATCTATTCCCCAATCAATTGAAAGGCCTATCATTCCACTCCTGTGAATGGTAGCTAATTCCCACAACAACAATCCACTTTTCTGAGACCTAATGAGCAATCTATATATAGACCTGAGTACACAAAACCCACTTTCAAGTATGCAAGAGAAAGATTTTTTGGCTCCTACTATTGGAAGAAATAGAGTAATTCTTAGGTCAATGGAATTCCCTACCCTCTGGTAATTGGTTTGTGCTCCCTGTTGGAAATTTCTCCACAACTTAGATTTGAGAATGAGTGCCCTAGTAATTTTAAGCTAAGGTTCAAAACTAAAAAAAATAACCTTTCCTCAGCTGGAAATCAATCATGGTATCAATTTCACAACCTAGCTTACATGGTAGTATATGCCATCTCAAGACATGTTTTTATTTTTCTAAAAGCGTAAAACAAACAAGACCTTAAAAAACAACGAAAAGAAGTCCTTTACATACAAAATAGAAAGGGTATAAACAAAACCTGCACCATGCATACAAGCAAGAATCTTTCCAAGGTCATTTGTGGGTGTCACCAATACATGAATATTCTTCCTAGCCAAAGTCATTACACCCACTGTGTTCTCAGGATTTGACTACACAAATAAACCAACATATGTCAAATCCAACTTTTATTTCGCTAAATCAATTTATAACAGAGCCCAAATGATGAACCAAAAATATAAATAGATGGGGTAATAAAAATAACCAAACTTGGGTTTTTGCCCCACATATAAGATTGACAGTATCTACCTGCACTTGAAATCTATAGGGATTGTAATCCCAATTTCTCATCCACTCTGAATTGTCTATGCATATCATAGTAGCCTAACAGAACACACATGATATATATTACTTAATAGATTTGAATTAAACTACCTAGGGCAAGGATTGAATGGTTTAATATCAAATTGCAATTGTGAGAATGATGTATACTTGGAGAACCATGGTGCAGAATGAATTCAATTAGCAATGGAGATGAAAAGAATAAAAAATCTATGTGATAAATCCGCCTTGGTTTCGCCATATTTTTATGAGCTTTTATCTTTTGTCTACAACTCGGCTCTCTTTTTAGCTTTTGATCTATACTTTCCCACCTCCACAAACTAAACTTGTTTTTAAGTAAATCTATACTTTCTCGTCTCCACAAACTAAACCTATTTTTAAGTATTTATAGGTAGGGCCTAAATTTGATGGTTGTATGACTATATTTAAACATTTTTTCCGTAAAATACAATCAAAATTTTAAAAAGATTGTATCACATGAAAGGGGAGATTTTGGATAGACCATCAAAATTTTACTTATACTAAATGGGTTACACTTTCTAGGACATCCTAATTTTTGCTGAAATCATATATTTTTAGAAAATATAATGTTTTAAGCCTTGAAAGGTTCCATTTAAAGGATTTTAATTGAAGAGGGTTTGATCATACCCCCTTATATTTAAACCCCCTTGGATAGAATCCTACTACTTTTAAACCATACCTATAATAGAGTCTCCTCTACACCTATCAAAATGCTGATAAAAAATCACTTTTGATTTACCTTTTGGGGGATCAAATGAATTCATTTAAAATTTATGTTTTGTAAGTATGTAGTCCTTATTATAAGCTTTCCAAAAGTATAATTTTAAATATATTTCATTTGATTATTATATTTATTTTTTATTTCTTGTGAATGTAGTTTTTTCATCGAACATAAAGTTCTCTATTCTACACACATGGAAAATTAGTAAACTAGTGAAAAAAAAATTCTAAAAAATATCTATGCACTAGGTATTGATGTCCTTGTTTCAACAAAAAAAAAGAAAAATTGAATTTCGATACATACAGAAAAAGTCATGTTTTACGGAATACGCCTATGTCTAAATTATAAATGGTTTGACTTCAAAACTCAATTTAAAAAAAATATTCAACAAAAAATTACGAAACCAAATGCATACACTATATATCAGTGTTACCAATCTAAATTCAAAAGAATTAGAATTTTATCCTTTGTAGAAAAAAAGTTGTGCTAGAGAGTACACATCACTTTTAAAAAATGTTGTTTACTAGTACAAGTGATTTCTGGAAAAATTGTGTTTGCTTTTTTGTCTCAAAATGTTGTTTACTATTAAAAACTAATTATCAAAGGAGATGCAAAAAAATTTATAATTTAACTTTGAATTTTTAAAAATATATATATTTAGAATCTACAAAAATAAATCTCACAAATCACTAGTTTGCATAATCTTCAAATTCCTAACGATTTAGCAGTTATAGGTGTCAGAAAGTGAAGATTTAGTTTAAAATGTTGATTTCAATGTCAAGTTTGGCCAAAAAGTGTAACCCATTATTGTGGGATGTGTCATGAAAGGGGAGATTTTGGATAGACCATCAAAATTTATATGGAATTCTAATATATATATATATATATATATATATATATATATTTGGTTTATATATAAATTTTACTTATACTAAAATATATCATAGTATTTTAAGGCCATCTTTGAATAGATAACCATCATTAAAAATTGCTTGACAGGCAAAGTTGACCGTCAAATTTAATCCCTGATTATAGGGTGTTCTTCGAGTCTATAATAAAGAAAAATAAAATGACTGCACTTGTCCCTTCTAAGAGTTACTAGATTAAGTAATATGTGGGATGTAATTATTATAAAATTATATTGGGATGCTATTAACCCTGTGCGCAATACAACCCACTCCCACCAATAATTTCCCAATTCGAAGTATTTTTTTAATTACCCACTTTAATATCATATTGTCTAATTTTTATTTGTGTGACTAATTATTTAGTCATTTTTATTTGCGTGACTAATTATTTAGTTGTGTTTTTTACCCAATGATCAAATTAGTCATTTATAGATGTGTTGCAAAAAAAATAGTAGAATTTAGTCATTTTTAGTTGTCGTGACTAAAAGTTTTAGGCATGTAGTCATTTATTTGTCAAAATTCTACTAGTGAGTGCACCTCCTCATACCGCACCCCTAGTTTGTACTTGGCAGTCCCACCTCCAACCTTGTACTCGAGGCTCAGAGGTCAGCAACTAGTACATCCTCATGTGCCTTGTGCTCCTATGGTTTCTTAGCCTTCAGCAGTTTCTCTTGTTCCTCATGTCTCTTTAGCAGCACAAGGAAAGTAACCCTTGTTGAGGGATCCTCCCCCTCCTCCTATGATTTCCTAGCCTTCAGTGGCTACTTCTACTCCTCCTACCTCTTCAATGGCATGAGGAAAGAATCCCATGTTGTAGTATCTTCCCCCTCCCCCCATGGTTTCCCAACCTTTGGTGGTTCCTTCTATTCCTCCTCCTATCTTTAAGGCAGGGGATGAAAAGGAATTGTTATGGAGTAAAAACTGTCCACTTGTCTTTTTACCTCCTTGTTTAGCTCCTAGGTCCTCATGATTACACTATACATTCAATAATGTTTATCCCAACACAAAATTTCCTAACACCCAAGAAAAATTGGAATATGGGCCCCTTCATTTAGCTTACCCTAGACCCAAAAAGGGTTGATGGACCTAGGTGGTACCACCCATGTCCCCCCTTTTTTAGGTTTAGTCTAATCTAAATGCATGTCAACTTGGGACCTTTCAAAATGTTTCTCCTTGTCAGCTCTTTTGGTTTAATTTCATGATAATGAGAGGGAAAGCATATATAAGTGTGTTTTTAAGTTCATTTGTAACTAGGTGGAAAAAGGTTGGAAAAGGCATAACTTGAGATCTGGAAGGAAAGTAAGCAAGAGCATTCATTGTGATACTAGAGTAGATTTGTCTATTGTTATTGTGTTGTTGTGTAGACATGGAGCTATCATCTATCTTCCTTAGGAGTTGAAGGATCTTCATCATTTTAAGGGTTCATCACATAGGTGATATCATTGTTTGTTTATCATCATTTGAATCATGTCATTATAATTGTTTTCAACCTCTACCCCCACTAGGGCACACACTCACTTATCAATCAATGATGTTGGAAAGATTGAATGCTATCCTGAGATTTGACTGAGGCAAATCCTTAAACACCATAACCCCCAAACCCCTTCTTATCTTCTTGTGTGTAAGCTATAGGAGCAAGATCTAGAAAATATAGAGCTACAGGAAGATATTGTATAGAACAAGGTTTTAGGATTCAGAGACAGTTTTAGAGTATTGCATCACTAGGGACTTGGGCGGTATCACCCATGTACTTTTGCCTTTTTAGGGTTTAGATCTGGCATTAGGACAACATTTACAACAACTTCCCCATTTATAGTTCCAATAGATTCTTCTAGTTAGGACCTAGGCAGTCCCACTTTGGTCCTCCAACACCTTTGCTTTGGGGAGATAGGTTCTATCATCTTCCTAATCATCCTTGTGTAATTAGTTTTTGGATATCTATTATACTTTCCTTGTTATAAGCAGATCATTATAGAACTAGGGTTTGATGAAAAGGCTGAATTAAATCTAATCCATCTATAACACAAGAGTCACAAGATCAGTAGCCAAGTCCTCCTTCACTTGGTAGTGATTTGGTTCAGTCTTGTCTTTGAATGTTATATGGAAAAGGCTTTGGTCTAGTTTGCATTCTAGTTGTTATCATTCTCCTTTTTCATACGTAACATTTTGGTGAACCCGTAGCTTCGAGCATTTGCATCTTGTTGATTGTTCAAATCAAATCTTACATTGATTTATTGCATACTTATCAATATTCATTTGAAAATCTTGCTTAAATTTGGAAAAAGTGCATGTTTACGCCTTCAAAAAGCTTGTATTTTGGTAAAATTTTACATTAGGGTTTTAAAAATTCTCTTGCATTCTCATATTGGTGGTACAAGATAAATGAATAGATCTGATTGTACATTGTTGTTCCAAGACATTTCATTATGGCATCTTCATGTCATTTCTCTTTGGTATCTTTGCATGCACATATCAAAGATCTTGAACATTTTTACAAATTCATTTTATATGCATCCTCATGTTTTGGATATTGATATCTTTAAAGGTTCTTTATATCAAATCCTTGGTTTCATATCTAACTTTGATAGCTTCATAACCCTCATGGGTGAGCATCGTTCAATATTAGAAGATCTAACCAAATTCATCTCCATGAATACTCATGAGAAAGATGATCGTGATGGCTCTTCTTTTACTACAAGTCAAGACAATGCCATGGATCTAGTCTCGAATACATGTGATGGTGACCTGGCTTTGCCTATTTCACCCTATGATTTGGATCCCTCTCCCAAAGTTGTTCCCACTTGTGATGACATTTTGGTGCAAGAAGATGAAATCATTGATACATTCCTCAACATCACCCTACCCTATCTTCATTCCAATGCTCTCCCTTTGAAATATGAAGCCTTAGTGGATGAAGAACCTCCTATCAAAAAAGATCCTTCCTAGGTAGATAATGGGTGTTCATCTAATAATATTAAATCTTCTATTAATAACATAATACATGAGACTTCTATATCTCATCCTATGGATCTCCCACCTTTGATTGAATGTTCAAGTACCT
Source organism: Cunninghamia lanceolata (assembly GCA_027924645.1). NCBI lineage: Eukaryota > Viridiplantae > Streptophyta > Pinopsida > Cupressales > Cupressaceae > Cunninghamia > Cunninghamia lanceolata. Next base: position 790,702 of record BSBN01001480.1, read on the forward strand.
TGGATATCACTAAGGAAGTGAAGACCCTTGATCTTCCTCCTTTGGTTGAATGTTCAATTACCTTGGATATCTCTAAGGATGTGAATACCATGGATAGTTATCCTTTGGTTGCATGTTCAAATCCCTTAGACATCACTAAAGATACAATCATCAACAATTCTCTTAACAACACTTTACCTTCCCTTTGTTCCAATGCTCTTCCTTCAAAAGACAAAGCATTGGTGGATAAAGAAAGGTCTCTCACATTAAATCCTTTGGGGATGCATGTTGAGCTTAATCAAAGTAAAAACAATGTTAATACAATCATCATTAATAGACTTATTCAACCCACTAAGGGGATAGTGGATAAGTGTACTAATGTTCCTAAAATCATTGTGTATTCTCACTTCAAACTGGTGATTATGGTTCAAGGTGCTCCAACACCACCTCGATCCCCAGGTTACATTCTCAATTATGCAAAACAAATTAGTCAAGGAAATCAAGGTGTTCAATATGTGTCATAGTATCACATGATTGCTCAAGCATATAACACTCATAACAACAAGCAAAGTAAGCAAGCACCACATTTGCCTATTTCTCTTCCATATTCTCAACCTATCCTACCTCAAGCACCTCGTCTTACTCATAATGTTGGTTGAGATTATGATCTTGTTGAGCAACTTGTGCTACTCCCACTAAGATCTCTCTCTGGGAACTCATACAAACATAGACTACATACCACAAAATGCTCCAAGAATCTTTACAAAAGGTGTACTGTTAAGCCAAATGATGTAGCAGCTCTGTTAGACTATATGCATGTGACAAAAATAGATATTTTGTTTCAAAAACATGAATTACCATCAATTGAAGTTCTAAACCAATATGATCCTTTTGTAATCTCTATCATAATAAATAAAAAAGTTGATAAAGTGAACTATGATTGACAATGGATTAGCTTTTAATGTCTATAGGATTGATGTGCTACACAAAACCAAGGTCGACACATCTTTGATCAAACTGAATAAACTTAACATTCGTGGCTTTGATAATGTTGGTAGACAATCACTAGGTATGATAACTTTACCCATAAAGGCTGGACTTGTGACATTATCTATCCTTATCCATGTCATGCCCGGTGTTCTTTCATATAACATCATTCTTGGTAGACTGTGAATTCATGCCATGGGGGAAGTTCCGTCTACCCTTCATCGATCAATAAATTTTATTTATGCAAATAAACTTCAAACCATTGAAGCTAACCTAGATCTGAAAAGTAGTTTACAAGTTGAGGCACAAAAATAAGTTGTCAATCACAAGCTTCTCAATAACTTAAAAGATGATTCATCAATACCTCTTGTTGTAGATTTATGTTGTGCAAGATTCCAAATCACCATTGAATGCACTTCTTGGTGATTATTGGAATTCATTAGATTTTACTCCTATCTTTATGGGGGAATATAAACTTACTAACCCTAATCCTGAAACATCAAAAGTTGCCTTGATCTCATCTAAGCAATCTTTGGAAATACCTAAGGAACCTAAAGTTTCTTTAGTAGCAAATAAAGACAATACACTTACACTACATAATATGAGACTTATGAGGCCTTTCCTTCTTCTAAATCAATGGAGTCTCTCTATGGTCATGGATTTCAAATCCTTTACAAAAATTCTAACTATGTAAGTAATGGTTGTGGCAAAAAATAAGGAATCAAAGTACCCTTAGAAGTTGTTACACATAGCTCTTTGGCTACTATTGGATACCATCCTTTGAAGCCCACTAAAGCTTACCATCATCCTACTCTCAATGTTAACATAATATCAACAAGTCCAACACTAAATCTGATATATCCTGAGATGATAGACATAGATTGTTTGCCAGGAAATATCTTGTATGAATTAGGTAAGTATTTCTCCCTCATTGAGCCACACTTGATAGGGTGTCCTTTTCCTCTTAGTTATATATGTTGATGTGTTGTGTTCCTCTGTGTAGTGTTAAATGTTTGTTTAGGTCTCCTTGGATGACCCTTAATACGCTTGTAAGGTCAAGGATACAAGGAGACCACCTCCGTTGTGACATTCCTTCTATTTGTTTATCTATTTTTCTACTCTTCTCTTGTTGCAATTGTCATGTGTGGTGCCTTGGGGGCATAACTTTATGGAGGGTGTCTTGGGGACATCTTCTTGTGCTATAATGCTAAGTCACTTTTGTCTCCTCTCTCATTTTTCATGATTTTATTCTTCTATTGTACTTGTGGCTCTACTAGTGTTGGAGTACAATACCACTGAGAGGGGGGGTGAATTAGTGGTATACTAATTTTAACAAGACCTTGAAATAATCTTTCCAAACTTTGAAACAAATGCAACTTCTATTAAACAGAGATGAGGAATCATATTGACTATGAACATCATGACAACTTCTGTTAAGTTAAGATATGAATCATGACAACTAAAACTAACAGATCAATGTCAAGAATGCATCAACACTGTGAACATCATGACAACTTCTATTAAGTTAAGATAGGAATCATGACAACTTCTATTAAGTTAAGATAGGAATCATGACAACTAAATTTGACAGATCAATGTCAAGAATGCATCAACACAATATTATGAAACAATCTATGATAAATATTAACTCATGACCATTAGAATTAAGAGTAAGGATGTTCACATGTTAGACACACAAACATATAGAGATTAACTTGTAACGTTTGATTGACCATAATGAGGATGAGTAGAGAACATCATTTCAAACAATTATATAGATGAATATGTGTTCGTGTAGACCAAATTAGCTTAAGATAACTTTAAAATCGAATGACACATGATAAGCAAATCAACATGAGGATCAAACACATTAGTGATAATAACAACCCATAACATAAATATTGTCCTAAGTGGAAAACCCTCATGGGGATTAAAAACCACTCGAAATGCCTCACTGGCTTACTAAAAAATATTACTTCACTGGCTACAGAAAAGTGTCTCATTGACTTGCATCAATGCCTCATTGGCTTATAAATTTCACTGCCTCATTGGCTTGTCTTTGTCACTGCTTGAGTGGCATACCACAATCAAATACAATGAAGAATATGAAACTATATAGAGGGTTACTCTGTTCCTCTACATTCCAGTTCTTGATTGTCTTATTATTTGAGACTCAAGAATCAACACAACAGCTCATTAACACTCTGGTATAACCTTAATGATAGTGCAATAAACATAGATCATCAAAACTTACATCAGATGTTTACATAATGTCCTTTTTATACAATTTCACAAAGTGTTCTTTCTCTCATGAAACAATTTGTAACTAAACTTCATCAACTATCTTAGGGAATTTGTAACTGCATAAATAACTATCAAAGGTGTATGGTCAGATAGACCCATGTGGACCTAATATAATACCTTTGAAATAAGATATTTTTAACTATAGTTGGAGTCTTTCAACAATAAATCTTTAACCACATATGATATTCAAACTGTCCTCAATTTTTGAGCAAGAAACCCTAGCTCCTTCGAAACCTAACAATAAGTTCATCACAAGTTTTCAAACCCTCATTTTAGTTTCTGTTGTCTACAACTGAATAAATAAGTTACATAATAGAATATTCATAGTTCATATCTCCTAACTATTTTCAATCAATAGAAAAATGTAAACCCTCGAATTTTTGTGCCATACAACAGAAGAAGCCATTGTTTTTGTTTTGGTTACATAACTTCCTTACAACCAATAGTCATTCTAAACACCAAAAGATATGAAAATGAAAATGTATGACAAAGTGAGCCCTCTTGGGTCAAGAATCTTCAAGTTTTAGACCTGTTGGTGTTTTCCCAGACTGGATACTTATTCCCAGATTTCCCTACAAGGTAGCCATCAATGATCAACAGGATCTCTGGGCCAGGGGCCAACAGTGTAGGAGATAGACTCTATATTTTATCTTCTCTTCTTCTTCAGGCTCTGCAAAACCTAGGGGGGTATTCCCTACTCAACATCCATGAGGATATACATACAAAGGCTGGGATGCTGACAGAAAGTAGATAAGTCCTCCTGTAAGTAGACCAAAACTAAAAGATAAGAGCAAAGGGGCTAGCTTTGGGCCTATTTGCAGTTGTAGACAGAGGACTAAGGATCCTAAAACTAATTCTAATGTCCTAAAGGTTGTTTTAGAATTTGGTTTTGACTTTAAGTTTGGATGCAAAGCTGGACATGGTTGTAACACAAACACAAAGCAAGATTGGTGCCTGTCCAGGGCCTAGAGTCAGTAGACATACACTTGTGAATGATATGCACGAACAACTAAAACTGGATTTCAGGGGGATAGATGTGATACTTGCCTTATAGATATCTTCCAATATAGAGTGTTAAGCTATCTATACTTATGACATCCCTACTGCAGTATACCCTTCTTAATGTTCAATCTGAAAATAGTTTAATCTACCACTTGAGCAGAAGTCAAAAGATCAGACATTCAACACAGGAATTCTATGTTCTAGAGTCTCAACATTCCTCAAATATTCAGACTCAAAAGAAAGATACATGCAATACTGGAGATAGAATTAACAAAACACATGCTAACATAGCATTATTCATATAAGATCAACCATGAAATCAGTGGATTCATGCAAAAAAAAACACACAACAGGAGATACATAAACTCATAGGTTTAACTATACGGAGCAACCAAAACGAACTGCGTGGTGTTACAGAGCCAAAATATTCAACTTTCAACAACCCGAAAATGAGTAACACTTCTTGCTTAAAACAGCCAGAAGGTGTACTCACAGGAATTAATTACATGATGGACATAAAAAAACATCAGATACAGTCCTCAGAAGGAATGGCGCTCAAAAAATATTAATGCGGCAGACAAAGGGGGGCCTCGAGCCATGTGCCACCATCTGAAAGTCTTCATCCCTGATCAGGCAACTTCACAGTTTGTACCGTCGCCCATACCCTTGCACTGTCGCCATTGATGGCTCAACTACCCGCAACCACCAGGAAAAACACCGCAACGTTCAAAAAGAAATTCCCACCAAAACATGCTTCGCTCAAAGGTTGAAAATATGTAGGAAAATAATCCCACATGCATGGTGAGGAGATCACATCAGTAGTTCATAAACATGGTCGCACACATGATAGGTGTCGAGTGTTTTGCCACGCTCGACACACAACCCTTCGCCAAATACCCATCGCTGTGACACAAACCATCGGCCAACTCCATAATTCTCCTGCCGATCTTACTAGTCTCACCGATGCAAAACTACATCACATTCCTTGTCTGTCGGTGAGACCAAAACCATCGGCGAGCAACAAAATACCTACGCTGATGCCAAAGGTTACGCCGATGGCCATCCAAAACATCGTCAAGTTGTTCCCTTGGTGAGACATTTACCCATCAGAGCAACAAGAAACTCCTTGGCCGATAACACTGCTCACACCGATGCCAGCTGCTGTCGCCAAGACAATCCTCCCCGTCACCCCAATACTAGCTCCACAAATCTCCTCGTTGCCGAGACAAAGACCATCAGAGCAACAAAAAGCTCTTCCGCCGATCACAATAGTCTCACCAATGGTCAAACAAAACACACCCTCAGTCGATGAGACCCATGCTGATGACACCTCATCGGCCAAACATTACATATCGGCTGAATAGAAATGAAGCCCGCTGATGAACAACATCATACCGATGAACACAAACATACCTCAAATTACCATCGGCCAGACATACATTGTCAGAACAACAGAAAAAAGACGGGCCGATGCTTCATGTCACATCAATGAAGGGATAAAACACACTCCGTCGGGGAGACCCACCGCATCGGTGGAACTGAAAAAACTCCAACCGATAGGCCAAGCTCACGCCGATGAAGAGGAAAACCTAGGGTTTGAATGAAGAAACCCTCCACATGCTAGCTCAATCTCCAGGCCAAAATGAGCACTAACACTGGCTCCGAATGGGGACGTGTAGGTGAAAACCTGCAGCGAGAACCAGATCTCTGGGCAGACCAAGCAAAAAGCCAAAAAGCACGAACTGTACAAGGCACTTACAATATATACATATTTTTACACATGTGTACAGAGACAAGCCATCTATGCAAAATAGAACTTAAGGAATTGGCCATGCACAGGCAATTCCAGAATTTCACCACCTAGGGCCTGGAGGAAATAAGAGTCCTCCCCATGGGTACTGCAAATCTGATATGGGCCCATCCATAAGGGTTTGAATTTACCATGTTTACCCTTGTCCTGATCTTTTGCATTCCATACAAGCACCAGATCATTAATTTGAAACTTCCTCTTAGTAGCTCTCCTATCAAACAGATATTTCACATCTTGTTGTCTCTTGAGGTTGATTTGGTGTGCCTTCCTTCTATTTTCATCTAGTGCAACCAGCTGGTTCACTCTTTCTGTCATGGAGTCTTCAATCTCCTCATCATTTTCCTGGATGAATCTATAAACTGGTAGGAGATTGTTTATGGGCAGTCTGGCTAATGCACCATATACCAGCTCAAAGGGTGACATCCCAATAGCCTTTTTTACTGTCACTCTGTCAGCCCATATTGCCAATTTTAATTTTGAGTCCCAAGCTCTCTTGTTCTTGTCCAGCATCCTCTTGATAATTTTCATGATGCTTTTATTGGTTGATTCTGCTTGACCATTTCCTTGTGGGTGGTATGGTGATGCATATGATAGATTGATCCCATATTTGTTGCAAAAATCAACAAATACACCTGATCTGAAGCACATAGCATTATCAATGACTATCTTGAATGGTACTCCAAACCTGATGATAACATTCTCCAATATGAAATCTGTCACCACCTTACTTGTAGCTCTCTTAGTTGGAATGGCCTCGATCCATTTAGTAAAGTAATCAGTTGCCACCAAAATCCAACTGTGTCCCCCACTTGATTTGTCTGCAATTTCCCCTATGAAGTCAATTCCCCATTACTGAAATGGAGCATCCACAGTTACAGTTCTGAGGGGTAAAGCACCATCATATCTCAATTTTCCTGAGAATCTTTGGCAAGGATCACACTTCCTTACTAACCTCTGTGCATCTGAAAAGAGAGTGGGCCACCAATATCCTGCTCTGAGAGTCTTATGAGCTATTGTTTGGGTAGTATAATGTCCACCACACAATCCTTTATGCATATCAATCAAAACATTGTTAGCCATATCCTCATCCACACATCTCAGTAGCACACCATCAGGGTTTTTCCAGTATAGGTCACCTTGAACAATAACATACCTGATTGCATGTAACTTTAAAGTCCTCTTTTGACTGTCACTGAAATGGGAAGGACAATTCAGATTTTGCAAGTAGTAGATAATATCCTTGTACCATTCAGATCTTGATACATTTACATTCTCATTTTGGACTGCATTAACTTGGCATGCTTCCAAGTTTGACTGTGCCATCATCTTGGCTAATCCTTGTCCTCTTACCAACTTGTTAATTTGTATATCTATGTTGAACTCTTGCAGTTTGTTTATCCATCTGCACCTTCTTCCAGTCACCTCCTGTTGAGTGAATATATCTTTGACTGCTGCATGGGGTACATATGCAATTACATGTGATCCTACCATGTATGGTCTAAAACTTTTGATGGCTCTGACTAGTGCATATGCCTATTTTTCCATAATATCATACTTCAACTCAGAAGCCTGCAAGGACATACTGAAGAAAGCTATGGGCTGTTCAAAACCATCTTCATTTTTCTATAGCAAACACGCAGCAACAGTGTGAAAGGAAGCAAATGAAAATACTTGGAATGGCCTAGAAAAATTAGGAGATTTAAGAACAGGGGCCATCTTGATTGCCTCTTTGATACTCTGAAATGATTCTATTGCTTCACTTTCCCAGTTGACAGTTGCATCTTTCTTCATCATCTTGGAAATGTTCCTTGTAGTTTCTGTAAAGTTGGGAACAAATCTCCTAACAAAATTTATCTGTCCAAAGAAGGACTGAACTCCTTTTACAGTTTTTGGCATTTGAATTCTGTCAATAGCAGCCACTCTCTCTGGATCTATCCTAACTCCATCCTTGGAAATAATGTGTCCTAGGAGCTTTCCTTCAACTACCCCAAAAGCACACTTCTTTGGATTTAAAGAAATGCCATACTCCAGTGCTCTTATGAAAATCTGCTCTAGATGCAAACAATGCTGCTCTTCCTTCTTTGAATAAGCAGTGAGATCATCCTGATATACGGCCAGGATTGAATCAATCAACCCTGCAAAAGCAACATCCATTGCTCTTTGAAATGTAGCACCTGCATTTGTTAGTCCGAAGGGCATTCTAACATACACATAAGTTCCCCATGGAGTGGTGAAGGTAGTCTTATACTATTCTGATTCCTTTACCTTCACCTGATTATAACCTGAAAATCCATCCATCATGGATAAGAGTTCACAACCAGTCACTCTCTGCAACATAGCTTCCATATTAGGTAGTGGATAGTTATCCTTTAAAGAGGATACATTCAAATTTCTGAAATCAACACAAAGCCTAATATCACCGTTCTTTTTTCTGATTGGGACAAGGTTAGACACCCAAGTTGAATGTCTAATTGGCACAATTATTCCAGCTTCCCTAAGCTTTTTAAGTTCTTCTTGCATCTTTGGAGCTAAGGTAGGATTAATAGGTCTTTGCCTTTATCTGAATAGCTTAGCTCCAGGCTTCAATGGGATCTCATGCTGGAATAGATCTTCCCTATAGGCTTTTAGGTCCTCATATGACCAAGCAAAAACATGTTTATACCTTTTTAGTAATGCAATCAGCATACTCCTGATGTGTGGTTTGAGCTGTTTACCAATGTATACCTTCTTGGGGGCCTAAGATGTTCCCAAATTTATCTCTTCTAAATCTTCCTTATTTGTGGGAGATGTCCTTGTGACCAATTTGTCTCTACTGTTAAAAGCTCTTTCCAAAGCTACTAACCCTCTAGGGATTTTATTAGTCTTCAATTGAATTATCTCCTTTCCCACAAGAGTTTCTTTTCCATCTATAGTTTCTACAAAAGCTTGGAAATCAATTTCTTGATTCTCATATTCATCTATGGAGTGCAAAAATTTTAACAAGTCCCTATCATCATCAAACACTTGCCAACTGCATATATTTTCGGGTACTGCAAGCCTAATTTTAACTTCTACATTTGTAACATCTGACAGAGTGATGTCATCTGGCCTTATTGCAACATTAGCTAAGAAATCAGCCATAACATTCTTTGATCTCTCTACCCAGCCTATTGAAAATGCATCAAATAGTTCAATGGTATCCCAAACAGCATGCTTGTATTGTTTCAATCTTTTGTTTTTTGAAGCATACCTATCTCTAATTTGGGATACAATCAGCTCAGAATCCCCAAATACTCTTAGCATTTTGATTCCATGTTTGAGAGCTATATTTAGGCCTAAAAGCAAAGCCTCATATTCTGCAATGTTGTTTGTGCAAACAAACCTCAGCAAGAAAGAAAATTTGAGGAGTTTACCAGTTGGAGATAGGAAAACAACTCCAGCTCTAGAGCCTTGTTTTGCACAAGCTCCATCAAAAAACATGGTCCACAGACCCTGCTGGTCCAGCTCTTCACTGCAGACATTTTTCTCTTTATCTTCTCTGTCATCTGAGACAACCTTGAAGTTATCACAGTCAGTGTTTACAAAGCATATCTATTCCTCTGCTTCTTGGTCTTCCACTGTCTCTGATGATCTTTGTTCTCTGATTAGCTTAACATCCCTGCCATTCATTGGAATCATGGCATATGACAGGTCCAGCTGCATACTTCCACCAATTAGTGTTGCCCATCTTCTTGACAACAACATACCATACTGTGGCTTGATGTCAACCACAGTTATATTCATTTTATATCTTTTCTCAGGAAATGCTACCAGTTTGAATTCTACATCCTTCATGATTCCAATAACTGGTACCTCTCTGGCATCCATAGCATAACATTTTCCACATGCCCTGTCAATTTTCAATCCAGCTTGTTGCATGACGGCTAAAGGCATGACATTTGTAGATGCTCCAGAGTCAAGCATACAATTTCTGATTATTTTTCCATTTATGACCAGGGATACATAAAATGGTTCCACTTGTGAAGGACACTTTGTCATAGTCACTCCTAAATAGACCTCAGGAGCCTCATCTTCTTCATTACACATGACATGTTTCTCACTCTGGATCTGAACATTTTGTTTGGCTTGAAAAGGCACCCCTGAAATTAGGGACATTGTCCTATTCTTGATCTCTTCAACCTTCATCAGTTCCATAAGTGGAACAGAGACTTTTACCTGGGAGAGGACTTGAGCTATATCAAATGGAGCATAATTTTGTATAAAAGTTGTAGCTTGCTCCACAATCTTGTTTTTATCCTGAGCTGATTTAGCTTTTACTTTCATAGTTCCCTGATCATCATTCTTGTCTTGGGAACCTTCGCTTTGATCTTCAGCCTGAGGGATTCTATTTTCTGGTCCTTGAGATTCATGACCTGTTCTATGTCTAAAATTCTATTTATTATTACCCCACTGCCTCCTTTGTGATTCCATCCCCTTATGACCATGCACTGGCTGACCTACAGAAACTTCTTCTGGTTGATGCAAGCTGCCTATCTGAGCTTTACCTCTAAGATTGTAGTTACTCTTGACTTGGGCAACTGCTGCAGCTATGAAGGCCCTAATTTCCTCATCAGAAGGTCATTGTAAGTTACTCAGAAAATTATGCGAGCTCTAAGCATACACATAGCTCTCTTCATTACCTTCATCATAAAAGTCCTGCTGACAGGCCCGAATTCCATTATCTATATTCTCATCAACATCATAAAGATGGTATCCATTGCTTATGGACATCATATTAACATCATCATCTTGCACATAATGTGGCTCATTGCATTCATTACAAGATGTAGCATTATCACACAAGGACTGGGCAATCATACACTGCAACTGTGAATGTGGCATCTGACAAATTATACACCATGGAGTATCATCAACAATATTTACAGCTTTCCTTAGAGGATCAGGAGTTTCTTTGACATGTTGAGCTCTTTGATTTGTGTTGTTATGTGGGAATATAGGCTTACCATTATGCCAATTGGTATTATAAGGCATATCATGCAATGATGGCCTCTTTTCCTGCCTTTGGTAGACTTGCCTATCAGGACCTATCCCTTTTTCACTTCTAGCTAGTCTATAACTTACGTCCTTAACAACACTTGCCAATTTGTCTATCTTATCTTTAGGAGCAGATGTATTACCTTGAGTGTTTTGAGGCTTGTTTGGATTCTGCAGAATTTTCATATCATCCCTTCTGTTTGTCTTGCCTGATGCCTTCCTGTTGTTCTCAATATTTACAGCAATTCTGAAAGCATCCCTGATAGTAGCAGGACTTTTATCTCTTAATCCATATGCAGTTTTTGCATCAAAGGTGTTGATATACAATATTATGCACATTGGTTCATTTGGCCTCATGTGATGTGGCAATTTGTTTAACACTTTAGTAAATCTTGCATTAAAATCTGCAACCTGCTCATTTGACCCTTTAATGATACTGGTAAACTCATTTACGAAAAAGCTAGGGTCAGTTTTGTCACCATATTGCTCCTTGAACATCCTTTTAAAATCATCCCATGATGAAATACTCCTGTCAGGCAGATTCTTATACCATTCCCTTGCTTCATCTACTAAAGATTGCATGAATGACTTCATGAAAACATCCTCATGCTCTACTTCAAAGTTATCCATGACATTTTGAAAAGCTTTTAGATGATCTTCTCCTAACACAGCGTTGTTTCCTGAAAATTTAGGCACCTGCAGCCTCAGATGCTTGTTACTGGGGTTAGGATACCCAGGAATACCATTAAATACTAGCTGTCTGAATCTATCTAACTGCATGGGCTGTCTGTCAAACTGATTAATATTGATATTTCTGCTTGCATTCTAGTTTCTTACATTGTTCAGTGGTATCCTAGCATCATTCACATTTTGTCTCTCATCATTATGCTGATGTTGCACTTCATTTCTTTGCTGATATCTCTGCACATTTGCATTCTGAAGGGTAGGAATTGAATCATTTTGGGCAGTCCTTAAAGCTTGCACTTTCTGCCTCATGTCATCTCTGATTTTCATGGCTTGTAGATATTCTAGTTCTGCTCTCAAATTTCTGATTTCTTCAGCTAACTGTTCTTCTTTAGGCATAGAGGTAGACAGTCTCATACTATTCTGGTCATCATCTTCATCATCCCTCAGAGACTCTGCCTCTTCAAACCTTTCACTAGGGTTGAGAAATGGGCATTCTTGAACACCTCTGACCTCATTCTCATGCTACCGCCCTGTTGCCTCTCATATGCACCCTGAATATCAGCTTCTGAATTTGAAAAGTAAGGCACATGCTGTCCTGATGGCCTAGGGTTATCTTACATATCATCACTTTTTCTGGGGGAGCCCTCATGACTGACTGAGATAGCTCCCTTTCTTCTGTACATCATTCTTCTTGTTACTGGTAACTCTTCAAATAGAGGATTTTGTTGGGATCTTCTCCCCTGCATATAAATTTTACTTTGACCAGTTGGGAGATTACTTTGGAGTCGCCACCTATTACTAGGAACTGTTTTCTTTTGAAAATCAGGGTTCTTCCACAAACTCCCTAGTAGAGTCACCAATTTCTGTTGGTGACTCAGATGGGTACACAAATATTTCACCAGGGAGGACAAAAATAACAATTTTCAAATCACCATCCCCAACAGAGTCACCAATTTCTATTGGTGACTCAGATGGGTACACAGATATTTCACCAGGGAGGACAAAAATAACAATTTTCAAATCACCATCCCCAGTAGAGTCGCCAATTTCTGTTGGTGTTTTCCCAGACTGGATGCTTATTCCTAGATTTCCCTACAAGGTAGCCATCAATGATCAACAGGATCTCTGGGCCAGGGGCCAACAGTGTAGGAGATAGACTCTATATTTTATCTCCTCTTCTTCTTCAGGCTCTGCAAAACCTAGCGGGGTATTCCCTACTCAACATCCATGAGGATATACATACAAAGGCTGGGATGCTGACAGAAAGTAGATAAGTCCTCCTGTAAGTAGACCAAAACTGAAAGATAAGAGCAAAGGGGCTAGCTTTGGGCCTATTTGCAGTTGTAGACAGAGGACTGAGGATCCTAAAACTAATTCTAATGTCCTAAATGTTGTTTTAGAATTTGGTTTTGACTTTAAGTTTGGATGCAAAGCTGGACATGGTTGTAACACAAACACAAAGCAAGATTGGTGCCTGTCCAGGGCCTGGAGTCAGTAGACATACACCTGTGAATGATATGCATGAACAACTAAAACTAGATTTTAGGGGACAGATGTGATACCTACCTTACAGATATCTTCCAATACAGAGTGTTAAGCTATCTATACTTATGACATCCCTACTGCAGTATACCCTTCTTAATGTTCAATCTGAAAACAGTTTAATCTACCACTTGAGCAGAAGTCAAAAGATCAGACATTCAACACAGGAATTCTATGTTCTAGAGTCTCAACATCCTCAAATATTCAGACTCAGAAGAAAGATACATGCAATACTGGAGACAGAATTAACAAAACACATGCTAACATAGCATTATTCATATAAGATCAACCATGAAATCAGTGGATTCATGCAAAAAAAAACACACAACAGGAGATACATAAACTCACAAGTTTAACTGTATAGAGCAACCAAAATGAACTGCGTGGTGTTACAGAGCCAAAATATTCAACTTTCAACAACCCGAAAATGAGTAACACTTCCTGCTTAAAACAGCCAGAAGGTGTACTCACAGGAATTAATTACATGATGGACATCAAAAAACATCAGATACAGTCCTCAGAAGGAATGGCGCTCAGAAAATATTAATGCGGCAGACAAAGGGGGGGCCTCGAGCCATGCACCGCCATCTGAAAGTCTTCATCCCCGATCAGGCAACTTCACCGTTTGTACCATCGCCCATACCCCTGCACTATCGCCATTGATGGCTCAACTACCCGCAACCACCAGGAAAAACATCGCAACGTTCAAAAAGAAATTCCCGCCAAAACATGCTTCGCTCAAAGGTTGAAAATATGTAGGAAAATAATCCCACATGCATGGTGAGGAGATCACATCAGTAGTTCATAAACATGGTCTCACACATGATAGGTGTCGAGCGTTTTGCCACGCTTGACACACAACCCTTCGCCAAATACCCATCGCTGTGACACAAACCATCGGCCAACTCCATAATTCTCCTGCCGACCTTACTAGTCTCACCGATGCAAAACTACATCACATTCCTTGTCTGTCGGTGAGACCAAAACCATCGGTGAGCAACAAAATACCTACGCCGATGCCAAAGGTTACGTCGATGGCCATCCAAAACATCGTCAAGTCATTCCCTCAGCGAGACACTTACCCATCAGAGCAACAAGAAACTCCTTGGCCGATAACACCGCTCACGCCGATGCCAACTGCTGTCACCAAGACAATCCTCCTCGTCACCCCGATACTAGCTCCACAAATCTCCTCGTCGCCGAGACAAAGACCATCGGAGCAACAAAAAGCTCTTCTGCCGATCACAATAGTCTCGCCGATGGTCAAACAAAACACACCCTTAGTCGGTGAGACCCACACCAATGACACCTCATCGGCCAAACATTACATATCGGCTGAACAGAAATGAAGCCCGCCTATGAACAACATCATACTAATGAACACAAACATACCTCAAATTACCATCGGCCAGACATACATCGTCGGAACAACAGAAAAAAGACAGGCTGATGCTTCATGTCACATCGATGAAGGGATAAAACACACTCCATCGGGGAGACCCACCGCATCAGTGGAACTGAAAAAACTCCAACCGATAGGCCAAGCTCACGCCGATGAAGAGGAAAACCTAGGGTTTGAATGATGAAACCCTCCACACGCTAGCTCAATCTCCAGGCCAAAATGAGCACTAACAAGACCAACAGAGAAAGATTTATTTTAAGACTATTCCAACCAAGAAATCTCATACCCTTAAACAAGAATCTTGAGAAAAGAACCATTATTCTTCAAATAGAAATGCAAAGGAACAATATCACCTGATGAGTCGACAAGTAAAACCTTTTTTCTATGACCTCAGTAACTATTAAGAAGGCTATGAGCTCAAGAATAACTATCCAACTCCAACTCCACTGAACCAAGCATTGTCTTATCAAAGAATCCCCATCATGATACAAAATCTTCAAGAAAACTTTGCAAAAAGATGAAACCCTAAGTCGAATGCATCATATCTCAAAGTTTTGGACATTATGAAATGATTAACAAAACATCCTTTTTTCCCTATATGTCACGGTCACCAATAGCTGTAGTTTACCCTAGAAGGAATAGGTGACCAAAAACATAATTTTTTGACATGATAAAATACCGATAACTTGCTGATCAGGTTAACCTCTTAAGTGGCCCGATGAATGCCTTATGCTTTTTAAATGCTTTTCAAGTTATATCAAGTAAATAACCTTTATCAATTAATGACACACAATATGATGTCTCATTAGTGACTCAAATCACTTTTAAAAAAATGATAAAGACTTTAAGACCTTTGGCTTATCCTTGCATTATCTCATGTCATAATACCAATTGGAACAAAAAAATTGATACTGGTATAAGTCCACTGTAATGGCAACCATAGAACCACTGAACTGGCATACCAAGGCAACCAAAGATTACCTATTGATATGAAACCAATGATGCTATAACAAAACAAGAATACCATATACCATATACCTTAGCCAACATGCATCATAGTACCATGTGAATATAATATCGGAATGTAATGTGAATGTAACATGATATGAATGGCAACTATTATAATATCACCATGAGATCATGAAGTTTGCCAATTGTCATATGCCAAGAACCATGAGAGTATGTGATTGTCATCAAAGACAACAACTAGTTGATGGATGATGACAATAAGTATACACTTTTGATAAGGACCGTGCATCCCTAAATCAAGAAAAATGCACTCAGTCCATATATGAAGATAGGGGTAATTTGTTACTGACTTTTAACTAAATCACTTTATGTCATGATGTGATCATGTATCATGTTGTGAAGTTGTTGTAACAAACCTTTACAATACTCTAAATCTACTTATATGCACTTTGAAATGTTTTTGTCTCACCTTGTAGCTACACTTAGTTCTAAGATACCTTAAGTATAATCTCACGACTATACTCAGTTCTGAACTCGTAAGTATAGCCTTGGTTTGTTTTAGCGGCATGGTGCCTTATTTCTGTATTGGTTTTCATGAGATGATTTGGTTATTATCTTAGCCTAGATTTTCTAACCAAATCTTATTTTGATTATTAATCATACATGTATGTTATTGATCAATGGTTGTTAGCAAATGATATTGATGTGTTTCTATTGTGATTGTTGGGAACAATCTAATGATTGTAAGAACATGTCACTTGGGGGCATGGGCTTTGCAAAATCTCTTGTTCCCTCATGTGTTTTCAACCTTACCTTAAATGTGATTGCTACCAGAAAGCAGGAGATACCACTTTAAGGTAGGGGCATATATTGTGGTAAATGCTTGGATATCTTAGATATTGTGATAAAATGTATTATATACTACCTTTTCACTATAAGGCATCTCTGCGATGCAGATGAGGTTGTATATTTTTGTGTCTTTACATATGCTTCCTTTTCACTATAAGGCATCTCCGCAATGCAAGTGGGGTTGTATACTTTGTGCGCATAGTTCCTTTTCATTGTAAGGAATCTCCATGATGCAGGTGGGGTTGTATGCTTTTAAAAGCCCTTTTGCAGAAGGCGAGGTTGTGTCTTCCCTTAATTGGTTGCACATCCTTTTTGAAAAAGTCCTCTTTTGGGAGGTGGGGTTGTGTCTTGAGTTACTCACCCTTAAGCATGTTTTTGGCAGTCATGGTAGCATAGCTCAACTGTCAGGTGTGTTTGGCATGTGTTAGATGGCAGAGCATAGTGATGAGCTCCTCCCCATCACCCATGCTTGCTGTGTATATGATGTATAGTGGGTCAACAGCACACTCTACGACGCTCATGTATTCCATGTGTTTTATGTGTTTTGTGGAGGTGTGTAGTAATTTGCTACCCCCATGCTATGTGTTTTGCATTTTTTTATGGTAGCACGTAGCGATGAGCTCTCCCCATCGCCTAGTGTAGTACAATTATTTAATCATGTCTTCTCTTTGTGTATACTTTGTGTATTGTGTGACTACGTTTATGTTTTCTCCATGTATTGCATGCTTCTTTACTGTCTTCTTCATGTTCTATGTGTTTATCATGTGTCTTCTTATGTTTGCCTAAGCTTGAGGGCTAGAAATGGTCTTCCAAACTTATGGTGTACTTTTGGCTCTAGTGTTTGATGTGTTTGATGTGCTTTTGACTGTACTTTAATGCATGTACTGATCATAAGATCATACACACATTGAAGTGAGGGCTAAATGTTATGTTGTAAAAAGTGTCCACTTGTCTTTTTACCTCCTTGTTTAGCTCCTAGGTCCCCGTGATTGCATTATACATTCAAGAATGTTTATCCCAACAAAAAATTGCCTGATAGCCAAGAAAAATTGGAATATGGTCCCCTTCATTTACCTTACCCTGGACCCAAAATGGGCTGATGGACCTGGGTGGTACCGTCCATGTCCCCCCTTTTAGGTCTAGTCTAATCCAAATGCATTTCAGCTTCAGACCTTTCAAAAGGTTTCTCCTTGTCATCTCTTTTAGTTTAATTTCACAATTATGAGCGGGAAAGCATATATAAGTGTGTTTTTGAGTTCATTTGTAACTAGGTGGAAAAAGGTTGGAAAAGACATAACTTGACATCTTGAAGGAAAGCAAGCAAGAGCATTCATTGTGATCCTAGAGTAGAATTGTGTGTTGTTATTATTTTTTTGTTGTAGGTATGGAGCTATCATCTATCTTCCTTGGGAGTTGAAGGATCTTCATCATTCTGAGGGTTTGTCATATAGGTGATATCATTGTTTGTTTATCATCAATTAAATCATCTCATTATCATTGTTTTTAGCCTCTACCCCCATGAGGGCATGCAATCCCTTATCAATTGACGATGTTGGGAAGCTTGAATTCTATCCCAAGATTAGATTGAGGCAAATCCCTAAACACCATAACCCCTAAACTCCTTATCTTCTTGTGTGTAGGTTACAAGAGTGAGATCTAGAAAATATAGAGCTACAGGAAGATAGGGTATAGAACAAGGTTTCAGGATCTGGAGACAGTTTTGAAGTATTGCATCACCAGGGACTTGGGTGGTACCACCCATGTCCTTTTGCCTTTTCAAGGTTTAGATCTGGCATTAGGACAACATTTATAACTTCCCAGTTTATAGTTCAACCAAATTCTTCTAGTCAAGACATGGGTGGTCCCAGCTTGGTCCTCTAACACCTTTTCTTTTAAGAGACAGGTTCTATCATCTTCCTGATCATCCTTGTGCAATTAGTTTATGGATATCTATTATACCTTCTCTATTATAAGAAAATCATTATAGAACTAGGGTTTCATGCATTGCTAACCTAGGGTTTGATGAAAAGGTTGAATTAAATTTGATTCATCTATAACACAAGAGACACAAGATCAGTAGATATGTCCTCCTTCACTTTTTAGTGATTTGGCTTGGTCTTGTCCTTGAATGTTATATGGAAAAGGGTTTGGTCTAGTTTGTGTTCTAGTTGTTATTGTTCTCCTTTTTCATACTTAACAGGAACTAGCATTAGAAAACCCCTTGAATCCTTTAGTAGAGGCCTTAGTTCACACTCAGTGCAATCAACTTGTAGTAGATCACAAGCATCATCGACATGTTGTAAGTCGAGTGCATTGTTGATGCACAATCTCTTCCTGAGTTTCCCCCTCCTATGCAGCCACCACCTGATCTTGCCCCTCCTTCTGAACCTTAGCCTCCTTCCTAGCTTGAGCTTCTCCCATGCCCAACCCCTGGCCCTCCTTAGTTGGACCTAGATGAATGTCACCCAAAAATGGTGTAAGTAGTCTTAGGTCCTTCTACTGAGAATCCTATCCTCCCTTCTATTTTTGACATGCCACCCTTTTTGAAACCTTAGACCTTCCCAATGTCAGCATCATTTCTAGTGCCACCCTCACTAGTCTCATTCCATTCCAGCGCACCCACCATGTAATCTTTCCTGATATCCTCTAACCTACTACCATAGACATTGGCATACCCCATCCACAATCCAAACACAAGCCTAAGAATTATGCTACACCTCCATTTTGTAAGAAAAAATGTATGCCATAATCCCCTCCATTTCTAATCCCTTCTTCATCATTTCTTCTAGTCATGGAGAATGTTCCTCCACCTGTGACTCTTAGTGCTCGTGTTTCTATTAACAAAACTGATGAGCCATGTTTGGTGCAGTATTCTAAGATTGACTCAAATTAATCCTCCTCTACATAGCAAATCTTTGAGTTGATTATGGATATTCCCTCATTGTCCATGATTTTCACACATTTGTTGACAATTGCCTCTGTGAATCCTCAAGAGGATCTTTCTATTTTTGTTGATCCTCTACATTTGGTTTAAGGGGACTCTCCTTGTACTGATCTCAATGTGGCCTCCTTATGATAGTCAAGATTGGGACATGGATGATCTAAAGATGCTTGACCTATGAGAGTTGTACCTTCATGTCATATGTTTATATATGTTTGCATGTTTGCTTGTCATGTTTTCCCCCATAAAAATATGTATTATATGTTTATTAGTTCTGTGTGGAGGACCCACGATGCTCTTATAGACACGTGGATATAGGAGGACCGAAAAATGCTGTGACATTCTTCTATCTATTTCTACCTTCTTCTATGTGTTGTCCACTTGATTATTTCGACATTTTGGGGATGATGCAAAGCATTGGAAATTCTATATTCCTTCCATGTTGACCCAAAGATTTTATTTTCTTTTGTTTTCTTGTGACATTCTTCCTTTGTTCTCATAGTTCTATGTGCTTTGAGGATGATGATGATTCTCTTAGTTGTCCCTTGATGATTCCTTTCTTATAAATGCATACTAACCCCAAAGCACGTAGATCCCTTTGTATTCTTGGTGAAGTTTCTTGTTTTATGTGACATGTGTTTATGTTTCTGGTGTCATACTATGCTTACATAAGATTTTGTGTGTCATGCTTGTAGCATCACTTTGATTGCCTCTCCTTAGGGTACCTTCTTTTTCTTGATGCAATTTTGGGAACATATCTTCCCATGTAGATATGTTTCCTAAAGTTCTCTTCCCCTTATTCTATCTTAAAATCAATTGCATACTATTGCTTTATGCAATTATTTTTAAGTGGGGGCATACTTTTATACTTTTCACTTTCACACACATCACATTGATGGTGTGCTCCCTAAAGCATTCACTCTTTGCAATGTTAGTAGCTTGTGGTCCTAAGCAAATGCACTTGCTTAGAATAACCACCTTTATCAAAATTACCTAGCCATGCTAGTCCTTGTAATTCTTGATATTGTTTAACATGTGAGCCACCTAGTGACACAATGCTAGTTAGTAGTGCTCCATTATTATACTTTTTGGTGCCCTTTGTGAGTTAGCTAACAACATAGTTTGTTAGCCCTTGTGACCCATAAGAGTTTGGTATGGTTCCTAGATCTCGCAGTGTGCTAGCCCTAGAACCATAATTAGCATCCTTCTAACTCTCATTGCATGCTAGAAATACACCTTTTGTATTACTTTTTCTTTGATTTCTTGTGTTTATTGTGTTAGATTGTTATAGATTTTGATAGAATGTGCATTAGATTATATGATTTGCTAACATTGATGTTTAGGCAAATCATATCTGATCTAATTTTTTTGTATAGATTTTATATATGTGTTTTGACATTGCCTCTTGTGTAGTTTTTATTGTCTAATACTATGGTTTTATAGGTTCTAAAATTAGGGGCTTCACTCTCTGTTAGAAGAACTCTCTACAAGCTCTAAAGTATCATTTTTGAGGTAATATTTATGATTTTATTTGCTTTTGTACTTTAGTGTAGCATATCACATACGGTCATAAGCCCTCTAAAGTGGGGGCTAAATGTAATGTCAGAAATTGCATACCCTTACAATTTCATGCTACGTTTTGAACTCATTTCGGTGTCTACTCCCCTAGTATATTTTTAGGTTCACTTTAGCCTTGCCTTAGCCTTTTTTCTAACCCACACATGTGTGTTTGTGTTTTGTTTGGACCTTTGTGTTTATTTTTGGTTTCAAGTTCTCAAACCTAGGGTTTGAAAAACATTGATTTTCATTAGATTTGGCCTTATTGACTCTCTAAATTTGCACCATAGGCATGTTGTGAAGGGTATTTTTTGCACGAATTGGCTATTATCAGGGTAATAATTTTCTTCTCCTCCTAAAAATCTTCACAACACGTTTTTATTGGCCTCTTGTATTGAAAATTTGGTGAAAAACTACACATTTTTGCTATTTTTGCCCTAGGGTTTGGCCTAGTTTGCACTCCAAGTGTGTTGTGACAAATTTTATGGATTAAGGTGACTGATATAATTGATTTTATTTTCTGCACCTCCTAAAATTCATTACAACACACCTTTTGCTAGGTCTTGGAGTTGAAAAACCGTGAAAACTAGCCTATTTTTTCTATATTTTCACTAGGGTTTGACCTTAAGTGGCACTAAAAGCGCATTGTGATAGACATATTATCATTAAGTCGATGTTATTACTGATATAATTTTCTATCCATAATCATTTTCCTCACAACACCCTTTGTCATGCATATTTTGATATATTTTCACTATATTTTGACTTGTCATCATCTTAGATTCGCATCAAGAGTGTGTTGTGAAGGATATTATTGTTTTTTTGGACTGATATCAGACATATAATGTGTTTTCCCTAATCAAAACCCTTACAACACCCTTTGTTTCATTCATTTACATTGAAAAAGTACAAAAAACCAAGCATTTACAACATATCCTACGTCTAAAATTTGTGCATATTGATGCATGAGTCTAATAACTCACTGCCCTAAGAGAAATATTGCTTTAAGAAGAAGCATAAGACACATGGGATCTAGTGCTCTTGAATAAGTTGGTACATTGAACACCTTCTTTACAAAAGGAGAGACTCAAATGTTACAAGATGTTACCCCTGTTACAAGTACAATGGAAGAACAAACTTTTCATGATGTTGATGATACTATTGAGGCAACAAGATATGTATCTAATGAGAAAATAGAAAAATTGGATAAAGAGCTAGCCCAATTTCAATCATTTATGGAAAATGAGAGAATAGCTGAAAAAGTCATTCCTACAATTCATAACATAAGAGAATTGATAAAAGAAGGACAAGATGGTGTTAATGCAATTCGTGGTCTAGTACATATTGTACAAACTAACATTATGCCAGTGACCGAATGTGTACAAGTGATAAATAACACTTTATCGCCATCTCATACTCAAGTATTATTACCTATACTGACTACGGGAATATCTACCTTTACATCAATGATCTTAACAATTGATGTGAATGCTTGTAGTAATGCTACCACTGGTATTAGAGTATCTAATGACACTAATTACAAAGCTATTGGATTTAATTATCATAATTTGGTTTCTAAGGAGACCTCCTCTATGCATAACTATTCTCAACTACCTATCTATTCCACTCATTTCCAGCCACCTATTACCTACTCGCAACCATCTTCCACCTACCATTTTGTCCAACCACCATTGACATATTCTCAGCCTCCTCCTATCATATCTCAAGCTCATTCACCTCCTCACTTTGGTTCCAACTCTTTGCAACAAACTACATCCCCTAATGATGCCATCCTAAACCAACTTTTGCAGGGCATGACTGCTTTACAACAAAAGGTAACAAACTTGACAAATTCTTTGCAACCTAGTCTACCAACATACCATGCTTGTAATCCCCTTTCCTATTCAATCTTGAGGACTCCTATGCCTGAGAGGTTTGAAACTCCCCGCTTTGAAAAATATGGTGGAAAAGGAGATCCTAATATTCATGTGGTAGCATTCATAGCTATGTGTAGCGATTTCTATTTTGAAGAGGATTTGTTGGCAAAATGTTTCCCTCGATCTCTCAAAGATACTGCTTTAGAATACTTTTGCTCTTTGCCTCCGAATTCAACACTCCTTTTTGCAGTTGATTGATTAATTTTTACAACATTTTCAAGCAAATATTGGACCTCAAGTCACTCTTATTGACTTGGTTCAATGCAAACAATGTTCGAAAGAGAAGTTGACTGAATTCATTAGTCAATATCAAGGACTTTATGCATAGATTCAATATCAAATGAAAGATGATGATGTTTAGAAGATATTTATTATAAATCTACAACCTAATATTAAATCTACAACCTAATATTCATGATAAGATCCTCTTGATGAAGTATAACTCCTTTCAACATTTATGCACCACCCTTCGTGATTATCAACTTTCGTCTAGTCAGTATGAAAACCAAAACTCATCGGCTCAAGTTGGTCAATCCATGGGTGGATCATCACAAAACAACTTTAAGAGGAACAATAATAACAGGAGCTTCATCAAGGTTAATGGATGAAATATAAACAACTTTTTGAATGTTTCAGCTATCAATAATCCAAAGAAAGCATCATATCAACCAAGAAAATTTACTTTGATATCTGAGTCCTATCATTCCATCATGAACCAAGCTATGAGTAATAACATTTTGAACCTTCCCCCAACCAAGCCTGTTGATCCTAGTAAACAAGGACCTTACTTCTATGCTAATGTCTTTTACCATTATCATCAGATGCAAGGACATGACACTGAATGATGCATGCATCTTAAACATGAGATACATGACCTTATTGATTCAAATGTCATCTAGGTATTAGGCATGAATGATAATGGAAATAAGTCAGTTGCTCCACCAAATCAGAACCTACAAATCTTCACTAATCCTTTCCGCAAGCATATTGAAAACAATATGTTGGAACAGGGCTTAGTGGAAGTAGACGAGGATGATTACTTGGACTATGATAACATCATAGGAATGATTGAAGTGGATAAGAAACAAGTCGACAATCCACCTTGTCCACGAAGAAATGGAATTTATGCTAAGGTTCCTCCTCCATTATCCTTATATGGATCAGGCAATAATCAAAATGCATTAGAAAAGAAAGAAAAATGACCAATATAGATGAGTAAGATGGTACAAGATGATTCTCGTTACCATGCTAGAAAGATTTAACAACGAAAACTTGATAAAAATTATAAAAGAGTTAAACAGCTATCAGCAGTTAGAGAAAATAGTGGTTCCCCTCCTCATAAGAAACAAAAAGTTATATTTACACAAGGATTTGAGAAACAAGCATCATATGATAATAAACAAAACTCTCATAAGAACCACTCAAAATTTGCACTCAACATGATCAAATACCTCTCCAAGAGGTTTGCAAGTTCCAAAATCTGATACAAAGATCCTATAGGTAAGTATCTCTAACCCTTTATCTCTCTCATGGTGTACTTCCCCTGTGATGTATTATGTGTTGTTTAGGACTCCAGGGATGACTCCTGATTCTCTTGTAAGATCTGGGATACTAGGAGATTGCCTCTGTTGTGACCTTCTTCTATTTGTATCATCGTTCTTCTATATTGCCTCTCTCTCTGATTTACTCATTGTGTGTTGTGTCTTACGGACATAGTGTTGCAGTTGGTGACTTGGGGGCATCCTCCTATGTGACTGTCCCTAAGACACTTGTTTCTCCTCTCTTATTTATTGTTTCCCTTCCTCTAGTGTTTCTATCTACAGGCGGATGACAAAAAACATTTATATTGATACCAACCTAGTGTCCCTTTCGAGAGCAATCAAAAAATGGACTTAGTTTCTAATATGATGATGGGGTTGTAATATTTTATCCAATGCTTGGCTAGTAGAAGTGCCCCATGCTTTCTGTGTAGTGATTTTGATGGTATGCTATCTCATTTACAAACCTTAACAATACTACTACTCTGTGCACCTTTTTTTGTCTTTGAATCTAGCCTTGGTGGTACTCGATTCAGAGACTTCATGATATAGCCTCACGGTTATCCTCAAACTCTAGATTCATAGTATAACCTTGGCTCTTTGTATGGTTAATCATATGCATTGATGTTGTTGTTTATCATGATTTTGTAGACACTAACATGTTTCTTGCATGGATGTGTTTGTGGGAACATTTGGTGATCGTGAAGTACATGTCACCTCTGGGGGGCATGGGCTTTGCAAGAGCTTGTGTTCCCTTGTGTGTTTTCTTCCTACCTTAATATGCTTAATATCGATACCTGATATCAACCACCTTAAGGTGGGGGTATATATAAGGTAAGCTATCTGTTGTAGATGTTACCTATGTGCTTGTCCTTAGATGTAGTTTAAAGACTATCTGGGTGAGTTCTTCCTACATCCTAAGTTTGTTTGCAATTAATCAATCATGTAATCCCTCTTTAGAGGTAGGATATTGCGTATATCCTTTTTATCTTAAGCCCTCTGCAGAGGTGGGGATGGTGTATTTATCAGAGTAGATTGCATCATCCTGTCATTTTTAAAAGTCCTCTATGGAGGTGGGGAGCAGTTTTGTGACTAACTCAATCCTTAAGCATGTCTTCGACGATTATTGTGGCGAAGCGCAATCGTAAGTGTGTGCCTGTAATGTGCCTGAGATGGTGTTGAGCCTAAAAATAGAAACACTCCATCGCTTTGTCTACCGTGTCTTTAAGTGTGTGTGTTTGGCGTGCTTTCTTTATTTGGCGTGTTTGTTGCCCCATATGCAGTCTAAAGACTAGCTCAATGAGTGATTCCTACATTCTGGGAGGTTTTGTGTGTCTTGCGTGTGTGTTGCCCCATATATGCTGTTTAAAGACTAGCGCGATGAGTGCTTCCTACATTATGGGAGGTTTGTTTACTTTCTAGTACTTGCATCTACATTACATATATATGAGAAAAAGAAAAGAAAATAAATCATGGTTGTCTTCCATGCATTAATGTGTCTTCTATGCATTACTGTCTTCTTCGTGTTATGCGTGATTGTAACTATCTTCTCCGTGTTTTACGTGTCTGTTACTGTCTCCTATGTGATTGGCGTGTCTTATCCATGCTTGGCGTGTTTGCTGTGTTTGTGACCTTACTTTAATGCATGTATTGGCCTTGCGTTTATACATACATTAAAGTGGGGGCTAAATGTAACATCAAAAAATGTCCCCTTGGGGGCTTTTCCCTCATAAGGTTTAGCTCTCGAGTCTTTAGTGTGCATTTAGGATAGTTTAGATCATAATTTGACATCCCAATGGAATAAGCCCTAGGTAACATGACAAATGGGACCTAGGGGGACCCCTTGAGCTTGACCCAACCTAAAATAATGGGGGAGTGATGCAGAGCATCCAACACTAACAAAACCCTAACATACAATTATCAATGTATGTCTATGCATTTCCAAATATGCACACAAACTTTAATTTATAAATTCCCCTTTTTGTTTGCCATTGGCAAAACATCCTCCATCGGCTTCACAAAATACCTAAACCCGGTCACTGTAGCACTCGCACATACAAATGCTTACCTGTCGAATCCGCGGTCCCTTTGTATATGTCGCTTCCTTTACATAGAACATACAAACTTGTAACCGGCTCTTCCGGTACCCTTACCTCCTACCGCCGGTGGTGCATTGTATCTGCAAACAAAAGAACCTTCCAACATACATTCGGGCTATTGCCCTAACCATTCACCTTTTGCATCAACCTGATGCATCTATTTCATTGTATCTTTACCGCATACAAATCAAAATATACATTTGCCGAATATTCCTTCGGAGATGCCTTCAGCGTATGTTTGACCCACTGACTGCCTTTGTATATTTTTTATGTACATGTCGGATGTATATTTAACACATACAATCCACCCGATACAATTGACGGATACACAGGAATTGTATCCAACATACAAAAGATGGATACTCACAAGTTGCATAGCCTGATATACATTTGCAGTATATACAAAAATTGTATATTCAAACTTGTATCTCCTTAACATATATTTTCAAATGTATCTTTGACCAACCCTTGACTTCTTTGTATGCCGATAGGGATCTTGACCTTTCTCTCTCCTATGCATATGTGATAGACTTGTATATCCTCCTATATGTTTCAACATACAACAATGATGAAACAAAAGTGATATACCCACGATATATGAAAGTGATATACACACAGATTGTATATCTCGCATACAAAAGCGATATATACACAATTTGTATATTTTTTAAAACTTCACGGATTTTCACAGTTTGATCCACGCAATCTCCAGTGATGGCCCGATCTGTTTCCTGGGCGGCTTCTCAAACTCTTTCAACCTACATGACCTAGCACATACCCATGCTAGGGTTCTCAACACCTCTAACCTGTGATCCTGCAAACATGCATGCGAACAGAAACAGAAAACACACAAATAAAACCTAAACTATTGTACATGACCATTCCTCCGATTCGTAGAATCAATCGGGGGAATGGATAATCAAATCCATCCAGCCTCAATGCAGGAAATCAATTACATAGTGAATTCAAATGCAATAGGATCTTATTGGCTTTCAAAAGATGCGATTACAGTACTCTATTTTCCAACAGCACAATTCAACTGATTGATTTCAGCTACTACAAAACCTAGATGCCTTCATCCATCAAATCCCAAGGTATTTATCTAGTTACCACTAGTAGTATAGACTTGGATTCCCAATGGCTGGGAAATCTCTCCAAATGGCTGGGAGATACAATTGTCTTAACGACTAACAAACTTCCTACCAAACTATCTAAAAATAGCATAAGTTGGTCATATAGACCTTATTACATTTAATGTCCAATTAGGACCTTATTGAAAACATAAAACTAAGCATAAAACAACTAAATGCCTCACGGAGGCCACTATGGGTTAGGTGCACCTGCACCATACTCCCCAACAGAAAAAGAACTCATGTCCCATGAGTTAGGGTGTGGAATAATTCCACCTTTACTCTTTGTCATCTCAGTGTACTGACCTGTTCCAGTTTTATACTCTGTTGTCCCTTGGTTGTTCCAAGATTTCTGAATTGTAACTTGTTGGCTTGCAAGTAAACTCTCATGCCTGTCAATGTAGGCTCTGTTCATACATACCATGTGTTTCCCAGTTTGTCTTACCAGCACATCTGTCTGAATACTTGATTGAATAACCTTAGGAATTACTTCTTGAACTTCTGCAATGTTCAAAGTTGTCTTCCTTTCAACTTTTATAGGACAAACAATAGTCCCAACTACAATCACATCCTTGTCTTGCCAATCAATTTATGGCTGCTCATAAACCTACTGTTTGGTCTGTGGCTGACCTTTGTCAGTCAAAACTGAACCTTTCTTCAAACTATTGTCCTTAACAACTTCTTTCCCTATAGTATCCTCAACTGCCTTTATGCCCGCCACTGTAGGCATCTTCACAAACTCCTTCTCTCCTACTAAAATGATTTTTGCTGCCTTTTGTGCTGCAGCTTCTTCCTGTAATGGTATCAACACAATAGTTTTCCCATCTTTCTTGATGGTGTAGGTATTTGCATACCCATCATACAATACTCTCCTATCAAATTGCCATGGCCTACCCAACAAGAGGTGACAACATTCCATGGGCAATATGTCACACAAAACTCTATCATGATAATCCCCAATTTGAAAATCAACATATGCCTATTCATATACCAAAAGCGATTGACTATCACTCACCCAAGATGCTTTGTAAGGGTTTTGATGTGGAATCCTTTCTAAATTTAGTTTATCCACCATTTCCTGAGATACCATATTATCTGTTGAGCTAGAATCAATTACAACCTTACATATTTTACCTTTGCTCATGCATGTGGTCTTGAAAAGAGCTCTTCTTTGCATCATATCCTTTGATGTCTTCAAGATTGTCCTTCTTAACATCAATGCTTCTCCCTCCTTCGGATACCCATAATTATCAGGAGTCTCCTTCACACTTTGCTGAGTGTTTGAGCTGCTTGCACTTTGTTTATCAGCTTCATGGATCAGATTTGCCCTCTTTTCTCCTCCTGAACTTGTTGCTTTAGTTGGACATTTGAAAAATGAATGCCCATATTCACCACAAGTGTAACACTTACCAGAAAATGTAGTAGAACCTCTACCACCTCCAAATCTGCCTCTGGTACCTTTCCATCCACCTTTGAAATCAGACTGCTCTTGTCCTTTACCAATGTCTTCTTGACTCCCATTACCTTGTCTTGTTGTAGGAGCTGATCCTCTTCCCCTCATATTGCTGCCTCTTCCTCTCATGGACTTATCCTGCCTTCTTTTCATCTTTTCCTCAATCCTGATTGCCATTTGATAACAATCTTCTACACTCCTAGGGTTAGCCAAAACTAACTCATCTTATATGTTCATTCTCAAACCAGCTAAATATCTAGCAACTTTTTCAACCTCATTCTCATGATGAGTAGATCTCATACTCAATTTATAAAACTCCTCAGTATACGCCTTCACATCCATTTCCTTTTGCCTTAAAAATTGTAGCTTCTTGAGCATTTGAATTTCATAATCCTTAGGCAAGAATTTACCTTTGATCCTTGCTACCATCTTATCCCATGAATAAATTTTTGACTTACCTTGCTTTCTCCTCTTGGATTGTACATAATCCCACCATACCAAAGCATGACCTCCCAACTTGGTCTTTGCAATCTTTACCTTTTGCTCCTCAAGAACATCCTCACATTTGAAATGATTGTCTAATGCAGCAATCCAATCAAGTAACTCATCTTCATCCAAACTTCCATTATACTTTGAAACATCAACCTTTACCTTAGGTTTCTCACTATGCACTGCCTTTAACAGTTTTGCAAATCTCTGATCTTCAACACTCAGATCTTCAGCTACCTCTTCATACTCTTCAACATCATCTTCATCTTCTTCTGATTCACTGTCTTCTACTTCCCTCTTTTTGTTCTTCTCCAAGGCTACAAGCTTGGCTTGAAGTGCTTCAGCAAGCTCCTTCATCTTTTTCATCTCTCTGACATGTTTTTCCTTCATCTCCTGCAACTCCCTTGTAGTACCATTACCTTTAGGAGGCATCTTGTCAACCTCTCAATCCTCTACTTCTACCTTCTCAGTGACAGAATCAACACACAAATAGCCCAGTCCTTTTGCTGAGCTCTGATACCACTATGATGTAGAGCATCCAACACTAACAAAACCCTAACATACAATTATCAATGTATGTCTATGCATTTCCAAATATGCACACAAACTTTAATTTATAAAGTCCCCTTTTTGTTTGCCATCGACAAAACATCCTCCATCGTCTTCACAAAATACCTAAACCCGGTCATTGTAGCACTCGCACATACAAATGCTTACCTGCCGAATCCGCGGTCCCTTTATATCTGATGCTTCCTTTACATAGAACATACAAACTCACAACCGGCTCTTTTGGTACCCTTACCTCCTACCACCGGTGGTGTATTGTACCTGCAGACAAAAGAACCTTCCAACATACATTCAGGCTACTGCCCTAACCAGTCACCTTTTGCATCAACCCGATGCATCTATTTCGTTGTATCTTTACCGCATACAAATCAAAATATACATTCACCGAATATTCCTTTGGAGATGCCTTCGATGTATGTTTGACCCACTGACTGCCTTTGTATATTTTTGATGTACATGTCTGATGTACATTTAACACATACAATCCGCCCGATACAATTGACGGATACACAGAAATTGTATCTAACATACAAAAGATGGATACTCACAAGTTGCATAACCTGATATACATTTGCAGTATATACAAAAATTGTATATTCAAACTTGTATCTCCTTAACATACATTTTCAAATGTATCTTTAACCAACCCTTGACTTCTTTGTATGCTGATAGGGATCTTGACCTTTCTCTCTCCTATGCATATGTGATAGACTTGTATATCCTCCTGTATGTTTCAACATACAACAACGATGAAACAATAGTGATATACCCATGATATACAAAAGTGATATACACACAGATTGTATATCTCGCATACAAAAGTGATATATACACAATTTGTATATTTTTTAGAACTTAACAGATTTTCATAGTTTGATCCACTCAATCTCCAGCGATGGCCCAATCCGTTTCCTGGGCGGCTTCTCAAACTCTTTCGACCTGCATGACCTAGCACATACCCATGCTAGGGTTCTCAACACCTCTGACCTGCAATCCTGCAAACATGCATGCGAACAGAAATAGAAAACACACAACTAAAACCTAAACTATTGTACATGACCATTCCTCCGATTCACAAAATCAATCGGGGGAATGGATAATCAAATCCATCCGGCCTCAATGTAGGAAATCAATTACACAATGAATTCAAATGCGACAAGATCTTATTAGCTTTCAAAAGATGCGATTACAATACTCTGTTTTCCAACAGCACAATTCAACTGATTGATTTCAGCTACTACAAAACCTAGATGCCTTCGTCCATCAAATCCCAGGGTATTTATCTAGTTACCATTGGTAGTACAGACTTGGATTCCCAGTGGCTGGGAAATCTCTCCAAACGGCTAGGAGATACAACTGTCTTAACGACTAATAAACTTCCTACCAAACTATCTAAAAATAGCATAAGTTGGTCAAATAGACCTTATTACATTTAATGTCCAATTAGGACCTTATTGAAAACATAAAACTAAGCATAAAATAACTAAATGCCTCACGGAGGCCACTGTGGGTTAGGTGCACCTACACCAGGGAGGACTTAAGTACTTGTGCCCTAGTCCTACTCTATTTTGGGGCATTCCCAATTTTTAGGTGTCGATTTGTGACCGTTATTTGGGTCCTACGCTGACACGGTAAGTTTGAATTATGAAAATCTTGGTGGAAGTGTTTATAGTTGCATATAAAAGCATGTTTAGGCATTCATTTGTAAACTAGAGCATTACTAGAAGATTATTGTGAACTTTAGGCATTCTCAAGGTGATTCAAGGCTTTCATTGTGTTGCAAGAGTAGATTTGTGTAGTTTATGTGTTTGTGTTTGTAGATTTGAGCATCCATTTCATCATGGAATGAAGAGCATCTTCCTCCCATGAGATCTTCACTACAAGGTGACATTATATTGTGTTTGTGATCATTATTTCATTTAGTTTTTGCCTCTGCCTCCCTAGGCATGCAATCTCTATCTGACAAAGGTGTTTGGAGACTTAAGTGTCCTCCGAGACTTGAGTAAGGCAAGCCTCTAAACACCACAACCACCTCCCTAAGTTTTATGATTGCAAGTTACAGGTGTAGGAGATGGATAAAGTGAAGTTGCAAGAAGACATCTTGGAGTGTTAGAATTATAGAACAGGAAGAAAATCTACCCCCTGGACTTGGGTGCCCGTTCATTAGTCCTCCAAATTCCATGACGGGAAAATCTTTGGAACAATAAGAAAGAGTTGCAGACTGAGTTCTCAGATACAGACAAAAATATAGGCTTTGGACTTGGGCGCCCACTCCTGTCTCCTTGACTTTTCCACCGTACGACCCTGAAAATAGGTACTCTGTGATTTGTCATTTTACTTCTCTCTACAAGAGCTTTTTCTATAATTCATCTGTTTATTGTCATATTTACAAAATTAGGGTTTTAATGGTCAATTGAGGATAGGAGAAGGAAAATTGATAATTAAACACCCTAATCCAAGCTTCACTACATTTGTAAGTGACCAAGGACTTGTTAGTGCTCTACCACTTGATCCAAAGGTCCTTAAATGTGTTAGGTGAAAGGAGGATTTAAACACTAAACAAAACAAATCCAATTTTCCCTTAAATAAAAGCTATGCATGAAAATAGTCACATCAAGGACCAAGGCTATACTATGGGTTCATAACTAAGTATAATTGTTGGGCTATACTGCAGGTACCTTAGAACTAAGTGTAACAATAAGGTGAGATACTAATCAAAGTGGACATGAGTAGATTGAGTGGATTGTAAAATGTTAGTCACAAGAAATGACATATGACGATACATTACACGGAGTGATTCTACTAGTCAAGTGTCAGATATAGATCAGCCCCATCGTCATGTATGGACTAGGTCCATTTTTTCTTACTCGCTGAAGGGACACATGGCCCGTATCAATATTTTTTTATTTTTGTCATCTGCCAACTAGGTAGAATCACTAGAAGAAGGTAAACAATAAAATGAGAGAGGAGAACAAGCACATTAGGAACACCATGTAGGAGGATGCCCCCAAGTTATCAACCACAACACTACCTCTAAGGAATGACGCACAACAATAAAATAGAGAGGCAAGATAGAAGAATGATGAAACAAATAGAAGAATGGTCACAATAGAGGTGGTCTCCTGGTATCCTTAACCTTACAAGAGTATCAAGGGTCATCCAAGGAGGCCTAAACAACACATAACACATCACGGGGGAACACAACACACACATATATATAGATATATATTTGTATTTTATCTAAGAGGAATCTAAACTTGTGAACATCTTAGAAAGATACTCCATCAAATTTTGTAAAAAAGTGTGAGTAATTTGTACCTGATTGATTCTTATTTCCAGGATGATCATGCAGTGCTTGATTCTCAAATCCTTGTATATTTGAAAACTTTTGTTACTTGTGAGGCAAGGAATCATTGGTATTTCCCATTGATGATAACCACCTTGTTCTTTTCTGATCCTTTGATTTCTTATTAAGCTTTTCATGATGGAATGGGGTGTTTTCCACCATGGAAACCTTTCCTTGTATCATAATATCTTGTTGCGATTGTTCAATTTGTAAATCTGGTGCATCTTGGTTAACTCGTGATCCTTAAAGGGATAACGACAGAGGAACCTCAGTATAGATACCTTTTCCTCATAGACAAGGTGAGTTTTCAATTTTCTCCTTATCCACTTCTATCATACTAACTATTTCATCATAATCCAGATAGTCATCTTCTTGCTCAATTGTGTTTTATTCTACCATATTATTGTCACTATGCTTAGGAAATGGATTAGTAAAGATCTATAAATTATGATTTAGAGGGGCCACCGACTTATTTACCTATATTACATGTTGGTGTGAATAGGGTTATCACCTAACTAGTTTACCCTTGTGTGGATAATTCATATTATTTAACTATTTATTAGTTAAATAATATTCACACATCACACATAATTCACATGTTAAGTTGGCTTAGCGAGTCTTCTAGATCTCACTAGTTGTTTCTAGTTATTGATAGTTGTAGTGAGTTGTCTTATCCTGCAAATGTACTCTAGTTGGCATCATATCCTCTAGTTGTCACATGCAATAGGAATGTGACACTTGTCACTTGACTACAACTCCTTGGTTGTCATCCTTGTCTTTATAAGCAAGGCTATCTCTCATTGTATTTCATACAGTTTCATACACTTTGTTGTATAGAATCTATTGCTCCATTGTTTTAGAATATTCTTCTTTATTATATTTGTGTGGAAGGTTGTCTTGATTATAGGGATCCTGGTGTTAGGAATTGCATGCAGAAGATATCAATTAAATGAAAATACATAGAAATAAGAACAATGAGAGACAAGTTTTAATGTGGTTCACCCAAACTCAGGCTACATCCACCAATAGAGAGTCCAATATTATTATCCAGCAAATCAAACTAATTACAACTAGCAATCCTTGCAACTCAATACCGCTGCAAAAAGCTACAATATAATATCCACAAAAACC
The DNA here is from genome assembly GCA_027924645.1 of Cunninghamia lanceolata. NCBI lineage: Eukaryota > Viridiplantae > Streptophyta > Pinopsida > Cupressales > Cupressaceae > Cunninghamia > Cunninghamia lanceolata. The sequence goes on from BSBN01001480.1 coordinate 825,434, forward strand.
CTAATCCTTAGCTATTTTTATCAAGACTTATGTTAGTTACAAAATAGGGTTTTTTATGTTAGCCAATAGAAAAATAACTTCCGATGTCTTTTATAAAATAATAAAAGTTATTTGAGGTTTTGGAGGTGCTACCCCTCGACCCCATCTTGGGGGCGTTGCCCCCAAACCCCTGTTAAATAATTTGGGGGGAAACTACGATGATACAAGTGGGGAAAATTTAACCTCTGAGTCTGATTACGCTCCATATAACAATAATCTTCCACTTGGAGACTGATCTAACTTGACATCATATCATATCCCACTTGGAGACTGATCGCAACATTGCTGACCCTATAGCTCCCACTGGAAATAAACACCTTGGACCCTACTATTCTAATTTTATTGTTTTCAGTCTTGAAGACCAACTGAAGCTGAAGAGGAGCTCAGCTTCTCCCTTTTCACTGTGTATGTAAACATATCCGCTAGATTTTCATCTGTATGTATCTTTTCTAGCCATAATTGTCCATCATCCAACATCAACTGGATGAAGTGATACCTTAGCTATGTGTTTGGTCTTTAAATGTAAGGCAAAATTCTTTGCAAGATGTATGGCACTCTGGCTGAGTAAACAAATAACTACTAGCCAGTTGTTTTCTCAATTCTTCAATGAAAGATTGCATCCATATCATCTCCTTGCTAGCCTCTGTTGTAGCTACATACTCTACCTCTGTGGTGGATAAAGCAACCACCTTTTGCAACCATGAGATCCAACTCACTGTTGTTTTACCTATAGTAAAGACATAACCTATAGTACTCCACTTAGTATCAATATCCCCTACCAAATCTGAGTCTACATAACTTGCTAAATTAGTATTAGAGCTCCTAAAACATAAGTGTTTATTGGATGTACCTCTCAAATATTTGAGAATCCATTTTACCACATTCCAATGCTCCAATTTGAGATTACTGATATCCCTGCTTATGACTCCTACAACATGTACAATATCTGGTCTCGTGCATACCATGGCATACATTAGGCTTCCTACAACTGAAGCATATGGTACCTTGGACATTTTGTCTTCCTCCTCTTGTGTCTTTAGACACATCTCCTTAGTCAATTTCAGATGACTAGGCAAAGGTGTGCTGACAGCTTTTGCATTCTCCATATGGAATCTCTACAACACCTTTTTAACATAATCAGCTTGAGATAGAGTCAATTTTTTGACCTTCCTATCTCTACAAATTTTCATACCAAGGATTTGTTTTGCTGGCCCTTAATCCTTCATAGAAAATGATTGTGCTAACTGTTGTTTTAACTCTCTTATGTGATCCATGTTAGATAGTGTTACAAGCATGTCATCAACATATAAACATAAAATTGTTGATAACTGAGAGGGGGGGTGAATCAGTTATCTTAATTATTTCAGCTTTCTGAATTTCCTTATCAATTAGTATAGCATTAAATTAACTAAGCAAACATAACCATGAAATGGAAATAACATCAATACACATGACATAATGATTTGACATGGAAAACCCTATTAAGGGAAAAACCATGGGGTGATTAACCCAAGATTGTATTCTCTGTTAGAAGAATAAGATAGTACGAAATGGCACTTGCCAATTAGGGCTCATTGCCCGACCACACTGCTCACAAGAGGCTCACTGCCTACAATAGTTTATACAAGGAAACTAGATACTTGAACTGATGAGAAGCATCCATATATGCTGAGGTTCAGTTCTGATTAAACCCAATATACTGATCTGCTGCACTTCATTCTTACTCTCTTAGGTGCTGCTATCCTGTTACATTCTGGACCTGTCTTACTACCTTCACACTGCTCTTCTACTTTTCTTCGCACCACACAATACACAACACACATCCTTCAAATCTAAATCCATCTGGTATATATATCCGTAAAAAGGATTTCATCCTCTTTTTAGTCGGCATCCAGAATAGTCAATATTTTCCCAAACTCTAGTCTGTCGGCAGAATCCTTGCTTACCAAGTGATGTGAATCAAGGAGATAATTATAGAAGTCATCTAACATGTTGGCCAATCATGGATGATACTTAAGAACCTTGATCACCATCAATATCTCATCCGGAATAATTCTGATGCTCTGTTGGTCAGTTCTTCCTCTATCTACTCTGCCAAACCGGACCCCAATACTTAGATGCTCATATCTCTTCACCCTTTCATCACCAGAGGCTCAATCCCTGGAATCAATTAGTCAAGGTATTCCTCTTGACTTGCCCAAGTCCGCACTTTACAAAGATACTTCCTCTAAGAGATCTGGACCTGACTGTCAGACCTTGTTGCATGCTCTGTTCTTGCTTACCGGACCAAAGTATTCTTCAATCTGACTTCCGGTAAAGATACACCATGTCCTGCGGATGTGTGGAGTGGTCTTTGTTGCCATCAATGACAACACCAATGAAGCTACATAGTGTCTCTTGCCAACAATCTCCCTCTTTGGCATTGATGGCAACACTTAGTGAAAAATGACTAAGTGTCACACTACACTCCCCCTTGGCTAATGCTCTGTTCTAATGTACATTTTTTTGGAGCTCCCCCTTAGCTAGATTCCACATTTTTCACTGCTCCTCACTCCCCCTTTGACATCAATGACAAAAGGTAGAATCCGCACACCAATAATCCTCAAAAAAATCAACTATACTTAGCTGCATAAGTATAAATACATGATACACTTACATATATTGAAGTATATCTACAAAAGATGTCTTCAACTGGGCAAATTCTATTGCCCAACTCTGCTTCATCCTGTCCAAAATTGAGATGTGACCACTCAACAGGAATGCAAAATCTTCTGCCCTCTTAAGATCTGTCAGATCACTGGTTTAGGCTGTGGTCTGGGCATCAGTTAGGGACTCATGCATGGCCTCTAATTTAGGGATAATCATCCCTCTAAGTTCACCCATCTTGCTTAATATGTTCTTCCTCTCCTTCTCAAGCTTCTTAATCTCATTCATGACTACAATAGTTTGACATTCCTGGTTTATTATGGATATAGTGAGAGGATCAAAATTCTGAGAGAGGATTAACAGTTTATCCTCTTGTTCTTTCACTTTCTTCTCAATATCCTTTGTTGCTTTAGTCCAGGATATACAAAATTTATATACTTCTCCTCCATCCTTAAGAGCATTTTCTAAGCTCTTTACCCTATATCCATATTTCTCCTATTATTGGTTATTAAGCCTTGTAACTCGGAGAATCTCTTATCCAAAAACTCTTTCCAGACCTTCACCTCAGCTAATTTCTCTAAATATTCAAAATGAGTGCTGACAGAACTAACAAGAGACTTGAGATTACCGGATGAAGAAGTTGAGGAATCCTTCTGAAAGGATGGCATGATCTTTTCAAGCACACCAGATGCAATTTCTAGCAGCTCATAGTCTTCCATGTGAGACTTTAGAAGTTTCTCTTTAGCCTTTGCTTGGGCAAATGATGCTATCTTCATTGTTTGAACTAGGGAGAGAGAATCAAAGTCAAATGGTCCTTGAAGTAACTCTGGTTCATCAATCTCCATCATTTCTCTAGTCAAGAAATCTTTGACAATTTCTGCAGTGTCTCTTGCCGGAGACAAAGTTTTCTTTCCTTCTGCACTGTCACTTGTGTTCTTCTCAGCTTGACCTTCTTCTCTTCCCTTCACTTCTTCTTCTTTCTCCTCTATTCTTTCTTCTCCTTTGGATCCGGAGACTGCTGGAGAATCTAGATTTAATTCTCCTTGGACTTCTTCTTCCGGAATAGAGGAATCTAAGTCCTTAGTTTTTTCTTCACTAGTTTCCTTTGCCTCTTCTGCTACTATCTTAATGGATTTTTCTTTGTCATTCATGGTAGAGGTTTCATCATCTAAGTCCTCAATAATGGGAATGCTGAATCTTTTATATGCATTCCAGAGAATCTCTTTTGTCTCTTTTCCTATTTTGTCAGTTTTGCCAAGCATAAGCTAATTCATTCTAGCTTTGCTTCGGAACTTATCCTTGCAATCTTTGAAGATCATATTCATTTTCTTTGGAGTGATTGAAGGAAAGAGCTGAATGGCTATCTGTTCCCAGATCTCAAGATCCTTTGCCCTACCATTATTCTTTCTTATCTCTAATTCCTTCTCTAGGCTTTTGGGAATGAGAGATATGATTTCAATAAAAGCCTTATTATATATATTCAAGTACTTAACTGTGGCTTCCTCCAAGATCTTTCTATCTGCATCATTATATGCATCATAGAATTTTGTTATTGGTTGCAGGTTCCCATCCATAGTAATTGCTTTAACTACATCATTTAAGGATAGAGTGGGCCTTTCAACAAATTCTTCTGTTAGTTCTTCAGTAGAGGGTTCACCGGATGGTTTCCTTTTCTTTTTCATTTTCTTTACTTCCTCATCTGATTCTGTCTCTTCATCATCCTTCTGACTAACATAAGACCTTGTGGCCTTTATTTTAGTTCCTTTCTTTGCTTTACTGGATGATTTTGCTTCTGGTTTAGATGCCTTTGAGCTTTTAGCAGTTGCAGGTGCAGAGCTCTTAGAAGATCTGGTCCAGGAGGGGGCTTTTACTGGAGCACTTTCTTTTTCTGCTTCTTCCTTTTCTTTTTCTTCTCTTTCCATCTTTTCTCTGTGGGCATCAAGTGCCTTTTTGAGATTCCATGCCTCTTGGCAACTTCTTCAACTTCCCTTCTCACTTTCGTCTTGATTTCAGGCTATCTAAGTTCCACATGAACTTTTACACTCAGCTCTTGGAAGGTTCCAAATCTTTCTGCCTTAGGGTCTTTGGGCTGGGTCAACAGATGTTGGATATGCAGCTATACAATTTTCTCATCTACTTCATACCCCATTGGCATGATCCAGACTGTCCTTGGCTCCACTGCCTCCATTAGGCATTGATCAGTGTCAACCATGAAACACACTGTATCTTTGTACTTCTCAACTAATGATTGGGGAATTCTTTCTCTGGTTTGCATCATATTTTGAAAGTTCTTGAAGTAACCCCATAGAGCTGTATTTTTGGCCTTAGCATCCCCAAGCCCATGCAAGTAATCTCTGATTTGAATTGCAACAGGTCTGTCATTCTACCATACCCAACCACTGGATCCAGGCAGCTCATTCATAAAGTAGAAAAAAAAACATAATATCAATCCACCATACTTAAAAGAGTTCTTTTTGTCCTTCTTGATCTTCTGTAAGTTTTCCATTAGTTAGCTTAGAAGGAGTTCACAGAGATCATAATCTGCATTCTTTCTCAACATTTCATAAGCAGTATACATAGCAGTTCCAGATACTGAATTCTCCCTGCTGGAGTGATATATCTTATAGCCAATTATCATAGATGCAAATTTGATATCTAGATCAGTGATATCTTCTATGGTCATTGCTCTCTTATCAAATTTTGATCCAGTGGCCTTAGTCATAGTTTGGTTTTTGATAGATTTGAGAACAAGTAACCCTCCGGAAGAGTGTAAATCAATTACTGCCCTAATTGCATCCTTGGTGATCTTGAATGGTTTATTCAACCATAAGAAGTTATCATGCACTCTACTCAACACATATCGGACCCACTCATCTTCTTCAAGATAGGGGAAATGGATGTACTGACCAAAATGTTTATCCCGGATGGCCTTATACTGAGGTTTTAGTTCAAAAGATTCATCTATTAGTTCCTTGTGGTAGATGTCCATTAGCTTGGATTCACCAAAATTTTCAATGTTTGCGTGAATGTAAACCCTAACATCTTCTACATGTAAAACCCCATGCGGAATGCTAGAAAAAGCCCCTAAGGGATCCACTTCTAGAGATTTGTAAGGATGTTTCTTAAATTTGGGTCAAGGCCTATCAGAAATCTTTACAACATTTGGAGTAGCCATCTTCAAAATATTTACAGAGAGATTTTCAACAACAGAAAATACATTTTATGCTTCTAGGGTTCGTTGAATGAGCTGGATTAATTTGCTGGATGAATCGACTTCAACGGTTGATCTTTTGAGAATTTGAGATAATTTGTTGCAGAGCTCCTTTTCTCTTCTTCTTGAATGTAAATGTGCAAATGATAGACGAATGAGCCTTTTTATTTCTGGGAAAACCCTAATTTCATTTTGCAATAAATGCGCAACTCAAGTTATTCCGGTTGCCTGGTTCTTCTTATTTTGAGAAAGATCTTTTTCTAGATCACTGAGATATACTTAGAGTTATTCTTGATGATTAATAACAAACTATCTTACTTTCCCCAAACACTTGATCTATCCACAGAACAAGATGCCTCAAATTTGAATCATATCGGATTTAACTGTGATAATCCTATTTTATCAGATGACTGTTAAACTAGATCAATCTTGGAAGATTAGACTCTTCAAATCTTCCTGTGGATCTTCCATATCTTTACCAAGATTTCTTTAGATGTTTCTTTGAGAATCCTTTTATTCTGCAACTTCCCATGTGCCAATTTTAGGCACCAATTGACTGGCTAGGGGATTTGTTTTTCTTAGTGATTCCCCCTGAGCTAGAGCTCATCTATTCAATTTCTGGAAGGATTATCAGCACCAATTTCTGGTGTGGATCCATCCCCAACATTCTCTGTGCTTCTCTTTACCCAGATCTTATTCATCTCCCTTTGAATTTCATCCACGTTTTTACTTTTCTCTTTCCTTTGTCTTGGCTATGATTATACTTTTCCAAACCCCTTTTGTCTTGATTCTTACTTCTACAGAATTTGGCAATATGACCAGATCTATTGCAACTGTAGCTGACGATATTTCTTTGCATATTTGACTCATATCCTCTTGATCTACATTGATTAGCCATATGTCCCATTCTATTGCATGCAAAGCATCTACCATTGAATGAATTATTTATTTGTATGTTTCTACACTCATGGGATTTGTGACCATACCTTTTGCAATTGAAGCATTGTCTGGAGAAGGATGTATTAGTCTGATTCATTCTTTTTCTGCATTGATTTACTTTGTGACCAAAGTTGTTGCAGTTGTGGCAGTATCCATTGAAAGAGGGATATCTTTGTGCATTTGGTTGTCTTATTAGAGGTTTTCTAGGCCTATTTCTTGGATGTTCTGATCTTGAGTTCTTTTGACCGGATCCGGAGCTTTCACCTTTTTCATACCCCAAGCCTTGCTTGTCATCCAGCCTCTTTTGGCTTTGAAGAAGAACTTCAAGTTGAGTAGAGCTTATCTTGAATTTTTCTTTGTATTCATTTGTTGTTTGAAGATCCCTTTTAAGAGTGTTAATCTAATTCTCAAGTTGTTCTTCATTATCTCTAGCTTCTTCAAGATCAGATTCTAGATGCTTGATTATTCTATCCATTTTGTGGCAGTCTTCTGACTTCTCCTTAAGAGATTGTCTTAGATCATCTTCAGTTTTTCTTTTCTCTTCAATTTCTTGGGTGAATTTCATAACTCCTGATTCCATTTCATGTCTTACCATAGTGACCTCTTTTGATAACTTTTCACATAACTTGGTTTCTCCTTCAGATCTTCATTTGAACCATTGTCTTCACTTTGACTTGCCAATTGCTGAAGTAGATCTTTTCTCTTTTTCATATAGATACTCAGTTTCCCTTTTAGTTCATTTATGAAATCATCAACCTGTTTGAGTCTTTCCTTCAATTCATTGACTTCAGAGTTTGATTGCTCAAGATCATCTAGGGCAAACTGAAGTTGTTCCCTCATACCATACACATCCATTTGAGTTCCCAGATCTTCCTCAAGCTGTTAGGCTCTTTTTGGAGGAAATTGGCTCTGATACCAATTGTTGATAACTGAGAGGGGGGGTGAATTAGTTATCTTAATTATTTTAGCTTTCTGAATTTCCTTATCAATTAGTACAGCATTAAATTAACTAAGCAAACATAACCATAAAATGGAAATAACATCAATACACATGACACAATGATTTGACGTGGAAAACCCTATTAGGGGAAAAACCACGGGGTGATTAATCCAAGATTGTATTCTCTATTAGAAGAATAAGATAGTACAAAATGGCACTTGCCAATTAGGGCTCACTGCCTGAGCACACTACTCACAAGAGGCTCACTGCCTACAATAGTTTATACAAGGAAACTAGATACTTGAACTGATGAGAAGCATCCACATATGTTGAGGTTTACTTCTGGTTAAGCCCAATATACTGATCTGCTGCACTTCATTCTTACTCTCTTAGGTGCTGTTGTCCTGTTACATTCCAGACCTGTCTTACTACCTTCACACTGCTCTTCTACTTTTCTTCGCACCACACAATACACAACACACACCCTTCACATTTAAATCCATCTAGTATATATATCCGCAAAAAGGATTTCATCCTCTTTTTAGTCAACATCTGGAATAGTCAATATTTTGCCAAACTCTAATCTGTCGACAGAATCCTTGCTTACCAAGTGATGCGAATCAAGGAGATACTTATAGAAGTCATCTAACATGTTGGCCAATCATGGATGATACCTTAAGAACCTTGATCACCATCAATATTTCATCCGGAATAATTCTGATGCTTTGTTGGTCAGTTCTTCCTCTGTCTACTCTGCCAAACTGGACCCCAATACTTAGATGCTCATATCTCTTCACTCTTTCATCACCGGAGGCTCAATCCCTGGAATTTATTAGTCAAGGTATTCGTCTTGACTTCCCCAAGTCCGTACTTTACAAAGATACTTCCTCTAAGAGATCCAGACCTGACTATCAGACCTTGCTGCATGCTTTGTTCTTGCTTACTAGACCAAAGTATTCTTCAATCTGACTTTTGGTTAAGATACACCATGTCCTGCAGATGTGTGGAGTGGTCTTTGTTGCCATCAATGACAACACCAATGAAGCTACATAGTGTCTCTTGCCAACAAAAATAATATAGTTGTCATTATCCAACCTCTTAAAATAAACACAATGGACAAAATTACACCAGTTGTAGCCTTGCTCAGCCATAAAACTATCAAATTTCAAGTACCATTACTGAGTTGCTTGTTACAAGCCATATAAGCACTTCTTTAATCTGCAAACTAGTTTCTCTTGACCTTTGACCTCAAATCCTTGGGGTTGTTCTATATATATTTCCTCCTCCAAATCACCATGGAGAAAGGGAGTTTTCACATCTAGCTATTCCAAATACAAATCTTTAGTAGCCACAATACTTAAAATAGTATGAATAGAAGTCATCTTAACAACCAGAAAAACAATCTCATCAAAATCAATACCTTTTTTCTATGCAAATCCTTTTACAACTAACCTAGCTTTAAATCTTGTCTTACCTCCATCTTCCTCTTTCAACCTATAAACCCATTTGTTTGGTAAAGCCTTTTTACCTACAGATAACTTACATAATGCCCAAGTCTATTTTTTTAGTAAGGAGTTTATTTTATCTTTCATTGCAAGCTCCCACTAAACCTTTGTATCCACCTACATGGCTTCATCATACCCTTCTGGTTCACTAGCATCTGTTAACAAAATAGAATACAAAGAGGGAGAAAACCTTTCAAGAGGTCTACTTAGCCTTGTTGACTATCTAACATTCACTGGAGTTTGTGGTATTTCTTGTTGCTCTTGTGGAGTATGAGGAACCATTGGAACATCACTATCTAGAGTATCATCCAGCACCACATAATCCTTTTCTTTCTTCTCATGCTACTGCAACTAATCTTTGCACAACACCTTCTCATTGAATACAACATCCTTGCTTCTCACAATGTTTAGATTTTCAACATCCCAAAGCCTGTAACCAAATTTATCGATGCCATATCCAATGAAGATACACTTTTTTGATTTTGCATCCAGCTTGGTTCTATTTTCAGAATCTACATGTGTAAATGCTTCACATCCAAAGGTTTTGAGAAAAGAATAACTCACCTTCTTACATGTCCATGCTTCCTCTGGAATACCATAGCCCAAAGGAACTGAAGGACCTCTATTAATTAAATATACAATGGTATTGATAGCCTCTACCCACATGTTTAAAGGTAGCCCAACATGCAATCTCATGCTCCTTGCAAGCTCTCGTGCATTATTGTCCTATTCATGTGCTCAACCACTCCATTTTCTTATGGAGTCCCTGGAACTATTTTCTGCCTATGAATTCTATTAAAGGAACAATAATCGTCAAATTCTTTGCTGCAATACTCACCACCATTATCAAATCTGAGACATTTTAGTCTTTTACCCATGTCATTCTCAACCAAGATTCTCTATTTCTTAATTGTTTCAAATACATCAGATTTCTGCTTAAGGAAATAAATCCAAACCTTCCTAGTTGCATCATCTATGAATGTAACATAATACCGAGAGCCACCGAGAGAAGATACATGAGCCGGTCCCCATACATCATTATGCACAAGCTCTAACTTTTCATCTTTCTCTTGCTTCCCATCCTTGAGAAAACTAATTCTCTTTTGTTTTCCATACACACAACTTTCACAGAAATCCATATTAATACATTTTAGACTTGGTAAAACTTTCTTAGAATGAAGTACCTTCATACCTTTTTCACTCATATGCCCAAGTTTGTTATGCCATAGTGTTGTCTCAGAACCTGCAACAACTGTTTCAGTCTCTTCCTGTGAACCTACAGCAACTGTTCCTGGACTTGTTTGATTTTACTCTACAACAACTAAAGTAGAAGGAACAGTATGACTTCTACAAAGATATAAGGTGTCTACTTTCACACCTTTTACTACTATTAAGGTACCTCTTGAAACATTCCAATTTTTATCACTGAAAGTAACTATGCAACCTTCATCAGCTAGCTACCCTATTGAAATTAAATTCCTACTCAGCCTTAGAATGTGCCTTACCTCTTGTAGTAGCCAATGATTCCCATTCTGCAACTTAATCTTGATTCTTCCCTTTCCAACAATCTAACAAGGTTTGTTATCTCCCAAATAGACCAGCCTAAAGTCCCCTTGGACATAATCAAGAAAATAACTTCTATGGGGTGTAGCATGAAATGAGGCCCCTGAATCTAAAACTCAGGGAAAGAATCAAAGCATCATCTTTAGATTTATTACTTACCACATTTGCTTCCTTATTGCCTTCTTGTTTGTCTCTTTTATTCTTCTGAGACCAACAATCTTTCTTTAGATGACCTAGTTTCCCATAGTACCAACAATCCTTCTGTCCTCTGGATTGGGACCTCTTGTCCTTTGATTTTCCTTATGACTTCCCATGACCTCCAGAATCTTTTCCTCTCTCCTTTAATCTGCCCATGCTTTCTACATTCAAAACACTACCTGATGTGGACCCTCCTGAGATTTTCTATCGCATTTCCTTGCTAAGGATAACATCAATAACATCATCAAATTTCAAAGTATTTAAACTAGAGACAGAGTTACTTACAACCATTACCAAGCTATTCCAACTTTCTGGCAAAGAACATAAAACCAAGAGAGCCCTCACCTCTTCATCAAATTTCTCTTTTATAGAAGTTAACTGATTGGTAATCATATTAAACTCATTTAAATGATCTATCACAAATTCACCTTCAATCATTTTCAGATTAAACAAATGCTTCATGAGAAATGCCTTATTTGAGGCTGAGGGTTTTTCATATAATTTAGCCAAAGCTTTCATCAATTCATCTGTTGTCTTCACTTCTATTATATTGAATGTCACAGATGGTGCCATGCACAACTGAATGGTTCCCAGTGCCTTTATGTCTAGAAGATTCCAATCCTCATCAGTCATTGTTGTTGGTTTCTTATCTTTTCCTTCCAATGGCCTCCATAAATCCTTTTGATAGAGATAATCCTCCATCTGCATCATCCATAACTGATAGTTCTACCCATTGAATTTATCTACCTTCAATTTACCCTCATCTGCCATTGCTCCCACTCAACCGTGAGACCTTCCTATAGATGATAATCGAACACAACTTCACTTTGATACCACTTGTTAGGAATTACATGTAGAAGATATCAATTAAATGTAAATAAAGATTAAATAGAGGAATGAAAATACACAGAAATAATAATAGCGAGAGACAAGTTTTAATGTGGTTCATGCAAACTTGGGCTACATCCACCAACAGAGAGTCTAATATTATTATCCAGCAAATCAAACTGATTACAACTAGCAATCCTTGCAACTCAATACCACTACAAAATGCTACAATACAATTTCCATGGAAACCCTAATCCTTAGCTATTTTTATCAAGACTTATGTCAGTTACAAAATAAGGTTTTTTATGTTTGCCAATAGAAAAATAACTCCCGACGCCTTTCATAAAATAATAAAAGTCATTTGAGATTTCAGGGGCGCTACCCCGAGCCCCTGCGGGGGCACTGCCCCTCGACCCCATCTTGGGGGCGCTACCCCCAAACCCCTGTTAAATAATTTGGGGGGAAACTGCGCCAATAAAAGTGGGGAAAATTTAACCTCCGAGTCTAAATATGCTCCATATAACAACACTTGGCTTGTTGAGTCACATTGACTCTTACATGGTATTAGAGTCTGATCTACAATTTCCTTCCCTCATTGGAGAGGTTTTGTGGGGAGCTACATTTTAGGAGCATCCTGAAGCAAATTTGACATAACTGTTGCGATCAGGAGACCCAAATCTATATAGATGAGCTGTCTAAATGCCCAAATCAGAGAAGTTGAAAAAAAGGCAAACTAATTTTGCCTCTACCCTTAACAACAAGGAATATTCCCTGCACAAAAGGAATCTTCGTCAGATCTGCTTGTGTACTTTGCTTGCACAATCGTCGACCTTCTACCATCATCACGTCAGATCTAGGCAAATCAAATTAGGTAAAATATTCTTTTTTGGTCTAAAGTTTTGGGGGTTTATTATTTTTTTTATACGGATCTATAATTTTTTTTGTTTTAAGGGCTGAGGCTACCCCCGTACCCTATTTCGGGGTACCCACATCACACGTTGTACCCGCAAAGGGTTGTTTTAAGCCACGGGATCCCCCTGGCCAGCAACTTTATAGGCCCCGCAGCCTTGTTTTAATAGGCTTTGACCTTTAATTACAAATTCGCAGGTCTTCAAAAAAGATCCCAGTTAATGGATCTTCAGCTGGCATTTTGTCTCATAGCAGTCCTTTGGCAGTAATTTTCCTAATCTCGTCAGTTGTTTATATAGGCATTAACAGTGGGTGTTTTAAATTTTTAGTAGTCTGCAGTCTTAACATCCTTGATGGCATTTGTTTTTGGCAGTCTTCGACCCATAGTTTACCTATCACAAGACTTGGTTGGTCGGCATCTAAAAAAACCCAAGATTAGCAGTCAGGGTTCACTAGTTGTTCCTTTTGATGGTTTGACTGATTTCTTGGCAGTCTTCATACATGCGGGGAGTTTAATAGTCAGTTGTCCATATTAGTTTAATAGTTGGTGGTTTAGCTCTTTACAGCGACAAAGAAATCTTCACATTAAAATCATCTTTGTCAGTAGAGGCCTTTGCAAGATTGATGGTCTTCAGATAAGGAGTTTCTATGGCAGTAGTGTTTATCTTTTGATAGCAGCTTTTAAACTTTATCTGGCTATCACAGCCCATAGACGGTCTTCTCGGTAGGGAAAATCTCAGTTAGCAATTTTTCTGGTGGGACCCTTATGGCTTGGGCCCCGCCAGCCTATGTGTGGGCTATGGCCCCACAAACAAAGGTTCTTTTTTTAAAAGAGTTTTTAAATATATATATATATATTATAGTTTTTTTTATATTTCAAAACAAAAAAACCATTAATATCTGTAGCCAGCGCACCACCTCTACCCAGCCAGTTTAAGCCAACTTTGTTGGTGGCTCCACCCAGATCTGCCACCTTCATTAGTGGCATCACCCAGTGGCCACCAATCATCAGCTAGGGGGGCCTATTTTTGCCCCTGAAAGACCTAAAGTAGTGCATTTTTTTCTTTTTTCCACAACTTTTTCCCACGGTGTCAAAATTGGGAAAACAAGATATCGTTGGAAAGATGACAGAGAGCACTTCATAATGATATTAGTCATTTTCATAGATTTTTCTATTTGAAAGAATTTATTGCAAGTTGAAGACAAATCTGTCTTTTTGGCTCCCGAGCTCATAACTTTTTTCCACGATCTCCAATTTTCGTGATTCTTGTGGCATCGGAAAGGTATTCAAGATCTCTTTCAAGCCATCCATGCACTTTTCTCAGATTTAGCACTAGGTTCATTTTATTCAATTTATCAGTTTTTTGTCTTTTGAATGATAACTTGAGCATTTTGAGATTTGAGGAGATGAAATTTGTTTTGCGAGGATTTGTTTGTCGTAATACATCATTGTGAGTGATTGTAATCTCACTCAGATCTCTTTTTTAAGAGATTTTGATTGTTTTCCCAATTTTGGTCCCTTAAGGACAAATTGTACATTGAACTAAGTATAAAGTGCCGCAACAAATTGGGAGGCTCTCTTACATAGTAAAGGGTTGTTGTTGCATTGTTGTCTTTCTTTTTCATCATGAATGTGCCTCAAATTCCACTTTTAACTCCATATAATTATTATGAATGGAAGAAAAACATGGAGTTTGTATTGTATAAACAAAAGTTACATAGAATAACTTTAGGCATAGATCCTGAACCCACAGGTGCTACTGAGAGAAGAAAGTGGTTAGATAGAAGAGATTAGGCTTATGACACACTTTGTCTTGCTATTTCTCCATATCTTAGATTTCATGTTGAGTCTTGTACTACACCAAATGAGATATGGACAACATTAGACAATCTCTTTGGCAAGCAATATAAAATCAGAAGGTTCAAATTGGAGAATGAGCTAATTGCACTTAATCCTCAAGATTTTGATGAAATTGAAGATTTCTTCACCAAGTTTAAGTCTCTCAGATTGTAACTCAAACAATGTGGTCTTGAGAAAGAAGATGAACAATTGATTCTATCTATTCTTGCAAAATTGGGTCTTGCATATTCAGTTTATGTTCCTACCTTTTATGCTACAATGGATGCCTTTGGTAGTAAGTTTACGATGCCTTCACTTGAGGAGTTTGCTACACAACTCACTAGAGAACAAGCCAAGCTACTATAGATGGGTACATTGAATTCTCCTAGAACACAGGCTCTAGTTGCAACATAAAGCACAAAAGATCCTAAGGCTTCAAATAATAAGGGAAAGAAACAAAAGGATTCAAATTCTAATGAGCAAGAGAAATAATCAAAGAAACCCCCAACTCTTCTTCCAAAGAGGAGTCCAATAATAAGAAGAAGCCAAAGTGTTCTTATTGTAAGAAATTGGGTCATGATGAGACTAAATGTTATGAGAAAAAAATTGATGAGATGTCACAACTTCTTCAAAAACATAATATTGAGTATTCTTCATCAACATCAGTTTTATCCAATTCTTCTTCTTTACCACCATCATCATCTAGATAGACAGGGACAACAAGTATTACTTATGGGTCAGACAAAGGAAAAGGATAGGCACTCTTTGCTTCAACAAGTCTATAGTCAGATAGATGGCTTCTTGATTTAGGAGCTTCTCATCATATGGCATCTTCACAAGGGATGTTCTCTTCATTTCAGTCACATACTTCACCACCTATTTTGATGGGTAACAATACATGCATGCATGCAACTGGTAAAGGAACTATTTATGTTGGTGAGAATACATTCAATAATGTGTTGTGTGTACCTTCCTTGACAACCAATCTCCATTCCATCTACTAGATTACTCATTGTGGTGTAGGGAAGATAATTGAGTTCACTCCTAATTTTGTGATCATACGAGACTTGGAGAGTAGAGATGTCATTGTTGTTGGGATGGTTGATCATGCATCTCACTTGTATACTTTCTCCCATTTTTTTTTTGATGATGATGTAGATCCATTGGCTGCTATTCACACTCATGTATCAAGTGTGAATCATGTTTGTAAGAATAAGTTTGGTCACTTGAACCTTGGTGTTCTTGCATCTACTTTGGTTCCTAAGACTAGTTTTGAGCTTCCTCCTTGTCCCACTTCTACAGAGATTGACATTGACATAGCTTCATCCACTTCAGTTGAGCAAGATATTCTTTGTCTTCCAGATACAGGTTTGTGGGATGAGTACTTGACATGTATTTCATACTTGTTTTGTGAGTCCTATCTTGATGACTTAGAGGACATCATTGATGATATTCATCTCCTCTTTGAAGAACTTAATTCTTCTACTTTAGATGTGCGAGCACCATCTTCTCCTATTCACTTGTCACAGTTTGACATTGAGTTGGAGTATCTTGAGCATCATTCAGAGGATTCTTCATCTTTGGAGATTGATGATCTTGAGTTTTCATCTTGTCTTGGATTGTCACATACTTTGATTAGGTAAGCAACACCTAATTATGTGACATCTTTTGGTTGTGACATGTGGACACTTGAGCAATTTTCAGAGACATCATACATCATGAGGCTTTTTCCCTTATACCTTGAGATAGAGTTTCTTCTACATCAACCTTTGGACTTGTTTCTTCCTAAGGGGAAGAACGTTGTTTGCAGGATTTGGATTCTCTTCAGCATTTTTATTCAGGTAGTCAAAATCGACACATGAGCTACTTCATTGTGGGGGGACTTATAGTCTCACACTTGCTCTCCTATGGGGAAAAATTGATTTTACATATGTGTTGGATGTAGTTCTTGGGGTGTCTTGAGTCCTTCCATCACATCTTTCATTTCATTATTTTTGCATTCTCACTTTTGGAGAGGAGTTTTGTCCCATGAGGTTTTCTCCTTTTCTCCATTTGAGATTTGTTGTACATGGGTACCTAACATGGCCTAGTAGCCAAGACCCATCCATCATTGCATCTTTATTTTAGTCAGCCACTCCCTAAGTTGCACTTAAGGGGGGGTGTTGGTGTGAATAGGGTTATCACCTAATTGGTTTACCCTTGTGTGGATAATTCATATTATTTAACTATTTATTAGTTAAATAATATTCACACATCACACATAATTCACATGTTAAGTTGACTTAGTGAGTCTTCTAGATCTCACTAGTTGTTTCTAGTTATTGATAGTTGTAGTGAGTTGTCTTATCCTACACATGTACTCTAGTTGGCATCCTATCCTCTAGTTGTCACATGTGATAGGAATGTGACACTTGTCACATGACTACAACTCCTTGGTTGTCATCCTTGCCTTTATAAGCAAGGCTATCTCTCATTGTATTTCATATAGTTTCATACACTTTGTTGTATAGAATCTATTGCTCCATTATTTTAGCATACTCTTCTCTGTTGTATTTGTGTGGAAGGTTGTCTTGATTGTAGGGATCCTAGCTTGCTGAGTCACATTGACTCTTACATTGCATTCGAGTCGATGAGGTCTTGAATTTCATGTCTAAGATGCATACATTGTTTAGTGTCATGCCCTTGTTGTTGATGATAATGACAGAAAGCATTAGCATCAAAGTGAGATCCTTGCATTCTATTACTATACAATGGTTTGATGGGAGGAAGCTTCAAGAGATTATAACTCATTTCTTGATTCATAATAGAACGTAGTGAATCAGATTTTGGAGTAAATTGTCTTTGTTATTGTTGAAGTTGAAATGGTGCCCGCTTTGGATTGTTAATAGAAGACACTTGTGAAAAGTTGTTTGAATTCTACCCATTTACTTGAATAAAATTCTTGTTGTTCCTCTTAAAATTGTTGTGAGATGTTTCAATTTGAGCTTGATCAGCCCGAGCCGATGAGTTTTGGTTCTCATACTAACTAGATAAAAGTTGATAATCGTGAAGAGTTATGCATAAATGTTGAAAAGAGCTATACTTCATCAAGAGGATCTTATCACAGATGTTAGGTTGTAGATTTGTAATAAGCACCTTCTAAACATCCTCATCATTCATCTGGTATTGAATATGTGCATAGAGAGCTTGATATCAACTGATAAACTTGGTTAACTTCTCTTTCAGACCTTGCTTACAATGAACTTAATCAATCAATGAGACCTAAGGTCCAATTTTTTCTTGAAAATGTTGTAAGAATTGATCAATGAGTTGTGAGAAAGAATATATTGAATTCAGAGACCTAAAGAGCAAAACCATTCCAAAGCAGTATCTTTGAGAGATCACGGGAAAAATTTTGCTAACAAGTCCTCTTCAAAGAAGAAATCACCACACATCACCGTGAATGCTGCCACATGAGTATTAGGATAACCTTTTCCACCATATTTTTTAAAGCGATGAGTCTCAAACTTGTCAATCATAGGAGTTCTTAGGATTGCAAAAGATAGAGGACTGCGAGCATGGTAAGTCAAGGTATATTAGGTTGAGCAGAGTTTGTCAATCTTGTCACCTTCTATTGTAAAGAAGTATCTTTGCAAAAGTTGGTTTAGGAGGCCATCATTAGGAGATGTGATTTGAGAATTAGAAGCTATGGTCATGAAATTTTCAGGTGATTGGTTATTAGTGGTAACAAAAGGTGGTTGGGAATAATTGTGAGTAGAAGGTGGTTGAGAATGATTAGATTGGAGAGGTGGTTGAGAGTGATTATTAATATAAGAAGTCACCCTAGGTGCTAGGTTTTGATAATTGAATCCCACAGCCTTGTAATTTTATAAATTAATACCATTAGATACTCCAATACTAGTGGTAGCATTACTACAAGCTTGTGCATTAGTAGTGAGAATTGATGATGTAAAAGTAGACATTCTAGTAGTCAACATAGGTGTCGATACTTGTGTATGAGTCGATGATGACATATTAATAGTATTTGCACATTCAATCACCATCATAATGTTGTTATTCACTATATGGGCTAGTCCACGCTATGTATTAACACCATCTTGTCCTTCTTTTAACAATTCTCTTAGATTATGAATAATAGGTATAACCTTTTTAGCTATCCTTTCTTTTTTCACAAATGCTTGAAAATCAGCAAGTTTCTTATCAAGTTTGTTTATTTTCTCATCAGGTACTTATGTTATCACATCAATAAGATCTTCAAAATCATGAAATGTTTTTCTTCCATTGTTGTTGTAGGAGGTATGATATCTTGCAAAGTTTATGTTTCTCCTTTTGTAAAGAAGGTGTTCAATGGATTTTTCAATGTAGGAACACCATTACTTTCAGAAGCACTAGAACCCATTAATCTAAGATTTCTCCTTAAAGGGATATTTCTATTAAGGTAGAGGTTTATAAGACTCATGCAAAAGCTTACAACACTCAATGCACAAACTAATAAAACAAACCAAAGGAGCAAGATATGCTTGTTGAAATACACAATATGTAATTTAACAAATATGCCAATTTTCAATCTAAAGCATTAAATGATGCCAAATTTTCAAATGATGGATGAATATATGTTTGAAAATGAATGCAAGATCTGAAATCAATGACAAATGTAATGAAACAAAGAAAAACTATGTTTGCTTATGCACCTAAAATGCTCAATTTTTTCACTTTTTTCAATGTAAATGCAAAGATGCATGATGTAGCCACATTACATTCAAAAATAAGATTTGAAAGAGTGTGAAAATGAGTAATAAAATCTGATATAAGATTTTAATTACAAATCCTAGCTTTTGAAATTACTAGGTTATATGAAAATGCAAATTTTCAAGCAAAATGAGAGATGCAAATGCAAGGTAAATGATCATGAAAATATGAAATACTGCAATTTATCTCAGATCTAATGTAAATTTAAGAAAAAAAATGTTTTCAATAATTTGCAAATAAAATAGTGCAAATTATGCCTAAATGCAAGCTAAAAATGCCTATTTTTTCAAAATTTTCAATTTTTATGCAAGATTTTCAAATGTATGAATATGAAAATGATATGTATGAATGCAAATCTGATGTACAAAACTTAGCAAGGTGCAAAATTTAGCAAAAACATGGGTTCACCAAAATGTTATGTAGAAAAAGAGGGTTTGTTAATGAGGTTGATAGCTTAATTAGATCCTCATTTCACTACATACATTCAAGGACATTAAACCAAGTTGAATCACAACTTTTGCAAGAGGACCTAGCTACAGGTTTGGTGTCACTTGGAATGACAAGGAAATTTGGAATTTGTTGATTAATTTGTTCAACTTGAATTTGATTAAGCCTAAAACCCTAATTATGCAAAATCGTAAACAAACGGATGAAACCCAACAAATGCTCACACAGGGAGACACAAAATGTTGATTAGATACTTACTAGATTTCAGAAGGCAGAAACTTTAGGGACAAAAGAGAAGGTGCCCTTGTCCAATGTAATTCTTTTTATGAGGGCTTCGGGATAAAATATGCTTATGACTGCAACCACTTCAGAGATTCCTAACAATGCTAAATTGAGGGACAAAAGAGTGGACGTCCTTGTCTAATTAGGGATATTTTCTATCATTTCCTTCATATTTGGAATTGTCCTACTCTATTCTGATCTCTTGGAACTCCTCTCCACAAGATCTGACATCTGTAACCTACAATCACAAGAGAGGGGTTGGGGGTTGTGGTGTTTAGGAGCTTACCTTGGTCAAGCCCTAGAATGGCATTCAAGCCTTCCAACACCATTGTTAGAGAGAGAGTGTGTCCTTGGTGGATAGCAAATGATATGATAAATTGATTGAACCACAAAATAGATATCACCTTAGAGGTGAAGCTCTCATAGGGAGATGAAGATCTTTCATGCCATGATGATGTAGAGGCAAATTGGATAGGAGAAGATAGACAAGAAAGACAAGGTTCTTCTACACCCAAAAGCCCAAAATCAAAGGTCTTTACACATAAGTGGGAACAATAGTTAGTGACTCTAATTTCTTCATTGAAAAAGTGTTTTCAAATGTTGTGGGACCCATTCCAACCAATGGCTAAGACAAACCAAACCTCTAGGTAGCACTTCACAAACCTAAGAAATGGCTTGCAGCCCTCCAAAATGACAACAGTCCTAATAAATTTTTCTATAGGTCTTCAAATGTAGATCTTAGACAATTAGAAGATACCTATTATGACCCCCTATGACATATCCCAAATTGGGTATGGCTTGTTTTGGACAGAATACCTCAACCAATAGCCCCTCTTGATGACCTAGAGCCCCAATTAGGCCTAATTTGTGAAGCAACTACCCTTGGATGGAGGATTATGACTCTTAGGACCACTTGGACATGTCAAAAACCTTCCAAAACCATGGAATACAGTCTTCATTTGTTGCTAGAACTGAATGTCATCAAATTCCCTACTGCTGTTGTCTCTCACAAGCTTCCTAGCACATGGTTTTGCTAGGTTTTTTACATAAACTGCCTCAAACCTTCTATCCTACCCAAACTCTTGCAAAACAACATGAAAAAAACATAATCAAAATCAATTCCACTGATCTAAGTCTTACATCAGTGGAATGGAGGTGAGAGCATAGATTTTAACCAAAACCTTAAGGTAGGGTTTTACAAACCAATGTCTATAGAAAACCTTATAAATTTCTACCATAGGAACTTCAAGGCACCAAACTAGTTCAAAAGGAATCTAACATCATGTATTAACTGATCAATTCATGAAGAAGAGAAAATAACCCTGTACCTTTGCATAATACGGACTGTTGCAGCGAAGAAACTTAGGAAATAGTCACCCAAAAAGTAGTCTGAGGAGAAACAGATGTATCTTACTCTGTAGTCAGTGTCAAGACATGAAACTAACTTTGTTCAAAGTCTATTCCATTACTCCACACGTGCAACCAAGTTGGAACCCATGACAGTTTCATACAGAAGCAAAGTATGGCTTAGAACAGCAGTTTACATAGGAAAATGGATAGAACTGAGATCTCTTTGTTTATTTCTTATTGAACTTTCTTCCCCCTTCTCCTTCATGGTTGGTAGGTCTTATACAACATCTAAATAATCATATAACTATCTAGTAAGGCAGTTTGGATCAATGGCAAAGGTTTTGCAACTGTCCTTCAACCATCACTGCTAACTAACATTAGTTTATGGTGATTACAACTGTGTTAGCCATGTGTGGCATTTGTCTTAGTTTATTTTGTGATTACAAGGTTTTATCCCTATTTGGGATGTGTGTGTTGTTCTCTCCAAAGATGACAAGCCTTTGACAAGGCATGAAATTTACAATCACCTCCTACATGCCTTAGAAAGGCTTACATACATGACTATCCCTTCGGACTTACAAGACTGCCTATTACAACATGGCACCATGATTACAACATAAGAAAATGGTCTTCATGACCTTATTGGATCAACAAAACAAAATGAACATCAAAACAAGACCTTAGTCTTCTTGGTGCTCCTTCACCATACTCCCCAGGTGGAAAGAGAACTCAAGTCGCTTGAGGAAGTAGATCAGCAATTGTGACACCATGCTTCAAGATGTCTTCTTCACTCATCTAAGTGGCATCTTCAATAGGTAAGCCACTCCATTTGACAAGAAACTATTTGTATGTCTTCTTCCTAGTCTTCTTCAAGACCTTGGTGTCAATAATGCATTCCAACTTCAATGGTTGATTGGGTGGAGACCCTTGACCCAATCTTCATCACCTGCTACTGTCATATCTACCTCTGAATTTGCATTAGAATCACCTTTGAAAGGAAACAAGTCTGAAACATTGAAGATAGGAGATATGGCCAAGCCTTGAGGAAGTTCAATCTCATAGGCATTGGGCCCAAACTTGTGCACAATCGGGCATGGTCCTATCTTCTTCATGAGGAGTTTGGTTGGTTGCCCCTTAGGAAGTCTTTACTTCTTCAAATGTGCCATGACCAAATCCCCAACCTTGTATTGTACATCTCTCCTTCTCTCATTCGCTTTCTCCTTGTACTTGTCATTGTTCTTTTGAAGAGTTTCTTTGACATTATCATGGATGTCCTTCATGGCCAATGCAAAGTCTTCACCTTGAGCACTTTTCCTTTCCAATCCATGGGGATCTCTTAATTCAAGAATACCCCTTGGGTGAATTCCATAAACAATCTCAAATGGACTCCTTCATGTGCTTCTATTGGTGGAATCATTATAGGCAAACTATACTTGAGGGATGATCATATCCCATGCCTCTCCATGTTGTTTGGTAAGACACCTAAGAATATTTCCCAAGGACCTATTCACCACCTCAGTTTGGCCATCAGTCTGAGGGTGATAGGCTAAAGTAAAGGACAATTGAGTGCCTAACTTCTTCCACAAAGTGTGCCAAAAATGGCCTACAAACTTTGGATCCCTGTCAGTCACAATGTTAAGAGGCAAACCATGGATTCTAACAATTTCTTTGAAGAACAAACCAGCAAAGTGAAAAGCATCATTAGTGCATTTACATGGCAAGAAATGAGCCATCTTACTGAATCTATCCACCACAACAAATATACTATCAAAGCCTCTTTGAGTCCTAGGAAGACCCAAAACAAAATCCATTGCTAATACTTTCCTATGGCCTATTAGGAATAGGAAGTGGTTGATATAGACTAGCATTAGCTGAAGTACCCTTTTCCCTTTGACAAATACTGCAACATTCAACAAATTTTCTTATATCTGATTGCATTTTAGGCCAAAAATAAAACCTCTTCACCTAATCCAATGTTTTATCCAACCCAAAGTGACCTCCTAGTCCACCACAATATTTTTCCTTTATGATGTTCTCCCTCATGGAACACCTAGGAACACATAGTTGGCTGCCTTTGAACAACAACCCCTGCTGCAACAAAAACTTAGAAAAATCAGAATGATAAGAGTCTAAAAATTGTGAACAAACTTCATACACCTCCTTGAAATCTTCATCATCCTGATACATGTGTTTGAGAGCATCAACCCCTACACTTTGCAATTGAATTTCTTGAACCATACACATCCTTCTACTCAATGCATCTACCACTTTGTTAGGCTACCCCTTCTTGTGTTTGATTGAAAAAGTATAGGCTTGGAGTTGCTCAACCCATTTTATATGCCTATGATTGAGTTTCTCCTATGAATTCAGAAAACTAAGTGCATGGTTGTCAGTATAAACAATAAATTCTTTTGGAAAACGAAGTGCCTCCATTTTTTCAAAGCTTGTACCATTGCATACAATTCCAAATCATAAGTAGAGTACTTTCTCTTAACATCATTCAAGTTTTCACTAAAGAAAGCAATAGGCCTGCCTTCTTGACTTAGGACAACCCCTATAAAAAGGTTACTAGCATCACATTCCACTACAAACAACTTATTAGAGTTAGGCAAAACAAGAATGGATTGTTGTGCTACCTTTTGTTTCAGAATTTCAAAAGAATCATTGGCTGCTTTTGTCCATAAAAACTTACATTTCTGCCCCCCTTTGATGGTATCCAAAATTGGTGCACAAATATGACTAAAACCCCTTATGAATTTCCTATAAAATTTTGCCAAACCATCAAAACTTTTCACATCACCTACTATTTTTTGGAGTTGGTCATGACAAAATGGCTTCTACCTTTGTTGGATCCATCTTCAAACTACCCTGTGAAATCACAAAACCAAGATAGGTGAGTTCTTCCTTCATGAAGACACTCTTTTCCATGTTGATCATCAATTGTTCATCATGCAACTTCTTCAAAACCTGGTCCAAATGTTGCAAATTCTCTTCCTTAGTCTTGCTGAAAACAAGAATGTCATCCAAGTAAACCACAACAAATTTACCAATGAAATCCTTCAATACTTCATTCATGAGATGCATAAAAGTACTTGGAGCATTAGATAGACCAAATGGCATCACCAACCACTCATAAATACCCTCATTTGTTTTGAATGTTGTCTTCCATTCATCCCCTTGTTTGATTCTAATTTGATGATACCCACTCTTAAGGTCAATCTTAGAAAAGTATCTAGCCCCTCCCAAATGGTCCATTAGGTCCTCAATTCTTGGCATAGGAAACCTATATCTTATGGTAATCTTATTAATGGCTCTAGAATCTATGCACAACCTCCATTTACCATCCTTTTTAGGGGCTAGGACTATTGGGACAGCACATCGGCTAAGGCTCTTTCTCACCAATCCCTTATCCAACAATTCTTGTACTTGCTTGGCAATCTCTTCATTTTGTGAAGGTGTGATCTTGTAGGCTGCTTTGTTTGGCAAAGTAGATCCCGGTATGAAGTCAATTTCATGGCTTATGTCCCTAATAGGTGGCAACTCATTAGGCATTTCTTCTACCATAATCCCCTTATACTTCTCTAGCAATTGTTGCACCTCCTTAGAGATTTCTTCCTTACTAGGATCATGCAAACTAGGACTATTTTTAGGCTTCAAAATTAGAGCATACCCTTGGGTTCCTTCCTCCTTAAGGGCATATAGAAACTCTTTCCCACTCACGATCATGACACTTGACCCAACATTCTTCTCTACATGCTCATCAGGCAATGGATCCATTCTATACTTTCTACCATTCTTAGTTATGATGAAAGAATTAGTTTTACCATCATGTTGTGATTGAACATCATATTGCCATGGACATCCTAATAGCAAATGACAAGCATCCATGGGAATTATATCACACAAAATCTTGTCCTTATATTCTCCTATTTCAAATTCAACCCATGATTGTTCATCCACCAAAACTTGTTTCCCTTTATTCAACCATGATACTTTATAAGGACTAACATGGGGAAGTCTTTTCAATTTCAACTTGTCTACCATTTCAATGGAAACCAAATTTTCAGTTGATCCTGAATCAACAATTACATTGCAAATCTTACCATAGGCCTTGCATCTTGTCTTGAACAATGTCTTCCTTTGAGGGGGTTTTTGTGTTTGAGGCACCTTCAACATGGTTCTTCTCATCATCAAACTTTCTCCTTCATGGACCGGGGCTGCACTTCCAATTGGAGAGTTGACACTTTGGCAATCTTCCTCTTGGATCAATTGGTTCCTTCTCTCTCCTCCATGAGAGCTTGAGGCTTGCTTTTCAGGACATTTGAAGGCTAGATGTCCCACTTGGTTGCAATTGTAGCACCTTCCCATGAAGACATTAGGACCTCTCCCTGGTCCACCAAATCTACCTCTTCCATTAGGCCTTCTTCCTCTAAAGCCTCCTCTAGAACTGGATTCTCCACTTTGTTCTTGGGAACTAGATTCACCTTGGCTTCTTTGGGACTGATTTCTGCCCCCAAAACTGCCCCTACCTCTAAAATTTCTGCCACCTCTTCCTCTACTTTGTTGCTCACCTTTCCTCTTCAACTTCTCTTCAGCCCTTAATGCTACTTGAAATCATTTTTCCACAGTTTTAGGGGTTAATAAAATGATTTCATCTTGAATATTAAACCTCAAACCATTTAGATACCTTTCCACTTTAGCTTTTTCATCCTCCATGTACCCACAACGAAGAGTGTATTTGTGAAACTCCTCAGTGTAAGTAGCCACATCCAAATCTCTTTGCTTGAGATTTTGCATCTTCTTGTAGATCTGCACCTCATAGTATGATGGAAGGAATTGGGACTTGATCCTCTCCAACATTCTGCTCCATGAAGAGATCATACTCTTCCCATTCTTTACCCTATCACCTTGGGTGTAATTCCACCATGTAAGGGCAACACCTTTGAGTTTAGTTTTTGCAAACTTAACCCCCTTACTTTTAGGAACTTCTTTGTATTCAAAGTAGTTGTTTAGAGCCTCAATCCACTCCATGACTTCGTCAGCATTCATTTTCCCACTGAACATATGAATCTCCATCCGCGCCTCTGAAGAATCCTTGCCAATTGCCTTCATGGCTTTAAGGAAATGTCTTTCATCAACTGGTACCTCTACCTCTTCTTGCTCTTCTTCTTCTTCCTCTTTCTCTTCCTCTTCATCTGAACCTTCATCTATCCTCTTCCCTATCCTCAATGCCTTCAACTCTGCTTGGAGTGCTTCCTTGACTCAACTTTTGATCTTCTCTTCCATCTCCTTGAACTTCTTGACCACTTCGGTGGTCATCCCTTTGGAGGCATATTGCTAGCCTCTCCTTCACTCTCCTCTACTGACATATACCAGGCCTTATACCACCAACAATAGAACCTTTTATGGCTCTAATACCACTATGATGTAGAGGCAAATTGGATAGGAGAAGATAGACAAGAAAGACAAGGTTCTTCTACACCCAAAAGCCCAAAATCAAAGGTCTTTACATAAAAGTGGGAACAACATTTAGGGACTCTAATTTCTTCATTGAAAAGGTGTTTTTAGATGTTGTGGGACCCATTCCAACCAATGGCTAAGACATACCAAACCTCTAGGTATCACTTCCTTCACAAACCTAAGAAATGGCTTGTAGCCCTCCAAAATGACAACAGTCCTAATAACTTTTTCTATAGGTCTTCAAATGTAGATCTTAGACAATTGTAAGATACCCATTATGACCCCCTATCACATATCCCAAATTAGGTATGGCTTGTTTTGGACGGAATACCTCAACCAATAGCCCCTCCTGATGACCTAGAGCCCCAATTAGGCCTAATTTGTGAAGCAACTACCCTTGGATGGAGGCTTATGACTCTCAGGACCACTTGGGCATGTCAAGGACCTTCCAAAACCATGGAATCTAGTCTTCACTTGTTGCTAGAACTGACTGTCATCAAATTCCCTACTACTATTGTCTCTCATGAGCTTCCTAGCACATGGTTTTGCTAGTTTTTTTACACAAACTACCTCAAACCTTCTATCTTGCCCAAACTCTTTCAAAACAACATGAAAACAACATAATCACAATCCATTCCACTAATATTTGAAGTCTTACATCAGTGGAATGGAGGTGAGAGCATAGATTTTAACAAAAACCCTAAGGTAGGGTTTTACAAACCAATGTCTATAGAAAACCTTATAACTTTCTACCATAGCAACTTCAAGGCACCAAACTGAGTTCAAAAGGAAGCTAACATCATGTATTAAATCATCAGTTCATGAAGAAGATAAAATAACCTTGTACCTCTGCACAGTACGGACTGTTGCAGCAAAGAAACTTTGGAAACAGTCACCGAAAAAGTAGTCTGAGGAGAAATAGATGTATCTTACTCTGTAGTCAATGTCAATACATCAAACTAACTTTGTTTGAAGGCTATTCCATTACTCCACATGTGTCACCAAGTTGGAACCCATGAAAGTTACATATAGAAGCAAAGTACGGCTTAGAATAACAGTTTACATAGGAAAATGGACAGAACAGAGATCTCTTTGTTTATTTCTTATTAAACTTTCTTCCCCCTACTCCTTCATGGTTGGCAGGCCATATACAACATCTAAATAACCATATAACTATCTGGTAAGGTAGTTTGGATCGATGGGGAAGGTTTTACAACTGTCCTTCAACCATCACTGCCAACTAACATTAGTTTATGGTGATTACAGCTGTGTTAGCCATGTGTGGTATTTGTCCTAGTTTATTTTGTGATTACAAGGTGTTATCCCTGTTTGGGATGTGTGTGCTATTCTCTCCAAAGGTGACAAGCCTTTGACAAGGCATATAACTTACAATCACCTCCTACATGCCTTAGAAAGGCTTACATACATGACTGTCCCTTAGGACTTACAAGACTGCCTATTACAACATGGCACCATGATTACAACATAAGAAAATGGTCTTCATGACCTTATTGGATCAACAAAACAAAATGAACATCAAAACAAGACCTTAGTCTTCTTGGTGCTCCTGCACCACATGAGGAGATGGATTGATGAAGACAAATCTATAACAAACAAGTACAAACACAACACAATACAATATTGCAGCACAATGAAAGCCTTGAATATTCCTTAGCACAAGATCACAAGTTCGCATTATTCATCTAGGTGTAAAATGAAGTCATAAACATGCTTATATATGCATTCCTTCTAAACATTCATAATTCAAATTGAATAGGCCAACAAAGGGAAACCTTTTAACGGTCACTTTTTGGACATTTTAAATTTGGGTCCCGACAAATAGGTCTGGACTAGGGCGTGGATGCCCTTGTCCAGGGTCCTATTTTATGACATGCTTAAGCTCAAAAGTGTCCCCTAAGTCCCATGTGACATGGGTTTTGGGGGATTTTGCTCTGAGATTCATTTTTAAGATGCATGATTAAATCTAAAGGACCTAGGAGCTAAACTTAGGAGGCAAAAGTCCTAGCGGACATTTTATGACATAACAGAACATAAGGGATCTCAAGAGCTCAAAAGGTCAACCTATACCTAAGCAACCTTAGACTCCTTACTAAGATAAAAATTGAACAAGATCATGTCACTCATAGAATGTATGATGCAACATAATGAAGAATGCAAACTTTGATCTTTTTCATAATTTTATGTTTTTTATGGATTTTTGAGTTTATTTGATTGTTTGGATTTTTCTTATTTTTATGATTTTTTTTGGTTTTTAGACATAATATATCTTAAGGTGAAAGGTTTTAACCATTTCACCAAACTCTTCACCTTCCATTGTGCACAAAATATATGCACCATTCCCAACATCTGCTTTGATTATATAGGGACCTTTCTAGTTGGGCCTAAATTTGTGTCCTTCTCCAGTCCTTTTATCAATTAAGTTGTCAATTCTAAGTACTAGATCTCCAACTTGGAAAGGCCTTGGAATAAATTTCTTATTATATTTTTTCTTTATTTATGCCAAATAGGAATCATGTCTCTGTATAGTCCTTAATCACTTTTCGTATGTCATCTCTAAATCTACCAATCTAACCACTTGGTACTCTTCATTGTCTAACAAACCTTGCAAGGATACTCTTAAGCTTGGTAATTCAACTTCTAAGGGTAGGACTGCTTTTGAACCAAAAGTGAGGGCATATGTTGTTCTTCCAATAGGTATTCATACACTAGTCCTATAGGCCCAAAGAGCGGAGCATAGTTGTAAGTGTCAATCTCTCTTAGAATCTTTCACTATTTCGACTAAAATTGTTTTTAACATTTCCTTTGTTGCTTCAACTTTTCCATTTCCTTGGGGATAATATATCAAGGCTGAGTTGTGGTTGATGTGTTGTGTAACTCCCACACTTGTGGATTCTTTAATGAAGAGGCATTATCCATTACTATCACTTGAGGGATTTTGAATCTACATATGATTTGATTCAAAAAAAATTTAGTGATTACTGCTCCTAAAACAATCATCAAAGGAGTTTCTTCCATCCATTTGGTGAAATATTCCATTGCTATGCTAATGTATAGGTGTTCCTCAATTGAGGGTGAAGAGATTTTTCCTATTAGGTCCAGTCCCCATTTGGAAAAAGTCCAAGGAGTGGCTATTGGTTTCAAGTCCCTCATGTGTGTGTGATGGACATATGCATAGATTTGACACTTTCTAAAAATCTTTTTACAAATTTAATCACATCTCCTTCTAGGCAAGGCTAAAAGTATCCTAGTCAGTGTATCTTCCTTGTGGTGGCATGACCACTAAAATGTCCTCCACAAATTCCACTATGGCATTCTTCTAAGATTTTACACACTTCTTCCTTATCCACACAATTCAAAGAAAGATACCATCTAAAGCTCTTTGAAATAAAACATCATCAATCAAAACATATGTTGTGGTAAGGACACACATGTGTCTCTTTCCTAGAGGAGTCATATTTTTGGGGTAAGTTTTGTTTGCTAAGTAATTGAAAATATCTTTGTACCAATAAGAAAAGGCATATTTCTCAAGATTGATTATTGTTATGTCATAAAATATCCCCCTAAGACTTTTATCTCCTAAGTTTAGCACCTGGGTCCCTTAGATTTAATCATGCATG
The DNA here is from genome assembly GCA_027924645.1 of Cunninghamia lanceolata. NCBI lineage: Eukaryota > Viridiplantae > Streptophyta > Pinopsida > Cupressales > Cupressaceae > Cunninghamia > Cunninghamia lanceolata. The sequence continues at coordinate 855,978 of BSBN01001480.1, forward strand.
TTTGAAATGAATCCCGAAGCAAAATCCCCTGAAACCCATGTCAAATGGGACCTAGGGGTGAACCTTAAGCATAATATGGACCCAAAATAGGCTCGAGGACTTAGGTGCCTACGCCCTTGTCCTGCCTATTTCAGTGGGGTCTCAAATTTGGATGTCAGTTTGTGACCGTTAAAAAGGTTTCCTTGTTAGCATCTTAAGTTTAAAATTATGAAATCTTAGCAGGAATGCATATATAATCATGTTTAGGCCTTCATTTTACACCTAGATGGATAATGCGAACTTGTGATCTTATGCCAAGGATACTCAAGGCTTTCATTATTTTGCAGAGCAGTATTGTGTTGTGTTTGTATTTGTTTGTTGTAGATTTGTCGTCATCAATCCATCTCCTCATGGCATCAAAGATCTTCATCTCCCCATGAGAGATTCACCTCTAAGGTGACATCTACTTTGTGTTTCAATCATTTATCGTATCATTTAATTTTTCCTCTATCCACCAAGGACACGCACTCTCTATCTAACAATGGTGTTGGAAGGCTTGAATGCCATTCTGGGGCTTGACTGAGGCAAGGTCCTAAACACCACAACCCCCAACCACTCTTTTGTGATTGCAGGTGATATGTGTCAGATCTTGCGGAGAGGAGTTGTAGGAAATCATCGTAAAGCATAAGGATTTCATATCTAAATAAAGCAATAGAAAATATCCCTAATTAGACAAGGGCAATACCTCTTTTGTCCCTCAATTTATCACTGTCAAAAATCCATGAGTAGGTACAGTCTACAACATATTTGGCTCCTAACCTCGAGAGAAAGTGCCACCTTGGACAAGGCCAATCCCTCTTTTGTTCCCAAAGTTTCCTCTTTCTAAAATTGAAATCCTGGTATGTTTCTAATCTATATTTAGTGTCTTCCTATGTGAGCATTTGTCAGGATTAGTCTGTTTGTTTACGATTTTGCATAATTAGGGTTTTAGGCCTAATTAGATTAGGGTTTTGATATAACATCAATCTATTCTATCTTTCCAAGCATCTCATAGTGACATCAGACCTATAGCTGAGTCCTCTATCATAGTTTGACTTATGTCGATCTATGTCCTTGAATGTATGTGTGAAAGAAGGGTTTGATTGAATCTAATTAGCACACAATTTAATCATCCCTATTTTTCTACATAACATTTTGGTGAACCTTTTTTTTTCCTAAACATTGCATCTTGATAACTATTGTAAATCAGATTTGCATTCACACATATCGTATTCATCATTCTACATTCAAAATCTTGCAAAAAAATTGAAAATTTTGAAAAAATCAAGCATCCTAAGCTTGCATTTAGGCATAGTTTGCACTATTTTCATTGAATTTCATCTAAATCATTTAAATATATTATATTTACATCAGATCTGACATAAATTACATAAATACATCATTTCATAATCATTTACCTTGCATTTACACACTTTATTTTCTAGGGTTTGCTTGAAATTTTGCATTTTTCATATAACCTAGTAATTCCAAAAGCTAGGGTTTGTAGTAAAAATCTTTTCTTGGATTTTAATACTCATTTTAACACTCATTAAAATCTGATTTTGGACTATAGTATTTCATCATTGTGTGTGCATTTCAAATTTTGCATTTACGCATTGTGTATTTGAACAAAAAGAGGCATATTCATTCATATTTTCTTAAAATTTGACTTGCATTAAGCATTGTAGGATTTTTGCATCATTTTTAAATATGATATGAGTTATTTTATAGATTAAATCTGATTAGATTACATTCATTCATCATTTTGTATACTTTTATGCCTTAATTTCACTATTAGGGTTTCAAAAATCCTTGCATTTTTACTACATTTTGGCTAATCTTTCATCTAGCATTGCAAGATTGGTGTGTTGTGACAAATTTTTCTAAATTATTAGATTGACTAAAAGTTTTTTATTTTCTTTGCCTCATCATTCTCCTAATTTCATCACATATTTTGTGCATTTGCATTGAAAAAGGTGAAATTTTGAGCATTTTAGGTGCATAAACAAGCATAGTTTGGTGTTGTTTCATTGCCTTCATCTTAGATATCTTGAATTTCAGATCTTGAACTCATATTAGAAAATTTATTCATTTTTAATTTGAAAATTTTGCATAATTTCATATCATTGTGTGAAAATTGGCATGTTCTTAATTACACAGTATGTATTTTAACACTACTTGTTTACACACATTTTCACATCTTTTTATCAAAACCTTTAAAATCATCAATTAGCCCTTGTTGTGTTGTACTCTTTCCTCCTATCCTCTTTTTTTTGTTGTGGATTATGTGTGTATTTTTACCCATTTCCCTTAAACAAGTGTTTTAGGTATGAAATAGTCCCACATCTATGGCTTCTCATCATAAAAACAATACTATCATCATGGATGCATCTTGTTATTCATCTTTTGAAACTTTGTTTGTATGCATCATAGAAATTGATAATTTTTCCAAATTTACTCATGAATATCCTCAAGTCTTAAAACAAATTGCATATATCTATGATGTTAATATTTCTATGTGTTCCACATATGAAATCCTTTGTTATATATTTGATTTTGATATTTTCACAAATCTCATGGGAACATATCCCTTGATATTAGATCTGATCTCACTAAATTCGTAGATAATAATAAATATGTTGCATCATTTAGTAGTGATGAATTTAATATGTTAGATGAAGCCCAAGATTACTTTATCTCTATTGGACATTACACTACGCCTCTAGTGGTAATACATTTGATGGTAACTTAGTTCTACCTTATGTTCTCTCTCCCAAAGTTCTTCCCACTTATGATGACACTTGGGCACAAGAGGATGAATTCATTGGCACATCCCTTAAAATCACACCACCATCTCTTTATTCCAATGCTCTCTCTGGCCAAAATGAAGCATTAGTGAATGAATAACTCCCACCATCTCTTTATTACAATGCTCTCTCTGGCTAAGATGAAGCATTAGTGAATAAAGAACCCCCTCCAACAAAGAACATTCCATGGATAGATAATGAGCATTCATATAAAATTAATAAACATTCTCTCCCTACCATAGTGCATGAAGCCTCTATGGATCATCTTATCGATCTTCCTCCTTTAGTCGAATATTCAAGTACTTTGGACATCACTAAGGAAGTGATGATCCAGGTTGATCTCCCTCCTTTGGTTGAATGTTCAAGTCCCTTGGATATCCTTAATGATGTCACTAAAGATACAATCACCAACAATTATCCTCACAACACCTTACCTTCCCTTCATTTCTATGCTCTCTCTTCTAAAGATGCAACACTAGTGGATGAGGAAAGGTCTCTCACATTAAATCCCTTATGGATGGATGTCAAGATCACTCAAAACAAATCACTTCTTCCACCTCCTAAGGGGATAGTGAATAAGTGTACTAATGCTAATTCAGTATCAACAAGACCAAAACTACATGCAAGATATCCTAAGCTGATAGACAAGGATTGTCTGCCTAGAAATATCATATTGAATCAGGTAAGTATTTCTCCTTCCTTTAGCCACACGAGTGATGTAGCACCTATTCTAGTTGCTCTCCGGGGTGGCCTCCTCCTAGATATATATGTTGTTAGCATCATGTTATGTTCCCTTTGTGATGTGCTATGTGTTGTTTAGGTCTCCTTTGATGACCCTTGATACTCTTGTAAGGTCAAGGATACCAGGAGACTGCCTTTATTGTGACCATTCTTCTATTTGTATCATTACTCTTCTATTATTCCTCTCCTCTATTTTATTGTTGTGTGTCATACTTTAGGGACAATGTTGTGGAGGGTGTTTTGGGGGCATCCTCCTATGTGGTGCTCCTAAGGCACTTGTTCTCCTCTCTTATTTTATTATTTACCTTCTAGTGATTCTACCTAGTCAACAGATGACAAAAACAAACAAATACTAATATGGACCATGTGTCCCTTCAGCAATTAAGCAAAAATGGACCTAGTCCATACAGGATGACGGGGTTGATACACACACACACACACACATATATCTGACACTTGACTAGTAGAATCACTCCATGTGATGTATCATCTTATGGCATTTCTTGTAACTAACATTCTACAATCCACTCAATATGCTCTTGCACACTTTGATTGGTATCTCATTCTATTGCTATACTCAGTTCCAAGGTATCTGCAATATAGCCCAATAATTATACTCGGTTCTAAACCCATAGTATAGCCTTGGTTCTTGATGTGACTATCTTCATGCATAGCTTTAATGAATTGCTTTGGTTATTATCTTAGAGTAAGATTTCTATCCTCTCTTGTTGTTTATCTTAGCATATCAAAATCAATGTGTTTGTGGGAACATTCAGCAATCATGAGCACATGTCGCCTTGGAGGCATGGGATTTGTGAAAGATCTTGTTTCCTTGCATGTCTTCTCTCTACCTTAATGGGTGCTGCCACAATAATGGGTTATTCTTTCTAGAACATCCTGATTTTTGCTGAAATCACATATTTTTAGAAAATATAATGATTTAAGCCTTGACAGGTTCCATTTAAAGGATTTTAATTGAAGAGGGTTTGATCAAACCCCCTTAGATTCAAACCTCGTTGGATAGAATCCTGCTAGTTTTAAACCATACCTATAATGGAGTCTCCTCTACACCTATCAAAATGTTGATGAAAAACCACTTTTGATTTACCTTTTGGGGGATCAAATGAATTCATTTAAAATTTATGTTTTGTAAGTATGTAGTCCTTATTATAAGCTTTCCAAAAAGTATAATTTTAAATATATTTAATTTTATTATTATATTTATTTTTTATTTCTTGTGAATGTAGGTTTTTCACCGAGCATCAAGTTCTCTATTCTACACATATGGAAAATTAGTAAATTACTGAAAACAAATTCTAAAAAATATTTATGCCCTAGGTATTGATGTCCTTGTTTCAACAAAAAAAATTGAATTTCAATACATATAGAAAAAGTTATGTTTTACGTAATACGCCTATGTCTAAATTATAATTGGTTTGAGTTCCAAACTTAATTAAAAAAAAAAAAATTCAACAAAACATTATAAAACCAAATGCATGCCCTATATATCGGTGTTACGAATCTAAATTCAAAAGAATCAAAATTTTATCCTTTGTAGAAAAAAAGTTATGTGCTAGAGAATACGCATCACTTTAAAAAAATGTTGTTTACTATTAAAAACTAGTTATCAAAGGAGACGCAAAAATTTTACAATTTAACTCCAATTTTTTAAAAAAATATATATTTAGAATCTACAAACAAAATATCACAAATCAGTAGTTTGCATCATCTATGAATTCCTAACGGTTTAGCAGCTCTGGGTGTCAAAAAGTAAAGATTTAGTTCAAAATGTTGATTTCAATGTCAAGTTTGGCCAAAAAGTGTAACCCATTATTGTGGGATGACCCTAATGTGCTTGATATTGATACATGACATCAACTAGCTTAAGGTGGGGGCATATATAATGATATATGTCTGATGATTTTGGTACTAACGAAGTGTGTTTGTAAGCCCTCTCCATGAGGCGGGATGTTGTATCTCTAGCATGAGTACACATCTTTATTTATAAAATCCCTCTCCGTGATGCTAGATAGCATATCCTTTTATAAAAGAAGCCCTTTGTAGAGGCGGGATAACATATCTCTTGAGCTAATGCATATCCTTTCTTCAAAAGCACTTCTGCAGAAAACGGGATGGTGTATCTCGTGACCTAATGTACATCCTTTTATTACAAAAGCCCTCTGTAGAGGCAGGGTTGGATCTTGAGACTATCCTCCCTTAAGCATGTTTTTGGTGGTTGTTGTGGCATAAGCCCAACCATCAGGTGTGTTTGCAACATGTTTAAGATGGAGGGACTTAGCAATAAGCTCCTTCCATCACCCATGTTTGCCATGTTTAAGATGTATAATATGTCCACGGCATGCTATACAGCATTTGTGTATTCCATGTGTCTTCCATGTCTTTTCCCCTATGTGTGGTTTCAAGGGTGTAGTGATGAGCTCCTCCCACACTCAAGCTTTGTTTGGCGTGTTTCCCCTGTGTGTGGTTTCAAGGGTGTAGCGATGAGCGCCTCCCATACTCATGTTTTGTTTGACATGTCTTCCCCTGTGTGTGGTTTCAAGGGTGTAGCGATGAGCTCCTCCCACACTTAGGTTTTGTATGGCATGTTTTCCCCCCTGGTGTAGTTTTAAGGGTGTATCGATGAGCTCCTCCTATATTTTGGGGTTTTGTGCTGCAATTTTTATTTCCATGTATATATATATATGAAAACGAAAATGTTATATCAATGTATTCATTGTGTTTTGCATGACTACTCTTATGTCTTCATCGTGATTTGTGTATCTTCAATACTATCTTCTCTATGTCTTGCATGCTTCCTATTGTCTTCATTGTGTTTTGCATGTCTGTGATGTGTCTTCTAGTGCTTACCTAAGATTGGGGGCTAGAAATAGTTCCTCAATGTTGGTGTATTCCTTAGCTTTAAGTGTCTGGCATTGTTTGATGTGTTTTCAACCATACTTTAATGCATGTATGGGTCATAAGATCATACATACATTAAAGTGGGGGCTAAATGTTATGTCATAAAATGTCCCCCTAGGACTTTTACCTTCTAAGTTTAGCACCCAGGTCCCTTAGATTTAATCATGCATGTTTAAAATAAATCTTGAAGCAAAATCCCTTGAAACCCATGTCAAATGGGACCTAGGGGTGAACCTTAAGCATAATCTAGACCCAAAATAGGGCCCAGGACTTGGGCACCCACACCTTGTCCTGCCCTATTTTGGTGGGGTCCCAAATTTGGATGTCAGTTTGTGACCGTTAAAAAGGTTTCCTTGTCAACATATTAAGTTTGAATTATGAAATCTTAGTGAGAATTCATATATAATCATGTTTAGGACTACATTTTACACCTAGATGGATAATGCGAACTTGTGATCTTATGCTAAGGATAATCAAGGCTTTCATTGTATTGCAGAGTGGTGTTGTGTTGTGTTTGTTGTAGATTTGTCTTCATCAATCTATCCTCATGGCATGAAAGATCTTCATCTCCCTGTGAGAGCTTCACCTCTGAGGTGACATCTACTTTGTGTTTCAATCATTTATCATATCATTTTCTTTTGCCTCTAGCCACCAAGGACACACACTCTCTATCTAACAATGGTGTTGGAAGGCTTGAATGTCATTCTGAGGTTTGACTGAGGCAAGCTCCTAAACACCACAACCCCTAGCCCCTCTCTTGTGATTGCGGGATTCAAGATCTAAATAAAGCAGTAGAAAATATCCCTAATTTGACAAGGGCAATCCCTCTTTTGTCCCTCAATTTATCACTATAGAAAATCCCTGACCAGGGACAATCTATAGCATATTTGGCTCCTGACCTTTAGAAAAAGTGCCACCTTGGACAAGGGTGATCCCTCTTTTGTCCCCAAAGTTTTTGCTTTCTAAAATTGAAATCCTAGTATGTTTCTAATCTGTATTTAGTGTCTTCCTATTCGAGCATTTGTTGGGATTCATCTGTTTGTTTACGATTTTACATAATTAGGGTTTTAGGCCTAACCGGATTATGGTTTTGACAAAACATCAATCTATTCTATCTTTCCAAACATCTCATAGTGACATCATACCTGTAGTTGAGTCCTCTATCACAACTGTGACTTAGCTCAATTGATGTCCTTGAATGCATGTGTGAAAGAAGGGTTTGATTGAATCTAATTAACACACAATTTGATCATCCCTATTTTTCTACATAACAATTACAAATACTTCATCATCTGGGAAATATTTATTTATCGACTCTCTTGGGGAATAGAATTGTTAGCCAACCAATCAGTGATTGTTTGTCTCTTGATTGATTTTTGGTTGACATAGGTTAATTTGAATTCACTCAGAAATGTCAAGAATTTTCCTGCTCTTCTAGACAACATTGGTTGATTTAATAAAATTCTCAGTTGTTCTAATTGCACAATGACTCTAGTTTCACAATTCAACATGTAATGATGCAATCTTCTCATAGTAAAAACTTTAGGAAGAATTCATAGTTGGCCTAGGTGTAGTTCTTTTTGTAATCAAGTAACATTTGAATGATGAAATATATCACTCTCTTTTCTATCATCATCTTCCTAAGCCATCATACAGGCTGTTAAAATTTCTATTGCTCTGAGGTAGAGTATGAATGCTTTAATGTGTCTAGGTGGCATAAGCATTGGTGGAGACAAGAGAAATTTCTTAACTTGTTCAAAAGCATTTTGACAATATATGTTCCAAGTTATTTTGGCTTTCTTTCTCAATAATTGAATGATGGGATGAATTTTGAAATTCATGCCAGGTATAAAACATCGTATTGCACATCATTGTCCCAAGAAAATTCTTACTATAGTTTCACTTGTTGGTGGAGTGGCATTTAGTACTGCTTTTACTTTGGTTGGGTCTACATCAATTCCTCTTCATGAAATAATGAAACCAAGTAATTTTCCTATGGTTACCCCAAAGACACATTTTTCAAGTTTAGCTTGACTTTGTATTCATGTAATCAGGTGAAAATATTTTGAAGGTCTTCGATGTGTGTTGATTGTTTCTTAGATTTGGAGAGTAAATCATCTACATATGTTTCCACTTTCTTATGAATGAGATCATGAAAAATGTGAGTCATTTCCCTTTGATAGGTTTCCCCTGTGTTCTTCAATCCAAATGGCATAACCACATAATAGAAGGTTCCCCAAGGAGTTATAAATGTTGTTTTGTTTTGCTCAACTTCTGTGATTTTGATTTGATTGTACCCTAAAGATCCATCCATAAGGGAAAGCATTCCATATTATATTGTTGAGTCCACAATTTGGTCTATGGATGACAAAGGAAAATCATCATTAGGGCAAGCTTGATTGATATCTCTGAAATCAAGGCATATTTAATTTTTCCCATTTTTCTTCAAGATTGGGACAATGTTTGATACCCAATATGAATAGTCTACTAGTTTGATGAATCCTACATTTAGTAGCTTCTTCAATTATTATTTCACACCATGACTTGGGGTTTTATGGGCCTTAGCTTTTGTTTTATAGGTTTTGTCTCTAGGTTATGCACATTAATTTTTGGATCCAAGCTAGGCATGTCTACATACATCCAAGAGAATACGTTTGATAATTCAATTAGAAATTCAGTATACTCCTTTAGTTCTTTGTCATCCAAATCTTCCCCTAACATTAACATCCTTCATTTTTTGAGAGTTCCTATGTTGAGTTCAATGGTGCCACCGATTAATGAAGGGTGTCCTTCCAACTTTTGGGGCGCTGGTGGTAACTCTAGATTTTTGTTTATTTGCAAGATTTTTAATTCACCCCTGAAATAATCGCTAGGATGAGGAAGGAGAATGTATCCTTTTTTGTGATAAACTCTTGGGAGACCATCATAAGCATGTAGGTATTCTAGGACAGCCTCATCATTTTTAGTGTAATCCATAGTTGGTATTTTCATTCTATCTTCTATGTAGTTTAGGATACTTGGTAGGTCTTCGCTCTTCAATAGTGGACCACCTCATACTGATATGATGAACTTCAAATTTTGCAATTGAGAATGAGGTGTGAACATTGTGGTTGAAGAAGTCATTGAATCTTCTATTTGGTTTTCTTCTCTCAGTATAGCTCTCGTAGTGTAGAAATCAAAGAACTGGATTAATTTTCAGATGGTGTCCTTGTAAGGGCATAATCATTTTAATTTTGTCTCATAATATTATGCCACTTGATTGATTATTAATTAGGAGTCTCCAAAGATGGAGATGTTCTTATCTCCCAACTTCATGGCGAGCATGACTCCCAAAGACAAAGCTTTGTATTTGGTGATGTTATTTGTGTAGAAGAAACATAGCCTAAAGGAGAAGGGAAGAATCTTGTCCATAAGGGTGGTGAGTATTAATCCTACCCTTGCTCCTATTTTTTAACTTTCTTTATTGAAATGAAGAGTCCATAAATCATCCACATTTGGGGGTTTTGATATTTCTCCTAATTTGTAGGTTGATCCTTGTTCCTTTGATTTCTCCTTGACTTCTTATCCTTCCTCAATGATTTCAACTATACTGATATGGAAACTTTTGATATCACATTTGTTTGTATTGTCATCACAAGGGATGGCTGCTAGACTAAATGGTGCATATGATTTCTTAGATCATGGGTTGAAAGGAAATTCCTTTGCTAGATTTGGCTCTTTGTGTGAAACATTAAGGACATTCACAATGTCTTTGGGGATCTTCCTCTCTCCCGTGATTTTTATTCTTGTGTTCATCTTCTTCTCCTTTTCCTTTTTTCTTGTTCCATTCTATAAATACTAAAAGGATCAAGGTCTTCTTTGATGACATGAATTTCCCCATGTGACTAAAATGAATATCTTGAAATAGGCTAGAAGTGACGGCTTTCATTTTTATACCCAAGATATTTTGAGAATCATGTTATAAATTGTCTCTCCATTGATCACATGAAACTCTGTTAGGAGTGTTTTGGGTCCCAAAGTGACTGAGAGATTTATTATTCTAATAGTATGAATTCTTTGACTATCATAAACACTCAGAGTTGTGGTTCCTTGTGTGATGTTCATCTTATTATATCCCATTCTTTAAGGGAGAAAAAATGGGAGGAGGTTGAATGTTGTACCCTCATCTATAATAACTCATTTGATGGTGGCTTTGTTAATTCACACTTGTAAGTAAAGAAGATAATATCCTTTCTTAGGTGGTTTTGTCATTTGATGGAAGCTTTGTAGGATAAAAAATAAATGTATCAATTTTTTCTTGAGTTGAACATCCTACTTCCAACGCATCTAGGAAAGTTTTTCAGTAGACCCACCACTTGTGTAAAGGTGTTTTCAATGTGATATAACTATTCTACTTCTTGGACGAAATAAACTTCTTGATTTTGATTCAATTCTATGTGGCTCAAAGTGCCTTGGTTGAGAGTATTTTGTCATTTGAGGATTCTTTGTTTCTTTATTGAGATTGAAGGAAAATCATGTCCTTTTATTGTTGCTCATTAGAGAGTTTTGAAATGCTTTTGTTGAAACCATAGAAGGCTTTTGTGTCATGTCCTTTCATTCCATGAAATAAACAGTAGGCGTTAGGGTCGTAGGGAAAGTGATTTGATCCTTGATACCCCTTTTTTTTATTTTTTCTAAGGTTTTATATTTGACGAATTCCCAATGCTATTGATATCTCTGTCTATCAAATTTTGGTATCCTTTCATGTTTTTTAGTAGATATTTTTCAGAGCTTCTTAGAGTTATTAGTTTTCCATTTGATTTGTAAGTCTTTTACCCACTATCAATAGCAGTTTGGTCAATTCGTAAAGCACTCTCTTATGATTCCTCATAGGACTTGTATGGTAATTTTTGCACTTCCTCTAGAGTATCCTTATTAATGGCATGCAAGAAAAGGTCACAAAATTCTCTATGGTCCATGTTTGGGGCACTTGTTGATGAGTAAAGTACTTGTCCCCATCATGTAACAAAGTGCACCACTAGTTCATTTACATCATGTTTCATGGTTAAGAATTAGTGTATTCCAGTCTTCATGAGTTTATTCATGTCAAAGGCCATGACAAAATCTCCTATAAACTGGTGAAAAGAGTGGATTGAAGCCTCAATTAATTGATAATTCCAATCTAGGGAAATCCTTTCGAGTGTCTTTGGAAAAATTCTTTGTACAACTTTGTCCCAAGGAAGGAGTTCTTTGAGGATAGTGTGTAGGCTTTAATATGTGAGTTAGGATCTCCCTCACCCTTGAACTTTGGTAAGTCAGGGAGGGATCATGGTAGTAGCACATTTCATATGGTGTCATTGAGGGGTTATTTTAGGTACTCAAGATAAGTTCCTAGGAACACAATTTGAGATTGCAGGTTTGAGAGTATGAACCTCATTGGTGGGCTTTGTTGATTTTGATTTTGATACCTAGGCACAATAGATAAAGGATTTATCTAAGGAAAAGACAAGGGAATGAAGGAAGAGTTGTCAGAAAAAAGAAGGGTTAGTGAACCAAATGGTTTGTCAATCAACAAGTTTGTCGATTAGCGAAATCACTGACGAAAGAGGAAAAGAGGAAGGAATAAGTTGCAAGAAAGATGATAGTTGACCAGAGATAAAGGAAAGGGAAGTCAATCACTTGGTCGGTAAGTTCACGAAATAGAGAACTTGCCGAAAAGTTTGTGATTTTCAATTTTTGTCGATAAAGCAAGGGGCTGACAAGGAATGAAGACAAAGATGAAGGTGATGGTTCACCAAATAGAAACTTCACCAACTGAAGAGGGAAAAGCAACATAAAAATAGTTCATGAAGGAGAGTTTTCTCTGATAAAGGGGAAAAAGTAAAGATTGCCTAAGTGGTTAGCAGGGCAAGTTCGTGAGCAAGAAGATTCATTGATAAGGTGAAAAGGAGGCAAAAGATCAAACAAAAGGGAGAAATCAGGTAATCGACAAAATTGCAAACTCACCGATCAGTTCATGGTTTCTCAAGTTCACCGATAAGGTGCTTTACCTACTAAAGCCCCAAAAGTAGAAAACAATAGGACCTGGTGGTTCGTCAAATGAAGATTTCACTGACCAAAGGGGGATATGAGAAGGAAAGTGAAGGAAGCCAAAGAAAATGAGTTTGCCAAAGGGAAAATTCACCAATAATGGAGAAAATCAAGGCACCAAAGGAAAAATTAAAATATGAAACACTTTAAAGTGTTGTAAAAGCTTTGTAAGAACTTGCAGGGCATGATTTCTTGAAATCATGCCATTATTACAAGATGAGAAGGTACCCACCATTCAATGTTGCAGGCCAATGCAAGGGGCAAGTAGTTGACATAGTAAAATTCTTCAATATGCTAGTACAAACAAGGGACAAAATGAACCTATAGGTACCATGGAAGGATTTCAGACCTTCCCTCTTCAATGCACCTGACAGCCATGTGTGTAGGCAATCTTCTTCTACATTTTTTCAAACCTGACAAAGCATGGCCACCATCCCTTTTTTCAATATTTCCTGACATGGCCATGGACCAAAATTAAATGTAGTATGGGCTCTTGGGAAAAATAGTTGACTAATTTTTAGCGCCTCTACATGATGGATTGAAAAGTTATATATACATGTAGAAAAGATATAATTGTTATTAGCTATTTTTTTGTGCTATTGTGCAAGAAGGAGAATTTTGTTGTGATTGCAGGCCTTGTAATGCTTTATAAGAACCAGTCATATTTGATACATTGTGCTCAATTCTGAGCCTTTGGTGTCTTTGATTGTTGTTCACCTATGAGTGTAAACTATTATTTTGTGTTATTTCCTCTGCAATTAATTCTTCTACTTTTGTAATGGTTTCCTAGCCTTCATGATCAATACAAACTATTATTTTGCCTCTCTCTGTAACTTTACACTATGTTTATTTGAGAATTGTATGCTTGTATTGTGGGTAAAATGGTCCCTTTAATAGATTCAATTTTTTACCGGAGCCTCTATGATGTTTATGTGAGTCTGTGTGAGTTTGTTGTAGTTTTGAGGTCATTGTTATGTTAATATAGGTGCAGTTAAACACCCTAAATCTTGGTACATCATCATTTTATTTTATGTATTCCTTCTCTCCCTTTTCCTTGGTGATCAGTAGCATTAAATTTAGCCATCACTATCTAGACCTTAATTCTAGAAAGAGGAACTAGCCTTCTCTCGAGGTTTGGTCTCAATTGCAAGGTCCCACACTTTGAGATCAATCCCATGTTTCACTAAATTTATTGGAACTACCAAAACCTTCAACAACAGGGTACAAATTCAAGTGACAATAATTTCTAGCATGTCTTGTGGGACCAGTTTGATGAGCTTTATCATCCATTGATGGATTTGGTGTGTTCTTCAGTGTATCTTGCCATTTGAGGCACTCTTCTTCAACACCATGGTGACTCTATTGGACAAATCTACTAGTGCAGCCAGTTCAATCACTTAAAGAAATTCAAAGATCAAGATTTTGGTGATAGTCCTAGTCTAAATTGCTTTCAAAAGCATCTCAATCACCTAGCAACTCTCTGGTATGAGCTTATTTCTCTAAAGAGCAAATATGTTTACCCTTATTTCATGATTGTTTAAATGATTTCTAATTCTTAATGATCCATGATGTCAAACTATTATAGAATCTATGGTTATTCCCCTCCACCTAGTCAAAACACAAGTCATTGGCCTCCATACCAAAAATTTTAGGCCCAAGACACCTCTAGTTTTATGTCATACGCCCCTACTACAACAGGCTATCAACATCCTCATGATGCTTGCCTCCCTCCCACCCCTGCTCAATCTTCTTGTCAACCTACTAATGCCTATTATCAACCCCAAGAAAACCACTTCGTCTCTAATCAGTATGATTGCCCTCCTAACCTATCTCAAGTGGATTATAATTTTGACAACATGAGTCTCATGGACATAATGATTGACCTGCAAAGGAGGTTGGATAAGGTTCAGGATGTGATGGAGTATGATCGACAGCAAGAGGAGCTTGCTTGTCAAGCTCATATTCAACAGCAGCAAATGGAGGTAGAGGAAAAAGCTTACTGGGAGCAGATTTCTATGTAGCTTGCAACCTTATCTGAGGAGCAGTTAATGAAGATGTTTGCTGAGGTAGAGATGTGGGAAGCCCAAGCAGTCCCCTCCATTCCCAATTTCAGGTAACCCCTCCCTTCTACACAAGTTCATCCTATGGCTGAAATAGTTCCCAAATTCAAGATCCTAAGCTTTAGGTAGGGGAAACCCTCTAAGCCTCTGAGACCACTTTCAAATTGTAAAATACCAAGTTTTAGAGGCCCTCAACCTTCACGGGAGGCTATTCTTGTGCAAATACAGCTTATTATTCCTTAGGAACAACCTTCTCAAGAAGCCCTTCCTCTCCCCATTCCATGTTAGGCCTCTTGTCCTGGTACTAACTCACTCTTAAGGGACAAACCAATTTTTTGGTGAGATTCTGGGTTTTATGAGCTGGAATTGGAAATGTTTGAGGCAGTTGTGAAGTAGTCTACTATTTGTGAACCCTCACATGCCATTAACACTAAAGAGTCAAACTTGCTGCAAGAAGAAGTTAAGCCAAATTTGATAGAGCGGTAGTGCACTGAGCATAAGGTTAGTGTTGATTCAGGTGCAAGTTTGAGTCCCCTAGATTTTGGCTCATTTAAGGAGTTTTCCCATGCTTTGAACAAGATGAATGAAACCAAAATGCAAAGAAAGCATGGTGAAGAGGTCTAGTTGCAGAGGCAGCTCAAGCAAAATCCAGTTGAGTTGCAGTCAAATGATGAAGGCATTGAAGAGGAAATTGCTCCAAAGGAGGTTGAAGGCACCACCTTGTCTCATGAACTATCTAGTTACATTGAAAATGAAGAAGGCATGCAGATGCCAATATTAATAGTAGTTCTGGAGCAACATGAGGGTAGTGAAAATAGTTCAAGTTGCTGGTACATGGGGCCAAAAATGACAGCGAGGTCCCATCTCATGAAGAAGAGCATGTAAGTAGCTTCGTTCTGGAAAATGCAGAAATTAATGAAGCCAAGGTGGATCTTCTCATACCTATGTGCTTTGAGGAGCTTGAAAACCTATTTTGGGATGAGATTGATCTTTTCTACTCAAGATGTGACATCAAACTGGCATCCCTTGAGGGAGATTTCTCAATTGAGCATGTGCAGGGCTCATTTTTTTAGCCTAATTTAGAAAATCATGAGCATCTTATGCACAAGGTAGAGGCGGCCATATTTCTAGTTAAGCCACATGAGCTAGAGAATTCAGACTAGCGGTAGAATGATGAGGAGTCAGAGAAAAAGCATGAGATCAACTCTGTTGATTTGCGTGTCATTTCAAGGGGATTTCCTATCAAACATCTGGTCTAGCTGAAGACAGACCATGAAGAGTCACCACTTGTCATGCTCAATCCTGAGCATGAAGTTGATCATCCAAATAAGTGGGATCAACTCATTTATCCACTTCTAGGCAGTTGCATTACCAATCAGTTCAAGTGGGTAAGTGAGTTTGTTCCCATTCTTGGGGAAGTGTTTTGTCAGTTGGTTGAAAACCCGTCCCTTCCCCACCTCTTTTTAACTGCCCACAAACATGTGAAGCATTGTAGATTATTGAGTAGGGGTAGTCATTTTGAAAAACTAGTTAATGGCTTTGTTTGAGGTCAATTCCTTGTTGTTAGTTTAGGTTCAGGATAAGTTTGTTTTGTATAGTTTTTCCTTTCAATAAGCGCTCTTGCATAGGTAATATCCTCATTAGGAGGTTGTTTGCCTTGTTGTTTTGTTTTCTGGAGGCATGCTTAGTTTTGTGTTAGTCTGGCCACCCCTACTTTCAGTGTTGTTGCAGTTCCCCTTTTGACTTTGTGCCCAATGGATTGTATAAGGCCAATAGAATCCCTATGTTTAGTAGGCAAACACACCTACATAGTCACCAAAATGTTGTCTTATTTTGCCCAGGCCAAAATAACCCAAAAAATCCTAGCTTCTTCCATAACAAATATCCAATCTGAGAAAGCCTAAATGGAAGAAGCCCCTTTTCAAAATTCCTAAAAATTTCAACTATTTTGCCTTATCTTTTGCCTTAGTCGACAAAATTTGGATTCAGCAAACCTTCATTTCACCAATCAGCAAGTTTTTTGATCGATCGATTCATCGATTAAACGAACCAACAGATGGGTGGAATTCTCTAAGGCAAAAGGAAGTTGGCCTTAGTCGGCAAATTTTGAGTTTGGTGAAATCAAAGTTCGTCGATTGGTGAATTCGTCAACTAAGGAAGGTGAGGTAGTAGGTAGATAAAGGATTTCTCTAAGGCAAAGACATAGGTATAAAGGAGGAGTTGTTGGCAAAAAGAAGGGTTGGTGAACCAAATGGTTCACCAATCGGCAAGTTCACCGAGCAGCAAAATCACCAACTAAAGAGGAAAAGAGGAAGGAAGAAGTTACAAGAAAGATGATAGTCAACTAGAGATAAAGGAAAGGGAAGATGATTACTTGGTTGGTAAGTTCATGAAATGGAAAACTTACTAACTAGTTCATGATTTTCAAATTTCGTCGATAAAGTAAGGGGCTGATAAGGAACGAAGACAAAGACGAAGGCGATGGTTCACCAAATGGAAACTTCATCAACTGAAGAGGGAAAGAAACATAGAAATAGTTTGCAAATAAGGGTCTTCTCTGATAAAGGGGAGAAAGTAAAGATCGGCAAAGTGGTCAGCAAGGCAAGTTTGTGAGCAAGAAGATTCATCGATAAGGCAAAAAGGAGGCAAAAGATCAGACAAAAGGGAGAAATCAGGGAATCAGAAAAATTGTAAACTCAAATCAGTTCACGATTTCTCAAGTTTGTTGATAAGATGATTTTTTGACTAAAGGCCCACAAGGAGAAAACAAGAGGACTTGATGGTTTCCCAAATGAAGATTTCATTGACCAAAGGGGCATATGAGAAGGAAAGTGAAGGAAGCCAAGGAAAAGGAGTTCGCGAAAGGGAAAATTTGTCGATAATGGAGAAAATCATAGTGCCAAGGGTAGAATTAAAATATGAAACACTTTAAAGTGTTGCAAAATCTTTGTAAGAACTTGCAGGGCATGATTTCCTAAAATCATGTCATTATTACAGGATGAGAAGGTACCTAGCATTCAATGTTGTAGGCCAAGGCTAGGTGCAGGTAGTTGACAGTGAAATTCTTCAATGCACTAGTACAAACAAGGGACATAATAAACTTATAGGTACCATGGAAGGATTTTAGACCTTCCCTCTTCAATGTTCCTGACATCCATGTGTGTAGGCAATCTTCTTTTGCATTTTTTGCAAACTCGACAAAGCATGGATACCATCCCTTTTTGTAGGATTTCCTAACAGGGCCATGGGCCAAAATTGAATGCAACATGGGTGCCTGGGCAAAACTATTAGGGTTAGCCGGTAGAAGATATCAATTAAATGCAAATAAAGATTAAATCAAGGAATGAAAAATACATAGAAATAATAATAGTGAGAGACAAGTTTTAATGTGGTTCACCCAAACTCGGGCTACATCCACCAATAGAGAGTCCAATATTATTATCCATTAAATCAAACTGATTACAACCAGCAATCCTTGCAACTCAATACTGCTGCAAAATGTTATAACACATCAATAGAAACCCTAACCCTTAGCTACTTTTATCAAGTCTTATGTTGGTTACAAAAATAGGGTTTTTTTTATGTCAGCCAATCGAAAAATAACTCCCGATGTCGTAATAAAAAAAATCATTGGAGGTTTCAGGGGCACTGTCAGCTAACCCTATACCTTGCAAGGGGCACTACCCCTTGACCCCGTCTTGGGGGCGCTACTCCCTAACCCCTGTAAGGGGTATTGCCCCTTGACCCCATTAAATAATTTGGGGGGAAAGTGCCAATAAAAGTGGGGTAAATTTAACCTCCAAGTCTAATTAGGCTCCATATAATAACAATCTCCCACTTGGAGGCTAATCAAAATCCACACCATATCATCTCCCACTTGGAGACTAATCATAACACTATTGACCCTGTAGCTCCCACTAGAAATAAGCACCCTGGACTCTACTGTTCTAATTTTTGTTTTTAGTCTTGAAGACCAAACGAAGCTAAAGAGGAGATCAGCTTCTCCCTTGTCACTGCCTTCGTAAACATATCCATTAGATTTTCATCTGTATATATCTTTTCTAGCCTTAACTACCCATCATCTAACACCGACCAGATGAAGTGATACCTAAGCTGTATGTGTTTGGTCTTTGAATGCAAGCTAGAATTCTTTGCAAGATGTATGGCACTCTGACTATCTGTATACAAAGAACTGTTAGCCTATTTTTTGCCCAATTCTTCCTTGAAAGATTGTAGCCATATTATCTCCTTGCTTTCCTCTATTGCAACTACATACTTTGCCTCCATGGTGGATAAAGGAACCACCTTTTGTAACCTGGAGATCCAACTCACCGTTGTCCCACCTACAGTAAACACATAACCTGTAGTACTCTGCCTGGTATCAATATCTCTTGCCAAATCTGAGTCTACATAACCTGCTAAATCAGTATTAGAGCCCCCAAAACATAAGTGTTTATTGGATGTACCTCTCAAATGTCTAAGAATCCATTTTACCGCATTCCAATTCTCCAATCCAGGATGACTCATATGCATGCTTATGAATCCTACAGCATGTGCAATATTTGGTCTTGTGCATATCATGGCATATATTAAACTTCCTACAGCTAAAGCATATGGTACCCTAGACATTTTTTCTTCCTCCTCTTGTGTCTTAGGACACATCCCCTTAGTCAATTTCAAATGACTAGGAAAAGGTGTGTTGATAGCTTTTGCATTCTGCATATGGAATCTCTGCAACACCTTTTCAGCATAATCAGCCTAAGATAGAGTCAATTTTCTGTCCTTCCTATCTCTGTAAATTTTCATACCAAGGATTTGTTTTGCTGCCCACAAATCCTTCATAGCAAATGATTGTGCTAACTGTTGTTTTAACTCTCTTATGTGATCCATGTTAGACCCTGCTACAAGCATGTCATCAACATATAAACATAAAATAATGTATCTATCATTATCCAACCTCTTAAAATAAACAATATGGTCAAAATTACACCAGCTGTAGCCTTGCTCATCCATAAAATTATCAAATTTCAAATACCATTTCCGACGTGCATGTTTCAAGCCATATAAACTCTTCTTCAATCTGCACACCTGTTTCTCCTTACCTTTGACCTCAAATCCTTGGGGCTGTTCCATAGATATTTCCTCCTCCAAATCACCTTGGAGAAAGGTAGTTTTCACATCTAGCTATTCCAAATGCAAATCTTCAATAGCCACAATACTTAAAATAGTACAAATAGAAGTCATCTTAATAACTGGAGAAAATATCTCATCAAAATCAATACATTTTTTCTGTGCAAATCCTTTTACAACTAACCTAACTTTAAATCTTTTCTTACCTCCATCTTCCTCTTTTAGTCTATAAACCCATTTGTTTGGTAAAGCCTTTTTACTTGCAGGCAACTTACATAATTCCCAAGTCTGATTTTTTAGCAAGGAGTCTATTTCTTCTTTCATTACAAGCTCCCACTAAACCTTTGTATCTGCCTGCATAGCTTCATCATACTCTTTAGGTTCACTAGCATCTATTAACAAAATAGAATACAAAGAGGGAGAAAACCTTTTAGGAGGTCTACTTAGCCTTGTTGGCCATTAACATTCACTAGAGTTTGTGGTATTTCTTGTTGCTATTGCAGAGCATTAGGAACCACTAGAATATCACTATCAGAGTATCATCCAACACCACATAATCCTTTTCTTTCTTCTCATGTTGTTACAATTGATCATTGTACAACACCTTCTCATTGAATACAACATCCCTGCTTCTCATAATTTTTTGATTTTTAAAATCCCAAAGCCTATAACCAAATTCATTAATGCTATATCCAACGAAGGTATATTTTTTTGATTTTGCATCCAGCTTGGTTCTATTTTTAGAATCTACATGTGTAAATGTTTCACATCTGAAGGTTTTGAGAAAAGAATAACTCACCTTCTTAACTGTCCATGCTTCCTCTAGAATACCACAACCCAAAGGAAATGAAGGATATCTATTAATTAAATATACAGCGGTGTTGATAGCCTCTACCCACATGTTTAAAGGCAGCCCAACATACAATCTCATGGTCCTTGCACACTCCATTATTGTCCTATTCATGCGTTTAGCCAATCCATTCTCCTGTGGAGTCCCTGGAACCATTTTTTGCCTAGAAATTCCATTAAAGGAACAATAATCCTCAAATTCTTTGTTGCAATACTCACCACCATTATCATATCTGAGACATTTTAATCTTTGACCTATCTCATTCTCAACCAAGCTTCTCCATTTCTTAAATGTCTCAAATACATCAAATTTCTACCTAAGGAAATAAATTCAAACCTTCCTGGCTGCATCATCTATGAATGTAACATAATACCAAGAGCCACCAAGAGAAGATACCTGAGCCAGTCCCCATACATCTGTATGCACAAGCTCCAACTTTTCATCTTTCTTTTCCTTCCCATCCTTGAGAAACCTGACTCTCTTTTATTTTCCATGCACACAACTTTCACAGAAGTCCATATTAATACATTTCAGACCTGGTAAAACTTTATTAGAATGAAGTACCTTCATACCTTTTTCATTCATATGTCCAAGTCTATAATGCCACAGTGTTGTCTCAGAACCTGCAGCAACTGTTCCAGTCTCTTCTTGCGAAATTGTAGCAACTGTTCCTGAACCTGGTTGTTTTTTCTCTGCAACAAATAAAGTAGAAGGAATAATATGACCTATACAAAGATATAAGGTGCCTACTTTCACACCTTTTTCTAGTATTAAGGCACCTCTTGAAACCTTCCAATTTTTATCACTGAATGTAACTATGCAACCTTCATCAGCTAGCTACCCTACTGAAATTAAATTCCTACTTAGCCTTTGAATGTGCCTTACCTCTTATAGTAGCCAATGATTCCCATTCTGCAACTTAATCTTGATTCTTCCCTTTCCAACAATCTAACAAGGTTCATTATCTCCCAAATAAACCAGCCCAAAATCCCCTTGGACATAATTAATAAAATAAATTCTATGGGGCATAGCATGAAATGAGGCTTCTGAATCATCAACATTATCTAGGGAAAGAATCAAAGCATCATCTTCCGATTTATTACTTACCATGTTTTCCTCCTTATTGCCTTCTTGTTTATCTCCTTCTTTATTCTTCCAAGACCAGCAATCGTTCTTCAAATGACTTGGTTTCCCATAGTACCAGCAATCCTTCTATTCTCTGGATTGGGATCTCTTGTCCTTTGATTTTCCTTGTGACTTCCCATGATCTCTAGAACCTTTTCCTCTCTTCTTTGATCTACCCTTGCTTTCTGCATTCAAAACACTACCTGATGTGGACCCTCCTGAGTTTTTTTGTCGCATTTTCTCACTAAGGATAACACCAACAACATCATCAAATTTCAAAGTATTTTAACTAGAGATAGAGTTACTTAGAGCCATTACCAAGCTATCCTAGCTTTCTAGCAAAGAACATAATATCAAGAGAGCCCTCACCTCTTCATCAAAACTTACTTTTATATAAGTTATCTGACTGATAATCATATTAAACTTATTTAAATGATCTGTCATAGATCCACATTCAATCATTTTTAGATTAAACAAATGCTTCATGAGAAATACCTTATTTGAGGCTGAGGGTTTTTCATATAATTTAGCCAAAGCTTTCATCAAACCATCTATTCTCTTTGCTTCTATTATATTG
This sequence comes from Cunninghamia lanceolata, assembly GCA_027924645.1. Lineage (NCBI taxonomy): Eukaryota > Viridiplantae > Streptophyta > Pinopsida > Cupressales > Cupressaceae > Cunninghamia > Cunninghamia lanceolata. The sequence goes on from BSBN01001480.1 coordinate 878,274, forward strand.
AATGCCACTGATGGTGCTAGGCACAAATGAATGGTTCCCAGTACCTTTCTATCCAAAAGATTCCAATCCTCATCAGTCATTGTTGCCAGTTTCTTGGCTATTCCTTCCAATGGCCTCCATAAATCCTTATCCTCCATCTACATCTTCCATAACTAATAGTTCTACCCATTGAATTTATCTACCTTCAATTTACCCTCATCTACCATTGCTCCCACTCAACCATGAGACTCCCATTCAACTATTTGACCTTCTTGTAGATGATAATTGAACACAACCCACTCTAATACCACTTGTTAGGGTTAGCTAGTAGAAGATATCAATTAAATGCAAATAAAGATTAAACAGAGGAATGAAAAATACATAGAAATAATAATAGTGAGAGACAAGTTTTAACGTGGTTCACCCAAACTTGGGCTACATCCACCAATAGAGAGTCCAATACTATTATCCAGTAAATCAGAGTGATTACAACCAGCAATCCTTGCAACTCAATACTGTTGCAAAATGTTACAACACATCAACAAAAACCCTAACCCTTAGCTACTTTTATCAAGCCTTATGTCAATTACTAAAATAGGGTTTTTTTATGTCAGCCAATAGAAAAATAACTCCCGACACTTTAATAAAAAATCGTTGGAGGTTTCGGGGGCACTGCCCCTAAGCCCCCACAGTGGTGCTGCCCCTCAACCCCACCCTATATCACGACAGGGAGTGTGCCAGGGGTGCTGCCCCTGGACTCTGCAAGGGACACTACCCTTGACACCATTAAATAATTTGGGGGGAAACCATACCGATAAAAGTGGGGTAAATTTAACCTCTGAGTCTGATTAGGCTCCATATAACAACAAAAACAATTGACTAATTTTCAACACCTATAGCTGCACAATGGATTGAAAAGTTATATATACATGTAGAAAAGATGTAATTGTTGTTAGCTATTTTTTCTATGCTATTGCACAGGCAGGATAATTTTGTTGTAATTGCAGGCCTTGTAATTTTTTACAAGAACTAGTCAGATTTGATACATTGTGCTCAATTTTGAGCCTTTGATGTCTCTGATTGTTGTTCACCTATGAGTGTAAACTATTATTTTGTGTCTATTTTCTCTACAATTAATTCTTCTACTTTTGTAATGGTTTTCTAGCCTTCATGATCAATACAAACTATTATTTTGCCTCTCTCTGTAACTTTACACTATGTTTATTTGAGAATTGTATGCTTGCATTGTGGGTAAAATGGTCCCTTTAATAGCTTCAATTTTCTACCCAAATCTCTATGATTTTTACGTGAGTCTATGTGAGTTTGTTACAGTTTTGAGGTCATTGTTGTGTTAATATAGGTGCAGTTAAATACCCTAAATCTTGGTGCATCACCATTTTCTTTTTTGTATTTGCTCTCTCCCTTTTCCTTGGTGATTAGTAGCATTAGATTTAGCCATCATTCTTTGGACCTTAAATTTAGAAAGAGGAACTGGCCTTCTCTGGAGATTTGATCTCAATTGCAAGGTCCCACACCTTGACACCAATCCCATGTTTCACTGAATTTGTTGGAACTACCAAAAGCTTCAACAAAATGGTGCAAATTCATGTGACAATAGTAATGGATGAAGATAATGAGAGTGGAGATGAAAATGATGACTATGGCAATGATAGAAAGTATGAATGCAACAATGGAAATGCAAAAAAGCTCAACTAAGAGGTTTTTCTCTTCATGTCAAGTTCACTAAAATATGTATGCTCTCAAATGTGACTCAAGCACAACGTGAATGAGTTCACTCTAATATCACACATGACCACCTCCTTCTAGTGGGTGACCTCCAATTCACTCTCACTCTTTTGGCAAAAACCAGTCGAGTGGAGGCATAACCTAGGGGTGGTTTTATTTGCATGGAAGCATAACATCACAAAGGGCATTTGCCCACTCTATGGGCCAAGTATGGATTTGTGTTTGACAAGTACATTCTATTGTATAGAGATTTTGGGAAAATTTTGTGTAGCTTGTTTAGGATTGATGTTTTGGATCACTCTCCATGATCCATCATCAGGAATAAAAGAGAGAACATTGAGTTGTAATTGCAGAGATAGTGACTTTAAAAAGAGAGAGGGAGAGGGAGGGGTGGGCATGGAGTGCTAAAATCTAGTTAGGATAATAGTTGGAGAGGGAGGAAAAAAGAAAAAGTGGGAAAAATAAAAGGTAGTTGAAGATAGGAAGAAATGAGTAAGATTTATTCCTGTTGTCAAGTGCCTTTTATTTTTCCCACTTTTTCTTTTTTCCTCCCTCTCCAACTATTATCCTAACTAGATTTTAGCACTCCGTACCCACCCCTCCCTCTCCCTATTTCTTTTTAAATTCACTATCTCTGTAATTACAACTCAATGTTCTCTCTTTTCTTCCTGATGATGGATCATGGAGTGTGATCTGAAATGTCAATCCTAAATAAGCTACACATAGTTTTCCCAAAAGCTCTATGCAATATCATGGACTATGGAAATATCTTATTGAGTACATTCTATGACCATTGTAGTGGAGAAAATTATATGGCTCGAACGGTCACTAGTTCTAATTCTCCTTTTGGGGTTTCTCAAGTTCCAATGCCTAGTCCTAAGACTATTTTGTTCATTGATTTGCCTAAGGTGTTGTAATCTATTCTCATTTGCTTGAATGACCTATAGAATGTTGTTTATTTTCTGAATGATTTTGAGAGTGTGTTCTTTCTCTTCAATTATTTATGTTGTGTGTTGAGGTCTAGGGTGTATTTCCTCTAACTCTTCAAGAATAGACTTAACCCAATCTCCCCTAATCCATGGGCAAATTGAATGCTTGAACCTGAGGGGGAGAGAGAGAGAGTGAGTTATGTTGACCTAGGTGTTGACTTTGGCTTCATGTGTATCTCATGATGTTATCAAGGGTTTAATTCTCTAGATTTCCTAATGTTTTAATATTTTTCCTATGCAATGCAACCTAGTATGAATGCAAGTAACTTTTGATTCTTTTTTTCCAAATTGAATGAAGAATTTATCTAATTAACTATGAAAGGAAATATGAATGCAACTATATGTGTTTTCTCAAATGCAATCTAATCCAATGTTTTTTGTATTTTTATGAAGCGATTTTGAGTCTATTCTAGAAATTGAAATGCTATCTTGTAATGTCGTAAAATATGTAGACTAGCATTTTACACTTAGTTTAGCACCTGGGTGGACCTAAAATATTTACACTTGTTAATTAGGACCTATTATAACACCTTTTTGAGCATTAAGCGTGTAATTCTTGACCCTGATGCACAAAACCTGGAAAAAGTAATTACAAGGTAGGGCTAAGCACACTTAAAGTGCCTTATCCTAGGGGTTTGGGGATAAAGGACCACGAGACCCAAACGCCATTGTCCCCTCTTTAGCCCTGGTATAAATTGGTGGCTTGTCAGCTTGGGACATCTTAAATGATTCTTAATGTCAGCCTCATTTGGTTAAATTCTTTAGAAATAAATAGGAATGCATATAAAAACAATTTAAGTCATTCATTTGAACATCTAAGCAATTTGGGCACTCTCACACTCTCTCTCCTTCTCTCTCCTACTCTCTATTCTTCTCTAAAGTTCTCTATTGTGGATTATTATTGTAGCACTAACTTATTTCAGATCTTGTGAAGATATTTCTACTTCTTTGGACTACACCAACTTCTTGAGTCAAGTTGTGATGTTGCATCAAGCATGCTATGGTTTCTATACTCATGGTGACTTCTTTCCTTCATGCTTTATTCTAGCATTCCATTCTACGTCAGATTTGCCTCTGCCCTCCTAGGGAACATGCTCTTTATCTATCATCTTTTCTATTATGGAGGTTGAAACACCATTCATGGATCTTAACTAAGGAAATCTCCTAAATAGAACCCAACCATTTTCCTTCTTGTGTGTGTGCAAGTCAGATCTAGAGGAATTGACTGAAGATAAGTTGCAGAGAGCAGGAACATAGGAAGGCGAAGACATTGGAGTTATCAATTTTTGTAAACCCTAATCAAGGTCTAGGACACCTAAGCATCCTTTTCCTAGGTATTTTTACCCCTAGATCCAAGTTCTTACCTGATCCATAATCTTTATTGTTCATTTGGTTTCTGGGTTTCCACTTCCGATAGTCTGTTATACTCTAATTTTTGTCAATTAGGGTTTCATATCTTTGTCCTAGCTTGATTGATTGGATTTGGTTAATTTATTCTTTATACAACAAAATGATAGGACCCCTATAGTTTGGATCTCCTTCTTAGTTAGAAGCTAAGCTCAGTTTGTGTCCTAATGTTTTGTAGAAGAGGGTTTGACCTAGTTTGATCTATTAAGCTAGTCTCTCTTTTCTACATTACATTTTGGTGAACCTGATGTTTCTTGCACTTTGGCATCCTTCTTGCATCAAATATAAGATATTTTCTACCCTATATCTGATTATATTACATTCATTCATCATTTTACATAGTTATATAGCTTAATTTTGCAAGCTTTCATTGATAGGGCTTGAAAAAGCCTTACATTTCTAGGAAATCTAGCTAATCTTCAACCAAGGGTTTCTAGATTAGTGTGTTGTTTTAGATCTCATATTATTGGGTTGATTAAATGGATTTAATTTGTTATACCTTATCATCCTTGCTATTTTAGAGCATAATTGCATTTGTTTGCATTGAAAAAGTGAAAAATCAAGCATTTTAAGCCTACAAAAGGCATATTTATGGCATTATTTTCTATTGTACACATATGAAACTTTCTTTGTTACCCTATCTATATTAGGAAAATGTGAATGATCACCTATTCCTATCTCCTCTTGTACCAAATGATGTCAAATTTACTAACCTTGTAGGTATCAAACATAGAAATCATGTAGAAAGAGGTGTTCCTGGATAATTGAAGGCACTGGTGAAAGGAGATTGTCAAGGAATCATGGAGCGCTGTTAAAGAGAAAGGTTAAACACTTAAGGTGCATCGTATGTCCTAGAGGTGTACCAAGAGCCTCAAAAGCATGTCTAAGGCAAGAGAAGCGTGCCAAAATCAGCAAAAGTGTGCTCTGGCTAGGGAAATCTCGTCCAAGCAAGATTGCATTCATGGAGCCATGAATATGACAAAATAGGCATGCTTCTTCCATAATGAGAACATCATTGATGAGCGTAAAATTGATCAAGGAGTAAATCTTTGACAAAATGTTTTAATCATCATCCAAAGAGGCACCCAAAGTAATGGAGTTTTTAGCATGCCTAGTCTAAGGCGTGTGCGCCTTCCTTCAGGTGCATTCACCTAGTCTAAGGAGTGCTTTAAGACACCATTCAAAATGTTTAAAAAACATGTCCAATCAAAGGCAAGTGTACCTGAGCCAACTTCAAAAAAGGAAAGCATGCTTTCACCTAAGTTGGTGCGCTTAGGGAACAATAGACATGTTCAAGCAGGAATGCGCACTTTACAATGAAGTAAAATGCTAAGATTGTGGACATAGAGGTGCACCTAGTAAAGGAGTGGTGCACCATCTAAGGAGGAGACACACCTAAATTTGAGCATGTCCATCTCAGTTACAGTGCACCAAATTTGAATTTAGAGTGCCTAAAAATATCCAAGCACATTCAAGTAAAGGGAAACGCCCAATTTAGGCATGTAAAGAGACACACACCTCCTAGTCTGAGGACACGCTCATGAGTGCTAAAAATGAATTATTTTGAACATAAGAAAAAAATGGAAGAACATTTCCTTACACATGCACACCTTAGCATGGACATGCTTAAATGGAAGTGCACATGCTCTAAAGCAGGTGCATTTTTTGCCTTAAGGCAGGCACGTCTGCCTCTTTGAGCATCGTTTTAGTTGATACAATTGTTAGTCATATAACACAAATAAAAGTTTATCCACAACAAACCTTTATCATCTTGTAAGATATGATAAATTAAGGATGAATTTATGATCCCAAGTCTCTGATAGTCAGGATGTGACCTCTTAACAGTCACTCAGTGGTTTGATGTGAAGTTGAACATTGTTAATCATTCAAGGGCCTTAAGCATGAATTTGAAGTAATTGTATCCAGATTATTTGTCCAATGTACCTGTTCTACATGAATCTTGATGAATTGTGTTTAATCCTACTACTTTCAGTTATGATATGCATGAATATGTTCATACTTTGCACAATTCCTTCACAATTTATCAATATTTGAGATTATCTTTAAAGTTTTCTTTAGTTCTTCTGAAACTATCTCAAATTTACTTGTTCTTTACTTTTGCACTTGAATTCTTCTAAATATTGTGCCTATAAGCCGATATTTCCATGTTCTTTGTCATTATTTCCAAATATTTGCATGATATTTTCAATGTTACATGCAATTTGCTCAAATATGCATAAGATATTTAGTTATCTATGGAATTTGGCATATTTATCCATGTTCTTCTTATCATTTGTTAATGATATTTGTAGTTATGAAGATGATATTTATGAAATTTGAAAGAAAACAGACTGAAATTGTAAATTCAATGAAATTAAGTGAAGTTTGATCACTGATCCACATGTATCCTAGACACTTTCATGAAAAGAGAGATAAAACCAAACCATGCTTTGCCAGGACAGTCCACAACTACACATGACAAGTGCAAATATTCAAAGGAAAGGAATGAAGACAACATGCACTTTGTGAATGCACCTCTGTTGAGTGCAACAATCCATATTTACACATCAAGAATTCATTCATAGATTACACAAGATATACGATAATTAGTAATCAAAGTTCTCCATTTTCATTCAAGTATGCAAAAGAGTGCACATATACAGACGATCTCAAGAAAGAATAGTGAGGAATCACGAAGCACAAAAATGTTCACTAAGTATCCACTAATCACCAATCCTATCTCAATTAAGCTTTGAATATTTTACAAAATGGCAATCCATCTCCTTTTATAGACCAAGGATAGGATACAGTTGTACAATAGATCCAATGATCAGGACCAAATTAGATAATCTAACGATTAAAAAATGTGGCATTGGCAATCAATTTGGTGGAATACAGCTAGCATTCTAGAATATTCCTTGAACCTTTGACTTGGTCAATATGACCTCTTTACTCTGCATTTCTATCAAATTCTTCATCTGTGGATTCCCCTTCTGTTACCCTACATCCAACACCTTGGACAAGCTCATATGTTTGGATAGCCTTATCTATTTCTGCTCTATCCTGTACCTTGGCCTTTTCAGCAACATGCTCTTGAGCCTTTAATTGCTCTTTCAAAGATATCCACTTATTGGTTCGGCTATCTAGCTCCTCGTTATATGCCTCAACTTTAGACTTCATGTGCATTGCTTTATCAATAGTATTTTTAGAAAAATGTTGGATATGATCCTCTTCTACTAAGTTGAAATTATCTCTAAATGCTTTAACAACAAAATCTTCATCTTGATTCTCAATATTTCCTTCTACCTCACCTTCAAGGGCTTCCAAAATCTCCAGCTCCTCTACTAAGAGTTCATGAGCCTTGATGTTGATATCCACAGCTTTAGCATTGCATCTTTTCAATATGTTGACCTCAAACCTTATGTCTTCAAACCAAGTATCTACCTGTGGGAGCATTTGGGGTGTCAAGACCTTTGTCATGAGGGTGTTTACATCTACTTTCCTCATATCTTTTAATGTAGTCAAATCTTGACTGCTCTTTATTAATCTCTGGTTGACCTCCTTCTTTAGTTTATCTGCTTTACCTTTTAGTTTTCTTAGCATGTCCCAATTGGACAATGAGGTCTTTATTACTTGTTCTCCTTCCTTAAAAAATTTGGTAAACCATTTATCCATTACCTGTGCCTGATGTTTCTGAACATCCAATCCTACTTTCTCTTGTTGAGATACTAGTACCAGAGATGCAGAGGTTGTAATAGGAACATTAGTAGGTGCTACTAATCCCTTTATGAAGGCATGTAGTTGAGCAACTTGCTCTTTATACTCTTTCTTCTTGGCTTTCGCCTTCATTATTTTGGCCTCTACTGCATCTGTATGATCCCTCAACCCTTGGATTTCTTGTTCCTTGGTGGTGTTCCCTAGATCAATTGTTGTGATCTGGAACTCGTTGGCACTTATTTCTCCCTTTTCCTTGTCAATCGTAGGTATAGTTATTTGAGCTATCCTTTTACTAGTGGCAGGATCACACCTTACTACTGAGGTGGCCCTTTCTCTTCTCTTGGGCTTGGTTCCCTTAAGAGAAAATAATGAAGAAATATCAAAATTGGATGAATCAGTAGTGGGAGGTAGATTTATCTCATGTGCAAGCCAATGTGGTGTGCTAGATGTTGGCCCTTGTTGGCCAGTCTACTCAATATGAACATATTGTACTTCTACATTTTTATCCTTGGGAATGTCTAGATTAACATTCTGCTGTTGGTCCCCATCAGTAGGAAAATCCTTATGTATTTGTTGATGATTTTGGTTCTTTACAACATCTCTAGATGTCATATCCTAATCTTTGGATATCTCCTTTTCTGGCTTTTGACTAATAGGCACATTGGTCTAGACATCCTCATCTTGTTTATTTGTATCAACATGCATATCTTGAGGTGTTCCCACATTCTGTTCCTATTCATGTTGTGTATTATGAGTTTAAGGATTACCCAAATTAAGCTCTTGATGGCTAGGATCTTGCATATCCTGATGTTCACTTTGATCACCACCATCTACTACCTTTTCTACATTCTCCTCATCAATTTTGTCCTTTAGACCTTCATGTCCAGATGTTGGCATTATCTTTTCTTTTGGATCCTCTGATCCGGATGTGACCATTGGACCTATTTGTCTAGATGTCAACACTTGTTCTTTATCTCTTACCTTGACATGTCCCTCTTCAATATCCTGGACATTATAATGTGGCATCTCTATATGGATTTCCATGTCAATAGATGTATTATTACTATTGTGCACATCATCCATGGCTTTATCCCTTTCTTCCTCTTCACCCCCATCATATGACAAATCAATTACTACTGGGCTGGTGACCTTACCCACTAACACATCCAAGCCAATGTTATTTGCCACTATCTTAGGGTCTTTAGCTTCTTCTTCACCCCTGGTGCTCTTATGTTCTTGTGGTGTACCTTGAGGCGTTAATGATTTTTTCTTGATCAAGCTCTCAAGGGGACTAGATGTCACATCATCATCTGTGAGATCGATGGTCTTATCAAGTGGAAAGGAGGGATCATTCACCTTCTTTCTCTCTCCTCTTTCTTATTAAGCTTTCTCAGATTTGAACTTTACAATTGTGGGGATGAGAACATCATGTTGAAACTTTGTTTGTATTGTCTCCACATCCCTACTCTTTATCACCATATATTTTGCAACTCTTTCTTCTGTGGGTTTCTCGGTAGCAAACATCATCTCCATTTTGGTGAACTCTTCACCCTCTTTGAGCAGGACCCCAATTGCTTACTTGTAGATCCTCTCATCACTGGTGTATGTCCTCTCTTTTGTTTTGGGATATTTGCTCCTTGCAATATATCTTGGCCTCTATTTATCAAGGGCATCTCATCCTCCTCATCTTTCATGTCCTCATATGTGACCCTAGGCTCTTGTGCCTATCTGGTGGTTAATGCAATTGCTGGGACAGGATCTTTTTCTTTCTGGGGAGATGGTCTTGTGGCTATTGTAATGCCACTAGTTGTAAACTTTGCAGCTGATTTTGTTGTAGGCTTGGCCAATTTGGTATCCATGACCTACCTTATATGGATTAGAAAATCATCAAATTTAGTTTCTCCTAGCTCTTTTCTTTTCCTTTTCTTATCCACCGTAAGAACCACTCCTTTTTCTTTTAGGGTAGCCAATTGCTGATCTACACATGCTCTTGTCAGCTTTATGACTCTAGCTATAATGATGTCTATAGAAGTTACCTCTAGTTGGCTCCAGTCAGGAGGAGAAATGGTCTCATTATTAATCTTATTGTCTTCATACTCCTTGGATATCCTCATGCCATCATCAGAATGTAATTGAGGAGGGACATCAAAACAATCCAATGTTTAGACTTGGTTTAGAGTTAACCTCTAGTAACTCCTCCTCCTAACCTCAACATCATCCGGACAATCTTCCCAATAGTCCTCCAAGTGCACTTGGTGCACCAACTTCTTTCTTACAAACCTCTCCATCCTATGATATGGATCAAAATATCTGGCTAAGGAGAATGGTTGTAACTGAAGCATACACAACTCTGCTTCTAAATGCTTGGCACATTCAATGGATGGGCATATATACCATCCTAGTAGTAAAGGAAACTTAGCATTACCCTTCTTGTTCTTAGCCATATACACCTCATATGAGGGTATACTCTGCCTAGTCAGTTCCAATAATATTATTTTGTCCGTGGGGTACCTTGGCAACATGAGGGGTTGCCCATTGAATCCCTCCATCTGAATATAAGTGAAGTTTGGGAATTGGATGAACCAAGTTCCATTTCTTGTGATAATCGCTTGATCCTTAGAGCTCAACCTCTTTGCACTATCATTGTCCCTCGGTTAGACCAAATGCATGATTAAACAATCATTGATCCTCCTATAGTGCTGAATGGAGGCTTTCCTTGTCAACTAGGGATAATGATCCCAAATTTTTACATCTACTAGATTTTTGCCCACTCTACCTACCATATGTAGACTAGAGAACGTGGATTGTGTAGCACATGCATATACAACATATGAATTCATATAAAATAGGCACATATTGCCTCTAAATTTCCTCATGTTTTCATCTAGGCTATCGTTGATTTAAGGATGCCCACCCTATCTTGGTGTCAGTTGTCTCCACCATCCTTATCAGTCCATACATCCAAGGTTCAAAACTACTAGAATCCACCTTTCCAATTATTTGTCTCAGCATCACCATCATATATTAAACCTTTAGATTGAAGTCAAACTTGTACAAATTCTGTGGCATCTTAGCCACTACTTTTACCTTACTATCAATTGCCCTCCAGTAAGTGAACATTATCTTCTTACAGTCATTAGTTTTTCCCTTATATTATTTCTCCAGATCCTCCAGATTTATCTTGAAAAGATTAGGACCTTCAGGCACATGGAATGCCTTTGTGATTCCCTTCACAGAAAAGTCTGCATACACCTTGTCATCCTTCTCTACTCTTCTGGTCTCCTTATTATAATTTTCTGCACATGCCACCACCAATTCAATGACATCCACTACATATGGAAAACCTATTGCATGCCACATTCTAAAATTATATATCTTCTGTAGAATTGGGTGTCCACTACCCTGAATCAATTTTTCCTTCCACTCATCCACATCGATGTTCCCTGCATGTGTGTCACCTACTTTTCCAAAGCAGAATCCTATGGTCCCTAGCAATGAGAACATGGTGGTCTTCAATTCTACCTCATTTCAGAGATTCCTAACCTCCATTGTATCCTACAATGGTAGATATGCATGTCTCAAGATACATTTCATTCTATCAATTCCATGTTAATTTTCTCAATATCCTCACATTTATTGTTTACAGAGCATAATTTATGCATATGCAGCCAAGATTTTACCCTAGTTGTAAATTTACCTTTTTACTCTGTTTCCATAAATGACAAAAGTAGGGTTTCACCCTACCTTTTTATGAGCTTAAACCTTATTAAAGTTGTCTAGATATGCACTTTACACTATATAATTATTGTTCACTAGATGTCGTTTGATATGCACACCATTCTATTCTCTGCAACAATTACTGTAAGTTGCCAGAGCTCTATAAATCTCTCTTATGAATGTTTAGGTGAGTTTAAAATGATCAAAATTCACCTTTATGTGTTAATATCGAGAGATTAGGGCATAATTAATGCTAAATTCATCGTCCTGGGACATCTAGTTAAAGTCTTAAGAGATCATTACAGGTGGCGGCCTTTAATTTGAAATTTTGAATGGCCAATGACCCTTTTTCATGGCATTAATTGCAAGGTTAGGATATAAACGAAGGTCTGGACATTTGAATAATATGCAGTGCCTTTAAGAATGTCCATATATTCGGATGACGTCATACAGACATTTGGTCAACATTGACCAAGGAGTGTGTATTGGAGATGTTAAGGTTCAAAGGCATTCACCTTTGATTTTAGATGTTTGGACATTAAGATGACCACCTTGAGAAGTCAAATCCATGCCACGTGGCATTATCTAATTAGTTCATGTAATGTCTCAATTTCTACTCATAAACAATAGGGATATGGATATTAATAAATATCCTGATGTTAAGTGTTAGGAACCCATGTTTAACCCTTCTCTTTACTTTGTTAGTATATTACATTTGGATGCATATGCTTTGTAAGTCATCCTGTGAGTATATTGTATTATCCCACATTCATGGGAAGTAATAGTTGTTTAGATTAGACTTAGTATATAAGTACGTGTTGAGGCCAATGAATGCATCCATGAATTTATTGTATTGAGCTTGCTCAAAGGAGGTTTCCCCCTTGAAGTGGCCTGCGATTAATAAATTCCTTCTGTCTTTCTGCTATTTCTATTATTTCATGCATTTTTTATTATATTGTTGCAGGAGGTTCCTCTCATCTGGTATCAAAGCACTTTCTTGGGATTGTTGGGTGGAATTTCTACCAATTTTTTTTTCTGTAGTGGCCTCCAAGTGCTGTGATTATTGCAATAGTTCTTTTTTTTGCATATGTATTGTTCATTTCAATTGTAGGTTCATATTAGGGAATAATCCCTATCAAATTAACTATGGGAAGCACATCTAGCATGACTGCATAGGAAGTAGTCTATGGTTAGGCACCACCAGTGCTCCTTCCATACTCCCCCAGTAGTTCACGAGTTCAGGCAGTCAACACAGTTCTCTGCACCGAGGATCATATTGGGCATCATAAGCTAGCTCCAAAGTTCTATGGGCCATATAAGGTTCTTCAGAAGATTGGGTTAGTTGCTTATAAATTAGAGCTTCCTCCTTCCCACATTCATCTAGTATTTCATGTCTCTTGTCTAAAGAAATTTCTTGGCACCAACAATAGAGCACAAACTATTTTACCACAACTGGATAATGAAGGATCCATCCTTTTGAAGCTAGGGGCAATCCTTGATAGGCGCACTCATCATCTTCGCTCCTGATCCATCACAAAGGTATTAATTCAGTGGCATGGAATGCCCCCAGAGATTGCTACATGGGCACCACTCCTTTAGATTTAGCAATAATTTCCACATCTCACGCTTTGAGGACAAATCTTTTCTAAGAGGGAGGGGATGTTAGGAACCCGTGTTTAACCCTTCTCTTTACTTTGTTAGTATATTACATTTGGATGCATATGCTTTGTAAGTCATCCCGTGAGTATATTGTATTATCCCACATTCATGGGAAGTAATATTTGTTTATATTAGACTTAGTATATAAGTATGTGTTGAGGCCAATGAAGGCATCCACAAATTTATTGTATTGAGCTTGCTCAAAGGAGGTTTCCCCCTCGAAGTGGCCTGCGATCAATAAATGCCTTCTATGTTTCTACTATTTCTGTTATTTCGTGCATTTTTCATTATATTGTTGCAGGACGAGATATCCCTGGGCCTAAATGTGTTGATGACGTCATAGTTCAAAGTGGTTCCTTTAAGTGTGAGGAAAAGTGACATCATAAGGATGTTGGTGAAAGTATGGACATTAAGTTAATGTCTGGATGTTAAGAAATGTTAAATATTCCATCCTCTTAAGGTCTGAATGATGTCATCATCTTTTGTTATTTCTTTAAGACAAGATCGGATGATTTCATCGAGACATTGGGTAAGGTTTGAATGTTAAATGTTTAAGCGTAATGTCCATAGTCTAAGTCCAGTTGACAAGTCAACCGAGACACGTCATCAGGATACTAACAAATGTATGGACGCTAAGTTAAGGTCTGGATATTTACTTAATACGCATAGCCGTGAATATCCATACTAAGTGACTATATGTATGATGTTTAGCTAGTATGGGTCAAATTTGACATCTGCACATTTGCGGAGGTCTGGATATTTGATTTTACTTAGCAATTCTTGCAATCAGGACATTAAGTTAATGTCTAGATGTTAGGATAATGTGAACATCCCTAGGACCATTTGACTAAACTTTGACTAAGCATAACTTACTAGTTTTAGGGAATTTCTTGGTGCTTCAAAAGGCAAACCTGCTTAGATTTGTATCCTCTTTCATTCGACAGTCTTCATGTGGGGGAATTCTAACTCTGAAAATTTAGATCCATGGATCAAGATCCGGATATGCCTAAGACAAGATCTTGACATACATCTGATAATGTTTTTACCCTAATGCCCAAAACAAAGGGAAACAAAACAAGCCAAGCAAAAGTAAGAAAAATTAGGTCCCTATTTTGTTGGGGCAAAATGGGGCCTGTTGTGTAGCCACACAATAGTTTCATGTTCAAAAAATTCTAAAAATAAAAAAGCTTGCCGACTAAAATAGGCCGAGTCCAGCTTGATGGGGTGCACCTCATGTAAAAAACATGTCTTTCTAAATGCTATTTATAAATCTCCTAAACTTTAGGCTAAACTCCATTAAGTTTTGCATTATCAAGGAAATAAAAAGAATCTTCTATAAATGTAAAGGCAGATTTGGAAGAAGGAATAGGTAGCACTCCTCTTTAAGGAAGACCTTTCTCTTGTTTTACACACTAGCACCTTCATAAAACTCAACAATTAGGAGTTTAAAGGTAGAAAATTGTCCCCTATAGTAGGTTAAAGGCAAAATTTTGCATTTTCTAGCACATAGATAACCAATTTGGAGGAGATTTTGCAAAAAGGCCATTGTTTTATGCAGGTTCAATGATCTAGAAGCCAAAATCAGACATAGAGGGCATAATTTTCTTCAATTTTGTGCAGGTCCAGTAGTGTTTAAAGTCAATTTCTTGGTAAAAGTGCATCAATTTTCATGATTTTGTGCATATCTAGCACTTAAAAATCCATAAAATTAATTTTTGCATCGATTTTCGAAGGCAAAAATAGAAGAAAAACTCAAAAAATTGGTTTTTCAAGGTAAAAATATCAAATTTTATTAAATTTTCTGAGTGTGATAGCAAGAATTCAAGTCTAATTTTTAGGTACAGTAGCCAAGAAGAGGTTTGATTTTTATTCAAAAAGTGTGAAACATCAGTAAGGAAATATTCTACAAGCCTAAATTTTGAACATGAAATGCTCAGCTATCACTATGGAGGCCAAATTGGTACTTATCCATGAGTATCCTAAGATTAGAGAGATAGATTTGTGCCAAGTTTCTCCCGGGTGTTTTGACTTGGACTCCATGATGAGAGCTGAAAGCACTATGACCAAAACTTTGTTTTATTCTAGTCTTGTTCAAGTCAGCTCATTTCCCATCTCCATTCAATGTGTAGAGTTTGTACTTGCTTGCATTAAGCATTATGACCCTGAGTCACAAGAAATTCGATCGGATGATGGGTGAGCCTTGTGTAGCCTCAATTCTAATGACATCAAGTTTGCACTCTCTATCCTACCTTTTGAAGAATCCTTTGATGTCGATCCTAAGGATTGCGAAAATGTATGGAATAATCATGTTGAGAATTGTTAGAAACAAATAGCTAAGAAGTGGCTAAAGGAAAAGATGACCATGCTTCCAAAGAAGGTAGGCCATGGTGAGTTCAAGGATGAGTACTCTATTATGATAACATTTCTAAATCACATCACAGGACAATCTGAGGCATGAAGTTTCAGGCCATGGATGTTCTACATCATCAACAACATTAGCAATGATAGTGAGAATTATGACTAGGCCTCTCTCATCAGTAATTGCATACACAAGAAAATCATGGAGCTTCCTCAAACTCATGAATTTAGGATGACTTCTTTCTTGGTCTACCTGATGGCATGAAATGGCAAGTTCATGGGTTTGAACTTCAATGGCTCTATTCAGAATACAAGAAAAGACATGTATTTTCCACAATTGGAGTTTTCAAAATCACAAAGACACTTCCGAAGGGACAACTATGCATTCCTAATGCATTTGGTATGTGACTTGGATAATCAGATGCATGTGTGCATTTCTGAGGAGGTAAGGGTTGTTATATTAGATTAGGCTAATTGATTCATCTAGTTTCCCACTTTTTCATACATCCGAGTATATGGTTTTGCATCATACCCATACATGCTTCTCAAATACCCTTCCAATGAGGTTTTTTTATGGATTACCTTCATCAAAGATCCAAGTTTCACACTTTGTTATGCAATCAACATAAGCATGGAGTTGGGTTTCCCATCCAACTAGGCATCTACAAATGCAAATCTACCACCGATGCCAAGTCTATCAGAGAGGAGATGTCAAGATTTAACTTCAATACACTCAAGGAGAGACATACCTATGATCCAAAAGAGGTAATGAAATCCAGATTTGGTGGCAAGTTTGCTCATGTGCCTGTGACAGAAGACTATTGGGTCAACTACGAGGATGAATTTGAGGTACATCAGAGGGACTATAGCCGATTCACTTTGAATCAAATTGCAAATTTCCTTAAGGAGGATGTGAAGGGTTTGTCAAATGATGAGGAAGATGTTCTATCTCCTAAGTTTGTCAAAGAAAAGATTGGCCAATAGCCATTGCCACAGATTGATTGGTCCATAAAAGGAGTCTTAATTCAGGAGAGAACATGCATAGTTGTGAAGCACAGCATAGCCTTATTAAATTTAAAGAGGGAAAAGAGAGTCAAAACATGGAAGGAAAAGGCCCCAGTTGTAGAGCTTCCATCATCATCATCATCCCATTTGATAACTTGGATGAGGTCAAAGATTGTAATTGGAAGAGATAAGGGAGATAGTGTTTTTGAGAAAGAGCCCTTGAGGGTGATTCAAAGAACAAGGATCGGAATTGCATCACCGATTCGGCATGAGAAGCCTGATGTAATTAATCTATCCTCAATAGAGCCTTCTCCTCAGGCTTCTCCAACAAAACCCACAGAGCCAGAACCTGAGTCTACAATACTTAATGTTTCTACACCATTTGACTCATCAGGAGTCAAGGAGACTAAGGTTGAGACAAAAGTAGAGCCTGAAATGGCCCCTCCTACTTGGTTACACAGATTTATTGGAGAAAAGAGGAAGAAGCCTTCCTACTAGTTAGATTTTGGGACCTTTGATAGGACCTTCAAGGAGCTAACAGTCAAGAAGTTAAAGAAGCAGTCAAGGATAATGAAGACTCCTAATGTAGATATGACTTTAGAGACTTCTATTCCTTCATAGGATAAGACCATGGTAGATGTGGAGCCTGATGACTTCTAGATTGTGAAGGCAAATTTGGGAAGAAGCACATGAAATGCACATGTCAATATGTTAGAGGTAACAGCTAAAAATTTGAAGGAAAGAGTTTTGAAGGATGGCGAGGATAAAGTATCCCTCAAGGTTGAAGTCAAATAGTTAAGGAAATATATCTCTCGGTCACTTCATTCCTCTACACAGATGTCTCTTCTTTTGCCTCAAGTGTTAGAATCATCAGATGATAAGAGACAACTAAATCAGCTAGTTGTCTATGGGAAGCACACTAAGGATTGCATCAAAGATTTCATTGTCAAAGGCACCAACACCCTTGCCAAATTCTTTGAGGTAGTATCTGATTCTAAGGATACCATTCTTGGGATTTATAGCTTGACAAAATGTATGACAGAGATGGCACCCATGTATGATAGAATTCTGGTGAGATTGAAGACCATTGGGATGAGGCCACTGACAGTGGAGCAAATCTCTAAGGTCTTTTCTTGGATTGAACAATATTATTTTGTGATGGAGACCTCCAAAGACATTGCCTCAATTTTTTCTCTATGGAAGGAAAAGCTTCTTGGAGTGGAAAGGTTTGTGATAGATTTTGCTCATCATATTCCTTGTAGATATTTCACGAAGGATGGTCTGAATTGTCACTTGGGAGATGTGCAAGGTAAATTATAGTAGTTGATTAGAGATAGATTCTATGGTGATCCTCAAGTGGACAAAATGTACCTTTTGGTGAAAATCACCATAAAATTTGACAAGGCTGAGAAGGAATATCTTGAGCTTGCAAAGACTGTTGAGGAAGGAAATATCATACTACAGTGGAAGACCATTCACTTGGACTCCATAATCATCCCAGGTGATGTGAAAGTTGAAGAATTCAAGCAAAATTTTGATTCCTAGACAACCATTTTTTAGTGTTTTCAGAGGAGCTATTTTTAGCAGGAGTTTCCAAACAAGATCTATTTTGAGAACTAATTAAGCATTAAAATATCTTATTTATTTTTAGATCTTTTAGAAGTCCTGCAATTTTGGAACTCATTGTAATAACATGCAATTTCAATTAACTAAATTGCATTAGAGATTTCTTTAGTATTTTTATTATGCAAATAAGCTTGCATGCATACATGCAACTCTAGATCTAGGTTGAAGAGTATTAGTTCAACTCTTCTTTTCCCTTTCATACAATTCTTGTTTTAGGGTATAAATAAGTGTCTTCTACACACTTATTTTTCTAATGGTAAATATTCAAGCTTTTGGTGCTCTCAATTACTATTCAAATTTGTGTCATGTAATCAAGTGCTTTTAGAGATTAGACAACTGTTTTGATTTTAGCAAACCTTGTGTTGTTGAGATTGGAAGCAAGTGTTTATGATTTTATTCATAATAATTCATGTTTAATCTTTTTTCATTTTTCATGTTTTCTTTCAAATCAATTCACCTATGTTCATTTACTTTCTTCAATCTCTGAATTTAATTGAAGGAAGTAATTGTTGTGTTTTAGATTAGTTATATTTATGCCCTACTTGAAATTTTTTTGTCTATTATAGAAGAGCTGAATTGCCTTGTGCTCATATCTCTGAGAAAACAAAAATATAGGTTTTAGTTATTGCCTTTTTAATTTCTTGTTTGAGGGAGCTTCCCCTCCTAATTCAAAGAACAATTCTACTATACACATTGTTCCATTTTGTGTCACACTGAAAGGTGTGGATTAAAACGCTAACATTTTCATTACATATGTTGTAGATCATCATAGAAATATTTAAATTTCTAATTTTTGTATCAGATCTGATTGGTATTATAGTAGCTAATTATTTTGTGGTGTTGCATCTTCCATTTAAGACCCTTATTTGCTAGGGTTTTCTAAAAAAAGTGCATTTTTCAAGAACCTAGTCAAATTCAAAACCTAGGGTTTGTAATTAAGATCTTCTTTCATTTTTTTATGCTATCATAAACATTTCAATATGATCTTGCATTGCTGTATCATGTCATAAATATCATTTGCTTTCAAAAATAATTTTTGCATCAAAAAATTGTGTTCAAAATCTATGGTTTTGATAATAAACCCTAGCTAGTCTTGCATTTAGTGCATCTTTATCAAAGCAAATTTCTCTTAATCTTTGTTGCATTCAAGTGGATACATCATTTAGGCACTTCTTTTTCACATACTGCATATCTTACATTTGCAAGACTTAGTTGTTGTGGTTACCCAGAATATCAAAAATTTTGGAAGACCTCGCTTCTCTTACACTTGTAGCTCTTTGATCGCAATCTTATTATGATATTGGTTATACTTGATTAGTGAATTGTGTGTTTCTTCTCCATATCATATTTGCATATAATAGATAATACATTTCATTATGGCTTCTTCTTGTTTGGAATCTTTACATGCACATATCATGGATTCTAAATTTTTTTCTAAATTTATTAATATGCATCCTCACATTTTAGATAACAAAGCATCCATGCATGATATATCTCATGATGATGATAGATCTTCTTCTACTTCTACCACAATTAATGATGATACCATTGACATCATCTCTAAGGCATGTGATGGTAACTTAACATTGTCTATTTTGCCCAATGATTGGGATGCCTCTCCCAAAATTGTTCCCACTTATGAGGATATTTTGGTGCAAGAGGATGAGATCATTTACATACTCCTTAGTCTCTCTTCTAGAGATAATGTTGAACATACTATTTCTACTTCTACCATAGCACGTGATAATTCTATGGCTCATCCTATTAATCTTCCTCCTTTGGTTGAATGTTCAAGTACCTTGGATATCACTAAGGAAGTGAAGACCCTTGATCTTCCTCCTTTGGTTGAATGTTCAAGTACCTTGGATATCACTAAAGAAGTGAAGAACCTTGATCTTCCTCCTTTGGTTGAATTTTCAAGTACATTGCATATCACTAAGGATGCAAAGACCCTAGATATTTCTCCTTTGGTTGCATGTTCAAGACCCTTAGACATCACTAAGGACATAATCATCACCAATTTTCTTAACAAAACTTTGACCCCCCTTCATTCCAATGCTCTCCCTTCAAAATATGAAGCATTAGTGGTTGAAGAGTGGTCTCTCACATTAAATCCCTTGGGGATGGATGTTGAGCTTACTCAAGAGAAAAACAATTTCAATTCAATCATCATTAATAGACTTATTCTGCCCACTAAGGGGATAGTGAATAAGTGTACTAATGTTCCTAAAATCATTATGCACGAGGCACCTAATACACCTCCTCGCTTCAAACTGATAATTACGGTTCAAGGTGATCCAACACCACCTCGACCCCCAGATTACTATCTCAATATTGCAAAACAAATTACTCAAAAGAATCAAGGTGTTCAAAATGTATTGTAGCATCACACGATTGCTCACACATATAATACCCGCAATAAAAGTAAGAACACACCAAGTGTTCCCATTTCTCTTCCACCTTCTCAACCTTTTCTTCCTCCACCTCCTCGTCTTCCTACTCATATTGGTAAAGAATATGATCTTGTCAAATAGCTCCGCGCTACTTTGGCTAAGATCTCTCTATGGGATTTAATACAAACATCACCTACATACCACGGAATGCTCCAAGAGACTTTGCAAAAGGTGGTTGTTCCATCTTCTACTAGACTAAATTATGTAGCATCTCTATTTAGTTGTATGCATGCGATAACATCAGACATATCATTTCAACAACATGAGTTACCTCCCATAGAAGTTCAAAACCAAAATGAGCCTCTTATGATATTCATCATGATTGGTAACATGAGTGTAAGACACATTATGATTGATGGTGGATCAGGTCTTAATGTTTGTGGAATAGAATTGTTAAATAAACTCAATGTTGATGTACATCTCTCATCAAACTGGATAAAATGAGCGTTCGTGGTTTTGATAATGATGGTAGGACATCACTTGGTATAATCACCTTAAATATTAAGGTTGGACCTGTAACACTTCATACTCTTATCCATGTCATGCGTAATTCTCTTTCATACAATCCTCTTCTTGGTAGACCGTGGCACATAAATACTCCAACAAAACCATTTTTTTTTCTTTTGAAAGGCAAAAATTAATACTTTAGTGGGTAACAACACACTCATACATATGAATGAGACACATGAACAATAAGTGAGGGCAAGGAGGGGGCAGCCATGTGAAAGAGGACTACAATCAACACTAAGTAAGAGGACATCATCTTGACAAGGGTAAAAAGAGAATTAGCACACATACATGTACACTATTTATTGTATTAAAACTCTACTCATATGATTATCCTCAATTTATAAAGGTATATAATTATATGTCATAACAAAAGTAGGTACCAACTAAGTTTAGGTTAAACAATGAAGGCCACAATTTTTTTAATTGATACAAAGAACCTTAAGATTCATTCTATAATGGTAGCTTGCTAATCTAATGTTGACAAGCCATGTATATGAATATCTAAAGTAACCACTCAAGTTTATCATTTACCTATAACCTTTCCAGGAAAATGTTATGAATTGCCTAAACTAATTGATATGACTTTTGTGAATATTATCAGCCAACCACTCCATAGTCTAAAGAATGAACTAACATTTCACCTTGTTCACCAATTGATCCCATTAGAGAAACCCTATGACTAGACCCAAGCTCTCACACTTAGTTTACAATGTTACGAAAAGGAAAAAAAATAGCATAGTGAAAATCAAAAGCATATTAATGTCACAAACGTATAGCTCCCTAAGAGGAGGTTTTACCAAGAGGTGTGCTACAGTGGGATCAAAGACCGTCATGTCATGATTGAGTACACAAAAGGAACTATTTAGATCTAGCATATACTTTAAAAGAAAGCTAAAACTATAAAATAACTCTTAAGTAAATAAAATAATTTTAGGTTGATACCCTTAGGCATTTTTTTTTAGACGTATATAAGATATCCATGATGTTAGTGTTAATATACCCTCTAATTACAAGTCGAAAAAAAAAATCCCATATATACGTAGATACATAAACCATGACCTAATTCTCAATTATTTGATATATAACCTATATAGTCAAAAGATTACAACCTATATAATCCAAACTCTAAAGTTTAACCATTTCAAAAGGAATTATACACAGTTTTAAATATCCCTACTTCAACCCTAATAAAATATATTCAATTATTATAAAAATAATAAAATATACTCAACCTTTATTTATATATATATAATTTTATATGACATTTAATATTTTAATTTAACCCATTGAAAAACTAAATCTTTTAACCATACTAACATGCCTACTAATAAAGTAATGCCTACTAATAAAATAAGCATAAAATTACATGTTTTATTAATGTAACTAACCCACGTAAGTAATATTCTTTAAAAAAAAAAAAAAACCTAACTTCTCCTATTCGTCCGCTAGGGTAATTTAAACCCAAGGAAAACAATAAAAAAAAACAAAGATCTAAGATGGTGAGCCCTAAAATCGCTATTTAATAATATTGAGAAATTTCTTTTGCATTGATATAGGTATGGCTTTGACGGCAACAAAGGAGATGACGAAAGGGCAGCCATGAAAATGGGCTTATGAGCGGTAAGGAGGCATGAGAGTACAGAACGACGTTTAATAATGGAAGATGGAAGCATTGACACCCAACAAGGCATGAAGGATCAGGAACCCTAAGTCATATGCTATCGTTGTAGCGACCCTGACATGCATCCATAAATGTTGCAGCATAGACAAGGCACATGAGTGTTTGACAAAATGTCTCACCAACCCCAAAAAAAAAAAAAAAAAAAAGAAGAGAAAAGAAAAATAGAACTAGGAACATACAGTACAGGAAAAGTATTTATTGAAATGCTTGAAAGAGATGTATTCTCATGGAGTGCCAGGACTGTAGCAATTGTTACTATTTATCTATATTGTCTGGTTTAAATATAGTTTCAAGTTGTTGATGGATCATAGAGTGTGATCCGAAATGTTGATGGTAACTAATTACACACAATTAAATCCAGAAACACTGACTGAACAATATTATGGACTGTGGAAATCTGATATCTTTAATAATTTCAAGTTATAAGTATCCATCTATTTTATTTTATTCTTCTATAATAAAAGATAAATTTCGTAATGTTAAATCAAATATATGTTACAATCTTACACAGGTATATTCGTTTCCTTTAGAATTCATTTTGTTCATTATATACCTTTTTCTTTAATCCTGCAAAAGAGGTAAATTCTTATTTAATCTTTTCAATTTGAACTGATACGTTTACACATTTGGATCTAAGAGCTCTCTATTCTTTTTTTTTTTTTAATTTTTTATTTTTTATTTTTTATTTCTAGGTTAGGAAAAATACATATATATATAATGGATTCTGTTACAATGACAAAATAAAATATGGTTTATTCTTATATATATATATTGGACTGCAAATATAACAGATTAGTCTACAATAATAGAAAAAGGATGGCATTTAACTTTAAATAAATTTTCTGATCTCTAACTAGATATGTTTTCACTATCCCAGCGCATACTAGTCTTTAAGAATACAACTTATCCATATAATAGTTTAGCAGCAACTCAAGGATGCAAGAATAAGGTATTCAGGTCCTGCAGAAAACTAAGTTGTGTCTTCACAAATTCCATGGAATCCAACCATTGCCAAGGGGAGTGCTCACCTCCCTACCATAGGATTAGCACATTGCCATCCACCCCCTAGCTAGGAGAGCCATCAAGGAACTAGGGTGATACCCATTTTAAAAAAAAACTAAGTAATGGAGTTTCCAACATATTCCTAATCCAAAGAGCTCTCTACTTCAACAACCACATAGGCAGAACTAGAACTTGGAGTAGAAAAATATAAATGCTCTTCCAAGCTTAAACACATGGGATACAATCATTTCTACATTACATCCATAAATGGGTGAAAGAAAAAGAAAGGAAAGAAAGATGACTTATCTCTTGTGCATCCTCACTTCAAGGGAACCAGCATGATTTCCAACTCCTTCCCATATTTCCCATCTTCCTTCGAGGATCCTCTCCACATAGAAAAACCAGCAAAATAAACTTAGGACTCAAAAACATAAGTCTCTCCCCCCCTCAAAGCCCACAAATGAGGGCTTAAATTAGAGTGCCATGTCACCTCTCTCCTTTCCAAGGATGGAGACACTTGTCATCCCTTAAACCCACACATAAATTTACTCAAACTAATAAAAATTAAAAATAACATTAGACAAGACAAATCATGAGGTGCACTTCCACATTCAAACATATTTAGAAGGTCATAGGTGGACCTTTGCCTTGAGCCAACACCCATTCTTTCATAGAAAAGAGCTCTTTTCAAGAGCCTTTTCAAGTACACCACAACTCCCCAAATACTTCCTACACCCTTTCCCAAGTATCCTACCCATAGGTACTTGGGTTAAGGTCCCAAAAATGACATGACAATGCAAATTTTCACTTTTTACACCCATGAAAAATTGCCTAAACTTTCTCATACGGGTTCATACTTTTTTATCACATGGAAGAGACACATAATTACTATCACATTGAAATAATCCCCTAAAACAAAATATAAATCCTTATAGGATGACTTGGATCACATTAGGGGTCTTAGTCCAAACTAGGCTAAAACAATTGGCTCATCGAGATGCATAGTCAAATCCAATTGCTTCACCTTAGGAAGTGGGATGGACATTGGGGTTCCTGATGGCTCTCCCTTTTTCTCCCATTGGTGATTGCACCTACATGCTAAAAGCAACATCAATATGTTCATGGTGAATATAGCCGAAGCAACATAGCTGAAATTATATTATTCGGTTGCAATAATTGGAATAAAACACATACATATTACTCACATTTACATTGCTAGTTTACATCGATTATCTTCTATTTTATTTGCATTATAAATTAGGTACCAACACTATAAACATTTCAAGTCATCATGCTATATGCCATTTGAATCTAATCAAATCTCAATAAATTACAATAACAATTAATTTCCAATTAAGTGTTGATACAATGTTTGAGGTTAGATAAAATCATAATATTCAATTCGTTCTAGGATGACCACAAGTAAGGATGTTACGATTAGAAAAATATTGTGCTTTCATAATTTACCAATTTCACTTACCAAGAACCTTACCTTCAATGAGGTTGGCATCACTATCCTTTAGAGTTGTTTCTTCAGTGCGGTTGGCATCACTATCCATTAGAGTTGTTTACCAATTTGCATAGATCATCTAGAAGATTCCTCTAGTCATAATCCTACTCATGGACAATTCTATTGTTAGGTATTGTAACCATATTGATATTGTTTTAATAATGGGTAGAAAACCATATTAGTACAACCCTCCATCTAATTAACCATGTAATTATTGGTTAGATCACATCAACCAAAAGTAACTCAATAATTCATAGTTACAATTTTAAACTCTACCTACCTAAATGCATAGTACTATTTGGAGTATAATTTAATACATGGGAATAAATGTGTGATTTACAAATTCCACGGTGAGAATGCTAGTTCACATGCACATCCTACAATTAACCAAAACTAACGAGATCGTTAGGTGTAAGAAGTGTGACTAGGGTTACAAAGGGTTGGGGCCTTACATGTGGATTCATGCGATGGGGGCAGTTATGTCTACCCTTCATTGTTCAACAAAGTTCATCTTTGAAAATGAATTACATACAATTGAAGCTGATCCAATTCCAGAAAGCTACTTACATATAGAAGTGCGACATCAAATTCCTTTAAGTGATTTGATCCCTTCTTTAACAAAAGTAAAACTGTTATCCTACACTACTAACAACAATGTTGATCAGGATAGTGTTAGTCCTTCGAATGTATTTTTTGGTGATGATTGGGGATCATTAGATTTTACACCCTCCTTTGCAGGTTAATATAAAATCTCACCCCCACACCCAAAGACCTCGAAGGTAAGTGAATTTTCTTCAACACAATCTATTACTCCTTCAAAGTTTGAACTCAATATTAATGATGATGGATCCTTTAATATAGATGAAGATATACCTTCTTCTATAGAAATGGTGGCCATTTGTAATAAAGTGTCATCTAATTCTAATACACGTCATGGTAGTAATGAGGTCTCTTTAGATTTCAACCCCCATGGGATGGTTGAAACAAAGTTTGACCCCCCTCACCATGATGAAAAGAATGATCCTTCTTCTTCAACACATTTTAACAAAGATAGTCATATGACTTCTCCTCTTCCTTCAGACTTGGAGATGTGTTATGGGCACAAATTCAAAATTCTTTCTAAACAAGGATACAATGGAAATGGGTTAGGATGTAAAGAACAAGGAATTAAGGAACCTTTAGAACCAACACTGCACTTGTCTAAAGTAGGTTTAGGTTTCTAGCCTTCTCCTACATTCTCTCTACCATTTTCACAACAAAAAGGATTGCTTCCTACTCCCCCTAAACATTCTCTTTTATCTCAGCAAGAGTGTATGTTGTTAAGTCTACTCAAAGACTGCTTAATCACTCTTCCTACTCCAAAAAATAAAAAGATTCAACAAAATAATCATTCATCACCTCATTATTGTACATATCATCGAGCGCTTGGCCATTCCACTAACGAATGTCGAGTCTTGGGTGACAAAATTCAACAACTTCAAACAAGGTTTGGCTCTATCACTCTTCACCATGCTTGATGTAGTCCATAGAGCACCTTGTCCTCCATCCATTTTATAAGCAAGTTGGATAGGATAATTTGTTATAGGTTGACTCGTACATGTTGTCCCTCCCTCTCATTTGTGGTATGCTTGTATGTATTGTTGTCCCCGTATTGTGATGTATTATTGATTGTTGGTTCTCCCTTGGCACCCTTGTTAGCACAAAGGTACAAGGAGTAAGAACACATTGTGTCATTCCTCTATATGTATCTTCATTCTTCCATATGTTGTGATGTACAATGTTGTTATTTTTCCTCAAGGATGATTTAGCATCCTTTCATGATTCAATTTATGTGTGCTATCATGTGATCTTTCCTCCATCATCTTCATAGGTCATGATGTTTTATCTATGTGGCATCTTGTTGCAATGATCAGCATCATACCATGACTACACAAGCCATTGTGTATCATTCCTATAAGCATCCCCTTGGTGTGCTTGTCTTGGGGACAACCCCTTTTCGCGATGTAGCTTTTGAAAACACGTCTCATTTGGGCATGTGCTTTTAGAAAGCTCTCATGCCTGTTTATATTTCTTCCTCACTCTACCTTAAAGGCAATTGCTCCCTGATGGAGTTAACAATCACTTTAAGGTGGGGCCATATATCATGTTATGATCCTTACTCTCATCATTCTATCTAAACAATTTGTTACTACACTCTCTTGGAAAGGATTACGAAAAGCTTGGAAACAAGATCTTGAGTCTATCTTGTTCTCCTAAGATTGAAGCTCCTTGCATGTTTGGGAGAAGGGTTACGCCACCAACTAGAGTTTAGTAGTAAGATCACTTTGCCTTCTTATTCTGCCAGGCTTTGTGTAATTACTCTTGCGAGAGGTAGCTTGTGTGTTCCCTTGAGTGGAAATACTTTTCTTAATGTAGATTATGTGTATGATGTGTTTGTACTCCTCTTGTGCTTCTCATTTCTAACTAACCTCTTAGCATTCTTCTTTATTGCATCTTGGGGAATGATGCATGGTGATTGAGACAATATTTAGATCGAGGTCTCCTTTGTCATTCTAAATCAAGGTCTTTTGTATTATGTTTGATGTATGATGCGTGTGTCCTTTTCATATATATTATTATTCTCTATATATTCTTAACGCCTTGCATGTACCTCATATGTATTCTCTCTATGTGTTCCTTATGTATTCTCCTTGAGTGTTTTGTGTATATTCCATGTGTGTTTCATGTGTATTCTATGTATACTTAATTCCTTACGTGTATCCTTCGTGTCAAGCATGTATGTTGTGTGTATGGCATGTATACTTTGTGTATGACATGTGTAGACACCTAAAATTGACTTGCTTCGCAAACCAATTTCCCATGTCTCTACACCACCAATTATCCCTCCTATTAATTAAATAAATTCATTTTATTTAATTAATTTATTCCTAATCATCTACCCTTAACCATTTACCCATCCCTTGTGATCAATTAATTCATTTAATTTATCACTATACCTTACAACACTATCCCTCATTAATTAAATAAATATTCTCAATATTTATTTAGTTAATTTTGTCCATTTCCCTAATCCTTGTTAATTAGATAAATCATTCTTATCTAATTAATCTACCCTACTAATCAACCTAAACCTAGCCTAGTTGATTAAATAGCAATTATTTAATTAGCTACCGTAGCCTACCTATCCCCTAGACCCAAATTAATTAAGTTAAACACTTAATTAACCTTGCTTAGCCCATCCTCCCACACACCTTTGAATAAAAATCAATTTTTTATTCAAAGGGTCAAATCTTCCTTACAACTCATTTATCACCCTCTTACACATGTAAGTGTACATGTGTCCTTCAACCTTCACATCTCCACATAAAAGTGAATTTTTAATTCACACTCCCCTATGAGGTGAATTTTTAATTCACTTGTCATATCCACTCTTCCTAAAAATGAATTTTTAATTCATTTTTATCCTCAACACCTTTCCCCATGTGAATTTAAAATTCACAAATAATGAGAGCCCTCCAATCCCATTGACCAAATCTCAACCATTGATCTCCCTCATCCACTCCTCTTGTGACACTTGTCACAAGGCTATGGCTTCAATCCTAACCCTAACTCTCAAGAATTTCTAACCCTTGATCTCATCTTTTAATCCCCACCCTCCATGCATTTTTCAAAAATCTATAAATGAGACCCTTCTCTAAGCCATTTTCAACAACTTCTTCTTGCATCCTTACCATGCCCAAATTTCTCTCAAATCTCTTCATGATACCATCATAATGCCAAAATCATTCCTCATCCCCATCTCAATCTCCATCTAAATCCATTATCTCTCATCCTATTGTGTTGAGAAAGCAAGGAGCAATCCACATTCTACATCCATTTGGGTAAATCTGAGTTTGGGTGCAACTCCTTCCACCCTATCAAGGATTCATGACTCATTGTGAAAGGTATAATGCTTGTTTATGCACTTGTTTTATGTTTTCTACTTTCTTTTTGAGATCACTAATCTACAACATCTATGCTTCATGTATTGTGTGTATGCATTGTGATTTCTCAAGTGTATGCCTCATGTATGCCTTGTCTTATCTCATATTTTCTAAGTGCTTCATATATGAGTGAATTATGTCATGTGTCTTATGTGTATGCCAATCATCATAGACTCCTAGAATCCTAAACTTGGGGGCTAGACCACCCCTCGATTTTGGTGATATTCTATGGTTTCTATGTTGTTGTGTTTGAAATTTGTCTTCTCCATCCTTTAGTAGGAGTTAGAACATAAGTTTGTACCCACACTAAAGTGGGGGCTAAATGTAATGTTGTAAAATGTGTACACTAGCATTTGACACTTAGTTTAGCACTTGGGTGGACCCAAAATGTTTACACTTGTTAATTAGGACCTATTATAACACCTTTTTGAGTATTAAGCATGTAATTCTTGATCTTGATGCACAAAACCTAGAAAAGTAATTATAAGGCGGGCCTAATTACACTTAAAGTGCCTTATCCCAGGATTTTGGGGCTAAACGACCAAGGCACCCAAGCACCCTTGTCCCCTCTTTATCCTTGGTGTAAATTGGTGTCTTGTTGGCTTGGGACATCTTAAATGATTCCTAATGTCAACCTCATTTGGTTTAATTTTTTGGAAATTAACGAGAATACATATAAAAGCACGTTAAGTCATTCATTTGAGCATATAAGCAATGTAGGCACTCTTGCACTCTCTCTA
Source organism: Cunninghamia lanceolata (assembly GCA_027924645.1). Lineage (NCBI taxonomy): Eukaryota > Viridiplantae > Streptophyta > Pinopsida > Cupressales > Cupressaceae > Cunninghamia > Cunninghamia lanceolata. Next base: position 908,356 of record BSBN01001480.1, read on the forward strand.
CTTCTCTTTCATGCTCTCTATTATTTTCTAAAGCTCTCTATTGTAGATTATTGTTGCGGCACTAACTTATTGTAGGTATTGTGAAGATCTTTCTACTTCTTTGGGCTACACCAAATTCTTGAGTCAAGTTGTTATGTTGCATCAAGGATGCTAGGGTTTCCATGATCATGGTGACTTCCTTCCTTCATGTTTTGTTCTAGCATTCTATTCTACTTTAGATTTGCCTCTGCCCTCTTAGGGCACACACTATTTTTCTATCATCTTTGCTATTGTGGAGGTGGAAACACCATTCACAGAGTTTGACTAACGCAAGCTCCTAAATAACACCTAAGCATTTTCCTTGTTGTGTGTGTGTGTGGGTCAGATCTGGAGGAATTGGCCAAAGATAAGTTATAGAGAGCAAGAACACAGGAAGGCAAAGACATTAGATTTATCAGTTTCTATAAACAGGCTAATCAAGGTCTAGGGCACCCAAGTACTTGTTTCCTAGGTATTTCTATCCTTGGATCTAGGTTCTAACCTAATCCCTAATCTTTGATGTTCATTTGGTTTCTAGGTTTTTGCTTTCGACAGTTTGTTATACTCTGATCTTTGTCAACTAGGGTTTCATATCTTTGCCCTAGCTTGATTGATTGGATTTGGTTAATTTCTTCTCTATACAACAAAAGGGTAGAACCCTTGTAGTTTTAAAAGGAAGCTAGGTGTATAGAAATTGCTTCCTACACTAATCTAATGAGGAGAGATGAGTGCAAATTCTTTTTATCCTTTACAATTACAATATTATTAACCCAACAATAGAGATATTGCAGCAATACACAATACAAGAATGTAAGATAGAAGAAGAGAGATAAGATATAACGTGGGGAAAACCATTACGAATGAAAAACCCCACACTCCAAAACCTACACAATGTATTATCTAAACAACAAGTTTACAACACACTTGCAATGCAAGTCTTTACAGGAGTCTTCAACACTCATATCTAGAGACAATCTGGCAGCATAACAGTACCTGTCAATCACATACTACATCTCCTCTCAAAGCACCTATTTATAAAGAAGTTACAAGATAAAAATGAGCCTATCTTGAGATGGGCATTCAACATGGCCTCATGGCCCAAAATCCATGCCTAGGGACACTTGTCCAACACTGCAGGGTGTTCATGACACTTGTCATATCACCCCATGCCAAAGAAGTCACCTATTCCCAAGTTGGGCTATGACAGATACTCTTATGACTCTTATGACTGTCATATAATCTGTCATAATTGTCATATCTTACAGCTATAAGAGAATCTATCATACACAAGCTAAAAATAGCATATTTTCTTACATGTCATAACCCTCCTTGGGATGCCCAAAGATGCCTTCTTCCAAGATGCCTTGTGACACATGTCTTCACCTGTCATAGAACATTCCATTTTTAAATCTTACGCGTCATAAATTCTATCATAGAAATCTGTCATAACCGTTTCAGTCAAGATTCACTTACACACTAATCAAGATGCTGACACATGGCAGAAAAAATCTACCCCACAAAGGGGATGCCTATCTCCACATGGAGTGAGTTGACCATCCTAGTCATCTTACAAGTGGAGTGACAACTCACCGTGCCACTTCACACTAAATGACAAAATAGGATGTGCAACAAAATTACAACATAGGCTAAATAAATAAATACATTACAAATAATAAATGCAAGGAATTACCAAGGTTGAGACACCTTAATTCCCAACATTCTCCCACTTGTCGAACACCTTGTAAGAGCCAATGGAAATAATGGATTTAACTGCTATAGGCTGAGAGACCCATAGACTCTGAACACCATCTGAACTTCTTTGTGCCCACTAGTTTCGTCAATGCATCTGCAACATTCTTCAAAGTGTCTACCTTCTCCAAATTCACCTTCCCATCCTCTACCATGTCTCACACGAAGTGAAACTGTACATCAATATGCTTCGTTCTGACATGGAAAGTTGGATTGTTTGCTAGGCAAATCGCACTTTGACTGTCACAACAAATTGTAATCTGTCCTGCATCAACACCAATATATGAACACAATCTCTTAAGCCAAATGGCTTCCTTACAAGCATGAGTTGCTACCATATACTCAGCTTCTTTCATGGACAAAGCAACCACAGGTTGTCGCTTACTCATCCAACTAATTGCACCACCGAACATAGTGAACACATAGGCACTGGTGGATCTCGTACTGTCAATGTCACCCGCCCAATTAGAATCCACGAATCCATGAATACAAACTGAATGTGGAGGTCCTATAGGATTACCATGATAGCATATGGAATACTCAGAAGTACCCCTCAAATATCTGAACACTCTCTTTACTGTATCCTAATGTACCCATCTAGGATTAGCCATAAATTGACTAAGGACTCCCACTGCTTGGGCAATGTTTGATCTTGTGTAGACCATAGCATACATCAAACTGCCGACCACACTAGCATATGGTACTTTGCTCATGTCCACCTCACTAGGAGATTTTGGACAATCATTAACAGACAACTTTGTAGCCAAAGAAACAGGAACACACAATGGTCTACAATCTTCCCTACTGAACCTATCCAACATGGTCTTCCCATACTTACTCTAGCTTAACCAAAGTTTTCTGTTAGCTCTATCTCTTCTAATTTCCATTCCCAGAATGTACCTAGCTGCCCCTAGATTTTTCGTCTCAATTTGTGCTGACAACTGAGACTTCAAATCAAAAATCATATTCTTACCATTCCTAATTAACAACATATCATCAACGTACAATGCAATAATGAGAATGCAATCATTGTCAAATTTATAATACACACAATGATTTGATTTTGATCTCAGAAATCCAACTGACAACACAAAGGCATCAAACTTCAAGTACCACATCCTAGGAGACTACTTCAAACCATACAAAGACTTTTTCAACTTGCAAACCAAATTTTCTTTACCTTTCTCTATGTAATGCTCTGGCCGTGACATGTAAATCTCTTCCTCCAAATCACCATGAAGGAATGATGTCTTCACATCCATCTGCTCCACCTCTAAGTCATAAGTTGCTACAAGAGATAACATGAACTGAATAGATGTCATCTTTGCAATGGGAGAGAAAATTTTACCATAATTAATTCCCTCCACTTGTGAATACCCATTCGCAACCAATCTGGCCTTGTACTTTTCAACACTACCATCTGCACCTAATTTCTTCTTGAACACCAATTTGTATCCAACAGGTTTCCATCCTTCAAGCAAAGGCACCAAGTCCCATGTTTTATTCTTTTCCAAAGAAGCCATCTCATCTTCCATGGCCTCCTTCTAGGAACCTGCATCTTTCATGCCCATAGCCTCTGTCATAGTTCTAGGCTCATCAATGCTAGTAAGCAAGGCAAAAGCACAACTAGAATCAAGTAATGAATAACCAACCCTATTAGGTTGCTTTCTTGTTCATGTAGACCTCTTCAATGGATGAGGTTGAGGTTATGCTTCTTCTTCTAAACTTTCAAAGCTGCTAGAGCTCTCCTCATCATTAGGTCTCATAGGGTCTATTGGTTCAGTCTTCTCAAGGGTAGAAGGAAACTGAACCACATCCTCTTTCTTTTCTATTTCTTTTGGCTATAAAATAATGGGAGAAGGTGTTAGTTCTCTGAAAATAGCACTTCTGCTATACAACACTTTTTTAGCCACAAGATCCCAAAGATTGTATCCTTTCACACCAACACCATAGCCAATGAAGATACATTAAACAGCCTTGTTCTCCAATTTAGACTGTTTGTCCCTAGGCACATGTGCATATGCCTCACAACCAAAAACACAAAGATGTCTAACTGAAGGATTCTTACCAAACCACACCTCCATAGGTGTCTTACCAAGAAGAGCTAATGTAGGAGACCTATTTACTAGGTAGCAATCAGTGGCTAGAGCTTTAGCCCAAAACTTTTGTTCGAGGGTTGCTCCACTAAGCATACTCCTAGCCCTCTCCATCAGTGTCTTGTTCATCCTCTCTGTAACTCCATTTTGCTGTGGGGTGTATGGAGTTGTCTTATGTCTTCAATCCCTTGCTCTTTATAGAACTTATCAAACTCTGCTAAACAAAAATCACCACCATTATCAGTTCTCAAACACTTAATCTTTTTACTAGTCTGATTCTCAACAAAATCTTTAAATTCTTTGAACCAACTAAAGACTTTAGTCTTGCTTCTAAAAAATAAATCCATGTCCTTCTACTATAATCATCTATAAAAGATACAAAATATATAGATTTGGAGATCGAAGGAACACTAACAGGACCAAACACATCAGAATGAATAAGGTCCAACACATCAGAAGACTTGTGAGAGCTAAAGTAAAACTGAACATAGTTTTGCTTTCCATATATACAATGTTTACAAAAGTCAAACTCAAGATTACAATCATTAAACCCCTCAATGAGGTTTTTATTTTTCAGGGTTCTAAGGCCCTTCTCACCAATGTGGCCAAATCTCATATGCCATAACATTGTTTTTTCAGCAAGAAGCTTAACTTCCAAAGCATGAGCACCTGTGGGTACACGAGATGCACTACCATGATAATTTGTTACAACAGATTACTTCACTACTTGTTCAGATGGTGGGGATGAAGTGACTGCAGCTCTTTTCTTCAAGTCAGAAGAACTATTGCACTGTGAAGTGCATGCCTCCAGCTAAAATAGAGTACCTCTCCGAGTACCCTTCGCAAGCACAATAGATCCTCTAGTCATCTTGCATCCATCCTTCAAAAAGACAACCTGCACACCTACATCATTCAACATACTTACAGAAAGCAGGTTCCATGCCAAGCCTAGGATGTGCATAACCCCAGTGATCCCCTTCACTCATCCATCAGGGAATCAGATTGAGACTCTTCCACGACCAACAATTTTTAGATGAGAATCATCACCCAGGTACACTCTTCCACCATCGAACTCTTCATACTTTGTGAACTAGCTTCGATGCAAGGTCATGTGGAATGATGCACCTATAATGTTGGAAAAAATCCCCTTGGGGGTTTTTCCCTCAAAAGGTTTAGCTCTCAAGTCTTTAGTGTGCATTTAGGACATCTTGAATCATAATTCAACATCCCGATGGAATGAACCCTGGGTATCATGACAAATGGGGCCTAGGGGGGACCCTTTGAACCTAACCCTACCCAAAATAGGGGGGAGGACTTGGGTACCGGCACCCTAGTCCTACTCTATTTTGGGTTAGGCCCAAATTTCTAGTGTCAGTTTATGACCGTTATTTGGTCCCTAGGCTGACATGGTAAGTTTAAATTATGAAATTCTTGGCAGGAGTGTTTGTAGTCACATATAAAAGCATGTTTAGGCATCCATTTGTAAACTAGATGATTACAAGCAAGCTATTGTGTTCTAAAGGTGATTTGAGGCTTTCACCGTGTTGCAAGAGTAGATTTGTGTTATCTATGTGTTTGTGTTTGTAGATTTGAGCATCCATCTCCTCATGGAATGAAGAGCTTCTTCCTCCCATGAGATCCTCACTACAAGGTGACATTTATTGTGATTATTGAGCATTTATCATTTGGTTTTTGCCTCTGCCTCCCAAGGCATGCACTCTCTATTTGACAATGGTGTTAGGAAGACTTGAATATCTGTCTAGGGCTTGACTGAGGTAAGCCTCTAAACACCACAACCCCCTCCCAAAGTTTTCATGATTGCAAGTTACAGGTTGGAGTTGTAGACAAAATGAAATTGTAGGAGGGTACAACAAAGTGTTGGAATTGCAGATCAGAGAAGAAAATAACTCCCTGGACTTAGGCGCCTACTCATTAGTCCTTGAAGTTCCGCAATGGGAAAATCTTAGGTACAACAGATACAGATTGCAGACCTTCTTTCTAGATCTCGACAAAAAGTAGGGTCTTGGACTTGGGCACCTGCTCTTTAGTTCTCAACTTTTCCACCTTTGGGCCTGAAAAATAGGTGCATAGTTATTTGTTATTTTACATCTTTCTATAGAAGCATTTTCTATAATTCATCCGTTTACTGTTGTATTTGCATACTTATGGTTTTAAGGTACAATTAAGCATAAGAGAAGAAAATTGGAAATCAAATCATAAAAAATCCAAGTTTCCCTACATCTCAATAGTGACCTAGGGTATGATAGTACATTACAACTCGACCCTAGGTCCTTGAATGTAAGGGTGAAAGGAGGATATACATACAAAACTACCAAAAACTCAAACATCCAAATTTTACCCTTTACATTTTGGTGAACCCATGTTATTGGACTTGTTTGCACCTTGATGAGTGTTGTTCTTCAGATTTTATTTGATTTCATTCATTCATATCATCAATCATCTTATTGCATAGGAAAATTTACAAATTTTTTGGAAAATTAGAAAAATTTTAAAACAATTGCATGCTAGTGTTTTGCATGTTGCATTAATTAAATTCAATTTCATCAAATTTCTATTTTTTATATAAAATTACAAAAAATCATTAGTTTGCATTGCATTTTCATCATAAAATTGCTAGGGTTTTGTTGGAAAATTGTGAATTTTGCATATAACCTAGTAATTCTAAAATCTAGGGTTTGTAGGTAAAATCTTGTTTCAGATTTTTCTACTGATTTTAGAGACCCATTCAAATTTGCATTTGGCTTTAGTCTTGCATTTTGGAACAAATTTGCATTTAGATTTTAAAAATTTGTATTTTCACATGGACAAAGTCAACAAAAAACTAGGATTTTCATTGATTTTTCATTAGATTTGCACTTGTATTTTGCATGTTAGAGAATGGAAATCATTTTCAGATCTAAAAGAATATAATTTTTATCATATATCATCTTTCAAAACATTCATATAGCATTTTGTGTCAAGATCTCAAACCTAGGGCTTCAAAAACATTGATTTTCACTAGATTTAGCCTTATCGACTATCAAAATTTGCACCATAGGTGTGTTGTGAAGGATATTTTTGCACTAATTAGTTTTTATCAGGGTAATAATTTTCTTCCCCTCCTAAAAATCTTCACAACACCTTTTTATTGTGCTCTTGTAGTGAAAATTTGGTGAAAAACTACACATTTTTGCTATTTTTTGCCTTAGGGTTTGGCCTAGTTTGCACTCCAAGTGTGTTGTAACAAATTTTATGGATAGAGGTGACTAATATAATCAATAGTATTTGCTTCACCTCCTAAAATTCTTTACAACACCCCTTTTGCTAGGTCTTGGAATTGAAAAACCGTGAAAAATTGCCTATTTTTGCTATATTTTCACTAGGGGTTGACCTTAAGTGGCACTAAAAGCATGTCGTGATAGACATTTTCACATAAAGTGGCTGTTATTACTGATATAATTTTCTGTCCATCATCATTTACCTCACAACACCGTTTGTCATGTTCTTTGCATTGAGATTTGGTGAAAATTTGCATATTTTAGCATATTTTCACTATATTTTGACTTGTCGTCATCCTAAATTTGCCTGAGTCTAATAACTCACTACCCTAATAGAAACATTACTTTAATAAGAAACATAATGCACATGGGATCTAGTTCCCTTGAAGAAGTTGGCACATTGAACACCTTTACAAAAGGAGAGGCACAAATGTTACAAGATATTACACCTATCACAAGTACAATGGAAGAGAAAACTTTTCATGATGTTGATGATACTATTGAGATGACATGATACATATCTAATTAGAAAATAAATAAACTTGACAAAGACCTACCTAAATTCCAAGACTATGTGCAAACTGAGAGGATAGTTGAAGAAGTTGTACCTATGATTCACCATGTAAGAGTATTGATAAAAGAAGGACAAGATGGTGTTAATACAATCCGTGGTTTAGCACATATTGTACAAACCAATATCATGCTAGTGACTAAATATGTAAAAGTGATAAATAACACTTTGTCACTGTCTCATACACAAGTATCAGCACCTATACCATGGGACTATCCACTTTTACATCCACAATCTTAACAACTGATGTGAATGCTTGTAGTAATGCTACCACTGGTATTAGAGTAACTAATGGCACTAATTACAAAGATGTGGGATTTGATTATTAGAATTTGGTTTCTAAGGGGACCTCTTCTATGCATAATTTTTCTCAACCACCTATCTATTCCACTCATTTCTAGCCACCTATTACTTACTCGCAACCATCTTTCACCTATCAATATGTCCAACCACCGTTAACATATCCTTAGCCTCCGCCTATCACATCTCAAGCTCATTCACCTCCTCACTTTGGTTCCAATTCCTCATAGTAAACCACATCTCCCAATGATGCCATCCTAAACAAACTTTTGCACGACATGACCACTTTACAACAAAAGGTAACAAACTTGACAAACTCTTTGCAACCTAATATACCAACATATCATGCCCGTAATCCCCTTTCCTATGGAATTTTAAGAGCTCCTATGCCTGAAAGGTTTGAGACTCCTCTCTTTGAAAAAAAATGATGGAAAAGGTGATCCTAATACTCATGTGGCAGCATTCACAGCTATGTGTAGTGATTTCTATTTTGAAGAGGATTTGTTAGCAAAACTTTTCCCATGATGTCTCAAAGATATTGCTTTAGAATGGTTTTGTTCTTTGCCTTCGAATTCAATACACTCCTTTTCATAGTTGATTGATCAATTTCTACAACATTTCCAAGAAAATATTAGACCTCAAGTCTCCTTGATTGATTTAGTTCATTGCAAGCAAGGTCTGAAAGAGAAGTTAACTGAGTTTATTAGTCAGTATCAAGCTTTGTATACACAAATTCAATATCAGATGAAAGATGAGGATGTTTAGAAGGTGTTTATCACTAATCTACAACCTAATATCCATGATAAGATCCTCTTGATGAAGTATAACTCCTTTCAACATTTATACACCGCCCTTTGTGATTTCCAACTTTTGCCCAGTTAGTATGAAAATCAAAACTCATCGGCTCAAGTTAGTCAATCCATGGGTGGATCGTCACAAATCAACTTTAAGAGGAATACTAATAGTAGGAGTTTCATCAAGATTAATGGACTGAATATGAATAACTTTTCTAATGTGTCTGCTATCACTATTCAAAAGAAAGCATCATATCAATCAAGAAAGTTTACTCCGATATCTGACTCCTATCATTCTATCATGAACCAAGCTATGAGTAATAACATTCTGAAGCTTCCCCTGATTAGGCATGTTGATCCTAGTAAAGCACAATGACCTTACTTCGATGCTAATGTCTTTTGTCATTTTCATCAGACACAAGGACATGACATTGAATGATGTATGTGTCTTAAACATGAAATACAAGACCTCATTGATTTGAATATCATCCGAGTATCAGGTGTGAATGATAATGGAAACAAATTAGTTGCTCCACCAAATCGTAATTTACAAATCTTTACTAATCCATTCCCTAAACATACTAATACCAATATGATGGAACAAGGTTTAGTGGAAATAGATGACAATGATTATTTAGACTATGATAATATCATGGGTATGATCAAAGTGGATAAGAAGCAAGTGGATAATCCACTTCGTCCACGAAGACATGGAATTTATGCTAAGGTTCCTCCTCTGTTATCCTTATATGGATCGGGAGATAATCAAAATGCACTAGAAAAATAACTAGAACAACTGATACAGACAAGTGAGAAGGTACAAGATAATTCCTGTTACTGTGTTAGAAAGATTCAACAATGAAAACTCGATAAAAATTGAAAACGAGTAAGACGACTATTAGTAGTTGGAAATAACAGTGGTTCTCCCCCTCATAAGCAACAAAAAGTCTCACTTCAACAAGGAATTACAAAACAAGCATCATATGATAATAAACAAGACTTTCATAAGAACCACTCAAATTTTGTACTCAACATGATTGGGTACCTCTCCAAGAGGTTTGCAAGTTCCAAAATCTGATATGAAGACCCTACCAAGCAAGTACCTCTAACCCTTTATCTCTCTCATGATGTGCTTCCCCCATGATGTGTCATGTGTTGTTTAGGCCTCTTGGATGACCCTTGATTCTCTTGTAAGGTCTAGGATACTAGGAGACCACCTCTATTGTGACCTTCTTCTATTTGTATCATCATTTTTCTATATCGCCTCTCTCTGATTTCATTGTTGTGTGTTGTGTCTTACAGACATAGCATTGTGGTTGATGACTTGGGGGCACCCTCCTACATGACTATCCCTAAGACACTTGTTTCTCCTCTCTTATTTATTCTTTCCCTTCCTGTAGTGTTTCTATCTAGTGGGCAGATGACAAAAAACATTTATACTGATGCAGACCTAATGTCCCTTTTGCAAGAAATAAAAAATTGGACTTAGTTCCTAATATGACAATGGGGTTGTATATTTTATTTGATGCTTGGCTAGTGGAAGCACTCGTGCTTTCTGCGTAGTGATTTTGATGGTGTTCTATCTCATTTACAAACCATAACAATACTGCTGCTCTGTGCACTTTGTCTACCTTAAATCTTGCATACCTTCGATTTCATATGCATTGATGTTGTTGTTTTTATGTGGACACTAACGTGTTCCTTGATGGGATGTGTCTGTGGGAACATTTGATGATCGTAAAGTACATGTCACCTCCAGGGGGCATGGGCTTTGTGAAAGTCTGTGTTCCCTTGTGTGTTTTCTTCCTACCTTAACGTGCTTGATATCGATGCATGATATCAACCACCTTAAGGTGGGGGCATATATAAGGTAAGCTGTCTATTCTAAATGCTAGTAAATTATGTTTGAACAATCTTGAAATCTATTTTGTGTGCCTCCTTTTCATAATAAGGTGTCTCTGTGATGCGGGTGGGGTTGTATACTTTTGAGCTCATACCTCCTTTTCACCATAAGGCGTCTCCACGATGTGGGTGGGGTTGTATGCCATGCTTCCATTTTACTGTAAGGCATCTCCATGATGCGGGTGGGGTTGCATTTTCAAAAGTCCTTTGTGGAGGCGGGAAGCGATTCTGTGATTAACTCAACCCTTAAGTATGTCTTTGGTGATTGTTGTGGCAAATCCCAATCATCGGTGTGTGCCTGTAATGTGCCTGAGATGGTGTTGAACCTAGAAATAGGGACACTCCATCACTTTTCTGCCGTGTTTTCTCCATGTCTTCAAAGTGTGTGTGTTTGGTGTGTTCGTTGCCCCATATGTAGTCTAAAGACCTGCACGATGAGTGTATCCTACATTTTGGGAGGTTTTGTGTGTCTTGCGTGTGTGTTGCCCCATATATGTTGTACATCCTGCATTATGGAAGGTTTGTTTACTTTCCTGTACTTGCATTTGCATTTGAGATATATGAGAAAAAGAAAAGAAATCATTCCTGTCTTCCATGCATTAATGTGTCTTCTATGCATTTACTATATTCTTCATGTTTTGTGTGATTGTAACTGTCTTCTCCATGTTTTGTGTGCCTGTCATTGTCTTCAATGTGCTTGGCATGTTTTCTATGCTTGTTGACCATACTTTAATACATGTATTGACCTCATGTTACACATACATTAAAGTGGGGGCTAAATGTAATGTTGGAAAATGTCCCCTTACGGGCTTTTCCCTCAAAAGGTTTAGCTCCTAGGTCTTTAGTGTGCATTTAGGACATCTTGCATCATAATTCAACATCCCGATGGAATGAACACTAGGTATCATTACAAATGGGGCCTAGGGGGGACCCCTTGAACCTAACCCTGCCCAAAATAGGGGGGAGGACTTGGGTTCCCATGCCCTAGTCCTACCCTATTTTTGGTCAGGCCCAAGTTTCTAGTGTTGGTTTATGACCGTTATTTGGTCCCTAGGTTAACACGGTAAGTTTGAATTATGAAATTCTTGGTAGGAGTGTTTGTAGTCACATATAAAAGCATGTTTAGGTATTCATTTGTAAACTAGAAGATTACGAGCAAGCTATTGTGTTCGAAAGGTGATTCGAGGCTTTCATTCTGTTGCAAGAGTAGATTTGTGTTATCTGTGTTTGTGTTTGTAGATTTGAGCATCCATCTCCTCATGGAATGAAGAGCTTCTTCCTCCCATGAGATCTTCACTACAAGGTGACATTTATTGTCATTATTGAGCATTTATCATTTGGTTTTTGCCTCTGCCTCCCAAGGTATACACTCTCTAGCTAACAACGGTGTTTGAAAGACTTGAATGTCTCTCTGGGGCTTGACTGAGGCAAGCCTCTAAACACCACAACCCCCTCCCAAAGTTTTTATAATTGTAGGTTACAAGTTGGAGCTACAGACAAAATGAAGTTGTAGGAGGGTACAACAAAATGTCAGAATTGTAGATCAGAGAAGAAAATAGCTCCCTAGACTTGGGTGCCCACTCATTAATCCTTGAAGTTTTGCAATGGAAAAATCTCTGGTATAACAGATATAGGTTGTAGACCTTGTTTCTAGATCTTGACAAAAAGCAGGGTCTTGGACTTGGGCGCCCGCTCTTTAGTCCCTGACTTTTCTGCCTCTAGGCCTTGAAAATAGGTGCACAATTATTTGTTATTTTACATCTTTCTGTAGAAGCATTTTCTGTAATTCATTCGTTTATTGTCTTATTTGCATACTTAAGGTTTTAAGGTACAATTAAGCATAAGAGAAGGAAATTGGCAATCAAATCATAAAAATCCAAGTTTCCCTACATCTTAATAGTGACCTAGGGTATGATAGTACATTGCAACTTGATCCTAAGTCCTTGAATGTATGGGTGAAAGGAGGATATACATACAAAACTACCAAAAACTCAAACATCTAAATTTTACCCTTTACAGCACCATAATCTATCAACGACACATCATTAGATGCATGGGTGGCCAGGGCTATGATGAAGGCATCACCATCATCTTGTGACTTGTCAGAATCTGAATCTGGGGCATTCTTCTTTTTCTTTTTCTTTTCCTCTTTGCATTCCTTTTGAAAATGTCTAGTTTTTCCATAGTTCCAATAGAGAGCCTTGGACTTTCTAGGATATTTGGATCTCCCACGAGATTTGGATCTACCCTTCTCAGCTTTCTTGTCCTACTTTTTCCCTTTCTTATTGGGTCTTCCACGAGTCGCAAGAGCCTCTTTGGATGCCTCAGAAGATTTCTTTGCATCTCTTCAGATAACAGTGAAGATACCACTTCATCCATTTTGAATGTGGATGTGGTGCTCCCAATAGCCATAACAATATGATCCCATGAGTCCAGAAAAGAACAAAGCAAGGTCATACAATGATCCTCCTCCTCTATCTTCACATGAATGGATGTCAATTATGCAACTAACGTGTTGAAAGCATTCAAGTGATCTGCGACAGATCCTCCATCCTCCATCCTCAGAGAATACAACTTCTTTCTTAGAAAAAGCTTGTTCACCAGGGATTTGGCCTGATAAACATCACCCAGCTTCTTCCAAAGGTCTTTCATGGTCTTCTCCTCATGGACATTTAATAGGACAAAATCAGCTAGACTGAGTCTTATGAGACCCTTAGCCTTCCAGTCTTTGAGATCCCAATCAGCTTGTCTCATTGCGGTTGGTTTTACATTGGATACGGTTTCCCATATGTCTCAATCAATAAGCATGTCTTCCATCTTAATTTTCCATAACTCAAAATTTGTGCCATTGAATTTCTCCACCTCTAATCTTTCGAATGTGCCTGTCATCTCCTTCCTGCAACAAGATTACAGAATACTCTACACAAAGCTCCCACTCAACCTAATATTTGCTTAAAAAACCCCTGCCCAACAACTAGGACCAAAGGTGATCAAGCTCTGATACCAACTGAAAGGAGTCTAGGTGTACATAAATTGCTTCCTACACTAATCTAATGAGGAGAGATGAGTGTAAATTATTTTTAACCTTTACAATTATAGTGTTATTAACTCAACAATAGAGATATTACAGCAAAACACAACACAAGAATGTAAGACAAAAAAAGAGAGAGACAAGATATAACGTGGAGAAAACCCTTGTGGGTGAAAACCCCCACACTCCAAAACCTGCACAATGTATTATCTAAACAAGGTTTACAACACACTTGCAATGCAAGTCTTTACAGGAGTCTTCAACACTTGTATCTAGAGACAATCTGGTAGCATAACAGTACCTGTCAATCACATACTACATCTCCTCTCAAAGCAACTATTTATAAAGAAGTTACAAGGCAACAATGAGCCTATCTTGAGATGGGCGTTCAACATGGCCTCATGGCCCAAAATCCACACCTAGGGACACTTTTCCAACATTGCAGGGTGTTCATGACACTTTTCATATAATCCCATCCCAAAGAAGTCACCTATTCCCAAGCTGGGCTATGACAGATACTCTTACAACTCTTACGACTGTCATAGAATCCATCATAACTATCATATATTACAGCTGTAAGAGAATTTGTCATACATAGGATAAAAATAGCATATTCTCTTACAACATGTCATAACCCTCCTTGAGGCACCCAAAGATGCCTTCTTCCAAGATGCCTTGTGAAACATGTCTTCACCTATCATAGAACAGTCCATTTCTGACTCTTATGCATTATAGATTCTGTCATAGGATTCTGTCATAACCGTTTCAGTCAAGTTTCACTTACACACTAGTCAAGATGCCGACACATGGCATAAAAACTCTACCACACTGTAAAGGAGACGCCTATCTCCACATGGAGTGAGTTGACCATCCTAGTCATCTTACAAGTGGAGTGACAACTCACCGTGCCACTTCACACTGAATGACAAAATAGGATTTGTAACAAAATTACAACATAGGCTAAATAAATAAATACATTACAAATAATAAATGCAAGGAATTACCAAGGTTGAGACACCTTAATTCCCAACAAGTTTGGCTCTCCTTCTTAGGTAGAAGATAAGCTCAATTTGTGTCCTAATGTTTTGTAGAAGAGGGTTTGACCTAGTTTGATCTATTAAGCTAGTCTCTCTTTTCCACGCAACAAATCTAATCAATGGGATGAAACTAAAGTAAAGTAATGCTAATCTAATTACATGAAAGTAAGTCCTATCAAGGAAAGAGCAGCACAAAGATTACTTTTCCAAGAGCTAAAGTGTGAGTTAATTACTAATTGAAATCATGAAAAATCTAGTGTGACTTGGGTGCATGAGTTTGGCGTATCCTCAGAATATATTTTGTACCTCCTCTCATTGGCAATAGCGAGGTTATCCTCTTGGAAATAGGGATGAAGAAGAAATTGATTTGAATATGGATTGAGCAATGAAAGTTATGATGAAACAATTTGAGTTGCAAGAGCTATGGGAGCACTATGGCTTCGGCTTTTTGTAAGCAATTTATGAGCATAACAATGCTTTTAAGCTATTGAAGCTTGGGAAACTAAGCTAGGATAATAAAAAGGCTCACAAAGTCCTGTCAAGAGCATAAGCATGCTAGGAAAAAGAAAAACTGAAGTGAGTGTGCAACAACAAATTTTCCTCCCATAGTGTATATAGGAAGGGGGTATTTATAGCTTGGAGAGGCTCATGAATGGTGGAGTTGATTGGAGAGTTAACTCCCTTGACGGGAGAGTTAATAAAATTGATTGAAGAGTGAATTGGTTTGATTAAGGAGTGAACAGGCCTTGAAATCTTATCACTGGAGGAAGAATGGAGTTAGCATGAGATGGATAGGGAGATAAGAATAGCTCAATTGGAGATAAGAATAGAGTGATTGGGAGTGTAGGTTGAATTATAAATAGACAAGGTTCAGTTAGGGTCAAATATCCATGCAAACTAGAGCACGAATGGAGCTAATTTGGGCTTGAACTAAAGAGAAATGTGCACATCAAAACATGAATGGGTCACTTAGTTTGCTATGGAAGATCACTCAAGGGAGATTCAGAAGTCAAAGGGGGTGACCCACTAAGAATGGGTTTTGCAGGTGGTTTCAAGGGCTGAGATTGGATCTAGGGGCTAAAGACGACTTTAAGACCCCAAAACAAGTTATTAAGTTGAAAGAGGATGAGTCACCTAGTTCACCAAGGCAAATCATCCCTAGGAGATTGATTTTAGTGGATGGATATCCCCTGGGAGATCTGAAAACCAAAGGGGGTGACCCAAAATTGAGGAAATGGGTACTAAAATTTTATGGTTGGAGATGGTTTGGGAGATCAATTGGAGGCCTCTGGAGGGTTGAAATGGGCTTAGGGAAAGTAAATTTCCCATCTTATGATGTTGGTAGGTTAGGTTGACAGGGTTAGAAAGTGACAAAAATGAATTGTCGACATAGGGTAATTGGTGAAGATGCAGGACCTTAGAAGGTTCAGTAGGAGATAGTGGAGATATAAACAAAGTGAAGAACTTTGATCCATTTGTCACCAAGAAGAATACTACTAAGAGGTCATATTTGCATGCTTACATGTATGTGTTTAGGACTACATCTCATCATTGGATTACCATGTAGGCTTACGCACTTTTTTAGTGCATACAGTCACCTAGAGACTACTCTAGAGTCTTATTTTGTGTCGTGTAGGTGACTGGAAGTGTAGTAGATTAGAGTCTTTTTTCATGCATCTCAGACTATAGCGTGATGCATAGACATCCTTGTGATGTGTTGGCATCCCTGGTAGTGACCTTCATTTTCTGATACCAGGTTCCTCAGTATTGCTCCTTTTCAATTCTATATCTAAAAATTTCAAATTCTATCTATAGCAATTCATTTTTAGCATTTTATAAGCTTTCTTTTATTTTTTAGATAGTTAGTATAGTTTCTATTGTTATTTGTTAGCATAAAAAGGGTTTGGTAATGTTAAACTATTGAAAACAAGTAGATAGCGAAAACTAAAATAGATCCTACTGTATTTGTAGTGGAAAATTCCCTTGGTTAATACCTTTGATCAAGGTGTAATTTTTCCTCATCTACACATGCAAACAAAACCTTGTGCTAAGAACTACCTCTTAGGATATAGGGATTTTGAATACTTAGACAAACATAGTAGAAAAGTTGAGGTTTCAAGGAATTTCCTACCAACATGCTAGTAAGGAAAAGTCCAAAATCCCAAAATGACAAAATACTCAAAATGAATCATAAAATACTTAGAAATTTTAGGAAAAGAATTCAAACGCAAAATACCCTAAAAAATTCTTGACTTTTAAAAGAAAACTTCTTGAAAGAGTAGAATTTAATATTAACCCTCAAAGCATGTCTAAAACAAAGAAATCTATAGAGGAAAGCAAAGCAAGTGAAAAGAGGGGGTCCTCATTTTCCTAAGGAAAAATGGGGCATGTGTGAAAGCCACAACACAATGGAGGCCTTAATATTGAAACAATTAGGTTTGTTTATTACAAAAGCAATCTTAATGTCATGACCTACCTTCTTGTAAATGAAGGTGTGTAGCAAGCATAGATAATGGCAATTTATAGTCATAGATTGAAGACATGGCCAAATTTAGTTAGCAAATCATCATATAATCCCCCTAGGTCTTTGAGTGGTGTGTATAATGGTACGTTATGTTTTTTTTGTGTTGAAAATTTTAATTAGTCAGGAGGTAGTCATGTTAAAGGATTTGCCTTCCCTCCAACTCATAAAACCTCATTGTTTCAATATGTTTTGAATGGTAATGGATTAGATGTAGGAAATAAAGGTCTTACTTCTAGAAATGGATTTGAAAATTGAGACCACTTGCTCCAACAGTCCAATAATGGCTACAGTGATCCTGATGGCATATTGGGTGTTAAAAAGAAAGGTGGATTGGTTGGCTATGCCCATTTCTATGGGTCCTCTAAAGTGACTCCTTCATTTGTTGTAGGTGGGGAAAATGTAGATGCCCCTTTTGTAAGAACAAACAACTTTGATAGATCTACATTGGTTTTCCATAACTCAAAAGTATGTGATAAAACCTCTTCAAATACTAGGGTTTTTTTCTCTTTTGAAACAAATTTTCTTACCCCTATTTGTGAGAGCGGATCTAAACTAGGTGGTAAGGAGTTGTTCCAAAAAGATACTTGACCACTCACTTGTGCAAAGCAATCCCTTGTTCTAGAATTTGGGGAAGAAGTGATTGAAGAAGAGAGATTTTTTTTCTGCACATGGTTTGATAAGTCATTTCAATCATTTTTGGCCAAGATTAATAGATTTAAAAAAATGGATATTGAAAAAATGGCAACCTCATCTCAAAGATAATATGGAAATTTAGCCATGTGCACAAGGGTTTTTTTATTGCAATTTTTTATTCTACCAAAGATATAGGGTAAAAGTCCTCTAATGCTCCAACCTTGGCATCCCACAAGTAATCCCTCTACTAAACTGTTCAGTGTTTCACCAGTTTGGGTTCATCTCCCAAATCTTTCACTCCAATTTTGGACTGATTATTGCCTTCAAGCCATAGGTGATACCTTGGGAGAATTTATGACTATTGACAAGGCAACTTGATGAAGGGGTCAAACTAAGAACACACAATAACACAGATTGCACATAGAAATAGGAATGTTCTTTAATTGATTTTAACAACACATTACATTACAGAAACTAGAATCAAATCAAAGGATGAATCCTCAACAAGCTACATCATGACATTACAGCTTCCTTTATCTAGCTTTTGGAACCTTTTGCCTTCTGTAGCTTTAAATCTACTAGGGTTTCTATTTTCCCTCTTTTTCCTAACTCTCCACTTTCCCCCTTTTCTCTCCCCCAAAAGGATTCCAAAAAATGGTCATAAATAGCCCTTTTTTGGTGCCTTCTAGCCAAAATTTTGAAATTTGTAACTCTCTCCAAAAATAGGCCAACTTGTAGGAGCCATAGCTTTTGATCTGGGTGTGCAATTGACGAACCATTTGATGCGTTGGAAATCTTGCAAAGTTATCTACGCACTAAGAATCTACTCTACCAATTCTACCCATTTTTGGGGTCGTACAGGACTTCTAAGTGTCTCATATCTGACTTTGAAACTTTTTCAAGGGTTTTTAAAGAAACAAAAACTTTAATATCTTTCAACCCATAAGTGATCTTTGGCCAATTCCTTCACTAAATGTCATATTTTTCAATTCTGAAGCTTTGAGTAAATTTTTGCTTCCATATGTGCTCAAATGCAAACTTTCTAAAAATAATAGTTGGCTATTTTTAGCATGTTGGAAAAATTGAAGGTATTACATCATTATTCAAGCAATTGTGTATCCAAAAATACAAATTCTAAAAAGAACAAAAAACAAAATCATCAATTTTTGGGGGCAATGCAACATTGCCCTTACACCACTAGATGCTCCTACATCAAACACCTAGGGTAATTTAAGAAGTGACCTTGTCACATCTCAAGTGTTCGAGGAAAACCCAAATGGTCAACCTCTGCCTTAGACAACCAGGAAGAATCTTTGACAGACCTTCCTTCCCACTTCACCAGATATTCTTCATATTTCCTATTTTGATTACTTCTTCCCACATGGCTATCCAATATTTCTTCTATCTCCTCCTTTGAAGTAGATGCCAAGATATTCCATTATTCTTCTGTTGGTTCATCCTCTATTTCACCTTCATAATACTCTGTTAAATCAACAATGTTGAACACATGAGAAATGTTGATTCCACTTGGCAGCTCTAATTCATATGCATTTCCTAAATCATGCTTCTTTAGGATCATGTATGCCCCAAATTTCTTCATCTTCAACTTATTATATGTTCCCACAGGATACCTATCATTCCTCAAGTGAACCATAACTTCATCTCTAACCTTGAATTCCTTGAATCTTCTCTTTGATCTGCCTTAGCCATGTACTATGAATTCATCTTATTGATATGCTTTCTTACCTCTTCATGCAAGTTCTTTAGGTGCTCTACAAATTCTTCAGCCTCAACATTGCTTTTCTCTCCTCTATCCATCTTCCTCAACTCAGAAGCATTTCTTGGACTGCTACCATATATAATTTAGAATGGAGATTTACTAGTACTTTTGTTGACAAAAATTTTGTATACAAACTCTACCTATGGCAACATCAAATCCAATTCCTTTGGCTTATCTCCTACCAAGCATCTCAATAGGTTGCTTAAACTCCTATTAACCACCTCTATATGTCCATCAGTCTGCAGATGATGTGCATAACTAAACTTCAAATTAGTCTTCAACTTCTTCCATAAAGTCCTCCAGAAATACCCAACAAACTTGGTATCTCGATCTGAAAGTATGCTTTTTGGTAGACCATGTAGTCTTACCACCTCTCTAAAAAATAATTCTCCAACATGAACAACATCACTAGTCTTATGGAATGGAATGAAGTGTGCCATCTTTGAAAACCTGTCAACCACCACAAATATGGAGTCCTGTCCTCTCTATGTTCTTAGCAAGCCAAGAACAAAATCCATGTTGATTTCTTCCCATGGTCTCTTTGGTACAGGTAATGGTTGAAACAACCCTATATTCTGACTTACCCCTTTGGCGACCTGACATATTCTACAACTTTGCACAAAGTTGTTCACATCTTGGTGCAACTGTATCCAGTAGTAATTCTCATTAACAAGAGAAATGGTCTTATCTTGACCAAAATATCCTGCCAATCCTCCACTATGCTTCTCCTTGATCAAATTCTCTCTCATGGCACTCCTTGTAATGCACAATTGGTTTCCTCTAAACAACATACCATCTTAGATCATGAAATCTAACCACCTTGTCCTATCCAAAGTAATAAGTTCCAAACAATCTTTCCAAGCCTCTACAAAATCTAGATCTTTAGGGTACAAATCCTTGAGTTCATTAAACCCAACTTCATCTTTGTCAATAAATTTTGCCTCTGCTTAAGGCATCTACAACTTTGTTTGATCTTCCACTCCTATGCTTCAAAACAAAAGTATAACTTTGCAAAAACTCAACCCATTTTAAGTGCCTCTAATTTAACTTCCCTTGACTATTGAGATGTACTACAAAGCCTAATGATTAGTATATAAAACAAACTCTTTTGGCAACAAATAATGTCTCCATTTATTCAAAGCCTGAACTATAGCATAAAACTCTTGATCATAGACAAAATACTTTTTCTTGGCATCATTAAGCTTCTCACTAAAATAGGTAATGGGCTTACCTTCTTGGCTCAAAACATCTCCCAAAGCACTTCCACTAGCATTGTAATCTACCTAAAATACTTTATTAAAATCTGGAAGGGCCAAAACAAGTTTATCTGTGACTTTTTACTTCAATGTATCAAAACTCTTGGCTGCTCCTATAGTCCATTTAAACTTCTTTCTATCCCCTCTCATTTTCTCAATTAGGGGTGCACAAATGCTACTAAAATTCTTGATAAATTTTCTATAAAAAATTGCCAAACCATGAAAAGATTCTACCTTTGTAGCACTCCTTGGCGTGGGCCATTCAACAATAGCCCTTACTTTTTTTGGGTCCATCTTAAAACCCTCAGTTGAGACAACAAATCCTAGGTATACCAACTCCTTTACAAAACTATATTTCTTCAGATTAATCAACAACTTCTCCTCCCTCAGCTTCTCTAAATCTCTTCTGATATGCATCAGATGCTCTTCCCAAGTCTTACTGAAAATTAAAATGTCATCCAAATAAAAAATAAAAAACTTTCCCAAAAACTCTTTCAATACCTCATTCATGAGTTACATGAATGTTCTCAATGCATTGGTTAGCCCAAATGGAATGATTAACCACTCATACAAACCCTCATTAGTCTTGAAGGTTGTCTTCCATTCATCTCCTTCTCTGATTTAGATCTAGTAATATCCACTCTTCAAATCAATCTTCGTAAAATACTTATCTCCACTTAAATAATCCATAATATCATCCATCCTTGGCAATGAAAATCTGTACTTGATTGTAATTGTTGATGGCTCAGGAATATCTACACATTCTCCACTCTCCATCTTTCTGCAGTGCTAGTATTGCATGTATTGCACACGGACTTAGGCTCTCCCTTATCAGTCCTTTCTTAAACAACTCTTAAACTTGTCTATCCAGCTCCTCATTCTCTGTAGGAGTCATTCTATGGGCTACCTTATTCAGAAAACTAGCTCCTAGTATTAAATCCATTTGGTGACTTATCTTCCTCACTGGTGGTAAAAATTCTAGTACATTATTAGAGACAATGTCCTAAAATTCTTCCAATAAATCTGATACTTCTGTTGGTACATCTTCACATTTCTCCTAGTTGATCTTAGGAATCAATGCAAAGCAATGACACTCATGCTTCATACCATCCAAAAATTTCCTACCATCTACCAAGCAAATTATGGTAGTACTACATACCTTTTCTTCCACCACCTTCAAGGGCTTAAACTTATGACAAAGTCCATCCTTTGTCAGGGAATAGGTGTTTGCATGGCCATCATGGATAGTGCACCTATCATACTGCCACAACCTTCCCAATAGCATATGACATGCATCCATTGGTATGATGTCACACAACACCTCATCATGGTAGTGTCCAATCTTGAACTTGACTAAACACTACTCATTAACCAAAGCTCTGTGGTACTTCTACAACCATGCAATATAATATGGATGTGGATGCCTTCTCCTTGTCAACTTCAACTTGTTAACCATCTTCTCTAAAACAAGATTATTAGTGCTTCCCCTGTCAATAATAATAGCACAATACTTACCTTCACACTTGCACCTTGTGTGGAATAAACTCTTCCTCTAATTTGATTATTTCTCCTCATTTAACAAGGTTCTTCTAAAAACTAGGGTTTCTCCCCTTCTAGCATATTTAAATGCTCATATTGTGCATCTTCATCTACATGTGCAACTCGTGCATTACCTTCAGGTCTTCTATTTGTCCTTCCTTGATGTTGGGGACACTCATAGGCTCGATGTCCTCCTTCTCCACATTGGAAATAGGTTCCTTTGAAACCTCCTCTTCGAGGTCCTTGCCCAATTCTTCCTCTTCCTCTTCCTCTTTTCTCACCATTATTTTGATCATGAGAGCGGTAGGCATTATCTCCGCTCTAATTTTGACTGGTGCCTACTTCTTCACTTTTCTTTTGATTTTCATTTCAACCTCCATAGGATCTTCCACCAGTCCTTCCACCTTGACCTCTTCCTCTTTACTTTCTTTTGAATCTTTTATTCAGCTTCTCTTCCACCTTCAGGGAAAACTAGTACGCATCTTCTATGGTGGTCATTCTGACCAGGCTTAGCTCTTCTTGAATACTTGGCCTCAACCCATTAATGTAATGGGCTAGCTTCTCCTTGTTAGTATTTGCATGGCTTGTTTTGATAATAATCTTATAAAAATATTTTGTATACTCCTTAACAAAATTGTTACCTTCCTTTAATCCTTGTAGCTTCTTCAACAACTCCATCTCATAGTCCACAGGAATGAAATGCTTCTTTAGTTTGTCCACCATCCAATCTCATCTAGTAATCTTTCCTTTTCCTCTTCTATTTATTTCTAACTGGACCTCCTTCCACCAAAATATTGGCATAGTCCTTCAACTTTGTTTATGTAAATTGACCCATTCTGGATCCTCCACATCTTCATACTCAAAATATTCCTCCTTATCATTTATCCAATCAATAAGCTCTTCCAAATTTAGATCCCCAGGATAGGTAGGAACTTCAATCCTAGGCCTCTTTCTAATCTTTGAAATGGCCCTCAATAGCTTTACTTGCACAGGATCTCCTACATCCTCTTGTTCTTTCTTGGATAGCTCTTCTTCTTCAGCTTCATCTTCACTTTCTTCTCTTATTCTTAGCTCAAACCCTCTTCGTAGCTCCTCTTGCAATGCATTAATTTGCCTTTGTAGGGCTCTAAAACCCTCTTCTATCAAATCATTTCTCCCAAAACCACCATGGTTCCTTTGTGGAGGCATTTTTTTTATTTCTATAGCAAACCCACCACCTCAAGTCCTAGTGCAAACTACCTCACAGTCGACAATATGTCTACACACTTAGGAACCTTTTCTCTAATATCACTTGATGAGGGGGGTCAAACCTAAAACACACAATAACACAGATTGCACATAGAAAATAGGAATGTTCTTTTATAGATTTGAAAAACACTTTACATTACAAAAACTGGAATCAAATCAAAGGATGAATCCTCAACAGGCTGCATCACATTACAACTTCCTTTCTCTAGCTTTTGGAACCTTCTACAACTTTAAATCTGCTAGGGTTTCTATTTTCCCTCCTTTTCCTGACTCTCCACTTTCCCCCTTTTCTCCCCTCCCTAAAGGATTCCCAAAAATGGTCATAAATAGACTTTTTTTTGGCACCTTCCAGCCAAAATTTTGAAATTTGTAACTCCCTCCAAAAATTGGTCAACTTCTGGGAGCCATAACTTTTGACCTGGGTGTCTGATTGACAAATTGTTTGATGCATTAGAAATCTCATGAATTTATCTAGGAACTAATAATTTTCTCTATGGATTCTGTCCATTTTCAAGGCCATACGGGGCCTCTAAGTGCCTCATATCTGACTTTGAAACTTTTTTTAGGGTTTTTAAAGAAATAGACACTTTAATATCTTTTAGCCCACAAGTGATCTTTGGACAATTCCTTCACCAAAGGTCATTTTTTTCAATTCTGAAGATTTCATTAAATGTTTGCTTCCATACATGCTCAAATGTAGATTTTCTAAAAATAGTCGTTGGCTATTTTTAGCAGGTTGGAAAAACTAAAGGTTCTACATCATTATTCAAGAAATTGTGTATCCAAAACTACAAAATTTGAAAAGAATAGAAAAAAAATCATCATTTTTTGGGTGATGTAAGATTGTCCTTACACCATTGGATGCTCTTGCAGCACAACTACAGATCTTACTCACACAACTTATGCTTGAATTTTAGTTGACCTGGATATCTCCAAAGATCTATCTACATAAATTTTACTCAAAGTAGTAGGACACACTTGTACCCAACCTCTAGACTATGAAGGGCTACAATTTCATTGTAGGTAGTGTTACAATATAGGCCATGTTGTTGTTGCTTGCAAATTCTCATTCTTTTCCTTCTAAAAATTCTTTGCAAGAGAAAACTACATCTCATTAGGAGGAGCATTTCTCCATGGCCAAATCTTAGGATAAGACTGAAGACCAAAAAAATGAAGGGTCAAGAGAAAATTTATGCATCTCTTCAGGAGAAGGATGGATCCTCCTTGGCCATTTTAGTTTACAAGACTAAGGAACAAGAGAAAATGGCTCATCAGATCAATATGTCCTCCCAACCATTATCTAATGAGGCGAGAATTGATGATGTTTTATGGACCCTTGTTCCAAAATAGAAGACGACTCTTTCATTCCCCCACCAAATGCTCCTCTATTCCCAAACTTCAGTGAGGGGAAACAAAATATAGCCTTTTTGGCATCTTTTATCTCTTTGCTGCCAGATGTTTATGTCTGGCTTCTTTCTTTGTATCTATTTTCCTTCTCCATGGAATGGGAGCTTTTTCTATAATCTCTACATGGGAATTTTGTTTCCTAATATTAATATATATTTAGGTTCTCTGCACCTCTTACTGATAAAAAAAAAAAAAGTAAACTAAATGTTTAAAGGAGAGGAAGGAACTAACAGAATGTTGGAAATAAGCAACTAAAAATAAAATTTTAGAAAATGAAGTACAAAAATGAAAAATGGATAGATAAAGAAACATGGAACCTAAAGAAGAAGAAGATTATTTCCCTGGATGATAGTGTGTCATGGGGACATCCATGCTGAGCACTACATCCTCAAATCCAGAAAAACAAAAAGAGTTCAAACAGTATGATTCTTTAGGACCTGCACAACATAGCTACATGAAAGAAACAACCTAGTGATATCCAAGTGATACACATAAAGAAAATAATGTATCTATTCTATTGGAATGAAAAATGAAATACCAATGAAGGAAACTAACGAAACCTCAGTGCGTTCAAATAACTCTTCCCAAAGTACTTGTTGCTGAAATAGATAAAAACTGATGGGTTGCTAAGAAACTTGCCTAAGTCAAGGCCTCGCTTTGGTATTTTGACCTCTATGAGCAACAAGGATTGATAGAATAATAATGTGCACTTCTATTCCTTAAGTGTATCTAAGAAATAAAGTAGTGACAATGAAGTAAAAGCTAGCAGGGTGTTACCACAATAGTGTGTCCCACTTATGGGACATCCTAATTTTATCTGAAATCATGTATTTTTTTAGAAAAAAATAATGATAAGTCTTGAGGGTCATCTAAAGGGGTTTAATTGAAGGGGATTAGATAAAACCCCCTTAGATCAAACCCCCTTGAAAATAACTCCCTGAGACTCGGGTAATCCTACAATACTGTGTCCCACTTTATGACCAAAGTAGGATATTGAAATCAACATTTTTAACTAAATTTTCACTTTCTGACACCTATAGCAACTAAACCATTAAGAATTTCAAGATGATATAAACTAGTGATTTTTGAGATTTTGTGTAGATTCTAAATGTATTTTTTTTTTAAATTAAAAATAATATGTGAATTTTTTTACGTAACTTTTAATAACTTATTTTTTATAGTTAACAATATTTTTTAAAAGTGATGTTTATACCATTCATCATAACTTTTTTTTATAGAAATGACCAATTTATAAAATTTTAAACATTGATTTGTAACACCAATATCTAGTGTGCAAATATTTTTCATAATTTTTTTATTAATTTTTTAAGTGAGATTAATTATAATTTAGACATAGGTTTATACCATACAATTTTTTTTTTATGTATCCAAATTAAATTATTTTTTTGGTTGAGACAATGACATCAATACCTAGTGTACAGATATTTTTCAGAATTTTTTTTTCTCTATTTTTATATTTTCATATGTGTGGAATAGAGGCCTTAATGTTCGGTGAAAAACCTATGTTCACTAGAAAATAGAAAATAAATATAATAATCAAATAAATATATTCAAAATCATATTTTTTGGAAATATTTTAGTAAGGGCTATGTGCATACAAAATAGAATTTCTAAACAACTTCATTTGATCCCCCAAAAGGTAAAGCAAAATTGGATTTTTGTCAGCATTTTGATAGGTGTGAAGGAGACTCCATCGAGGTTTTGATTTAAGACTAGGGGGTTATTTCTAAGGGGGTTTGATCTAAGGGGGGTTTATCTAACCCCCTTCAATTAAACCCCTTTAGATGGAACCCCTCAAGGCTTAAACCATTAATTTTTCTAAAAATATATATGTGATTTCAGACAAAAATCAGGATGTCCCAAGTTTGGGACTTAGTATTGTGGGATCACCCTATCTTAAATCAAACCCTCTATGGAGTCTCCTCCACATCTATGAAAATGATAACAAAATACCAATTTTGCTTCACCTTTTGGGGGATCAAATGAAGTCATTTAGAAAATCTATTTTGTAAGTATGTATCCCTTAGTATAAGCTTCCCAAAAAATATGATGTTGAATATATTTCATTTGATTATTATATTTATTTTCTATTTTCTAGTGAACATAGTTTTTCCACCAAACATCAATGTATCTATTCCACACATGTGGAAAAATAAAAAATAGAGAAAAAAAATCTAAAAAATATTTGCACACTAGGTATTGATGTCCTTGTTTCAACAAAAAAGAAGTTAATTTGGATACATATAGAAAAAGTTATGTTGTATGGTATAAACCTATGTCTAAATTATAATTAATCTCACTTTAAAAATTAATTAAAAAAATGTAACAAAAAATATCAAAAAATATCTGTGCACTAGATATTGGTGTTACAAATCTATGTTTAAAAATTTATAATTTTGTCCTTTTTATAAAAAAGTTATGATGTATGGTATAAATGTAACTTTTTAAAAATGTTGTTAACTATAAAAATAAGTTATTAAAAGTTACATAAAAAATTTCACAAATTATTCCTTAAACTTTTTTTTAAAAGTACATTTAGAATCTACACACAAAATCTCAAAAATCATTAATTCACATCATCTTTAAATTCTTAACGAATTAGTTGCTATAGGTGTTAGAAAGTGAAAATTTGGTTAAAAATGTTAATTTCAATGTCCCACTTTAGCCAAAAAGTGGAACATAGTATTGTGGGCTGAACCAGTAGCACCTTCCCTAGTCTATAGGGAAGAATACCCTAGAGCATGCACAATGGAAAATGAATGGTGGTCTACACCATAAAGATTTAAAAAGTAAATAAACTAAGACATATGTAAATAGATTCAAATACAAAACAAACTTCACCAATATGAAACAATAATACCAACTTAGATGGCAATGAAGGAGGTTACAGTTATTTAAGGGCTAAAATCTAGTTGAAAATAGCTTCAAACCCCAAAGAAGAGCCTTCACAAATGATCAAGATGCAATAAAATATCTCATAGAACTAACAAGGGCAATGCCTCAATTCCAAAGAGCATAGGAATCCTCAATAGCTACTATAGAAATGGATGCCAATGAGTGTTCACAAGAGTTTTTTCAAAAAAATGCAAAAGAGAAACCAAAGAGCAACTTCAAGCTTGTTCAAATATCAGATTATGGAGATTGAGAGGGAAGGAAGAGTCAACATATGCAAGGAGGAAAGAGTCATTAGAGGTTGAAGAAGTGTTACAAGAATATCGTCAGCCTCAAGAGATACTTCAACGTGTCCCGAAATAGCTCACTGATCATTGCACATTCACGGGGCACCAACACGGTGCACAGATATCTACACTAAGCACTAGCGTATGAGTGAATCTACCTTAGAATTTTATGAAGTGTCTCTAGGCTAAGAGAATCACAAATCATTAGAAAAAAATTTGATGAAATTAAGAAAAAGAGGCTAAAATGAAGTAAACATGAGCCTAAAATGCACAAAGGAAATGTAAGCATGAAATTGGTCGCCAAACATAGTGTGAAATTGCAAGGGTACGCAATTTTCAATGTTACATTTAGCCCTGACTTTAGCAAGTTTATGACACTATGTGAATATGCAAGATAAAGTAGAAAAGGAAATATCATCTCAAATATTACCTCAAAAAGGATACTGTAGAGGCCATCGATAATTCTTCAAGTAGAGGGATGAAGCCCCCAAGCTGAGAATATGTAAAACCACAATATTAGACAACAAAACTTGCACAAGAGGCAATGTTAGAACCACATATATAAAATCATACTAAGAGGGTTAGATCGAATATGATTTGCCAAAACATTAAGGTTAGCAAATCATATAATCTAATACACAATCTACTACTTTCTAAAACACACTAACACACATCACACACAAGAAATCAAAAGAAATAAAAGCAAAAGGGGCAATTCTAGCACACTACAAGAGCTAGAACGATACCAAGTATGATTCTAGGGATAGCATACTATGAGAGCTAAAAACCATACCAAACTCTTGTGGGCCACTAGGACTAACAAACTACGTTGTTAGGCGACTCACAAAGAGTGCTAAAAAAGTAGTTGAAAAGCATGGTCAAGCCAAGCAAGTGCATCTACTTAGGACCACAAGTTACAAACGCTACCAAGAGCAAATGCTATGAAGAGTGTACCATGAATGTGGTGTGTGTAAAAGTGTAAAGCATGAAAGTATGCCCCCACCTTAAAATAATTGCATAAAACATCAGTATGCAATTGATTTTAAGGTAGAAAAAGGGGGAGAGAGCTTTAGGAGACATATCTATATGGGGAGATATGTTCCAAAAGATGCATCTAGAGAAGAAAAAATGCCCCCAAATAGAGGCAACAAGGGTGGTGTTGTAGGCATGATACACAAAATCTTGTGTAAGCATGGTATGACACCGAGCAACTCTAACACATGCCACATAAAACAAGCAACAATACCAATAACACTAAGGGATCTATGTGCTTTGGGATCAATATGTATTTGGGAGGGGAATGATCAAGGGACAACTAAGAGAATTGACATCATCCCCTAGGTACGTAGAACTATGAGCACAAAGGAAGAATGTCACAAGAAGAGAAAAGAAAATAAAAATATGTTTTTGGGGTTAACATGGAAGGAAGCTAAATATTTGAACACTTTGCATCATCCCCAAAATGTCACAAGAAACAAAGAGATGACATATAGAAGAAAGTCACAACATGTTTGTTCCTCTTATATCCACATGTCTACAAGGACATCGTGGGTCCTCTAGGTAGAATTAACAAACATAGATATGTGTTTACAAGGAAAACATTATGATCAAGAATGAAAACACACAAAAACACATGAGATGATGGTAAAACCCTTATGGTTCAAGTGTCATCAAATCATCCTGGTCCCAATCCTGATAAGCATAGGGGGTAGAGGAAGAGATGACAACGGGACCACTTATAGAGAAGTACTAGTAGACTCCCCTAGAACCAAGTACAAAGGATCACTAGAAGGAGTAGGATCCTCTGGAGCACTAGGAGCAACAATTGTTAATGATCATGTGAAGATCATGGACAATGAGGGGATATTTAGGATGAACTCAATGATTGGCTTTATAGGAGAGGAATTAGAAGATTCACTATCTAAATAGTGCACTAATAGTGGATCGTTGGTGCTATCATTAGGAATGTGATCACTAAGAGCCACAAGTGGAGGAACAACCTCCATGGATAGAATAAATGATGCAAAACATCTTAGAGTCAATGGAGACTACAACATATGCTTAGGCTTGTAAAATGGAGGGGCGGGGTAATGCTTAGGTTTACACTTAGGCAGCGGGCAAGGAATGCCTATATTAATGGTAGCAAGGTGGAGGATATTTGGAAAGACTGCATGATGGGTCAATGGAAAGGCACAAGAGCGGTTAGGTGGCACTAGGGATAACACTAGCATTAGGAAGATCTAAGGGTTTGGGGAAAGGTGGCATGCCATGGATGGATGGAAGGATGGGAGCCTTAATGGACAGAGCCAAGATTACTTGCACCTTTGTGGGGTGGGGTTCATCTATCTCCAATTGAGGATAGGTGGGGGTAGGAGAAGGAAGAGTCTCAAAAGGAATAGGAATAGAGGGCAGCTGCACATGAGAAGGATGCTTAGAGGAAGGCTTCTTATCAACAGTGTGCACTTGGGCCACAACATGGCAATGACACTTGCAATCTCTCACAACATAATTTTACCTTGTACTGGCCAAGGACTCTACTAATAGAGTCGGGGGGTCTTCCAACATGGGTTTCGTTTCATTCCCTACCTATAGGGACATGAGAATGAATAGACAAAACCACCAAAGGTTGGGAAACCATAGGGGAGGGGAAGGATCCCACAACATGGGTTGCTTTCCTTGTGCCACCGAAGAGGTAGGAGGAACAAGAGTAACCACTAAAGGTCGAGGAACAACAAGAGGAAGAGGAGGAGCACTCATGACTGGCTTCTTTCCCCGTGCCATCGAGGAGGTAGGAGGAACAAAACTAACCATTGAAGGCTAAGAGGTCCCAAAAACATGTGGCACATGAGGTTGTATCATAGGTAGACCTCAAGGCCTCAAAAATGAAGTCAAAGGTGGAACCACAGAGTACAAGCTATGAGAATAGGATTAGGTAGGTGTACTTTAAATGGGCCACTTTCCTTAAACCATTGAGGGGGCAGTGGAAGGAACAGGAGCAACCTCTGGAGACAAATACACCAAAGGGGAAGTAGCTACAGAAGACAAGGAGGAAGGGCCAATAGATAACTAGGCTATTTGACTCACTTTAAACTTCTAATACAAAAGAAACAAGAATTCATTACGTGGTCAAAGTGGCTTAGTTGGGCCAGCTAGAAGTAGCCCAAGGAAAAGTTTTCATGCATGGCGAGAGACATAAATCTATTGTGACAGATTGTATGCACTACACCATCATGGGGGAACTTTAGGCATTGATGAACCACTAAGGGGACTGCACTCATAGAAGTGAGCCATGGTTGGTCCAGCCTCAAACAAAAATGATCCAAGGTGGTAATAATGGAGAAAAGAACATCCAAGGTTTTGGGTCCTACCTAGACAGCTAGGGTAATTGAGCCTAGAGTAGGGCAAGACATCCCATCATGACATAGTATAAAGACATCTGATTTCTCATAAACATCCTTATACAATTCATGAATATATAGAAACCCCTCTATGACAACATTTACCAAGAAATTGGGGTCAATTAGGACACCCTTGACATGTTCCCCATTAACCTCAATGACAATGTAGAGAGGACCCTCATATATATTGGTAGGAATGTCAGAAGAAGAGAAAGAAACAGTGGGCTCAGGAATATGACGCTCTTGAGTGGGGTGAGAGAGAACATACACCATGCCCACCATCTTGGCATAAGAAGAAGAGGGAATGTCAGAAATTGAATCTAGTGCCACAAGGGGAGAAGCAAGGTCAACAAAATTATAGGAGTGATGTGTCATGGGATTGGTGTAGATCTGTAAATACTAGTTTGGTAGGGTGACTAATTTATTTCCTCTATCATTTGTGCTAGAGATTGGATGACATTTGGTCAATAAGGTCTTGCACAATGTGCTTCAAACATAGACATCATTTAGTATCAAGTCCAGGGACTCTATGGAATTGATAGAAGGCCTTCAGGTCATAAGAAGGTGAAATTGGCTTGTGGGTGTCAAGAAGATGAATAGGTGATAGCTGCACCAAATTATTATTTAGGAGCTACTAAAGAATATAATATAGAGACCATGTAAGAGGATTAAAATTACAATTATTTGTTGATTTAGGAGCAAAGAGGGTTAGAGGAGCCTGGGAAGGTGCTTCAGCCATTGCAATGCTAATCACTATTTAAGCATTATTTTTAAATAATTTTTTATTATTTTTATAATTCATAAATGAAGAAGAAGAACTACACTGACCAATGGGAGCTGGTGAGATAAATACCTCAAACTGGATGACTGGCTATTAATAGTCATGAAGTGCTATGCACAAGTATGTGAACGATGGATACTTCATCAACAAGATCTTATCCCTAATATGTGGTTGTAGGTTTCTGATAAAAACCCATTGCACATTAGAGTCTGGTAGGGCATATGGGATCTATGAGAAGAGTGATTGATAACAACAGATGAAGTCAATTACTTTTCATTACCTCCCTACCAACAGTGAACAACGCCAATGAATGTCACCTACAACCCAATGTTGGCCTAGAAATGTAAAAACTTATTCACCAATTTATCAAAAGAAATAATAGAGTGGTTAGGAGGTGAACAAAACTAGTTCAACGTAATGTCCTTCAAGGACCGTGGGAACTTCTTTCCTAGCAAAGCATCCTAAAAAATGAAACCACTGCACAGAGTAGTGAAAGTAGATACATGAGTATGGGGGTCTCCTTTCCTAGAATACTTTTCAAACCTAGGTGCCTCAAATCCTTTTGGGAAGGGTGTAGAGAGAATAGCGAGCAATAAGGGGTTGCGCCTCGGGAACAAGTGATTGTGCAAATGAAGTGGAAAATAAAGCAAGTTGTTGTTGAAGGGAACCGATATTTTGTAGAAGTTTGTTGATAACGAGATCAGTGATGTGTGTGGGTGTAGAAATAGATGTGGAAGCAAGGTGAAGTGAGAGTGGATGGGAGACTTTGAGGGCACCAATAGGAAAATTAAACTGCAAGGGCCTCAAGGGTAGAACAAATCCATATTGATTTATGGGGTTCATTGCACCTCCAAACAAACTAGTATCTACACTACCATGTTATGTAGCACTAGTAGCCATTTATGAAGATGTAAAAATCTAAATTCTTGAAGTAGGAAGAAGAACATAAAGTTGGTTCCGTGTTATGTTTGAGTTAGAGTCTTAAGGTTCTGCAATGCAGCAAGTGCCAATTGCGGTGTGTCAATATGCACTATATGGGTGATGCCACATAGGAAATCAAGATATTTATGATGGCTAGTTAACATAACGTGAAGAGCATCGACTAAAGGGATAGTAGAACTAGGTAAGTCCTTGTGACATAGAAAATCCTATAAATAAGCCAAATGGTGATCTAACTCATGAATTTTCTCTGGTATGACATAACCAAAGGCTGCCCCATGATTGAAAGATGCTTCCACATCATGGAAAGAAGTCATTGGAATACTCCTAGAAGAAGAAGGAGAAGTAATAGTTGTAATAGCTTGTTTAGAAGAGAGGTTTACGAAATCTAGGGTTGAACAAATTGAAGTTCTAAGGGCACCAGATTGAGCCATAAAGAGACGATGTAAACTTCTTCAAAATAATATATTGCAAATTAGAAGACTGGGTTGTAAAACTCATAAATTGAGTTTATAACTTTGCAACACACAGTACAATGTGATGAAAGAGAATTAGTTTTTTTAAGTGTTGAAGAAGGTGTATGACAATGCTATGAGGCAGGTTCACCAAAATGTAGTGAAGGAAAAACTACTCTTGGTAAAACGTGTTAACCAAGGGAGTCTTTCACTATTGTTACACTAGGGTTCTATCTAGTTTATCTTGTCTAATGTTTAGATAAAATCTACATCCCAATTTTTTGTACTAAAAAAATAAAAAATAAAGTAAACTAAATGTTTAAAGGAGAAGAAGGAATGAACAGAATGCTAAAAATAAGCAACTACACAAAATTTTGGAAAATGAAGTACATAAATGAAAAGGGGAGAGATAAAGAAACTTGGAATTAGAAGATGAAGCTTAGTTCCCTTGATGACAATGCACCACGAGGATGTCTACGCTAAGTTCTAGCACCCTCAAAGCCAAAAAATAAAAAGAGTTCAAATAGTATGATTCTTTAGGACCTACACAACATAGCTATAGACAAGAAAACAACCCAATGATATCCAAGTGATATAGATAAAGAAAATAATGTAGCTATTCTATTGTAATGAAATACAAATGGAATACCAATGAAGGAAAAAGAGGAAGGAAACCAATGAAAGATCTAAGCATTCAAATAACTCTTCCCAAAGTACTTGTTGTTGAAATAGAGATAAAATGTTGGGATGCTAAGGAGCTTGCCTAAGTCAAGGTCCTAGTTTGGTCTTTCAACCTCCACAAGCATCAAGGATTGATAGAAGAATAGTGTGTGCTTCTATTCCTTAAGTGTGTCTAAGAAATAAAGCAGTTTCAATGAAGTAAAAGATAGCAGTACCTTCCCTAGTGGTGTAGTCATGGTTAGGAGGGTCCACAAAGTGAATAGTCCAGGCCATGCAACAAGAGTAAACACAATGGAAACAACTCAAAGATAGAATGCAAATGTAGATTCAGTCATTTAGTATATCATAGATTCAAAATACAAATAGGCTGGTAACATGAGGGCTTACAATTAGGGCTCTTTGGCCTAATTCCTTAGTTACAAAATATGTGCAAGATACAACTTTGAAGCACCTTCATAAAGAATTCAAACTATCTATCTATCTCTATGTGATTCACTACTTTCCTATGCATCTATTACATGAATATATATCATCTCCAGAACTTAAGATTCCTCCGCATTGGCTAATGATGATTACAAACTCTGATGAAAGAGATGTAAGGTGTGTACATGGATAGGTCAGACCTAAACATATGGGAATCCTCCACAAGTGAATGGAATAGCATGCAGAATTTAGGGAAGTTTTGCCATGATCCAAAGTTCCTTGAATGATGTGTCATTTAGCTCTGCAAGTCTTCTCCTTTAGCTAATTATTTGAGACTATCAGGGTGCTCTGCTCTGAGAAAACAATCGATCTTCTAATAGTGATATCTTTCTGGAATATGATCCAAATGATTTGAATTTTGGATATGATGTGCATGAAGGTGTCTAGATACTAAGTCCAGCACTACAAGATCTGAAATGAAATTGTGGAAAAATGTAGACCAAAATATTGAAACTGCTACTGACTGAACTAAACTAAAAAATGAAAAGAAAACAAACTGAAATGCATATGTTTTTTTTTTGGGTTGATGCAAGATTGCTCTTGAATCAGGGATGTTCCTACATCAGACATCTAGGGTTGTTAAAAAAAATGAGTCCCTCACTTTGCTAAGCTAGAGGAAAACCAAGACGGTCTACCTCAGCCTGAGAAATCCATGATGAATCTTCTTCTGATCTACCTTTCCACTTTACAAGATATTATTTGTATTGTCTTCCTCTAGCGCTGCATCCAATTCTACTACCCAAGAAGTCTTCAATTTGCTCCAATGCTTGTTGTGGTAAGTGCTTCTTCAAATCTTCTTCCATGCTATCACTAAATTCTACTTCATGATACTAATGTACGTCTACAATGTAGAAAATAGGTGATATACCCAATGTCTCCAGTAACTCCACTTCATATGTATTTCCTGAATCAAACTTTTTGAGTATCCTACATGGTCCAAACTTCTTCATCTTCAACTTGTTATATGTCCCAACTGGAATCTTTCTTCTCTCAAGTACACCATCACTTCATCTCCCATTGAAAATTCTTTCTCTTCTTCTCATCTACTTGCTCTTTATACTTCCTTTTCATCTCCTCCAAGTGCTTCTTCACCTGATTATGCACTGTCTCCATGTGTCCTACAAATTCTTCTACTTCTGCACTCCTCTTCTCTTCCAGACTGATGTCTCTCAACTCTGCTACTCCTTTAGGGTTAGTTCCTATCACAATCTCAAATGGTTTTCTTCTAGTACTCCTATTCACTAAATTATTATATGCAAACTCTGCTTGTGATAGAATCAAATCCCAAATTCCTGCCTTCTCTCCAACCAAATATCTCAACAAGTTTCCTAAACTCTTATTCACTACCTCTGTCTGTCCATCAGTCTATGGATGCAACACTAAATGAACTTCAAATATGTCTTCATCTTCTTCCAAAGTGTCTTCCAAAAGTATCCCATAAATCTTGTATCTCTGTCTAAAATTATGCTCTTAGGTAATCCATGCAATCTCACAATTTCCTTGAAAAATAGGTCAGCTACATGAACTGCATCAGTTGTCTTCTTACAAGGTAGGAAATGTGTCATCTTTGAAAATATGTCCACCACTACAAATATTGAATCATGTCCTCTATGTGTCTTTGATAATCCCATTATGAAATCCATGCTTATGTCTTCCCAAGGTCTCTCTGATACTGTCAAAGGTTTGTATAATCTAGTATTTTGACTACTCCCTTTTGCAACTTGACAAACTCTACAACTCTACACAAACTTCCTAACATCCTTATGTATCTGAGGCCAGAAGTAATTTTCACTTACCAAAGCCATTGTCTTATCAATGCCAAAATATCCTGCCAATCCACCACTATGCTTCTCTTTGATCAAAGTATCTCTCATTGAACTCCTAGGTATGCATAACTAGTTTCCTTTGAAAAACATATCTTCCTAAATGAAATAATCTAACCACTTGCTTCTATCTGTCACAATAGGTTCCTTACATGCTTTCCAAGGTTCCGCAAAATCAAGATCTTCTTCATACATGTTCTTCAATTCTTCAAATTCTAACACTTCAACTCTCATCTCTGTCAACAAGTTCCTTCTCTTATTCAGTGCATCTACAACTTTGTTTGATTTTCCACTCCTAATCTTCAATACAAAAGTATAACTCTGCATGAACTCTACCCATCTCATATGTCTCTGATATAACTTTCCTTGACTATTCAAATACTGCAAATCTTGATGATTTGTATACAACACAAACTCCTTAGGCAACAAGTAATGTCTCCACTTCTTCAAGGCTTGAATTATGGCATAGAACTCTTGATCATAAATTGAATATCTTCTCCTTGCATCATTCAACTTCTCACTGAAATATGCTACAGGTCTACCTTCTCAACTTGACACTGCTCCTATTGCATTTCCACTTGCATCACAATCTACTTGAAATACCTTATTGAAATTCAGTAATGCCAACATAGATTGCTCTGTCACTTTCTGCTTCAACAATTCAAAACTTTTATCTACTCCTGATTTCCATTTAAAGTCTTTTTTGTTACCTCTCATTGTCTCTGTCATAGGGTTACATACTGAACTAAAATTTCTAATGAACTTCTGATAGAAACTAGCTAATCCATGAAATGATTTGACTTCCCCAATGCTCTCAAGTGTATTCCATTCAACAATTGCTCTAACTTTCTCAGGGTCCATCTTCAATCCTTCCACAGAAATCACAAATCCCAAATATACCAATTCTTCCTTCATGAAACTACACTTCTTGATGTTTATTAGAAATTTCTCTTCTCTTAGTCTCTGCAATACTTGTCTCAGGTGCCACAAATGTTTTTCCTTTTTCTTACTGAAAATTAGAATTTAATCCAAATATACAATAACAAACTTACCCAAGAATTTCTTCAAAACTCCATTTATCAACCTCATGAAAGTACTTGGTGCATTTGTCAATCTAAAAGGCATCACTAACCACTCATACAATCCCTCATTTATCTTAAAATCAGTCTTCCATTCATCTCCTTCTCTGATTATGATCTGATGGCATCCACTCTTCAAGTCTATTCATGTAAAATATTTTTCTCCACTCAAACAATCCATAATGTCATCCATCCTAGGTAAAGGAAATCTATATTTAACTATGATCTTGTTGATTGCTCTAGAGTCTATACACATTCTCCACTCTCCATCCTTCTTCAGTTCTAACACTGCAAGTACTACACAAGGACTTAAAATTTCTCTGATCAAACCTTTCCTCAACAAATCATGTATCTGTCTATTCAGTTCTTCATTCTCTGTCAGTGTCATTTTGTGTGCTACTTTGTTAGGCAAACTAGCTCCAAGTATAAGATCCATGTCATGACTGATACTCCTGATTGGTGGCAATCCTTCAGGTACATTATCTAATATGATGTCTTCATACTCTATCAGCAACTCAGTTATCTCCTTCGGTTGTGATTCTTCAATCTTTGTCTTCAGGGTTTTAGGCTTCTTAGGAATCAAAGCATAACACATATTCTCATGTCTCAAACCATCCAAAAATTTCCTTCCCTCTACCAAACAGATTCTAGCATTCCCACATACTTCACTCTTAGGATCATCTTCCAAAGGAATCAAAGTAATTCTCTTTCCATTTGATGTTATAGTATATGTATTCTTTCTTCCATCATGTATAGCTTTCCTATCATACTGCCATGGTCTACCCAATAATATATGACAAACATCCATAGGCATAATATCACACAATACTTCATCATGATAAGATCCAATATGAAATTTCACCAAACATTGTTCACTCACCAGTACCTTATGATCATCCTGAATCCATGCTATCTGATATGGCTTAGGGTGTTTCAATCTTTCTAACTTCAACTTAGGCACCATCTCCTCTGAAACTAAATTATCTGAACTACCACTATCAATTACAACCTTACAACATTTACCTCTTAATTTGCATTTGGTTCTGCTGGTGCCTGCTGCTGGTTTGGGTTTCAAGTATTCATTCGCAGGCACTTTTCAGAAAAAACCCAAAAAAATTGCTAAGTCTATTGGCCTCCATTTTCATGCATGTATTTTTGTATATGCATCACTATTTATATGTACATTTAAATGTACAAGTGCAGATATACATTGGCAGGCTTGAAGAAGTTCAATCAGCTTTCAAAAAAGTGCAAAAAATGGTTGTATGCATGCATATCGGGCTTGTATGTGTTATTCGAGTGCATTTTTAGACATACAATGGTGGAATATTCCCAGAATATTCTACAGATGTATCAAGAGTATTGCATGTATATTGTGTTGTATGTTTGCATATACATTGGCGATGTGCAAAGGAAAAGATGCAAGGATCATATACATTCGCCACATAGAAAGGAAACATACAAGGTAGATTGTATGTTAGAAGATGCTAAGGCAGACATACAAAGGTTCTTTTGGTGTGACACAGTGCATCGGCAGCCAAGCTAAAGGTTTCTCTGATGGCCGATAGGATATACAAAGGTGAATGTATATCGGCAAGTGTGCAAAGGCAAAATGTACAATGGAAAAGATACAAAGGCCCGATGCATATACAAAGCAATATACAAGGCGCACATGCAAGGCAAAATACAAAGCATGGGGCCCACCAGTTGCATGCAAAGGTGATCGTATGTTTGCACATACAATTGGACATACAAGGAAAATATACAAGCAGATGTGGTCAAAGTCAATAGTTTCCATGAGCCCGGTGGGGCCCATAGTTGATTGTATATAGTGCATTGTATATGCGATATACAATGAGAGATGCAAGGTGCCGATACACACCAGATTTCAAAGCTATTCTAATCTGCCTCATGAGTATGATGAAATCCGTGGGTTGTATATTGCATTTGTATGTGCAATATACAAAGCGATGATATAAAGAAGAAGATACAAGCCAAACCTGAAAGCGATTGCAAAGTGTTTCATAATAATTTGGGGTCCACGCCTTGTATGAAGGTTGATTGTATGTGCATACAATCTCATATACAACTGCAGATGCAACGGTTGATACAATGGGCAGTTTTATGTATATGTGTTTGCATATACAAAGGATTTGAAGGCAAAATGGGCAAAAAGGTAATGCATATGTTTGCACTGGGAAAAGTCAGCGATGGAAAAGGGGAGCCTACGTGGCACAATTTCATTAGCAGGTGACTTTTTAGCATGTTTTTTGGCCACAGATCTTGGCGATAGGGAGGAAATCAATGGCCATCATTCAAAATTTCAATAGCGAAGGTTTTCCTATGTATTCATAGCTG
The DNA here is from genome assembly GCA_027924645.1 of Cunninghamia lanceolata. Lineage (NCBI taxonomy): Eukaryota > Viridiplantae > Streptophyta > Pinopsida > Cupressales > Cupressaceae > Cunninghamia > Cunninghamia lanceolata. Next base: position 948,716 of record BSBN01001480.1, read on the forward strand.
CATTTCAGGCGGGAAAAGAATTGCAAAGCACGTAGTTGCTGGGTTTCCAGAGGCCACAGGTAGGTTGGCCATTAATGGCAAAATTACAGAGGTATGGGTCGAAATGACAGGCTAACTGCCATTTTCAATGAAAAATCTCTAGATGGCGGCACATCTCCAAATCTCACTTGCTCATTCCTCTCCTTCTCTCAACTGCATTGAATGTTTTTGGGTGCCATTCTGAAGGTGCATTGTATTTGGAATTTTGAAATGCCATGGTACTTGATTGTTGACTACATGTTCTTGCTATATAGAAGAATGTGTCACTCATTTTCTGGTTGTTGAAGACTTGGGGCAAAATTTTGGAGGAAATAACGAAAACAAAGCCTTTCTTGGCTGTTTTGTCTCTTTTGGAGTTTATGAGTTGCATTTTGAATGCAAGTTGCACATATTTTTAGTTTCATTGTTGTTTTATATGAAAAATGCTTCGTTGCATGTGTTTAGCTATTTGTCTCCATTTGTTGTATGCATCCCTTCTTTTGAATCTAGTTGCTAAGGGTTCCTCAGATTCTAGAATATAGAATTTTCTATATTGCATGCTTGATCTGTGACTTCCATTCAAGGAGTGGATTAAACTATTTTAGGTTAAGTATGAAGAAGAATATATGTTAGCTGGGATATTCATAAGTAGAGGTAGCTAAATACTCAGTCTTGGGTGGTGTTTGTAAGGCAAATACTAGTTCTGACCCCTTGAAACTTGAATGTCAGTGCAAGTCATTCATTTGTATACGTCTAGTTGACTCCTTGCCCTAAGATAAGCACTAGTTTGCTCCCTGTGTAGTAGTTATGATCCAAAACCCCCTATCTTGCATCTAAAATCTGAATACCAATCCTTTCATATTTCCAACCTATTAGTTGTAGGAGTAGAATTAGGACCCCTGCATACTCTCATCCTCAACCAGTTAGATATGTCCAAGAACACTGCCAACCTTGATATTTATCATGCAAATCTTGGTCCACACATGAGAGTATTCTACTTCTTATTATAAAGATAAATCTTTCTATCATTGGGCGAGTCAAGGTTAAATCTTTAGCTATAGGGATACCCCCCCTTGGTGCAGCAAAACTAGAAGTGAAAGGGAGGCAGCTCACACAACCTCCCATATTAGTTGGCTGAATCTACCTATGCATTGGAACTGGCAAACCCTAGTGCTAATTCAGAAGAACTCCAACAGGTTCTAAACAAAAATTTCCTCTATGATGGTTCCTCATTTGTCTCTACTTGAAATAGTGATCTCCTCATGACAAGTGATTCGCCTTTCTCAAGTTTACCAACTGAACTAGGTGATCCAATAGGTTCCTCTTCTACATAGGCTGCTCTTCCACTGTTCTTTGTCTTCTTGCTTGTACTTCCTTGATTAGATTAAAATGCTCTATGTCCTCCTCCACACTTAAAATAATTTCCTTTAAATGTTCTCCTATTAGGTCATCTTCCGTCTCTTATGTATCCTTCACTCTAGTATGGACTAGAGTTTCCTCTGTGGTAGAAAGTTTTGTCATCTCTCTGATATGCATTGTTATCTCTGTCTTCCTTCTTGAATGTGTTCTCTTGTCTATTCTGCTCTACATATGATCTCTCTCCTCTATAAAATGTTCTACCTCTCTAAAATTTACCTCCTCTACCTCTCTTTCTTTGATCATGCTTCTTGTTCAACATTTCTTCAACCTTTAGGGCAAACTGATATGCTTCTTTCAATGTTGTCATCCTCACCAAACTTAGTTCTTCTTCAATTTTCAATCTCAGTCCATTGATGTATCTAGTCATTTTCTCCTTTCTTTCTTCACTATGTCCTATCCTTATGATCATCTTATGAAATTCTTTAGTGTACTCCTTCACAGATTTATCCTTTTGTCTCAAGTTCTGCAATCTCTTCAATAGGTCCAACTCATAGTTAGTAGGTATCTTCAATTTTGTCACCATTCTATCCCACTTTGTAATCTTCTCTTTTCCTCTTCTATTTCTATCCAACTAAACTTCTTCCCACCATATAGCAGCATGTCCTTTCAACTTTGTCTTTGCAAACTTCACCTTCTTTGAGTCTTCAATTTCTTCATACTCAAAGTATTCTTCTAAGTCATTTATCTAGTCAATTAGCTCCTTAGGGTTTAAATTCCCAGTATAATTCGGTACATCAACTCTAGGTCTTTTCCCAATTTTTGAAATAGCTCACAACATCTTGACTTGATCCAATTCTTCTTCTTCATCTCCTAGGGTTACTTCAATTTGATCCGCAGATTGAAATTCTTCATCATCATCACTTTCAAAATTAGGTCGAGGTGTAAGTCCTCTTCACCTATCTTCTTCAACAACATCTAGGTGAACTCACATCATTTTCATCATTTCCATCATCTCATCCATTCTTCCAGCCATAATATGAACAACAGATATTCTCCTCAGTGGCATCTCTTCCTAAGATCAAGTGTAACTGTCTCAAGTTTGGCGATCGAGCTACAAGGTGACAACTTCCTCACAATCGGTGATCGGTTGACAACATAGATAGTCTACCTTGGGTTCAGTGATTTGTTCACAGCAAGATCTTATGAAGTGTCTTTACAAACTTCACTCAATTCACTCACTTCACCCCCAAAAGATTCAAACTTTGCTCTGATACCACTTGGTGCAGTCACGATTAGGAGGGTCCACAAAGTGAATAGTCCAGGTTGTGCAGCAAGAGTAAACACAAGGGAAACAACTCAAAGATAGAATGCAAATGCAAATTTAGTCATTCAATATATCATAGATTCAAAATACAAATAGGCCCATAACATGTGGGCTTACAATTAGGGTTCTTTGGCCTGATTCCTTGGTTATAGAATATGTGTAAGATACAGCTTTGAAGCGCCTTTGTAAATAATTCAAACTGTCTATCTATCTCTATGTGATTCACTACTTTCCTATGCATCTATTACATGAATATATATCATCTCCAGAACATAAGATTCCTCCGTGTCAGCCAAGGATGATTACAAACTTTGATGAGAGAGATGTAACATGTGTACATGGATAGGTTAGACCTAAATAGATGGGAATCCTCTGCAAGTGAATGGAATAGCATGCAAATCTTAGGGAAGGTCGGCCATGATCCAAAGTTATTTGAATGATGTGTAGTTTAGCTCCACAAGTTATGAAATGCTCTACAAGTCTTCTCCTTTAGCTGATTATATGAGATTGTCAGGGTGCTATGCTCTGAGAAAATAGTCGATCTTCTAATAGTGATATCTTTCCAGAATATGATCCAAATGATATGAATTTTAGATATGATGTGCATGGAGGTGTTTAGATTCTAATTCCAGCACCTCAAGATCTAAAATGAAACTATGGTAGAATGCGGACCAAAATATTGAAACTGCTATTCACTGATCTGACTAAACTAAACTGGAAAATGAAAAGAAAACAAACTGAAATGCAAATGTTTTTTTTTGGTTGATGCAAGATTGTTCTTGAACTAGGGATGCTCCTACATCACCTAGTCTATGGGGAAGAATACCCTAGAGGATGTACAATAAATGAATGGTCGTCTACACCATAAAGACTTACAAAGTAAATAAACTAAGACATATGTAAATGAATTCAAATACAAAATGAAATTCACCAATATGAAACAATATTACTAGATTAAATGGCAATGGAGGAGGTTAAAGTTCCCTAAGGGCTAAAATCTAGTTGCAAATAGCTTTAAACCCCAAAGAAGAGCCTTCACAAATGATTAAGCTGTAAGAAAATATCTCATAGAACTAACAAATAAAATGTCTCAATTCCAAAGAGCATAGGAATCCTCAATAGATACTCTAGAGATGGATGCCAAAGAGTGTTCACAAGATTTTTTCAAAAAATTGCAAAAGAAAAGCCAAGGAGAGACTTCAAGCTTGTTCAAAAATCATATTACAGTGATTAAGAGGGAAAGATGAGTCAATATTCAAAGAGGAAAGATTAATTTAAGGTGGAAGAAGTGTTACAAGAATCTCATCAACCTTAGGAGACACTTCAATGTGACTCGAAATATCTCACTAATTGTTTCTCATTTGCAGGATGCCAACACAATGCATGGACATCTGCACGAAGCACCAATGTCCTAGTGAATCTAACTCAAAATTTTATGAAGTGTCTCCAAGATAAGAGAATCATAAAGCACTAGAACACAATTTGATGAAATTAAGAAAAAGAGGCTAAAATGAAGTAAACATGAGCCTAAAATGCACAAATGAGATGCAAGCACCAAAGTGGTTGCCAAATGTAGTGTGAAATTGTAAAGGTATGCAATTTTCAATATTATAGTTGATAGCTACTTTAGTTTGGTTACTTACTAAGAATGAAAAGCTTTCCATTGGTGTATTCATATAGTGTGGCTCTATCACAATGAGGTATCTCAAAACAATGACTGTAAGGCATTTTCTCTTATAGGGAACCAACAATGCTAGGTTTTGTGAAATCAACTTTGGGTTAGGTGGCATTAAAGGACAATTTCTTCTCTTATTGGTGCTTTAACATGTAGTCCTACAAATCATAAAGACTTGTGATAACTCCAAGGGCCAGGGATGTGTCAACAAAGGTCATAGACATGACTTATGATTAGACAAGAATTAATAGACCAATTCTTGTGAGTAGGTAATCTCACTTTCATCTTTAGGGTATGCTAGGCCAAGGGGGTTATTCCCTAAGGTGTTCTTGCTGAGATAACTAAGAATAAGCAATGACAAAATTGACCTTGAGAAAAACCATATCGAATGCATAATAAACTCCTATTTTATTATTACTAATCACCTATATGTTGGTTTATTTTTAGACAAGGATTTTACACCTCTATAAGAAGATGCACCAACTATGAACAGAATGATGATGTTTTCTTCCTAATCCCTTAAAGTTTTCAACACTATACTTCACTTAAAACATGGATATAGTAAGAACAACAACACATATTTCACTATGAATGATAATTGTGAGAGACACAACTGCTTTGTGGAAATGGGAAAACTAAATCATGCAATGTGATGGATCAACTACTTCTACTATAGTTCTTGAAGGTTTATATTTATTATTTTTTATAAATGTGGTGGAATGGTAGTAGGTTGAACATTTAGAAGATGCACGTATTTTTCTTGTATGCGTATCAAAGTCAAGGTTTCACTATCAAATAAAATTATTAAAGTAAACCATAAAATTATACCTTATATAATATGGCAAAGAGGACCATACTTCACAACCCTACATTTAAGTTAGGATCTATATATATAGATTGAAAATAGATGATATTCTAGAATAACTAACTAAACATGTGACTTAATACTCCACCAACAAACTCATACATTTCCTATGTAGATTTGATAGAATTCCTTATAAAAACATTTGCATGGAGTTTTATGGCCTTTTCATTGACAAACTCATCAAACATAACATTCAAATCAACAAATATGATTAAGAGGACTAAATTGATCATCAAAATAATATAAAATGTTTATGGACACATTCTAATGGTTACATGCTACACTTTATATTCATTGACCAAATGGGTTACAATAGAAATGAAACATTAAATAATAAAACCAAACTTATACATTCAATATCAAATGCTCAACATGTTACAAGACACAAAGAGAAACATCTACAACTCTCTCTTCTTTCTATCATATAATTATTTCAACAACAATCCCTTTTTCCTTCTCAAACCCATGAATATATAGCATTGGCCATAAAAGATTCAAGAGAGAAATTCAAATCTATGTCAAATCATGATCAAATCAATCATGAGGCATGAGAAACTTCCTATCAAAAGAACAATTCCCAAGAGATGAGAGATGTTCCTAGGATCATGTAAGATCTACCTTGTGAAGATGCCAAAACAATGACCTCATAACTATAAACTTGCAAGAATTCCCAATTGGCATGGAGAAACCATAAAATTACAAGAGAAACCACCACAAACTAAACCACTAATTGTTGGTATACAAATTTTTCACCTAACTCTATATTCTCTCACCTAGGAAGTGAAAAGTGTATCAACAATTGAACCAATTACAATGATATTTTACAATTGATTCTCTACTTCTTTTACAAGGCACATCTACCTTCTAATGATATACATTGAATTTAAATTTATGTTTCTTTTAACTAGAAAGCAAGAAAAGGTAATGCTTTTAACCAAAACACTTAGAAAGGCAATTTAATACTTCCACAATGATTTAATTCCATGAGAAGTTCAAAGACTTCAAATAACACTTCAATGAAATAGTAGAGAATTTCCCAGATATAATAAAACTATCACCATAAAACATTCACCAAAAAATAAACATCTCACAGCAATTAAACGAAACATACATCCAATACTCCAATATAGATAGTAGAATAACCACTGGTAATATATCCAACATAAGAAGAATAATACCTAAACATTCATAACACAAAGTTCATTTATGTCTGAACTTCACCACATGTATCTTCTATATTAAAGTAATTGAATTAAAAAGAGCACAACAAAATTGGTCTTAATGAGAAATCAAAGTTGCCCAAAAAGATTTCTACTTCAGGCCTATGCACCCATATATATAGTTGCATATAATATCTGTCTTTCAAGAGAACGGTTTCTTGGAGACAATTGCTTTCAAAATAGTAATAATAATAAGTCTTGAAAATAAGTTTCCAGAGCCAAATTTAAAGAAATAACATAAAACAAAGAAAGTGATCATGCCACCGCAGTTTCACCATCCTTGGGATCTTCAATGCTTCCACCATCTTGTTCTCATGCGTCTATTGAGCTTTCCCATGCCTTCATATTTCCCTTGTATTCTTGGTACCTGCTAATGATGGAAGTGTTATTCTTACTGCCAAGTGTAGTGGTGATTTGCATTCTAGTTCTCCACCTCGTCAGCATTTTCTCTGCATCAACCATCTTTTAAAAATCATCTTCACCCTCAAATTTGAATGAATTGAGATAGACTTGCATGTGACCAAGTTTTCCCAAAGATTGCCCAGTGACACTTTTAGGATTAGCTATCTCCTCATTGAATACTTCTTTGAACTTCAGATAAATATCCTTAATATCCAATAGATTCTCCCAAACTCGTCAATAATATCAACTTCCAAGAGGTTCTAGTTCTTTTTGATCTCGATTAGGATCTCAAGATGTAGGCTTAGTACCTTATTGATCTCTCCAATAAATCCATCATACATTGACAGTTTCCATTCCAATGTGTCAGACCAAGATGGGTCTATACCCTTTGGGTCACTTATTACCCTTTCATTAATTAGCAACAAAGAATCCATGGCTACTAACCCTGAGACCTCCTTTGAAAGCACATACATGTTGCCTTATTCTTTCCTTACCTAATGGAGCTGAGTAACTAACTCTTTCCTCTTCTTAGATACTTGAGCAAAGAGTTGTACATATTTTCCAAGATAAAATAGAGCTTCACAGGAAAGTTTTTCCATCCATTCATTGACAGCCTTAGTAAAATTTAAATTCCTCCTTATTTGCTGTATTGTACTACAATCAATTCCTTCGACATTAGAACTGGAAGCTTCATGAGAGGTAGGGGTTTCGAAACCAAAATTTGGTATTCAACATCAATAATTTCTGAATTATCTTCAACACCATCTGAGATTTGGAATGGGAGATTAAAGGCCTAGATTTGACTCAATGTGAGTCTCATGCAGTCTCTTCTCTAAACTTCTCTATTGTCAGCACAATCCTCCCAAAAATCTTCCAAATGAGAATGATGTTAATTAGAACTAGACCCATGGAAATTCTATTGTACATAATTCTTACTATCAAAATTTGATCTCAAAGATAAGAAATGAAAATTAAATTCGCTTAGGGTCTGCTCTGCCCCCTTCGCAACATCATTGTTTTTGCAAGTGTATGAGAATAGAATCAGTGGGAAAGCATATCCTTTCTTCCTCATGATTTGGTACTTGACATTAACAATAGACAACTATCTACAAATTTCTAGAAAAACAAGATAATCACATGCATAATGAGGTAATTTTGTCAGGGCCTTTTCATAACCCCCTATCCGCAAATAAGTGAATCTATCAAATTGTATGTAAAAACTTCCAAACTCCATAATCAAACTGGCAGCTTCAAGAGAAATCCCAAGCTCTAGGTTCCCTTCCAATCTCCCCACAATAAACATTAGAAAAGCATCATTAATATGGCAAAAATCTTTCATACCTACTTCTCTAGTAAGATGAGGGAAATAGTTGTACATAGGTGTGTCTGGGTGTTAATGACCCCTAAGGTCTCAACCCTATCCAAACAACATGTTAACTAGCTAAAATGTACACCAAGTATGAACACATATGAAAGGAGGTGGTTTGCTGAAATTTAGCCAATTGTTCATTCAAATGAAATCTAATAATCTTAGCCTAGTGAATGAATAGGTTCTTAGTACATATCAATAAGATAAACCAAAACATCTAGTATTCGAAAGAATCTATAGTTGCACTCCCAATCATGGGATGAAATAAAGTAATAATGTCAGAGATTTCATCTTTGAAATGAGACTTTTTCAATTTAGGAGGCAATTGGGACTTACCTCTCTTCTCATATTTTAGCTAGCTCCTTGCAATTGAATTCATGCACCAGTCATCATTTGCTTTGTAAAACCTTAATCCTTCTACAACAAACATCTCTTCAAAGTTCTCTTTTCCAGGAATCCTCAATGCATGGGAGATAACTCTGGAATCAACCTTCACTATCACTGAACTATCCTTGGCTTTAATTTTTTAAGTCTCTAGGATGTACCTTTGCATACATGCAATCACCAAATCAATGCTTTGTGTGGAAGTTGGGAAACCTCTAGTGTGTGCCAAACCGCTTGATAAAATCTTCTCTGCGAAAGGTGATTTATCAACTTGTTGTAGGCGAGTCTAAAAATCTCCTAAGTCGATATGCTCAAGCTTAGTGTCTCTCAAAATAGCCCAATTACTTTCAATGACTGAAGAATGAGGGGCTCCTTGGTATTTGTATTTCATCCCCAACCACAAGAACATAAGCATAGAGATGAATTCAATATGCTTTCAGGGAATTACGGCATGGAGTAGAAGATAGTGTAGCAGAATGACTTAGAGAAAATATTGCCACCCTAGATAAATATACCAATGCCGTTACTCAGACATGACTTTCCTTACTGCTTAATAAATGTGCCATTAAATTCTTTCCTCAAGAGAATGACACCATGATTCCACATGCCTTTCAAATTTTTTGAAAAGACATCCACCAGATGCTCCGTACAACTCATTAAATGAGAAGAGAATGCCTTGAGAAGCAGGAAAAGCTTTAATGTCATGGAGTCACTAAAAAACCAAACTTTAGAACCACAAGTCAGAGGTTATGAAGTTTTGAAAACCCCTGACTTACCAACAACAAAGACACTAATAGCAGGCGGGGTGACTTGAACAAAAGAAAGGCTAGGTTGGGAGGTCGAGAGGTTAGGAAAGTTTAGAACTCCGTGACTTAGTTACAAAAATTTAGAAACCCATGACTTTACAAGGATAAATCAAAGATGACTAAGGGATTTTGAATTTTCATGGCTAAATCATGAACTTAAGACTCGAAAGAAGCTAAAATTTGGCATGACACTAAATTTGAATTTAGGGTAACAACTGGCTTTGAATTGGGACAAGGACTACTAGGATGCAGAGAATCCAGATCGACCATGACACAAAGCCTTATTCATTGGGTAATAGAGACAAAACAAAAAATAGATAAAACAAAATAGAAACAAAAGGAAACTATGGTACAAGGAAAGCTCAAGAACGTCACCAATTGAACAATTTAAGGTCTTGCCCATTGTAGGAAAGAGGCAAGGGTGTACCATCTGGATATGTTAACAAAAAAGTATTATCCCCAACAAACTTCTTGATCTGAAATGGTCCTTTCCATAAAGAGTCAAACTTCCCATGTGCTTTCTTAGGTGCTCTTCTTTTATCCTAGAGAAGTACAGAATCCCCAACTACAAAGTTTCTCTACTTAGCTCTTTTGTCACAAACTCTTTTTACTATCTACTAATGTTTAGCAATCTTATCAACAACAATTTCCCTTTCCTCTTCTAGTTTATTCAGATACATGATCCTCTTATCTAGTACTGACTGAAACTGCTCATTTTCAATTGCCCCTTGCAAGTTCAGTGCTGATAGTTCCAAAGGTATAGGTATAGTAATGTCAATTCCATACACCAACTGAAAGGGTGACATACCAATGGCCCTTTTCTATGTTATTCTATCCACCCACAAAGCATCATATAACTTCGTATTCCATCCCTGTTGTTTTTCATCTACTGACTTCTTGACAATAGATATTAGATTTTATTACTTGACTCGGCCTGTCCATTGCCTTGGGGATAATAATTAGATGAATGTGCCAGATCAATACCATAATCATAACAAAAGAGAGTGATTTTAGAAGAGGAAAAAGAGATAGCATTATCAGTGACAATTTTCTTTGGAACACCAAATCTTACTAAAATGTTTTCTTTCAAAAAAGTGCATACAACATCTCAAGCAGTCTACTTGACTAGGATAGCTTCCAAACACTTGGTAAAACAATCAGTGGTAGTTAAGATATGTGTATGCCCAGCACTAGAACTAGGGTTAATAGGGCCAATAAAATCTAAACCCCATTGTTGGAAGGGTTCGTTTAAAGGTAATGTTGTACGGTGAGGTCTACTAGCGAACTCCAAGCACTTTTCACACTTGGACACCCATTCATAGGCATCCTTGAACATAACCAGCTAATAGAAGCATTGACATAAGGTTTTGAAGGCCATTACTGAAGCTAAAAAATGCCCACCACATGCTTCATTATGAAAAACCTCTAATAATTTCCTTTGTTGTCCTTTGTCTACACACCTTAGGAATGCCCCATCCATGCATTTTTTGTACATATTTCCTTCCCAAAGAATGTATTTATTGGATTTAAGCTTCAAATTCCTCTTCTCTTTGGTAGAAAGGTGAGATGGACAATCACCATATGTTAGAAAATAAGAAATATTAGAGAACCACTCACCTGTTGTACTAGTGAAATGAACTAAGGGAAACTCTTCATCTTCAGTAATTTTTTTTTTGGCAATCATCTCGCACAAACCTTTCCCCTAACTAGACTGGTGGGTTTAATTTCAACGTCATACTCTTGTACTTTAGCTATCCAAGACCCTCTTTTGTTGCATCCAACTTCTTATTGAGTGAGGATACAATTTACAACAAACTCTGGGACAAAAATAGTAGAGTGAGAATGTAGAATGTAGAATCTAAAGCTCTTTAGGGCCTTAACTACTGTATATGCATGTTTCTCAAATGGAGAGTAATTCAATTAATGCTTCTTAAGAGATGTTATGAAGGAGATAGGAGCTTCAATACCTTGTTCATTTTTTTTGCAATAAAATAGCTGATAGAGTATGTTCTGAAGCATAGCAGTATATAATGAAATTCTTCTCAAAATTAGGGTGTACTAGTGTTGGTGCATTGGAAATGCCTATTTTTATGTTCCCAAAGGTTTGTTTTCCTTCATTGTTCTATTTGAAGACAGGATGATTTTTCATCATATCGGTGATAAGCCTGGTTAGTTCAACAAAGTTTGGCACAAATCTTCTTAGAAAATTCACTTGGCTAAAGAAGGATCTGGTGCTATCTTTACTTGTGGACAATTGCATAATGGATTTTACCCTTTCAGGATCGACCCTAATTCCATCCTTTGAAACAATATGGCCCAAGAGTTTGCCTTCACTCACATCAAAGATCAATTTTTTTGGATTTAAGGAAATTCCTTGCTCTTTGCAACATTGTAGTGCTACTTCTAAATCATGTAAATGATCAGCCCTTTTCTTGGAGAAAACTATCAAATCATCCAAATAAACAACAATGATCTTACTCTTCAAATCACCAAATGACAAATCCATCGCCCTTTGGAAGGTGGCCCCTACGCTTATGAGACCAAATAGCATTCTATAATAAGCAAAGATGCTAATGGGAGTAGTAAATGTAGTTTTATGTTAATATTTAGAGGCTACCTCAATTTGGTTATACCTTGAAAAACCATTGAGCATAGACATCATCTCAGAACCAAAAAATTGTCTGTAGTATATGATCCATCACAGGTAGTGGATAATTATCCTTTAAGGAAGCTTGATTCAGGTTCCTAAAATCAACACATATCCTTATTTCCCCATTCTTTTTCCTAATAGGAATGATATTAGCTACCCATGTGGAATGATGGATGGGGTAAATAATTTTTGCTTTTATCATTTTGTCTATCTTGCTGAAAATAGCTTCTGCCACCTTGGGATTATAGGTTCACTATTTCTGTCTATAAGGTGTAGCACCAGGCTTCAATGGAATACAATGTTGCAATTCTCCATTTCTAAATCTCTTCAAATCTGCATAACACCAAGCAAAAAAATCTCTGTAATGAATTAGAAAAGAGATCAAATGTTCCCACTCTTGAGGAGAACAACACTTCTCGATGCACACAATTTTGGGATCTTCTTTTGTGCCTATGTTGACACAATCAAAATAAGCACATGATTCAACAGAGACTTTGCTTTTTTGTTTCAAATATTGATCATGTCTATTGAATAAATCCTCTAAAGAAACTAATCCTTTGGGAATCTTGTTACCCTTTAATTGAATGACTTTAGATCCCTTATCATCAAGAGAACTAATATCACCTTCTAAAATATCATTATTGGCATCACTACTACCTTGAAAGAAAATATTTGCAAATGATTCAGGTTTTTCAAAAAATGCAATTATCTACTTGTCACTATTAAACACTTTCCAGTGATTTACATTATCAAGAACATTGGGACGGTATACAATTTCTACTTTGTATGACTTATCCTTAAAATCTAGATGTGGTAAGAGTAGGGATGTAGAAACAACTAATGAATCAACCCTAGTTTTCCAATCTCTAGGTACTTCTTCTATAGAAAAAGCATCAAAGTCTTCAACATGCAATCCCAGACTCCATTTTTGTAATGTCTGAGTCTACCATTTTTCATAGTGTACACCTTCTTGACTTATTTGACAATCAATTCAGCATCCCCTATAGCTTTCAACTTCTTAATATTCCTTTCTTTGGCTAAACCCATACCAAGTAACAGAGCTTCATACTCTATTGTATTGTTGGTATTGTCAAACTCTAGTTTGTAAGAAAAAGGGAACTTATAACCATCAGGTGAAATCAAAACTACTCATGTACCAGACCCCGCACTAGAACAACTTCCATCAAATTCTAAAGTCCATAGTTCATCAGCTAGGTCAGGACCAACCAAACTTGAGCATTCTTCCTTAGTTGAAGTACACATATATGTGCTCCTAGTCTCTACAAATAGAATGTCTGTCCTTGGGTTACCTAATTTCAATACAGTAAATTTGGCTTTAGGCTTAGGATTAAGATGTACCTTCTTCCCATCCAATGGTATTTAGGCATGAGACCAATCCATCTATATATCACCTCCCAATTCTCTATAGAAACTTCTGCTTAGGAGCATTCCATAACTGGCGGGAATATCAGCATTTAGGATAGTTAACTTCAATCTTTTCTTTGGGAAAGCAGCTAGGTCAACCTAAGCATCTTTAATTTGTCCTATTATGAAGACCAGTGAACCATCCATAGAAAAACACCTACCATTTGAGGATGTGAATGAAAAACCTAGAGCCTTAGCTACTTGGGTAGACATCACATTGTCAAAGGCTCTAGATTCAATGACACAATTGCTTAACCTAAAACCAATAACATATAATGACACATAGAAAGGTTCAGGTTTTGCAAAAGCGTTTTGTTGGCTTGGGTTTTTATCATTAGAATTCAAACAATTCTATTTTTCTATGTGGACTTCACTCTCATTTGACACTTATGCATTACAATGGGAAGGTGAAGGGTCTTGTTTGATGTATCTAACTAACCTATCCAATTCTGAAGGGTTGAGTCTATGGTATTCAGCCTGTGAGATCTAAATTTTTGTATTTTTACAAGACTCAATTATATCAAATGAACTAGAAACAAGTGTTTCAAAAGAGGAAGTGGACGGTACCTCAATTGATGCACTTTTTGATATGACATTCTCTTGCTTCTTGGAATTAGGAGTGGTCTGTCTTGATAAGATGTATTTTGGAGTAGAGGACGAACAACCAGTTTGACCTTTATGTTCTTGCCCCTTTTGAGTTTGTTGACCTCTTGTGAAGACTACACAATTAGGATTATCATTCCCGGTGTATACATCTTCTCCTACCTCTCCATCAAATTCATATTCAAAGAAATTTACACTAGCATCATTAGACTAGCCAGGCTCCTCTACGTAGGGTTCCTCAACATGCTCATTAGTTGAGAGCATTTGTATAAACCTAACCATTTCTAGGTAGGTAGTTCCATCATGGTTAGAAGTAAAATAAAAATTACACATCATGTGATTGTTCTTGCTGGTAGAAGGCCCACTTTCAATGGCCAACCTTTGAGTTGGATCAGTTAATGGTAATGCTCTATTATAATTTCCTTGAGGACCATAGTCTTTCCTTGGTATATTCTGATAAAGATGTTGAGGAGGACCTTTAGGCATTTGTCTCTTCAAAGTAATAGTATTTGTAACATCAGAAAATGTCCTCTTGGGGGCTTTGCCCTCATAAGGTTTAGCTCTTGGGTCTTTAGTGTGCATTTAGGACATATTACATCATATTTCAACATCCTGATGAGAAAACCCCTAAGTGTCTTGGCAAATGGGACCTAGGGGGACCAATTGAGATAAACCCTACCCAAAATAGGGGGGAGGACTTGGGTACCCGCGCCCTAGTCTTTCCCTATTTTGGGGCAGTCCTAATTTTTGGGTGTCAGCTTGTGACCGTTATTTGGGTTCTATGCTGACACAATAAGTTTGAATTACAAAATTCTTGATAGGAGTGTTTGTAGTTGCATATAAAAGCATGTTTAGGCATTCATTTGTAAACAAGAGGATTACTAGATGATCATTAGATGAGCATTGGCATTCTAGAAGTGATTCAAGGCTTTCATTGTGTTGCAAGAGCAGATTTGTGTTGTCTATGTTTTTGTATTTGCAGATTTGAGTAATCATCTCCTCATGGCATGAAGAGCTTCTTCCTCCCACGAGATCTTCACTACAAGGGGATATTATTTATGTTTTTGAGCATTTATCATTTGGTTTTTGCCTGTACCTCACAAGGGCACGCACTCTCTATTTGACAATGATGTTTGGAAGACTTGAATGTCTCTTTGGGGCTTGACTGAGGCAAGCCTCTAAACACCACAACCCCCTCCCAAAGTTTTCATGATTGTAGGTTACAGGTTGAAGCTATAGAAAAAGTGAAGTTGTAGGAGGGTACAACAAAGTGTCAGAATTGCAGATCAGAGAAGAAAATAGCTCACTGAACTAGGGTGCCAACTCAGTAGTCCTTAAATTTTCGTGATGGGAAAACCTTTAGTGCAGCAGGAATAGGTTGAAGATTTTGTTTATAGATCCTAATAAAAAGTAGGGCACTGGACTAGGGCACTCGCTCTTTAGTCCCTGACTTTTCTGCCTCTGAACCCCAAAAATAGGTGCACAGTTATTTGTCATTTTACATTTTTCTATAGCAGCATTTTCCGTTATTCATTTGTTTGTTGTCGTATTTACATAATTAGGGGTATAAGGTATAATTGAGCATAAGAGAAGATAATTAGAAATCAAATCATAAGAATCCAAGTTTTCTTACATCTCATACTAACCTAGGGTAGGATAGTACATTGTAGCTTGACCCTAGGTCCTTGAATGAAAGGGTGAAAGGAGGATACATGCACTAAACTACCAAAAACCAACTATCTAAATTTTACCCTTTACATTTTGGTGACCCTGCATTATTGGAATTATTTGCACCTTGCTGAGTGTTTTGCTTCAAATTTACAGTAATTTCATTCATTCATATATTCATTCATCTTATTACATTGGAAAATTTACAAAAAAATTGAAAATTTGGAAAATTTAGAAAAAAAAATGCATGCTAGGGTTTCTATTTTGCATCAATTCATTTGAATTTCATCAAATTTATAATTTTTGCATTAGATCTGATTTAAGTTACATAAAATTACAAAAATTCATTAGTTTGTTTTGCATTTTCATCATAAAACTGCTAGGGTTTTGTTGAAAATTGTGAATTTTGCATATAACCCAGTAATTCCAAAATCTAGGGTTTGTAGGTAAAATCTTGTTTCAGATTTTTCTACTGATTTTAGAGGCTCATTAAAATTTTTATTTGTCTATAGTCTTTCATTTTAGAACAAATTTACATTTAGATTTCAAAATTTGCATTTTTTCATAGAAAATTTCAACAAAAACTAGCATTTTCATTGATTTTTCATTAGATTTGCACTTGCATTTTGAATATTAGAGCTTAGAAATCATTTTCAGATCTAAGATAATGTAATTTTAATCATAAAACAACTTGCAAAACATTCATATAGCATTTTACGTCAAGATCTCAAACCTAGGGCTTGAAAAACATTGATTTTCACTAAAATTTGGCCTTATCAACTCTCTAATTTTGCACCATAGGCATGTTGTAAAGCATATTTTTTCACTAATTGGATGATATTAGGGCTATTATCTTCTTCCCCTCCTAAAAATATTTACAACACCTTTCTATTGGCCTCTTGTATTGAAAATTTGGTGAAAATTTGCCTATTTTTGCTATTTTTGCCCTAGGGTTTGGCCTAGTTTGCATCGTAAGTGTGTTGTGACAAATTTGATGGATTGAAGTGACTGATATTATTTTCTGCACCTCCTAAAAAAATTTACAACACCCCTTTTGCTAGGTCTTGGAATTGAAAAATTACTTATTTTTGCTATATTTTCACTAGGGTTTGATCTTGAGTGGCACTATAAGCATGTTGTGATAGATATTTTAGAATTAAGTAGCTCTTATTACTAATATAATTTTCTTTCCATCATCAATTTTCTCACAACACCCTTTGTCATGCTCTTTTACATTAAAATTTGGTGAAAAAGTACATATTTTAGTGCATTTTCACTATATTTTGAATTGTCATCATCTTAGATTTGCATCAAGAGTGTGTTGTGAAGGATCTTGTTGCTATATTAGACTGATATCAGACATATAATTTTATTCTCTTGATCAATTTCCTTACAGCACCTTTCCTTTCATATATTTGCATGAAAAAAGTATAAAAAATCAAGCATTTTAGGTCATTTTGCATATAACTTTGGATTTGTCTTCTACATAAAGTCTGAAAAACTCTTAAAATCTGATTTGGAACTCATGGATTTATCTTCTAAATTCTCTTTGGAATATTTACATGCCTATATTACAAAATTTGAAAATCTCTACAAATTTCTCAACATGCATCCTCATGTCATTACCTATATACAAGCTATGTACAACAAGGATATATTTGTGTCCTCTTCCTTTGAAATCCTTGACTATGTATCTGATCTTAAGAACTTCATATCTCTCACCAATACATACCCTTGGGTAGTAGAAGATTTGATAAAACACACTTTGAATGAAGAGCATGACACTTCTCGTAATAGTTTGGAATTGATAGCTGAAACATATGGAGATGCTATTGACAATGACTATGAGGGCAATGATGAATTCACAAGCCACCCTATTCTACATCTGAGCATTCAGATAACTCACATGAGAAGACTAGGGACATCTCTAGTAATTTTAATAAACCTCCTAACTAAAATGAAGCATTAATGGATGGCATCATGACAACACAAGACTATTTTGATTATCCTGACCTATCTAGAATGACTGATGTGGACAAGGAACAATTTCATAACCCACCTAGTCCACTAAGAGATGATATTCATGCTGAGGTCCATCCTTCATTATCCCTTTAGGGATTGGGAGGTGATCAAAATACATTAGACAGACAAATGGAATAACCTATACCTCTTTCTAGCATTTGAATTTGGGAAGATGATGACCTCCTCGATGATTTACTTGATGATAAGACTTAGCACAAAGACCCTATAGGTAAGTATCTATAACCCTTTATCTCTCTCATGATTTTCTTCCCCTGTGATGTGTTATGTGTCATTTAGGCCTCCTGGGATGACCCCTGATTCTCTTGTAAGGTCTGGGATACCAGGAGACCACCTATGTTGTGACCTTCTTCTATTTGTATCATCATTCTTCTATATTGCCTCTCTCTCTGATTTCATTATTGTGTGTTGTGTCTTATAGACATAGCGTTGCAGTTGGTGACTTGGGGGAACCCTCTTATGTGACTATCCCTAAGACACTTGTTTCTCCTCTCTTATTTATTGTTTCCCTTCCTCTAGTGTTTCTATCTAGTGGGTGGACGATGAAAAACATTTATACTGATGCAAACCTAGCATCCATTTCGCGAGAAATCAAAAATTGGACTTAGTTCCTAATATGATGATGGGGTTGTATATCTTATCTAATACTTGGCTAGTGGAAGCACTTGTGCCTTTCACATAGTGATTTTGATGATGTTTTTATCTCATTTACAAATCATAACAATATTAATGCTCTACGTACTTTGTTTGTCTTTGAATCTAGCCTTGGTGGTACTCGATTAAGAGATCTTTGTGATGTAGCCCCATGGTTATCCTCAAACTCTAAATTTGTAGTATAACCTTGGCTCTTTGTGTGGTTAATCATTTGCATTGATGCTATTGTTTATCATGATTATGTAGACACTAACATGTTTCTTGCAGGGATGTGTTTGTGGGAACATTTGGCGATCATAGTGTACATGTCACCTCCAGGGGGCATGGACTTTGTGAAAGTATGTGGTCCCTTGTGTGTTTTCTTCCTACCTTAATGTGCTTGATATCGATACCTAATATCAACCACCTTAAGGTGGGGGCATATATATGGTAAGCTGTCTGTTGTAGATGTTAGCAATGTGCTTGTCTAGGTGCAGTCTAAAGACTTGTGCAATGAGTACATCATGCACTCTAAGTTTGTTTACAATCAATCATATAAGCCCTCTGTGGAAGTGGGATATCATGTATATCCTTTTTTTATCTTATGCAGAGGCAGGGATGGTGTATTTCTCAGAGTAGATTGCATCATCTTGTCATTTTCAAAAGACCTCTACAGAGGTGGGGAATGGTTCTATGACTAACTCAACCCTTAAGCGTGTCTTTAGCAATTGTTGTGGTGAAGCCCAATCATTAGTGTGTGCCTATAATGGGCCTGAGATGGTGTTGAACCTAGAAATAGGAACACTCAATCGCTTGTCTGCCGTGTTTTCTCCATGTCTTCAAAGTGTGTGTTTTGGCGTGCTTGCTTTGTTTGGCATGTCTATTGCCCCATATGCAGTCTAAAGACCTATGCAATGAGTACATCCTACATTTTGGGACATTTTCCATGTCTTGTGTGTGTGTTGCCCCATATATACAGTTTAAAGACCTGTGCGATGAGTACATCGTACATTATGGGAGGTTTGTTTACTTTCATGTACTTGCATCTACATTTCATATATATGAGAAAAAGAAAAGAAAAGAAATCATTCCTGTCTTCTATGCATTTACTATGTTCTCTATTTTTTGCATGACTATAACTATCTTCTATGTGTTTTGCATGCCTGTCATTGTCTTCAATGTGTCTGGAGTGTCTTCTCCGTGCTTGGCATGTTTGTTGTGTTTGTTGACCGTACTTTAATGCATGTATTGGCCTTTCATTTATACATACATTAAAGCGAGGGCTAAATGTAATGCCAGAAAATGTCCCCTTGGGGGCTTTTCCCTCATAAGGTTTAGCTCCCAGGTCTTTAGTGTGCATTTAGGACATATTACATCATATTTAAACATCTCGATGAGAAAAACCCTAAGTCTCTTAGCAAATGGGACCTGGGGGACCACTTGAGATAAACCCTACCCAAAATAAGGGGAGGACTTGGGTGCCCGTGCCCTAGTCTTGCCCTATTTTGGGGTAGTCCCAATTTTTGGGTGTTGGCTTGTGACCGTTATTTGGGTCCTATGCCGACACGGTAAGTTTGAATTATGAAATTCTTGGTGGGAGTAGTTGTAGTTGCATATAAAAGCATGTTTAGGCATTCATTTATGAAATAGAGGATTACTAGATCATCATTAGATGAGCATTGGCATTCTAGAAGTGATTCAAGGCTTTCATTGTATTACAAGAGCATATTTGTGTTGTCTATGTGTTTGCATTTGTAGATTTGAGCAATCATCACCTCATGGAAAGAAGACCTTCTTCCTCCCATGAGATCTTCACTACAAGGTGATATCATTTGTGTTTTTGAGCATTTATCATTTGGTTTTTGCCTTTGCCTCACAAGGGCACACACTCTCTATCTAACAATGGTGTTCGGAAGACTTGAATGTCTTTCTGGGGCTTGACTGAGGCAAGCCTCTAAGCACCACAACCCCCTCCCAAAGTTTTTATGATTACAGGTTACAGATTGAAGCTATAGACAAAGTGAAGTTGCAGGAGGGTACAATAGTCCTCAAAGTTTTGTCATGGGAAAACCTTTGGTGCAGTAGGAATAGGTTGCAGATCTAGTTTGCAAATCTTGATAAAAAGTAGGGCACTGGACTTGGGTGCCCGCTCTTTAGTCCCTGACTTTTCTGCCTCTAAACCCTAAAATTAGGTGCATAGTTATTTGTCATTTTACATCTTTCTATAGTAGCATTTTTCATGATTCATCTATTTGTTGTCATATTTGCATAATTATGGTTTTAAGGTATAATTGAGCATAAGAGAAGATAATTAGCAATCAAATCATAAGAATCCAAGTTTCCCTACATCTCATAGTGACCTAGAGTAGGACACTACATTGCAACTCGACCCTAGGTCCTTGAATGAAAGGGTGAAAGGAGGATACACACACAAAACTATCAAAAACTCAATTATCCACATTTTACCCTTTATAATATCATTATCCAATCTCTATGTAACAGGATCAGTGGAGTTTACTCCTGAGGGCTTACAAGTCTGAAGTTCTTTCTTCCATTTCCTAACAATAATTAAATCATCTTCTATGGATATGGCCCTCTCTTGAGCTACATCTAAATTAGTTGCACCTTCTCTTTTGATAGTGAAACTAACATCTAGTGGGAGGGTGTTGATGAAGAAGCACTTTAACATAACATCTCTAGGTCTCATGTTTTTAGGAATTCTATTAATAAGTTTGTTAAATTTGGCCACAAATTCTCTCATAGGCTCGTGTACTTCCTTTTTCATAGAGGCCAACTAAGAGACAAGAACTTGCTTGTTCTCTACAGACTTAAATCTATTTTCAAACTTAAACCTCAAGGTAGCCCAATTAGTAATAGAATCATTCAGAACGTGATAGAACCAGTCAACAGCAACATCAATTAAAGACTCCACAAAGAATCTTATGGAGACATCTTCATATTGTATAGCAAGAATAGAAGAAGCAATGAAAAAGGCTTGCATGTGTTCTTTAGGAGTGACTTCCCCATCCCCTTTAAATTTAGGTATAATCTTCCCTGAACCTTTTGGCAAATCATGCAACTGGGCTCCTAGGTTAAGAGGACCTATAACAACTCCCCATGGGATAGGTGGAGGCTGAGCCATGAAAATAGGAAAATTAACTTGCAAGGGAAGGACAGTTCTGTGCAAACAAAAGGCTTGACAAGATGCACCGGGAGCACTAGCAGCACTTTGTTTAAGAGGATGGGATGATGGTCTACTAACAAACTTAACCTTGCAGTTAGGTGGAAAAGATGAGAAGTTAACAACTTCTAACAATTCAAAATCTTTATCCCAAATTGCTTTCTTTATATCTCCCCTAGGATATCTCTTAGAAGCCAATTTTGAACAACACTAATACGTTACAGATTTGCCAACTTCACTTACTAATTATTTCGTGGAAGATTTTGTCGATTGTTTAACTAGTTCCTTTGATTGACATCCCAGTTTCTTGGCCAATTTTTGGGAAGAGCTTGCACAGGGAAGACTCTCTCTCTTCAAGGAATAGTTACCACATTTTCTATGAAAACAATTTCTTGAGCTTCGTCAAAACACTTGGTGTTATCCCCTATGATTTCACCAAGTTCTTCTTCTTCTTCTAATACTTCATTAACTTGGTTATACTATAAATTGGTTCTTCTTTGTTGCCAAGCAAGTAACCAAAGACTAGTAATAATATCCTCTTAATCACCCACAAGCCAATCTATGTTAGGCTGGAGGATTGGAGCACTATGTGTTTGAAGAACCATGTAAATTAATTGCAAAGAAAATCACAATGCATATATACTCAATGAAGTCCCCAGTAGAGTTGCCAAAAATCTATTGGTATACAGATTTGTCACCTAACTCTATATTCTCTCTCCTAGGAAGTGACAAGTGTATCAATAGTTGAACCAATTACAATGATATTTTATAATTGATTCTCTACTTCTTTTACAAGGCACATCTACCTTCTAATGATATACATTGAATTTAAATTTATGTTACTTTTAACCAGAAAGCAAGAAAAGGTAATGCTTTTAACTAGAAAACTTAGAAAAGCAATTTAATACTTCCATAATGATTGAATTCCACAAGAAGTTCAAAGACTTCAAATAACACTTCAATGAAATAGTAGAGAATTTCCTAGATATAATATAACCATGACCATAAAACATTCACCAAAAGATAAACATCTCACAACAATGAAACAAAACATACATCCAATACTCCAATATAGATAGAAGAATAACCACTGGTAATATATCCAACATAAGAAGAATAATACCCAAACATTCATAACACAAAGTTCATGTCTGTCTAAACTTCACCACATGTATCTTCTATATTAATGTAATTAAACTAAAAAGAGCACAACAAAATTGGTCTTAATGAGAAATCAAAGTTGCCCAAAAAGATCTCTACTTCATGCCTAAGCACACATAGATATAGTTGTATATATTAATTGTCTTTCAAGAGAACTGTTTCTTGGAGACAACTGCTTTAAAAATATAGTAATAATAATAAGTCTTGAAAATAAGTTCCCAGAGATAAATTTAAAGAAATAACATAAAACAAAGAAACTAATCATTACACCACACTTTTGCCATCCTTGGGATCTTCAATGCTTCTACCTTCTTGTTCTCCTGCATCTGTTAAGCTTTCCCGTGCCTTCATCTTTGCCTTGTATTCTCGGTACCTGGTAATGATGGAAGTGATACTCTTACTGCCAGGTGTAGTGGTGATTTGCATTCTAGTTCTCCACCTAGTCAACATTTTCTCTGCATCAGCCATCTTTTGAAAATCATCACCCTTAGATTTGAATGAATTGAGATAGACTTGCATGTGACAAAGTTTTCCCAAAGTCTACCCAGTGACACTTTTAGGATTAGCTATCTCCTCATTGAATACTTCTTTGAACTTTAGAGAAATATCCTTAATATCTAATAGATTCTCCATGAACTCATTAGTAATATCAACTTCTAGGAGGTTGCAGTTCTTTTTGATTTGGATTAGGATCTCAAGATGTAGGCTTAGTACCTTATTGATCTCTCCGATAAATCCATCATACATTGACATTTTCCATTCCAATGTGTCAGACCAAGATGGGTCTATATCCTTTGGGTCACTAATTACCCTTTCATTAATTAGCAACAAAGAATCCATGGCTACCAACTCTGAGACTTCCTTCGAAAGCACATACATGCTTCCTTGTTCTTTCCTTACTTGATGGAGCTTAGTAACGAACTCTTTCCTCTTTTTAGATACTTGAGTGAAAAAATATACAGATTTTCCAAGATAAAATAGAGCTTCACAGGAAAGTTTTTCCATCCATTCATTTTCAACCTTAGCAAAATTTAAATTCCTCCTTATTTGCTGCATTGTACTAGAATAAATTCCTTTGACATTAGAATTGGAAGCTTCATGAGAGGCAGGGGTTTTGAAACCAAAATTTGGTATACAACATCAATAATTTCTGAATTATCTTCAACACCATCTGAGATTTGGAATGGGAGATTAAAGGCCTGGATTTGACTCAATGTGAGTCTCATGCAGTCTCTTCTCTGAACTTCTCTGTTGTCAGCACAATCCTCCCAAAAATCTTCTAGATGAGAGTGATATTCATAAGAACTAGACCCATGGAAATTTTGTTGTACATAATTCTTACTATCAAAATTTAATCTCAAAGATAAGGAATGAAGATTAAATTTTCTTAGGGTCTGCTCTGCCCCCTTCGCAACATTTTTTTGCAAGTGTATGAGGATAACATCAATGGGAAAGCATATCCTTTCTTCCTCATGCTTTGGTACTTGACATTAACAATAGAAGTTTGTCTACAAACTTCTAGAAAAATGAGATAATCACTTGCATAATGATGCAATTTTGTTGGGGCCTTTTCATAACCTCCTATCCACAGATAAGTGAATCTATCAAATTGTATGTAAAAACTTCCAAACTCCATAATCAAAGCAATAGCTTCAGGAGAAATCCTATGCTCTGGGTTCCCTTCTAGTCTCCTCACAGTAAACATCAGAAAAGCATCAGTAATATGATGAAAATATTTCATACCTACTTCTCTATCAAGCAGAGGGAAATAAATGTACATAGGTGTGTCTAGTGTTAACGACCCCTAAGGTCTCAGCCCTGCCCAAATAACCTCTTGACTGGATAAAATGTACACCAAGTATAAACACATAGAAAGGAGGCGGTTTGCTGAAATTTAGCCAATTGTTCATTCAAATGAAAACTAATAATCTCATCCTAGTCAATGGATTGATTCTCACTACATATCAATAAGATAAACTGACACATCCACTATTTGAAAGAATCTATAGTTGCACTCCCAAACATGTGATGTAATAAAGTAATAATGTTGGAGATTTCATCTTTGAAATGAGACCTTTTCAAGTTAGGAGGCAATTGGGACTTACCTCTCTTCTCGGATTTTAGCTAGCTCTTTGCAATTGAATTCATGCACCAGTCCTCATTTGCTTTGTAAAACCTTAATCTTTCTACAACAGACATCTCTTCAAAGTTCTCTTTTCTAGAAATCCTCAATGCATGGGAGATAACTCCAGAATTAACCTTCACTATCATTAAACCATCCTTGGCATTAATTTCTCGAGTCTCCACGATGTACCTTTTTGTGCATGCAATCACCAAATAAGTGCTTTGCATGGAAGTCTGCAAAACTCTAGTGTGTGCCAAGCCACTTGATAAAATCTTCTCTGTGAAAGGTGATTTATCAACTTGTTGCAGGCAAGTCCATCTCCTAAGTCAATATGCCTGAGCTCTGTGTCTCTCAAACCAGCCCAACTGCTTTCAATGCCTGAAGAATGAGGGGCTCCCTAGTATTTGTATTTCATCCCCAACTATAAGAACAGAAGAATAGAGATGAATTCAATATTCTTTCAGGGAATTACGGCATGGAGTAAAAGATAGTGTAGCAGAATGACTTAGAGAAAATATTGACACCCTAGATATATATACCAATGCCGTTACTCAAACATGACATGCCTTAATGCTTAATACATGTGGCATTAAATTCTTGCCTTGAGAGAATGATACCGTGATTCCACATGCCTTTCAATATTTCTAAAAGGACATCCACCAGACACATCATACAACTCATTGAATGAGAAGAGAATGCCTTGAGAAGTGGGAAAAGCTTCAATGTTGCGGATTTGCTAAAAAACCAAACTTTAGAACCACAAGTCAAAGGTTATGAAGTTTTGAAAACCCCTGACTTACCAACAACAAAGAGACTAACAATGGGCAGGGTGACTTAAACGAAAGAAAGGCTAGGTCGGAAGGTTAGGAAACTTCAGAACTCCATGACTTAGTTACAAAAATTTAGAAACCCACGACTTTACAAGGATAAATCAAAGATGACTAAGGGATTTTGAATTTTCATGGCTAAATCATGAACTTAAGACTCGAAATAATGCTAAAATGTGGCATGACACTAAATTTAAATTTAGGGTAACACTAATTAGTTTCAACATTAAGCTCATTTCCAAGTGAAGGAAGAAGATTTTAAAATTAGGAAAAGCCACCACCAACACACATGGGGAGTAAAATGAAACATTTTAATAATACCCTTCCATAACACATCTACACAATAGTCCTTAGAAGTAACACCAATGTCAAGAAAACATTCGATCATCTGTGAAGCCAACCATAAAGTTAATATTTTCAAATGCAAGTTAAGAAGCATAAAATAAGAAAGGGTAGGTGGGATGAACAATAGTTGGTGGGGTAGGTAAACCTTTTGAATACATTTTAATATATGCCATCCATGTGGATGTGATTTAGATTAGATGGTGGATGGTTATGTGGAAGGTAGCTTGCACCCACATATGGATGACAAAAAGTAAAGGCTATGAATAGAATAAGTTAAGGGCACCATAGAAATATATACACAACATGCTTTTGTAGGAACACACTAATCTACCACAAATCCACATATGATCACTACAAAACTTGTGGCTAGATGAAATGAGACAATGTAAATTTCTGACCAACATACTTCTATAAGAGCATTACCAACTAAGAAATGATTATTGAGGTACAAGAACACTTTACAAAGTCTAATAAGAACTACCATGGCCACAACACCTCCACCACAAGAAAAAAAAGCCTCTATAAAATGTACAAGATCAACTACAACAACTACAAAGGAAAATAACTATTAGGAGTAGAAAATTCACCATATATTTGCTAACTAATATCCTACCACTACATAAACATACTGCAAGATAACCATATAAAGGTGTATCATACTCATTTTTCATGACATAATCATTGCAATACGACAAGAAAATTGGGCTAGAACAACTTTGTCACTATTGCAAGGAACACAAGGGCATAAGGAGGGAAAGTGAGAGACCATTGCAAGATTTAGGCATGCTTATTAAGAGTTGTATCAAAAAGTTTGGAATCACCATAAGGAGTTTTAAACTCTATCAAAGATCCTAGAAGCACTATCAAACAATGGTAGTTCTTTCAAGAAGAAAAAGGTCTGATCACCATGGAAAACTTTGTGAAACTATACAAGGGTTCATGAAGCAATCAAACCATTAAGAGCAGTCAAACCTATAGAGCCTGTGTGAGATATGAAGGGTCTCTTCAAACATTTTCAATGCACACAAATGATTAGTGATACAAGAAGGAGGGAGATGCATTAATAGAGAATGAGATCACACTAATACCATATGAGAGTTAGAAGTTTTGACTAAACCCTAAGAACTCTGTCTAGATGTTGGAAACTCTGCACGGTCTTAGAGGGTCTATCAAGTTATTTGAAAGCATCCATAGAGGTTGTAAGATCATTCTTAAGAATTTGAAGTATTTTCAAGGTTGTGAAGCATTATTAAAGGTTGGTCAGACTATTAAATACCCTTGCAAAGTCATATAAGGTCTATCGATAGTCTAGGGGTCTATCAAAAGAGAAGAAAGTTTGCCAGATAGTTTAGAGAACTATCAAAATAGTTTTAGGTATGTCAATAGTTTTAGAGACTCTCTTAATATTTTTAAAGACTCTGCATGAGTAGTACAAATTAGCATAACAACCTACAAGTTTGCATAAATTTTTAGATCCTATCAAGAAGTTCTTGGAGATCTGTGGGAAGAGAAGGAAGTGTTTGAAGGTCTGATCACCATTAAAAGATCTATTAAGCAGTACAAGGTATGGATCATATTCCAATCTTCTACATGGTTCTCCCTTATTTTATATAGGTCCTAGTCATCAATACATACATTATGTTAGAATATCACAATCCAGAGCAAAGAGGGTGAGGATGGAGATAGAGGATAAGATATTTAAAAGAGTCTACAGGACTATCAAACACTCTATATGTCCACTTCCAACATTAGGCTTCAACATCCAATTGGTATTAGCATCAGATCTCAACACCTTTCTCTGTATGAACTTAAAATGTCTTATGAGATGATTGAAACATACAAAGCCTAAGCATATAATAGTTAAAATACATAGTGTGTATTTCAGCTCAGTTAAAATACACAGTGTGTTATTTTACTTTTTAAAATCCATGAAGGACTAGTCTCAAAAGATGTAAAGATCTATCATGTGGGCCTATTCAAGAAATGTGAAGGTCATAAGAGCCAATATACTACAAAAGTATAAAGTTGTGATGTCAAATAGACTGAAGCAAGTTTTGATTTGTCACAAAATCATTAATAGGATTTAAGGTGGCAGTGATAGTCCTAGTGAAGGAGGGCTTGTCCCCATGCCCCAAAAAGAATAAAAGATACCAAAGTAGTCCAAGGAAGATAGGAAACATGTTTCTATTCTTGTGTAAAAGAAGTTGGAGGAAGTCATGGTCCTCAAGAGTCCAGTCTACTACTCTTTCTCCAAGATGACACATCTTTAGATGAGGCACCAATTTTGAGTTTTTTCAGTTGAGATTCAACTAAATTCCTTTTCTATGCCTAAGAAGACCTTTTTCAACAAAAAGAAGTTAAAATCAAAACATTCAATAAGTAGCTAGTCATTACTCTCCACCAAGGATAGTTCCTATATTCTCTCTAAGATGTTTTATTTTCAATATATGTGATTGTAATGAGACATCATCTATCTCTAGATTTTTAGTAATAGAGTTTACATACTAAAATTTGTATCAGATGTGTTTTGCCTTTATGATCAATAAAATGATTTTTTGCCTTTATCATATACTTTTTGTGTATGCAAAAATATGGAATTCAAATAAGGAACAAATGCATTAAGGAACCTACTCCATATTCAACATCACATCAAGAGCAAGTATCTAAAGAAAATAACTGAAACAATATTACCAAAGTGGTCCTTGTTTCCCTTGATATTTGATAATGGTCTTTGAATTGATATTAGCAGCATAACAATACTTGATTACTCATTTGATAGCCAAGCGTTCTAGTGCTAGATCTAGGTAGATGCTCTAGGAGGAAATGACTTGATCGATAGTGATATTAATATGATCTTGGATGTGGGAAGGATAGGACCTATTTTCATGAAGTCAGCTAAGACTAATAGGTAAAAGTGTATAAGGATTAGAATAAGTGAAAATAATTAATTAAATAATAAAGTTATTTAATTAACTATAGGACAAGGTAGGAGAAATTAATTAATTAAATAAATGAAATTTAATTAATTGATGTGGTTAAAGGGGAGCATGGACTAAATTAATTAAATAAATATAATTTGTTTAATTAATTTAGGAAATAGATAAAGTGGACTAAAACTAATTAAACAAATAAAGATAATTTATTTAATTAACTGGCTAATGAAAGAGGAATGAAAGGGACCTAGGATGAAAGTGTCGCAAGAATGGGTATCTAGGTGATGTTGAAAGGACAAGTCAATTTTAGGTGTCTATATTTTTCACTGTGTTCTTTAGAAGATTGGAAACTCATCTTGTGGATCATTAAGTTCCTTTATAGTTTCATCTCTCTTTCCTAACCTCTATAAAGGTTTTATGAGTTTTATATATGCATATCAATTGTTTTAAGATTGTCTTGTGCATAGAAAATAGGTCCAAGGGTTCCTCAAATTAATTTGGTGCATCACCGCATAATATTTCTAGTCATTTCCTTCTATCTCTTTCCATTAGTGAATGTTAGAATAGGATTAGGCTTAGTTTTAATATCTGAATCATAAATTAGAATAGCCTAAACTAACCCTTTCTCTGGAGTTCTGATCTTAGATAGCAAGGTCCCACACCTTCAGATCATTCCCATTGTATCATTGGATTATTCAGTTTAGTTCAATAAGGGTGCAAATCCAAGTGATAATAGTTTTTTACATGCCGGATGGGACACTCAACTCATATTTAAGAGTTGCAAATAAAGAATTTGGTGTTATTCTTAATAAATTGCAATCTTGAAAGCATTTTACAAGCACCTGGAAACTCTACAAATTTCTAGTTTCAAAGCAGTCCTATCTTTTCATTCCAAGAGTGGAGACTTCTTTAAGAGGTAATAACTTTCAATTTGTTGAATTATCTTTATTTACTTCAAGAAGAAGAACTAGATTGTCTAGGTCTCTTGTAAGAAGAAATCAAAGTTCTATATCACCTTCTCCAAGAGCCTAATCTATACCTCATTTTGGTTGGTTCCCTTAGTCGAGGAGAATATTTCACATTCCTAATATGGTTCAACCAAGAAATTGACTTTTTGTAACTTTCAATGGAGGAAGCCCTCTTAACCTTCAACAACATGATGATAATCTAGTTTTAGCCCTGAAGGTTATTCCTTATTTCATTGGTGAAAACACTACTACTCCCATAGAGCACATTCAGGAAATTGCTAATATATTCTCAATGCACAATATTACTCAAGATAATGTAGTTGTGAGGCTCCTTGCTACTTCCTTGAAAGGTAAATCACTTCAATGGTATAGGGGGTTGCAACCCAATTCAATTCATAACTAGGATGGGTTAGGAGATAAACTTTGCCAACAATTTAAGGATAAGAGTGACCATTTATATTTGATGGAGCAACTAAAACTATCAAGAGAGCTCCTCATGAGTTCATGGTAGATTTCAAATTTAGGTTCCAAAAGACAGGATAGAATTCCACCTTTACTCAAGCCATCTCCAAACATTGTATTCCTATATTATCCAGGGTCCTTGAATAGTGATATAGCTATCATGATTCAATTTATGGGAGGAAATATACTACTTGCTACCTATGACATAGCTATAAGAGCTAAAAATAGATTGATTCAAGATAGAAAATAGCTCCTAGACCTCCAATGTCTATGTTTCCTGAGATTCCACCTATTCAACCAAGCTTAGCACCTCTTCTTGTAACAACAAACCAACTCCTCTTGTCACACCTCCCAATGAGTTGCATGAAGTTAAAACCTTGTTACAAAATTTTGGGAATGAGTTAGTGGCTATAAAAGGCAACAAACCCATCCTAATAGGCCTTATTAGCCTTTTAACCAAACATATCACCCCAATAGGTAGCCTTATCAAGGGAATGTTTAAGAATAAAACCAACTAAACTATGCTAGGAATTTAAATACCATAAACCCAACTACTGCAAGCTCTTCTAAGGCCCTTGTTCTAGTGAAAAAAACTTAGCTCAAGACTATGAATGGTGTTACTCACGCAATTAGCCCCATAACCAAAATTTATGCCAAAATGGAGTTCTTAGTCAAGCTTTGATGGTTCATAATGCATCAACATTTTTGGAACAACAAGTTTAATCAGACCAAAAGAGTATGGGAAGGCAAGAACATATGCAAGGTAAGTCTGATCTAATTAATTGACATGAAGGTGACTTTTATGGTGTTAATCAGGATGAAACATTAAGTAAAGACATTAATTCAGTAGCACATAATACAAGGTCCAAGAAAAGAGCAATGGAGGATGGATCATCTTTTATGGTTGGTCAAGCATCTACCTCCCAAGCACTCCAAGGGGCTGCAAAATAAGTTACAACTATCAAAACTCTTGAGTTACAAGCAAATCAAGCTACTAATAAGGACAATTAGCCTCAAATCAGTCAACAAGCAAAATGATATCCTATTGTTACAAAAATTCTTTCAAAGGTTGGTCATATTCCATTCAATATTGTTGATAAAATGAAGAAAACTAACCTTAATGTGACTATGTGGGAAGCTTTGTCCATTCCATCTCAAAGGGCTTTGCTTCAAGAGGCATTGAATAATTTCAATCAATTAAATGGTATTTTAGCTAAAGGTACAACATTTTCAATCAACCTATGTCAACCAAAAGAGGAAGGAAAGACAAAAAAAATTAGTAAGCTACCTCCTTTTTACATGTCTTTGATCATTGGTGATCATCTTGTTGATAATTGCATGATTGACTCATGGGCTAGTAGTTCTATTATGCCAAAGAAAGTGGTTGATTTGCTTGGTATTAAGTATGAACTAGTGTCTACAGGGGCTATACAATTGGATGGTGCTACTATTAAGACAACATGAGTCATTAAAGATTTGAATCTTACCTTCCATGCATGCCCAAGTTTCTCTGTTTTACAATATATTTTAGTTATACACCTTCCTCCATATTTTGCCATATGTTTATCTAAAGAATTCATAGCCAAGATAGGAGAATGTCTATCTTGAGATTGGTCTCATATACTATTTAGGACTAGGTATGACACAAAAGTAACCATAACAGTTGAACCTATCTCAAAAATTATATTAAGCCATACACACCAAGTCTTATTAACATGAATTGCACAATACATGATTCAAAGAAATATAGTGTTGTTCATGAGACTACCACATCTTTAGAGGGAGTTCCAAATATTTTGCTTGATGAATGGGGAAATAATTTTCAGTTTGATCCATATAATGATGTGGAATAAATAGGGTCAAGCACTTATTATATTCATGAAGAAGACTCACCTATACCCAATCTTATGAAGCCACAAGAAGATCTTGATAGAATATGGTAGCTATACTTTGATGGCTCGAGAAGTAAAAATGGTGTAGGTGATGGTGTAACAATGATCTCTCCTCAAAAGAGAGGTATTAATTTGAATTTAGGCTTTAATTCAGTTGTACTAATAATGTAGTTGAGTATGAAGTGCATTGATTCAGGTTCTTCATCTTGCACAAAGAAAAGGAATCAAAGCCTTACATGTATTTGGTGATAGTGAACTTGTTATACATCAAGTTAGAACTCAAAGTGCATCCAAAAATAACTTGTTGAAAGCCTAAAAACACAAGGTATGGGATCTTATTGAATATTTTGATGCTTTTAGTATCCATGCAGTCCCAAGGGAAGAAAATAAAGATGTTGATAGGCTTGCAATAGTTGGTGCATAATTTGGCATTCCCAACGACATCATGGAAGACAAGGATCAACTTGTTAAGCTTGTAGTAAGACCAATAGTCCTAGATAATGTAACCAATTAGAAAGTATTTGATAGTGATCAGCAAATTGTTCATAGAAGAGGTAGAATTTTCTGCTAAAAATTAGTCAAGGTTGCAACCAGAACAATATGGCGATCAGGTTATTAAGATAAAGACAAACAAGTTTCCAAAAGGTCTAATTACTCTAGAAAGCATTTTTAATATTGATGATCATCTTAAAGGTGAAAAAATGAACATGGCCATCAAAGAAGAATATTATGAGCAAGTAACCATTGCAAAGGACAAGACCTTGAAGGTTGGACATGTATGTAGTGAATCTAAAAATCAAGCTTTAATTGATCTTTGTAAGGAATATGTTGATATTTTTGTATGGGGTTATGAAGATATTAGAGGCTTTGATCCTGGTTTAGCCCAAACACACCATTGATTTGGATCCCAATGCAAATCCCATTAGACAAAAATAAAGGCCAATAAATCCTAAGATTAAACCATTGATGAGAAAAGAGTTATCCAAAATCTTAGAGGAAAACCTCATTTTCCCAATCAAGCTCATTCCTCTTAGGTAGCTAACTTAGTTCCTATTAGGAAGAAGAATGGAGAAATTATAATTTGTGTAGACTTTAGAGATCTCAATAGAGCATCCCTTGAATATCACTATCCTCTCCCATCTATGGAATAAATTCTTCAAATAGTAGCTAGAGTTGAAAGGTTTTCTCTCTTAGATGGTTATTCGGGGTACAATCAAATCCTTGTTCAATAATCAAATTAGTTTAAGATAGTCTTTATTACCAAATGGGGCACTGTGACTTATAGGAAAATGCCTTTTGGTTTGACTAATGATTGTGCAACTTTCCAAAGGGAAATGGATGTGGCTTTCAAAGGCCTAAGTAATGACATAATTTTGGTGTATTAGAATGATATAATTATTTATTCAAAGCATGCATATGAACACTTGGATCATTTGAGGAAAGTCTTTGATAGATGTAGAGAGTTTGGTGTATCATTGAATCTTAAAAAGTGTGTTTTTTCTATTCATGAGGAAAATTTATTGGGACATATAGTCTTAAAAGAGCGTCTTTCCATTGATCCAGAAAGGGTAAGTGCCATTCTATCCCTTTCTCTTCCAAGTCATAAGAAAGGTCTTCAAATATTTTTGGGAAGGATTAAATTTGTAAGGAGGTTCATACCAAATTTTACTTCTATGGATAAGCCTCTTACTTCTATGCTAAAAAAGAACACTATTTTCAACTAGTCCAAGGAAGGTAAGGATAGTTTTGAGGCTATTAATAAAGTTATTTCTCAAGCTCCTACTCTTGTTAATCCTAACTATGAATAAGACTTTATTTTGTATGCTTTTGGAGGAGAGGGAAGCATATTAGCTATCTTGTCTCAACAAAACAACGACCAAATGGAGTAGCCTAGCATTTTGTAGTCAAGCACTCAAGGACTATGAGTTATGGCATTATTTTGTTGAAAAACAAGTTTTTTTGTTGTGAAATTCCTTAAGAAATTTAGGCATATGATTTCCAACAATAAAATACAACTAATGGTTAATAATCCAAGTGTGAAGGAGTTCCTCTTGAGTAGGGATGTGAGTGAAAAGAGAGCTAGATGGATCACTAAAGTTATGGAATATGATGTAAGCATCAAAATTACCAAACTTGTAATGGGTAAAGGGCTATGTGAACAACTTATAGTAGATCAAGAAGTTGATAATGACAAAATATATACTTTAAAAGAGGCCCAATCATGTAAGTTTAGCACTCCAAACAAATGGATTCATGATATGGTTATTTTCTTACAAGCGAGTATCCATATGGCTGAAATAAGTCAAAGAAAAGGTATTTCAAACTGCAATATATTCCTTTTGTCTTTGTTGATGGTGTTTTATTTAGAAAAGGCATAAATGGAGTTCTATTGAGATGTATTGAACAAGATCAAAATAACAAAGTGATTGAAGAGTTCCATAATGGTCTTTCAGGAGGTCATTTTTCACCAAGGACTAATGTTGTTAAAATCATGAAGGTTAGTTATTATTGACCTAATTTATTTAAAGATGCAAATAAGTGGGTAAGAAATTGTAAAGAATGTTCTTACTTCACAAGAAAGAAAAGATTAGTTTCTCTTCATCTTTGTCCTATCCAAACAAACCAACCTTTTGTCCAATGGGGATTAGACTTCATTGGTATGATAAATCCACCATCTAGTGCTAGTCATAAGTGGGTTTTGATGGCTATAGAATACTTCACAAGATGGATAGAAGTAGTTGCACTATTCAAAGGATGCTACCGATGCCTCTATACTAGCTCCCTCGAGGGGATAGTTACAAGGTTTGGTGTTCCATTCATTTTTTTTTTTTATAACAAAAGTGGCAAGCCACTGTAATTATATTAGATAATAATAATAATTACAAACCCTAGTTCGATGAGCATACTAGCAAGAAAGAACCAGGGAAAGAAAACCTCCAATTGTAGCTTGATTTTACAAAATAACAAACAAAAAGCTCCATTGACAAAATGGGAGCAAGTTTTACAAAAAAATCCTTCAAAATATTACATTGGAGCTATGAGAGACAACTAATAAAATCAAAGCTATATCAAAAAGGTGACAAAAAGATAAACAGAACAAAATCCACCCCGTTGGCCTATCAAGGATTCACAGCAGCATAGATCCTAAACAAGGTAATTCAGTTCCCCCAAAGCATTTTCTTCAATAGGCGAGCCCGGAGGAGGAGGAAGAAGAGGTTGAAATTGAAGTAAGAACAACAAAGCTTGGAATTTTTCATCCACATGATTAGCTAACCTCTCACTATTCTCGTTACCATGAGCATGAATAGAAAAATGCAAAAAATCTACATTTTCATTCAATAGAGAAGAATGAACATCATTGAAAACATAATTATGAGTAGGGGAATGAAGAACTTGGCACTTAGTGAAAAGCCCACCAATTAGAGCCTCTGAGTTGAAGAGATCATAATTCTAGAAAGCTTCATTGACACTATCATCAAAAAAAAGGAAATGATGCACATACTTATCAATCAACTATCTAACCAAACTAATATCTTGAGATAAATCCATTGCATTAGAAGCAAAAGCCATAAAAATCTGAGAAGGATATAAAACCCGAACACAGCC
Source organism: Cunninghamia lanceolata (assembly GCA_027924645.1). Taxonomy (NCBI): domain Eukaryota; kingdom Viridiplantae; phylum Streptophyta; class Pinopsida; order Cupressales; family Cupressaceae; genus Cunninghamia; species Cunninghamia lanceolata. The sequence goes on from BSBN01001480.1 coordinate 984,657, forward strand.
CTCAAGAATATCACTTCCCTTAACATCTCTAATAGCCTCCTCCACCTTTGGGTTGTCTATAGCAAAAATAGACCGTAATCCATCCGAAGAAATAGAACCAATAAAAGTAGTTTCCCACTTTGAAACTAGAAAGAACAACCTACAATTAAGTTGGACTTCCATAACATCCACACAAAGAAAGAAAAGTTAAGCAAATAAGATAGTTAATCACATAAGCACTCACAAATATATAACCGGAATGGATCAAAGAACAATAATTAGATAACATCATCTCCCATGAAGGAAATAAATGAGATTTGTTGTGAGCTGATGCTGAAGGAATGAAAGGACACAAATACTTACAGAGGATATGAACAAATGGACAGCTGAACTCAGAAACCAAATGGCTTAACATGCAAAAATAATGACTGTACAAAATAATTTATGCCTTGATGCCACATACAAAAGGCCACACAAGTGAGAATTAAGCCACACACCCAGGAGAATCATAATGTACAATTTCCTCCAAATGAGGGTAATTACCAAAAAAATCCACATCAAAAGTGACTAAAGGTGAGCCCAAATCAAACCCCAAATTAGCTAAGGCATCAGCAAGCTTATTACCTTCTCTAAGAGTATGGGATATAATGAAACTCTCAAAAGATTCTAGAATATACCACACCTCTTGTAGAAGATAATCAAGTTTCCAATTCTAAAAATTATGTTTTTTCAATGCATTAATAATTATTAATGAATCCCCCTCAATATGGGGTCTTGGAATCTTTAGACCAAAAGCGAATCTTAGGCCTTCAACAAGAGCAAGGATCTCAGCCTGATTATTAGTGCCATTAGAAACTTTACCAGAAAAGGCTTTAAAAACTTCTCCTTTCATATTTCTAAAAACCCCTCCGATGGAAGAAGGGCCAGGATTACCTCGAGAAGTCCCATCGAAATTGAACTTGATAAAATCTACAGAAGGGGGCACCCATTTAACTAAATTTCTATCCTTCTTAAAGATTGTTATAGGATTCATAATAGGAAAAGAACCTAAAAAAGGCCAATTTTTCAAAATAAAATTATCCCAAAAGGAGAAATGAAGATTAGAGAACTTTATAGATTTAAGATAATTCAGGACTACCTCTGAAATAGACTTTTCAATAATAAAGGAGATAGCCTCAAAATCCTTTCTTTCTTTTCTAAAAATCCTTCTATTCCTTTCAAGCCAGATGCTCCAAATGACAATAGAAGGTGCAACAATCCATATAGAAGAAAAAGTAGAACCTTTAAATAAGATAGGCCAACCATGAAAAAGATCCAACAAAGAATTAGGAAGAGGAGAAAACTAGCTTAACTTGAGGAAGAGCCAATTCCAACAAGAGAAAGAAAAAGGACAAGAAATAAACAAGTGGTCAATATCTTCCTCACAATTACCACAAAAAACACAATTAAAGAAATCCATAATCCCCAGTTTAGACAATCTCTGACCTGTTAAAATTTTATTCTTTAAAGCTAACCATGCAAAAGCCCCTACTTTTTGAAGACAAGTAGCATTCCAATAAAGCAAGTGTGGCCAATCAGAAATAGATGGAGATTCTAAGGTGGATAAATATCTATAACCATCCTTGACAGAATAAGAACCATTATTGGAGAAGGACCAAAACAATTCATCTTCTTTTGGAGAAAAACACACCCTCCTATTACTTAAAATATTACCAAGGAGAATTTTCTGACTCTCGGGAAAGGAACAATTTGAAAAATCTTTCCAAGCGGTATTGTAAAAAGAACCTACTTTAGTAACTAAAAGATAATCCATTACTCTAACACCCCAAGCTAAAGAAAGATAAAACATAGCCTGACCCAAATCCTTAATAGAGGAAAGAGGAGAAAGACCATTCCAAGAATCTTCCCAAAAGAAGGCTTTAGAACCATTATTAATTTTCCAAGAAAGGTGAGGTAAAAGAACTTCTCTACAAGAGACTAGGAAATTCCAAATTGAAGAGCATTTAGAGGGGTTAGCAACTGTAAAAATCCTATCAGAAGAAAGAGAATCCAGATGTTTATATTGAAATAATTTACACCATTTAATATCAAGATTAGAAAACATCTTCCAAGCCAACTTAGCACCCAAAGCTCTATTTTGAATAGAAATATTATGAATACCTGAACCACCAAGAGACTTGGGAACACATACCTTGTTCATAGCCACTAATGACACTTTATGACCTTCATCTACAGAGCCCTTCCATAAAAAAGAATTCAAAGATTTATGAATCTCCTATATAACACCTTTGGGAATATTTAAAACAGAAAGCATATAAATAGGAACAACAGTTAGAACAGATTTCAACAGAGTAATTCTTCCAGATAAAGTTAACCATCTACCCTTCCAAAGTGCAATTCTATTATGAATAGAATGAGAGACCTTGGCCCAAAAAGACTTTTTTTGTGCACCCAAAAATAAAGGGATTCCCAAATAAAGACTTGGTAAACTTTTCAATTTAACTTTAAGAATAGAAACAATCCTAATTTGCAAGGAGGGTTTAGTATTAAAGAAAAATATTTTTGATTTATCCAAATTAACTACTTGATTTGAAATAGAACTATATTTAGAAATAACCTTCTGAATACATTTAGCCTCTTTAATAGAAGGAAACCCAAACAAAAGAGTATCATTTGCAAAGAGGGTATGAGTAACAGAAAAAGGAATGCCAGGAATCTAGACCCCCCTCCAGTTGGAAAGACTATTATGCATTAAGATTTCTCTACTAAAGGACTCAGCCATTAAAATAAAAAGAAAAGGAGATAAGGGATCCCCTTGCCTGATACCTTGGGATATTGAGAAAAAATCAGAAGGACTACCATTGATAATAACCACTGATCTAACACCAGAGATGCAAGATTGAATCCATTTGTGTCACTTCTTATCAAATCCAAATTTCAAAAGAACCTTTAATAAAAAGCTCCAAGATACTCTATCATAAGCTTTCATCATATCTAATTTCAATATCATAGCTGGTAACTTAAGTTCTTTAATAGAATGCAAGACTTCATGAGCCAAAATTGCACCATCCACTGTTTCTTTACTAGGAACAAAACCTCCTTGCTCAGAAGAAATAATTCTAGGAATAAGCAAAGCCAACCTCATGGAAATGACTTTTGTGAAGATTTTATAAATAGTATTGCATAAAGAAATCAGCCTAAAATTGATATCTTCATCTATTTGCACCTTAGTAACATTACTAACAACCTCTCCTAGATCAGAAATATTATCTAACAAAGCTAAGTCAGTCGGCAGGTCCTTATGATTAACTGGCTTAGTAAGTGAAACAGGGGAAGGTAACAAATTGACTTCACAAACGTCAAGAGAAATAGGAGCCAAACTAACTTCTTGAGATTGGGAAAAACTAACATCAGATAAGACCTCAAAATTTTATTTGATCACAAAAGAGCACTCTAAATCTAATGAAAAAACATTTTTACATACCTCTGAACTTTGGGCATTCACTAGATAATCCAAGGAGGGTTTGATGGACACTCCCGAATCACCTAACATAGCATCATCCAAATGATCTTGAAAATGAGAACCAACATAATCCACAAATAAGCTTTCTTGAGACTGTAGTAGTCTCCATGACTTAACCACAAAATTTTGCTGTCTTCGTTGCCACCGCTCCATCCCCTGAACACCAACACAAGAGTACTTTGAACACCCACTTCTATTTATGCCTAACCTAGTAACCCTAGATCTAAAACCTTCACGTCCATGATTCACCTATCGATAAAACCTTTGCCACGATGGAAAGTCTCTATGAAAACCATTCTTTGCCCTAACAAAATCCACGAATAAGCTTTCTTGAGACTATAGCGGTCTCTGCGACTTAACTGCAAAATTTCATTGTCTTTGCTGCCACCGCTCCATCCCCTGAACACCAACACAAGAGTACTTTGAACACCCACTTCTATTTCTACTTGAGTAACTCTAGCTTTCAACTTCCTACCTCTAGTCTTAGGAGGAGAAGGCACAACCTCAGGAATTTCCAAAGGTGTTTGAGAAATGCCCAAAGCTAAATCATTTTGATCATCAACTTCATTCATACCTTCATCAGCAATCTTTTCAATAAGTTCTTCCCCTACTTTAGAAACAACTTCATCTATAAATTTTTTAGCCTCTTTCAAAGAAAAAGAAAAATTGATATCTTCATCTGTTTGCACCTAAGTAACATTACTAACAACCTCCCTAGATCAGAAATCTTATCTAACAAAGCGAAGTCAGCTGGTAGGTCCTTATGATTAACTAGCTTAGTAAGCGAAACAGGGAAAGGAAACAAATTGACTTCACAAATATCAAGAGAAACAATATCCAAATGAACTTCTTGAGATTGGGACAAATTAACATTGGACAAAACCTCAGAATTTTCTTTGATCATAGAAGAGCACTCTAAATCTGATGAAAAAACATTTTTATATACCTCCGAACTATGGGCATTCACTAGATAATCTAAGGAGGGTTTGATGGACACTCCCGAATCACCTAACATAGCATCATCCAAGTGATCTTAAAAATGAGAGCCAACACAATCCGCTCCTTGTAAAGTATCATTATGAATTTCATATACAGTATTAGGAGCACAACCACCCAAATGATCGGGACCTGTACAATCTCCCATCAACAATCCATTACTATCTTCTATAATCAAATCATTCACCTTACCCTGAGGAGGATCGCAAGAAACCCCTTGATTACATTGGATAGAGGAGTCTAAACATGATTTTCCCAAATCCACCCATTCCTCTGAAACATCCAGGCTATCAAATTCAAAAATTGTTTTTGGATCTTCAAAGATGATCTTTTGATTCCACGAACTTTTAGAGGTTTTCAAAATGATACTATCCAGAAAAGTGAAAGAGGTATTCATGATTAAACACATCCTTACTGGAAGCTTAGGGTTTTTAAATGTTAAAAGATCATGATTAATAAAAAAACCCAACCCTTTGAGCAATGAATTTTAGAACATTCAAATCTTTATATTCCAATGGTAAATTAGGAAAATTTACCCAAAAAGGAAAAAAAATTATCATTGCTCATAGAAGGATTAAAATTAGGAAGATAAGGTTGCAAATGAATGGCCTTCCCATTAAAAAACTAAGATTTAATCTTTAAAACTAAATCTCTAGCTTCAAAAGAGGAAAAAATGGTGACAAAAAACCCTGAACCCTCATCCAACACAAAAAAATTTGTCATGCCCTCCCAATTAGCATCAATCCATGAATCCAAATTCATAGAAGCCAAGGAACAATTCCAGATCTTACCTATCAAAGCTGTCTAAGTGAGATCCCTTACATGAGGGTCAATTAATTCCTCTGGTAATTGAACCTCCAAATTAATTCCCACTTTCAAATCTATGGTTTTTTGAACTTCCTTAGGAATCCAAACTTGTTTGATTGAAGGTTTGTCCTGTTTAAAGCTTCGAATATTATTCCCAAACCTAGTAACCCTAGATCTGAAACCTTTGCGTCCATGATTTTCCTGTCAATAAAACCTTTGCCATGATGGAAAGTCTCTATGAAAACCATTCTTTTCCCTAACAAAATCCGCGAATAAGTTTTCTTGAGACTGTAGCGGTCTCTGTGACTTAACCACAAAATTTCGCTATCTTCGTGTTCCATTCATTGTTATTTATGACAATGTTAAGGATTTTCTAGGCACTCAAATCAGTGAATGGGTAGTCAAGCATGGAATTTATCTATAAACCTCTTCAAACTATTACCCTCAAGGCAATGGTTTGGCTATGTTTACAAACAAGAATCTCATAAGGATCATCAAGAGGACAATGGAGGAAAATTAGAGAACTTGGAATACTAAGCTCAAGACAACCGTTTGGGATGATAAAATCACATCTAAGAGATCTATTGGTAATTCTCCTTTCATGTTGGTTTATGATAGAGAAGAAAAACTTCCATTGTCACTTGAGTTTCATGCTCTTGAGCTTACACAATAGCTGAAAATGTTAGAGAATGATTCAATGATAGTAAGGTTGGCTAAGTTGATGGTATTAGAAGAGGTAAGAGACCAGGCAATACAAACTCTTGAATCTCATCAAGCATAGGTCAAGAAGACATTTGAAAAAAAGGAAGTTGATAGAATTTTCAAGGAAAGAGATTTGGTTTTGAAGTGGGATGAGAAGAGAGCTAAGGCTAGAAGACATACAAAATTTGATTCCATTTGGAGTGGCCCATACATAATTACCAGCTACAAGGAATCCAATGCATTTCATCTGTCAAAGCTGGATTGAGAAGCTCATTCTATCCCAGTCAATGGGATACACCTCAAGCCACACTTTTGAGGTTTGTTATCAGATCTTGTACATATTAGGATAGTTTATCTTTGAAAATAAGTGTTTTTGCACATTTTAGTTTGTCTTGTTTTCTTCCAAGTGTTGTTGGACACTCTACATTCTTATTAGGAAAATGTGTGAATGGTTGTCCTTTAGGTAGTCTTATGTTTTGTCTTTTGTGTTGTGTGTTGTTTGAAGTAATTTCAGTTTGTTTAGTTAGCTAAGAATATAGTGTTTCATTTTCAAATTAGGTCTAGGCTCTTTTTAAAATTTGTTTCAAGCTCCTAATGAATTCTATACCCAATGGATTGCCTAAGGCTATTGGTTTTCAGTGTTTAGCAAGCAAACACCCCAGAGAGGTCATGAAAATGTTGACTTATTTGAGTTTTCCTGGACTCAAATATTCTTGGAGTGTCCTTATAAGTGTTTAATGGTCATTTTAAAGTCTTTTCTGAACATTATCCATGTTTTATAAGTCTTAAAAGGTCTTAAAGGGAATTTTTGTAATGGAAAAAGTGAAAAAATGTCTCTTTTTTGCCATGTTCAATGGTATATTAGAGTTTTAAAATTTTCAAAAAACCTTAAAATGTCCAAAAGGGCATGTACACATCTTGGAGAGAGTTCATTTTCAAAAGGATGTCTAAGCCTTAGGATTAGGTTTTGGTCTTTAGGTTTGGTTTTTGTAGGAAAAGTGTTTTTGGACTCTTTTCTGCCTAACCTATAGGTTTGCTACTGTATACAAGAAGCAATACATAGGCTTCAGGACTGATAAAACTTCATGAGGATGGAGGATGGGAATTAAAGGTTAGAGAAGAACCATTTCAAACCCTACCAATATGCTAAAATACATATTATGCATTTCAGATTGGTTAAAATACATAGTGTGTATTTTAGCATGCTAGGGTTTGATCAAGACACACACTTTTTAGAAAATCATCTCTAGGGCACTATGAATTGAACTCATGCCATGATGAGAGGGTTGATGATCCATTATGAAGACTATCATAAGGGTCTAAAGATTCAGAAGCAGGAATGACGACATGGATCCATGAGTGCACATGAAGAAGCAAGTAAACACAGTGTAATAGTGGCAATGTGGCTATCAAGTCAAAAGGGGCTTCTATTGTTGTTTCCTTTTCATTTTTAGCAAGAAGGTTACCTGCATCTCACTATCCTAGCTCTTAATGACAAAGTTTTGGTGCCACCAAACTACCATGCCAAGGTTAGTATAGTTGTAAAAACCCATACAGGCCTATATAGGGTTTTTAAGGCTAAATCAAAGTTAGAAAAGGTATGTCAAGTTGTTCAAGGTCTATGAAAGATTTCTAAAGGTTTATGAGACATTTGTAAGGTTTGTATGAACCATTTTAAAACTATGAAGACCCTAGAGACTCCTTATGACACAAGAGAAACTATATGGGATAGTGGATAAGCTTACGCATGGTATAAAAGCAAGGAATGAGCTTTTCTTGGAGTCTTACTCTAGCATTGAAGTGGATTTTGCAATAAGAAGTATCACTAATTATGATAAGGTCATCGAGGTCTATATCTTGGGGCATAGTTGGTTTACGAAGGCACCAACCTATAACAATTGCTTATTAACAAGGAGTTCTTGGTGTACTATTAAGTGTATGATGTAAGCATACATGTAACCTTTGAGAATATGGAGTTAAAATAAAAGCCACATAAGCTAGTGTAAATTTTTCCAAGCTAAGACAATCATTAAGAGGTATGTTGAACCTTCAGAGTTCTGTAAAATAGTAGCAAAACATGTCAAGAGTGTAATAGGTTTGTATACCTTTAAGGGTTCTATTAGAAAGTTTGGAAGCATTGTAAGGAGTTTTAAACTTTGTCAAAGAGCCTAGAAGCACTATCAAATAATGGTAGCTCTTTCAAGAGGAAAAAGTTTTGATCACCATGGAAAACTTTGTCAAACTATATGAAGGGTTCATGAAGCAGTCAAACCATTAAGAGAAATCAAACCTATACAGCCTATGTGAGATATGAATGGTCTCTTCAAACATTTTTAATGCACACAAATGGTTAGTGATACAAGGAGGGAGATGAATTGATAGAGAATGAGATCACACTAATACCCTATGAGAGTTAGAAGTTTTGACTAAACCATAAGAACTCTATCTAGATGTTGGGAACTCTGCACAGTCTTAGAGGGTATGTCAAGTTATTTGAAAGAATCCTTAGAGGTTGTCAGAACATTCTTAAGATTGTCAAGTATTTCAAGGTTGTGAAGCATTATTAAAGGTTAATCAGATTGTTAAATACCCCTACAGAGTCATATAAGGTCTATCAATAGTCTAGGGGTCTGTCAAAAGATAAGAAAGTCTATTAGACAGTTTAGAGAACTGTCAAAAGAGTTTCAAGTATGTCAATAGTTTTAGAGACTCTATCAACAATTTTAGAGACTCTGTCAATAATTTTAGAGACTCTGCATTAGTAGTATAGGTCATCATAACAACCTACAGGTCTACATACATTTTTAGATCCTATCAAGAAGTGCTTGGAGGTCTGTGGGAAGAGAAGGAAGTACTTGAAGGTCTTATCACAATTAGAAAAGATTTGTTAAGCAGTGCAAGGTATGGAGCATATGCCAATCTTTTGCAGAGGTTCTCCTTTACTTTGTACAGGTGATACTCATCAATACATACATTATGTCAGAATATCACAATCCAAAGCAAGGAGGGTGAGGATGGAGATAGAGGATAAGATATTTAAAATAGTCTTCAGGACTGTCAAACACTCTATAGGTCCACTCTCTGTTGAAAGCTTGATGGTGTTGTCATTGATGTCAACCCCTAGCATTAGAGTTGTTGGATGTTTGTGCTGTCATTAGTTTTGTTATTGATGTCAAGCTCCAATGTATTCATGATGACAAGTGTTTGAGGATGCTGCGAAGTGTTGCTGATGAAGATGGTTCACTTGGTTTCCAAGTGCTTTTGAGAAAATTTGAATGAAAAGTGTGCAATGTGACAGAGGTATGTTCATTGTTCTTCTCCGTATTTCTTCATGGATGAAGATATGATTGTGTGGTTTGGAAGGGATGATTAGAGGTGTTATATCTAGAGTTTCAGGTTCTAGATCATGTGGCAGTGGAAGATGTGTTTGATAGAGCATTTTCCTATGAAGAAGGTTCTCTAGGAGAAATGAGATTGCTCCACATTTCTCCGCATTGAGGTCTCTTGACTTGAGGATCTAGGAACATGATTATACTGTCTATATCTATATTTACTTGGAGTTATTTTTGTTTAGATGGTCCGCAAGGTTGGATTCATGAGTTGTTGTCTGTAGTAATTTGACTGATTACACAGGATGATTGTGCTCTTCGGTTGTATGTGGTTGTGGCAGTACTGATGGATATTATGTTGATTCTTGAATATTTTGGGAAGATGTGTGGATGCTATGGAGTGTTTCCTTGTGGTCTGCATGTTGTTGTCTGACCTGGAGAGGAGTGTATGTGGTTGCTTGTAGTGTTAGTTTAGAATTGGCTGATCTGGCTTGCTAGCAATATTTGCGGAGGTACCTCATGGATTGTGGATGTGATGAGTAGCATGAGAATACAGATTTGGGTCTTAGTTAACCCATGGCATGGTCTTCCTTTACTTCTTTCCACCACGAAAGTGTTTGGTGCTTGTGATTAGGAAATCCAAATCGAGGTAAAAATATAAACCAAATGCATGCAAAACAAGAAGTTATACCTTGATATGAAGACCCAACCTCATAAGGGTGAAGAAGCTTGCACCCAAATGCTCCAATATATACCCTAGATACTTCAAAAGAGATGTGAAATGCTCTCAAGCTTACAAATGCAACTCAATAAATTACTTAGCTCAAGGGATATTTTGGCATGGTAACATTACTTATAAACTAGATGATCAAATGGCTTGGAAGATGTTGTATTTATAGGCATTTTGGAGAGTTTTTGATCCAATGGTTGAAATTGATTTGAGAGATCAATGGTGGAGGATGAAGATGATGTGGAAGGCCTAGATTTCTTCTTGAAAAATGGAGGGCTAGGAATAAAGATAAATTTTAAATTCATCTTGGGAAGAGGGGTTCATAAATGAGGTGGAGTGTAGTGAATTAAAAATTCACATGGGGAAGGGTAAAATGAATTTAAAATTCCTTTGGGGAAGAGTGGACATTAATGAGGTATGGCATGTGTAAGGGGTGTAAGAGGCATTTAATGAGGATTATGACAAATGTGTATTAAAAATTGATTTATGTGGCATGGAAATTAATTTTTTATTCATGGGATGTGGGGAGAAGTGTTAATGAGGGTTTGACTAAGTTAATTGGGGTGGTTAACCTAATTAATCTAGCTAGAATATATTAGTAGATGGATTAATGAGAAGTTAAGATTGATTAAATAAGGATTTATTTAATCAATCCTAAGGCTAGGATGATATAGGCTAGGGTAGGCAATTAAATAATGACTATTTAATTACCTAGGGTAGGGATAGGTTAATTAATAGGCTGAATTAATTAGTTAAACCTAATTTAACTAATTAATTGGTTTTAGTAAGAAGGGGGAAATTAACCAAATAAATATTGCATATTTATTTAATTAATTGGCTAAAGTTGAACTATTGAATTAATAAAATTAATCCAATTTTTGGAGATAGAATGATGAAAAATTGGGTGATGGAGGGATATTTAATTAAATAAAAATTGAATTAATTATTTAGCAAGGAAACAAGTATGTTTAGGGAGGTCAAGAGTTGATTCGATGATGAAGACCTTTTTAGGTATCTACATTTGCCCCTCTTTGATGTGGCGTTAGGACCTAGCAGGGGGTGGCGTCAGGTCAAAGAAGAAAGAAAATACCCCAACTACCAGGAAGGAATGGAATGGGTGAGGGATGCCCCTTCGAGAGGTCGGTGAAAAATAAAAAAGTTTTTTTAAGAGAACTCTCGAAAGGACGCGACGAGAGTGAAAGTTGGATAGAGGATGGAAACAAAAGATGAAAGGAAGAAAAATGGAGGAAAAAGGTTGTGATCTGCACCCTAGAGGGGAAAAAGTGCACAGAAGGATGGCATGGCTTACTATATTTAGAATAGTGGGCCCTAAGGGTGCCACATTTGCACACATTGAATTTTTGAGAAGTAGCAAAGTAGAGATGGTAGATTGCAATCCTAGGTTCCTGCAATACACCCACATTTCTGAGCATTTCTAATCATATGGTTGGGCATCGGAGGCTGGACCCCAGGTAGGGCCTAACCCTAGCTTTCTCATTTTTTGATTTTATCACATTTTTTTCCTTTGGGAATTTGGGATTGTTGTTTTGGTGCTATTGCAAGATCGTGTGGCGCTAAAGGGGAGTGGATTAGCACAATCCTCTGGATTGGCGCTATCTGCTAGGGTAGAGAAGGGATGGATTGGCACCATATGTTTATCATTTTGGCACCATCCCCTGTATTAGCACAATGTTGTGTAGGGTTTAGGATTTGGTGTTTTGGCGCCAAATAGGAGGTAGGGTAGCGCTATCTTTTAAATTAGTGTTATGCTGGGTAATGGTGCTATCTTGAAGATTAGCACTATGTGTAAGACTAGCGTGATACTTGATATCGGCGCTATCGGGAAGGGTGGTGCCATTCGTCAGATTGGCACCAAATGGAAGGGTAGCACTATTTGTTTAAATGGCATGAGAAGGTTGCATAGTGGCACTATCTTGTGAATTAGCACCCTGTGGAAATGTGGTAGCACCATCATTAGAAATGGTGCAAAATGTGGTCTGTTGTGGTGCCAAAATGTTTTTGGCTTTCATTAGTAGAAGAAAGCGTGGATTTTGAAAAAAGGTAGGTAGGTTTTTGACCAGAAAACTATGGATGCAGGATATGAGGACATTTATAGTGTCCTCGCCGGAGCAACGCATGTTGGCTGTGATGGTGTTATTTGATTAGTTCGAAGATGCCACCTGGGCTCGACTAGAGAGGTTAGGTCTTTTGATAGCTGCATCGATGCCAGTGCTGCTAACTCATAGAGCTCTGATTACAGTTGTTGTAGAGCAGTATTGGCCAGAGACTTGTTCATTTTTGCTTCCTACTAGAGAGATCACCATCACTCTTGAGGATGTTTATTACATCCTCAAGCTACCAATTCATGGTCATTGGGTGACATATGACACGAGGAGGGAACAAAGGGCCTTAGTTAGAGTATTTGGCCATGATCACATGGTTTTGCCAACAGATAGGAGGGAGATGTGCTATGAGGGGACACTGGTGTTAGGGTTAGCCAGAGAAGATATCAATTAAATGCAAATAAAGATTAAACAGAGGAATGGAAATACACAGAAATAATAATAGCGAGAGACAAGTTTTAACGTGGTTCACCCAAACTCAGGGTACATCCACCAAAACAGAGAGTCCAATATTATTATCCAGTAAATCAAACCGATTACAATCAGCAATCCCTGCAACTCAATACCGCTGCAAAATGCTACAATACAATATATCAAAACCCTAACCCTTAGTCGCTTTTTATCAAGCTTTTTGTCAGTTACAAAAATAGGGTTTTCTTATGTCGGTCAATGAAAAACTAACTCCCGGTGCTGCCCCTGGACCCCGTCATGGGGGCGTTGCCCCCAAACCCCTGCAAGGGGTGCTACCCCTTGACCCCGTAGGAATTTGGGGGGAAACTGCACTAATAAAATTGGGGAAAATTTAACCTCTGAGTCTGATTAGGCTCCATATAACAACAATCTCCCACTTGGAGACTGATCAGACTCCACACCATATCATCTCCCACTTGGAGACTGATCATAACACCACTGACCTTATAGCTCCCACTGGAAATAAGCACCTTGGACTCTGTTGTTCTATTTTTGTTGTGTTCAGTCTAGAAGACCAACCGAAGCTGAAGAGGAGCTCAGCTTCTCCCTTGTCACTGCCTTTGTAAATATATCTGTTGGATTGTCATCTGTATGTATCTTTGCCAGCTGTAACTGTCCATCATCCAACACTAATCAAATGAAGTGATACCTCAACTGTATATGTTTGGTCTTTGAATGCAAGGTAGAATTCTTTGTAAGATGTATGGCACTCTGGCTATCCGTAAACAAATAACTGTTAACCTGTTGTATGCCTAATTCATTCATGAAAGATTGTAGCCATATCATCTCCTTGCTTGCCTCTGTGGTGGATAAAGCAACCACCTTTTGCAACCTAGAAATCCAACTCACTGTTGTTCCACCTACAGTAAAGACATAACCGGTAGTACTCTGCCTGGTATCAATATCTCTTGCCAAATCTGAGTCTACATAGCCTGCTAAAATAGTATTAGAGCCCCTAAAACATAAGTGTTTATTGGATGTACCTCTCAAATACCTGAGAATCCATTTTACTGCATTCCAATGCTCTAATCTGGGATGACTCATATACCGGCCAACGACTCCTACAGCATGTGCAATATCCGGTCTCATGCATACCATGGCATACATTAAACTTCCTACAGCTAAAGCATATGGGACCGTGGACATTTTTTCTTCCTCCTCTTGTGTCTTAGGACACATGTCCTTAGTCAATTTCAAATGACTAGGCAAAGGTGTGCTGACAGCTTTTGCATTCTCCATGTGGAATCTCTGCAACACCTTTTCAACATAAGCAGCCTGAGATAGAGTTAAATTTCTGTTCTGCCTATCTCGGCAAATTTTCATACCAAGGATTTGTTTTGCTGCCCCCAAATCCTTCATATCAAATGACTGTGCCAACTACTATTTTAACTCTCTTATGTGATCCATGTTAGACCCAGCTACAAGCATGTCATCAACATATAAACATAAAATAATGTAGTTGTCATTATCCAACCTCTTAAAATAAACACAATGGTCAGAATTACACCTACTGTAGCCTTGATCAGCCATAAAACTATCAAATTTCAAGTACCATTGCCGAGGTGCTTGTTTCAGGCCATACAAACTCTTCTTCAATCTGCACACTAGTTTCTCCTTACCTTTGACCTCAAATCCTTGGGGTTATTCCATATAGATCTCCTCCTCCAAATCACCATGGAGAAAGGCAGTTTTAACATCTAGCTGTTCCAAATGTAAATCTTCAGCAGCCACAATACTTAAAATAGTATGAATAGAAGTCATCTTGACAACCGGAGAAAATATCTCATCAAAATCAATGCCCTTTTTCTATGCAAATCCTTTTACAACTAACCTAGCCTTAAATCTTTTCTTACCTCCATCTTCCTCTTTTAGCCTATAAACCCATTTATTTGGTAAAGCCTTTTTACCTGCAGGTAACTTACATAATTCCCAAGTCTACTTTTTCAGCAAGGAGTCCATTTCTTCTTTCATTGCAAGCTCCCACTAAACCTGTGTATCCACCTACATAGCTTCATCATACCCTTCTGGTTCACCAGCATCTATTAACAAAATAGAATACAAAGAGGGAGAAAACCTTTCAGGAGGTCTACTTATCCTTGTGGACCATCTAACATTCACTGGAGTTTGTGGTATTTTTGGTTGCTGTTGCGGAGCATGAGGAACCACTGGAACATCACTATTTGGAGTATTATCCAGCACCACATAATCCTTTTCTTTCTTCTCATGTTGCTGCAACTGATCTTTGTACAACACCTTCTCATTGAATATAACATCCTTGCTTCTCACAATTTTCTGATTTTCAAAATCCCAAAGCCTATAACCAAATTCATCAATGCCATATCCAACGAAGGTACATTTTTTTGATTTCGCATCCAACTTGGTTCTATTTTCAGAATCTATATGTGCAAATGCTTCACAGCCGAAGGTTTTTAGAAAAGAATAACTCACCTTCTTGCCAGTCCATGCTTCCTCTAGAATACCACAGTCCAAAGGAACTGAAGGACCTCTATTAATTAAATATACAACAGTGTTGACAGCCTCTACCCACATGTTTAAAGGCAGTCCAGCATGCAATCTCATGGTCCTTGCACGCTCCATTATTGTCCTATTCATGCGTTTAGCCACTCCATTTTCCTGTGGAGTCCCTGGAACCATTTTCTACCTATGAATTCCATTAAAGGAACAATAATCTTCAAATTCTTTGCTGCAATACTCACCGCCATTATTAGATCTAAGATATTTTAATCTTTTACCTGTCTCATTTTCAACCAAGCTTCTCCATTTCTTAAATATTTCAAATACATCAGATTTCTGTCTAAGGAAATAAATCTAGACCTTCCTAATTGCATCATCTATGAATGTAACATAATACCGAGAGCCACTGAAAGAAGATACCTGAGCTGGTCCCCATACATTTGTATGCACAAGCTCCAACTTTCATTTTTCTTTTGCTTCCCATCCTTGAGAAAACTAATTCTCTTTTGTTTTCCATACACACAACTTTCACAGAAATCCATATTAATACATTTCAGACCTGGTAAAACTTTCTTAGAATGAAGTACCTTCATACCTTTTTCACTCATATGCCCAAGTCTGTTATGCCACAGTGTTGTCTCAGAACCTACAACAACTTTTCCAGTCTCTTCCTGCAAACCTGCAGCAACTGTTCCTGAACCTGTTTGTTTTTTCTCTGTAACAGCTAAAGTAGAAGGAACAGTATGACCTATACAAAGATATAAGGTGCCCACTTTCACACCTTTTGCTACTACTAAGGCACCTTTTGAAACCTTCCAATTTTTATCAGTAAATGTAATAGTGCAACCTTGTTCAGTTAGCTACCCTGCTGAAACTAAATTCCTACTGAGCCTTGGAATATGCCTTACCTCTTGTAGTAGCCAATGATTCCCATTCTGCAACTTAATCTTGATTCTTCCCTTTCCAACAATCTGACAGGGTTCGTTATCTCCCAAATAAACTAGCCCAAAATCCCCTTGGACATAATCAAGGAAATAACTTCTATGGGGCATAGCATGAAATGAGGCCCCTAAATCTAAAACCCATGAATCATCAACATTATCTAGGGAAAGAATCAAAGCATCATCTTCAGACTTATTGCTTACCACATTTGCTTCCTTATTGCCTTCTTGTTTGTCTCCTTCTTTGTTCTTCCGAGACCATCAATCTTTCTTCAGATGACCTAGTTTTCCACAGTACCAGCAATCCTTCTGTCCTCTAGTTTGGGATCTTTTGTCCTTTGATTTTCCTCGTGACTTCCCATGACCTCCAGAATCTTTTCCTCTCTCCTTTGATCTACCCCTACTTTCTGCATTCAAAACACTGCCTGATTTGGATCCACCTTAGCTTTTCTTACAAATTTCCTCACTCAGAATAACACCAACAACATCATCAAATTTTAGGGTATTTGAACCAGAAACAGAGTTACTAACTGCCATTACCAAACTATCCCATCTTTCAGGCAATGAACATAATATCAAGAGAGCTCTAACTTCTTCATCAAATTTTACATTTACAGAAGTCAATTGACTGACAATCCTATTAAATTCATTTAAATGACCTGTCACAGATCCACCTTCAACCATTTTCAAATTAAACAACTGCTTCATGAGAAATACCTTATTCGAGGCTGAGGGTTTTTCATACAATTTTGCCAAAGCTTTCATCAGACCATTTGTTGTCTTTGCTTCCATTATATTGAATGCCACTGACGGTGCCAGGCACAACTGAATGGTTCCCAGTGCCTTTCTATCAAGAAGATTCCAATCCTCATCAGACATTGTTGCCAGTTTCTTGGCTACTCCTTCCAATGGCCTCCATAAATCCTTTTGATAGAGGTAATCTTCCATCTGCATTTTCCATAACTGATAGTCCTACCCATTGAATTTATCAACCTTCATTTTACCCTTGTCTGCCATTGCTCCCACTCAACCATGAGACTTTCCTGTAGACGATAATCGAACACAACCCACTCTGATACCACTTGTTAGGGTTAGCTGGAAGAAGATATCAATTAAATGCAAATAAAGATTAAACAGAAAAATGGAAATACACAAAAATAATAACAGCAAGAGACAAGTTTTAACGTGGTTCACCCAAACTCAGGCTACATCCACCAAAACAGAGAGTCCAATATTATTATCCAGTAAATCAAACCGATTACAATCAGCAATCCCTACAATTCAATACCACTGCAAAATGCTACAATACAATATATCAAAACCCTAACCCTTAGCCACTTTTTATCAAGCTTTTTGTCAGTTACAAAAATAGGGTTTTCTTATGTCGGTCAATGAAAAACTAACTCCCGGTGCTTTATAAAATAATAAAAAACCGTGTGAGGTTTCGGGTGCATTACCCCCGAGCCCCCATGGGGGTGCTGCCCCCGAGCCCCCACGGGGGCGCTGCCCCCCGACTCTGCCCTATATCGTGACAGGGAACGCGCTAGGGGCGCTG
This sequence comes from Cunninghamia lanceolata, assembly GCA_027924645.1. Classification (NCBI taxonomy): domain Eukaryota; kingdom Viridiplantae; phylum Streptophyta; class Pinopsida; order Cupressales; family Cupressaceae; genus Cunninghamia; species Cunninghamia lanceolata. Next base: position 1,002,288 of record BSBN01001480.1, read on the forward strand.
CCCCTAGACCCCGCAAGGGGCACTGCCCCTTGACCCCATCTTTTGGGGTGCTGCCCCAAACCCCCACAAGGGGCACTACCCCTTGACCCCGTAGGAATTTGGGGGGAAACCGCGCTGATAAAAGTGGGGAAAATTTAACCTCCAAGTCTGATTAGGCTCCATATAACAACAACTGGCGGTGGGTACAGATCACTTTGCTTTATTCCTGTTTGCACTGGTTGGTGGCATAGTGATGCCAGCTAGGAGAGGCAGGGGATTTCTAGTTGGAGGCGGAGAGGTCATTGAGGGGATGGTCTGACATGAGACAGTGTATGCCTGGGGATCGGCGATGTTGGCACAGCTTTATCATGAGATGCATATAGTTGTTTATCATCATGATTCAGCTCTATCAGCTAGAGTTACTTTGCTTCATGTATGGATCTGGGAGCATTTTCTGATCACTCATCCGAGATGTGGGTACTATCGTCATCAGTTTGAGGCCTTTGTTTTCTTGTATCGAGATGCCAAGTATACATACATCGGGTAGGTTTGATATTGGAGACGGGTTTTGGATGATGTCATTCAGGTTACCTGGTGACCATACATTGGAGTGGAGCCCTAACTAGATGATGATGTTCATATGCCTTCCACATTCCAGCAGCACTACTTGATAGGTCGGGGTGACCATACTATCGATATGTATCTATCGTCATGAGTTATGCGACAGTTTGGGCTACGAGATGTTCAACAGCTAATGGTGATTTTTGTACAGACCTATCGAGATGACCATTATTGGCCTACAACCATACAACCCTGGGTTGCCTTAGAGGATTTTTGGCTTTGGAGTTGTTGATGTGGGATTGGTAGAGTAAGGTTAAAGATGCAGGTGCTACTCCTGCCTATGAGACATGGTGGCAGATGTGGTGGCCTACACGGTTCATAGACCCTATAGAGGAGGTAGTCCCCTCGGAGGAGGGGGTAGCATCAGGGGATGAGGAGTCAGAGGAGGATGGAGATGGGGATTCTGATGGAGATGATTTCTTAGAGGAGGGAGAGGAGATTATTATAGACTATCTTGTGGAGGTTGGAGGGGATGGGGAGGAGAGGGAGATTAGGGGAGATGGGGAGTTGATGGATGTGTTGGCAGCAGCAACAGTTGGACAGGTCAGGCTTAGGGGAGAGGGGTAGGCAAGTGGTAGCTCACAATTGCCCCAGTAGCAGATGTGATAGGGGGTACTTGTGCAGCAGGTGCCTGTTGAGTAGGTTCAGATCAAAGTGGTGCTGAGGCAGGGAGCACCTTGATAGCATGGGGGACAACCAAGGATACGTAGAGATGTTATGCCCCCACCACAGGTATTATAGTAGCAACAAGCTATTGCAACAGGACAATAGGCTTCTAGTCTAGAGGCAGACACTTCAGCAGTAGGTGGAGGTTCGGGGCCTTGAGGGTCTTCATCTCGCCGGCGGCCCCAGAGTGGAGAGGAGGAGATTGAGACCCTGCGGGGACAGGTTACCAGCCTACAGGAGGCCTTACAGAGTCGTGATGAAGAGTTAGTGTAGTTGCGAGGCACGATTGTACTATTAGATGGTACAGATGGACAGGTGGGTGTGCTGTAGGCACAGTTAACCTAGGCACAGGGTGAGATAGCCATTTTGACAAGAGAGTGGGATGCTGCACTTTTGAGAGCTCGACGGGTGGAGGATATGGTGGCTGGTTTACAGGCTTTGGGTGCCAGTATGGGCCCAATTTTGACACTAGTGTAGACACAGTTGTCTCAGATATAGGGACAACTGTTAGAGGCTAGAGGATGGGTAGACTATTATCAGGGTGCCTATCAGGCGGTAGTGCTTGCAGAGTAGTGTGTACCAAGCTACAGTTAGCTCAGTGGATCTAGGATGTCTAGGTCACACAGATCTAGATTAGTTCAGTCTGTTCAGTAGCTGATGGGTCCCCCATCACAGGTGCCCCAACAGGCTACACAGGTACATGCTCAGCCATAGCCGCAGCCACAGCCACAGGCAGGACCACAGTCACAGCCACAGCCACCACCATGACTAGGATCCCCTACTGAGTCAAAGAGAGGCTCCACTATTCAGGGTTGACAGTTGTATCATTTTGGCCCTTGGAGGCTTTGTATAATGATATATATTTGATGTATATACATGAGTGATGTACATTTTTGTGATGATGATATATGAGATGATGCTTTTTGATGGATTATATGTTTGTTGATGATGCTTTTATACAATTATGATGATGCTTATGTTGATGGATGCAGTATGCTTTATGGATTATACATATTATGATGATGTGATGATTTTATGAGATGCTATGGATGTGTTGTGTTTATGCTATGTATTATGTTGATGTTATGGATGTACCTATTGATGTAATATGATGGATGTAATGATGGTTTACTTATTTTGATATATGCATGTTTGTGATTTATGGACTATGATGTAGAATGTAAATAAATGTTCAGATTAATAAACATTTATTATGGATGTAAAATGTAATGCAATGGAAATATATGTTTATCTTAATAAACACATGTTATGTATGGAAATATGAATATGCAACTAGATGGTTATGAAATGCAACTAAATGATTATGATTAGCACACTAAATGATTATGAAATGTAACTAAATGATTATGCTATGTGACTAAATGATTATGAAATGTAAATTAAATGATTATGGAATGCAATGTAATGATTATGAAATGCAAATTAAATGATTAGACAATACACCTAAGTGATTATGAAATGCAAAGTAAATGATTATAATATGCAACTAAATGATTCTAAAATGCACCTAAGTGATTACGAAATGCAAAGTAAATGATTATAATATGCAACTAAATGATATATGGGATGATTAAGTCTTGATACACATGATGTTCTTTGTTTAACCCTAGGTGGTGGAGCTTAGTAGTAGGGGAATAGGTGGGGAAAGGATAAGGGTTTATGGACTGGGTATGGATAAGATTGGTTGTGGCTAGATTGGGGAGGGGGTGGGGTGGTGGATGAGGAAATTGTTAGGTCATAAGACACCACATCATTGAGGGGGGATTTACTTTGGCTTAGGATATGTTAGGTGAGAATAAGTTGGAGGAGTGGGATTAGTCAGAGGATTTGGGAGAGGGGGGTTAAGCTAGGAAATTATGAAAACTCAGCCTAGATAGTATAGTTGAATAAATGATTAGCAAGATGATTTGAGCTAGTAATAGTAGTTGTATAACATTAATTGAGAGCATTTCTTAGTTTATTATAGCAATGTAGGATACCTTCCATAAAGGTATGAGATGACCTAAGTGTTGATGTGTATATCCCACAATTGCATGGACTAGACCCACAAACAATAGGTTGATGCCATGGATTTCCAAGGGAGTATAACCTTGCGTAGCCAAGGAAGGGGACTCATAGCTGTTGATACTCATAGTACATATAAGTATTGCTTCTTGTATATGTAAATGAGGCACAACATGCTAGAATTGACCCCGGCTTCAAGAATACTATCCCTGAAGTCAATGAAAGAAACCCACAAGCATAGCATACAAAAGCACTAACCATGTCCACTCTAGGTGCCATCCTCTACTAACCATGATATGATGAGATCAAGGTAGCTTTGGAATTGACCTAGAGTGAGACAAGGAGATAAAAATCAATCATCAAAAAAGACCAACAAAAAGATACAAATAGCCATTGTGTGCTCTTGCCAAGATTAGTGTTGATAGGATGATAGATTCTTGTCCATTGTAGGAATGATATATCCTAGGACACGAATCAGTTGGATGTTGTTGAATATTTTTTGGAAGATGGGCAAAAATATAGTCAGGCCATGTGTTGACTTATAGTTGGTATGTTAATGAATTATTTTTGTGTTAGAGACCATGTTTCAAGCGTATACCTAGCATGTGTATCATTTATTGGGTCTAGCAAGCTTAGTGAATGGGGACCATCCAAATGAGTTGGATGGGTGCACTTATGTACCTGAGTACTAGATACTTCCTTCATATTCCAGACTGCCTACATACCCTGTGTCCACGAGATCAAGGTACCTTCAAGATGCGGGCAAGATGAATATGTAGTTCTAGCAAGACTTGATGATGTGGGAATGGTTTAGGATGGGTGTGATGCTGAGGGTTGATGGATTTTGATGGTTGCGAGTTGCAAAGAGTATTGTTATGGATCGATGCATGGGGGTGATTTGCAGCGAATCGTTAGAAAGGATCTTTGGATTTTGGTGATTTTTCTATTGTTTTTTGGATTTTTTTAATTTTTAACTATACAAAAGGAAGTTTACAAGGATCTTTATACTACGATAATAGCCTTGGGTGGGGAGGTGTAGGGTGGGTAACTGATGTTTCTAGATTGCAAGCCATGGAAGGTGATTTTGGTGTGGAGTGTTTGCGATGGAGAAAGGACTTATGAAATGGTGGAACCGGCCACTACACATGGCACCTAAGACAAGTTTTCACCACAGTACCAATCCAAGGCGTTACCAAAGTGATTTTCACCATTGGAAGTCTTTATTGCACTCAAATTTTTCTTGATTTTTTTGATTTTTTGATTTTTTTTCTTGGGGTACTCGATGGGTTATGCGTAGAATTTCTTTAGGTGTAGAATGTTCATAATCTCATCAAGAGGCTGCCCCTTAGGTGTTGCAAGTTGGTATGCTCCTGATCCATAGTTGGCTATGATGACATAAGGCCCTAGCCAATTGGGCTCAAATTTTCCTTTCTTAGGATACTCCTACAAGTTTTTCTAGTTTTCCATAAGGACAAGGTCTCCTACTTCAAATTTTCAGTTCTTGATTTTCTTGTGATAGCTTCTTCTGAGGCAATTTTGATAGGCTTGTAGGTGGTTCAATGCATCCAGACATTTCTCATCTAGTAATTCTAGCTCATGCAACCTTGCGACTTGGTATTCCTCATCATTGATTATATTTTGCAAAGATACTCTTAGGGATGGGAGCTCAACCTCAATAGGTAAAATGGCTTCAGATCTGAATACAAGGGAATATGGAGTGGCTCCTGTGGGGGTATGGATGCTTGTATGATAGGCCCATAGGGTGGGATTGAGCTGGAAGTGCCAGTCATGGCCAGCTTCATTAACCTCCTTCTTTAGAATGTAGAGGATGGTTTTATTTGAAGTTTATGCTTGACCATTTCCTTGAGGGTAATATAGAGTAGAGAAGTGGTGTTGGATTTGGAATTTTTCACACAAAGTGTGGACTTCCTGGTTCTTGAATGGTTTTCCATTGTCGGTGATGATGGAATGAGGGATACCATAATGACATATGATATAATGGAGGATGAACTTGGATATCTATGTTCCAGTGGTGAAGGTGAGTGGTATTGCTTCCACCCACTTAGTGAAGTATTTCATAGCTGCGATGATGAATTTATGGCCATTAGATGATGGATGGATTTTTCCTATGAGGTCAAGCCCCCACTATGAGAAAGGCCATGGCATCATGATTGGTTGCAATTTTTGTGCTGGTACGTGAATGAGATCTCCATGTTATTGACATGGCAGGCATTTTTTTACAAATCGGTAGGCGTCTCATTCCATGGTTGGCCAATAGTATCTGGTCCTCAAGATCTTTTTAGCGAGAGTAGGTCAACTTGAATGTGCCCCATAGATGCCTTCATGTACCTTTTGCAAGGCCACTTCAGCTTCCCTAGAGTCTAAACATCGTAAAAGTGTGCCATCAAGACTCCTTTTGTATAGGGTATCTCCTACAATGGTGAAGAGGGAGGCTCGACGGATGAATTTTTTTCATTGTGAGGCGGATAGGTTAGGAGGGATGATATTATCATGGAGATATAGATAAGTTTCTTGATACCATGGGGATAAGGGACCAATGACTTCGCACACTAGCTCTGATTGGGGAACATCATATGTTGGAATAGGGAGCTCTTCTATTAGGAATTCACACTTCTTGCTATCTTTCTTCATGTCAACCAGGGATCTGATGGTGGCCATGGCATCTGCATCTTTGTTGTTTAGCCTTGGGATTTGTTCAAAGTGGATGTCATCAAAATAGTCTTTAAAATCATCAACCATCTTTTTATAAGGTAGGAGTTTATCATCCTTAGTCTTGTACTCATTGTTTACTTGCTAGATGACCAGTTGGGAGTCTCCATACACTATCAATTTCTCAATTCTCCATTTGATTGCCATTCAGAGACCTGTGATAAGGGCCTCATACTCTGCCATGTTGTTGGTACATGGAAATGTAATTTTGAATGACTTAGGGATGGTGTCACCTTGAGGGGTAACAAACAAGATGCCTGCCCCAGAGCCTCTATGTGTATATGACCCATCGAAGTACATTTTCCATGTTTTTGTTGCTGGTGCTATTGTCAAGATGGTTTCATCAAGGAACTCTACCAGTGTAGGATATTCTACAGGAATGGGTGCTTCAGCCAGCTGATCAGCGATAACTTGTCCTTTGATAGCCTTTCTCTCGGTATATTCAATGTCAAATTCACTGAGGATCATGACCCATTTCACCATTCTCTTAGTAAGAGTAGCTTTGTTTAGCAGATATTTTAGTGGATCGATCTTAGCAATGAGCTTAGTTTTGTGATTGAGCATGTAGTGTCTTAATTTTTAGGGAGTAAAGACCAGGGCTAGACATGCTCGTTCAATTGGTGTATAGTTTAGCTTGTAGGATATCAAGGTGTAGCTAATGTAATATATGGCTCTTTCCTTCCCTTGCTCATCCTATTGTACTAATAAGGCTCCAATAGTTGTTTCTGTTGCTGAGATGTATCATAGAAGGGGTTCTCCTTGCCTTGGTGGAGTCAGAATAAGGGGATTAGCTAGGTATTCTTTTACCTAGTTGAAGGCAGCCTGACACTGATTGTCCCAGACAAAAGCTGTATTCTTTCTAAGTAGATGTTGGAAAGGTTGACATTTATTGGCAAGTTGAGCAATAAACTGACAAATGGACTAGATTTTTCCTTGTAGACTTCGTAGCTATTTTAGTGCTTTTAGAGGAGGCATTACAGTGATGGCTTTGACTTTTACGGGGTCTACCTCAATTCCCCTTCTGGAGACTATGTATCCCAAAAGTTTTCCAAAGGTGACCCCAAAGACACATTTCTTTCAATTCAAGCAAACATTGTATTGCTCTAGTCGGTCGAAGATCTTTGCTAATACATCTAGGTGTTCCTCCCTTGTCTTTGATTTTCCTAGAAAGTCATCCACATAGTCTTCCATGATGTAGTGGAAAAGATCATGGAAGATGACAGTCATGGCTCATTGATATGTGGCTCCAACATTCTTTAGGCCAAAAGGCATTACCACCCAATAGTATGTCCCCCATGGACATATAAATGTTGTCTTATGTTAGTCCTCTTCTATGATCCTGATTTGATTGTACCCTGAAAAACCATCCATTAGGGATAAGATCTTGTGTCATGCCATAAGATCCACTATCATGTCAATGCTTGGTAAAGGGAAGTCATCCTTTGGGCAAGCTTTGTTAAGGTCTTAGAAGTCTGTGCAGCAACAGATTCAACCATTAGGTTTGGCTAATGGTACTAGGTTGGAAACCCACTCAGGATAATCAATTGGTTAGATGAACCTGACATCCAATAGTTTCTTCAATTCTACTTTGACTAGGAGGGCCACCTAAGGGTTCATTTTTCTTAGCTTCTGTTTCACTAGTTTTGCATCAGGACGTACTGCAAGGTGATGGACAACCAAAGTAGGATCGATTCCTGGCATGTCTGCATAAGTCCATGCAAAATTATAATTTCTATGTTTGAAGAAGGCTAAGAAGTTTTCTTACTCTATTGCATCGAGAGATTCTGCCCTAAAGGTGATTTTTGGATCCGTCCCAAGATTCATCTCTTGAGTTGGCTCCACCAGGATGGGTGATCTGTTAGGATATACCTTCTCTATCTCAGGAAGGCCCATGCTTCCATCTCCTAGTGCCTCATGGAGGTTTTCACTAGGAGATACGTCCTTTATTTTTACTTTTCTGGGATCTGACACTACCATGGAGTGGTTTTAACCATTAGATCCATGTTTGATTTTTATATTTTTGCAACTAGAAGTAGGGGTTGTCTCCTAAAATAGGAAGCCATATCAAGTTCCATAATGTATCTAACTTTTTGATCTCCCAGGGGGAAGTGATCTCTAACCCCCATCATTTCAGCGATTGCTTCATCATTTTGTGCTACGTCGAAGACGGGAGGTCCTTGTTGGTCCTAGCCTATGAGGTCCGGGTATACAAGGGGTAAGTCATTGGATGAAGAGGTTAGGGTGGTGACTATGTATATGGTACATATGGATGATTTGAAGAATTTAGCAAAGTCACTAAAGGAGTCTTGATGGCCCATTTCATTGATATTATCGACTTCAAGGGAGACCGTAGTGACCTCGGCTAGGATACATTCGCCAGTAGTGAGGATACATTGTCATTGACCATATCCTAACCCTTGAGTATAAGGATTTCTTGTCGCTTGGACTGGTTCTATGATCCCTTATTCATGAAGGCCAATACCACCTTGTCCTTTATAGCCCATGTTTTTGATAATCTCTGACCCTTTGCCATAGATTTTTGTTGGTATTGTGGGAGATTCTTACTTCATTTCTTCATCTTTATATAGCCATGATGATATGTCTTCAAGCACATCTTGATCAAGGAGATGTTTCTTCTCAAAGGTAGGTGATGGTTTGCATTTGATGACAACTGTATTAGCTTCTTCTTTCTTTGGGACCCCAAACATTTTAGTGTTGGGTAATGTGCCTACACAAAAGGTACTGTGTAGGTCATATTCCCCACATCCCATGTCACTAAGCTTGATCTTGACCTTGGGTGGTGGAGGTGTTTGGGATGAAGTGGTGGCAATGTTGGCAGGGTCGATGTATGAAGTGGATGTTTTGGGGTTGGCTTTTGTGATAGCTTTGTTATACAGACATAAGGTGTGGTCATGGCCTTCCAAGAAACTATAGTGTTGGAAGGGGCAGGGGTCGGCATAGATAGTTACTTCATTGCCATTGTGAGGGAACTTTAGACATTGATGGAATTCAGAGGGGACTGCTTGCATGGCATGGATCCATGGTTGGCCAAGAAAAATGTTGTAAGGAAGATCAAGATCAAGGACCTGACATTTTGTTTCCATTATCTTTTGTCCCACTTGAATAGGGAGCTTGATAGTACCTTAGATAGTCATTTAGTGTCATCATACCCTTTCATTATTATGCATTTGTTGGTGTCTACAACCACATCTGAGCGAAAGGAAGCTAGGTGTGCGGAAATCACTTCCTACACTAATCTAATGAGGAGAGGGCTATGCAAATTCAACTTTATCCTAACTATTACAGCAATATTAAACCATTAACATGAGATATTGCAGAAAAACACAAGAACCAGAATGTAGACAGAAGAAGAGAGACAATGATTTACGGTGGGGAAAACCCTTATTGGGTGAAAAACCCCACACTCAGAAACCTGCATAATGTATTAACAAATATGAAAGAATGTTTACAATACACTTGCAATGCAAGCTTCAATGGTCTTCGACACTCGTCTAGAGTTAATCCGGCAGCATAACAATACCTATGAACCTGTGATACAAACTCCATCTCCAAGCACTTGTATATAAAGAGAAGTAGTATGAATGGAGGTAGCTTCTAGAGCAAGTCACACAAGGAACTCGTCCAAATCCATGTGGCCCAATTTCCAAGGCCATAAAACATGTGTATGACACATGTAAGTGATTCTCTTTCATCCCTTACAACCCCCCAACTTGGGCACCCCAAATTTACCCAATTAAGGTATGACAGACACTCTTACAGTGTCATAAAATCTGTCATATATGACAACTCTTACAGTTGTAAGAGAATATGTCCTAACTGTCTATTAATAGCAAATTCTCTTACAACCTTGTCATAGTCAAACTTGGGTGCCTACTTCCCCATGCAAGATTCTTTCAAACACTTGTCTTCACCTATCATATAACCTTCCATTTCTGGCCCTTACATGTCATAGATTCTGTCATAGGAATCTGTCATAACTCTTACGCATCATAAACCTCTTACAACACCCGAAAGATGCCGACACATGGAAAAACTCTTCTACCACAAGGTGGAACGCCTATCTCCTCATATGAGGACAAAAATACATGTGGTCACCTTACATGTAGGATGACACATCACCGTGCCAACTCCCACAAAGTGACGAAATAGGATTTGCATCCAAATTAAAATAATAGGCAAAATAATAAATACAATTAAATAATAAATGCTAGAAACTTGCAAAGGTTGAGACACCTTAATTCCTAACATTCTCCCACTTGTCAAACACCTTGTAAGAGCCAATAGAAAAATAGGATTTAACTTCTATAGGCTGAGAGGCCCATAGACTCTGAACACCATCTGAACTTCTTTGTGCTCACTGGTTTCATCAATGCATCCGCAACATTCTTCAAAGTATCTACCTTCTCCAAATTTACCTTTCCATCCTCAACCATGTCCATCACGAAGTGAAACTAAACATCAATGTGCTTGGTTCTAGCAAGGAAAGTTGGATTCTTTGAAAGGCAAATTGCACTTTGACTGTCACAACTAATCGTGATCTGACTTGCATCAACACCAATATCAAAACACAATCTCTTAAGCGAAATGGCTTCCTTACAAGCATGAGTTGCTGCCATATACTTAGCTTCTATCATGGACAAAGCAACAATAGGTTGTCACTTACTCATCCAACTAATAGCACTACCAAACAGTGTAAACACATAAGCACTGGTGGATCTCCTGCTGTCAATGTCACCTGCCCAATCTGAATCCACAAATCCATGAATATCAACAGAATGCAGAGGTCCTGAAACATTGCCATGATAGCAAATGGAATACTCAAAAGTACCCCTCAAATATCTGAACACTCGCTTAACTGTATCCCAATGAACTCGTCCAGGATTAGCCATAAATCAACTAAGGTATCCCACTACTTGGGCAATGTCTGGTCTTGTGTAGACCATAGCATACATCAAACTGCCAACAACACTAGCATAAGGTACTCTACTCATGTCCTCCACCTCACTAGGAGATTTTTTACAATCCTCAATAGACAACTTTGTCCCCAAAGAAATGGGAACACACAACGGTCTACAATCTGCCATGCTGAATTTGTCCAACACGGTCTTCACATACTTACTCTGGCTTAACCAAAGTTTTATTTTGGTTCTGACTCTTCTAATTTCCATTCCTAGAATGTACCTGGCTGCCCCTAAATCTTTCATTTCAAACTGTGCTGACAACTGAGATTTAAAATTAGAAATCATATTCTTACCCTTCCTAGAGCAACATATCATCAACATATAGTACAACAATGAGAATATGATCACCATCAAATTTAAAGTACACACAGTGATTAGATTTCGATCTCACAAATCCAATTGACAACACAAAGGCATCAAACTTCAAGTACCATCTCCTAGGGGATTGCTTCAAACCATACAAAGACTTTTTAAGTTTGCAAACCAAATTTTCTTTACCTTTCACCATGTAATGCTCTGGCTGTGACATGTAGATTTCTTCCTCCAAGTCACCATGAAGGAAAGTTGTTTTCACATCCATCTATTCTACCTCCAAGTCATGACCTGTTGTGAGTGACAACAAGAATCAAATGGATGTCAGCTTTGCAATGGGAGAGAAGATCTCACCATAATCTATACCCTCCACCTGTGAATACCCCTTCGTAAACAATTTGGCCTTATACTTCTCAACACTGCCATCTACACCAATTTTCTTCTTGAACACCCATTTGCATCCAACGGGTATCCATCCATGAAGCAAAGACACCAAGTCCCAAGTTTGATTCTTTTCCAAAGAAGCCATTTCTTCCTCCATGGCCTCCTTCTAGGAAACTGCATCCTTCATATCCAAAGCCTCTGATACAGTTCTAGGTTCATCACTGTTAGTAATCAAAGCATAAGCACAACTAGAATCAAGCAATGTAAAACCAAACCTTTTTGGTTGCTTTCTTATCCATGTAGACCTCCTCAAGAGCTGAGGTTGAGGTTCAACTTCTTCTTCTAAGCTTTCATAGCTACTAGAGCTCTCCTCATCATCAGGTCCAACATTGTCTTTCAGTTCAGTCTTCTCAGGGGTGAGAGGAAACTGAACAACATCATCTTTCTTTTCTTTTTCTTCTAGCTACAAAACAGTGGAAGAAGGTGTAAGCTCTCTAAAGATGACACTTTTGCTATACAACACTTTTTCAGCCATGGGGTCGCAAAGCTTGTATCCGTTCACACCAACACCATAGTCAATGAAGATACACTTAATAGCTTTGTTCTCCAACTTTGACCACTTCTCCCTAGGCACATGTGCATATGCCTCACAACCAAAAACATGAAGATGCCTTACTAAAGGCTTTCTACCAAACCACACCTCCATGGGTGTCTTTCCAACAAGAGCTGATGTAGGAGATCTGTTTACCAAATAGCAAGTAGTGTCAACAGCTTCAGCCCAAACTTTTGTTCTAGACCAGCTCCACTAAGCATACTCTTAGCCTTCTCCATTAGTGTCATGTTCATCCTCTCTGCAACTCCATTTTGTTGTGGGGTGTATGGAGTTGTCTTGTGCCTTTCAATCCCAAGTTCCTTGCAATACTTATCGAATTCTATAGAACAGAACTCACCACCATTGTCAGTTCTCAAACATTTAATCTTTTTACTAGTCTGATTTTCAGCAAAGGCTATAAACTCATTAAACTTGCTATAGACTTCAAATTTTCTTCTGAGAAAATAAATCCATGTCCTTCTACTATAATCATCTATAAAAGATACAAAGTATACAAATTTTGATAATGAAGGAACATTAACAAGACCAAACACATTAGAATGAATAAGGTCTAACACACCAGAAGACTTATGAGAACTTGAGTAAAACTGAACACGGTTTTGTTTTCCATAAATGCAATGTTCGCAAAAGTCAAACTCAAGATTACAATCATCTAACCCCTCAATGAAGTTCTTATTTTTTAGGGTACGTAGACCCTTCTCACCAATGTGGCCAAATCTCTTATGCCATAACATTGTCTTTTCTACAGGAAGTTCAACTTACAATGCACGATTACAACCATCAAGACTAGAAACAACAGATTTCTTCACTACTCATTCAGATGGTGGGGATGAAGTGACTGCTACCCTCTTCCTTGAGTTAGAAGAACTATTGCATTGTGCAATGCATGCTTCCAGCTGAAACAGAGTACCTCTCTGAGTACCCTTAGCAAGCATCATAGATCCTCTAGTCATCTTGCATCCTTCTTTTGAAAAGACAACTTGCACGCCTGCATCATTCAAACTACTTATAGAAAGTAGGTTCCATGCTAAGCCTGGGATGTACATAACCCTAGAGATCCACTTCACTTGACCATCAGGGAATCGGATAGAGACTCTTCCATGACTAATGATCTTCAGATGAGAGTTGTCACCCAGATACACCTTTCCACCATCGAACTCCTCATACTTACTGAACTAGTCTCGATGCGAGGTCATGTGGAATGATGCACCGGAGTCGATTAGCCACACATCATCAGATGCATGGGTTTCCAGGGCTACGATGAAGGCATCACCATCATCTTGAGACTTGTCAGAATTTAAATCAAGAGCTTTCTTCTTTTTCTTCTTCTCCTCTTTGCATTCCTTTCAGAAATGCTCGTTCTTGCCACAGTTCCAACAAAGAGCCTTGGACTTTCTAGGAGATTTAGATCTCCAACGGGATTTGGATCTACCCTTCTCAGCTTTCTTGTCCTTCTTCTTCCCTTTCTCCTTGGGTCTTCCATGAACTGTAAGGGCCTCTTTGGCTACCTCAGAAGACTTTCTTTGCATCTCTTCAGACAACAGTGAAGAAACCACTTCTTCCATTTTGAATGTGGATGTGGTGCTTTCAATTGCCATGACAAGATGATCCCATGAGTCCGGTAGAGAACAAAGCTGGGTCATACACTGATTCTCCTCCTCCATCTTTACACCAATAGATGTCAATTATGCAACCAACATGTTGGAAGCATTCATATGTTCAGCAACGGATCCTCCATCCTCCATTCGAAGAGAATACAACTTCTTTCTCAGAAAAAGTTTATTAACAAGGGATTTGGCTTGATATACATCCCCCAACTTCTTCCAAAGGAGTTTTGCAGTAGTCTCCTCATGGACATTTAACAACACAAAATCAGCAAGACTAAGTCTTATGGGACGCTTAGCCTTCCAATCCTTTAGATCCCAGTCATCTTGTGACATTGCAGCTAGTTTATTTCCATTCACACTATCCCAAAGGTCTTGGTCAACTAACATGTCTTCCATCTTGAGCTTCCACAGCTCAAAATTACTGCCATTGAACTTCTCTACTTCAAACCTTCCTGATGTGCCTTCCATCTCCTTGCTGCAATAAGATCCAGAATGCTCTGCACAGACTCCCACTCAGCCTAAGATTAGCTCAAAAACCCCTACCCAACAACTAGGACCAAAGGTGATCAAGCTCTGACACCAACTAAAAGGAAGCTAGGTGTGCGGAAATCACTTCCTACACTAATCTAATGAGGAGAGGGCTATGCAAATTCAACTTTATCCTAACTATTACAGCAATATTAAACCATTAACATGAGATATTGCAGCAAAACACAAGAACCAGAATGTAGATAGAAGAAGAGAGACAAAGATTTACGGTGGGGAAAACCCTTATCGGGTGAAAAACCCCACACTCAGAAACCTGCATAATGTATTAACAAATATGAAAGAATGTTTACAATACACTTGCAATGCAAGCTTCAATTATCTTCGACACTCATGTCTAGAGTCAATCCAGTAGCATAATAGTACCTCTGAACCTGTGATACAAACTCCATCTCCAAGCAACTGTATATAAAGAGAAGTAGTATGAATGGAGGTAGCTTCTAGAGCAAGTCACACAAGGAACTCATCCAAATCCACGTGGCCCAATTTCCAAGGCCATAAAACATGTGTATGACACATGTAAGTGATTCTCCTTCATCCCTTACAATCCCCCAACTTGGGCACCCCAAATTTACCCAATTAAGGTATGACAGATGCTCTTACAATGTCATAAAATTTGTCATATATGACAACTCTTACAGTTGTAAGAGAATCTGTCCTAACTATCTATTAATAGCAAATTCTCTTACAACCTTGTCATAGTCAAACTTGGGTGCCTACTTCCCCATGCAAGATGCTTTCAAACACTTGTCTTCACCTGTCATATAATCTTCCATTTCTGGCCCTTACATGTCATAGATTCTATCATAGGAATCTGTCATAACTCTTATGCATCATAAACCTCTTACAACACTCGAAAGATGCCAACACATGGAAAAACTCTTCTACCACAAGGTGGAATGCCTATCTCCTCATATGATGACAAAAATAAATGTGGTCACCTTCCATGTAGGATGACACATCATCATGCCAACTCCCACAAAGTGATGAAATAGGATTTGCATCCAAATTACAATATTAGGCAGAATAATAAATATAATTAAATAATAAATGCTAGAAACTTGCAAAGGTTGAGACACCTTAATTCCTAACACCAAGTATCCCAACTATTTTAGTAATTTAAGAGTGTACAGGTTTAGGCTGGAGCCACCATCTATTAAGACTCTCTTGATGGTGTGCTTGTGGATGTGGACTTTGATGTGCAAGGCATCATTATGTAAGTTCTCGAAAGTGGGAAGATCCTTTTCTAAGAAGGTGATATGATGAGGTGAGGGGATATGGCTCACCATGGCTTGGAATTGATTCACATTCAGGATGGTAGGAACTTGGGTTTCCAAGAGTGCTTTATCAAGGACTTCTTTATGGAGAGGTGACGTGCGAAGTAGCTCAAGCATGGAGATTTACGTAGGGTTCTTTCCTAGATGTTCTAGGAGGTTGTATTTATTGGTAGGTGATGTGTGTGCAACTGGTCGATTAGGTAGGGAGTCTAATGTGGATGAGGGTGTTTGATCAGTGGTAAGGGTTGTGCAGATGGATATGCAGCCACGATAGGTTGTGACGGCACAATCGGGTGCTTGATCCCGAATGGTGATTATGTTGACATGGTTAGACAATGGTTCTATCTGCCCTACAATAGAGTTATAAGATGCAGGAGGTGGGGTGATGTTGTAGGCTTGATTAGATGATGGGGCCTTGTTATGATTGGCAGTGGATCCTTGTAAGCTCCTAGATTAGCATTGGGTGATGGTTGGGTGCTTTTCTCAAGATTGACTTTATTCTGATCTATGAGGTCTTGCACACAATGCTTTAATTTCATGCAATCAATAATCTTATGGCCCACAATGTGATGGTAGTCACAATAATCATTTTCATTGTTGTACCATGTAGCTTTGAGCTCACTCTCTTGGTGGGGCTTAACAAGTGGGAGAGTTATCAAATCTTTTTTTAGACATCTATCGAGGATATCTTCGATTGGTTCCCCTAGAGGTGTGAATTATCTTCGAGGTTTGTTTTGTTTAGATTGCCCCTTTGGGATATTTACATTGGTAGCATATGTACTTGAAGGTGTTTGATTTTGTACATGTTTGATGGCCTTTACATCAATGATGCCATTGTTCAGGGCGTTTTTGTTCTTTCCCCAAAAGCGTCATTTTTCGTTTGATTGTGTGTTGTTGTTGTTTATATTGGGGACGTTGATATTGATATTGTTGTTGTTGTTGTAGGGCTTGTTGTCATATAATTTGATCAATCCCTTGGAAATAAGGGCCCTTTCTATGGTAGTAGCTTTTTCAATGAATGCTTCGAAGGTAGACGCACAAAGGATTTTTAGATGGAACCCTATTTCTTGATTTTGGTTAGTCATAAACATGGTGACTAATTGCTTCTCTAGAATTGGCCAAGGGAGTTTTCTTGCTAAGCCTCTCCACCTCTGCAAGAAGGAAGTGAAGGATTCTCCACTCTTTTATTTTGTATTGCAAAGGTCTGTCATAGATATTTCATGTTTGAAATTTAGGAGAAATGATTGACAAATTTTTCCGCGAGCTCAGGGAAAGACCTAATGCCTGAGGGAAGATGTGCGAACCATTTATCGGCTTGACCACTGAGGCTTTTTGGAAATAGTCTCATTAAATATATATCATTGTTTGAGACTTCTAAGAAAGAAAGGTCGAACTCCCTAAGATGATCCCTGGGGTCTCCCTTTCCCTTGTACTTGTCAAATTTGGGCATTTCAAAATTTTTGGGGAAAGGGGGCATGTACAGTGCTCGATCAAACAGATAGGGACAAATATCCTCAAAAGAATAATGTTTGTGCTTGCCCCCAGTTTGTATATCGTCTACCTTTTGAATCAAGGCTTGTTAGATCTAGGGTTGGTGGTGGTTGTGGTGTGTAGGTTTGCTGATTGATGAGATGTTGGAGATTTTGGGGGATCATGTTTTGGCACTGTGGGGTGGTGTTTTGGTTGAGTTGTGCGAGATATTGTTGGTAAGCATGGATTTGTTGGAGAATATGAGGAGGTATTTGAGGATTGGGATTATGTTGTGTTGATGACACTATGGGATTTTGTAGATATGTGAGATTAGACAGGTTGACATTGGATGGGTTGATTTTGGATAGATTGGCATGAGATGCATTGACGCTGGATGGGTTGGTCATATTGTAAGGTGGTTGTGAAAAGAATTATCTCATGTAGGCTATGGTTTAAGGGTTGAGTGGAGGTACACTTGTGGAAACACTTGCATGCGTGGGGTTCCCTTGGATGCACAAGGTGATTTGTGGAACGGAAGAGTTTACATTATTATGGTAGTGGATGTGATGACGGGTTGGGAGGTGGTAGTATTGGAGACATTTGTGGAAATCGTAGATGTGGTAACATTAGAGTTTGTGGGGGGGATAGATACGATGGGAGTTGAGGTTTGAGATGGTAGGTTGGGTGTTTGATGTAGATGGTTGAGAGTTAGAGGTGGATGGTTGGGATGATGTCATGTTGTGGGGTGGTTGGGCACCAATTTTGAGGAGATAGTCAAGATATCTATTTGGATCCGACCTTAGGACTTTGTCAAACATGTCCATGTTGTCAGGATCTTGTGTAAAGTTCAAGATATCTTGATCAACTTGGCTAATGGTGGTGATGTTTTGGATGGGTGGTTGTTGCGGTTGTGGTTGCAAGAAATGGAAGGAATTTTCATTGGCATTATATGTCAGGATTTGAAGGACCGAAGGTAGGTTGTATGTTTGGTCAATTGGTAGGTTGTTGTCATTGGTGTTAGGCATCCCTATGCCCATATGTTGTCCCAAGTTTGCCATTTCTTGATGCTTCTTGTGTTGTGATCTAGTTATGGGCATGCAAGTGTATGGATTTGATTTTGAGGTGGATGGTGGATGGAGACCTTAGAGAATTTGGATTGATTTGTTGGACCCAAAGAGGATATGGTGATGGAATGAAGTAAAGGAAAAGATGAAAGGGTGATTGTAGTGTGATAAAGGATAGATTTTCACTTCTAAGAGATGAGTCTTCACAAAAGTGTCAATCTAAGGATCATAAGAGTGGATGATATTATTTTTTACAAAAATTTGGACCAAAATGATAGATGATAGATGGAGTTTTCTTGAGGATGATTTGACAGAAGGGATTTTGATGTTGATTTGGAGGGTGAAACTTTTAGATGTGTGAGGGTAAAATGTGGATTAATCAATAACAATAATAAACCCAAACATCAACAGAATATGAAGGAGAAAAGAAGATTTAAATAACAAATAAATGATACTTACAACCTTTTACCTTTCGTCTTCCATTGTTCACCTTTTCTGTCTTGATCTTGATGGAGATGAATATGGCCCTCAGGGAGATTGCTTCCTTGCTTCGAAGTCCTCAAGATGACAAGATGAAGTTGGCTATGATACTTTGTCTGATTGAAGATGAGCTTCAACACACTATGGATGGATGATAAGTGATATGGAGATGGGGGTGCCAAAGGCATGCTAGTGTTTCTGCAACATAAGTTTACTCAAACGATGGATATGAAATGAAGAAGAAGAGGGTTGCATTTATAGAAATGTGTGAGAGAAGATCAACGGTTGAGAAGAAGTAAGAAGATCAAAGGTTGAGAATGGTTGAGAAATGTGCGCGAATGGAAAGAGGACAAGTGTCCAAGCTCCATCCTGTAACAAGGGAGTTAACTGAATTGATTGAATAGTTAACAAAATAAACCAATAAGTTAAGTGAATTGATTGGGGAGTGGACTGAATTGATTGATCAGTGAACTCGAATGATTAATTAGTTAACAGATTTGATTGATGAGTTAACTAATTTTGATTGGAGGAAAAATAGGACATGTGGGTGAGGAAATATTAGCTATTTAAATATTTAAAATATTTAATTACATGTGCAACATGGTGAGGTGGAAAGGTGAGGTGGATTGATGAGGTGGATTTATGAAATTAGGACTTAGGATAGAGGAATTTAGGATTAATTAAATAATGTAGGATTATTTAATTTATGTGAGACATTAGAAGAATTTAGGGAATTTAATTAAATAAATTGATTTTATTTAATTATGGGATAATGAACCAATCAAATAAACTTAGAATATTTATTTAATTGCTAGAAGAAATAAGAATTAAGATAAATATTAAAATATTTACTTAATTTGACATGAGCCAATTTTAGGTGTATACATTTTGCCCCTCTTTGAAGCAATGTGTTTTATCACGTTTGAAAGAAAAAGATTGTTTGACAATGATACATGCCCCGATTTGCCCTTGGTAAAAGTTTGACAATAGGATGCCCCCTAGGGAGATTGGACGAGAAGAAGACAGAAGGCATGAGGTGGACAATCTCATGAAGAAGAAGGTAAAAAGTGGGTTAGGATGGAGAAAAATAGGCCACGGTTCGGAGGAATAGATATGGGAAGTAGCCATAGTTGTCATGCAGTCAGATATGGGTCACTTGCTATAAATAAGAGCTAGGTCCACAAGTCCTATTCATTTGTACACTTGTCCATAGTTGATTGGTCTTCTTGAGAGCTTAGGAGAGCATGGCAGCCAGAGAGATGGATATTTCACGTGAGGAGCACCAGTTTGAGCAGATCTGATGGTTTGATCAGCCAGCGGAGGCAGGACCCCCGGTATGGAGTTCTTCAAAACTTGCTAAAAGTCATTTATTAGGCTCATTAATGGCTAGGGAAAATAACTAGAACAGATGTGCCAAACTAGCTTTCAGCGCATATGACCCCTGAAACAGTGCACTTGTTGCTATGTGGTGCATGTGCTCAAACTATCGGTACATATGATAGTTTGGCACATCTATGCTTGGAATTGGTGCATTTGCTGGGGAACGGTGCATGTGACATAAGAAGCAGCGCATGTGCTAGCACAGTGCATACATGTCAAAGGGCGGTGCATTCATGGTGAAGCAGCGCATGTGATATGGATTGGCACATTTGCCACTTGGATCGGCACATTTGCACTAGGAAAAAAAATTAATTGACTTAACAAAATTAACCCAATTGGCATCTTGATTGATGCGTTAATTGATAAGCGATCTCTGAGATTGTCGAAAATCTAGTCAAGAGATGATATGTTATTTTGAATAATTTGATATGTTAAGTCATTGATAGGATAGTTTGATTTCTTTGAGTAGGCTTGCTTGGATATGGATTTCATTGATGTTATATGTTGCTTGGTTGTAGGAGGATATTCGTGATGTCCTTATGTCATGAGAGCAGTTCCTACTGCCATTACTACAGCGATACATGTTGACTGAGATAGATCATGAGGCACTAGGTGCTATGGGTTTGCACTATATTTGCTTTATGCTTGAGGTTCGCGCAAATCAAGTGATGTTGACTGTAGCAGTGGAGCAATTCCACAGCGAGGATGGCACATTCCATCTGCCGATGGGGGAGATGGCAATTACCCTTCAGGACATGTACTGGATTCTACACCTCTCGATTCAGGGAGAGCTGGTTGAGTATGAGTCACAATGGGACGCTAGCTTGGAGGAGTGCAGACGTGTGTTTGATGACCTAGGGTTGGTGGAGCAGGTGATTTCGTGGCAGGACATACATGACTGTTATGACTACTTCCTGGGCATAGTGGCAGGATTGATCAGTGGCGTAGTATGCCCTGATAGGAGGTCACACAGCTTCCTGATTAGCTAGGGGAGGGTGTTAGAGAGCATGATTACGGATGGGATGCGGTATGCATGGGGTGTGTGCCTACTGGCACACTTATACAGAGATATGCATCAAGTAGTGTACCATAGAGGATCTAGTTTATTAGCAGGTTTGTCTCTCTTGTAGTTTTGGTTGTGGGAGCACATAGCTATCACACAGCCAATATGTGTATTTCATAGGTAGAGGGGTGAACCCTATAGTTATGGCTATGCAAGTGTGATTTCCCAGCACAGGCTGGGGAAGCTAGAGTATTGGAGACACGCGTTTGATAACTTGGATGTAGTTATCTAGCACCCATACCTAGATTGCGAGGTATGCAAGGATGAGGCCGATGAGTTACCCTATTGCTTTCAGACTCGATCGTTGATTGGTAGGATGAGAGACATACTAGAGAGACAGATTGTTAGCAGGGTGCAGAGGCAGTTTGGCTGAGTACAGGGCAGACCACATGGACAGGCACGGTTTGCTAGGACTCATGCAGAGAGATACAGGTGGGGTCCCATGGTCTCATATGAGGAGGCGTTGGTTGACTTTCACTAGATCCCTTATGCAGTGTGGCCCATGAGGAGGGAGATAGTGGATGCTGGAATGACGCCAGATTATGAGTGGTTCACCGCTCATCCATTTCCTAGATATTCAAGACCTGGAGAGTTGGCACCTCAGATCGACGAGGAGGATTCAGATGACGAGGGTGCAGCTAGCAAAAGGAGAGGGGGATGGAGGAGAGGGAGAGGAGGAGATGGTGGAGGAGGTGGTAGACCAAGACAGGAGGAGGTCTAGGGAGGGACCTTCGGGTCAGCAGGCAGTTGCGCAGTCACAGGCTGCAGGATAGGTACAGGCATAGGTGCCAACGTAGCTGGTGGCACCTCTGAGGTAGATGTTGCTACCAAAGTAGGTAGCACAACAACATGGATAGGGATAGGTGCTAGCACAACAGGTGGCACCAGGATAGGGACAGGTAGGGTAGGCTTTACAGCCTGATTTATAGTAGCAAGCTATGGTGGCACTACAGAGCTAGGTTAGTGAGCTGAGAGCTCATCTGAGGGCAGTAGAGTCTCACAGAGATGTAGATACGGGATAGATATCTGAGTTGACTAGAGAGAGAGACGCAACCTTAGCTAGCATGTGGGCTATGAGAGTAGAGAGGGATTCAGTTGTGGCAGCTATGGGCATAGATGGCACATCTAGCTTCTTGGTTTCTCAGGTGCAGCAGACACAGACATAGCTAGCTCAGGTTTAGAGTGAGCTTGCTATAGCCCAGGCCCAAGCTTAGTACTATAAAGGTCTATACCACGGGGTAGTGTTAGTGGAGCAGTGTGCCCCTAGCTTTAGGAACCAGTCTGGGGCGTCACAGAGGGCAGGTGGATCCTGATTTGTGGGATTAGTCAGGGGCCCACAGTAGTAAGGGGGAGACAGAGGAGAGGGTAGCGCAGGGAGCAGTGCTCCGCGGTGACAGGGCTAGTCAGATTTGGATACTTGTACCAGTTTTTGATTATGATGTATAGATTTTTGGTGGCTGAGATAGCCTATATATGTATCAATTTTGCCCTAAGATATGTATCACTATCTTTTTGTACCTTGTATACACTTTATGATGTGACTCTAAGAGATGGACAGATATTTTTGATATTTTATACATTTGGACATGTTTTGGATGATATATATGATGATGCAGTTTATTGATGTTCTACATGTATGTATTCTATGTTTTATATGCTATGGATACAATCTATCTTATGATGCTTTGTATATGTGATGCCCACAAGATGGATTTAGAATGATGTGATATGTAAATACAAATGTGTATGAATATGTTTATGGATATGATTATGATCATGCAACTCTATATGTATTTGTTGATATTTTAGATTCTTTTGGTATGATGTATGGGTGCAAATGTATGTGGGTGAAAAAATGTATGGAAATGATCTAATATTTTTATGTTGTATGTAAATGATGTGATATGATGTGTTGCCTATGCTATGTTTTTGATATGTCCAAACGTACTCAATCGACATAGAGATGATATAGACAGGTGGAAGAAAAGAGATGAAAATATTGGCTTTCATTCGATATACTGCAAGATTTTATTATGATGGGATGATATGGATTTTTGGATATGGATTGTCATCTTTGAGGTTGCAAGTCTTTTGCTTTCATCATTGGGCACTTTTTGGTATTTTTCTCTTTTTTGAAATCTTGTAAGGAAATACAAGCATCTAGGTATAATTGGACCGAGATGAACTGAGTATTCCTTAAATGGATTTTGATATAGCAAGTTGATACAAGCATCTAGTCAAACTTTAATCTAGATGACCTGAGTACGTCTTGCGTTTCAACAGACAAGGATTGCCCCTTTTCATGTGCAGACCTCCGAAGTCCTCAATGATCTTTTGCTGATCATGTCTTTAGACAGAAAGTCATCACATTACTAAAGTTTAATCCACAAGCAGCAGACAAAGAAAATGATTATGCCCCCATCATAGCATCTCTAGCTTTTGGCATCCTCAAGTAGCATAGGAAGACATAATGACAAAAATCCAAGACTATGTGAGTTAATTTGTTCACAAAACATTCTTGTATTAGATGTGTCATTTTACCATAATTGATATAGAATAGTTTGAGTGTTTCAGTATGGTGCTCATCTTTGCTTTGGATAGGTTGATGTTGTACGTCAAGAATTTTTGCTTAGAAGGGCACTTTACTGCATGCTTGCCTAGTCTAGTGAAAGTATCACAATCCTTTATTGGTATCCTCTTAGAACATGCAGCATTCAAGAATCCAAATTCGTAACCAGGTCAAGGAGTTGCCCCCAGTTTAGACAAAGAATCAACTTATTATGGGCGATAGGAAATGGAGAGACGAACCTTAAGGGACTAACCTAGTGCCTCAGTGGCTCATTGCTAAATAGCCTTGCCTACGTGAAGATGCAAAGGTAACATAGTTTGGGGTGAACTTGATGGACCTAAGACCTAGGCGATAGAAAGATGTAGAAATGGTATGGACTCAGATAGATAGAAGGACTAGAGATGGGACGGATGGGATAGTGGAGCGGAGCCTCGGGGGTGCATTGAGAATGGCCTTGCCTACGTGATAACTCAGAGGCGACGTAGTTCAACAATGGTTCAAAGGATTGGTTCAAGATGAATGATATGGGAGACACAAGAGATATGAAGTCACAATAGATGGAGGAAGTGGTTTGTCACAAAATAACACCTATTTACCAAGTTTTCACCACTTGTTTTTATTTGCACAAACAAATGATACTTACAACCTTTTACCTTTCGTCTTCCATTGTTTGCCTTTTCTATCTTGATCTTGATGGAGATGAATATGGCCCTCAGGAAGCTTTCTTCCTTGCTTCGAAGTCCTCAAGATGACAAGATGAAGTTGGCTATGATACTTTGTGTGATTGAAGATGAGCTTCAACACACTATGGATGGATGATAAGTGATATGGAGATGGGGGTGCCAAAGGCGTGCTAGTGTTTCTGCAGCATAAGTTTACTCAAACGATGGATATGAAATGAAGAAGAGGGTTGCATTTATAGAAATGTGTGAGAGAAGATCAATAGTTGAGAAGAAGTAAGAAGATCAAAGGTTGAGAATAGTTGAGGAATGTGTGCGAATGGAAAGAGGACAAGTGTCCAAGCTCCATCCTGCAATAGGGGAGTTAACTGAATTGATTGAATAGTTAACAGAATAAACCAATCAGTTAAGTGAATTGATTGGGGAGTGGACTGAATTAATTAATCAGTGAACTCGAATGATTAATTAGTTAACAGATTTGATTAATGAGTTAACTAATTTTGACTGGAGGAAAAATAGGACATGTGGGCGAGGGAATATTAGCTATTTAAATATTTAAAATATTTAATTACATGTACAACATGGTGAGGTGGAAGAGGTGAGGTGGAAAGGTTAGATGGATTGATGAGGTGGATTTATGAAAGTAGGACTTAGGATAGAGGAATTTAGGATTACTTAAATAATGTAGGATTATTTAATTTATGTGAGACATTAGAAGAATTTAGGGAATTTAATTAAATAAATTGATTTATTTAATTATGGGATAATGAACCGATCAAATAAACTTAGAATATTTATTTAATTACTAGAAGAAATAAGAATTAAAATAAATATTAAAATATTTACTTAATTTGACATGAGCCAATTTTAAGTGTATACAAGATGAACTAGATGTTTGGTATGAGAGATTAGGATGATGTTTTTGAAAAGGATTTGAAGGTCAACAAATGAGCTTAAGTAAGATCTAGTTTCATGTTGTACAAATGGATGTTTATCTTTGTTTGGGGTAGACTTATGACCTTACACAAAGAAGGATGATTGTTTTTCTTGAAAGGTTGACTAATGACTCTCCAAGCAAAATATGATGTAAAATACAAAATCTAGATCTAGCTTTAGCTCAAGGATTGATGAGGTTTGGATGTTGGTTGATGGTTTTTTTATGGGTGTTTAGATTTAGAAGATTTTGGATATTTTTTTGATGGGAGAAGTGAAAGGAATTTGGGAATGATTTCTTGTAACAAGGATGTTTGTTTGGTCCAAAAGGTATGCAAAGATTAATGAGGATGAGTGGAGATGGAATTGAGTGGATTATGGTATAGCAAGTGGTCTGATAATGATAATGATTAATTCTCTAAGGTCAAAATGAAGGTATGATTGGAAAATTTAGAAGAAAATGAGGGGTATTGACAGATTTTTGGGAAGGTGATTATGGATTATTGCCAGGTAGGTGCTAAAGATCACAATGGAATTTTTCCTAGTTTTAGGCAAGTTAGTCTTCAAATAACACCAAACCACAAGTGAAATGGCACCAAAAACAAACAAAGATAGCATTGAAATAGGTTAGTGTTGGTCGAGGCTCTGAAAAAGATAGATTTTGATGACAAATTTGGATTCGTATGGATATGAAATTTGATCAAATGATTTTTGTTGTTTCTTGGCAAGTTTCTTGAAAGCACTTTAAGCACAATAACACACAGTAACCAAGATTTTGTTTGTGAAAAGATGTAAGATGTTTAAACAAGCACTTTGTACAACCTAAGGTGAGGATAGGACAATATTTGTTGAATCCCCTAGCTATGCTTATTCAAAGTGGGTAGCTCCAGGATCTTGGTAGCACTGGCTCCCCCTTACAGTGCACTCACTTCTCATGCATACCAAGATCCAGGTTTCCATGAAGGCTTGTCCCTCACCAAACCTTAGGATTGTCCCTACTACCTCGGCTAAGAACCGCATGGATCAGGGCTACTTCAAAGGTTACCCTTCTGTGTCAACAAATAGAAGGTTTTTGGCTCACTAAAACAAAGGATCGTAGTAAGTGCATTCATTAAGGTGGCCATATGTGCAGCAGCACTACTCTCTATTATGGAGTCTCCCAACTTTTAAGGGTTACACCTTGGAGGGTTTTCGGGGAGGTTAGCTATCGGTATGACACAACAACACCCATTACTTGTGACTTTTGTCACAAACACATTATTTATATAGCGGCTCGAAAGAGCTTGGCTTTAGCTTGTTGCTGCTTGGGTCGTTCCCACCTTTCGAAGCTGGGTGGTAGGCCCTCTAAAGGTTTAACAAAAGCAACACAAGCACAAAAATACTTTTGATCCCCAAGTTCATACAAGGATGCGAGGGGAGAGCATACGTATGTTTTGTGCTTGGGTTACACTAAACAAGGTTCATTTTCTAGTTCTTGGATTATGTTGGGGGTGATTTATGCAAGTGTTGTGAGAAGCTTTTGATTCCCAAGATCACCAATGGTGTGAGGGAAGAGCATACACTTTAACCACACAAACATTATCACAAAATGCTTCATACAATTGATTTGTTTTCTTGTTTAGATGAGTGAAAAATGCAGATTTGTGGTTCTTTTTAGTCCAATGAGTTATGATGCACTTTTGTTGCTCTTTTTAGGCCCAAAATTGAAATGTTCTTAGATTTGTTAGCAAGCACTTGTTAATTTTAGAGCACCAAATTCAAATGTTTTTCTATGGTAAGGCATGCAAAGATTCTTTTTATGAGTGCCAATAGAGATGTTTTTTTGTTGTTTTTTTTAATCAATTTTAGTGCACCAATCGAAATGTTGTTTACACTAACATGCAAGGGTTCCTTTTAAGCACCAATGGAAATGTTTGTTTGTCTAATAAAAAACCCTACAAAAACTGGTTAGTGGTCTTAGAATGATGATCTTGGTCGAACGGTGGTGACCTACAAACAACAATAAATCCCTACACAGAAACTGAGGTTAACCTATGAAAATAATGCTAAAACAGATCACAAATGGTGCCACTGTCGACTACAATGGTACTGCTGAGAGAATGTGAGATAGAACCTGACAACCCTAGAATATAGTGCTACTAATACATATAGATAGCGTTGAAATATGGGAAAGCACTCAATACATAAAAGGCACTACAGGGTGATACAAAAGGCGCTAATACTTATGATTGTGCTATTTTAGACTACTAATATCGCCAAATAAAAAAATAGCACTAAAATAGCCAACGATTGTGCTTCTGTGCCTGGGTCAAACCGTCTAATTGTTAGTGGGTAAATAGCGTCGTTCTAGGTGTCAAAAGTGCTGATACAAGTTTGAATTGGTCAGACCAGTAAAATAAAAGTTTCCTTAACCAAGTATGGAGTTAGACTGCATAAAAAGGGGTCTCATTAGTCTTGTTAGGTATTAAAAGGATAATATGTGGCAATAAAATACTCTAATGAGTGAAAACCAAAACAAGATAAAAATAAGAGTGCATGTTTGCTCCTTAAGGAAATTTCACCATAGTTCCCCCTTGCTTTTGTGTAAAAACCTTGGAAACTAAGAGTTATAGATACCAAACCACCAAGAAACAAGAAAGGAAACAAAGATTTTAGAGTAAGAGGAGTTTTATGTGTTGTGTGAAAATAGCGCTATTACAACCTCAAATAGCACCATGTCAAAGATAAAATGGCACCATTGCGAGATAAGATAGCACCAATACCTACAAGCATGTCTAAAAAGCAAAAAAATCACACAAAATGGTTAGATAGAGACCTTGTGGCTCCCACCAGGCATGCCAATGTGATTAGGAAATCCAAATCGAGGTAAAAATATAAACCAAATGCATGCAAAACAAGAAGTTATACTTTGATATGAAGACCCAACCTCATAAGGGTGAAGGAGCTTGCACCCAAATGCTCCAAGATATACCCTAGATACTTCAAAGGAGATGTGAAATGCTCTCAAGCTTACAAATGCAACTCAAGAAATTACTTAGCTCAAGGGATATTTTGGCATGGTAACATTACTTATAAACTAGATGATCAAATGACTTGGAGGATGTTGTATTTATAGGCATTTTGGAGAGATTTTGATCCAATGGTTGAAATTGATTTGAGAGATCAATGGTGGAAGATAAAGATGATGTGGAGGGCCTAGATTTCATCTTGGAAAATGGAGGACTAGGAATAAAGATGAATTTTTAATTCATCTTGGGAAGAGGGGTTCATAAATGAGGTGGAGTGTAGTAGATTATTTGTGAATTAAAAATTCACATGGGGAAGGGTAAAATGAATTTAAAATTCCTTTGGGGAATAGTGGATATTAATGAGGTATGACATGTGTAAGGGGTGTAAGAGGCATTTAATGAGGATTATGACAAATGTGTATTAAAAATTGATTTATGTGGCATGGAAATCAATTTTTTATTCATGGGATGTGGGGAGAAGTGTTAATGAGGGTTTGACCAAGTTAATTAGGGTGGTTAACCTAATTAATCTGGCTGGAATAAATTAGTAGATGGATTAGTGAGAAGTTAAGATTGATTAAATAAGGATTTATTTAATCAATCCTAAGGCTAGAATGATATAGGCTTGGGTAGGCAATTAAATAATGACTATTTAATTACCTGGGGTAGGGATAGGTTAATTAATAGGTTGAATTAATTAATTAAACATAATTTAACTAATTAATTGGTTTTAGTGAGAAGGGGGAAATTAACCAAATAAATAGTGCATATTTATTTAATCAATTGGCTAAAGTTGAACTATTGAATTAATAAAATTAATCCAATTTTTGGAGATAGAATGATGAAAAATTGGGTGATGGAGGGATAATTAATTAAATAAAAATTTAATTAATTATTTAGGAAGCAAATAGGTATGTTCAGGGAGGTCAGGAGTTGATTCGATGATGAAGACCTTTTTAGGTATCTACAGTGCTGACCTATTTTGGTGTTGCACATTTGAGGAGCATACATTTCATTAAGGCTGACCTAATTAAGAATGTTTTACATCACAGATGGTATAAATGCAAGGTGAAGGTTGAGTAGAGAGTGTGAGGTGTGCAAGATGTGAATGTGATCAAGTGTGGTGAATTGAGTGCGAGCTTAAATGCTTATGACTTATGGATGCAATGAACAAAAGGTGTCTACATTTCAATTTGCTTGAAGTTACTAGAGGCAGTGAGCCGAAGGTTGTGGATAGTATAAAGTTGCAGTGGCATATTTCTCCTATTTCCATGAGATAGTAAATCTATCTGTAATAGTCTTCTTCTATTCTTCTTTCTTTTGGATAGTGAGTCCTTCTGGCAGTGAGCCTTTCTTCTTGGTAGTGAGCCTACTTGCATTTGATGTTTCTATTCATATATATGTGAGCTAAGCCTCACCATGGTTTTTTCCCTTCTTGGGTTTTCCATGTAAATCTAATGTTCTTATGTGTTTGGATGTGTTTGCATTGATGTTTCACATATTTACATTCTGCTAATGCATAATAAGAGTTTGAAGGCTAATAAGGATTGGAATAGTATTGAGGGTTTAATGTTTTAATGTACAACTGATTCACCTGTGCCCCTCTTAGTTGCCCTATGCATCTAACACTCCCAACATTAGCCTTCAACATCTAGTTGACATTAGCATCATATGTCAACACGTTTCTCTGTATGATCTTAAAAGGTCTTATGAGATGATTGAAACATACAGAGCCTAGGCATACAAGAGTTAAAATACATAATGTGTATTTCAACTCAATTAAAATACACAATGTGTATTTCAAGTTAGTTAAAATAAACAGTGTGTTATTTCACTTTTTAAAATCCATGAAGAACTAGTCTCAAAAGATGTAAATATCTATCCTATAGGCCTGTTCAAGAAACGTGAAGGTCATCAAGGCCAATATACTACAAAAGTATAATGTTGTGATGTCAAATAGACAGAAGCAAATTTTGATTTGTTATAAGATCATTAATAGGCTATAAGGTGGTAGTGATAGTCCTAGTGAAGGAGGACTTGTACCCATGCCCCAAAAAGAATAAAAGGCATTAAAGTAGTCCAAGTAAGATAGGAAACATGCTCCTATTCTTATGCAAGAGAAATTGGAGGAAGTCAAGGTCCTCAAGAGTCTAGTCTACTACTATTTCTCCAAGATGACACATCTTCAGATGAGGTGCCAGTTTTGAGTTTGTTTAGGGTTTTTTAGTTGAGAGAGTCAACTAACTTTATTTTCTACACCCAAAAAGACTTTTTTCATCAAAAGGGAGTTAAAATCAAAGCATTCAATAAGTATGAGATAAAAGTGTTTCTGGAACAACTGTGTTATGCTTTTTTTGCATCAACATTTTGAATCACACTCCGTGATCCATCATCAGGACAAAAGAAGAGAACCAAAAATGTTAGTCAATAAGTAGTTAGTCAATACTCTCAACTAAGGATAATTCCTATATTCTCTCTAAGATGTTTTATTTTCAATATATGTGACTGTAATGAGACATTATCTATCTCTAAATTTTTTGTAATAGAGTTTACATACTAAAATTTGTATCAAATGTGTTTTTCCTTTATGATCAATAAAAATAGCTTATTTTCTACCTTTATCATATATTTTTCACTATGTTCTTTTGGAAGATTGGAAACTCATCTTGTGGATCATTAGTTCTTTTATGGCTTCATCTCTCTTTCCTAACCTCTGTAAAGGTTTATATGAGTTTTGTGCATGTAGATTAGTGTTTTTAAGATTGTCTTGTGCATATAAAACATGTCGAAGGGTTCCTCAAATTAATTTGGTGCATTACCACATAATATTTCCAGTAATTTCTTTCTGTCTCTTTCTATTAGTGAATGTTAGAATAGGATTAGGCTTAGTTTTAATATTTGAATAACAAATTAGAATAGGGAACCAACCCCTTCTCTGGAGGTATGATCTTAGATATCAGGGTCCCACACCTTGATATCATTCTCATTGTATCATTGTATTATTGAGTTTAGTTCAATAAGGGTGCAAATCCAAGTGATAACAATGGCTATAGGTGTTTGATATTTCAAACATGAATATTATATGTTAGACAATATCTTATATAGTAGGTTTTAATCATATTAGATTTGAAGATTATGTAATAAATATTGATGACTATTGGTGAGACAAGCTTGTCTGAATTTCTCCTATATTAATTTTCTAGATGATTGTTTTGCTCACATTGAGAAAATGAATACTAAGGCTATAAATAGGAGAGTTTTTCTTCTCCCAAGTAATTAGGAATACAAAGGTTTGGAAAGTTTTGAACTAGATAAACTTGGTAAGGTGTTCATCCTCCATTCAAATTTGGTTGAAATGGCCATTCATTGGGCCATTTGTAAGAATTTTCTAGAAGGCTATCCATTACTACTTCATAGTAGTACAATAGCATCTTTTTTATTTTAAATGCAATGTACTTGATTCAAGATGGGGGTTTTGTCAATCTTCTTGCTAAAACTTTCATTTAGGAAATTTTCATCCTTGAAGGTAAATTGGAACATGCTATTGAGCTCTATGATTTGATTTTTGGTGACGTAGATATTATTGGAATCTTTCATCAAGAGGCCCTATTATCTTCTCCTATCATTGATTGTGTTCAAATCTACCTAGTCAAGATTGATCAATGATTCCTCAAAATATTTTAAAGTAGTTGTTGGTTCCCAAATCTGCATATTGCAAAACCCTAAAAATATGCCAAGCTTTATGATCAGGTTTAGCAACTAATTTTTCCAACTAAAGGAATCATCCAAGATGGTTGGAATTCCCTGCACTTCAAGCTCTGCTATGCCTAGGTAGGTGTACCTCTTTATCACCACTAAGTGTTAATTTCCCAAAACTGATCAGTGATTATTAAGAAGATTATATACAATTTTGTCAATTAAATCATCCTTTTCAACCAAATTCAAACTGGCATGAAATCTGAAAATAGTTTTATTCAATTACTCTATCCACTATTCCTACTCCTACCCCTACAACTTAAAATCAAAGTATACAATGACTTTATTTGATCTGGAGCATAACCTTGATCGATGCCTTATTCATTGGGCATCGGAGTCATAATAAGTTTTGTGCTCATCTAATGGTCTTAAATTCTAATTGTTTTGCATAAATGTGCAAGAATTTCAACAGTGAAAACCATACTTCTTAATCCAAACTGATTTCTCTGAATCATGGTAATATATTCAACAGAATTTAATCTCTACTTGAGAGAACCCATCAAAAATATTACACAAAAGCATTTAAAGATGCAACGACAAATCAATAAGTACCTGAAAAATTGATTCATATGATTAAAAGAAAACAATTTGGAGACATTTTCACAATTTCGTTTCATTTATATTAATAAATAGTTGAAACAATTTTTAGAGCCAATACATTTTTGCACATTTTTTTCTCAAATCTTCATTGGTACACCAATCTGTTCTGCCCCTCTCTTCTCTCCTTCTTTCTACTTAATTTTTTATTTCATATATACTTTGCATTTCCAAGGGTTATGACCCTTCACATATCCATCTGGTGCAACTATTCATATTCTTTTGCAACCAAAAATATTTAATTTTTATCTCCTTTAGCTTTACATCCCGTGAAAAATAATTTTACAAATACATTAATCTTAATGATTATTATTATCCCATTTTTTCTAGCACTTTCACGTTCGCATTTACCCACATGCACTTTCACCCAATTTTAATACACATATCCTTTAGGTAAAATTAATTACCCACTCCTTAACTCCCTTAGTGAAAATGTTTTAATGCACATTACCATGAGTGAAATTTATATTTGCAACACCTATCTTGCACACTTCTGCACCAAAAATTAATAAAAACCTTTGTTATGTTTTACTTCCCGCACTACCACATCCATTTTATGTTTTCTTATTTTGTAGTTGCAAGGACACAAGGAGTCTATATTTTGTATATTTTCACCGCACCATCGCACTCATCTTAGGGTCTTTTATCTTGTATCTGTGAGGATGTCGTGAACATTTAAACTGTGTCTCCAACTCCCACAAGCCCACATACATTGTAGGGTTTTTTGTTTGGCTTTTACGAGGATGCAGTTCATGCTCTCCCACACACACTTTGTATTCCCATGGCATATGGTATTTAGATTAAAGGATTCAATGCTATGTATACACTTGAGCTATATACAAGGTCATTTCTCATAGGTATCTCTTCTCTAAAACAAAGCCATTTCTATGTTTCATTCTTGTGATCTCATTCATGCTCCAACATTCAATGATTGTGTGCCATGAGACCACATTGGTTTAAGTCAGTTTGTCAAAAGTTCGTACACCTTTTCTTAGCTTCCACAATTTTGAAAGGAAACTAGGTGTGCAGAAATTGCTTCCTAAACTAATCTAATGAGGAGAGAGGTGTGCAAATTCTTTACAACCTTTACAATTGAAGCAATATGAAACATATATCAGAGATATTACAGCAGCAAACACAAAACAAGAATGTAGACAGAGAGAAGTAGACACAAGATATATGTGGGGAAAACCTTTTTAGGTAAAAAATTCCACTCTAAAACATGCACAATGTACTATCTAAAACAATGGGTGTTTACAATACACTTGCAATGCAAGTTCTTTCAAGAGTCTTCCAATGTCAATTCTAGAGTTATTCTGGCAGCATAACAGTACCTATAAAAACACTATGCAACTACAACTCCAAACTATGCAATATATAGAGATTACAAGGCAAATATTGGGAGCATCTTGAGATAGGCATCCACCTTGGCCACATGGCTATTATCCCACATTAAAGGACACTTGTACTTGCTGCAAATACATTCCTTACATCTATCATACATGGCAAATTTGATTTTCCCAACATAGGAGTGCTCCATGCTAAAAATAGACTATGACAGATGCTCTTATGCATCTTACAGTTGTCATAGATTTTCCCAATATAATAACCTTAAATGTTGTAAGAGAATCCATCATACAATGATAAATATATCATATTCCTCTTACAACATGTCATAGCCCAACTTGGGTACCCAAAGATGCCTTTCCCTCATGCGAAGATCCTCACCGACACTTGTCATCACTTGTCATCACTTGTCATAGGAATCTCCAAACTTGGCTCTTACTCGTCATAGATTCTGTCATATGGAATATTGTCTTCCACACACCACAAGATGTCAACACATGGCATATTAGTACCACCTCAAATGGGATGCCCAAATCCATGTAGGTTTCACTTGACCATCCAAGTCACATTCCAAGTAAGATGACATGTCACCGTGTCACCTCAACTATGTGACCAAACTAAATGTGCAAGTAATTACAACATTAGGCAATAAATTATTATACAAATAAATAAATAATGCTAGGAATTTGCAAAGGTTGAGACACCTTAATTCCCAACATTCTCCCACTTGTCGAACACCTTGCAAGAGCCAAAAGAAATGACAAGATTTAACTGCTAGGGGCCAAGAGGCCCATAAACTCTGAACACCATTTGAACTTCTTTGTGCCCACTGGTTTCATTAATGCATCTGCAACATTCTTCAAAGTGTCTAGTTTCTCCAATATCACCTTCACATCCTCTACCATGTCTCATACAAAATGAAATTGTACACCAATATGCTTTGTTCTGGCATGGAAAATCAAATTCTTTGCTAAGCAAATCGCACTCTAACTGTCACAACAAATAGTAATCTATCCTGCATCAACACCAATATCTGAACACAACCTCTTAAGCCAAATAGCCTCCTTACAAGCATGAGTTTCTACCATATACTCAGCTTCTGTCATGCACAAAACAACCATAGGTTGTCGCTTACTCATCTAACTAATTGCACCACTGAACATAGTAAACACATAAGCATTAGTGGATCTCCTGCTGTCAATGTCACCTGCCCAATCAGAATCCACAAATCCATGAATACATATAGAATGTGGAGGTCCTGTAGAATGACCATGATAACATAGTGAATACTTAGAAGTACCCTACAAATATCTGAACACTCGCTTTACTACATCCCAATGTACCTGTCCAGGATTAGCCATAAATTGACTAAGGACTCCCACTGCTTGGGCAATGTCTGATCTTGTATAGACCATAGCATACATCAAACTGCCAACAACACTAACACAAGGTACTCTGCTCATATCCTCCATCTTAGAAGGAGACTTTGGACAATCATTCATAGATAACTTTGTCCCTAATGAAACAAGAACAGTCAATGGTCTACAATCTACCATGTTGAATCTATCCAACACAGTCTTCACATACTTACTCTAGTGTAACCAAAGTTTTCTAATTGCTCTGTCTCTTCTAATCTCCATTCCCAGAATGTACCTGGTTGCCCCTAAGTTTTTCATCTCAAACTGTGCTGATAACTGAAACTTCAAATCAGAAATCATATTCTTACCATCAACATATAGTGCAATAATGAGAATATGATCATTGTCAAACTTATAATACACACAATGATCTAATTTCAATCTCAGATATCCAATCGATAACACAAAGGCATCAAATTTCATGTACCACATCCTAGGAAATTCCTACAAACCATACAAAGACTTCTTTAACTTGCAAACCAAACTTTCTTTACCTCTTTCTATGTAATGCGCTAGTTGTGACATATAAATCTCTTCCTCCAAGTCACCATGAAGGAAAGTTGTCTTTACATCCATTTGTTCCACTTCTAAATCATAAGCAGCTGCAAGAGATAATAGGAACCGAATAGATGTCAGCTTTGTAATGGGAGAAAAAATTTCACCATAATCAGTTCCCTCCACTTGTGAATACCCCTTCACAACCAATCTGGCTTTACACTTTTCAACACTGCCATCTGCACCAAATTTCTCCTTGAAAACCCATTCGCATCCAATAGGTTTCCGACCATCAGGCAAAGGCACCAAGTCCCAAGTTTTATTCTTTTCTAAGAAGCCATCTCATCTTCCATGGCCACCTTCCAGGAACCTGCATCTTTCATGCCCATAGCCTCTGTCACAGTTCTAGGCTCATCAGCATTAGTAAGCAAAGCAAAAGCACAACTAGAATCAAGCAATGTATAACCAAACCTCTCAGGTTGCTTCCTAATTCATGTGAACCTCCTCAAAGGCTGAGGTGGAGGTTCTACTTCATCTTCTAAACTTTTAGAGTTGCCAGAGATCTCCTCATCATCAGGTCCAATAGGGTCATTCAGTTTAGTCTTCTCAGGAGTAGAAGGAAACTGAACCATGTCCTCTTTCTTTTCTTTCTCTTCTGGCTATAGAACAGTGGAAGGTGTTAGCTCTTTGAAAAATAACACTTCTACTATACAACACTTTTTCAACCATAGGATCCCAAAGCTTGTATCCTTTCACACCAACACCATAGCTAATGAAGATACACTTAACAACCTTGTTCTCCAATTTTGACCATTTCTACCTAGCCACATGTGCATATGCCTCACAACCAAAAACAAGAAGATGTCTAACTGAAGGCTTGTTATTAGACCACACCTTCATAGGTGTCTTACCAACAAGAGCTAATGTAGGAGACCTGTTTACCAGGTAGCAAGTAGTGGCTACATCTTTAGCCCAAAACTTTTGTTTAAGGCTTGCTCAACTAAGCATACTCCTAGCCTTCTCCATCAATGTCTTGTTCATCCTCTCTATAACTCCATTTTACTGCGGGGTGTATGGAGTTGTCTTATTTCTTTTGATCCCTTGTTACAGAACATATCAAACTCTACCAAACAAAACTCACCACTGTTGTCAGTTCTCAAACACTTAATTTTTGTACTAGTCTAATTTTCAACAAAAGCTTTAAACTCTTTGAACCGACTAAAGACTTTTGATTTGCTTCTAAGAAAATAAATCCATGTCCTTCTACTATAGTCATCTATGAAAGATACAAAATATATAGATTTAGAGATTGAAGGAACATTAACTAGACCAACACATCAGAATGGATAAGATCCAATACACCAAAAGACTTATGAGAACTCGAGTAAAACTAAACATGGTTTTGCTTTCCATATATACAATGTTCACAAAAGTCAAACTTGAGATTGCAATCATTTAACCCCTCAACGAGGTTTTTATTTTTCACAGTTCTATGACCCTTCTCACCTATGTGGCCAAGTCTCTTATGCCATAACATTGTCTTCTCAATAGGAAGCTTAACTTCCAAAGCATGAGCACCCTTAGGTACCCAAAATGCACTACCATCAGAATTTGATACAATAAATCTTTTAGTTGCTGGTTCCAATGGTGGGGATGAAGTGACTACAACTCTTTTCTTCAAGTCACAAGAACTATTGTATTGTGAAATTCATGCCTCCAACTAAAACAGAGTACCTCTCCGAGTACCCTTTGCAAACACCATAGCTCCTCTAGTCATCTTGCATCCTTCTTTAGAGAAGACAACTTGCACACCTACATCATTTAATTTACTTACAGAAAGAGGGTTCCGTGCCAAGCCTAGGATGTGCATAACCCCATAGATCCCCTTCACTCATCCATCAAGGAATCGAATTGTGACTCTTCCATGGCCAACTATCTTCAGATGAGAATTGTCACCTAGGTACACCCTTCCACCATCGAACTCTTCATACTTTGTAAACCAATCTCAATGTGAGTCATGTGGAAAGATGCACCAAAATCAATCAGCCACACATCATCAGATACATGGGTAGTCAAGGCTGCAATGAAGGCATCACCATCATCTTGTGACTTGTCAGAATTTGAATCTGGGACATTCTTCTTTTTCTTCTTTTTCTCCTCTTTGTATTTCTTTCAAAAATGCCTAGTTTTCCCATAGTTCCAACACAATACCTTGGACTTTCCAAGAGATTTGGATCTCATACGAGATTTGGATCTACCCTTCTCAGCTTTCTTGTCTTTCTTTTTCCGTTTCTCCTTAGGTCTTCCATGAACCGCAAGAGCTTCTTTGGCTGACTTAGATGACTTTCTCTGCATCTCTTTAGATAACAACAAAGACACCACTTCATCCATTTTGAAAGTGGATGTGATACTTCTGATGGCCATAACAAGATGATCCCATGAATCCGGTAAAGAACAAAGTAAGGTAATATACCAATCCTCCTCCTCCATCTTCACACCAATGGATGTCAATTATGCAACCAACATATTAAAAGCATTCATGTGATCAGCAATAAATCCTCCATCTTCCATCCTCAGAGAATATAACTCTAGATGTGCCTACCATCTCCTTCCTACAACAAGATTTTAGAATATTGTGCACAAAATCCCACTCAATCTAAGATCAGTACAAAAAACTCCTACCCAACAGCTAAGACCAAAACTGGCCAGGCTCTGATACCAACTGAAAGGAAACTAGGTGTGCGGAAATCACTTCCTAAACTAATCTAATGAGGGGAGAGGTATGAAAATTCTTTACAACCTTTACAATTGTAGCAATATGAAAGATATATTAGAGATATTACAGTAGAAAACACAAAACAAGAATGTTGACAAAGAGAAGTAGACATAAGATATACATGGAAAAAACCTTTTCAGGTAAAAACCCCCACACTCTAAAACTTGCACAATGTATTATCTAAAACAATGGGTGTTTACAATACACTTGCAATGCAAGTTCTTTCAAGAGTCTTCCAATGTTGATTCTAGAGTTATTTTGGTAGTATAATAGTACCTGTAAAAACACTGTACAACTACAACTCCAAACTATGCAATATGTAGAGATTACAAGGTAAATATTGGGAGCATCTTTAGATAGGTGTCCACCTTGGCCACTGTTGATAACTAAGAGGGGGGGTGAATCAATTATCTTAATTAATTTAACTTTATGTTCTTCTTTAACAACTAGTGCAACATCAAACCAAATAAGCATCCATAAGCATGAAAGTAGAAACAAAAACAATACACATGACGTAATGAATTGACATGGAAAACCCTGTAAAGGGAAAAACCATGGGGTGACTAACCCAAGATTGTATTCTCTATTAGAAGAATAGAGGTACAAAATGGCACTTGCCAATTAGGGCTCACTGCCTGAGCACACTGCTCACAAGAGGCTCACTGCATACAAGAGACTCACTATCTACAAGGTACAAAGAAAAT
Organism: Cunninghamia lanceolata; assembly: GCA_027924645.1. NCBI lineage: Eukaryota > Viridiplantae > Streptophyta > Pinopsida > Cupressales > Cupressaceae > Cunninghamia > Cunninghamia lanceolata. Next base: position 1,041,770 of record BSBN01001480.1, read on the forward strand.
AACTAGGTACTTGAATTGATGAGAAGCATCCACATATGCTGAGTTTTAGTTCCGGTTAGGCTCAATACACTGATCTACTGCACTTCATTCTTTCTCTTCTTTGGTGTTGATGTCCTATCACATACCGGACCTGTAATACTGCTTCCACACTGCTTTCTACTTTTCTTCACACTTCACAACACACCACACATACCTTCTCATCGAAATCCATCTAGTATATATATCCGCACAAAGGATTTCAACATCTTTCTAGTCGACATCCAGAATACTCAATATTTTCCCAAACTCTAGTCTGTCGGCTGAATCCTTGCTTGCCAAGTGATGCATATCAAAGAGATGCTTATAGAAGTCATCAATCATCTTGGCCAATCATGAATGATACCTCAAGAAACTTGATCACCATCAATATCTTATCTGGATTAAGGTCTGATGCTCTGCTGGTCAGGTCTTCCATAGTCTACTCTGCCAATCAGGAACCCAACACTCAGGTGCTTATAACTTTTCATTCTTTCATCACCAGAGGCTCAATCTCTGGAATATATCAGTCATGATACTCCTCTTGACTTCTCCAAATCTACTTTTTGCTGAGATACTTCCTCTGAGAGATCCGGACCTGATTGTCAGACCTTGCTGTATGCTCTATTCTTGCTTACCGGACCACAACACTCTTCAATCTGGCTTCCGGTATAGACACACCATGTCCTGCAGATGTGTGGGGTGGACTTTGTTGCCATCAATGACAACCTTCATGAAGCCACACAGTGTCTCTTGCCAACAATCTCCCCCTTTGGCATTGATGGAAACACTTAGTGAAACATTGATGGAAACACTTAGTGAAAAATGACTAAGTGTTACACTACACTCCCCCTTGGCTAATGCTCTATTCTAATGTACACTTTTTCGGAGCTCCCCCTTAGCTAGATTTCACATTTTTCACTATTCTTCACTCCCCCTTTGACATCAATGGCAAAGGGTAGAATCCGCATGCCAAAATTTCCAAAAATTAATCTATACATATCCGTAAGAGTATATATACAAGTTATACTTAAGTATATCTACAAAAGTATTCTTCAGTTGTACAACTTATGTTACCCAACTCTACTTCATCCTATCAAAAATTGAGATGTGACCACTCAATAGGAATGCAAAAGCCTCTTCCCTCTTTAGACCTGTCGAATCACTGGTTCGGGCTGTGGTCTGGGCATCAGTTAGGGCCTCATGCATGGCCTCTAACTTAGGGATAATTATCCCTCTAAGTTCACTTAGCCTACTTATTCTATTTTTCTTCTCCTTCTCAAGCTTCTTTATTTCATTTATGACTGCAATAGTCTAACATTCTTGATTTATTATGGAGGAGGTAAGAGGATCAAAATTCTGAGATACACTTGACAGTTTATCCTCTTACTCTTTCATTTTCTTCTCAATATCCTTTGTTACTTTGGACCAGGATAAACAAAATTTATATATATCTCTGCCACCTTTAAGAGCATTTTCTAAGCTCTTTATCCCAATATCCATAACTCTCCTATCATTTGTTATTAGACCCTACACCTTAGAGAATCTCTTTCCCAAAAAATCTTTCCGGACTCTATCTTCAGCTAACTTCTCCAAAGAGTCAAAATGTGTGCTAATTGAATTGATAAGAGATTTTAAGTTACCAGATGAGGAGGCCGAAAGATCCTTCTGGAAGGATGGCATGATTCTCTCCAATGCACCAAATGCAATCTCAATTAGCTCATAGTCTTCCATGTGAGACTTCAAAAAAAATTCTTTTGCCTTTGCATGGGCAAAGGATGCTATCTTCACAGTCTGAACTGGGGAGAGGGAATCAAAATTGAATGGTCCTTGAAGTAGTTCTGGTTCATCAATTTCCATCATCTCTTTGTTTAAGAAATCTTTGATAGTTTCTGCAGTGTCTCTTGCCAGAGACAAAGTCTTCTTCCCTTCTGCAGTCTTAGAATTGTCTCCTGGGGTCTTCTCTGTTTGGTCTTTTTCCTTTTCCTTTATTTCTTCTTCTTGATTGGTTTTCTCCTCTATTCTTTCTTCTCCTTTAGATGCAGAGTCTGTAGGGGAAACCGGAGGAGAGATGTTTGCTTCTTCATGGACTTCCATCTCCGGAGCAGAGGAATCTAATTTCTTATCTTTTTCTTCACTTGTCTCCTTTGCCTCTTCTACCATTGTCTCAGTAGATTCTCCTTTGTCATCCATGATAGAGGGTTCATCACCTAAGTCCTCTATAATAGGAAGACTGAATCTTTTAAAAGCATTTCGGAGGATATCTTTTGTTTCTTTTACCACTTTGTTAGTTTCTCCAAGCATAAGTTGATTCATTCTGGCTTTGCTCCAGAACTCATCCTTGCAATCTTTGAAGATCATATGCATTTGTTTTGGAGTGATTGAAGGATAGAGCTGAATAGCTATTTGTTCCTGGATCTCCAAATCCTTTGCCTTTGCATTCTCCTTTCTCATTTCAAGTTGCTTCTCTAAACTTTGGGAATTAGAGAGATGATTTCAATAAAAGCCTTATTATATATGTTTAAGTACTTAATTGTGGCTTCTTCCAAGATCTTCTTATCTGCATCATTATACTCATCATAGAATTCTGTCATTGGTTGTAGATTTCCATCCATAGTAACTGCCTTGACTACATCATCAATGGAAAGAGTAGGCCTTTCAACAAACTTTTCTGTCTCTTCTTCCTTGTTATGACCAGTAGAGGGTTCACCGGATGTTTTCTTCTTCTTCTTCATTTTCTTGATCTCTTCATTAGATTCTGTCTCTTCATTATCCTTCTGACTGATGTAAGACCTTGTGGCCTTTGTCTTAGTTCTCTTTTCTCCTTTTTGGATGTCCTGACTTCTAGTTTTGATGCTTTTTGGCTCTTGGAGGTGGCAGGTGCAGAGCTTTTGGAGGGTCTGGTCCAGGAGGGGGCTTGCACTAGAGCACTTTCTTTTTATGCATCTTGTTTCTCTTTCTCTGCCCTTTCCATCTTCTCTCTTTTGGCATCGACTGCCTCCTTTGAAATTCCATGTCTCTTGACAAATTCTTCCACTTCTCTTCTCACTTTTCTTTTAATTTTAGGCTGTCTCAGTTCAACATGAACCTTCACACTTAGCTCTTAGAATGTTCCAAACCTTTTTGCCTTAGGGTCCTTGGGCTGACTTAGCATGTGTTGAACATGTAGCTCAACAATTTTCTCATCTACTTCATACCCCATTGGCATGATCCAAACTGTCCTTGGCTCCATTGCCTCCATTAGGCATTGATCAATGTCTACCATAAAGCACAATGTATCCTTGTATTTCTCAACCAATGATTGGGGGATTCTTTCTCTGGCTTGCATCAAGTTTTGGAAGTTTTTGAAGTAACCCCACAGTGTTGTGTTTTGTGCCTTAGCATCACCAAGCCCATGCAAATAATCCCTGATTTGTATGGCAACAGGTCTGTCATTTTGCCATATCCAGCCACTAGATCCAGGTAGCTCATTCATGTAATAGAAGAAAAGATAGAGTATCAAGCCACTGTATTTGAAGGAATTCTTCTTATCCTTCTTTATCTTCTGTAGATTCTCCAAAAGTTGGTTCAGAAGGAGCTTACAAAGGTCATAGTCAGCATTCTTTCTTAACATTTCATAAGGAGTGTAAATTGATCTTCCAGATACAGAATTCTCTCTGCTGGAGTGATATATCTTGTAGCCAATTATCATGGCGGCAAACTTATTATCTGAATCTGTGATATCCTCAATTGTCATTTCTCTTTTATCAAATTTAGATTCGATAGCCTCACTCATAGTTTGGTTTTTGACTGATTTGAGAGTAGGTCACTCACCGGATGAGTGCAATCCAATCACCGCCCTAATGACATCCTTTGTGATCTTAAATGGCCTTATCAACCATAAGAAGTTATCATGCACTCTGCTAAGAATATACCAGACCCATTCATCTTCTGCAAAATAGGGGAAATGAAAGCACTGACCAAAATGCTTGTCCCGGATGGCTTTGTACTGAGGTTTGAGTTCAAATGATTCATCTATTAGCTGCTTATGATATATATCCATCAACTTGGATTCCCTAAATTCCTTAATATTCGCATGAATGTATGCCCTAACGTCTTCAACATGCAAAACCCCATGCGAAATGCTAGAGAATGCGCCTAATGGATCTACTTCCAGAGATTTATAAGGGTGTTTCTTGAATTTAGGGTGCAGCCTATCAGAGATTTTGACAACATTCAGAGTAGCCCTCTTTCAATAGATTCAGAGAGAGATTTACAAGAGCGAAAAGTACCCTTTTATGCCTCTAGGATTCACGAAAGGAGCCAAAAAGATCGCCGGTTGACTTGAATTCTACAATTGATTCTTGAGAGAGATGAAGGAAACTTGTTTGCAGAGCTCTTCTTATCTTTTTCACTAATGTAAATGTGCAAATGATGAGCAAATGAACCCTTTTATCTCTGAGTAAACCCTAATTTCATTTTGTAATAAATGCACAACTTAAGTTATTCCGGTTGCCTTATCATGAGAGAGAGATTTTTCTGGATCACTGAGATGTACTTAAAGCTAATTTTAGTGATTAATTTCAATGTCTCTACTTCCCTCGAATCATCCCCTTTATCTACAGATCAAGATGTTTCAGTTTAAAATCACACCGGATCAAACTGTGAAAATCTAGCTTTTACCAGAAACTGTCAAACCAGATCAATCTTGGAAGATTAGACTCTTCAAATCTTCTTGCAGATCTTCCACATCTTTACCAAGGCTTCTTTAGATGTTTCTTTGAGAACCCTTTAATCCACAACCTTCCATGTGCCAATTTCAGGCACCTATTGACTGGCTGGGGGAAAATGTTTTTCTTTTGTTACTCCCCCTAAGCCAGAGCTCATCTATTTAGTTTCTGGAAGGAATATCAACACCAGATTCTGGTGTGGATCCATCCCCAACATTTTTTGTACTTCTCTTCACCCATATCTTGTTCATCTCCCTTTGAATTTTATCCACATTCACTTTTCCTTTTCCTTTGTCTTGGTTTTGATTATGATGCACCGGACCCTTTTTGTCTTGATTTTTACTTCTACAGAATTTGGCAATATGATCGGATCTATTGCAATTGTAGAAAACAACATTTCTTTGCATATTTGATTGGAATCCTCTTGATCTACATTGATTAGCCATATGTCCCACTCTATTACATGCAAAGCATCTATCATTGAATGAATTGTTTATTTGCAAATTTTTACATTCATGAGATTTGTGACCATACCTTTTGCAGTTAAAACACTGTCCAGAGAAGGATGAATTAGTCTGATTCATTCTTCTTCTGTACTGATTTGCTTTGTGACCAAAATTATTGCAATTGTGGCAGTATCCATTGAAGGATGGATATCTTTGAGCATTTGGTTGCCTTACCGGAGGTCTTCTAGGCCTGTTCCTTGGATTTCCAGATCTAGAGTTCTTCTGACCGGATCCAGAGCTTTCACCTTTCTCATACCCCAAGCCTTGCTTGTCATCTACCCTCTTTTGGCTTTGAAGAACTTCAAGTTGAGCAGAGCTTATCTTGAATTTCTCTTTGTATTCATTTGCTGTTTGAAGATCCCTTTTAAGAGAGTCAATCTGATTCTCAAGTTGTTCTTCATTATCTCTTACTTCTTCAAGATCAGATTCCAGATGCCTGATTATTCTATCAATTTTATGGCAGTCTTCTAACTTCTCCTTGAGAGATTGTCTTAGATCATCTTCAACTTTTCTTTTCTCTTCAATTTCTTAGGTGAATTTCATAACCCTTGATTCCATTTCATGTCTTACCATAATGACCTCTTTTGATAGTTTCTCACATAACTTGTTCTTCTCTTTCAGATCTTCATTAGTATTATTGGCTTCACTTTGACTTGCTAATTGTTGAAGAAGTTCCTTTCTCTTTTTCATAGAGATACTTAGTTTCTCTTTTAGTTCATTTATGAAATCATCAACCCATTTGAGTCTTTCCTTCAAGTTATTGACCTCGGAGTGAGATTGTTCAAGATCATCTAGGGCAGACTAAAGTTGTTCCCTCATGCCATACATATCCATTGTGATTCCTAGATCTTCCTCAAGTTGTTAGGCTCTATTTGGAGGAAATTAGCTATAATACCAATTGTTGATAACTGAGAGGGGGGTGAATCAGTTATCTTAATTAATTTAACTTTCTATTCTTCTTTAACAACTAGTGTAGCATCAAACCAAATAAGCATCCATAAGCATGAAAGCAGACACAAAAACAATACACATGACACAATGTATTGACATGGAAAACCCTGTTAAGGGAAAAACCATAGGGTGACTAACCCAAGATTGTATTCTTCGTTAGAAGAATAGAGGTACAAAATAACACTTGCCAATTAGGGCTCACTGCCTGAGCACACTACTCACAAGAGGCTCACTGCCTATAAGAGACTCACTGTCTACAAGGTACAAAGAAAGTGTTGTACCCAACCAAATTTTTTGCTTCATTAAGGCATTTTGAAATAAGTCTAGAAAATTTTTCGTCAAAAAGTCAAAAAAGCAAAATTTCTAAAAATAGAAATATCTATTTTTAGAAATTTCTAAAAATAGACATCGAGTTAGGTTTTCTGGGTTTCTTGAGATATGGATGTTGGTAAAATTTTCTAAAAATAGAAAGTTTCTAAAAATAGAATCTCCAAATCAGGTGTCGCGCTTGATTCTCATTGGTCGATTTTGCTCCACGATCGGCGCGGTTCAGACGGAATCTTCAAACGACTAAGTTTTCTCTACTGGGTCATTTTTGCTTTTTCACAAGGTGAAGCATGAGCTCAAAAGTCATCAACACAGAAAAGTTCACCTGCCAAATCTCTTTGACGAGTTTCCAATGTTGTTTCAATGATACAAAACTGACAAACGGCCATCGACTCGACGATGCACGCAAAATGATGCAAGATGGATCCAAGGTGAATGGAAAAGTTGGAAAATCACAAAAATGGCTAAGTCTGGTGAAACTAGGTGCCCCTGGAGGCTTGGGGCGACCATCCTCTCCTATGTTAGTTTTTTTCACGTTTTTCAAGAAACGTCAAAAATGCTTCCGTCAGCTCCTTTCCGGTTGGTCAAACTTGGTCAAACTTGGTCAAAAGTTAGTCCAAGCTAGGATTTCATCATAGATATATTTAGACTATTCAGATCAGCCTCCGTCCCACCTCGACAATCGTCAGAACGACCGAAATCAAAGACTGAACAGGAGCCGTGGGCACGAAAATCAAGAAAAGGTATAAAATTGAAAATTTTTGCAAAAAATGGCTAAGTGTTGACAAAATGGGCACCCCAGGAGGCTAAGGGCGCCCATCCTCACCAATGTTAGTTTATTTTTCATGTTTTTCTCAAAAAACGCAAATCTCCTTCCGTCAGCCCACTCCGGTTCAGTGTTGATCAGTTTGGCACATTTTTTGAGGCAAACAGAAGGTACAATCAGCTCATTTTTCATCAGGCTTGCATATTTGCCAGATCATCAGACTCATTTTCATCCTAGTTGTTAGAAATTGACAGCCAAACAGGGGTCTTGTGCCTCCAGAACGTGCACGCAAACCAAGAAATTGAAAAAGTTAACAAAACTGAAAAAATGGCTAAGTGTTGGGAAACTGGGTGCCCCAGGAGGCTTGGGGCGCCCATCTTGTGCAGTGTTAGAATATTTTTGTGTTTTTAGTGTTTTCTGACATGCCTTGTTACCAATCTTCACCTGTTGGCAGTTTCGGGGAGGTCAAACTTGGTCAAACAATGTCAGATCGTCGAACAGAGGCAGGGGATGGAATCTCAGTTGATCAATCTTCAAAATGTCAGATCAGTTAGCTTTTTCAGTTCATGATGACATTTTTCCACCTTGTCAAAGTTGGAGATAGGCCATATTTGAGTCAAAACGAGTGTTGAAGTGTCGAAAATGAAGAAAATTTTGTTAACACTTCTTCCAACTCGCGCATTCGATGACATCATCAAAGAAGTTATTTTTTGTCATCTTGCACATGAAGCCATAGGCTCCTACAAAATAGGGATTCTTCCTATTCGAAGACATCCACTTGGATTTATGCTTTAAAAGTTGCTTTCTTCATGGATGAGGATGAAGTTTTCTTCTCACACAAGTAAAGCTGCTTTTTCGACCAAAAGATTTATAAAGACAAGCTTTGGGCTTCTTTATTTCATTATTTTTTGTAGGTTGCATCCAGAGGAAAGATTTTATTTTTCTTTCAACGAAGATTCGAAGACCCAAACTAGGTGCTTTTTCAGTGTTCTTCATAGATTCGGGTTGAGGAAGAAGAGAGGCTTGCTTTTTCAGGGTCCTTGTTTCAAGGAGATCATTTTTTAGAAATCCGACCAGAGCTTTTTAGTTTTCGTCGAGATGGGTCCATCTAGATTGTCATCCCCTTGAAGATTGGAAGTTGTGCTTTTTTTCGGGAAACTACTTTTTTCCTGCTTTTTCGAGAAAATCTCTGCTTTTTTAAAATCTGACAATCTGGGTTGCTTCAAAATAGAATTGCCTACAAAACCCATGTGCCAGCTTTTTTCGCTCAGAATCAACTTTTTTTAGAAGAAATCAGCAAAAGAATATCAGTGGATGACATCACCAAAAAGCAAGAATGTTGATGAGGAAAGCAGCTTTAAAACATATGCTTTTTGTTTTAAAGCATGTGCTTTCATCCTAAGCTCATCCATCCTATATTTAGAAAGAAATCACTTTGTGATAGTTGGAATCTTCTTTGCTTTAAAGCAGATTGCTTTAAAGCATTTGTTTATTGTATCTTTGTCTTAGAATAGTAATAAAGCTTGCGAGTTGGCAAGTTAGGGTTAATCAAGGAGATTTTAGGGTCCCCTACTCCTTTGATTTTAGTATAAATAAGGGCATCCTTGCCCATTGTTTGTAATGGTAGTTGTGATAGCAAATTTGCTATGCCTATTCTAGCCTACAAACATTGTTATTTCAAGTGTCTGTTCAATCTGTGTTCATTGTAAGGAATGGTAGTTGTGATAGCAAATTTGCTGTGCCTATTCTAGCCTGCAAACATTGTTATTCCAAGTGTCTATTCATTTGTGTTTAGTGTTCTCCAGTGTTTGATCACTTACTGTACGCCTACCTTTTGCTGCAGTTTGGCTGTCCTGGAGTTGTATTAAACTTTCTAATATTGAATACAAATCTCATGCCTACTTTGCTCTGATATTCTATATCAATTCATCGAGTTTTTGTCGTCAGATGTGTAGCTTCTGTGGCTTTCATTTTCAGCTTTCATCATTAAAGTACTCTTAGTCTTGTGGTGTAAATCTGGAGGAAAACTACTTGAGTTTTTGTGTTAACAATCATCCCCCGTTCACTTTCAACTTCCTTTGCTCTGAATTTACTCAGGAGGTTGAAAGCGTCATTAGTCTATGCTAGTTGTAGTAGAAGTTTTATTAAAAAGGAAAAACCTCTTCTACAGCATTTAGAGTTTTATAACCTTGTGCTCTGCAGCTGAGAATTAAAAAGAAGATAGGTGAAGTTTCATTCAAGTTATCTTTTCAGCGAACATCAGCAAGAAAGGGAACTCCCCCTTCCAATAGGAGAGTAGTTTATCTGTGCATAGCTGTCCATTTCCAAATCGCATACCGGAGGTGCGAATTGAAACACCAATAGTTTTCTGGCACCCACTGTGGGGCACGAGGCATAAAACTTCAAGCAAGCTTAGGCTTATGACACGGTAATGACTCTCTGGCGTCCTTCTGCTCCAGTTCAACAACCAATCTTACACCACCTGTTATTCAACCAAATCTTGTACGAGTAGAAGGAGAGCAAACAGACATCATTAGCACCATTAGAAGTTTCATATTTGTGCAAAAGGAAAGTCCTGATCAATGGAGAAACGCAGCTACTATCCTTGACAAAGAAGAACACAAAGCAGATCTTGCAGCAGGAAGACCAGTACTACCACCTCCCGCGTGGCAATAGATAATCCTGGCTCACACGGTTTATTCAAGAAAAGGAAAAGGTGGTGCTACAGATCCTTTCTTTCAAGAACTTGATTCTATAAAAGTTGGAGAAGCATCCAACATAGCTCAAGAAATTCAGATAGTTCCTGAAGTCAAGCAGAAAGAATTACAAGAAGAACCAGTAATCCAACCTAGAGCAATGGGTGATGCAAATAACAACAATCACAATGATCCAAATCAAAGGTGACCGCCACCATTGCCTTGGGGTAATAACATTGGACCTTTGGCCCTACAAGCACATCATGATCTACCAAAGGGGTCAAGGAAGCACTTTCCTCGGTTCCATGGCGATGGAACTCAACATCCTGATGAACACATCTCTGCATTCACAATAGCTTGCGCTATTTTACATGTATCACATGAAGATATTGCCATGCGTCTCTTCGTTGAGACTCTCGCGGGAAATGCTACTGATTGTTTCAATCATCTAGAACCAGGAATCATTACAAGTTGGGCAACTATGAGCGAGAAATTCTTGGCAAGGTTCAAGCCTGCTGAAGATGGTCACAGATTGTTCGCCCAACTCTCAAATTCAAAGATGGAAAACAATGAACCAATGAGGGAGTTTGTGGCAAGGTTTAATCACCTAGTTACACGTCTTTCTCATACTCTTAATCCATCTCCACAAATTCTGTTGAGAAGTTTCATTAACGCTCTTCCTTCTGAGATAGCCTTCTTTTTGAGATCGGCTAATGAAACAGAATTATCCAATGCACAAGAAAATGCCATCAAGTTAGAGGACAACATGATTACCTCTGGCAAGATGAAAACGGATTCAACCAGGCCTCTAGTTTAGAGCTCTGCAGATCCACTGTTGCATAAGGTAGCAAACGAAGTGACTATCATGAAGAGACAGTTGCCTACTCAGGGGCAACCCGGGCAACAACAATACCAACCACAGCAACAGTATCAGCCTCAGCAATCATATCAGCCTAAGAGGAAAAATTTTTAGCCTTTCAATAACTATAGGCCCAGGTTGCCAGCACCACCACCAAGGCAAGCAGTCGATGCTGCTCAAAATGCAGTGTTTTGTTCCTTTCATGAGACTGATGCACATACTGGAGCCATGTGTCCTAAAAATTTAAGGATGAATCAAATCATGGGATATGCTAATGCTGCACCTATTTCAAACATTGTTCCTTCCCCAAGTGCGAATGTTGTCTTACCACAGACGGACAACTTCGATGGCGACTCTACCACGGGATACTTCTAGAATGAACCTGTTATAATGAAGGAAGAACAAGATGATTTTCGTCAATATTCTCTTGCAGTGAATCATGAAAATCTTTCAACTCCTGTGTTTACACGTACTCAACATTTTAAAGCACAGAAGGAAGGAGAGGATAGACAAAGACCAAAAGAAAAGGAGAAGGAAGTGGCTTCCACTTCCAATGCTCAGCCATCATGTGAAAATGTTCAGACCGCTCAAAATTCATCCTCAACAAATTTTGATATAGTCAATTCCATGATGAAGACAAAGGTGCAGATTTCTCAGCTAGAATATCTTCAAGACCATCCAGATCAGCTAGATAGAATTGTCAAGTATGTCAAGAAAGATACTGTCATGTAGCCCATGTTGCTAGAATCTTCTGTTCCAGCAGGAGAGAAGCCAAAGCCCTTCTATATTTCTCTGTATATAGGAGCTTATAAATTGAGCAATTGTATCATTGATTCAGGAGCCTCAGACAACATCATGCCTTTGCAGGTAATGAACGCTTTGGGACTCTCGTGCACCAAAACACATGACAAGTGTTATTCGCTTGAGTCTAAATTAGTGCCATTGGTTGGACAATTGAAGGATGCTCAAGTTTGATTAGCGGCTTGCCCAGAGAAGAAAATAATGATGACTATCTTGGTAGCTGACATTCCAGCCAGCTATGGGATGCTGCTAAGTCAAAGTTTCTGCAAAGATCTTGGAGGAGAAATACAATTGGATTGGTCATCTACGACCATTCCTTTAAAGAAAGGTTATTTCAAATTGGAACTAGAAACCAAGTCATGGTTCACGGTGGTGAAATCTCAGGATCCTCAAGCACAAGTGCTATATCAAGAAACGGATTCTGGTACATATGTTATGTTGTCTGATATAACTAAAAAGAATCAAGAGGTTGTCTATGTGGTTGATGAATCAGAGGAAGTATCGAAAGGAATGTGCAATTTGCAAACTTTCTTTGAAGAAGAAGTGCAACAATCTTCTCAAGAGCAAAATTACAAGGAAGAGATCAAATATGTTGCGGAGAGCAATGAAGAATCTGATTTGTTCTTCTTATCTTTTGAAGGTTGGTTTGAAGAACCTGTGTCAGGTATATCCAAAGAAAAGACCAAAGAAACATTGCAATTGGAGCAAGGACAAGATCTTCTTCATTTTGAAGATGATTCATCATTGGAGGAATTTCTCAAAAATGGAGATCATATGGAAGATTCATCATTGGATCTCGACAGTTTTCTATATCACTTAGAGAGTGATTCTTCAATAGAGGATACTGTAAATTTTCTTTTACAGTTCAGCCCATCTTCATCTTTGTCTCAAGAAGCTTTCATACACACTAATGAAGAAAATGATGCTAAACTTTTGAAGGTTATCCCTGAACTTGTGCTATATCAAGAAACGGGTCCTAGTACATATGAAATAACTGAACAAAATCAAGAGGTTGTCCATGTGGTTGATGAATCAGAAGAAGAATCCAAAGAAATATACAACTTACAAACTTTCTTTCAGGAAGAAGAACAACAATCTTCTCAAAAGCAAAACAATGATGAATTAGATCTATTTTTCTCATCTTTTGAAGGCTGGTTTGAAGAACCTATGTCAAATATATCCAAGGGAGAGACTCAAAAAGTTCTACAAGCAGAACAAGAGCATGACCTTCTTTTTGAAAATGATTTCTTCCTGGAAGAATTTTTTAGAATGGGAGATCATATAGAAGTTCCATTATCATATCTAAATTGTTTTCAACATCAGTGGGAAAGTGATTCTTCAATGGAAGATACTAGAGATTTTCCTTTACAATTTAGCCCATCTTCACCTGCATCTCAAGAATCTTTCATACATACTAGTGACGAGGACAATGTTGAATCCATCTATGAACCTGTACAAGAAAAAGACTTTACTGATACTATGCAACCGGTGTGGAATACAACATACGAAGAGGTTGATGGAGAAGAGGAGTTCATGGAATTTTCAGTTATGGTCACTAAAGAGGACGCTATTGAAAAATCAAAGATTATTGACAAATGTCTTGTGAGATACGCCGTGTGTGAGATTGATCAAGAAGAAGAAGAGGAAACATATGATTCAGATGAAGCTGTCTTTGATTCTACTCCTTTTACAGAGCAAGAAAGATACGTGAATACTGAAGAAGAAGTGATGATGGATATCCGCATTGAAGAAGAGTACTCTACAGAGGGTGATGAGATTCAAGGTAATGAATGGGAAAGTGAGCTATCAGGTGAAGATGTTCAGGAGTTTAAGCATTCAGATCTTGACAGTTCATTAGATTTTGGAGAGTGGATGGATGAAAACACAACCGATGAAAGAGTCCCTGAAGGACTTGAAAAATGGGCAACGACGGTTGTGGATCCTATAAGCCAAGAATCAGTGACGAGAGTTATGTATGAGCAGCTTGCACCTTTTCCAGAAGATGATGCATTGACTGAATACAAAGTTGCATGTGTACAAGATATAAATGAAACTCATATTCAATATGTGGTGGTGACCATTCCCACAAATGTATTTTGGCCACAAGACTTTCCTGTATATCTTCAAAAAGAAGTTTTGTATCTCCACCTATCGCAGAGGTTGCTTGCATTGGAGGAAGACGCTCCACCTGATCCCTGGCATATCAATCAATTTCTCAGGAACTTCTCATGGCCTGAACGTGAATACCCTCTTGAATCATGGCTCTTTGAGAGGATGTTGTAGAGAAAGAAAAGTTTTGTGCTACCAAGGCAATCTTCACAACTAAAGAGAGATGGTTCTTACTTTTCTGAGTCGATTGACGGTTTCATGTGACAGTCCTAATCTCTTCTCATCCACGCTCAGGAAAAAGAGTGCGTGAAACACTTTTTGTTCTCGTAATGTGTTTCCCCTTTCTGTGATGTGACCGTTATGTCATAATGTTTTTCCCCTTTCCGTAATGTGACAGTTATTTTCCTTGTGTGTTCTGAAGTTCCAACTTCCTAGGTGATTAGGAAGTCTAGTTTTAGGTGATTTAGAGAAAAGTCTTGTTCTAGGTGATTAGGAATGTAACCTGACTCTATTGCCCAATGGATAAGGCACTGGTCCAACTTGCAAAAGTCTAGAGATTCTTGGTTCTCCTATGCCGTAAGTATCTGCCATGCTCCCCAGATAGAGCCAATTGTTGTACCCAACCAAATTTTTTGCTTCATTAAGGCATTTTGAAACAAGTCTAGAAAATTTTTCGTCAAAAGTCAAAAAAGAAAAATTTCTAAAAATAGAAATATCTATTTTTAGAAATTTCTAAAAATAGACGTCGAGTTAGGTTTTCTGGATTTCTTGAGATATGGATGTTGGCAAAATTTTCTAAAAATAGAAAGTTTCTAAAAATAGAATCTCCAAATCAGGTGTTGCGCTCGATTCTCATTGGTCGATTTTGCTCCACGATCGGTGCGGTTCAGACGGAATCTTCAAACGACCAAGTTTTCTCTAATGGGTCATTTTTGCTTTTTCACAAGGTGAAGCATGAGCTCGAAAGTCATCAACACAGAAAAGTTTACCTGTCAAATCTCTTCGACGAGTTTCCAATGCTGTTTCAATGATACAAAACTGACAAACGGCCGTCGACTCGACGATACACGTAAAATGATGCAAGATGGATCCAAGGTGAATGGAAAAGTTGGAAAATCACAAAAATGGCTAAGTCTGGTGAAACTGGACACCCCTGGAGGCTTGGGGTGACCATCCTCTCCTGTGTTAGTTTTTTCTTCATGTTTTTCGAGAAACGTCAAAAATGCTTCCGTCAGCTCCTTTCCGGTTGGTCAAACTTGGTCAAACTTGGTCAAAAGTTAGTCAAAGCCAGGATTTCATCATAGATATGTTTAGATTACTTAGATCACCCTCCTTTCTGCCTTGACAGTCGTTAGAACGACTGAAATTGAAGACCGAACAGGAGCCGTGGGCACGAAAATCAAGAAAAGGTACAAAATTGAAAATTTTTGCAAAAAATGGCTAAGTGTTGACAAAATGGGCGCCCCAGGAGGCTAAGGGCGTCCATCCTCACCAGTGTTAGTTTATTTTTCATGTTTTTCTTGAAAAACGCAAATTTCCTTCCGTTAGCCCGCTCCGGTTCAGTGTTGATCAGTTTGGCACATTTTTCGAGGCAAACGGAAGGTACAATCAGCTCAGCTTTCATCAGGCTTGCATATTTGCCAGATCATCAGACTCATTTTCATCCCATTCATTAGAAATCGATAGCCAAATAGGGGTCCTGTGCCTCCAGAATGCGCACGCAAACAAAGAAATTGAAAAAGTTGACAAAACTAAAAAAATGGCTAAGTGTTGGGAAACTGGGCGCCCCAGGAGGCTTGGGGCACCCATCTTGTGCAGTGTTAGAATATTTTTGTGTTTTCAGTGTTTTCCGACATGCCTTGTTACCAATCTTCGCCCGTTGGTAGTTTCGGGGAGGTCAAACTTGGTCAAACGATGTCAGATCGTCGAACGAAGGCAAGGGATGGAATCTCAGTTGATCAATCTTCAAAATGTCAGGATCAATTAGCTTTTTCAGTTCATGATGACATTTTTCCACCTTGTCAAAGTCAGAGACAGGCCATATTTGAGTCAAAATGAGTGTTGAAGTGTTGAAAATGAAGAAAATTTTGTTAACACTTCTTCCAACTCGCGCATTCGATGACATCATCAAAGAAATTATTTTTTGTCATCTTGCACATGAAGCCATAGGCTCCTACAAAATTGGGATTCTTCCTATATGAAGACATCCACTTAGATTTATGCTTTAAAAGTTGCTTTCTTCATGGATGAGGATGAAGTTTTCTTCTCACACAAGTAAAGCTGCTTTTTCGACCAAAAGATTTATAAAGACAAGCTTTGGGCTTCTTTATTTCATTATTTTTTGCAGGTTGCATCCAGAGGAAAGATTTTATTTTTCTTTCAACGAAGATTCGAAGACCCAAACTAGGTCCTTTTTCAGTGTTCTTCATAGATTCGAGTTGAGGAAGAACAGAGGCTTGCTTTTTCAGGGTCCTTGTTTCAAGGAGATCATTTTTCAGAAATCCGACCAGAGCTTTTTAGTTTTTGTCAAGATGGGTCCATCTAGATTGTCATCCTTGAAGATTGGAAGTTGTGCTTTTTTTCAGGAAACTATTTTTTTCCTGCTTTTTCGAGAAAATCTCTGATTTTTCAAAATCTGACAATCTCGGTTGCTTCAAAATAGAATTGCCTACAAAACCCATGTGCTAGCTTTTTTTGCTCAGAATCAGCTTTTTTTAGAAGAAATCAGCAAAAGAATATTAGTGGATGACATCACCAAAAAGCAAGAATGTTGATGAGGAAAGCAGCTTTAAAACATATGCTTTTTGTTTTAAAGCATGTGCTTTCATCCTAAGCTCATCCATCCTATATTTAGAAAGAAGTCACTTTGTGATAGTTGGAATCTTCTTTGCTTTAAAGCAGATTGCTTTAAAGCATTTGTTTATTGTATCTTTGTCTTAGAATAGTAATAAAGCTTGCGAGTTGGCAAGTTAGGGTTAATCAAGGAGATTTTAGGGTTCCCTACTCCTTTAATTTTAGTATAAATAAGGGCATCCTTGCCCATTGTTTGTAATGGTAGTTGTGATAGCAAATTTACTGTGCCTATTCTAGCCTGCAAACATTGTTATTTCAAGTGTCTGTTCAATCTGTGTTCATTGTAAGGAATGGTGGTTGTGATAGCAAATTTGTTGTGCCTATTCTAGCCTACAAACATTGTTATTCCAAGTGTCTGTTCATTTGTGTTCAGTGTTCTCCGGTGTTTGATCGCTTACTGTATGCCTACCTTTTGCTGCAGTTTGGCTGTCCTGGAGTTGTATTAAACTTTCTGATATTGAATAGAAATCTCATGCCTACTTTCCTCTGATATTCTATATCGATTCATCAAGTTTTTGTCATCAGATGTGTAGCTTCTGTGGCTTTCATTTTCAGCTTTCATCATTAAAGTACTCTTAGTCTTGTGGTGTAAATCTAGAGGAAAACTACTTGAGTTTTTGTGTTAACAATCATCCCCCGTTCACTTTCAACTTCCTTTGCTCTGAATTTACTCAGGAGGTTGAAATCGTCATTAGTCTATGCTAGTTGTAGTAGAAGTTTATTAAAAAGGAAAAACCTCTTCTGCAGCATTTAGAGTTTTATAACCTTGTGCTCTGCAGCTGAGAATCAAAAAGAAGATAGGCGAAGTTTCATTCAAGTTATTTTTTCAGCAAACATCAGCAAGAAAGGGAACTCCCCCTTCCAATAGGAGAGCAGTTTATCTGTGCATAGCTGTCCGTTTCCAAATCGCATACCAGAGGTGCAAATTGAAACACCAACAGTTTTTTGGTGCCCACCGTGGGGCACGAGGCATAAAACTTCAAGCAAGCTTAGGCTTATGACACAGTAATGACTCTCTGGCGTCCTTCTGCTCTAGTTCAACAACTAAATCTTACACCACCTGTTATTCAACCAAATCTTGTACGAGTAGAAGGAGAGAAAACGGACATCATTAGCAGCATTAGAAGTTTCATATTTGTGCAAAAGGAAAGTCCTGATCAGTGGAGAAACGCAGCTGCTATCCTTGACGAAGAAGAACACAAAGCAGATCTTGCAGCAGGAAGACCAGTACTACCACCTCCCCCGTGGCAATAGATAATCCTGGCTCACAGGGTTTATTCAAGAAAAGGAAAAGGTGGTGCTACAGATCCTTTCTTTCAAGATCTTGATTCTATAAAAGTTGGAGAAGCATCCAACATAGCTCGAGAAATTCAGATAGTTCCTGAAGTCAAGCAGGAAGAATTACAAGAAGAACTAGTAATCCAGCCTAGAGCAATGGGTGATGCAAATAACAACAATCACAATGATCCAAATCAAAGGCGACCGCCACCATTGCCTTGGGGTAATAACATTGGACCTTTGGCCCTACAAGCACATCATGATTTACCAAAGGGGTCAAGGAAGCACTTTCCTCGGTTCCATGGCAATGGAACTCAACATCCTGATGAACACATCTCTGCATTCACAACAGCTTGCGCTGTTTTACATGTATCACATGAAGATATTGCCATGTGTCTCTTCGTTGAGACTCTCGCAGGAAATGCTATTGATTGGTTCAATCATCTGGAACCAGGAATCATTACAAGTTGGGCAACTATGAGCGAGAAATTCGTGGCAAGGTTCAAGCCTGCCGAAGATGGTCACAGATTGTTTGCCCAACTCTCAAATTCAAAGATGGAAAACAATGAACCAATGAGGGAGTTTGTGGCAAGGTTTAATCGCCTAGTTACACGTCTTTCTCATACTCTTAATCCATCTCCACAAATTCTGTTGAGCAGTTTCATTAACGCTCTTCCTTCTGAGATAGCCTTCTTTTTGAGATCGGCTAATGAAACAGAATTATCCAATGCACAAGAAAATGCCATCAAGTTAGAGGACGACATGATTACCTCTGGCAAGATGAAAATGGATTCAATCGGGCCTCTAGTTTAGAGCTCTGCAGATCCACTGTTGCATAAGGTAGCAAACGAAGTGACTATCATGAAGAGACAGTTGCCTACTCAGGGGCAACCCGTGCAACAACAATACCAGCCACAGCAACAGTATCAGCCTCAGCAATCATATCATCCTAAGAGGAAAAATTTTCAGCCTTTCAATAACTATAGGCCCAGGTTCCTAGCACCACCACCAAGGCAAGCAGTCGATGTTGCTCAAAATGCAGTGTTTTGTTCCTTTCATGAGACTGATGCACATACTGGAGCCACGTGTCCTGAAAATTTAATGATGAATCAAATCATGGGATATGCTGATGCTGCACCTATTTCAAACATTGTTCCTTCCCCAAGTGCGAATGTTGTCTTACCACAGACGGACAACTTCGATGGTGACTCTACCACGGGATACTTCCAGATTGAACCCGTTATATTGAAGGAAGAACAAGATGATTTTCGTCAATATTCTCTTGCAGTGAATCATGAAAATCTTTCAACTCCTGTGTTTAAACGTACTCAACATTTTAAAGCACAGAAGGAAGGAGAGGATAGACAAAGACCAAAAGAAAAGGAGAAGGAAGTGGCTTCCACTTCCAATGCTCAGCCATCACGTAAAAATGTTCAGACCGCTCAAAATTCATCCTCAACAAATTTTGATATAGTCGATTCCATGATGAAGACAAAGGTGTAGATGTCTCAACTAGAATATCTTCAAGACCATCCAGATCAACTAGATAGAATTGTCAAGTATGTCAAGAAAGATACTGTCGTGCAGCCCACATTGCTAGAATCTTCTGTTTCGGCAGGAGAGAAGCCAATGCCCTTCTATATTTCTCTATATATAGGAGGTTATAAATTGAGCAATTGTATTATTGATTCAGGAGCCTCAGACAACATCATGCCTTTGCAGGTAATGAATGCTTTGGGACTCTCGTGCACCAAAACACATGACAAGTGTTATTCGCTTGAGTCTAAATTAGTGCCATTAGTTGGACAATTGAAGGATGCTCAAGTTCGATTAGCGGCTTGCCCAGAGAAGAAAATAATGATGACTATCTTGGTAGCTGACATTCCAGCTAGCTATGGGATGCTGCTAAGTTGAAGTTTCTGCAAAGATCTTGGAGGAGAAATACAATTCGATTGGTCATCTGCGACCATTCCTTTAAAGAAAGGTAATTTCAAATTGGAACCAAAAACCAAGTCATGGTTCACGGTGGTGAAATCTTAGGATCCTCAAGCACAAGTGCTATATCAAGAAACGGATTCTGGTACATATGTTATGTTGTCTAATATAACTAAAAAGAATCAAGAGGTTGTCTATGTGGTTGACGAATCAGAGGAAGTATCGGAAGGAATGTGCAATTTGCAAACTTTCTTTGAAGAAGAAGTGCAACAATCTTCTCAAGAGCAAAATTACAAGGAAGAGATCAAATATGTTGCGGAGAGCAATGAAGAATCTGATTTGTTCTTCTCATCTTTTGAAGGTTGGTTTGAAGAACCTGTGTCAGGTATATCCAAAGAAGAGACCAAAGAAACATTGCAATTGGAGCAAGAACAAGATCTTCTTCATTTTGAAGATGATTCATCATTGGAGGAATTTCTCAAAAATGGAGATCATATGGAAGATTCATCATTGGATCTCGACAGTTTTCTATATCACTTAGAGAGTGATTCTTCAATAGAGGATACTGTAAATTTTCTTTTATAGTTCAGCCCGTCTTCATCTTTGTCTCAAGAAGCTTTCATACACACTAATGAAGAAAATGATGCTAAACTTTTGAAGGTTATCCCTGAAATTGTGCTATATCAAGAAACGGGTCCTGGTACATATGAAATAACCGAACAAAATCAGGAGGTTGTCCATGTGGTTGATGAATCAGAAGAAGAATGCGAAGAAATATACAACTTACAAACTTTCTTTCAGGAAGAAGAACAACAATCTTCTCAAAAGCAAAACAATGATGAATTAGATCTATTTTTCTCATCTTTTGAAGGTTGGTTTGAAGAACCTATGTCAAATATATCCAAGGGAGAGACTCAAAAAGTTCTACAAGCAGAACAAGAGCATGACCTTCTTTTTGAAAATGATTTCTTCCTGGAAGAATTTTTTAGAACGGGAGATCATATAGAAGTTCCATTATCAGATCTAAATTGTTTTCAACATCAGTGGGAAAGTGATTCTTCAATGGAAGATACTGGAGACTTTCCTTTACAATTTAGCCCATCTTCACCTGCATCTCAAGAATCTTTCATACATACTAGTGAAGAGGACGATGTTGAATCCATCTATGAACCTGCACAAGAAAAAGACTTTACTGATACTATGCAACTGGTGTGGAATACAACATACAAAGAGGTTGATGGAGAAGAGGAGTTCATGGAATTTTTAGTTTTGGTCACTAAAGAGGACGATATTGAAAAATCAAAGATTATTGACAAATGTCTTGTGAGATACGCCATGTGTGAGATTGATCAAGAAGAAGAAGAGGAAACATATGATTTAGATGAAGCTGTCTTTGATTCTACTCCTTTTACAGAGCAAGAAAGATACATGAATGCTAAAGAAGAAGTGATGATGGATATCCACATTGAACAAAAGTACTCTACAAAGGGTGATGAGATTCCAGGTAATGAATGGGAAAGTGAGCTATCAGGTGAAGATGTTCAGGAGTTTAAGCATTCAGATCTTGACAGTTCATCAGATTTTGGAGAGTGGATGGATGAAAACACAACCAATGAAGGAGTCCCTGAAGCACTTGAAAAATGGGCAACGACAGTTGTGGATCCTATAAGCCAAGAATCAGTGATGAGAGTTGTGTATGAGCAGCTTGCACCTTTTCCAGAAGATGATGCATTGACTGAATACAAAGTTGCATGTGTACAAGATATAAATGAAACTCATATTCAATATGTGGTGGTGACCGTTCCCACAGATGTACTTTGGCCACAAGACTTTCCTGTATATCTTCAAAAAGAAGTTCTATATCTCCACCTATCGCAGAGGTTGCTTGCATTGGAGGAAGACACTCCACCTGATCCCTGGCATATCAATCAATTTCTCAGGAACTTCTCATGGCCTGAACGTGAATACCCCCTTGAATCATGGCTCTTTGAGAGGATGTTGCAGAGAAAGAAAAGTTTTGTGCTACCAAGGCAATCTTCACAGCTAAAGAGAGATGGTTCTTACTTTTCTGAGTCGATTGACGGTTTCATGTGACAGTCCTAATCTCTTCTCATCCTCGCTTAGGAAAAAGAGCACATGAAACACTTTTTGTTCTCATAATGTGTTTCCCCTTTTTGTGATGTGACCGTTATGTCGTAATGTTTTTCCCCTTTCCATAATGTGACAGTTGTGTTCCTTGTGTGTTCTGAAGTTCCAACTTCCTAGGTGATTAGGAAGTCCAGTTTTAGGTGATTTAGAGAAAAGTCTTGTTCTAGGTGATTAGGAATGTAACCTGACTCTATTGCCCAATAGATGAGGCACTGGTCAAACTTGGAAAAGTCCAGAGATTCTTGGTTCTCCTATGCTGTAAGTATCCGCCATGGTCCCCAGACAGAGCCAATTGTTGTACCCAACCAAATTTTTTGCTTCATTAAGGCATTTTGAAACAAGTCTAGAAAATTTTTCGTCGAAAGTCAAAAAAGCAAAATTTCTAAAAATAGAAATATCTATTTTTAGAAATTTCTAAAAATACACGTTGAGTTAGGTTTTCTGGGTTTCTTGAGATATGGATGTTGGCAAAATTTTCTAAAAATAGAAAGTTTCTAAAAATAGAATCTCCAAATCAGGTGTCGCGCTCGATTCTCATTGGTCGATTTTGCTCCACGATCGGCGCGGTTCAAACGGAATCTTCAAACGACTAAGTTTTCTCTACTGGGTCATTTTTGCTTTTTCACAAGGTGAAGCATGAGCTCAAAATTCATCAACACAGAAAAGTTCACCTGCCAAATCTCTTTGACGAGTTTCCAACGTTGTTTCAATGATACAAAACTGACAAACGGCCGTCGACTCGATGATGCACGCAAAACGATGCAAGATGGATCCAAGGTAAATGGAAAAGTTGGAAAATCACAAAAATGGCTAAGTCTAGTGAAACTAGGTGCCCCTGGAGGCTTGGGGTGACCATCCTCTCCTGTGTTAGTTTTTTTTTCACTTTTTTCGAGAAACGTAAAAAATGCTTTCGTCAGCTCCTTTCCGGTTCGTCAAACTTGGTCAAACTTGGTCAAAAGTTAGTCAAAGCTAGGATTTCATCATAGATATATTTAGACTATTCAGATCAGCCTCCATCCCACCTCGAAAGTCATCAGAACGACCAAAATCCAAGACTGAACAGGAGCCGTGGGCACGAAAATCAAGAAAAGGTATAAAATTGAAAATTTTTGCAAAAAATGGCTAAGTGTTGACAAAATGGGCGCCCCAGGAGGCTAAGGGCGCCCATCCTCACCAATGTTAGTTTATTTTTCATGTTTTTCTCAAAAAATGCAAATCTCCTTCCGTCAGCCCGCTCCGATTCAGTGTTGATCAGTTTGGCACATTTTTCGAGGCAAATGGAAGGTACAATCAGCTTAGTTTTCATCAGGCTTGCATATTTGCCAGATCATCAGACTCATTTTCATCCTAGTCGTTAGAAATTGATAGCCAAACAGGGGTCTTGTGCCTCCGGAACGTGCACGCAAACCAAGAAATTGAAAAAGTTAACAAAACTGAAAAAATGGCTAAGTGTTGGGAAACTGGGTGCCCCAGGAGGCTTGGGGCGCCCATCTTGTGCAGTGTTAGAATATTTTTGTGTTTTTAGTGTTTTCTGACATGCCTTGTTACCAATCTTCGCCTGTTGGCAGTTTCGGGGAGGTCAAACTTGGTCAAACAATGTCAGATCGTCGAACGGAGGCAGGGGATGGAATCTCAGTTGATCAATCTTCAAAATGTCAGGATCAGTTAGCTTTTTCAGTTCATGATGACATTTTTCCACCTTGTCAAAGTCAGAGATAGGCCATATTTGAGTCAAAACGAGTGTTGAAGTGTCAAAAATGAAGAAAATTTTGTTAACACTTCTTCCAACTCGCGCATTCGATGACATCATCAAAGAAGTTATTTTTTGTCATCTTGCACATGAAGCCATAGGCTCCTACAAAATAGGGATTCTTCCTATTCGAAGACATCCACTTGGATTTATGCTTTAAAAGTTGCTTTCTTCATGGATGAGGATGAAGTTTTCTTCTCACACAAGTAAAGCTACTTTTTTGACCAAAAGATTTATAAAGACAAGCTTTGGGCTTCTTTATTTCATTATTTTTTATAGGTTGCATCCAGAGGAAAGATTTTATTTTTCTTTCAACGAAGATTCGAAGACCCAAACTAGGTGCTTTTTTAGTGTTCTTCATAGATTCAGGTTGAGGAAGAAGAGAGGCTTGCTTTTTCAGGGTCCTTGTTTCAAGGAGATCATTTTTCAGAAATCCGACCAGAGCTTTTTAGTTTTCGTCGAGATGGGTCCATCTAGATTATCATCCTCTTGAAGATTGGAAGTTGTGCTTTTTTTTGGGAAACTGCTTTTTTCCTGCTTTTTTGAGAAAATCTCCGCTTTTTCAAAATCTGACAATCTGGGTTGCTTCAAAATAGAATTGCCTACAAAACCCATGTGCCAGCTTTTTTCGCTCAGAATCAGCTTTTTTTAGAAGAAATCAGCAAAAGAATATCAGCGGATGACATCACCAAAAAGCAAGAATGTTGATGAGGAAAGCAGCTTTAAAACATATGCTTTTTGTTTTAGAGCATGTGCTTTCATCCTAAGCTCATCCATCCTATATTTAGAAAGAAATCACTTTGTGATAATTGGAATCTTCTTTGCTTTAAAGCAGATTGCTTTAAAGCATTTGTTTATTGTATCTTTGTCTTAGAATAGTAATAAAGCTTGCGAGTTGGCAAGTTAGGGTTAATCAAGGAGATTTTGGTGTTCCCTACTCCTTTGATTTTAGTATAAATAAGGGCATCCTTGCCCATTGTTTGTAATGGTAGTTGTGATAGCAAATTTGCTGTGCCTATTCTAGCCTGCAAACATTGTTATTTCAAGTGTCTGTTCAATCTGTGTTCATTGTAAGGAATGGTAGTTGTGATAACAAATTTGTTGTGCCTATTCTAGCCTGCAAACATTGTTATTCCAAGTGTCTATTCATTTGTGTTAAGTGTTCTCCAGTGTTTGATTGCTTATTGTATGCCTACCTTTTGCTGCAGTTTGGCTGTCCTGGAGTTGTATTAAACTTTCTGATATTGAATAGAAATCTCATGCCTACTTTGCTCTGATATTCTATATCGATTCATCAAGTTTTTGTCATCAGATGTGTAGCTTCTGTGGCTTTCATTTTCATCTTTCATCATTAAAGTACTCTTAGTCTTGTGGTGTAAATCTGGAGGAAAACTACTTGAGTTTTTGTGTTAACAATCATCCCCCGTTCACTTTCAACTTCCTTTGCTCTGAATTTACTCAGGGGGTTGAAAACGTCATTAGTCTATGCTAGTTGTAGTAGAAGTTTTATTAAAAAGGAAAAACCTCTTCTGCAGCGTTTAGAGTTTTATAACCTTGTGCTCTGCCGCTGAGAATCAAAAAGAAGTTAGGCGAAGTTTCATTCAAGTTATCTTTTTAGTGAACATCAGCAAGAAAGGGAACTCCCCCTTCTAATAGGAGAGCATTTTATCTGTGCATAGCTATCCGTTTCCAAATCGCATACCAGAGGTGCGAATTGAAACACCAACAAAAAGTAACTAGGTACTTGAACTGATGACAAGCATCCACATATGCTGAGTTTTAGTTCCGATTAGGCTCAATACACTGATCTACTGCACTTCATTCTTTCTCTTCTTTGGTGCTACTGTCCTGTCACATACCAGACCTGTAATACTACTTCCACACTGCTTTCTACTTTTCTTCGCACTTCACAACACACCACACATACCTTCTTATTGAAATCCATCTGGTATATATATCCACATAAAAGGATTTCAACATCTTTGTAGTTGGCATCCGAAATACTCAATATTTTCCCAAACTCTGGTTTGTCGGCTGAATCCTTGCTTGCCAAGTGATCCGTATCAAAGAGATGCTTATAGAAGTCATTAGTCATGTCAGCCAATCATGAATGATACCTCAAGAAACTTGATCACCATCAATATCTTATCTGGATTAAGGTCTAATGCTCTGCTGGTCAAGTCTTCCACAATCTACTCTGCCAATCAGGAACCCAACACTTAGGTGCTTATAACTTTTCACTCTTTCATCACCGGAGGCTCAATCTCTGGAATATATCAGTCATGATACTCCTCTTGACTTCCCGAAATCCTCTCTTTACTGAGATACTTCCTCTGAGAGATCTGGACTTGATTGTTGGACCTTGCTGTATGCTCTATTCTTGCTTACCGGACCACAACACTCTTCAATCTGGCTTCCGGTATAGACACACCATGTCCTGTAGATGTGTGGGGTGGACTTTGTTGCCATCAATGACAACCCTCATGAAGCCACATAGTGTCTCTTGCCAACAGGCCACATGGCCATTATCCCACATCAAAGGATACTTGTTCTTACTACAAATAGATCCCTTACATCTGTCATACATGGAAGATTTGACTTTCCCAACATAGGAACTCTCCAAGCTAAAAATAGACTATGACAGATGCTCTTACACATCTTACAGTTGTCATAGATTTTCCTAACATAACAACCACAAATGTTGTAAGAGAATCCATCATACAATGCTAAATATAGCATATTCCTCAAACAACATGTCATAGCCCAACTTGGGTACCCAAAGATGCCTTTCCCTCATGCAAAGATCCTCACCAACACTTGTCATCACTTGTCATAGGAATATCCAAACTTGGCTCTTACGCATCATAGATTTTGTCATATGGAATATTGTCTTCCACACACCATAGGATGCTGACACATGGCATATTAGTGCCACCTCAAATGGGACACCCAAATCCATGTAGGTTTGACTTGACCATCCAAGTCACATTCCAGGTAAGATGACATGTCACCGTGCCACCTCAACTATGTGACCAAACTGAATGTGCAAGTAATTACAACATTAAGAAATAAATTATTATACAAATAAATAAATAATGCTAGGAATTTGCAATGGTTGAGACACCTTAATTCCTAATGTTTTCCACAATTTAAGACATGTCCAAGAGCATTTCCAACTATAATATCTGACAAAATCCTCCTTGGATTAAAGTTCATGGTTTTTCACTAGTTGGAAGGAGGCCGGTAATGGCTATGGAATTTGGCTTCAACACCTATGAATTTCATTTACTTGAAAGTTTCTAAAGTTTGTTCAACACAAACATTTAGTTGATATCCTGTAATTATTTCATGTTGTGAGACCAGATCTCTTTGAGGTAGTTTGCCAAACCGTTCACGGGCTCTGTCTGATGTGCTTACATCTTGCATATATATCTTCCAAAACATTTCAAACTATGATATCTAAGACAATGTGCATTATTGTACTGCAAGCTTATTTTTTAGATTTATTCATTTACCATTACCAATAATCTTTGCAAGAACATTGTCCATGTTTAAAATGATGGAAACAATTCACGTCTCTCACAATAATTTCTCTTGTAACAATCTTGGAGATAAATTTTCATTGCACTGTGGTAGTCAGCACATACTTGAAGGTTCTTAACAACTATAATGGTTGTTTCAGGGGGTGTGTTAAACAAACCAAATACAATTGCAAACTTTTCACTGTGATGGCAAAGAAATAATTACTTTTCCTCCATCTATGGCAGCTTGGTGCTCATCATTTACATCTCCACCTTCGCATTTAATTTTATTCTTGCAACAATCCATGACCTTTTTGAGCCTGTGTCTTGGGTTCTTTACTTCCAACGCTTGTCTGAAATGTGATCCTCCTCATCTGTGAGAATCTTTGAGCAATTGAAGCATACACAACACAAAATAGAAATAATGGTCTTCAAAAAACCCAATATGATACATGGGCTTGGCATGCTCAAGGTATCCAAAATACCTAGGGCATTTGGCCATGCTAGTACGGTTAAGACAACAGATTTGCTTCATGGCACAATAATGTTCAATTTGTTGTCAATAGGCTCTGACACAACTTATCAATGGATTCATCTCAATAGATATTACTAGCGAATGGTGAATTTGGAAAGGTCCTTCATTTTCTCATGGAAATGAAAGAGGATGGAATCAACCAAGAGAGGCCTCTCTACAAAACTATCCAAAATATCTATATCCCAATACCACACTTCAATAGAAACTAAAAATAATTTTAGAGGCACTTTTTGTAGATGTCTCTGGATTTGTAGCACAGTCTTCTCTAAATAATATGCACCTTTGCAAACACAACTTTGTAGGCACAATATCATACAAAGTTTAAAACAAGAGCCATACCCATGGAATAAAGTTTCCTTAAGGAGATGCCATGAAAAAGTATTTTTTAACTCTATTATAAGCCTCACCAACAATAATTGTGTGACACATGTCGGGTCCCCTTATGGGCCCGACTAAAATAAATTATGTTCTGAAATAATTTTCATCATTAATTAACCTAAGACTACTTCTATATGCATCTGGGGTGAAAAATTGAAGTGGGTAATCATCAAAATTTGATTTCTATAATTTTACACTGTGACCAGAACAAGTCAGGTAGCCTCCAAAATCACCCTAGAAAACTAATCAAACATTCTCCCAGAGCCACAAAAATGCACTAACATGTTGACCGATGATATGGGAACAAGTGCGTTCAAACAAATTTGCACAATTGCATCAAGATTACAAGATATTAATGCTCAAAGTACCTCACCTGGTTGTTTTTGAAACTACACCTATCAAAAACCAACTGGAACTCACTTGTTTAGTGTGAAAAATGAAGAGGATTTTGTTTAGGGTTGATTTTGATGGTTTGTGTTGATCCTTCTTTCACCACTAAATATTCAAGGACATTCAGCTGAGTAGAAGAGTCTACTATAGGCTTCTTGTCACTTGGAACATAGGGGAAGATTGGAATTGTATGATTTTGTTGTTCAATTACGCCCAATTATGCTCGAAACCCTAATTTTGTTAATTCATAAACAAATGGATAAATTAAGGAAAATGATCGCACACAGAGATATCAAATGCCAATCAAATGTGTACCAGATTTTGAAGTTCAAAATCTAGAAAAGTCAGGGACTAATGAGCAGGCGCCCTAGTCCAGTGCAACAGTTTTCTTCAGGATCTGGGAATCTTGTCTGCAACCTGTTCCCATTTTTCTAGAGATTTTCTAGTTGCGTGATCTGGAGGACTAATGAGCGGGTGTTTGAGTCCATATCCCTATTTTCTTCTTTGCTCTACAATTCTGATAGTCTGCATTTCTCTCCTATAACTCCACTTCTTTTGCTTTCGCAACTTGTTACCTACAATCACAGAAAGATGGGCTGGGGTTGTAGTGTTTAGAGGCTTGCCTCAGTCAAATCCCATAGATACATTCAAGTCTTCTGAACAACATTATTAGATAAAGAGTGCGTATCCCTGTAGGATAAAGGCAAAATCCAAATGATAAATGATAGAAAACATAATTGATATCACCTTGTAGTGAAGATCGCATGGGATGAAGATGTTCTTCATGCCATGAGGAGATGGATGCCAAATCTACAAATACAAACACAAGAACAACACAAATTTTGCTCTACCACACAATGAATGCCTTGAATCACCTTAACATAAGCTTGTCAATCAAAATGTCCATCTCTAGTTTATAAATGATAACCTAATCATGCTTATATATGCAACTAAAAACATTCCCACTAAGAATTTCGTAACTCAAACTTACTATGTTGGCATAGGACCTAAATAATGGTCATAAACTGACACTTTGAAATTGGTCCTGACCTAAAATAAGGTAGGACTAGGGCACGGGTGCGCAAGTCCTCCCCCTATTTCAAGTAGGATTTATGTTAATTGCATCCCCTGAGTCCCAATTGCCATGAAACTTCAGGGTTTTCTCATCGAGAGTCATCAAAATCATGCAAGATGCTCTAAATACATTCTAAAAGACCTGTGAGATAAACCTTAAGAGGAAAAAGCCCCCAAGGTTACTTTTTCCGACATAACATTTAGCCCCCACTTTAATGTATGTATAAACACAAGGACAATACATGCATTCAAGTACGATCAACAAGCACAGCAAACACACCAAGCACAGAGAAGGCACGCCAATCACAAAGAGGATAGTAACAGGCACACAAAACATGGAGAAGATAGTTACAGTCAGGAAAAACATGAAGAAGACAATAATGAAGACACACAAAACATAGTGAATGCAGTGAAGACAGTGATGATTTTCTTTTTCTTTTTCATTTTCATATATGAAATGCAGATGCAAGTACAAGGAAAGTAAACACACCACCCATAATGCAAGAGGGACTCATCGCCACCAGTCTTTAGACTGTATATGGGGCAACAAACATGCAATACAAATCAAGCATGTCATACAAATCAAGCACACCATAAAAATCCCAAAGCATAGGAGGGACTCATCGCCACCGGTCTTTAGACTATGCTTGGGAACAAACACGCAATACACACACACTTGGAAGACATGGAGAAAAAATGGCAAACAAGCGATGGAGTGTTCCTATTTCTAGGTTCATCACCATCTCAGGCACATTACAAGCACACACTGATGATTGGGCTTCGCCACAACAATCGTTGAAGACACGCTTAAGGGTTGAGTTAGTCACAGAACTGCTCCTTGCCTCTGTAAAGGACTTTTTTGAAAATGACAGGATGTGCACTCTCCACGAGAAATACACAATCCCTTCCTCTACATAGGGCTTAAGATAAAAAGGATATGCACAATATCCCACCTCCGCAAAGGGCTTAAATGATTGCAATAGATTTCAAACAAATCTCAGAGTGTAGGAGGGACTCATCGCCACCAGTCTTTAAGACTGTACCTGAGAACAAGCACACTTGCTAGCATCTAAATCAAATAGATTACCTTATATATGCCCCCACCTTAAGGTGGTTGATATCAGGTATCGATATCAAGCACGTTAAGGTAGGAAGAAAACACACAAGGGAACATGAGCTCTCGCAAAGCCCATGCCCCCCAGAGGTGACATGTACTTTACAATCGTCAAATGTTCCCACAAATACATTCCTGCAAGAAAAATGTTAGCATCCATATAATCATGATAAACAACAATGCATATGATAAATCACACAAAGAGCCAAGGTTATACTATGAATTCAGAGACCAAGTATAACCATGGGGCTATACCGCGAAAATCTCAAAACTGAGTGTACCCAAGGTGAGATTCAAAGACAAACAAAGTGCATGGAGCAACAGTATTGTTATGGTTTGTAAGTGTGATAAGACAACATCAAGATCACACAGAGTTATTCTACTAGCCAAGCATCGAATAATATATAACAACCCCATCATCATGTCTAGACTTGGTCCATTTTTTTGATTTCTTGCTAAAGGGACACTAGGTCCACATCAGTATAAAATGTTTTTTGCCATCCACCCACTACATAGAAATACTAGAGGAAGGGAAATAGTAAATAGAGAGAGAAGAAACAAGTACCTTAGGGATAGTCATGTAAGAAGGTGCCCCCAAGTCACCAACTGCAACACTATGTTCGTAAGACACAACACACAACAATGAAAATAGAGGATAAGCAATAAAGAAGAATGATGATACAAATAGAAGAAGGGTCACAATAGAGGCGGTCTCCTGGTGTCCTGGACCTTACAAGAGAATCAAGGGTCATCCCAGGAGGCCTGAACAACACATAACACATCATAGGGGAAACACAACATGGAGGTAAAGGGTTAGAAATACTTACTTGATTCATCCCAATGTTAAGAATTTACATATCTAGGAAGAGACCACCCTTGAGAGCAATTATAATATTTTCTACAATGAGTGTGGCTCAAAGATGGAGAACTATTTACCTAATTCAAAGGGATATTCCCTGGTGAACAATTATTGTCTATCAATCTAGGATATCTTGCATGTCATTTTGGTCTTGTTGAAATTGTATTAACATTGAGTTTAGGATGATGAGAGGCTTTCTTTTCTTTAATAAAAGGATTATATCCAATGTCATTTGAGTAATGTCTTGAAGTAGATTCTATAAGTACTCGGATCCCTTATTGATTTACACCACATCCCTTACCTACATATTCATAGTTGTTATAAAGGATTTTAAATCCTCGACCATAGAGGGATGTCATTTCTCTAGAGGATAATGAAGCCTCATAGGCCTCGTAATTTGTAGTATAAGTGAGAGTATTGTCTTTATTTTCTACCAAGGGGACTTTAGGTTTCTTAGGTGCTTTAAAAGATTGCTTAGGTGAGATCGATGCTACTTTTGATGTGTCAAGGCTATTAATTTTATAATCCCCTATACCACAAGGATAAAAATCCATTGAGCCCCAATCATCACCAAAGAGTGCATTCGATCATGTAGAGTCATGCACAACACTATTCGTGGCAAGAGGCATTGATGAACCAGCTCGTAAATTGTTTAAGCTCATATGATTGTAAACTTGTTTTTACATTTCAATATGTAAATAGTTACCTAGTTCATGGTCAACATGAATAGTATGAAGTTTATCTTTGAATATAAATTTTATTGAACAATGTAGGGTGGAAGGAACTGCCCCTAATGCATGAATCCAAGGTCTACCAAGAATCATGTTGTAAGATAAAGAACTAGGCATGACATGAATCAGGGTAGATACAATCGCAAGACCCATCTGTATAGGTAAGGTTATAGTACCCACTAATTGACTACTATGATTGTCAAAGCCACGAATGCTAAGTTTATCTGGTTTGATTTTTGATGTGTCGGCCTTGATTTTGTGTAGTAGCTCAATGCTACAAACATTAAGAGCTGATCCATTGTCAATCATAACTCATTTTATCAATGTTTTATTTATCATGACAAATATCATAAGTGGATCATATTGGTTTTGAACTTCAATTGACGATAATTCATGTGGTTGGAAGAGAATATATGTTTTTGTCGCATTCATACAATCTAATAGAACTGCTACATCATTTGGCTTAGCAGCAAGTGGTACAATCACCTTTTGTAAAGCTTCTTGGAGCATTCCATGGTATGTAGGTGATGTTTGTATTAAATCCCATAGAGAGATCTTTCTTAGCCAGAGTAATGCGAAGCTGCTCGACAAGATCATATACTTGACCTTTGTTAGGAGGAAGTATAGGTTGAGAACATGGAAGAGAGACAGGCACATGAGGTGCTTGCTTACTTTGCTTATTATTATAGGTGTTGTATGTGTGAGCAATTATGGGATGTTATGGCACATTTTGAGCACCTTGACTTGTTTGATTAATTTGTTGTGCATATTTGTAGATGTAATCGGGAGGTCTACCTTGAACCATAATCACCAGCTTTAAGCAAGAGGGTGAACTAGGTGCCCCTCGGACAATCATCTTAGGAATATTGCTACAAATTATATTAATGAAGATTGAATTAACATTTTTTTCCTATTGATTATACCCAACATCTATCCCTAAAGGATTTAATGTGAGAGACCTTTTCTTATCCACTAATGCTACATCTTGGCTAGGGAGAGCGCTGGAATGAGAGGAAGGTACGATGTTTGTAGGAAGATTATGTGTTGTAACATTAATAGAGCTATCTATAGTCTTCTCATATAAGTTTCTTGAACTTTAAAATATGGGAGAAGTAGGATAATCTATGGAATCATCATCATCATCATCACCATATGTTTTAGCTATTAAATTCAAAGCATTAAGAGAACTTTCACTCTCATCATTCTCAATGTGTTTTGTTAAATCTTATACTAACCAAGGCTATGTATTCATGAGAGATATGAAGTTTTCATAATTAGATACATAGTCAAGGATTTCAAATGAAGAGCATTTAAATATATCCTTGTGATACATAGCTTGCATATAAGTGAGAACATGAGGATTCATATTAAGAAATTTGTAGAAACTCTCAAAGTTTTTGATATATGCATGTAAAGATACCAAAGAGCAATGAGATGAAGATTCCATGGTGAAATGTCTTATAACATCAATGTAAAATCAGATTTTAAAAGATTTTCAAAAGTTATGCAAGAAACAAGTGCAAAACTATATGTGAAAATGACCTAAAATGCTTGATTTTTTCAACTTTTTTCAATGCAAATAAGTTAAAGAAAAGGTGTTGTAAGGAAATTTATCAGGGGAAGCAAATAATATATCTGATATCAGTCCAATAAATCAATAATATCCTTCACCACACACTTTTGATGCAAATATAGAGTGATGACAAGTCAAAACCTAGTGAAAATACACTAGAATATGCAATTTTTCACAAATTTTCAATGCAAAGACCCAATAAAAAGGTTGTTGTAAAGAATTCTAGGAGGTGCAGAAGATTATACTAGTAATATCAGTCACCTAAAGACATAAAATCCATCACAACATGCTTGGAGTGCAAATCTAAGTCAAACCCTAGTGAAAATATAGCCAAAATATGCAATTTTTCACAAATTGTCAATGCAAATGCCTAAAAGAAAGGGTGTTATAAGGAATTTGAGGAGTGGAAGTAGATAATAACCCTAATAACATCCAATTAATTCAGAAAAATCCTTTACAACATGCCAATGGTGTAAAACTAGAGAGACAATAAGGCCAAAATCTAGTGAAAAAAGTAAGGTTTTCAAACCCCAGGCATGAAATTTTCCAAGAAAACCACTATGATGCAACACTACAGTTATAAATCAGTCTTAGTGAGTGTTTTAAATGGGTAGTAAAATCTGAAACAAGATTTTGACTACAAACCCTAGTTAATGCAAAACTAGGTTTTTATGAAAAATGCACAATTTCAAGCAATTTTTGACAGTTTGAGCATGAAAATGCAATGTAAATGAATGATGAATGATGAATTTATGTATTTTAAATCATATTTTATGATAATGAAAGAAATTTATTGAAATTAAATGCCAACTAATTCAAATTATTTGAAAATGCAAGCTAAAAATGCCAAAAAAAATTCAATTTTTTTGTAATTTTTCAAATGCAATAAGATGAATAATGAAATGAATGTAAATATGAAGTAAAACACTTAGAAATGTGAAAAATTCATTAAAAAAATAGGTTCACCAAAATGTTTAGTGTGAAAAATGAAGAGGATTTTGTTTAGGGTTGATTTTGATGGCTTGTGTTGATCCTCCTTTCACCACTAAACATTCAAGGACATTCAGTTGAGTAGAGGAGTCTAGTATAGGCTTCTTGTCACTTGGAACATAGGGGAAGATTGGAATTTTATGATTTTTTTTGTTCAATTAAGCCCAATTATGCTCGAAAGCCTAATTTTGTTAATTCCTAAACAAACAGATAAATTACAGAAAATGATCGCACACAGAGATATCAAATGCATACCAGATTTTGAAGTTCAAAATACAAAAAAGTTAGGGACTAATGAGCGGGTGCCCTAGTCTAGTGCCACAATTTTCTTCAGGATCTGGGAATCTTGTCTGTAACCTATTTCTGTTGTTTCAGAGATTTTCTAGTTGCAGGATCTGGAGAACTAATGAGCAAGCACTTGAGTCCAGGTCCATGTTTTCTTCTTTGCTCTATAATTTTGACAGTCTGCACTGCTCTTCTGCAACTCCACTTCTTTTGCTTTCGCAACCTATTACCTACAATCATAAAAATATGGGTTGGGGGTTGTGGTGTTTAGAGGCTTGCCTCAGTCAAACCCTGGAGAGACATTCAAGTCTTCTGAACACCATTGTCAGAAAAAGAGTGTGTATCCCTATGGGATAGAGGCAAAATCCAAATGATAAATGATAGAAAACACAATTGATATCACCTTGTAGTGAAAATCTCATGGGAGGAAGATGCTGCTCTTCATGCCATGAGGAGATGGATGCCAAATATGCAAATACAAACACAAGAACAACACAAATTCTACTCTACCACACAATGAATGCCTTGAATCACCCTAACATAAGCTTGTCAATCAAAATGTCCATCTCTAGTTTACAAATGATAACCTAATCATGCTTATATATGCAACTACAAACATTACTGCTAAGAATTTCATAATTCAAACTTACCGTGTTAGCATAGGACCTAAATAATGATCATAAACTAACACTTTGAAATTGGTCCTGGCCTAAAATAGGGTAGGACTAGGGTGCGAGTGCCCAAGTCCACCCCCCCTAACTCAGGCAAGATTTATGTTAAATGCATCCCCTAAGTCCCAATTGCCATGAAACTTTAGGGTTTTCTCATTGAGAGTCATCAAAATCATGCAAGATGCTCTAAATGCATTCTAAAGGAACCAAGAGCTAAACCTTAAAAGGAAAAAGCCCCCAAGGGTACTTTTTCTGACATAACATCACCAAATCACTGCCTTGAAAAAATACTAGATCTTCTCCTAGGAGGCTGCCACTATAAAAATTAGTTCATTTAGGCCCAATGAACACGTGTGCAGAAGGGTTTTTTCTTGTCCACTTTCTTTACAAGGTATTAAAGGTCAAAGGTGACCCCTCTAAAACTTTTTGGAAATGCAGATATCAAAAATGTGAAAACTCCATTTTCTTTTGACTTTGAAAAAATTATCAAATTGAAGCTTGAGGCTCCACAAATTCACATAGGGGTATATGAACATGTTAGATTTAGGGCACACAACTGAGAGGAGGGGTGAATCAGTTGTACAAAAACTTGCTTGAATTTAAACACTTAAATCCTCTTTGTTGTTTAATAGCATATCAATTAATCACTCATGAAAGCATAAAACATAAACACTAGAGCAGATACACATGAACACATGAGACACCAAGATTTTGATGTGGAAAACCAGGTCAAGGGAAAAACCACAGGGTGATTAACCCAAGGATTATTCTTTGTTAGAAGAATAAGAAAAATAGATGGCACATGCCAATTAGGGCTCACTGCCCGAGCACACTGCTCACAAGAGGCACACTGCCTACAAGAGACACACTGTCTACAAAGTAACAAGTATCACAAACTTGCACTAGAGATTGACATCTTTACCATGCCTAGATCAGTTCCATTTAAGCCCAAAAACTCCTACTCTGCCTTTCGCTCTTCTTCTTCGCTATATCACACTCATCCTCTCTAAAGACACACTTCAAAATGAATTCACAATCCCTTATTTATACAAGGCATTGACTTAGGAACAATCATCTAAGTTGGCAAACACCTACAAGATCATTCGCAAGACGTGTAATACATCCGGTCAGCTAGTCTCAAGAAGAACACCAATATCCATGGTTATTCTTCAAACGCAAACTCTAACTTCAATGTGGGCAGCCAATAAGAATTGTACATGATCCAAAGATCACCAAAACCTTCCCTGCGTCATCAAGAACATCCACACTTTATCATCTTACTGGAATTCTTCTCTTCTTCTTCCAG
Source organism: Cunninghamia lanceolata (assembly GCA_027924645.1). Classification (NCBI taxonomy): domain Eukaryota; kingdom Viridiplantae; phylum Streptophyta; class Pinopsida; order Cupressales; family Cupressaceae; genus Cunninghamia; species Cunninghamia lanceolata. The sequence goes on from BSBN01001480.1 coordinate 1,078,900, forward strand.
AACTTCAAGAACACAGTCTGTCATCACTGTTATAATGAAAAAGATGCTTTCGGACCTCCAAACCATGAACAAATCTATTTGTCACTTCAAACGGACTTCTTCAACACTCTCTCCAATCCACAGAATGAGATAATGCAATTTCGGATCTCACCGGACCAATATGTGACACTCTGTCACCACTGAACATCTGTCAGAACTGGTTCTACTTGAGTGACCATAACTTCTTCAAATCTTCATGCGGACCTCTGAAATCTTGATTGGAGCATCTCAAGACTCATATCTACAAACCCTTTAAACTGCATCCTTTGATCTTTATCTTATCTTGGACTTTTACCTTAATGTCATCACTGTTCTTCACTGTTCCTGATTGAGACTAATTTCCTCAATGTCCTCAGCATACAGCTCATCCAATCCTTCTCATTAATACAATATGAGTATGTTGACATCAATGACAACACTGGTTATCCTCATACTTGCAACAATCTCCCCCTTTGTCATTGATGGCAACATATGATGTGAAAAACCATCAAGACAAGAACTTCTCCTTTCTGTCATAGCTCTCCCTATCAGCAACAACTCTTCACATGTCTTCTCTTTCTTTACTACTCCCCTTTGATCACCAACCACTTATTTTTCATGTCTTCTCTCCCCCTTTGACATCAATGGCAAAGGGCTCATACTTGCAACTTTAACACATTAGAAACATACTAGTTGCTCCCCCTGAGTGGCAGCTTCCCATCACCAACTGGATCACAAGATATGACTATGATATCCACCAGACTGATGCACATCAGTGCATCCTAGTTCATTACCGGAGGGGCAATGACCCCTAACTTCTCCCTGAGATACTCAAAAGAGTCCTTGGGAAGAGGTTTAGTAAAAATATCTACAAGTTGATCCTTGGAGGGACATACTCCAATCTGACTTCACCCTTGTTCACTTGCTCTCTCAGAAAGTGAAATTGATAGATATATGCTTGGTCTTAGAATGCAACACCGGATTCTTAGAAATATTTATTGCACTTGAATTATCACAGAAAATTGTGATAGGCTCCTTATATTCTACTTGAATATCTCTTAGCATCTGCTTCATCCACAAATGTTGAGTGCAACTTCCTACTGCTGCAATGTATTCAGCTTTAGTTGTAGATAGGGATATTGCCTCTTGTTTCTTGCTTAGCCAAGAAACTAACCTTTTTCCCAAAAAGAATGCTCCTCCACTTGTACTCTTCCTATCATCCATATCTTGTACCCAATCTGCATCTGTATATGCATGAAGAGAAAAATCATGATCTCTAAGATACCATAGACCATACTCAATTGTTCCTTTTAAGAACCTAAAAATTCTTTTGATTGCCATGACATGAGATTCTCTGGGATTAGCCTGGAATCTCGCCACAAGACCAACAGCCTGCATTATATTTGGTCTAGTCTGAGTGAGATACAATAATCCTCCAATCATTGATCTGTACTTGGTCTGATCTATTTTAGGAGAGTTATCATCTTTGCTCAACTTGCATCTAGTTGCCATGGGAGTGTTCATTGGCTTTGAATCTTCCATTCCAAATTTCCTCAACAATTCTTTCACATATTTGGTCTGAGAGATAAAGATTCCTTTCTTTGTCTGAGTAATTTGCAGACCCAAGAAGAAATTCATTTCACCGAGCATTGATATTTCAAACTCACTTTTCATTTGATTTGCAAAGGTTTTACACATACTGTCTCTTCCTCCAAAGATGATATCATCAACAAATACTTCAATAATCAAGATGTTTTCATGATCAATTTTGAAATATAGGTTACTATCAGCAGTACCTTTGTTGAAACCAATCTTCAAAAGATGTTTGTCCAACCTCTCATACCATGCTCTTGGGGCTTGCTTTAGACCATACAGTGCCTTCTTTAATTTGCAGACCATATCACCATGCTCAGATAACTGAAATCCATCCAATTGTTCAATGTACACTTCTTCTAAGTCACCATCCAAGAAAGCAGATTTGACATCCATCTGATACACTTTAAAATCCTTGAAGGCAACAAATGCAAGAAATAGTTTGACTGCTTCAATTCTTTCCACCGTAGCAAAGGTTTTTTCAAAATTAATCCCTTCTATTTGAGAGTAGCCTTTGCAGACTAATCTAGCCTTATTTCTGATTACTTCACCAACTTCATTTAGTTTGTTCTAGAAGACCCATTTGGTTCCAATCACGTTCTTGTTTCTAGGTCTAGAAACAAGATCCCAAGTGTGATTTTTCTCAATTTGCATCAACTCTTCCTCCATTGCTTTGGTCCAATTTTTATCATTGCAGGCTTCATTTATTGTCTTAGGTTCAATCTTTGAAATCAGACAACATTCATCTAAATTTTGAGCAATTTTCCTTCTAGTTTGCACACCTTTGCTTTTGTCACCTATGATCTGATCTTTAGAGTGGTTCAATCTTACATACCTTGGAACTTTGGGAGTTTCTTGCACATCTGCTTCTTGATCAGGCTCATTCAAACCTATCTCTTCTTCCTAATTTACTGGATCAGTCTGATTCTGACTTTCAGAAGAGGATTGAGCTCCTTGAACTAGAGAACCATTCTGATCATCTTCATCATATTCATAAAACCTTGAGGGCTTCTCAATTCCTTCATCAACCTTCACATTTGTACTTTCTATCATCTTTCTCAGTCTCTTATTGTAACACCGGTATGCTTTGCTTTGAGTGGATTAACCCAAGAAAATTCCTTCATCACTTCTAGCATCAAACTTTCCTAGATCTTCATCTCTTTTAATGTAACATTTGCTACCAAATACTCTAAAATATCTCACAGTAGGAGTGATACCAAACCAAAGTTCATAAGGAGTCTTACTGGTATTGCTTTTGATTTAAACTCGATTGAGAGTATAGACTGCAGTGCTGACAGCTTCTCTCCAAAACATCTGGGGAACATTTGCTTCTATCATCATTGTCTTGGATGCTTCTTGGATGGTCCGGTTCTTTCTCTCTACTACTCCATTCTACTGTGGAGTCCTAGGAGCAGATAATTGTCTCTTTATACCATGCTTCTCACAAAAATCTATGAGTTCACTGGATGTGAATTCACCACCTCTATCAAACCTCAGACATTTCAGTTTTAATCCGGTTTGATTCTCTACCATAGCCTTGAAGATTTTGAACTTCTCAAAAGCTTCTGATTTCTCCTTCAGAAAGGTAACCCACATCATCCAGGAATGGTCATCAATCAGTAACATGAAATATCTATCACCTTACATACTCTTGATTCTTGTCAGACTACATAGATCAGTATGAACTAATTCCAATAATCTGGTAGAGGATTGATCCTTGCTTTTGAATGAGACTCTGCTCTGTTTACCTAGCTAACATTCTTTGCACAAATTGTTTGTAGGTTTTACCAATTTTGGAAGATCTCTTACAGCCTGAGTATTGCTTATCTTGATGATGTTATCAAAATTTACATGACACATCCTTCTATGCCATAACCAACTCTGATCAACTTGAACAAACAAACAACTTTTATTAGTACCAACTAGATGGAAGATATTACCTTTTGTTTGAGTACTGGATGCAATCTTAGTTCTGGAGCTTTCAAAGATCCTACATCTTCCATTCTTGAACCAGAGATCATAACCTTTGTCCACCAACTGTCCAACACTGAGAAGATTGTGCTTCAATCCTTCAACATATAGTACATTACCAGTTTTGTTCTTTCCATCAAAAGAAATAGTTCCCCTACCTCTGATTCTACCAGCAGAATTATCACCAAACTTTACCATTCCTCCTTCATACCTTTCCAAATCTAAGAACTTATTCTTGTCACCTATCATATGGTGAGAGCATCCACTGTCAATAACCCAATCATCCTTTTCTTAAACTTGGGCAGCCAAAGCTCATTCTACAACCTTATGATTGACAGATTCAGAGGATATTGGATCTTCTTCCTTGATGGCAATAAACACCCATTCATTTCCAGATTTGTTTCCTATCTCTGATTCATCATTTGTTACTCCTTCATTATCATCTTCTTCATGAACATAATAACAATTCTTTTGGAACCTTTGTCTATTAGAATTTGCCCTTGTAAATCTTTCCAGACATCCTGAGGTGAAATGACCAATCTTATTGCAGTTGAAGCATTTAAAGGGTAATTTTCCTTCATACTTACTGGATCCTCTTGGCAGTCTCTTTGCAATGAGGGCTTCAAGTTGAGCTATTTCTACTTCTTCCACTTCCATGTCTCTTCTTTCTTGATCATACCATGACAGCTTGCTTGAAGAGTTTTCTCCTGGATCAAATCTGTGTTTACCTTTCACAGAGGCATTGGATTTGAATGCAGATTCAATCTTGGGGGGATCATCTCCAAATTTGGTCATTTCAAATGTAGCCAGTTTACCAGCCAATTAGTTTCTTGTGACAGTTGTATGGGCTCTAAATTCATCAATGGCAGCAACCTTGATTTTGTAGGTAGTGGGAAGGGATCTGAGAATTTTGCCAACAATCTCATTTTCATCCAAAACTCCACCAGCATTCCTAATTCCACACACTAGCTCATTTACTCTTGGCATAAAGGTAGTAATATTTTCATCATCTCTCATCTTCAGTCTTTCAAATTTCCCTTTGAGACTCTGCAACCTTGCACTCTTAACATACTCATCTCCTTCATGAAGAAGTTCCAGTTTAATCCAGATCTCATAGGTAGTTGGTAGGTCAATAACATTTGAGAGCTCTGAGTTAGTTAATGTGCTTAGAAGAGCCTCTTTGGTCCGCAGATTGTTTTCAGCATATGTGATTTCATTTAGAGTTGTCGAACCACCCTGTGGAGGTGTATAAGCTTTTGTGACCATGGACCAGTATGCCTTTCCCATACACTGCAAGTGACATTTCATGCGACCTTTCCAAAGAGAGAAGTTGGTTCCATCAAACTTCTAACTATCCTTTTTGTATGACAACATCCTGGATCTCCTCAAGTGGTTAAGCTCCTTTTAGAGGAACTTGGCTCTGATACCAATTGTTAGATTTAGGGCACACAACTGAGAGGGGGGGTGAATCAGTTGTACAAAAACTTGCTTGAATTCAAACACTTAAATCCTCTTTGTTGTTTAATAGCATATCAATTAATCACTCATGAAAGCATAAAGCATAAACACCAGAGCAGATACACATGAACACATGAGACACCAAGATTTTGACGTGGAAAACCCGGTCAAGGGAAAAACCACAGGGTGATTAACCCAAGGATTATTCTCTATTAGAAGAATAAGAATAATATATGGCACATGCCAATTAGGGCTCATTGCCTGAGCACACTGCTCACAAGAGGCACACTGCCTACAAGAGACACACTGTCTACAAAGTAACAAGTATCACAAACTTGAACTAGAGATTGACATCTTTACCATGCCTGGATCAGTTCCATTTAAGCCCAAAAACTCCTGCTCTGCCTTTCATTCTTCTTCTTCACTATATCACACTCATCCTCTCTAAAGACACACTTCAAAATGAATTCACAATCCCTTATTTATACAAGGCATCGACTTAGGAACAATCATCTAAGTCAACAAACACCTACAAGATCATTCACAAGATGTGTAATACATCTGGTCGACTAGTCTCAAGAAGAACATCAATATCCATGGTTATTCTTCAAATGCAAACTCTAACTTTATGTAGACCACCAATAAGAATTGTACATGATCCAAAGATCACCAAAACCTTTCCTAAGTCATCAAGAACATCCGCACTTTATCATCTTACTGGAATTCTTGTCTTCTTCATCTGGAACTGGAAGAACACAGTCAGTCATCACTGTTATAATGAAAAAGGTGCTTCTGAACCTCCAAACCATGAACAAATCTATTTGTCACTTCAAATGGACTTCTTCAACACTCCCTCCAATCCGTAGAATGAGATAATGCAATTCTGGATCTCACCGAACCAATCAGTGACACTCTGTCACCACTGAACATCTGTCAGAACCGGTTCTACTTGAGTGACCATAACTTCTTTAGATCTTCATGCGAACCTCTGAAATCTTGACTGGAGCATCTCAAGACTCATATCTACAAATCCTTTAAACCGCATCCTCTGATCTTCATCTTATCTTGGACTTTTACCTTAATGTCATCACTATTCTTCACCGTTCCTGATTGAGACTAATTTCCTCAATATCCTCAGCATACAGCTCATCCAATCCTTCTCACTAATGCAATATGAGTATGTTGACATCAATGACAACACTAGTTATCCTCATACTTGCAATAGAATATCCATAGAATCACAAAGGCCAATCCACCCATCTTGAATATCACCCAGATGTGAAATATTGATCCATATAGAAGGCATCCTTGATAGATATAACACTATGCAAATTGTAGGTCTCTAGAAAAAATATCAAACAAGGTACTGGGGCTTGGAAAATGGACATAGAAGCACATTAACATGGGGATAATTGCAAGCACCAATTGGTTCATCATGACAATTATCTAGCTCATAAATATTGACCTCCAAAGTTGACCACCTTGGCAGATCCAATAATGTGGGGACAACAAACTCTTCTAGAACCCTCCACCTTAGTGCTTCAAAACCCTATCAAATCTAATCATAGGAAGCTAAAATCAAACATACACACTTACATATGACAAATGAATGTGCTCACCAAGTTATTTTACATAATAGTGAATAGGCTTCAAGTTATGATCCTCCAAAGTAAGCCACTCAGACAGCTTTTATAGGTATATTTTTGAGTCTTGCAATCAATTTTTCATCATGGGCACTTCAAATTTATCCAAAATTTGAAGGTGCCAATAGTAGCCCTAATTAACCATCAAGGAGAAATTTATGTCATTCTAACTAATAAAATCGATTGTTTTTTCAAATCAATTCACTTCCTCATGATACTTGTGGTGAATGAGTGGCATAAAAAGGAATTTGGTTAGTCAAATATAGATTTTGAGTTAAGGAAATTCACCCTTGATAATGTAAGGAAGCTAAGATAGTGGAACAACTTCCTACACTAATCTTTAAAGGAGGGTTATGAAAAACTTTTTAGATATTTACAATAGTTATAGAATTATACAGAAATAAACATAAATAGAAATCATACCATAACACAATGATTTATTGGGGGAAAACCCTTTCAAGAGAAAAACCCAATACTCCAAAAGTAGCCCAATATTTAATTTAGAAATCTCAATAAGATTACAATATACTTGCAAACCAAGATTTCACATGAGTATCACCAACCAGAGATTTGGAGGCAGCTAAGCATCTATAAGACTCATGCACAACCTCCATCTCAAGCACATAATATATAGGAGATACAATACATGAAACTGTCAAACATTGGTAATTACAAAACCATGAGCTAAAATGACCCAAAAGTGGCACCCAAATCCTTAGGGTTCATTATCTCCAATCAAAGATGCCTCATGATGTGTCATAACACACATCAACATGTGTAACTCTCCCTTAAAACTATTTTTTGTGTCTAACCTGTTTTTACATTTTCTAATATGGGAGGCCCAACTTTCAGAGGCCATAACTTTTGCTCCAAGAGGCCGATTGGGACCATTTTTAAATTGAAAAGCATGAAGAGATCTACACACCAAACACCACTGATGGCAATGCAAACCATCCAGAAATTTTATTTTTTTCAAAAACTAACTCTATATCCTATAATTGAGTTCTTCTATTTTTATAACTGAAAAATCATACTTTTTGTAATTACACGGTTGAGACACGTTTCCTAACAGATAAAAGTTATGAAGGTTTCAACTCTTCTAGAATTTTTTCTTCTTGAGTGACTTGGATTTAAATCTAGGTTTTAGGGTCATGTGTGGATGTTTTTTGGTGTTGTTTATTCCAACAGGGTTTAGTTTTGTTGTTATTGTTGCTATATTTTTTTGTGTTGCAAGTATGTGCCTAATCGGTGTTATCATTGATGTCAACATATATGTGTTGTCATTGGTGTCAACTATATCCTTATCTTTTGATTGATTAGAAGCCTTATATGTTGAGGACATTGAGAAAATTAGCCCCTCCGAAAGAATCAGAAAGGAAACAGTGAATCACAGTGAAGACAATGAGTCACATACTGAAGAAGAGTCTAGAAGATTGCTCCGCATTTCTTGTATATTAAAGATCTTAGTCTATAATTTGGAAGTTATTTAGAGGCATGTCTGAAGATGCTAAATCCTAAGTTTGAGCCTCTGGTGTGAAGAATTGAGTGAGTTACATTCACCAGAGTAAAACCTGCTTTTTCTGATTATTCATTAGTGATAGGGAGAAAGTAGTTTGCTCCGCATTCCTCCGCATTGAAGTATTTTTCCCTGCAATTCTAGAGGGAAGTCTGGGATAATGATTAGTGCCTACAACTACAATGTTTCATGATTTGGTGGTCTGAAAGCTATCTTTCTTTTATGATAGTTGAAGACAGTGAAGTTCATGTGCTCTGGTGTGAAGAATCTCATGGATAAAGTGGTTAGAGTTTGTGCGGTTACTCCTGGTGATTACAACATGTCTGTGGATGCCTCTTGATCATGTTCCTACCTTTACATTGGTCCATGTTAAGGAATTGGGATCATATTTGAAGATTATTCGTAGATAATGTAGCGTGTAACCAGTCTTAGTTGACTTGGTTAATTTTAGTGATTGCGGAGATCTCTTGAAGATTGTAGAAGCATGTTGTGATGTGGAAGATCGTGTTTGAGTCCCAGCTAAGACATGGCATGATCTATATACATCTTTATTAATTTTCTTAGCATAATTTTGTATTAGGTCCAGACCTATTTTATGTATGTTTGTAATGCCAACCTTTGTAATGTCCCCATTTTAGGCAGTTATGGTTTTTGGGTGGTTTAGCCTATTCCTGGCCCTCATAGGCTAACGCAGGTGGTTAGATGGCCCTGTTGGGTAGTTATTAGTGTGGTTTCTTCTCTAGGGTTCAATGAGGTTCAGGCTTGGCCTTTGCAGAGGTTTCAGAACTTAGTTTCTCATACTTACTATTTATAGTAAGTTACTTAGATGGGTTTACTATTTATAGCAGGGCACCTGATTATGACATGCAGGCAGTGTCGATTCTGGTATTTAGTTAGATTGAAAAATTAAGGGAGATAATAATTAAATTAATTTTTTGTAAGGTTATTAAATAAATAAATATTATAAAGTGACCTTATATTTAATTAATTTAATAAAATGACTTAAATAAAATATTATAACATAAAGTCACTAAAATAAAATTATAATATTATTTTTCTAGAAGCTTCTTGGAGATGGATTGAAAAAGTATAAAAGAAAATCAAGCCAAGCTTCACATCATCTAGGAATTGATATTTGCTTTGATGTGATTGTTTGGCGAAGGAGCCAGCTAGGGTTTCTGCCATTGAGCCATTGGGAATGAAAACTCTCATTAGTTATGCAATTTTGAGGTTGTGAAATATCAGCTGAATTATAGCTTCATTGTGGGCTTCATCCAGGAGTCCAATCTGTGCTTAAATTGGAGAATACATTAAGTTTCACAAGGGTTCCAAAGGTTAATCATTTGCAGAACTGAAATTGTTGATGACATGAACAGTGCTGTGAACAGTGCCATGAATAGTGTCATGCTACAGTACCCATGAATAGTGAAATGCTACATTGACATGAACAATGGCATGAATAGTGTTGTACTACAATAACGTGCTACAGTGCCCTCGCTATAGTGATTCTCTAAAGTAACTTGGTGCATCAATCAAATATCAGCTAAATCATTGCTTAAGGAGAACTTCATTCTGAAGTTCTATTTGTGCAAATTGGAGGAGATATTCTTAAGTTTTGGATGACATTTCATTTCAGATTTGATTGCCTGATCATATTCAGCAAATGCAATTGAATACCATCATATATGAATGAGTTTGTGAAAGATTTAATTTGCTGCTAGCAACCTCTATTGGCAGCCACGTGGGTATTTGAAGGTCTGTTCCATCTGCTGCAAACAAGCCATAATATGTCTATCAGCTGGGTATGTAGATTATGGAAAGAAGCAACTAGTTTTCACCTTGGCATCATTTCTACCAGGTTTGAGATATTTATCACTTTATGTAATTTGTCTTACACATTTTATGTGGTGCGAATGGGTCAAGACTGCCTAGTATAATATTCTGAGTGTCTAGAAGTGTTGTAGACACTGTTGTAGCTGCACAGTATTGTCTTGAACATGTCTTAAACCTATTTTCTGATATATTAGTCTGTTGTAGAAAACTGGGTTGTATAGGTGTTCTTTTTAGAATTAGGCATACTCAAAAAATAGCCTGTGAACTGTATAATTGCGGCTGTTAATGCATTCTCTGGCTCATTTGTCAAACCAGTCATAAGTGTGTCTTAGAATAGAAAGTTCAATTCAATCTGTACTCCAAGTTGTAAACTCAGATCATATGAATTATGGAAATGCAAGTGTCATAGAATGGATAAACTGTTATTTCAGATTTGCACATTCTTCATGATTGAATTGTTATCTTGACTATGGAAATGGAAAATGCAACATATGAAGCGAACTATTTGAAACTATTGTTACATGTTATTTGCAATCTGAAAACATTGAAACTCAGACAATAGCATACAAAATGTTTGACAAAATGTCCCTTGTGTCAATCTAAAGAAAAATTAATTGAGCTAAATTGCAATAGAGCTTGTTCCATCTGGGGTGGGACATTACAGTGGTTAGAGAATATCCTAAGCGAGATATTATAGTGGTATCAGAGTGGTTTCCTGCTAGCCTAATTGGATCATTCAAAACTTGAGTTTCAAATACAAGCATGGCTTCAACAAGTGAAAGAGATTTGGAAGAAAGAATTTACAGGGCAGGGAAGAAATTAGAACATCCATCTTAGCAAAAGGAGGTTCTTCTAAGTACTTTGGAGGAGGCAGAGGCTTGTTTATGCAAAGTGGAACAAGATCCATCTCAAACAATGCAACTTGCTCTAAGTCCATTGGTAAGTTCTTTGGTTAAGCCACAACTTATGAGACATCATGATGAGGTGATAAAACTTGCAGCTATCTCTTGTATTAGTGAAATTATGAGGATAACAGCTCCTAATGATCCTTATAATAGCCATATTATGAAAGAAGTACTTCAGATCATGGTGGCAAGCTTCAAAGGTTTGGATGACATCAAGAACCCTTATTTTTCTAAGAGGGTAAAACTATTTGAAATATTTACAACGTTTGGATTTGAAAACATTATGTTATCCATGGATTGTGTAGATGTCATTCACAAGATATTTCATATATTTTGGAATGTTATTGATGAGGTTCATCTTAGCACCATGATTACTTCAATGCAATCCATCATGTCTTCAGTTTTGTATGAGGATGATGCTATGACAAATGACTTATGGGCTTTTTGGAAAGGTGAGCAAGATATGTCACCCATGGCACATGAGTTGTTAAGGAGATTGGTTGAACAACATAAGGATAAAGGTACTTCACATATATGCAGAAATCTATATAATGACTTTGTTAGACATGCTGATTTGACTCAAGAGGATATGAGGGCAGCCATGGGGAATGAGTTGTCTACATCATCTTTGCAAGAAGCTTCACTTGAGACTTCTACATTGGAGGCCAGCATATAGCATGCTAATGATATGGGTAGCAATGGTATGGACTCATTGGATGATCATGAAAAATCAGACTATGGCAGCCAAGGACAGTTGGAACAAAAGCCTTTGGTTTGGGAAGATTTGCAAGTTCAAATGGTGGTGAAAGAAGATGAGATAAATCAAAACTTGGTGGTGTTTGATGACTACAATGTAAAAGAAGATTGCAAAGATCTAAATTGGGACAGTGATATTCTCCCTCATTCTTATGAGATTGCTACTCTTACACATGGGAGAACTTGTGGAGATGAGTCTACAAGTGTTGGTTCACAAAGTGTAAGTGATGGGCTTGAAAATTTCAATAAAAATGCACTTGTGAAGCTTGAAGAATATGACAGGTATACTGATGATAGCAGCCACATTTCGTTACTTCATCATGAGAAAACACTTCTTCAACATGAGAATGATAAGACCATGGAATTTTTTATAAATGGCACATCAGAATGGGGAGTTAAAAATGGGATTTGTGGGATGAATGCAAGTCATGAGCATTCTGATTTTTTATATCAGACTTGGAAGGATATGAAAAGGACACAAAATTTATGCGATATGTGCTTACAAAGGGCCAAGGAGGCTAGATTAGTGGTTGCCAATGCGAGATAGCATCTACAAAACATAAAAGGAAGTGTCAATCTCTCCAACATGGCAAGGCAAAGGGGGTTAGATCACATTAGGAGACTCCTCATTCAAATGAGGGATGAATCTGAAAATAAACTTGATTCCCCTAAGGTTAGTTCCATGTCAGGTGATACACAGAAGGACTATGATGGTCAACTACTGATGGAGGTTGGTGCTTTTTACCATGACTACATAGTGATGAGAGTTCATCACCTTTCTTTTAGTTTACATGCAGATGATTGGTTGATGCATCGATGTGGATTGACTGAGGGCTTATACTATCCATTGTGGGATGAAGAGTTGCCATCTACAAAAGATGGAACTAGAGCCTGCAAGTACCCGACTCAGTTGTGTATGAAGAATTACTTGCAGGGATAATAGTTAGCTATCCATCATGCTGATACGCATCCACTAGGGATTGCTACTCCTATATCACAGAGATTTCATACGAATACTTTCATATATTCATATCACTTCATGACGGATGGATGTGAGGTCGCTAGGGATTCTTTGGTGAGTACTCCTTTGGCACTTTAGGATTCCCAGAGATATGTTGATGAGCTTTTCTCAGAGTTGAGTTTGGCTAGATATACATCATGTACAGCAGACTTATTCATCTAGGGCAGCCAAGACACTTGTTGATGATAGTAGCATGCACATTCACACTCAGGATACAAATGTCATGGGTAATTCAAGCATTAGACTCTACATTGGCACTAGAGAGATTGTCATTGGACAATCTCATCGAGAGGAGATGATTTCCTCTAGGACTTGCACATGGGATGATGATGTCAATTCAGCTTCTTTCCGAGTAGATGGCATTCATGATGATAATCCTCTCTTCGAGTTACACACTGATCTCCCTCCTAACACTAGTTCAGAGCTGGGTGATAATCATAGTATTTGGGATCTGGACGGCAACAGGTGTGGCATTGTGTATTGGACGGGTCTTAGTGGAAATCTTCATCACTTCTGGCATGGTGAAGATGAGATTAGAGTTACGCAGAGGAAGTCAGAGGTTATCAAACATGGCACACTTCCCTTCTAGATTTGGGATCCAGGTGGAGTGAACTTCTGGAGGGTTTTCTTTTGGCAGTTGAGATTGCTTGGGGACAAGCAATTTTAGGGAGGGCAGACTGTAATGTCCCCATTTTAGGTAGTTGTGGTTTTTGGGTGGTTTAGCCTATTCCTGGCCCTCATAGGCTAACATAGGTGGTTAGAGAGCCCTGTTGGGCAGTTATTAGTGTGGTTTCTTCTCCACGGTTCAATGAGGTTTAGGCTTGGCCTTTGCAGATGTTTCAGAACTCAGTTTCTCATACTATTTATAGTAAGTTACTTAGATGGGTTTACTATTTATAGCAAGGCACCTAATTATGACATGCGGGCAGTGTCGATTCTGGTATTCAGTTGGATTAAAAAATTAAGGGAGATAATAATTAAATTAATTATTTGTAAGGTTATTAAATAAATAAATATTATAAAGTGACCTTATATTTAATTAATTAAATAAAGTGACTTAAATAAAATATTATAACATAAAATCACTAAAATAAAATTATAATATTATTTTTCTAGAAGCTTCTTCGAGATGCATTGAAAAAGTATAAAAGAAGATCAAGCCAAGCTTCATATCATCCAAGAATTGACATTTGCTTTGATGTGATTGTTTGGTGAAGGAGTCAGCTAGGGTTTCTGCCATTGAGGCATTGGGAATGAAAACTCTCATTGGTTATGCAATTTTGAGGTTGTGAAATATCAGCTGAATTATTGCTTCATTGTGGGCTTCATCCAGGAGTCCAATCTGTGCTTAAATTGGAGAATACATTAAGTTTCACAAGGGTTCCAAAGGTTAATCATTTGTAAAACTGAAATTGTTGATGACATGAACAGTGCCATGAACAGTGGCGTGAATAGTGTCATGCTACAGTACCTGTGAATAGTGAAATGCTACAGTGGCATGAATAGTGTGTGAATAGTGTGATGCTATAGTACCATGCTACAATACCCTCACTATAGTGATTCGCTACAGTAACTTGGTGCATCAATCAAATATCAGCTGAATCATTGCTTGAGGAGAGCTTCATTTTGAAGTTCTATTTGTGCAAATTGGAGGAGATTGTCTTAAGTTTTGGATGACATTTCATTTCAGATCTAATTGCCTAATCATATTCAGTAAATGCAATTGAATACCATCATTTATGAATGAGTTTGTGAAAGATTTAATTTGCTGCTAGCAACCTCTATTGGCAGCCACGTGGGTATTTGAAGGTCTATTCCGTCTGCTGCAAACAAGCCATATTATCTCTATTAGCTGGGTGTGTAGATTATGGAAAGAAGCAACCAGTTTTCACCTTGGCATCATTTCTACCAGGTCTGAGATATTTATCACTTTATGTAATTTGTCTTACACATTTTATGTGGTGCGAATGGGTCAAGGTTGCCTAGTATAATATTTTGAGTGTCTAGAAGTGTTATAGACACTGTTGTAGCTACACAGTATTGTCTTGAACCATGTCTTAAACCTATTTTCTGATATATTAGTCTGGTGTAGCAAACTGGGCTGTATAGGTGTTCTTTTGAGAATTAAGCATACTCAGAAAATAGCCTGTGAACTATATAATCATGGCTATTAATGCATTCTCTGGCTCATTTGTCAAACTAGTCATAAGTGTGTCTCATAATAGAAAGTTTAGTTCAATCTATACTCCAAGTTGTAAACTCAGATCATATGAATTATGGAAATGCAAGTGTCATAGAATGGATAAACTATTATTTCAGATTTGCACATTCTTCATGATTGAATTGTTATCTTGACTATGGAAATGGAAAATGCAAAATATGAAGCGAACTATTTGAAACTATTATTACATGTTATTTGCAATCTGAAAAACATTGAAACTTAGACAATAGCATACAAAATGTTTGACAAAATGTCCCTTGTGTCAATCTAAAGAAAAATTAATTGAGCTAAATTGCAATAGAGCTTGTTCCATCTGGGGTGGGACATTACAGTGGTTGATGATTGTAATGCCGACCTTGATGATCATTCCAAGGTTGATGTAGTGTATAAATACTTGTAATTGAGTCATGAAATTGTATCCATGAGAGAAGATGCAAAGATAGAAGTGAAGTAAAGTAGTAGAGTAGAGCAGAGGTGTTTTGAGCTTCAAAGAAATTAAACATTGGCATGGAGTAGATGTTGTTATCTGAGTTCAACCTTTTAATAGTGAGCCACCCTTTGGCACTGAGCCATCCATAGGTAGTGAGCCTTTGTTTGTAGTGAGCAATTTGGGCAGTGAGCCCTATAGGTAGTGAGCCTCTGATATTTGGTATTAATATAACTTACATATTTCTATGGGCTAACACCCACCATGGTTTTTCCCTTTAGGGTTTTCCATGTAAAAATTAGGTGTCTCTGTGTTGATTATGCATTTGTGTTGAGCTTATCATTTTATGTTTTCATGGTTATATCTAAATATAAGTAATTGATAAGTTGATGATTGAAATTGGTTAAAGTTTTAGGACAACTGATTCACCCCCCTCTCAGTTGTCTGGTGCAGTTCAACAATTGGTATCAGAGATAAGTTCCTCTGAAGATATCCTAACATCTTGAGGAAGATCCAAGATGTCTTATAAGAAGGAAGCTCCACATTTTTATGGGACAAACTATACTCTTTAGAAGGCACGAATGAAAAGCCATCTTCTCTGTCTTGGTTATAAAGTATGGCTAGCTACACTATCACAATTTGTCATGCCTGGACGTGGTTTAACAATTGAAGATGATATCAAAGAATATGAGTTGGATGTCAAAGTAAAGGATTCTCTGTTAAGTTCCTTAAGCAACTTAGTGCTAACAAAAGTTGTGGACCTTGAATCTGCAAATGAGGTATGGAAGAAGCTAAAAATTTTGTATGAAGGAGATGATTCTGTAAGAGAAGTCAAGCTACAGAGCCTAAAAGTAAGATATGAAGGTTTGAAGATGAATGAAGATGAAAACATAACAGCTTTATGCAAAGAGTTGATGAGCTTGTCACTGGAATAAAAGGTATGGGAGGAACTCTCACTGATAAGGAAGTTGTGATGAAAATTATCAGATCACTACCAAAATCCTATAGGCACAAGGTAGATGCAATTGAATAATTCATGATCGTGAAGACTATTAATAGAGATCAGTTGCTTGGAAAGCTTACAACCTTTGAGATGAGAGAATTTGGTGATGCCTTGCCTAAAGTTGAATCATCTTTTAAAGCTAGTACTTTAGTAGAGATCTTGAGAGTTGAGAAATACAACGTGGATGATGACTTTGATGAAATTGAAGCTAACATTGTTGATAGGTTACAATGAGGATCCAGTAAGTTCCAAGGTAAATTACCTTTCAAATGTTTCTCTTGTGGTAAAGGTTGTCACTATGCTTCTAGATGTCCAGAAAGAATTGAAAGAAATAGGAAGAAATATGAGAATAGACCTAGAGTTCCAAAGAAATACTACTATGTCAGAGATTTTGATGAAGGAGTGAATGATGATGAATCTGATGATGCTAATACTAGTGCAAATGAATTCCTATTTATTGCTATTAAAGAAGATCATGTGTCTACTAATCTTGCTAGCTATGTGAAGGATGAAAAATGAGTAGAAGCAAGTGCTTTGGTTGTTTAGGTTGAGAAAGATAAGGATGAATGGATTATTGATAGTGGATACTCACATCACATGACCGATGACAAAAGTAAGTTTGTAAGTTTGAAAAAGTATGATGGAGGACTGGTTAGGTTTGGAGATAATGCAACTAGTAGGATTTGTGGAAAAGGATCTATTTTATTTGCTAGAAAGCATAATACTAATAATGTTCTATATGTGAAGGGTTTGAAGCATAATCTTTTGAGTGTTGGTCAAATTTGTGACAAAGGATATGATCTGAGATTCAGAGATAATGGGTGCAAGATCATGGAAAGCTCTAGAACTGTGATTTCTACCAGTAAGAACACAAGAGGAAACATATATCAATTAAGAGGAACTAATTATTATTGTTTGTTGGCTCAGGCAGATGAAAGTTGGTTGTGGCATAGAAGGATGTGTCATATAAACTTTGATAGTCTAGTAAGGATAAGTTCAAGTCAGGCTGTGAGAGATTTACCAAGACTTGTGAAACCCTCCAACTCAATTTGGAAGGAATGTCAGTTGGGAAAGCAGACAAGGACAAGTTTTAAGAGAAAAGAACAATTTTCTACTGGTTTGCTGGATCTAGTGCATACAGATCTCTGTGGTCCTACAAGGGTGATAAGTTTTCAAGGTTATAGGCACTTCATATTGCTTATTGATGATTATTCTAGAATGACTTGGGTTAATTTTCTAAGAGATAAATCAGAAGCCCTAGAAAAGTTCAAATCTTTCAAGGCAATGGTTGAGAATGAAATAGATTTAAAGATCAAATGCTTAAGGTTTGATAGAGGAGGTGAGTTCACTTCAAATGAATTCAATATTTTCTGTGAAGAGCATGGGATAAAGAGATAGTTGTCTGCACCTAGGACTCCTCAACAGAATGGAGTTATGGAAAGGAAGAATAGGATAGTTCAAGAGGCTATTAGGACAATGATGAAGGAAGAATGTCTACCAAAAGTCTTTTGGAAAGAAGCTATTCACACTACTATCTACATTCAAAACAAAGTTCAAGTGAAAGGTAATGGTACTAAAACTCCCTATGAATTATGGTATGGAAGAATTCCCAAAGTAAAATATTTCAAAGTCTTTCCAAGTAAGTGTTATATTAGGAGAGATGATGATCTAGGAAAGTTTGATGCAAGATGTGATGAAGGAATCTTTCTTGGATACTCTACCAAGAGTAAGGCTTACCAGTACTACAACAAAAGGCTCAAAAAGACTGTTGTAAGTGCAAATGTGAAGGTAGATGAAGGCAAAGAAACAATATCAAACCTAAGTTGTTATGAACCAGATAAACCTATGACTATAGAAATTGAAGAGAAAGACAAGCAAGAAGACAGTCAGGATGAAGAAGAGGCTTTGGAAAGTGTTGTCAAGACTCCTAGGTATGTAAGGATCAATCATTTTGAAGATTAGATTATAGGTGACAAGAACCAAGGTGTGCTAACAAGAAGAAGAGATGCAGAGGAACAAGTCAATTACTATTTGCTTTCAAAGATTGAACCAAAAACTATGAATGAAGCATGCAGTGATGAGAATTGGGTAAAGGCAATGGAGGAAGAACTATTGTAGATAGAGAAGAATGAAAATTGGGAATTAGCTCCTAGACCTACTAATAAAAATGTTATTGGAACTAAATGGGTCTTCAGGAATAAGCTGAATGAAAATGGAGAAGTTGTAAGGAATAAAGAAAGACTTGTGTGCAAAGGATATTCTCATATTGAAGGGATAGACTTTGAAGAAACTTTTGCCCTAGTAGCTCGAATTGAAGCAATCGGAATGTTTTTAGTGTTTGCAGCTCACAAAGATTTTAAAGTATATCAGATGGATATGAAATCTACATTCCTAAATGGAGAATTGGAAGAGGAAGTATACATTGAGTAACCAGAGGGATTCCAATTGTCAGATCAAGGTGATATGGTATGTAGGTTGAAGAAAGCATTGTATGGACTCAAACAAGCTCCTAGGGCCTGGTATGCAAGGTTAGACAAGTATTTATTGTAATTGGGATTTAGTAAAGGTATTGCAGATAGCAATCTGTACTTCAAAATCAATGATGATCATATCTTGATTGTTGAGGTCTTTGTTGATGATATTATCTTTGGAGGAAATGAAGGTTTGTGCATAAGGTTTGTCGGTGAGATGAAAAGTGAATTTAAAATGTCCATGTTTGGTGAAATGAATTTCTTTTTAGGTCTACAAATTAGTCAATCAGATAAAGGAATCTTCATATCTCAGTCTAAGTATGTGAAAGAGTTATTGAGGAAGTTTGGGATGGAAGACTCTAAACCAGTATATACTCCCATGGTGACTGGTTGCAAGTTGAGAAAGATTGATGAATCACCTAAGGCTGATCAGAAAAAGTATAGATCCATGATTGGAGGATTACTTTATCTAACTGAAACCAGACTAGATATTATGCATGCAGTTCATCTTGTTGCAAGGTTTCAAGCTAATCCAAGAGAATCGCATGTGATGGTAGTTAAGAGAATTCTGAGGTATTTGAAAGGTACTCTAGATTATGGCTTATGGTATCCAAAAAATAATGATTTCACTCTTAGTACTTATATAGATGCAAATTGAGCTAGAGATGTTGATGACAGAAAGAGTACAAGTGGAGGTGCCTTCTTCTTGGGAAATAGATTGGTTTCATGGCTAAGCAAGAAATAAGATTCAATATCCTTGTCAACTGTAGAAGCAGAGTATATTGTAGTAGCATGTTGTTGCACTCAGGTATTATGGATGAAGCAGACTTTGAAGGATATAAGAGTTGTGTATGAAGATCCAATTGCAATCTATTGTCACAATACAAGTACCATAAACATTTCAAAGAATCTAGTGATGCACTCAAGAACAAAGCACATATCAATAAGGTATCACTCTTTGAGAGAGAAGGTGATAGAGAATGAAGTAGAGTTGGAATATGTGTCCACAAAGGATCAAATTGCAGACATTTTCACCAAGCCTCTACCTAAAGATACTTTTGAGTATCTTAGAGAAAAGTTAGGGGTTATCACCCCTTCTACTCAAAACTAAGATGCACAAGAATGCATCAGTAGTGGTGCTTAGAGTTCCACCTCCAGATCCAGATTCATGCTTGTACGGGCTACTTCTCAGGGGGAGTAGTCAGATGGGGAGAGTTTAGAAGAGAGTTTAGTTCAGAGCAGTAGAGTGCAAGTATGTGCCCTTTTCCATTAATGTCAAAGGGGGATAGAAACCATGTAAAAAAATTAGAGTGGGAAGAATGCAAATGTGTGAAGAGTAAGGGGGAGAATCTAGTCTTGATGGTAGTTATAGTTTTTCACATCATATGTTGCCATCAAGGACAAGGGGGGAGATTGTTGCAAGTATGTGCCTAATAGGTGTTGTCATTGATGTCAACATATCTATGTTGTCATTGGTGTCGACTGTATCCTTATATTTTGATTGATTAGAAGCCTTATATGTTGAGGACATTGATAAAATTAGCCCCTCCGAAAGAATTAAAAAGGAAATAGCGAATCACAGTGAAGACAGTGAGTCGCATACTAAAGAACAATTCAGAAGATTGCTCTATATTTCTTGTATATTGAAGATCTTGGTTTATCGTTTGGAAGTTATTTAGATACATGTTTGAAGATGCTAAATCCTAAGTTTGAGCCTTTGGTGTGAAGAAATGAGTGAGTTACATTCACCAGAGTAAAACCTACTTTTTCTAATTATTCACTGGTGACAGGGAGAAAGTAATTTGCTCCGCATTCCTCTGCATTGAAGTATTTTTCTCTACGGTTCTAGAGGAAAGTTTGGGATGATTATTAGTGCCTACAAATACAATAGTTCATGATTTGGCAGTCCGCAAGCTTTCTTTCTTTTATGACAGTTGAAGACAGTGAAGTTCATGTGTTCCGGTGTGAAAAATCTCATGGATAAAGTGGTTAGATTTTGTGCAGTTGCTCCTCGGTGATTACAACATACGTATGAATGCCTCTTGATCATGTTCCTACCTTTACATTGGTCTGTGTTAAGGAATTGAGATTGTGTTTGAAGATTATTCCCAGATAACGTAGCATGTAACCAATCATAGCCGACTTGGTTAATTTCAATGATTGTAGAGATCTCTTGAAGATTGTAGAAGCATGTTGTGGCATGGAAGATTGTAGAAGCATGTTGTGGCATGGAAGATTGTGTTTGAGTCCCAGATAAGGCATGGCATGATCCCTATACATCTTTACTACATTTTCTTAGCATATATAATTTTCTATTAGGTCCATACCTATTTTATGTATGTTTGTAATGCCAACCTTGGAGATTGTTCTAAAGGTTGATGATTGTAATGCTAACCTTGATGATCATTCCAAGGTTGATGTAGTGTATAAATACTTGTAATTGAGTCATGAAATTATATCCAAGTATGAATATACGAAGATAGAAGTGAAGTAAAGTAGCAGAGAAGAGAAGAGGTGTTTTGAGCTTCAATGGAACTAAACATTGACATGGAGTAGATGATCTTATCTTAGTTCAACCCTTTGTCAGTGAGCCATCCTTTAGCAGTGAGCCATCCATAGGCAATGAACCTTTGTTTGCAATGAGCAATTTGGGTAGTGAGCCCTATAGGCAGTGGGCCTTTGATTTTTGGTATTGATATAACTTATATATTTCTGTGGGCTAACACCCACCATGGTTTTTCCTTTTTAGGGTTTTCCACGTAAAAATCTGGTGTCTCCTATGTTGATTATGCATTTGTGTTGAGCTTCTCATTTTATGTTTTCATGGTTATATCTAAATATAAGTAATTAATAAGTTGATGATTGAAATTGGTTAAATTTTTAGGACAACAAATTCACCCCCCCTCTCAGTTGTCCGGTGCAGTTCAACATTTTGTGCCCTCTAGCTTCATCTCTACTTTGGTAATTTTTGTACTTAGAACTACATTAACTATACTTTCTATTAGCCAAATCTTGTATCTCTTTGGTTTTTTAATATATTATAGGTGGTCACTCCACCTTTTATCAAGAATAAAATAGTATGTAATGCCCAAAAAATTGTTACACATATGGTTCCTAGGGTTGTCATTGATGTCAACTCTATCATGTTGCTATGATGGTGTTCATGGTTGGATGTCATGTCACATACAACAAGAGAAGAAGAGAAAGAGAAGAAGATACAATGAGAAGAAGAGCAAGAGAAGAAGATATAGTTCATGGTTGGATGTCATGTCCCATCCAACAAGAGAAGGGAGAAGACATAGTTAATATTAAGATGGGAATTAGAAGCACAAAGATGATCAAATGTGTTTCTAATGCTACTGATGTCATGTAGTATGTATGTTCCATGTTCCATGATGATTGCATTATTGGAAGAGTGTTATGTTGTTGATTAATTGAAGACAGTGTTGTCTCTGTGAAGATGTTCTGTGTAGGACAGTGGAATGCTTCGTATTCCTCTGCATTTCTAGATATGGCCATGAAGTTTTGGAATGGTGTAAGGTGTGGAAAATTACTTACTAAACATAGCATTCCAAAGAGCATTGTTTAATCTAAGAATTGAAAATAAATCCTTTATTGATACCAAATGTCCATAGGAATATAAAATAGAAAGAATCCATTAAAGAAGTAAAAGTTTCCAAACACTAGAGAGTGTTACAAGTCCATTACATACACCCAAATCTGGTGTTACAAAACATCTATTTCAATGTTACAATAGAGATAATACATCAACATATCCATGAAAGTAAGTTACATGTACAACTTGGCTTTACTAGCCATACAATGAATAAATATCCATATAAAAATCACTGAACTCGACTATCGTGATCCTTTGATCTTCCACTAGCTGAGACCAAGAGTGTGGTTAAGGTACTTTTTCCACCCAACCACAAAGTACTGGACTTCCCTGAGTTTCTTCCTACTTGAAGAAAACACTGACCCTACACAAGGAGCCTAGCAACTTCGAACAATGTAAGTAGGATGGAATCTCTCGACACTTGCCTATTGCCTGTATGCATTACTAACCTAGAATGACATAACTCTTGCAAGAGGGATGTGGCAAAGACATAAATAACATAATCTAGGCATTTTAAATTCCATCTATTTCAATGGTACAATAGCTTGGCCAAGCATAATAAAGTGAAAAGTGATAGTTTTAGAAAAAGTAAAACTATCATCTCTGGGAGCCCACATTCAACATGCTATCCCGAAAGTACAATACTTTTCCCAAAATACATGCAATGAATAGTTTTCTAAATTTAGTTTTCCATAGTCATAATTATCCATTTCATAAAATAATCACAGTTTCCATCATTTAGTTGATTTCACTAGTTTGCTTGTTGACTAAGTTTACCATTTTCCATATTTTACATCAATTTTTCCTAACATGTTAATCCTAGATGTGATGAATCTATCAGTTTAATATAATACATTTCTTTCATAAATCCAAGGTTTTGATATATTACTAGTTTTGCCAAAAATGATCTCAATTATAACATTTACCTTAATACAAGAAACTCAATAATCCATAAGTTTAGTTAAGTCATTTACAGCAGTGTAAAAATAAAATAAAATGAATACTTCTTTCACTACAATACAATTTATTACCATTATTTTAGATATATAATTATATATATTAATATATATATATATATATATATATAACTCCACAAGAATATATATATATATATATAACTCCACAAGAATCTAAATCATTGCAGTGCTATCGTAGCATATCCCAAAATCATTTCCAGTAACCATATACAGATATACTAATACACACACACACACATATAAATAATTTAAATATCAACTGATGAAATTTAATGGCAGTCATCGCCAGAATTTAAATAAACCATTTTATTCTCAATAATAGAAAATCACAGTCAATATTAATACCATAGGTTAAGTATTCTTTTACACACACAAATATATATATAACCAATCGCGAAGTTACAAGCTGCGTTCTATGCAGTGACCATAGTGAATTAAAAATATGCAGCAAACATTACGATTACCAGTGAGTGGATCTAAGTTGAAAATTGGCAAAATAAATGCAAAGAAATTACCATCAAATGGTAATCAAGATTTATGTTTAAAGATTGATAAAAGGTATTAAGAAATGGGGGCCGGCGTCCCCATATGGGGTCGCAGTCCCCTTTGGGGACTGCGGCTGCATATGGTGGTGCCAAGTCACCATTCCCTTAAACAAAAACAATAGTTTGGCATTTGCTGTTTACTACCTTAAATTTATTTCAAATTTCATTTAGTTTCAACTTCCATAATATAAATTGAATTCGATTTCAATGCTATGGATTATATGTTTATTTCAATATATCTCTGGATCTATATATATGTGTCTATGTATATATACAGTTTTCTATGTATATATATAGTGATACATTTATTCAATTTCACACACAATAATTTAAATATATATATTATATATAGACATATACATTTAGTGAAATACCTGATGTATATGTGTGTGTGTGTGTTCATATATTCATATGATACATTGAACAATAATAAATTTTACAAAAATTGATATTGTTCCAAAATCAATCCCCAAATAAGAATACAGAGATTGTTCATAATTAAACACACAATTAGTTTTGCATAAAAACTTGGTTTTCAAGCTCCCAACTAATGAATTCTTAAAATCCCTTTGTTTCCAATAGCTTCCCTTTCTTCCAGATCGTCAACCTTCACCAAAGCCCTCTTTCTCTATATCTAATCTATCATGTGTTCTTATTTTCTAAATTTTTGAGTTGAGAAAGATAGTTTGTCCCTTCCTTTTTGTGTTGAGAGAATGAGATTTTTTTTCTCTCTTTATTATTTTTCCTCTCCCCATTTGGCTTGCTTTATTTTGCTCTTTTATTTCCTAATTAAAGTTTGTTTTTCTAAATTTGCCATTGTTTTATTGTTTTCTATCTTTTGTTTTGTGTTAAAATCTATTTTTATTTTCTAATTTTTGTTCTCTAATTTATCAAAATAATATTAAAATAATTAGCATGATTATCACAATTTTCTATAAAACAAATAATAAAATAAATTCATTCTTTAATTAAATTCAATTAAATAATTAATCTTTTAATCTATTTTTGTTTCTATGCACACATAATATTAATTAACAATTAAATAATCAAACTAAAACATAAATAAACCAAACTATATCATAAAATCAATTAATATGCAATATAATGCATCTACATGACTCTATGTGATGTGTGTGAGAGAGTTCCCTCCATCTTAACCTTGCCAGGATGCTAACCTCCTTCACCTTAACCACACCCTTGTCTTCAACAACCTGCAACTCATGGTAAACTCAAATTTCCATTAATAGGTTAGTAACCCAATAGCCAAAGCATCAAAATTAATAACATGAATATAAAATTCATTTCAATTCATTTTTTTCATAATAAAATAATCATTCATCTTTCAAAATGATAAAATATTCATCTAACCACACATAATTATCCATGTATTATCTCCACATAAAGAAATCACAGATAGCATCAAAGTTTGAGACGTGGCATCCTTCCCCACTTGGAAGAGACATCATCTCGATGTCTTATTACAAAACATCTACATAAAGAGTCTTATACAACAAATATCAATAATATAATAAATGTCATCATATGCATAAATAAAAAGAGCTAAAATCTCAGATGAGGAAATAATCTATCAATATCCTGTGTATTTTCCTAGGTGGCACTATCCACCGAATATTGGTCCCTATGGACCCTATACTACACCACATTGTGGTTTCACAACTTAACATTGCACCTCTCTAGAATCTTGGTGGGCTCCAATAACACCACCCCTGGATCCTGAACCTGCAATGCACACTAGTCAAGAATATGATAAGCTACCAGATGATATGGCTTAAGTACTAAAACATGGAAGACATTATGTATCCGGGAAAGAGCAGGTGGTAAAGCAAGTTTGTATGCAACTAGATTAATAACCTCCAAGACATCAAATGGCCCAACATATCTAGGGGCAAGTTTAGACCCCTTTCTAAAATAGATAGAACTCTTTTGTGGTCGCACCCTTAAGAAGACTTTATCTCCTACTGAAAACTGCCTAAAGGTTCTATTTCTATCTATAAAGCTCTTCTAATGATCTAAAGCCTATTTCAACTTTTCCTTGATTAGCTTCATCTGATCTTCCATCTCTTTCAACATCTCTAGCCCTACAACAATCCTGTCTTCCACTCTATCCCAACTGATAGGTGTCTGACATTTGTGACCATACAAAGCCTCAAAAGGTGCCATACCTAGAGAGGTGTGAAAAGAGTTATTATAAGAAAATTCTACTAGAGGTAGGTACTCCTCCCACTTATGTTTCTAATCCATACAGTACATTCTAAAGATAACCTCTACTACCTGGTTCACCCTCTCAGTCTGACCATTGGTCTAAGGATGATAAACTGAACTAAACTTGAATTTTGTTCCCAAAGAAGCATACAAAGTGGTCCAAAATCTAGAGGTCATCTGAGTATCACGATCAAAGATGATCATCTTAGGTACACCGTGCAACCAGAAAATCTCCTGCACAAACTTCTTCGTTAAAACTAATGAGCCATCCTTTAGGTTCCCAGCAATGAAGTGGGCAACCTTCATCAGTTTATCAACCACAACCAAGATGACATCATGTTAGGTCTTGGTCATAGGCAACCCCTAAATGAAATCCATAGTGATAACCTGCCATTTGTATTCTGGTACCCTATATGGGTGAAGATGTCCTGTCAGATGTACATGCTTAGCCTTGACTCGTTGGCACTCTAAGAATCAAGCTACAAAAGATGTAACATCCCTCCTAAGTCCTGGCCAGAAATACAATGGTTTGAGTCCTATTATCTTTGTTACACCGAGGTGCCCAGAATAAGGAGCATTATGAAATTCTTCTAGCACAAGTTCTCTCAATCCTGTAGCATTTGGAACATACATTCATCCCTAATATCTCAAGAGTCCATCAGACTCAAACATGTATCCATCATATCTATGATCTGAAGAATCCTGCTCTAGAGCTTGTTTCACCCTATCATAAAACTCATCACCAGGTAAGGCCTACATCACCCTTTGTCTAAAAGTTGACCTTATTATTACCATGGCTGCGAGATGTCTCCTTCTACTTAGGGTGTCTACTACTCTAATTTCTTTTCCTTTTATATATTCTATGTCAAAATCATATTCACTCAATAACTCCAACCATCTTCTCTGTTGAGCATTCAGGTTGGGCTAGGTAAATATGTACTATAATCCCAAATGATCTATCTTCAGGTTGAAAGGCTTCCCCAAAAGATAGTGCCTCCACAATTGAAGGGCGTGCACTATGGAAGCTAACTCCAAATTGTGCAACACATAATTCAGTTCATGCTACTTCAATTTTTGAGATTTGTAAGCCACCACTTGGCCTTCCTGCATAAGAACTGCTCCTACACCTTCCCCTGAAGCATCTGTAATAACTATAAAGTGCCCATTAGGATCTGGTACAATCAAGATGGGTACAGAAGTAAGTTTTTCTTTTAACAACTGAAATGCCTTCTCGCATCTATCAGTCCATTCAAAATTCTTTCCCTTTCTTTGGATTGCAATGATGGGTGTTGCAATTGTTGAGAACCCTTTGACAAATTTTCTATAATAGCCGGCAAGCCCCATAAAGCTCCGGACTTCAAAAAAAATTTGTGGCGCTGGCCACTCCATGATTTCCTTAATCTTATCTAGGTCCACTGCTATCCCCTTAGTTGAGATAACATACCCCAAATAATGAACCTTAGTCTAGTAAAAAGCACATTTAGACATCTTTCCATAGACCTTATGATCTTGCAAATGCTGCAACACTATCCTTAGGTGTCTATCATGCTCTTCCTCTGATTTGGAGTATATCAAGATATCATCCAAAAAAACTAGTACAAAGTCATCTAAATAGTCTCTGAAGATGTTGTTCATAAAATTCATAAAAGTTGTCAGGGTGGTAGTTATCCCAAATGGTAACACCATGAACTCGTAGTGTTCGTATCTAGTCCTGAAGGCAGTCTTTGCAATATCTTCATCCTTTATTCTTAGCTGGTGGTATCCCGATCTCAAATCAATTTTCAAGAATATCTTTGCTCCTTTCATCTGGTCAAACAACTCATCAATTCTAGGGAGCAGATACTTATTTTATATGGTGGCCTTATTTAACATTCTATAATCAATACATAACCTCAAGGTACCATCTTTCTTCTTGACAAATATGACAGGTGCTCTCCATGGAGACACACTTGGCCTAATAAAACCCTAATTTAAGAAATTCTTGCAACTACGCCTTCAACTCATATAATTCAATAGTGGTCATCTTGTATAGTGCCTTAGACAAAGGCTCAGTCCCAGGTAACAATTCAATCGAAAAATCAAATTCCCACTTCGGAGGCAACTCAGTCAGTTCATCCAGAATTACAACTTGGAATTCCTTCAGAATGGGATGGTCATTAGCTAATGACTCAAAGTTATCAAGATCCTTGACCTTTACTGCATAAATAGCACATCCTTTCCTATTGGCCTTTTTCAGTTGCATGGCAGAAATCTACCTGAGCTCTAAGGATCTTTTGAAACCATGAATCTCAAATCAATTACCCTGGTCATCTAAGCACTTCACTATTTTCTCTTCACAATCTACCACAGACTTGTGCTCTGTAAGCTACTTTATTCCCAGAATTACATCATATGATCCTATGGGTGCAACATACAAATTGACCTATGTCTCAAAACTTGGAAGTTCAAGTTCACTGCATGCAAGACAATGCTTCACCATTTTCTCCACCCAGTTTCTATATTGGAATTTCCATGAATTAGCCATAAATCCCAATTTAACTGACAATTTAGAAATAACACTTGGATCTACAAAACACTTAGTGGCTCTGATATCAATTAAAATTGTAATAGGGCATCCAAAAAGCTTACCCGAGAACTGGATTGGTGTAGTCTGGAAGTCAGCTCAGTGATTATCTACTGCCACATGAATGTGATGCTAGTTTCTATTTTATTGATTATTCCCCCTCTAAGGACGTACACTAGCATAATGCTCACCACCGCATGTGTAGCAATCACTGCGGGGTGCACTGGGTCTATCTGAAGCATCTCTCCTATTATTGTTGTTATTATTATTATAATTTTCCCTCTTGCTATGGTTCTGATTTCCTTCATTACGGTCTTGAGAATTCTTCCCTCTCTTAAGATTCCTGATCTGCCTGTTGTTGTTACCCTAATTGTTCTGATTCTAATTGTTCTGGTTGTTTCCCTAAGATTTCATGTTACCATACTTGGCATCCCTATTTTTCCTGTAGTTTTCCACCAGTTGTAATTTTTATTCCTGTTTGATTGCCTTTTCAAAAACCTCATCCATGGTGGAAGGGTTATGAATATCAACATTAGCTCCAATTTGAGGCCTAAGCCCCATGATGAATTTGTGAATCTGAAACCTCTCATCCTGCTAATACTAAGGCATGTACTTGAGCAAGTGGGAAAATTTCTCCTAATATTGAGTTACTGTCATTCCACCCTAGGTGATATTATGGAATTCAGTCATTTTCTTATAAAAATATAACTGAGGTAGCCACTTTTTTCTTAACATCTGCAAAAATTGTTCCTATGTTACCTCACTAGGCAATAGTCGCTTGTTAGCCTTCTCATTATCCCACCAAGTGGTAGCCTCCCCAGTGAGTTGGTATGATCCCCAAATAGCCTTAGTCTCACTAGACAAATTCCTCAAGGAGAAATACCTATCCATCTTAATTATCCAAGCTTTTGTTCCATCTCCAATTGTATTTCCATCAAATTTTGGTGGGGTAACCTTTTTGAGATCTTTACCCAACTTTTCAGCCACTTTCTCCTGCTTACTAGGGTTTCTTTCAGTCTCAGGAATTTCTTCACGAGCCTCACCCATTTCTCCTCATTTATTCCTATATTCGCCCTTGGCTAGCCCATTCACATTTCCTATTCTATTCCATCCATACTAGCCTCTTACTGACTCAACATGGCTAAAATCTAATCCAGTCTCTCATTCAGATCACCACAGGATCCACCTCCATGCTAGTAAGTGAATCTGGCATCCATCTGGATTACTCTGGAAATAATTCATTAAAGCATAATTAGGCATAGGTCCTAGAGTTGAACCTATTGCTCTAATACTAAATGTAAGGTGCAAAAAATTACTTACTAAACATAGCATTCCAAAAAGCATTGCTTAATCCAAGAATGGAAAATAAATCCTTTATTGATACCAAATGTCCATAGGAATATAAAATAGAAAGAATCCATTAAAGAAGTAAAAGTCTCCATACACTAGAGAGTGTTACAATTCTATTACATACACCCAAATCTAGTGTTACAAAATATCTGTTTCAATGTTACAATAGAGATAATACATCAACATATCCATGAAAGTAAGTTACATATACAACTTGGCTTTACTAGCCATACAATGAATAAATATCAATCAAAAATTCCTTGAACTCTACCACCATGATCCTCCGATCTTCTGCTAGCCGAGACCAAGAGTGCGATTAAGGTCCTTTTTCCACCCAAGCATGAAGCACTAGACTTCCCCAGGTTTCTTCCTACTTGAAGAAAACACTGACCCTACACAAGGAGCCTAGCAACCTAGAATAGTGCAAGCAGGAGGGAATCTCTCAATGTGTGCCTATTGCCTATATGCATTCCTAACCTAGAATGGCATAACTCTTGCAAGAAAGATGTGGTAGAGACATAAATAACATAATCTAGGCTTTTTAAATTCCATCTGTTTCAATGGTACAGTATTTTGGCCAAACATAATAAAATAAAAAGTGATAGTTTTAGAAAAAGTAAAACTATCATCTCTGGGAGCCCACATTTGGCATCATGTCCCGAAAGTACAATACTTTACCCAAAATACATGCAATGAATAGTTTTCTAAGTTTAGTTTTCCATAGTCATAATTATCCATTTTGTAAAACAATCACAGTTTCCATCATTCAGTTGATTTCACTAGTTTTCTTGTTGTCTAAGTTTACCATTTTCCATATTTTATATCAATTTTTCCTGACATGTTAATCCTAGATGTGACGAATCTATCAGTTTAATACAATACATTTCTTTCATAAATCCAAGGTTTTGATATATTTCTAGTTTTACCAAAAATGATCTCAATTATAACATTTACCTTAATGCAAGAAACTCAATAATCCATAAATTCATTTAAGTCATTTATAGCAGTGTAAAAATAAAATAAAATGAATACTTCTTTCACTTCAATACAATTTATTACCATTATTTTAGATATATAATTTTATATATTAATATATATAGGAAGATAAATATATTTAAAAATAAAAACTCCACAATAATCTAAATATATATATATGAATACACACACACATATATATTTATATATAAATAAATAATTTAAATATCAACTGATGAAATTCAATGGCAGTCATCGTGAGAATTTAAATAAACCATTTTATTCTTAGTAATAGAAAATCACAGTCAATACTAATACCAGAGGTTAAGTATTATTTTACACGCACGCACACATATTACCAAATGGGAAGTTACAGACTATGTTCTACACAGAGACCATAGTGAATTAAAAATATGCAGCAAACATTACGATTACTAGTGAGTGGATCTAAGTTGAAAATTGGCAAAATAAATGCAAAGAAATTACCATCGAAGGGTAATCAAGATTTACGTTTAAAGATTGATAAAAGGTATTAAGAAATGGGGGTCAGCATCCCCATATGGGGTCGTAGTCCATATGGTGGCACCAAGTCACCATTCCCTTAAACAAAAACAACAGTTTGGCATTTGCCATTTACTACCTCAAATTTATTTCAAATTTTGTTTGGTTTCAACTTCCATAATATAATATAAATCGAATTCGATTTCAATGCTACGGATTATATGTTTATTTCAATACATCTCTGGATCTGTATATCTATAAATATATATATAAATGTATATGTATATATACAGTTTTATGTGTGTATATATATAATGATACATTTATTCAATTTCACACACAGTAATTTAAATATATATATTATCCCCAGAGAAGAATACAGAGATTGTTCATAATTAAACCACATAATTAGTTTTGTATAAAAACCTAGTTTTCAATCTCCCAACTGATGAATTCTTCAAATCCCTTTGTTTCCAATAGCTTCCCTTTCTTCCAGATCCTCAACCTTCACTAAAGCCCTCTTTCTCTATATCTAATCTATTATGTGTTCTTATTTTCTAGAGTTTTGAGTTGAGAAAGATAGTTTGTCCCTTCCTTTCTATGTTGAGAGAATGAGTTTTTTTTTCTCTTTATTATTTTTCCTCTCCCCATTTGGCTTGCTTTATTTTGAGCTTTTATTTCCTAATTAAAGTTTCTTTTTCTAAATTTGCTATTGTTTTATTGTTTTCTATCTTTTGTTTTGTGTTAAAATCTATTTTTATTTTCTAATTTTTGTTCTCTAATTTATCAAAATAATATTAAAATAATTAGCATGATTATCACAATTTTCTATAAAACAAATAATAAAATAAATTCATTCTTTAATTAAATCAATTAAATAATTAATCTTTTAATCTATTTTTGTTTCTATGCACACATAATATTAATTAACAATTAAATAATCAAACTAAAACACAAATAAACCAAACTATATAATAAAATCAATTAATATGCAATCTAATGCATCTACATGACTCTAAGTGATGTGTGTGAGAGAATTCCCTCCATTTTAACCCTGCCAAGTTGCTAACCTTCTTTACCTTAACCACACCTTTGTCTTCAACAACCTGCAACTCATGGTAAACTCAAATTTCCATTAATAGGTTAGTAACCCAATAGCCAAAGAATCAAAATTAATAACATGAATATAACATTCATTTCAATTCATCTTTTTCATAATAAAATAATCATTCATCTTTCAAAATGATAAATATTCACCTAACCACACACAATTGTCCATGTATTATTTCCACATAAAGAAATCACAGATAGCATCAAAGTTTGACACGTGACAGAAGGTGATAATTCCAAGTTTTCAAATCATTTGTCCTTCTGTTGTGAAAGTTGTGCATGATAGAGTACCGGCATGTGTTATGATAGAGTGTGCTAGTGTTGAAGGATTGTTGGAATGCTCCACATTCCTATGTGAATGAATGATTGCCCTTGAGTTTTTGAGAACATATTTATGGATGTGTATTACACACTTCCTTGCAGTTTCAAGGTTCTTGATAGTCCGCATCTCAGTTTTTCAAATGGTAGCATGTTGTAGTATGTTCTGGATGATAGATTGTTCTCAAAATTAATGATTGAAGTTGTACGGTATGATTATTTGATGTACGGTGGAAAAAGAGTGTTTTGGGATGTTGTATGAGTCATGTGGACTCATCTAGAAAAGTTTCACGAAGATCTTTCTTGTTTCCAGTACTGCACAAGGTTTTCAAGTTGATATGGTCGTTATACTTCAAGTCTTCATGTGTTTTTCTTAAAGCTGTCCTATTTCCAAATGAGCGGAGTGTGCAGATGTAATTCATTGGTGTTTGAAGTTGTGAATGATGTTTTGGACCTAGTTAAGTAAGTGTTGGTGTCTGCAAGGCATGAATCTTCTGCTGGTGTAACGTGTGGTTTCACTTAGGACCTATCTTCTACAAGGTTCATATTGTGTGTTGTCTGGCTGACATGTAAATGTATTTTTCATGTTGTATCTAGCCAACAAGAAATCTAATCAATGTAATATCATGTATAAATAGTGAATCAAATTGTGTGAGGAGAGGTGTGATTGCAAGTTGATTGAAAAGTTCACAAATAGATAAAAGGCAAAATAAATGCATAATTGATGTGCGACTGAAGGAGAAAGAGCATAAGTTGTTGATGCTATCCGAATTCATCTTGAAGACTTATATGTGACAGCGATCAAGTCTAGAGTGTGCCTAATTGATCAGATCATCAGAAGAAAGTGTGAAGAGGCAGAAGTCCAATCATCAAAAGTGTGAGTTTCAATGTCAGTTTTTAGATAGTAGAAAGACTATCATGATGTAGTCTTTTGTAAGTGTGTTCTCATTTCACTGAGTAGTAGCTTCCTTGGGAGTGACCCTAAAACAAAGTCTTAAGGGAGTAGAAGCTTCCTTGGGAGTGACCCTAAATCAAAGCACTTCAAGGAGCAGAAGTTTCCTTGGGTTGTAGCCCTAAAACAAAGTTGTTATTTGAGTTTCATATATTGTGAGTTAATCATCACCGTGATTTTTCCCTTCTAGGGTTTTCCATGTATATCTGGAGTTATGTGTTGATGTGCATTGTGTTAATCTTTCATGTTCATGATAATGCTGTGATGCTTAAGTTTTAAACTTGCTTCAGATAAGTTGAAGATGATAAAATTGAAGATTGTTTAGATATTGATTCACCCCCCCTCTCAGTATCTTGGTGTGTTCAACAATTGGTATCAGAGATAAGTTCCTCTGAGGGAATCTTAAATTCTTAAGGAAGGTTTGGGATGGAACAGAATGGATATAGCAAGATACCTAGGTTTGACAGAACAAATTATGTTTTTTGGAAGCTAAGGATGGAAGCTTATATTAATTCTCTAGGGTGTGGTGTTTGAGACTCTGTCAAGTCTGGTTACACAGTTCCTACTACTATTCCTACAGATGCAGATGACGTCAAGTTGTATGATAACAATGCCAAGGCAAATTTTGCTATTATGAGTGGGTTATCTGATTCAGAACTTTCAAAGGTAATGAGTTGTGGTTCTTCTCAAGAAGTTTGAGATAAACTTAAAACCATTTATGAAGGAGATAAGAAAGTAAAGCAAGCCAAGATGTAGATCTTCAAGAGCAAGTTTGAGAACCTAAAAATGTTAGAGGATGAAGACATTGTTGGATACATGCTTCAATTAAATAAAGTGGTCAATGGCATTAAAGGTCTTGGTGGAGAAGTGAAAGAATATGAGGTTGTGAAAAAGGTTCTAAGATCTCTTCCCAAATCTTACAGTCATAAGGTATTTTCCATTGAGGAGAATGTAGAGTTTGATACTTACACTATAAAAAAATTATTTGGTTCCCTTACCGCCTTTGAAATGAGAGAGTTTGGCAGTGATGCTCCAAAGAAAGAAGCTACTTTCAAAACCAGTATGAAGACAAAAGAAGTATTTTCTGATGAAGTTGAAGCAATTTTTGTGAGAAGACTAAAGAGAGGCAATCGAAAATACAAAGGTAATTTACCCTTAAAATGTTTCAATTGGGGAAAGGTTGGCCATTTTGCTTCTAAATGTCCTTTCAGAGAATCAAGGGGTAGTAACAGAAGAGATAAGTTTAAGAGAAGTTTTTATTCCATAGAAAGCAATTATTCTTTAGAAGATGAGGATCATGATGATTCAAATGATGAAACACTTTTCATGGCCCTAAGTGTTGGTGACAAAAAGGATGATGTTAGAACGCATGAGAAGATTGATACCTTATAAACAAATCAAAACAATGAAAGATCAATGATTGTATGGACTACCTTTCATGCAAGAGAAGAATACAAGGCTTGGGTAATTGACAATGGATGCTCAAATCATATGATTGGTGATAAGGAGAATTTTATTAGCCTTGAGTAGTGGGATGGTGGTGTTGTCCAGTTTGGAGGTGATGAGTCAGCATAGATATGTGGTAAAGGTGCTATAACTATTGATGGGTAGAATAGGAGTGAGGATGTTCTCTATGTCAAAAGACTAAAACAGAATCTTCTTAGTGTTAGTCAAATGTGTAGCAAGGGGTATAATCTCACCTTTCATGCCAATGGTTGTGAAATTAGGAAGGCAGGTTCCAGAAAACTAGTTACATAAGGTATCAAGACATATGGTGACATCTATCATCTGAAGGAGGTAAATGGAAGAACATGTTTGTTGGCTCAATCTAGTGAGTGTTGGCTATGGCACAAGAGAATGGGACACAACAATTTTGACTATATGGTAAAGAATAATTCTACTCATGCAGTGAGAGATATGCCTAAGATAATCAAGGCTACAAATGTAGTATGCATGGAATGTCAAATGGGAAAGAAAACAAATACAAACTTCAAAAGCAAGGAGCATGCCTCTTCAAAGCCATTGGAGATTATTCACACTGATCTGTGTGGCCCTACAAGAGTAAAGAGTCAACAAGGTGAGAGGTATTTCATGTTTCTTATTGATGATTATTCTAGAATGACTTGGGTTACTTTCTTAAGAGAAAAATTAGATGCCCTTGATAAATTTAGAGTGTTCAAAGCTATGGTTGAGAATGAAGTTGATGTCAAGATTAAATGTTTGAGGTCTGATAGAGGAGGCGAGTTTACTTCAAACGAATTTGAAAAGTTTAATGAAAATAATGGTATTAGAAGACATCTGTCAGCTCCTAGGACCCCTCAGCAAAATGGGGTAGTCGAAAGAAAGAATAGGCCTATGTAAGAAATGTCTAGGGCAATGTTGAAAGATGTAGATCTGCCTAATATGTATTGGAAGGATGTAGTTCATACTAATGTCTATCTAATTAACAGAGTGTAATTGAGGATCAACAGCACTAGGACCCCTTATGAGCTGTGGTATCGAAGACCTCCCACAGTCAGATACTTCTGGATCTTTGGTAGAAGATGCTATATCAGAAGAGATGAAGAAAACCTAGGAAATTTTGATTCAAGAAGTGATGAAGGAATCTTTCTTGGCTTCAACCAGAAGCAAGGCTTATAGATGCTACAACAAGAGGCTAGGGAAGAGGATTGAGAGCACAAATGTCAAGGTAGATGAAGAACTATATCAGATCTCAAATGAATCAGAGGACTCTAAATATGATATATTTCCATGCATTGTAGATGAAGAAGAAGAAGTGAAAAAAGAAAAGGAACAAGAACCAGAGCAGATGCCTAAGACTTCAGCAAAGTATGTTCAAAAGAATCACTCAGAAGATCAGATCATTGGAGATAATAATAAGGGTGTACTGACCAAGAGAAGTTTTGCAAAAGTATGTGAGCAAGTAAACTTGTGTTTGTTATCAAAGGTGGAACCCAAAAAATTTCATGATGCCAACAAGGATGATAGATGGATAAAATCCATGGAAGAAGAATTGGATCAGATTGAAAAGAATCAAACATGGGAATTAGTTCCCAGACCAGCAAATAAGAATGTTATAGGAACAAAATGGTTGTTTCAGAACAAACTAAATGAAGAAGGTGAAGTTGTAAGGAACAAGGCATATTGGTATGCAAAGGATACACACAAGTAGAAGGTATTGATTTTGATGAGACTTTTTCTCTAGTAGCAAGGATGGAGGCAATTAGAATGTTCCTTGCTCTTGCTGCTCATAATAACTTCAAGGTAGATTAGATGGATGTTAAGTCAGCATTTCTGAATGGTGACCTAGAGGAAGAGCTTTATATTGAACAACCAAATGGTTTCTAGATATCATAAGATTTAGACATGGTGTGCAGACTCAAGAAGGCTCTGTATGGTCTTAAGAAAGTGCATAGAGCTTTTTATGCTAGGTTGGACAAGTACTTACTTGGGCTTCAAGAAAGGTACTACAGGTAGCAATCTTTACATCAAGGAAGAAGCAAGCATGATATTGATAGTTGTAGTATATGTTGATGGAATCATCTTTGGTGGAGATGATGATATGTGTAAGAGGTTTGCAGAGGAGATGCAAAAAGAGTTTGAGATATCTATATTGGTCCAATGTCTTTCTTCCTTGGACTTCAAATTTCTCAGCTAGATGGTGGTATCTTTATTTCTCAAGCTAAGTATGTCAAAGAGTTTTTGAAGAAGTTTGGTATGGAGGATTCAAAACTAGTGAGTACTCCCATGGTCACTAGATGTCACTTGAGAAAAGATGATGAATCTTTGAAGGTGGATCAGATTGTCTATAGGTCTATGATTGGAGCACTATTGTACTTGGCTGCTTCTAGACCTGATATCATGCATACAGTATCTATGGTTTCCAGATATCAAGTCAACCCAAAGAAAACACATGAGAAGGTAGTGAAAATGATATTTAGATACTTGAAATAAACTTCAGACTATGGCGTATGGTATCCAAGAGGTAATGAATTTGATTTGAGTGCTTACATTGATGCTGACCGAGCTGGTTGTGTTGATGATCGAATAAGTACAAGTGGTGGTGCTTTCTTTTTAGGAAGTTGATTTGTTTCATGGTAGAGAAAGAAGCAAGATTCAGTGTCCCTATCTACTGTAGAGGTATAGTACATTGCAACAACATCCTGTTGTACAAAAGTGTTATGGATGAAGCAAACCCTAAAGGACATCAAGGTATTGTATGATGAACCTATTCCTATATTGTGTGACAATACAAGTGCTATCAATATTTCCATGAATCCAGTGATGCATTCTAGAACCAAGCATATAGAAATCAGGTATCATTTTTTGAGAGAGAAGGTTGTAGATAAGGAAGTGAAGTTGGAATATATTCCAGTAAAGGATCAAAGAGTAGATATTTTCACAAAGGCTCTGGCAAAGGATACTTATGAGGATCTTTAGTAAAGGTTAGGGGTAAT
Organism: Cunninghamia lanceolata; assembly: GCA_027924645.1. Lineage (NCBI taxonomy): Eukaryota > Viridiplantae > Streptophyta > Pinopsida > Cupressales > Cupressaceae > Cunninghamia > Cunninghamia lanceolata. The sequence goes on from BSBN01001480.1 coordinate 1,117,323, forward strand.
TGCCCCTCTTCTTCTTGCTTGATGCATAATGGTGCATCTTTCTAGGGGGAGTTCATGTTATATCTTGTTCCTAGACTGATGGTGGCTACCTCTTAGGGGGAGTAGGTAGTGGTTGCTGATGTAAGGAATTTGTTTGCTGCAAGAAGAAGTCATGCCCTTGTTGGCAAGAGACACTGTGTGGCTTCATAAGTGTTGTCATTGATGGAAACAAAGTCTATCCCACACATCTGCGGTACATAGTATGCCTATACCGTAAGTCAGATTGAAGATTGTTTTGGTCTGGTGAACAAGAACAAAATATGTAACAAGGTCTGACAATCAAGTTTAGATCTCTCAGATGGTGTAACTCAGTAAGTTGTAGACTTGGACAAGTCAAGAGGGGTATCATGACTACTGTATTCCATAGATTTAGCCTTCGGTGATAAAGCATGAAAAAGGTATGAGCATCTAAGTGTTGGGTTCCAATCACACAGAGAAGACAGAGGAAGAATTGATCGATAGAGTATCAGACTTCAATCCAGATGTGTAAAATGTCTTGATCAAGCAATTTGTGGGATTATACATTGTTGGCAGACATGATTAATGACTTCTATGCTTAAGCTTTTGATATACATCACAAATCAAGCATAGTTTCAGCCGACAGATCAATAACTTGTAATATCTTGAGTGTTCTTGTTGCCAACTAGAAACTTGATGAAAATCCTTGATGCAGATATATATACCAGATGGATTCTAGCATGTAAGCATGTGTGTTGAAGATGTGAAGAAACAAGGTGTGAAGAAAAGTAGGGATAAGTGTGAGAACAACAATTCAAGTCTGGTATGTGACTGAATAACAACATTGAACAAAGGGAGAATGAAGTGCATCAGATCAATATATTGTGCCTAACCAGAACTAAAATCTTGCATTTGTAGATGCTTCTCATTAGTTCAGACACTTGATTATCTTATGTAAGTTCTGTAGATGGTGAGTCTCTTGTAGGCAGTGTGCCTCTTGTGAGCAGTGTGCTTGGGCAGTGAGCCCTAATTAGCAAGTGCCATTTTGTACTACTTTATTCTTTTAATAGAGAATACAATCTTGGGTTAGTCACCCCATGGTTTTTCCCTTAATAGGGCTTCCACGTAAAAATCCTTGTGTTATATGTGTTGATTCTATTTCTGTTCATATGATTACATATGATTTCATGTTTTGATATAACACTAAGTATGAGATAAAAAAAGACAAGAAAATTAAGGAAATTTTGAGATAACTAATTCACCCCCTCTCGCAGTTTTTGACCTTGTTTTCAATAATTGGTATCAGAGAAAGGTTCCTCTAAAGAAAGCCTAATAGCTCGAGGAAGATCTGGGAATCTCAATGGATGCATATGGTATGAAGGAACAACTTTAGTCTGCCCTAGATGATCTTGAACAATCCCACTCTGAAGTCAATAACTTGAGAGAAAGACTCAAACAAGCTACTAAATTCATAAATGAGCTAAAAGAAAAACTTAGTATCTCTATGAAAAAGAGAAAGGAACTACTTCAAAAATTAGCCAATCAGAGTGAAGTCAATGATACTAATGAAGATCTGAATTAGAAAAATAAGCTATGTGAGAAGCTATCAAAAGAAGTCATTATGGTAAGGCATGAAATGGAATCAGGGGTTATGAGATTCACCCAAGAAATTGAAGAAAAAAGAAAGATTGAAGGTAATCTAAAAAAATCCCTCAAGGAGAAAATAGAGGACTGCCACAAAATGGACAGAATAATCAGGCATCTTGAATCTGATCTTGAAGAATCTAGAGACAATGAAGAACAACTTGAGAATTAGATAGACACTCTTAAACAAGATCTTCAAACTGCAAATGAATACAGAGAAAAATTCAAGATAAGCTTAGCCAAACTTGAAGTTCTTCTTGAAGTCCAAAAGAGGGTAGATGATAAGCATGGCTTGGGATATGAGAAAGGTGAAAGCTCTAGATCTAGTTAGAAGAACTTTGGATCAGGAAATCAAAGAAATAGGCCTAGAAGACCTCCAATAAGGCAACCAAATGCTCAAAGATATCCATCCTTCAATGGATATTGCTTCAATTGCAACAATTTCAGTCATAAAGCAACTCAATTCAGGAGGAGAATGAATCAGAATAATCCATCCTTCTCCAAACAATGTTTCAATTGCAAAAGGTATGGTCACAAATCTCATGAATGCAGAAATATGCAAATAAACAATTCATTCAATGGTAGATGCTTTGCATGCAATAGAATGGGACATATGGCTAATCAATGTAGATCAAGAGGATATCAATCAAGTAAGCAAAGAAATGTTGTATGTTACAATTACAATAGATCCGGTCATATTGCCAAATTCTGTAGAAGCAGAAATCAGGATAGAAAAGGTCCGGTGGAACATGATCAGAAACAAGATAAAGGCAAAGGTAAAATAAATGCGGATGAAGTTCAAAAGGAGATGAGAAAGATTTGAGTAAAAAGGAGTACAATGAATATTGGGGATGGATCTGCACCGGAATCCGGTACTGATATTCCTTCTGGAAACTAAAAAGGGTGAGCTCTGGCTTAGGGGGAGTCACAGAGAAAAAAAATTTCCCCCAGCCAGTCAGCTAGTGCCTAAATTTGACACATTGAGTAAACATCTGACACTGTGGATTAAAGGGTTCTCAGAAATACCTCCAAATAACCTTCAGTCAAAATGTGAAAGGTTCGCATGGAGTTTTGCAAGATTTATAATAGCTCAAGTTAATTCGGTTCCGACAGCTATCTGGTAAAGCAAAATTTCATAGACAGATCTGGAATGATTCAAAATTGAAATGCTTTGATCTGTGGACACATGGCATGATTGAAGATAAGAAGATATGTTGTCAATCCTCACAAACAATGATTCTAAGTTTCGGGCAGTGATTCAAGAAAATCTCTCTCAAAACAGGGCAACGGAATAGCTTAAGTTTTGCATTTATTACAAAAGGAAATTAGGGTTTGCACAAGGAGAAAAAGGGTTCTTTCACTTATTATTTACACACTTGCACTCATGACGAAGAAAAGAAGAGCTCTATAAAGAAGATTCTACAATTCACTCAAGATCAACTGAAAAACAAATTCAACCAGCAATTTGTTCTAACTTCTGCTTCAAACCCTAAAGCGTGAAAAGGTACTTCCATTCTAAAAATATCTCTCTAAATCTCTTGCAAAATAGCTACTCCAATGGTTGTCAATATATCTAATAGGCCGAGACCTAAATTCAAGAAACACCCTTACAAATCTCTAGAAGTTGATCCCTTAGGCGCATTTTCTAGCATTCTGCATGGAGTATTGCATGTAGAAGATGTTAGGGTTTATATCCATGAAAACATTGAAGAATTTGGAAACTCAAAATTGATGGACATTTATCACAAATAGCTAATAGATGAGAATTTTGAACTCAAACCTGAATTCAAGGCCATCTGGGATAAACACTTTGGACATTGCATACATTTTCCCTGTTTTGCAGAAGATGATTGGGTCCGGTATGTTCTAAGTAGGATGCATGATAATTTTATGTGGCTAATGAGGCTATTCAAGATAACTAAAGATACCATCAGGGCAGTGACCAGACTGCATTCATCTAGTGGGTTACCTGCACTCAAATCTATGAAGAACCAAATAGTAACTAAAGCCACCAGATCGAAATTTGACAAAAGAGCAATGACCATAGATGACATCATAGATCTAGATGTCAAGTTTGCCTCAATGATAATCAACTACAAGATCTATCATTCAAGAAGGAAGAATTATGTGTCTGGTACAATAATCTATGCTACATATCAGATATTGAGGGAAGATGCAGATTAAGATCTATGTGAACTTCTTCTAAATCAGCTATTGGAGAACTTGCAGAAGATCAAAAAGGATAAGAAAATTTTTTTTAAATATGGTAGTCTAATACTATGCCTATTCTTCTATTACATGAATGAGCTACCTAGATCAAATGGCTAGGTTTGGCAAAATGATAAACTAGTTGCAATTTAGATCAGAGATTACATGTATGGACTTGGTGATGCTCAAGCCCAAAACATAGATCTCTGGGGTTACTTCAAGAACTTTTAGAGCATGATGCAAGCCAGAGAGAGAATACCATAGTCCATAGTTGAGAAATACAAGGACACAATTTGCTTTATGGTTGACACTGATCAATGTCTAATGGAGGCAGTTAAACCAAGAACTGTATGGATAATGCCTATGGGATATGAGGTCGATGAAAAAATCTTGGAGCTGCATATTCAACACCTACTAAGCCAGCCTAAGGACACTAAAGCAGAAATGTTTGGCACCTTTGAAGAGCTAAGTATAAAAATACACGTTGAGTTAAGATAGCCGGAGATGAAGAGGAAAGTAAGAAAGGAAGTTGAAGAAATTGCCAAAAGATTTGTCTTATCGAGGAAGCTGTAGATGCAAATAGAGAGAAAATCTAGAAGGTAGAGAAAGAGAGACAAGAAGCAAAGAAAGGAAATGTTTTGCTGCAAGCCTCTTCTCGGACTAGATCTTCCAAGAGCTCTGCACCTATCACTCCTAAAATCTCAAAGGATACCAAACTAAAAGTCAAGCCATCTGGCAAAAGTGAAAAGAGAATGAAGACCAAAGCCTCAAGAACATATACAAGCCATAAGGATGATGAAGAAACTGAAGTAGATGAAGAAATCAACAAAAGGAAGAAGAAGAAAACATCTGGGAAGTTCTCTGCTAGCAGAGATGAGGAAGAGAAGGTAGAGGAATTTCTTGAAAATCCCATTCTTTCCATTGACAACATCATCAAGGTAGTTACTGTTGATAGGAACCTGCAACCAGTGACTGATTTCTATGATGCATATAGTGACATTAACAAGAGAATTCTGGAAGAGGCTATTGTCAGGTACTTGAACATTTACAATAAATCTTTCATTGAAATTATATCATTAATTCCTAAGAGCCTAGAAAAGGTACTTGAGCTGAGAAAAGAGAATGCAATGGCAAAAGACCTAGAGATTCAGGAGTAGATAGCAATTCAGCTTTACCCTTCTATCACTCCAAAATAAATGGACATGATTTTCAAGGACTGTAAGGATGAGTTCCAGAGTAAGGCGAGAATGAATAAACTCATGCTTGGAGAAACTGACCAAGTATCAAGTGAAACAAAAAATATCCTCTGGAATGCTTTGAAGAGATTCAATCTTCCTAGTGTAGAGGAAATAGATGAAGAACCTTCTACCATGGATGTTGAAGGATTAAATTTAATCAATGAAGAATCTTCTAACAAGGATGTAGAAGGATTAAAGAAAATAGATGAAGAGAAGTCTGGTTACTTAGATTCCTCTATTCTGGAAGAGGAAGTTCATGAAGTAGTAAACATAGGTGACATCTCTTCTTCAGATCCCGTTGTAGCTATTCTAGACTCTGAAGCTGAAGGAGAAGGTAGAAGAGAGGAGAACAGGTTAAGGGAAAAGAAGAAGAACAAGCAGAAAAGACTAATGATGACTCTTCTGATATTTCAAAGAAGTCTCAATCTCTAGCAAGAGACACTACAAAGATAGTGAAGAACTTCTTAGATAGAGAAATGATGGAGCTGGATGAACCTGAGCTATTTCAAGGACCACTAAATTTTGACTTTCTCTCCCCAGTTCAGACAATGAAAATAGTATCTTTTGCTCAAGCCAAAGCAAAAGAAAAACTCTTGAAATCTCATATGGAGGACTGTGAACTATTGGAGATTGCATTTGGGATGCTAGAGAAGATCATGCCATCCTATCAAAAGGATCCTTCGGCCTCACCATCCAGTAACTTGAAAACTTTGGTAAATTATGTTAACACTCATTTTAAATCTCTAGAGAAATCAATAGAAGCAAAGGTCCGAAAGGAGTTTCTGGGAAAAAGATTCATTGAGGTGCAAGGACTTATATCTAATGATAGGTAGACTTTAGATATTGGAATAAAGAGCTTGAAATGCTCTCAAAGATGGTGGGGACCTATTCAAATTTTGTCTGACTTGGCCGAAAGTGACAAAAGACATTGAGGAGAAAGTAAAAGAACAAGAAGAAAAACTGTCAAGCCTAGTTCAAAATTTTGACCCCCTTTCCTCCTCTCTAATGAATCAAGAATGCCAGGCTCTTGTTATCATAAATGAAATAAAGAGATTGGACAAAGAAAATAACATAATGAGCAAAATGGGTGAACTCAGAGGGGTAATTATTCCTAAGCTAAAGGCAATGCATGAGGGCTTGACAGATGCTTAGACCACAGCCCAGACTAGTGATCCAATAGATTTAAGAATGGCAGAAGCATATGCATTTTTGTTGAGTGGTCACATCTCCATTTTGGATAGGATGAAGAAGAGCTACGCCACAGAGTTTGTACAGCTGAAGACTACTTTTGTGGATATACTTAAGTATATGTAAGTATAACATATGATTTATATATACTTATGCGACCATGTATAGAATAATTTTTGCAAAATTTTGGTATGCGGATTCCACCCTTTGCTATTGATGTCAAAGGGAGAGTGAAGAGTAGTGAAAAATGTGGAATCCATCTAAGGGGGAGCTCCAGTAAAACACTACAAAAGATAGAGCATCAGCAAAGGGGGAGTTACTACGACACTTAGCCAATTTTCACTAAGTGTTGCCATCAATGCCAAAGGAGGAGATTGTTGGCAAGAGAAACTATGTAGCTTCATAAGTGTTGTCATTGATGACAACAAAGTCTATCCCACACATCCACGGTACATAATATGCCTATACCGGAAGTCAAATTGAAGATTGTTTTGGTTTGGTGAACAAGAACAGACTATGTAACAAGGTCCGACAATCAAGTCCGGATCTCTTAGATGGTGTAACTCAATAAGTTGTGGACTTGGACAAGTCAAGAGGGGTATCATGACTATTGTATTCCATAGATTTAGCCTCCGGTAATAAAGCATGAAAAAGATATGAGCATCTGAGTGTTGGGTTCCAATCAGGCAGAGCAAACAGAGGAAGAACTGATCGATAGAGTCTCATACTTCAATCTAGATGTGTAAAAGGTCTTGATCAAGCAATTTGTAGGATTATACATTGTTTGCAAACATGATTAATGACTTCTATGCTTAATCTTTTGATATGCATCACAAATCAAGCATGGTTTTAGCTGACAGATCAATAACTTGTAATATCTTGAGTGTTCTTGTTGCCGACTAGAAATTTGATGAAAATCCTTGATGCAGATATATATACCAAATGGATTCTAGCATGTAAATGTGTGTGTTGAATATGCAAAGAAACAAGGTGTGAATAAAAGTAGGGATAAGTGTGAGAATAGCAATTCAAGTCAGGTATGTGACTGAATAATAACATTGAATAGAGGAAGAATGAAGTGCATCAGATCAGTATATTGTGCCTAACTAGAACTAAACTCTTGCATTTGTAGATGCTTCTCATCAGTTTAAACACTTGATTATCTTCTGTAAGTTCTGTAGACAGTGAGTCTCTTGTAGGCAGTGTGGCTCTTGTGAGCAGTGTGCTCAGGCAATGAGCCCTAACTGGCAGGTGCCATTTTGTACTACTTTATTGTTTTAACAGAGAATACAATATTGGGTTAGTCACCCCGTGGTTTTTCCCTTAATAGGGTTTCCACATAAAAATCCTTGTGTTATGTGTGTTGATTCTATTTCTATCCTTATGATTACATATGCTTTCATGTTTTGATATAACACTAAATATGAGATAATAAAAGAAAAGAAAATTAAGGAAATTTTGAGATAACTGATTCATCCCCCCGCTTAGTTATCTGCCTTGTTTTCAATAGCCCTAAGAAAGAATATGTAGGTATATGATCTCTAGTGAGCAGATAGTGGTTACCCTTTGTCCTTGATGTCAAAGGGGGAGAGAAGCAGAGATGTGTTTCCATCAATGCCAAAGGGGGAGATTGTTACACATATGGTTCCTAGGGTTTTCATTGATGTCAACACTGTCATTAGGTTGTCATTGATGTCAACTCTATCATGTTGGTGTGATGATGTTCATAGTTGGATGTCATGTCCCATATAGCAAGAGAAGAAGAGAGAGAGAAGAAGATATGGTGAGAAGAGCAAGAGAAGAAGATATATTGAGAAGAAGATATAGTTCAAGGTTGGATGTCATGTCCCATCCAATAGGAGAAGGGAGAAGACATAGTTTATATTAAGATGGGAATTAGAAGCACAATGATGATCAAATGTGTTGCTGGTGCTACTGATGTCCTGTAGTATGTATGTTCCAAGTTCCATGATGATTGCATTACCGGAAGAGCATTTTTTTGTTGACTGATTGAAGATATTGTTGTCACTGTGAAGATGTTCTATGTAGGATAGTGGAATTCTCTGCACTCCTCCTACTATGGTGTGGAGTCTGATCAGTCTCCAAGTGGGATATTGTTTATATGGAGCCTAATCAAACTCAAAGGTTAAATTTTTCCTCACTTTTATCAGCATGGTTTCCCCCCAAATTATTTAACGGGGGTTTGGGGGCAACGCCCCTTGCAAGGTCTAGGGGCAATGCCCCTGGTACACTCCCTATCGTAATATAAGGTGGGGTCGAGGGGCAGTGACCCACGGGGGCTCAAGGGCAGTACCCCCAAAACCTCAAATGATTTTTATTATTTTATAAAGGCATCAGGAGTTATTTTTCAATTGACTGACATAAAAAAAAACACCCTATTTTTGTAACCAACATAAGGCTTGATAAAAAGTGGCTAAGGGTTTGGGTTTCCATTGATATTGTATTGTAGCATTTGCAACAGTATTGAGTTCCAAGGATTGCTGGTTGTAATTAGTTTGATTGATGGATAATAATATTGCATTCTTTGTTGGTGGATGTAGCCCAGGTTTGGGTGAACCATGTTAAAATTGTCTCTCATTGTTATTATTTTTTGTATTTTTTCATCCCTCTATTTAATCTTTATTTGCATTTAATTGATATCTTCTGCATGCAATTCCTAACACCTCTGCATTTGTAGATATGGCCATACAGTTCTGGAATGGTGTTCAGGATGTAGTGAAGGTGATAATTCCAGGTTTTCAGATCATTTGTCCTTCTGCTGTGAAAGTTTTGCATGATAGAGTACCAGCATGTGTTCTAGCAGAGTATGCTAGTGTTGAAGACATGTTGGAATGCTTTGTATTCCTCTGAAAATGAATGATTTGCCTTGCAGTTTTGAAGACATGTTTATGGATGTGTATTACATGCTTCCTTGCAATTTCAAGGTTCTTGGTGGTCTGCAACTCAATTTTTCAAATGATAGCATGTTACAGTGTGTTTCGGATGACAGATTGTTCTCAGAATTAATGATTGAAGCTGTGCGGCACAATTTTTTTATGTGCGGTGGAAAAGGAGTGTTTGGGGATGTTGTATGAGTCATGTGGACTCATCTAAAAAAGTTTCACAAAGATCTTTCTTGTTTCCAGTACCGCACAAGGTTTTCATGTTGATATGGTTGTTATACTTCAAGTCTTCATGTGTTTTGCTTAAAGCTATCCTATTTCCAAATTAGCAGAGTGTGCAGATGTGATTCCTTGGTGTTTGAAGCCATGAATGATGTTTTGGACCTAGTTAAGCAAGTGTTGGTGTCTGCAAGGCATGAATCTTCTACTAGTGTAATGTGTGGTTTCACTTAGGACCTATCTTCTACACAGTTCATATTGTGTCTTGTCTAGCCGACTTATAATTATATTTTTCATGTTGTATCAGGATGAAAAGCAATGTAATCAATGTAATATCATGTATAAATAGTGAATTAAATTGTGTGAGGAGAAGTGTGATTGCAAGTTGATTGAAAAGTTTGCAAGGAAATAAAAGGTAGAATAAATGCATTATTGATGTGCAACTAAAGAAGATAGAGCATGTCATGTCCCCTTTCTAAAATAATTAATTAATGGTCAATATTAACCCATCTCATTCTTCCATGGGTTAATTGGGCAAGAATAGGAAGAATACATATTTAATATTTAATATTGTCCAACTAATACTATTTCAAGAGGACAATTAAATATTAAATTAAATATTTTGAGACTCAAAAAGGGGCATTGGGTTTGGTGAGGTGTCCATTTGCATGAAGATTTCAAAAATCTTGGTAAATCACAAGTGGCTTGAGACTTTATGACAATTGTCATACCCCAAAATAGCAAGGAATCAAAGAAAAACATGGGAATCTTGGATTTCCTTCCCTCCCATGAAATATTGATACAAAATATGTAATTTTGGTGATTTGGGGCTATTGTTGATTTGATATTTTCTCTCAAACTTGCAGATTTCCAGATTGTGGCTTCAATGGATGAAAACCCATTGGAGTAAAGAGGCTTGTGGATGAAAACCCATGAGTTTCAAGTGCCTAGAGGATGCAAAACTTTTGATCAGAAGGAGTAGCTTCATCCAGAGTTTGCACAGAGCTTCAAGGATTAAGTAGTTTCTGGCAATTTCCATTGTTTGTGTGTGCAAGTCTTCTTGTGTTGTTGTGGTAGTTCCAGAAGTGCTGGGAAGAGTTTATGTTCTTATTTCCTTTGGTTTTCTATGTAGTAGTTGTAGATTTCCATTTTCTAATGTCAGATATTAGTATTGGAAGTTGTGGGTAGTGTTGTGTTGATTTTGGCTTTGTGAGTCAGAATACCCAATGTGTATTTCAGCTTGTTGTGAAGATTTGGTTGTGTAGTTTGCTGCTAAGTGCTGTAGGTGTTTTTTGTTGTTACTTTAATGGTATCAGATCATACTTCATGTACTCTCCATCTGAAAATTAAATAATATCAGTTTGGGGTGTTTTTGGTGTATTTCGGTGATTGACGGTGTTGGCAGTTTTTGTGGGTTTTGCCCAAATCTTGTTGTTCAAAGTTGTATTATTTGTTGCTGCTGCAAATCAATATTATATATCTAATAACATGTTATTTACATCAGAAATCAATCAAAAACATTTTGGTGAAGTTTCATATTTTGGGTGTTAATCCTGAGATCAAATTTGATGCAAAATTGGTGAAGATATTTAAATTCATTTTCAGACCTGATGTGGAATGTTAATTTTAAGTTTGGCTCATTACAATGGTATTAGAGCATGATCTTGCCAACTTGTAGGTTATTCAGATGATTGATGATACCGAGTGATAGAGAAATTAGATATTTGAGGAGAGAGCAAATGAAATTGCAATTGGAGGAAATAATGGTAGATAGAAGAGATGTAGAAGAAGATGATGCATCAAGGAAATTTACTCAAATGGTTGAGGCACAAACCAGACTTGCTGAAATGTTTGGACAAATGATGCAATGGATTCAAAACAACAACAACAACAATAATGAAAACAATGGTGGTAGTACTTCAGGTGCAAACAACAGTAACAATGGAAAAGGGAAGGAAATTGAGACACAAAATTTAGGGGCTGCAAACAAACCCTTATTCCTACCTGAAGAGGAACCTAAACAAGTTGAGTCTGCAACTACTAGTTTGTTCAATGCAGAGACCCTTAACAAATGGCGTGGAGAATACAATGCATTGGCAGATGAGATTAAGAATGATATGTCTTAGGGAGAATATGTAGAGTTCCTAAGAAGAGGTGAATCTCAAAAGAAGGGGAAAGGTAAAAATAAAGAACTAAAACACAAGTTGGGTAAGTTAACTATAGCTTTCTTTGATGGAAGTGAAAAGATTTCAGCTAGAGCTTGACTACAAAAGATAGAGACATACTTTATGCTCAATCCCATGATAGAGAAGGATGCAGTTCAATTTGCCACTTTGCATTTGGAAGAAGCCTATGAATGGTGGTACCATGGTCACACTACTTTGGGACATGATCAGGTACAGACCTTTGGTGACTTCCAACAAAGGATTCTTGACAAGTATGAACTAAAAGAAGAAGAATAATATTTTAGCCAGTTGTCTGAAATTAAGCAAAAGAACTCAGTAAGTGAGTATATAGCAGACTTTCAAAAGATTACAGTGATGGTACCTGAAATATAAGAGAAGAGAAGAGAACATCTATTCATCATAGGGCTCACTGAACCTCTTAGGGGATTTGTCAGATCTTTCACACCTCTCACTTTGTAAGAAGCTCTCAAGAGGGCTCTAACCCTTGAGCCATCAATTCCAAAGAATGCTTTCCCACAATCCTCCAAACCAAACACACGGCATCATAAGGGAGGATTTCAGAAGAAACCATTTCATGCACCTGCACCTATACAAAAAAATACAACTCCTAATACTGTAAAGAAGATGGATGAAGAAACAAGGAACGAGCTTAGGAGGAAGAAACTTTGTTTTTCTTATAGAGAGCCTTGGGTCCCTGGACATAGGTGTTTGGGAAAAGGACAAGTCCATTACATAGAGGTTGTGTCAAATAAGGATTTAGACTCAGATGGTAATGAGGAGTTTCATGATGTAGAGGATTCTGAACCTGAGATCGAAGAGGAGACTAAAAAAGAAGGTTCATTAGCTGCACTTTCAGGAGCACCAAGATATCATCCTTTCAAGGTTCATGGAGTGTTAGAAGGGCAACAAATGACTATTTTGATTGATAGTGGGGAAACCCACAATTTTATTGATGAAGTGTTAGTAATGAAGAGAGGATTGAAGACTAAAGAATTTGAAGGGTTCAATGTGACTGTTACAGACGGATTCACTATGTTGTGCGCCAGAGTGGCCAAACAATTGAGCATCACTATAGGAGACTACAAGGTTTGTGATAATTTTTATGTTGTTGGTATTGGTGAAACTGATGTTGTCTTGGGTGTTCAATGGTTGCATTCTATTAGAGGACACTATCAGAACTATCAAACTATGGAGTTCAAGTTTCAGTCAGAAGGCAAGGAGATTACACTCAGAGGGATTTCAAATGGAGCTCCATGAGTGGTGACATCAAAAAAGATGGAGAGGACTTTTAGAAGAGGTCAAGTTGCTTGGCCAACCACTTGCTTAATCCGACCTTCAAGCTCTCCAAATGGAAAAGGTAAATTTCATTTTGAAACTCAAGAAATTTTAGATAAGAATAGCATTGTTTTCAGTGATATACCAACAAGATTACCTCCAGATAGAGGGTTTCAACATGTTATAGAGTTGGAAAAAGATGCCAAACCTATTATAACTACTCCATATAGACATCCAAGGGGTTACAAGGAAGAGATAGAGAAGACTATTAGAGAGCTCATAGATATGGGATTCATTAGACCAAGTTCTAGTCGTTTTTCATCATCTGTAGTTCTTGTGAAGAAGAAGGATGCCACTCTAAGGATGTGCATTGACTATAGAGCTTTGAATAAGAAAACCATTAAGAATAGATATCCCATACCAAGGATAGATGAACTTATTGATGAGTTGCATGGAGCTGTTTACTTTTCTAAGATTGATTTGAGATCGGGATACCACTAGATTCAAATGAGAGACAAAGATGTGGAAAAGATAGCTTTTCAGTGTCACTATGGGCATTTTGATTTCTTGGTCATGCCCTTTGGCCTCACTAATGTACTAACAACTTTCCAATCATGCATGAACAAGGTATTTAGTAAGCAACTCAGGAAGTTTGTCTTGGTTTTCTTTGATGATATATTGATCTACAGTAAAACTTGAAAGGAACATTTGGAACATTTAGATACAGTTTTGTGTATTTTGGAGCAGCAATCTTTCTATTTTAAGTTGTCCAAATGTGAGTTTGGATTAACTGAAATTCTTTACTTGGGATATTTCATAAGTTCTAAGGGTGTTCAAGTAGATCAACAGAAGATTCAAGCAATACTTGATTGGCCTCCACCTACAAATCTTACACAGTTGAAAGGATTCTTTGGGCTATGTTGCTATTATAGGAGGTTTGTAAAATATTTTTCTCATCTTACTATTCCATTAATAGATTTGACTAAGAAGGGAGCCTTTGCATGGTCTGAAGAAGCTCAGAAAACTTTTGACAAGTTTAAGGAGGTAATGAGTTCATGCCCTGTGCTTGCTATTCCTGATTTTTCATTGCCTTTTGTAGTTGAATGTGATGCTTTGGGTGAAGGTGTTGGGGATGTCCTAACTCAAAGGGGACATCCAATTTCTTTTGATAGTAGGAAGCTAAACAATCTAGAAAAAACATATCACATTTATGACAAGGAAATGTTGGCAATTATGCATGCACTAGAGAAGTTCAGACAATATCTTATGTGTGGGAAGTTTGTTGTGAAAACTGATGATAATAGTTTGAAGTATTTCCTTGATCAAAAAGATTTGAATGATCACCAACAAAGGTGGGTAAGCAAGTTGCAGGAATATGATTTTGAAATAGAATATATGAAGGGTAAAAGAAATGTGGTAGCGGATGCACTTTCTAGGAAGCCAATTTTGTGTTCATTATCTTCTATTTATGCAGAGTGGAAAGATTTTATCATTGTTGAATATGTAAAAAATACTTTTGCATCTAATGTATTGGATGATTTAGTAGAAGATGATAAGTATACAGTGAATGATGGGTTGATTTATTACAAGAACCAAATTTTCCTTGTTCCTGAATCAAAAATCAAGGAAAAGATTTTAAGAGCTTTACATGACACTCCCTTGGCTAGTCATCAAGGTTACTTCAAAACATATAGGCAGATCCATGAGAGATTTTTGTGGAAAGGTCTAAAAGAGGATGTCTACAAGCATATCAAAGAGTGTATGACTTGCCAAAGGAACAAAGGTGAACAAAGTTTTCTTGCAAGTCTCCTACAACCGCTTCCAATTCCTGAACAGAAATGGGAGAGCATTTCCATGGACTTTATCGCGGGACTTCCCAAGGTACAAGGTAAGGATTGTATATATGTGGTGGTTGATAGATTGACAAAGTATGCTCATTTCTTTCCCATCACTTTAGAGTTTAAGGCTCCTCAAGTAGCAGAGTTGTTTTTCAAAGAGATATTTAAGCTGCATGGTTTGCCAAAGAACATTGTTAGTGACAGAGATAGTAGGTTCCTTAGTTCTTTTTCGAAGGAACTATTTCACTTGACAGGAATTGAGCTCACACCAAGCACAAGTTACCATCCACAAACAGATGGACAAACAGATGGATAAACATAAATTGTTAACAAGTGGATAGAGGGGTATTTGAGGAATTATGTTTCAGATCAGCAAATTACTTGGGTCAAATGGTTGCACTTGGGAGAGTATTGTTACAATACATCACATCATATGTCAATTGGTATGCCTCCATTTTGAGCTCTTTATGGTTATGATGCACTTTCTTTTGCTGATTTGATATTTATAGATAGTAGAGTACCTGTAGCTAGTGATCTTATCAATCATAGTCAAGAGATCATAAGGTCACTAAAAGATAACTTGAGGCAAGCATAGAACCAACAAAAGATATATGCAAATAAGAAGAGAACAAAAATATTTTTTGAGGTGGAAGACTTGATATTTCTTAGATTACAACCATATAAACAAAGCTCTTTGAAGAAGAGTGGGGCTGAAAAGATTAAGCCTAAGTTCTTTGGGCCTTACAGGATCATTAGGAGAATTGGTGAGGTAGCTTACGAGTTGGAGCTTCCTCCAAACAGCAAGATACATAATGTATTTCATGTTTCTTATTTGAAGAAAGTACTTAGACAGAAAATTGTACCATCATCTAATTTACCACCTTTGGATGATGAAGGGAAGTTGATTTTGATACCTAAAAAGATTTTAGAAATGAGGGATAAAAGTTTGAGGAATAGGAGCATTGCAGAATATTTGATCAAATGGAAGAATTTGCCAGTGGAAGATGCAACATGGGAAGGACTAGAAATTCTTGACCATCCAAACTTGCATTGCTTGAGGACAAGCAATTTCTAGGAGGGAGGACTTGTCATGTGCCCTTTCTAAAATAATTAATTAATGGTCAATATTAACCCATCTCATTCTTCCATGGGTTAATTGGACAAGCATAGGAAGAATAAATATTTAATATTTAATATTCTCCAACTAATAGCTATTTAAAGAGGACAATTAAATATTAAATTAATTATTTTGAGACTCAAAAAGGGGCATTGGGTTTGGTGAGGTGTCCATTTGCATGAAGATTTCAAAAATCTTGGTAAATCACAAGTGGCGGGAGACTTTATGACAATGTATGACAACTTGTGACAACTATCATACCCCAAAATAGTAAGGAATCAAAGAAAAATGTGGAAATCTTGGATTTCCCTCTCTCCCATGAAATATTGGTACAAAATATGTAATTTTGGTGATTTGGGGCTATTGTTGATTTGATATTTTCTCTCAAACTTGCAGATTTGCAGATTGTGGCTTCAATGGACAAAAACCCATTGGAGTAAAGAGGCTTGTGGATGAAAACCCATGAGTTTTAGGTGGCCAAAGGATGAAAACCCTTTGATCACAAGGAGTAGCTTCATCCAGAGGTTGCACAGAGCTTAAGGATTAAGTAGTTTCCAACAATTTCCATTGTTTGTGTGTGCAGGTCTTCTTGTGTTTCCATGGTAGTTCCAGAAGTGCTGGGAAGAATTTCTGTTATTATTTCCTTTAGTTTTCTATGTAGTATCTGTAGATTTCCATTTTCTAATGTCAGATATTAGTATTGGAAGTTGTGGGTAGTGTTGTGTTGATTTTGGCTTTGTGAGTCAGAATACCTAATGTGTATTTTAGCTTGTTGTGAAGATTTGGTTGTGTAGTTTGCTGCTGAGTGTTGTAGGTGTTTTCTGCTGTTAATTTAATGTTATCAGATCATATTTCATGTACTTTCCATCTAAAAATCAAACAATACCAGTTTGGGGTGTTTTTGGTGTATTTCAGTGATTGACGGTGTTGGCAGTTTTTGTGGGTTTTGTCCAAATCTTGTTGTTCAAAGTTATATTATTTGTTGCTACTGCAAATCAATATTATAGATTTGATAACATGTTATTTACATTAGAAATCAATCAAAAACATTTGGGTGAAGTTTCATATTTTGGGTGTTAATCCTGAGTAAGACTAGCTAGCTAGTTTCATCAAATTTGATGCAAATTTGGTGAAGATATTTAAATTCATTTTCAGACCTAATGTGAAATGTTATTTTTAAGTTTGGATCATTACAAAGCAAAAGTTTTTGATGCTATCTAGATTCATCTTGAAGACTTATATGTGACAGAGATCAAGTATAGAGTGTGCCTAAATGATCAGATCATCAAAAGAAAGTGTGAAGAGGCAAAAGTGCAATCATCAAAAGTGTGAGATTTAATGTAAAGATTGTCATACTATAATCTTTTGTAAGTGTTTTCTCATTTCATGGAGTAGTAGCTTCCTTGGGAGTGACCCTAAAACAAAGTCTTTGAGGAGTAGAAGCTTCCTTGGGAGTGACCCTAAATCAAAGTACTTCAGGGAGTAGAAGCTTCCTTGGGTTGTAGCCCTAAAACAAAGTTGTTATTTAAGCTTCATATATTGTGAGTTAATCTTCACCGTGGTTTTTTCCTTCTAGGGTTTTCCATGTACATCTGGTGTTATGTGTTAATCCGCATTGTGTTAATCTTTCATGTTCATGTTAATGTTGTGATGCTTAAGTCTTAAATCTTCTCTGAATAAGTTGAAATTGATAAAACTAAAAATTGTTTAGATACTAATTCACCCCCCCTCAGTATCTTGGTGTGTTCAACAAAAATTACCCTAAATAAAACCCTAAAATTTAGGGTATTTTTTTAGGTGTGCAACAAGGTGATATGTAACAATGTTGTTTCTAAAAGCAAGAAACACATGATACACTATCATGTGATTAGAAACACAAGGTTCGAATGTTCAAGAATTAACAATGCAACCACATCATGTAAGAAGGGAGAGAATAAAGTTAATTGGCTAAGAAGTGGCACATGTGACACACACCCTAGTGTGGCCACACCCAACCCTCAATAAGAAGGGAACTCCAAATCAACTCACCCAAGTATCACAAGTGGTTAATTTGGTTAGAAGAGGTTCAAAATCACATGGTTAGGTGTACACTTTATAAATTCACTTTAAAAAAGTACCCAAGGTCAAACAATCTAAGATAAGATTCTAGAAGAAGGGTCCCTTTATGAATTAACCCACATGAGGGTAATTAAAAAAATTGAAAGTTTAAAGAAGGGAATGGGATTTCTCCTAATTGAGGATTAAATCCTATTCCTTTGATGAAATTAACCTCTACTATAGGATCTAGGGCATCCATTGAAAACCCTAAAGATCCTTATGGGTGGCTATAAGAAGAGCCTCTCACCCATTGAGATCTCATTATGAAATCAAGAATAAGGAGATGAGAGTGGGGAGGAAGGGGAAGAGGCAATCCATGCCTTACTTATCTTCCATCTCCTCTCTGATGCAGGGACTAAATCACAAAACACACAATAATAGATATTGAACACAACAAATAGAACTTTCTTTTATTGAACTGGGCAACTCATTACATCACAGAAGCTCAATTACAATTAGAGGATGAATCCTCTACTGGTTGCAACACATTACAGCTTTCCCAACCTCAAGACTGTAGAATCTTCAGCCTTCTGTAACCCCAAATCAACTAGGGTTTCTGTTTTCCCACCTATTCTTGACTCTACACTGGCCCCCTTAACTCTACTACTCCCTAGGGTTCCTAAAATAGTCATAAATAGCACTTTTTGGCGGCCTCCAGCCAAATTTCAAAATTTGCAACTCCCTCCAAAAGTAGGTCAACTTCCGGGAAGCATAACTTTTGATTCGGGTGTCCGATTGACGAACCGTTTTAAGGGCCGAAAAGCTTGCGATGTGAACTATCACACTGAAAATTCATAAATGGATTTCCATCAAATTTTTAGGACATTATGGGAAGTTTTAGTGCCTCATATCTCGTTCCAGAAATTTTTAGGGGCATTTCAGAGAACAAAAACTTTAATATGTTTCAACTCACAAATGATCTTTGCCTGATTCCTTTGCCAAAGGTCTTATATTTCCATTATGTAACTTTCTGGAAGTTTTTGCTTCATTATGTGCCCAAATGCAAACTTTCTAAAAATAGTAGGTACACTTTCCTAAATAGGCAGGTCGCTATTTTTAGCAGTTTTGGAAAAACTGTAAGTTGTACATTATTATTCTAGATATTATGGAACCAAAAACACTAATTATGGGAAGAAATGAGAACAACTACAATGGTTTTAAATTAACTTCTTTTTGGGTGATGCAAGATTGCCCTTACACCTCTGGATGCTCCTGCATCAGACACCCAGGGTAATTTGAGAAGTGACCCTGTCACGTCTCATGTGTTTGTGTGAGGAAAACCCAAACGGTCAACCTCTACCTTAGACAACTAAGAAGAATCTTCAATAGGCCTTCCTTTCCATTTTACCAGATATTCTTCATATTGCTTGTTCCGAGTGCTTCTTCCCACACGGCTATCCAAGATCTCTTCTATCTCCTCTGTTGAAGTAGATGTCAGAATACTCCACTATTCTTCTGTTGGTCCATCCTCTGTTCCACCATCATGATATTCTGATAAATTAGTAATGTTGAAAATAGGAGAAATATTGATCCCACTTGGCAGCTCTACCTCATATGCATTTCCTGAATCATGTTTCTTCAAAATTTTGCATGGTCCAAATTTCTTCATTTTCAACTTATTGTATGTTCCAATTGGGAACCTTTCTTTTCTCAAGTGAACCATGACTTCATCTCCTACCTGGAATTCCTTATATCTCCTCTTCTAATCTGCCTTAGCCTTGTACTGAATATTCATTTTATTAATGTGCTTTCTCACCTCTTCATGCAAATTCTTCAGATGTTCTGCAAAGTCTTCAGCTTCAACACTTGTCTTTTCTCTGTTGTCCAGCTTAACTTAGAAGCATTTCTTGGGCTATTGCCATATACAATCTGGAATGGTGATTTACCAGTACTCCTATTGACAGAATTGTTGTAAGCAAATTCTGCCTGTGGTAAAATCAAATCCCATTCCTTGGGCTTATCTCCTACTAAGTATCGTAGCAGGTTACCCAAACTCCTATTCACCACTTCAGTTTGTCCATCAGTCTGTGGATGGTGTGCAAAACTAAACTTCAAATCTATCTTTAACTTCTTCCATAATGTCCTCTAGAAATAACCAACAAACTTGGTATCTCGATCTGAAACTATGCTCTTTGGAAGACCATGTAGTCTCACCACTTCCTTGAAAAATAACTCTGCAATATGAACAGCATCATTAGTCTTCTTACAAGGAATAAAATGTGCCATCTTTGAGAATCTGTCCACCACCACAAAAATAGAATCATACCCTCTCTGTGTCCTTGGTAAACCAAGAACAAAATCCATACTAATATCATCCCATGGCTTCTCTGGTACAGGTAATGGTTGATACAATCCTGTATCTTGACTTGTTCCTTTTGCCATCTGACATACTCTGCAACTCTGCACAAACTTCCTCACATCCTGCTGTAGCTATGGCCAATAATAATATTCACCAACAATAGAAATGGTCTTATCTCGACCAAAGTGTCCAGCCAGTTCTCCACTATGCTTCTCTTTCATCAGGTTCTCTCTCATGGAACTCCTCAGAATGCACAATTGGCTTCCTCTAAACAACATGTCGTCTTGGATTATGAAATCCAACCATTTTGTCCTATCCAAAGTAATAGGCTCTAAACAAGCTTTCCAAGCCTCTACAAAATTTGGATCTTCAGGGTACAAACTTTTGAGCTCATCGAACCCAACAACCTCTATCTTCATTTCTGTCAACAAATTTTGCCTTCTGCTCAAGGCATCTGCAACTCTGTTGGACTTCCCACTCCTATGCTTCAAAACAAAGGTATAACTCTGCAAAAACTCAACCCATTTTAAGTGCCTTTGGTTCAACTTCCCTTGACTATTAATATACTGCAAAGCCTGATGATCAATATATAAAACAAACTCTTTTGGCACCAAATAATGTCTCCATTTCTTCAAAGCCTGAACTATTGCATAAAATTCCTGATCATAAACAGAATACTTTTTCTTGGCATCATTAAGCTTCTCACTAAAATAGGCAATGGGCTTACCTTCTTGGCTCAAAATAGCTCCTATACCACTACCACTAGCATCACAATCTACCTGAAATACCTTATTGAAATCTGGAAGTGCCAAAATAGGTTGTTCTACAACTTTCTGCTTCAATGTATCAAAGCTCTTGTCAGCTCCTTTAGTCCATCTAAACTCTTTTCTATCCCCTCTCAATTTTTCAGTTAGGGGTTCACAAATGCTACTAAAATTCCTGATAAACTTTCTATAAAAACTTGTCAAACCATGAAAAGATCTTACCTCCGTTGTACTCCTTGGTGTAGGCCACTCAATGATAGCTCTTACTTTTTCTGGGTCCATCTTAAGACCTTCCTCCGAGACAACAAATCCCAGGTATACCAACTCCTTCATTGCAAAACTGCATTTCTTCAGATTAATCAGCAACTTCTCCTCCCTCAGCTTCTCTAGAACTCTTTTGATATGCATCAAATGCTCATCCCAAGTCTTACTAAAAATCAAAATATCATCCAAATAAACAATAACAAAACTTCCCAAAAATTCTTTCAGTACCTCGTTCATGAGCTGCATCAATATGCTCGGTGCATTGGTTAGCCCAAATGGCATGACTAACCACTCATACAAACCTTCCTTTGTCTTGAAGGCTGTCTTCCATTCATCCCCTTCTCTAATACGGATTTGGTGATACCCACTCTTCAGGTCAATTTTTGTGAGGTACTTGGCTACACTCAAACAATCCATGATGTCATCCATTCTTGGCAATGGAAATCTATACTTGATTGTTATCTTATTGATGGCTCGAGAGTCTGTACACATCCTCCATTCTCCATCCTTCTTTGGTGCTAATACTGCAGGTACCTCACATGGACTTAGGCTCTCCCTTATCAGTCCCTTCCTTAACAACTCCTGAATTTGTCTGTTTAGCTCTTCATTCTCTACAGGGGTCATTCTATGGGCTACCTTATTTGGTAAACTGGCTCCTGGTATCAAATCCATTTGATGACTTATCTTCCTTACTAGTGGTAAACCTTCTGGTACATTATCAGAGATAATGTCCTAGAACCCTTCCAACATATCTAAAACTTCTACAGGTACATCTTCACATTTCTCTTGACTAATCTTAGGAATCAATGCAAAGCAATGACGCTCATGCTCCATACCCTCCAAAAATTTCCTACCATCTACCAAACAAATTCTGGTAGTACTACATACCTTTTCTTCCACCTCCTTTAAGGGCTTCAACTTATAATGAACTCCATCCTTTGTTAGGGAATATGTGTTTGCACGGCCATCATGGACAACGCTCCTATCATACTACCACAGCCTCCCCCATAGCATATGACATGCATCCATTGGTATGATATCACACAGTACCTCATCATGGTAGTCACCAATCTTGAACTTCACTAAACACTGTTCATTGACCAAAGCTCTATGGTCCTTCTGCAACCATGCAATCTGATATGGATGTGGATGCTTTCTTCTTGTCAACTTCAACTTGTCAACCATCTCCTCTGAAACAAGATTATCAATGCTTCCACTGTCAATAATAATATCACAACACTTACCCTCACATTTGCACCTTGTGCGGAATAAACTCTTCCTCTGATTGGGTTCTTTCTCCTCATTCAGCAAGGTTCTTCTGACAACTAGGGTTTCTCCCCTTTTAGCTTCTTCAGAATGCTCAGAATGTGCATCTTCATCTACATGTGCAACTCATGCATTACCTTCAGGTTTTCTATTTGTCCTTCCTTGATGTTACGGACACTCATATGCTTGATGCCCTTCTTCTCCACATTGGAAATAGGTTCCTCTAAAACCTCCTCTTCCAGGTCCTTGCCCAGGTCTACCTCTTCCTCTTCCTCTTTGCTCACCATTGTTCTGGTCACGAGGGTGGTAGGTGTTATCCCCTCTTTGATTTCGACTGGTGCCTACTTCTTCACTTTTCTTTTGATCTTCATTACGGCCTCCATAGGGTCTTCCACCAGTCCTTCCACCTTGACCTCTTCCCCTTTGCTTGCTATCAAATCTTTTGTTCAGCTTCTCTTCCACCTTCAGGGAAAACTGGTACGCATCTTCTATGGTGGTCATTCTGACCAGGCTCAACTCCTCTTGAATACTCAACCTCAACCCATTAATGTAATAGGCTACCTTCTCCTTGTTGGGCTCTACATGGCCTGTCGTGATAGTAATTTTATAAAACTCTTATGTATACTCCTTAACAGACTTGTTACCTTGCTTTAGTCCTTGCAGCTTCTTTAGCAACTCCATCTCATAGTCCATAGGAATGAACTGCTTCTTCAGTTTCTTCACCATCTGATCCCATCTGGTAATCTTTGCTTTTCCTCTTCTGTTCCTCTCTAATTGGACCTCCTTCCACCAAATATTGGCATGGCCCTTCAACTTTGTTTTTGCAAACTTAACCCGATCTAGGTCCTCCACATCTACATACTCAAAATACTCCTCCATGTCATTGATCCAATCAATAAGCTGTTTTGGATTCAAATCTCTAGAATATGTAGAAACTTCGATCCTGGGCCTCTTTTCAATCTTTGAAATGACCCTCAACAACCTTACTTCTGCAACATCTTCGGTAGCTTCTTGTTCTTCCTCAGATAGCTCTTCTTCAACTTCATCTTCACTTTCTTCTCTTGTCCTCGGCTCAAACCCTCTTCGTAGCTCCTCTTGCAATGCATCGATTTGCCTTTGTAGGGCTCTAAAACCCTCTTCCATCAAAGCATTCCTCCCAACATGATTTCTTTGTGGAGGCATCTTGGTCTCCGTAGCAAACCCACAACCTCAAGTCTTGGTGCAAACTGCCTCACGGTAGGTGATCTGTCTACACACTCAGGAACCCTCGCTCTGATACCACTTGATGCAGGGGGTAAATCACAAAACACATAATAATAGATATTGAACATAGAAAATAGGACTTTCTTTTATTGAACTGGGCAACTCATTACATCACAAAAGCTCAATTACAATCAGAGGATTCATCCTCTACTAGCTGCAACACATTACAGCTTTCCCAACCTCAAGACTCTAGAATCTTCAGCCTTCTATAACCCCAAATCAACTAGGGTTTCTATTTTCCCACCTATTCTTGACTCTACACTGGCCCCCTTAACTCTACTAATGCCCAGGGTTCCTAAAATAGTCATAAATAGCACTTTTTGGCAGCCTCCAGCCAAATTTCAAAATTTGCAACTCCCTCCAAAAGTAGGTCAACTTCCGGGAAGCATAACTTTTGATCCAGGTGTCTGATTGACGAACTGTTTTAAGCGCCGGAAAGCTCGTGACGTGAACTATCATGTCAAAAATTTGTAAATGGATTTTTGTCAACTTTTTGGGATGTTATGGGAAGTTTTAGTGCCTCATATCTCGTTCCAGAAATTTTCAGGGGCTTTTCAGAAAACAAAAACTTTAATATCTTTCAGCTCACAAATGATCTTTGCCTGATTCCTTTGCCAAAGGTCTTATATTTCCATTATGTAACTTTCTGGAAGTTTTTGCTTCATTACGTGCCCAAATGCAAACTTTCTTAAAATAGCAGGTACACTTTCCTAAATAGGCAGGTCGCTATTTTTAGCAGTTTTGGAAAAACTGAAAGTCCTACATTATTATTCTGGATATTGTGGAACCAAAAACACTAATTATGGGAAGAAATGAGAACAACTACAATGGTTTTGAATTAACTTCTTTTTGGGTGATGCAAGATTGTCCTTACACCTCTGGATGCTCCTGCATCACTCTCACAAGCATATTTAGGATTAGTATTTAGAAGAAATTATTTTATTATTAAATCATTTTATTAGTTCTCTCTTATCTAACTATTCAACCACAAATAGGGTTTGAATATTGTCTTCATAGGTTTATTTAATGGAAATGGTTGAGGGAGACCTATAAGGATTAGTTACACGTATATTTTATTTGAACAAGGTATTTAGAGACTAAAAGAAACTCTAACCTTTTCATTCATTTAACTTATTATTCATTTATTTTATAAATTAATTTATTTCCTTCATATATATATATGAAATCAAAGTAAAAAATTAGAGCCATGAGTTCACTGCCAAAATCTCCCAAAGCTAGGATTTTGAACTATTTTGCATGTATAGAGGGAAACTCTACATATGGCTCTTGGTGACATCCTCCCCAACGGATTAAGGATCTATCTTCTGCTATCCCATGGGATGTATTGGAGTCCAGGACATGGTCATCTCTAATGGAGGCCACATTGATGTGGGGTCAAGACTTTGGCCATGGCGAAGACACACCTAGGGGAAGTTTTAAGGGGCACCCCTTCACGGATCGATTCTCATATGGTTTTCTCCATGGTTAGAGATCAAAGCATCTGCCTCTCCTCTATGGTGAAATATGTCAATAGATCTCTTAAGTTCCCATGTGGTCATCCTTCTCGAAAGGTTTTGCACCCAGATAATGTTCTCTCCCCTACTTCTGTCACTTGTAGGGTTAACTATGGCATCTCTGTTGTTTGTGGCATGATAGGGGTATCTTGGATGCCAAGGCTCCAGATGCCCATTCTTGGCCAAATTTGCAACCTAGTATGACCACAATTGCAAGAAAATCCCAAGAAAAAATTAGGGAATGATCTAATTCAGGTAAACCCATTCAATGCTCTGGTAAACCCATAGAAATATTGTTAACTGACAAAGGTAAGAAAGAAATAGTTGAAAATGAAGAGTTCTTTGCAGAGAATGGATTGATCGATAGGTTCAACTACTTTTGGCCCAACCTCCTAGATCTACATCAGTGGATCTCTGAGGTCTAGTAGCCTTTTTTAAAATAAAATCTTAAAATCTATCCCTACACAAGTGGTTTTTGACATAGTTGAGGATTAAAATACTATCTTCTGCTTGCTCTCGGTATGGGGGAAACATTTACTAATGTTAAAACCTTGGCACCCTTCATTCAATCCTTCTATAAAATCCTTTAATGTTATGCCTATTTGGGTTCGTTTTTCAAATTTACCACTGCACTTCTAGGTTGATTCATGTTTCCAAGCAATTGGTGATTCTCTTGGAAACTTCTTGGCAATAGATAATGATTCATCTACTTCATACATACAACCTTCACTTGCATTTTGGAGTTAGATATTTCAAAAGAACTTCCTGTAGAAATTATTTTAAAGGTTCATGGTCACAGTTGGACCCAACCGTTGGACTATGAAGGCTTGCCATTTCATTGTAGAATATACTACAAAACTGGCCACATTGCCGCAAATGTTCTAGCTCCAAAATAAAATTAGATCACCTAGCCACATGGTGGAAAGATGCTATTCCTCATCATTATATTGTTGAGAGAGCAATAGGAGCATATGAGATATCACTTGAGCATTAGATTCAACATGGTTCTTCTCAAGCTAGGGGAAAAGAATAGCCACCAACTATGCCTAAGAATGGTCAATAGCTCCCCATCAATAGGTGTGGGAATTCCACTACAATTATTGGAAAATCTCAGCCTCCCAATGATGCTCCAAAGAATCACATAAAAGAAGGAAGTGACAGATTGGAAAGTGGTACAAAAGAGAAATATAGTTCCTCACAAAGTTGATGATATTCAGCACAATATGCACCTTCATTCCCATTTGAAATATAACATCAAACCTCCAAACTGAATCACATTGTTGATGATGGATCTTGAAATGTAATAATCTTAGAAATGCACCCCTGCTTTAGGGTATGATTCTTTGGGTTGACTCTTCTTTTGGAGTTGCCCAAAATCATGTTTATCTAGATTTTCATTTTTAGTTCCACGGGAGTGACCCCCTATGGTCACAATTTATAGATCAATATATATATATATATATATTCCAAATGAAAATATATATTATTAATTTTATCCCCTTTTAAATGTTGCATTTTTATATTTATCACTCACATTACAGAACATATATATAGCTATATATCAAAAACTATATTTAAGTACAAAGAAGAATAAATTGAAAACATTCTAGGTTGAAAAATGCGTGATGGTCATTTTGGAACATGTTTCATGATCACAATGGAAGATCCACACCATCACTAGAGGATTTATTGGAATTGGTGACCTTGCAAACTACAACCACAAGGAAACACCCCACCGAGTGTAATATCAACAAAATTGCCTAAAATAAAACCCTTAAAATTAGGCTAAATTTTTAAAAGGTTCTCACATCCCTATTAGTTTAGAATAATTAAAACAATGGTTCTAACCAAGTCCTCTAACCAAACCCCAAATTGAGAGGGGAAAACTAAGTGCAACAAAGGTAAAAAGGGTTCACAACCAAAGTCATCAAGGTAACAAAATTATAAGAGAATGCAAATGGAAACTCATGAAGAACACAAATGAGACTTAATGAGAGTAAAAGTAACTAACATGACTACACTACAATAAGAACCTTTCACAAAATATAAATAACTATAACAAACCCCAACCAAGGTTTCAACATTACATAATAAATTGAATCCTTAAAAAGGTAATAAAGTGATTTATATCGCAAGATAATAAGTCATTCATAACTAGATGACATATTACCTAAGCTCTCCTTGTTAATAACAACTAAGAACTAATACCTACAAGGTAACGATCCACCAAAAATAATCTACTCCAAAAAGATCAAGACCAAAATTCCAAAAGCTATCATAAGAGAAATAAAAATAAAAACCCCTTAAAAGGCCAAAGGCTCACATATAAATAGGGGTGACATGTCATATCTCAACCAATTACATGGAGCCACATAGTATTCCTCAATTCTGAATAGTCAAGCCTTCTCTCAAAATCATAAATGGTCTTACAAACCCATGTTCACCCACATGAGTGCACATCCTCCCAAGTAAGGAGGAGTGAAGTGTACTCCAACTCCTTACACAATTATAATTAAAAGAGAGTGACTTGTGAGTAATTGGAGTTCAAACCACTCAAACCCACATGCCACCCATAAGTTTCCCATCTCAAGAACAACCAATTACCTTCATAACCTCTATGAAACTCCAACATGCTCCTAAAAGACATCCAAACATCTAGAAAATATCAAAAACAAGGTTTGTGGCCATTCTAAAATACATACAAAGTTTCTATTAAAATTTCTCATGGAAATGGGACATTGTGGATCCCTAAACATCATTCACATACAAAAAAAATCAACACATGCAAAATTTATTAAACAGGGTTAAGGTTTAGCAAGTTAGGCAAGGTGAGGTTTTGTACAAGATGGTTGAAGCCAAGTCTAGGCTAGGACTATTGGCAAAATTTACAGATTTAGAATAATGAAAATATCTCACTTAACTAGTGTTAAGAAGACATGGATCTACAACTTGAGTCACTCCCATCTGTTCTTGAACAAACTTGTACTTGCACACTTGACTTGTGTATCAAGTGAATCCAGTATATAACAATAGTTGAAGTAGCATATTTATCCTAGTTTATTACAAGGTGAGTGTGAGATCATCATGGGCTAAACTATGGCAATGGCAAAAAAACATGTTGGATAAAAAATTACTAACATTTAGACTTATATTTAGATTTGGATGGGAAAATATTTAATATTTATAACTCAAATATGGATTACCTCCAAAAATTCCTTGGGATCACCTTAGATTTAAGAAAGTGAGATTCCTAAAAGTTACCAAAGAAACTTGCAAAACCACTCATTCAGGTTATCCAAAAATTTTCCATGACTTCATCCTTAAAGCTAATAGTCTTTTTTGTAAATAAATTTATTAAAACAAAAAGGGTTTTTAGAGGAAACTATCAAGATTCTAAAAATATGATATATGTCTTGTTATAATTTTAATAGGTAATATTATTAATTTTCTACTTATGGTAAAACTTTGGAAAGAACTCTGCATGTTGTTCAAGGGATACCCCACGTGGCTCTTGGTAGGGCTCTCCTTTTGATTGAAACTTGGTTAGATTGCTTCTCTTCTACATGAATTTGAAGGTCTGTTGTATAGATTTTGCTTAACATTATCTTTATTGATTGTGTTTCTTCCTGTCATTGGGCTTTTTAACCATTAGTGCTTAGGTGTTTTTTCTATCAAGATTTGAATTTGAATGACTTTCTTACCCATGGTCTAAGAGGTTTTTAGTGGGGGGTTAACATATGCTCATAGACGTTTCAGGAGTATGCTTTTGGTCAAGGCATTTACTCCTCGACCAAGAGAATTAATGGAGGATGGGAAAGGTAAGGACATGGATGGTGTTGGAATTAAGATCTCTTTTGATTACTCTTGAAGATCACGATTAGAGATTCTTTGGAAGATCGAGATGCCTCTTCTCTGACCAAGAATTCTTGCTTCTAGGCAAGCGAAAAGGGAAGAAGTTTCAAAGTCAGAGGTCACCTTGCCATCGGAAAGAGAGAGGAGGTTCCTGGAGTGTAGGAAAAAGGTAAGGCCCCCTTTCTGGCCAGGAAGTTGATCTTGAATCCTACTGAGGAAATGAATATTACTACAGAGAATGAAGAATCGAGGCTTAAAAACACAACTTTGTTCTTTGTTTGCTTGGACATGGGAAAATTGCCCTCAAGAAGGTTTTTTGACAACTGGGTAAATGTTTTTTAGGGGAAAAAGCTAGGAGTTGTGATGTCTTCTGCAGAATGATTGCTAAAGGTATGTTTGTGGTTTTTGTGAGGAATCACACAATGCAAAGGCAAGTCCTAGAGAGAGAACTCTGGAATGTTGGGAGTTCTCTCTTCAAGGCTTTCCCATGGTGCCCTACTGCCTCTCACAAAGAAATTCATTTTTGTTTGATACCCAGATGGTTGTTAATTAAAACCATCCATGTCCAGTTGTGGGGTTTCTTTCCCCAAATGGTTGAACCCTTTGGCAAAGTAATGAAAATTGAAGATTCAAAAATCACCTTGCCTCATCTTGATGCTAGAATCCTAGTCTCTCTCCTCACTAGAGTCCATATTCCTGAAGTGATTCAAGTTAATCTAGGGAAGAAAGTAGTGGAATGTGAAGTGGTTGGCCTTAGGGGTTTGAACTCCTATTTCTTGTGTAAAATGGATGGTCATCAAAGGAAAAATTGTCCTCTTATAAAGTCTAAAATTGTTGAAAGGAAGTTTGTTGAAGCTGATCCAGCCAAAGTTGATTCTAGGCTAGAAAATAGTGAAGTTGTCTCCAGCCCAAGGGTTGGCATTGTGGATCCCTCTTTGCCTTCAAAATTGGATGGCCTGGGCCCAATAGTTGGCTCCCTGAGGGATCTCAAGAATAGCCTTGAAATTTTGAAATTAGTTGATGATCCTAATACTGTGATTCATATGGATTGCCCTCCAGAGCATCTTGATAGATCTATCAAGGGCCCCCCAATTGAAAACTTTGGGATTATCTTTGGAGGTTTTGATAAAAGAAATGAAGCAATGTTCAAAGAAGGGTCTCCTTCCTTTGAAAAGAAAGCCTAACTATAAAGAGGAAATCTCAAATATTAACATTGCCTTGTCTGATGAAGGCAAAGCTATTTGGGCTAGTCTAATGGAAGGTCCATAGGAATCTATTGCTAAAATTCTATGTATGATAGACAACCCCTTGGTGGTTGCTCCCTCTGCCTCAAGTGGTTCTATGAGAAACACTCATCCAGTGGCTCAAAAGAAAAAAATGCTGAACTGTTGGCTTTGATCAAGATAAGAGAGATTATTTTTACAAACAAAATATAGAAAGTGCTTGAGGACAGTGGTTCCCAAATTGACTTTAAAACTCCAAACCCAAAGGAGAATGGCTATGAACCCCCAACTAAGGTCACAATAGAAAAAGGTGAAGTTAATGTGGCCAAACCTAAAGATAATTCCTTCATCAAAAAGGATGAGGTTAGTAGAAAAAGAAGATATGTGCATAGAAAGTTGAGTTCAGGGAAAAAGGTAAAGGGGGGTAGGCTACCCAATTGCTTTGATAATATGAGAGTTGGTAGCTCCTAAGAGATAAAATTTTCTAGGCTCCCACAAGACTAAATATGAAATGCATTAGTTGGAATGTGAGGGGAGTGGAATCCCCAGATAGAAAATATATAATAAGGCAGTTCTATAATAAAAATTAAAAAATGGACTTTTTGTTGTTGCAAGAGCTAA
Organism: Cunninghamia lanceolata; assembly: GCA_027924645.1. Taxonomy (NCBI): domain Eukaryota; kingdom Viridiplantae; phylum Streptophyta; class Pinopsida; order Cupressales; family Cupressaceae; genus Cunninghamia; species Cunninghamia lanceolata. The sequence continues at coordinate 1,148,299 of BSBN01001480.1, forward strand.
AAGAAACTAGTTTCCAATTAGAAAATACTCTAAGGTTTATATGGAAAGATTCTATAATAGTCCATACTAGGCATGATAAAGGAAAAGGAGGGACTGCTCTTCTAATAAGTAATTTGTTGGGGGTAGTACATTGCTCAAACTGGTTACTCCCCTTGTAATAGATGTGCTTGGGTAGTCTTGGATAAGCATGGGAAATAGTTTGGTGTGTGTTTAATTTATACCCCTAATGACCACAAAGTGAGGAGTGAAATTTGGGAGTGGTTAGCTAGTTTCCTACCAAGAGTACCATGGATAATTATTGGTGACTTTAACATGGTGGAATAGAGAGAAGACAAAGTAGGAGGATACATGTAGAATGGAAAGGTAATGAAAAAAAATTTTGGTTAAGATTGAAGAAATCTCTAAGACTCCTAGACCCTCTAGAAGGTAACAAGGGGTCTAGCCAAGGGATTTGGTACTCTTAGTGTAATGCTCAAAAATTGAACAAGAGAATCTATAGCATATTAGATAGGTTCTATGTAAACAAAGAGTTTTTCCATTTTCAAAAATAGAAGAACTCCAATGCAATGGAAGTCATTCTGACTACTTTGTCAGACCATCATCCCATTCTGGCTAATATAGTCTTTGAAGATCAAGATTCCAACTCAAGAGGCAAAACATGTAATCTGTTTAAACTTAACACTCAGTTGCTAGATGATAGTGACTGCAGAGTAGGGATAGTTAGCCTTAGAGGTATTTTGAAGCTCATAAGGGGTAAATAAAATGCAGTACAATTCTAGAAAGGGTTAACTGAGGCTTGTAAAGGTGTTTTCTAAACTTGTGGAAGAAAGATAGCCTTAGATAGAAGAAGAGAGGAAAAGGAAGTTCTAGGTGGAATTCATGGAAGCAGAAAAAAGGTTACAAGACTCTTCGAATGATGAAGAGCTATTATTGCATATGAATGAGACCAGATGTAGGTTGAGGAAGTTAGAAACTTTCAAAGCCCAAGGGGCCAAGGTTAGGCCCAGACTTAACTGGACCAAGGATGGCGATAGAGGCTCAAAATATTTCTTTGACATTCTAAAAAACAAGTTTAGAAAGGAATATGTTGCATCAATAATTGAAGATGGAATAATATATAGTGATCTAGAGGATGTTAAGAAACTCTCTAAAAACTTCTATGAGAATCTATTCAAAGTTGAATATGAGAGCACAAAATGTCTGGAGGCACAACTTTGTCTCAACATTTGCCCCAAAAAGATTGATGAGACAATGGTAGGTAAACTTAAGAAAGAAATTTAAAAAGAAGAAATCAAAGGGATCATTCTATCCATGGAGGATGGTAAGTCCCCTGGATGGGATGGGCTACCGGTAGAGTTCTATAAAGTAAATCTGGATTAGATTGTAGATTATTTATGGGAAGTTTATCAAGAGGCCTACAAAAAGGGCTCTCTTGGAAAAGAGATTAACAGAGGGGTTATAAAATTTCTCCCAAAAGAGGGGGTAGGGCTAATCTAAGGAATTGGAGGCCCATCTCTCTTTTGAATGTGTCTTACAAGATAGTTGCTAAGGTTTTAGCCAAAAGTCTTATAGACATCCTACCTTCCATCATCAAGTGCACTCAGACCAGATTTATCAAAGGCAAATATATGTTGGAGAACCTGTTGACTAGCTGGGAGGCTTTACATTGGGCTAGGGCCTGAGGACAGAATGTTGATATACTTCTCTTAGACTTTGAAAAATCTTATAACAAAGTAGAATATCCTTCATATTAATGATTCTTGAAGCCTTTGGGTTCCCTATGGAATTTAGAAGAATGGTTAAGATGCTATGTAAGGATGCCTCTACTCAAATAGAAATAAATGGGTCTACCACTGATTCTTTCCCGATGGGGAGGTCTATTAGGCAGGGTTGTCCCCTTGCTCCTGCTCTCTTTGTCATAGCTTTAGAGGCCCTTTTCTATTTGTTCGCTGCCTAATGATAGTATGCTTCTAAATATGCAGTTTGCAGATGACACAACATTATACCCCATTCTTCAAAAATAAAATTAGATGAATTTGGATTTGAGACTTAATAAGTTCTATGAGGCCTTAGGAGCAAAGATCTCGACCAAGAAATCCATCTTTATGGATGGTTTGATTCACCCCCGGTTTGGTTTATGGAGAGTAGTTGGAAATGGGGTGGGCCTAATAGGCAAGTCAGGTTCTTGGGGATACCCTTTGCTATGGACCCCTCTCTCAAGCAAATGTGGAACTGGTTGTCCTCCAAAATAGAGCTGAATTTGAACAACTAGAATAGGCAAGTCGTTTCCTTGGCTGGGAGACTTCAAGTATGCCAAAAGATACTCTCTTCTTACTCTATCTATTATGCATCTATGTGGTTGTTCTCTAACATTCAAATAGAGTCTATTCAAAAAGTCATCAGGGGCTTTTTATGCTCAGATGGAAAAGGTAAAAGAAAGAAACATTGTGTGAAATTGAGCTAGTTTTGCTTGAGAAAGGATCTAGGTGGCCTTGGCCAGGTTAAGGATCTTAGGATCTAAGGTGTAGCAATGGTCACAAAATGGATTTTAGGATCTTTGGAGGGCTCAGAACCCTAGAAATTTTTATTAAGAAACAATCTAGACTTGAATTCCATATAAAAATCTTTTCATTGGCACAATCTTCACCATCATGACCTTTTGTTTGGGAACTTCAAGTGCAAACCTTTTGGATCTGTAGTTTTTGGGTCAATATGGAAAGCCTAGGAAATGGTAAAAGGCCTAATCTCTAATATTGATGGCCTTAACACCGTGAATTCTAGTGTTGGGGGACATAGATCCCTGTGGTGGAGCTTGGAACATATGGCAAGACCTCTTTCTTTGATTCAAGTTTGTTCAGGCATCACTTGGCATAGAAAAGGACTATCTACTTTCAATGACTTATTCATAGAGGAGGGCATAAAATGTTGGGAATACTTAAAAGTTGAATATGGCCTAGAGGATACGCAGAGGAGAACTTATTTAGTATTGTCGGCTACTTTGTCAAACAACCTTGTTTAGCTTAAGATGTTGAGTGAGGAGGACTGGTTGGGAAAGCTTGCATGGAGTGATGGCACAAAAATCTCAAAATGTGATTCTAAGAAACTCTACAATCTCTAGACTAACTCCCTAGAGGTCTATGAGCATAGTGTTAAATCTTGGGAAATGAAAGTTAGTCCTAAAAGCCTAGCCCCATGGTTCAAACTGTATTGGTCAAAATTGGTGGAACCCAAGAAGGGAAGCTTTAGATAGTTACTGATGCTAAAAAGGCTGCCAATTGGTAGAAACACCTATGTCTATTATGTTTGTAATGTATTTGAATCATGTGATCATATTTTCTTTAATTGTCCTTTTGTTGTCTCAGTCTGGAATTTGTTTATGGGAAATATTAAGGACTGGTCTATCATGAAACATAAGTATAAGCTTGAAATTTTATGTGGTACTGTAGCTGGTTTGAATTCCAAATCTAACATTTTTTGGTTTTGTCTTACAACTGAGATTCTTTGGATTTTGTGGAAAAGAAGGAATGAGGATCAATTTCAAGGCAGAAAGAGATGCCTTATTGAATTTGATATGAGACTCACTCACATTGATGTCTTCATATAGGTGATCTTCGCAATGGAGGTTCCAATAGAAAGGCTCGTGAAAAAAATTGTCGAAGGATCCAAAGATATACACAAGGCAGACATCAAGTGTGTGGAATTTTGTCCCCTTGATCTTAGGATGGTGCACCAAAAATTCAATGAAGAGTTTCTTGACTTCCAAAATAGGTATACTAGTCTTCACAAGTTGGAGAAATTGAGAGGTGAGGCACAACAATTTAGTATGGAAAGGGAACAACTTTGTACCTCCCCACCTAGTGGCAGCCTTAAGGAGTGTGATTCTGTCAACCTCAGTGGCGATAGAGTTCACTTACATGTTTGACAGAGTTCCCCTAAGCAGGTTAACAGAGAGGAGTGGAATGCAGACCCTGCATAGGTAAGTAGTAGAGATTCTTAGAGTTCTGATCCAAGCCCTCACTCAAAGGCTGAGCAGTATCATTCAAGGATAGGCAGACATATATTTGAAGACAAAATGCAAGCTGACGTGTAGAAAAGAAGTAGACTTTTGGTGATCCTCATATTTGACTTGGATTTCTCATAGTACAGATCTGTTTTGTGATAGTTTTATGTTCTCTAATTATTATCTCATTAAATTCTTGTATGTATTAAGAAAAAAAGACTTTGCATACTCTAGATCTTTGTTCAACAGTTATGTAACTTGTTTTCTATGGCTTACTTGGCCACATATTATGTACCGAGAAACCTTCTTTTTTGGGTAAATAGAATGAACTATATTTAATCCAAAAAAAATCTACTTACACTATGTCTAAGTTCCTTATAGATATACGTATTGAAAAAATTCATAACTTTCAAACAATTTATCTTTTTTTTAAATCCAAAAGATGCATCACAAGATAGGCTTTATTTTCTATAGGTTTAAAAAAAAGTTTTGAATTTCAGTTTTTTTTACCAAGTTAGGTTGGTCAGAAATTTATTTTTCAATATTTTTAAAAAGTCACAGTAAAAAATTCATAAATAATTATTTATTTGTTAAAAATTTTCAAAAACATATGCATCACATCTACTCATGTGTCCTTTACTTAAATCTAAAGCTTGGAGGAAAAATATTTTATTTTTCTTATACTTGGGTTGGCTAGAATGACACCTACTTTTATGTTTTTTTGAAAATTTTAGTAGTGCCTCAATCAAATATCCAATTGTTACCTTGTTTCAAAAAAAAATTATTAACTCATAAACTACTTTCAATTTCCTACAACTCTTTTTTTTGGTTCGTAAGAGGAGCTATTTCTAGCCCCAAGTCGGAGGTCACAAGGGGGATCTCCTCCCCATCAACATACTCCACTTAGAATCCACTTAATCAACTTATTCAACTTAGAAGACACATAGAAACCACATAGATGTTACTTGGGGATTCAAACTTGGATCTCCATCTTGAGAACCTTATGGCCTCGCCATTTAAGCACAACCCCTTTCACAATTTCCTACAACTCTTGTTACTACCTTATTTTTAGATTGTGTCAATAACTCATTCAATTTTTGACATGACGTTTATTAAATTTGTTTATAGCATTTTTATTGCCACTTAGGGGTATTTTTTGGCCCATCAGATCTTACATTCACCCTACAATCATATGTGAATAAGCCTTATCCAACAACAACGTACCTCATAGAAACCATGTAGGAATAAAACATAAGCACCTTCACATAATACTATGTAGAATAATTATGTTCTTGATCCCAACTCACTTCCCAACAACAACACATCACCATCACCTACACTATGTCAAAACATTAGTGTGGTGTGGCATCATACCCATACACTCCATGTAAAAACATGAGCGAGTATGGCAATTACCAAAACTCAAAAAAGTCATAATATAGCATACATCAAATTGCCATGAAATTACCATTCTAACATGCTTGAATGATAATATTTTTCATAATGGCTAACTCTATCATAATTACAAAGATTTCCCAATGTAATAAATCCATATCTAAAATACCAGATACCAAAGGTAAGAGAAAACCTATGCCAAATGCTTTGGCTTCAAGAAAAATATCATGTTTGTAGCAAATCATAACCAAGATCATATATTGGATGCCAATAGTACCATCAAGAGGAACAATTCAAGATAGGCTAACACTATGGACCATTCAAGGGTCCATTTAATAAGGAGAAGTAGGAAGTACTCTCATGTAGAAAGGTATAGTTAGTAGGGTCATGTTGATATATTGTCATTGAAGTCAAAATTGATGTCAAATTTGGATGTCAGTTGGCAAAAATGGCCAAGAAAGAACTTTGTGAGTTTTGCCCTTAGTCAGAAAAAATGGCTAATTAAGCACTTTGTGAATTTTGCCTTAGTAAAAAAAAATGACTAAATCCAAACCTCTTTGTGTTTTGCCTTAGTCAGCAAAAATGGACAAGTCAGAAAGTCTTTTCAAAAAAAAGACTTAGAAGAAGAAATGGCGTTAGCGGCAAAGTTCACTTTTTGAGAAGTAGTTCAAAAGTTTTAAAGTGCACCGATTCACGGACTAGGCAACATGTGGTAGCAGTGAAAGAAAAACTTAAGTGTTTTTTGGTTAATCTTTTCTTTGTTGATAAAGTTATCATTTTGAGAACTAGTTCTTAAGTTACAAAGTTTCACCGATTCACTGATAAAAAAGGGACGATGAAAAGAAGATTTGAAAAAAACATTCAAGTGACTTAGTCAGAAAAAGGACTTAGTTGGGAAAGTTCTCTTTTTGAGAACTAGTTTGAGAGTTCAGCATTTCGTCAATTCGCCAATAGGGCGACAAGTGTTACTCAAAGTCAAAAGTTCATGGTTTGACTAGTTCATCGATAGAGAGAAAGTGTTGAATAAAAAGACTTAGTCAAGAGCATGATTCAGTCAAGGAAGTTATTTTTTCTCGAACTAGTCCAGGAGTTCAGATATTCTCTGATTCACCAACTAGGCGATAAAGAGAGTGTTGAAGACAAAGACTTCATGGTGTTGAGGTTTTGCTGATAAAGGTAATAGAGACTCTCAAAAGTCAAAAGTTCATGTTTTGACTAGATCACTAATAAAGGCAATAAGTTTGATGAAATGAACTTTTGCCGATGTAAGGAAAAAGGCGACAATTTGACGACAATGGAAATCATTGATAAATGTGACAAGTGCCAAAGTTCATAAAAGATGGTTTTCTCTAATAAAAGGAAATGGACCAAGAGTATGAAGAAAGTGATTTCTTCTGATAAAAAAGGAAACAAGACAATGTTTAGTATAAGTTAATTTTGCCGATAGAAGGCAAAAAGCGATAGAAATAAAAAGTTCAAAGGATGAGCTTTTTGCTGATAAAGATAGATTTTGCCGACAAGCAAAGTTCCAAAAAAGTGATCTGGTAGAACTCTGTAAAATTTTCCAGGTTCCTACATTTTTCCCAAGACTTGTGCCTCATCTGAGAGTCTATCACCTAAGGTTTTTGTTTAAAGCATTGAAAATTTTTCCTAAGGGTCTAAAACCCTAAACCCTAGTTTTTCTTTATAAGAAGAGTTGGCCCTTTTGTTATATTTTTGTGTTGACCACTTGCAACCCATATCAAGGTCTTTAAAGTTAGAACCTAATGTATCAGGTGACGTTCTTTACCGGCCCCATGCCTTTTTGTCGTTGCCTATCACCCGTGTTTTATTAATGTGTCTATCTTTTGAGTCAACCCCTTAGTGAGATTGTGGCCCCCCTTTTCCTAGTAGAACAATGTTATGTTAATAACATGCACTTTATTTTGGCCCATTAACATTGAGCAGAGCCACATGGCATGTTTTGGTTGGTTCTACCATACTATAGATGACTTTTCTTAGAATAAATAATTAGCCATGGAATAGCGGAAGAAGGACAAGTGTCAAGCCCTGATCCATTTATAAAGCATAGTCCATTGACGGGTGCCTTGAAAGCTACGTGATGAGCCTACAAACTTCTTGCCATTCTGTAGAATTCTTTTGAAGAACCCACTAACCACCTGTGGAAGCGTGGAAGAGTGACACCTGGTACCAAATGACATGTCATCAGCTCAAATGTTACAAAGTGAAAGCCACATGGAATGTTTTGTAGCTTTTATGCCATTCTGTGGAACATTAAAATAATGTACTTTGCCAAACTATGAAACAATAGAAATCTACCACGTGGCACAGAATGAGTCAGCTTTTGATGGCGTGCCTTTTTGATGAATCATAAAGGTGGGTGAGGTGGAGCATTCTGATTGGTCTGACAGTTTTCGCAAGGCAAGTCAAATATTGTCAAATCTTTTTGACAAATCAACACCATCTAATCTACACTACTATTACATATTCAAATGACTCACATTCAAATTACAAGGAATGGGTGATCATTAAATCTAGTTCACATGAGCTAGGAGTAATGGTGGACAAGACTACTCTTGACCCTGAAATTTGTGGTTTTTTCTATAAAAGTCTTAATTCAATTGTCCTACGATTTTATTCAGACATCTAGAGTATCGAGACAAGAAAATAAGCAATCATCAGAAGCTTCCCAATGTCCATTCAAGGTCTATTAAGAAAAAATCTGGTAAGCCACCTACACATTGTATCCCTTGCATTTGACTAGTCTTGTGAAATTATTTTATTTTGCTATTTCATTCTGAGAAGTAGTTTTAAGTCTAGATTATCATCATTTGTCTAGTTGCCCTAGTCCTCGTCCAAATTGTGCTAGTCTTTGTTCAAGCTACTATCTAAAATGTGTAAAAGAAGAAACCCTAAAGCAATATAAGAAACCCTTGTTTCTCAAGCTTAATCTGCAAATGGCTCCCCCACAAGCCCAAGCCCCCTCCACTTCTCAAACTTGAGCTTTACATGAAGACCTTTTAGCTCAACTTTCTAGTTCTTCTACTCAAAAGATGAAAATTAACGGTCCTAAATCAAAGGAAGGGCTAGTTGAAAAATACTATGGTTGTAAGGATGCAAATGTCCCAGTGCTAGGATGGTAATTATTTCACCATTGGTGGGGCAAAAGGAATGCCCACTCCCCAATTTCAAATGTATGGAGACTTGACTTGGGAAAGTTGGTTGTCACCAATGTCTTTGAGGACATTGATTTACTCAAGGCCATGGCCTCCCAGTATGATGAGGTTTCCAAGGTAATAAGAGAAGTTGGGGGAGGTCCTCTAGTAGAAATTAGAAAGCAATCAATTTTTTATATCTTTGAACTCAATCTGGTTGCTAGCACTCTCATAGACTAGGATGATTTCAAGAAAAAGTATTTGAAGGAAAGGAGTAGCTACAGGATAGTGCGTCTGCCCAAACATAGGGAAAAGGATCCAAATAACAGATCTATCAAAATTCCACAAAATGAATCTGAGCCCCTTAAACTTGAAACTTTTGAATTTTTTTGCAATGACCTACTATGCATTGTGTCAAGTCTTGGGGGAAGATAAGAAGTTGAGAATTCCTATTGCATATACCTACATGGTTGTTGATATTCAACATGTGTCTGTAAATTCTCAATTTAATTTTGCTTCTTACTTAGTTGACTGCATCCATCAGGGATTAACAAATATCAAGAATAATAAGGAATTAGTGAAATTGTAGCGGTATTCCTTGTTGTGCCATATGTTTTTGTATGAGGGGAGAGCAAAATAGGACCCAAGACTAATGGTTAGTCAAGTTAACAAATAGGGAAACCCACTTTGAGTCCAATGTTGGACTCATATTTGGGATAAGAATGATTCTGATGCAAGCTATAGGGGTTTAAGAAATTATTTTACTGCCAAAGTGTTGTCTTACTTACAAGGAAGTGTTCCTAGAATCCTACTTCAGGTATTGGAATTTTTGAAACCTGGGATAAGAAAACCTTCTTTAAATATTCAACATAATTGGGGAGATTTCATTCTCCATGAAGAGTATATAGTCTTAAGGGTTTATGGGTGCCCAGTGGGCCCACATATATTGCCAAAGTATGTGCCTTTGAGAATTGGTTTCTTAGAAATTATTTGGCAAATTGTTGAGTTAGAGAAAGCTCATTTCGCAAAACAGAAGAAAGGCTCTTTCTTCCCTTTCTTAACAATTTTTTCTAACTTCCAGATGAATGGGGAGGGTTTTGACAAGCTAAATGATAAGTTACAAGTATTCAAAATGCAGCAAGAATGTGTTAGGAATTGTGATCCTGGGGGTTTTATAAGTGCCCTCAAAAGAAGCATTAAGAGGTCCTCATTTCCCTATCAGGTTTATGACTCTAAGGATGTCATCAAAAATATTAATGATGAAAAGGAAGTTGGAATGATAAGATCAAAATGGACAATGTTCTTGAAATATGAAGAAAGGATGAGAAAAAAGAATCCTTCCTACAAGGGGGCATATGCAAGTGTTGACCACCCTATCACCAGACTTAAGACAATTTTGACACATATTGATGAGATAATTGGGCAGGTTGCTTTTATAAAGAAGAAGGATAAAGAACATATTGGAGAGGAGAGACCATCATATTAGAATTTAGGTGATATAAAATTGAAATATACATTATACCTATCCTAAAGATTATATGATTTTGGTGCATGAATATCACAAATTGAAGGTAGTGGAAGCAAAATGGCAACAACAACAACAACAATAGGCATCAACTTCAACCCCTTCAATGGCACTAGTGGTGAGGGATGCAGGAACCATGGTTGCTAGTACTACTTACTCTTCACCATCAAAATATAATTTAGAGAAAAAAATGGAGGAATTAAGAGTGCAGCTTAAGGCTTTTGAAAAAATCTTTGAGGACTCCTTGAAAGGTCAGCAGGGAGATAATACACATATTGTTTCAACTATATTGGGATTGTTAATGGGAAGGATTATGGAAAAAATAGAGAATATTCATAGTTTTTACTATAAATTATCAATGGCTATTAAGAGGATTACTGAGGATAAGGAGCAAGCCATGCCCCTATTTAATAGATGGATCCCAAGGATTGCCTCTTTACTTGGCATGTACCAAGGATCAGCTCATGAGCTTGATGCCCCAAAGGAAATCAAGCCAACATATACTATAGTAAAAGATGTTGGAGAACTACAGGGTTTTGTGAACCAACTTGAAGATAAGGCATTGGATATAATAAAAGATTTTGATAATGATAAAGCAGGATTCATACCTCATATTAGAGGGGATGATGGTGAGATCAAACAATACCAAATATGGCTTTTTCAATTTGAGGCCATTGCTCCAACTATGTCTTTTCTTATATGCAAAGATGGCAAAATTGATACTTCCCTCTTCAGGAAAAGTATAAGTAAATTGTGGGATTCATGCCAGCTTATGAAGGATTTTGTGAGGGAATTTGAATCTATATTAGCCAAATATGATAATAAGTATGTACCTCATATTAAAGAGTTCCTAGCATCCCAGTGGCCTATAGAGGAACAGTACAAGGCCTGGGATGACAAGTATAACAATTTACCTGATGTATAAAGGAGTATTCTTGATACTTTGTTGTTTATCTCTTTTTCAAATAAGAATATGCTTATATGACATCTTTCTTTTGTTCAAAATAAGCACAAGGATATTTTCAAATTCAAACAGACCATTTTTGTCTTGTAGTGGTTTCCTTATTTCTTGTCTTCATATGTGTCATCAGGTTTTCTAAACGATCATAATGAAGAGAGTGGAGAAATGTCGATAGAGTTCGTTATGGCATCTTTCAATGCACACTTTCCAAGGCAACCTGAATTGTGGTTGCACATGTATCAACTTTTTCTCCTATAAAATATTTGCCCCATGATTAGTTATTCTTGTTCTTCATTAGTGGAAAATTGTCAAATGAAAATGTGTCATCTGTCTTCAGGCCTGAAGCTTGTCTGCTCCCTTGTTTCTATAAAAGGGAATTCAGAGCCTTAGACATTGATCTTGGAGAATTTTTGTATCACAGTACACATAGTTGAAGACTAGGTCTTTCTATTTCTAGGTGTTATTTGAGAATAGACTTTCATATACTTGCAGTTATTTGTATGACAGTACCAGTTCATTAGTTTGAATATATTGTCAAGGTTCAAACTATATTCTCCTACAGTTGTATTCTTTATTGTATTTATGAATACAAATTGATTAAAGATCAGTTTTGTTCATCTTCACAGTCTTTCCTTTGCAAGAATATCTTCTTAATAGCTTTTACTCAAAGAGTAAATTTAATGCTTTAAAGATGATATTGAATATAGTAAATGTATGCAGGGATTCTTAAGTAGAATTAGGTTTGAACTCTTCAAGGTGTAATGGTGTAATGCATCATTGCAGTATTTATGAGTTGGAAATATATTGTTATACTTAGTTTCATTTATATTTGTTTTGACTCTGTGACCCATGATCTAGGCACCAATCTCTTAGAATTATTGTCTAGATACAATCTCCCTGATCATTCATAATCAAAAATCAAAGAACAATTTCATTTCTATTTTAAATTAGAAATGTTTTTCATTGTTCTCCTGCAAGAGAGTTATGTTAAAAGCCTAAGAATCTAGCCCATTTGTTTCAGCATATCATTAATTCTTTTTGGCATATTTTAGAGAGAACATATATGTTTAAGGAAATGGTATTTTGGAGGAAATGGTAAAAGATCCAAAGTAAAATATTGTCAAGGGTACACCCGCCTAGGTCTTGTAGAGCATAAAGCACAAAGGAAAATGATCAAATCCAATTTTCCTATTCATTGGCCAATCCCTCAAGGCAAATCTATTATTAGAATAGGCTATTATATAGATTCCTTTTTTTGAGATTGGGTTGAAAATTTAAAACAACCAATAGATTGGTGACTCTACTGGAGACTTTGTCTATAAAGTTGTAAAATCAGTTCAATAGTTTTTCATGGGTGTTTAGAGTTTGCATAAGTAAATTGTTATTACTATTCCATGTAAAGGGTGGTGACTCTAATAAATCTCCTTATTGGTGGAACTAAGGAAAATTATTTTTAAAAAATGTTTGAGCTTTATATTTTATTCTCAAGATTATTGCATTCAGATATAGCAATATTTGATAAGAGGGTTAGAGTTGTTATTTATATAACAAGTATTCCTTGTTGTATTATCTTTTCTATTGGTGGGTACCAACTTTGTTGAGATTTCTAACCCAACAAAAGAAAACAAAGGTTACAAGGCAGAAAGATGCATGGGAGAAGATCACAACATCCCAATAAGCCTGTAAACATAGAGCTTATAAATAAAAAATGGATAGCTAAGGATTCTGGTGAGTACACTCCTCCTTCTCCTGTTGGTGAGTTTGTTTCTAGAACAACACCCCTTTTAAGTGGTAATAGTGGTGATTTACAAATACAAGAGGAAAAAGGGGAACATGTCATGACTTATATTAACTGAAATGTTCTTGAGGGGACTATTAATTCTGAGGGTGAGGAACTTTTCTATAGTGAACCACACCCTGTTTCTAAAAATATAAGAACATCTCCACAAAATGCACCTTAAGCAGTAATAGTGCCTGCTGGGTAGCCTATTCAAGAATCCATAGATGTAACCCCTCACAAACAAAAGGTAAGTCCACTATTGCAAATAAATGTCCTACAAACAATATAGCTTTTGGTTCAAATCAAACTGATGAGGAACTAGAAAGGGAGGTCATGGAATTAAGTCTAAGAGTAGCCAGAATGGAAACTCTAAAGAAAAAGGAAGACCTACTCTTAAGACTGCAACCTATCAATAATTCAAGTATTGTTAGAATTTATGGTGCTTATGGTGTGTCCACATCAAATGTACAACAAAAAGGTGGACCAATACCTAATGTCCAACACATTCATGTGATTCAAGCTCCAATGAATAGTCATACTATATCAGCACATATAGGCCAATACCAATCACCCCCACAAAATCCTAATACTAGAATATCCAGCCAACCAACAAGCCATAACCTTCACTTTGGATAGGGAGGAATACAATATCAAAACCCTCCAGTAGTGTAAAATATAGGTCTTCATTCAAATATCCAAAACTAGAATATCCCACAACAACATTATTTGCAAGTTCCCCCAAATCCTCTAGTAAATCTAAATAACTAGCATGGGCAACCTTTAGTGAATCCTTTCATTAGGAGACCACTGTAGATAGCCAGGTACAGACAACTAGATTTTAATGGCATACTAGGTTACCCTAACCTATAGTTAGGAGTGCCATTCCAATATTTGTTGGGAACAATGTTGTAACTGGTGAGGATCATCTGAGGGCATTCTTAAATATCATTGATGATTTTGAAGTAGAAGCAGAATATGTACTGATAAAACTATTTATGCAATCATTGATAGAAGATGCCAGATACTAGTATAGAAGCTTACCAGAGGCCAATATTGACTGGTGGTTAGAATTTAAAAGGGTTTTTAAGGAACCATATGGTGATAACATTGACCCATGATTTGTTGTAAATGAGTTTACAAATATCCAAAATGGATATAATGAGAGTGTCCATGATTTTAATGCTAGGTTTCTAAAAGTGTGCAATAAGATCCCACTATACATAAGACCAAATGAGCACATGTGCCTAGTAATCTACCAAAATGCATATAATCCCAACATGGGATTTAAATTAAGAAATAGAGAGCTCCAAACTCTCAGAGATGCTTTCAATGTTGCTCTACATATTGAGAATAATAGAAGGGCATCTGGGAAGATTCCTAAGAGGAGTGATTTGAAAATCACCTCACAAGACAGAGGACGAGGTAGTAAGGCTTCTGTTACTATTGAATGTGGGAAGTTATGGAAAGAGGTCAAAGAAATGAAGATTTCTATGGCTAGAAATGATAAGAGGGTCCCAAATGATAAGCATCTTTTTGTTAGACAAGAGAAAATGCCATGGTTATCAGATCAACCCCACAACACAAATTGGCAAATGGAAAGCCAATCTCTCCTAATAATAGGGGAGGTTTGTCTAAAGAAACCCTTGACCCTCTGAGAAAAGGAGTGCATGCCATGGATGAAAATATTTGGTGTTTGTTGTGCCAGGCTCCCCACTCATCTACTTCATGTGTTGTAGCATTGTCTCTGACTAATAATGCAATCCCCTAGATGAGGAATATAATGAGGGGGAAGATTATGAGAGCCACCATATAAATATGGTCTTTAACCATGAGTGTATTATAGAAGACTATGTTACCTATGACAGTGAGGATTCAGAGAATGAGGTTACTATTGTCATGAATGATTTCACCCTTATCAATCACTAAGCCTAACAATCTCATGAAACATTGGATCACTTTTAGACTGTGGGTTGTCTATGTTGAAAGTAAACCTTCAGAAGAGCTAGTTCCCTTTAAAAACTCCTAGATCTAATGAACTTGCAAGGAAAAAGGATAGAAAGATAACTTATGAAACTGAAAATTGATCCTAGGAGGTGATGCACAAAAGATTAACTCTAACTTGCTACTCTGATTCACAATTATCTCAATAGATCTATTCACACGACTCAATTTGAGCAATCTTAATGTTGGTGCCTGCATGAGCAGTCAGTTTTCAAGCATATAAACATGCAAGCACCCTCCCAAAAAATCCAAAAAGTTCTAAGTCTTTGGGCCTCCTCAGCATGTTTTAACATCAGCATCATATTTTCTTGGGAGGAGGTCATCATCATCATCATGTTTCCAGTCATCACCCTGATGTTGCTTACGAGGGTCATCATATTTTCTGTCAGCATGATCTTTCGCTGGGGTGATATTCTAACATCGGGTGATCTTACTTAAGATCATCCTGATGATGTTGCTGCAAAGTCCTAAGTATGATCCGATCTTCATCGGGGTCATCATATTTGAACATCGGGTGATCTTAGTCAAGATCATCCTGATGTTGTTTTATCACTTCATGTTCGTTGTTTTATCACCCTGATGATGCTGACGTCATTCTTATGTCAGGGTGATATCTATTTCTCTGCCTATCTGCATCATGATATTTCTGAAGGAGGGGGTGATATTTTCATATTTGAATATCACCCGGATGTATGTTTGTTCCAGCATCATGATGATGCTGATATCAGGGAGATATCCGCCTGACGGCTTCGTGCATTATCTAGTGGGGGGTGATCTTTTCAAATATCTGGCATATTCATCTATCACCCCGATCTTATAGTGGAGCTACAGTGCAGCATGATATTTGTCCATCAGGATGATATTTCCAAATATCCGGTTATCTTTCGAATATCATCCTGATGCCGACATGTGGTGGTGATGTCATCAAGGTCCGGGGGGTCATATTTCTAACACTGATCATCTTGTGGAGATCCCCTGATATTTGCAAACATGATGATGATGTCATCCAGATATGAGGAGGTGCGCAGTAGGCAGATATGCTGATGACGTCAGCAGGATATGACGGTGACGTCATTAGGATTTTTCATCCGCCAGACTTTTGATATTGGTTAAGCAGGAGGATCTTCCTCTAATGCATCAGGTTGTGCCGATGAAGGCAATTATCATGCAGGTGATATTGCGATGATGATGCTGACGTCAAGGTGATATTTCAAGCAACAGGATATCATGCTGCTGGAGGATGATGATGAAGGTTTATACTAGTGTCGTCGGGAGCAAAAGCACCGACATCATATATGCTCATGACCTAGTATATAAAGTGTTGAGGAGGTTGCTGCGGGGTGCATGTGGGATAATTCTATCCTGCATATTTTCAAATATCATGACGATGTATCTTGGCGGGAAACGGTTGCGACGCACAGTATTCTGCATTTCCCAAGGCCGTGAGTTGGTGCGCCATTAATGGCGATTGTTGCAGAGGTATGGGCGATGGCGTGGACGGATCCAGTACCTGACTGAAGATGTGGATCCCTAGGCGGCGGCGCAAGGCTTGAGATTTCTTCCTGTCTCCTCTCCCACCTGCTGCATTGAATGTTTGAGCGCCATTTTTTTGATACTGTGTATCTGGCGGGATTTTTGGTCAACTATGTAATTAAGGCTGAGCACCTCCTTGCTGTATATAGCATGTTGTGTGGCTCATTTGAAGTTGTTGAAAACTGGACATTTTGGCTCTGTAATAAGATGCAACTAGTTTTGGTTTCTCTATGCAGCAAAACTTGTGAGTTTATGTATCTCCTGTTGTACGATTTGGCATGAATCCACTGATTTCATGGTTAATCTTATATGAATAATGTTGTGTTTGCATGTGTTATGCTGACTCTGTCTCCAGTTTTGCATGTATCTTTCTTACTGCAATAGGGATGCCATAAGTATAGATAGCTTAACACTCTTTATTGGGAGATATCTGTAAGGCAGATATCATGTGTATCCCCCTGAAATCCAGTTTTAGCTATTCAAGCTGATCATTCACAGGTGTATGTCTACCGACTCCAAGCCCTGGATAGGCACCAATCTAGCTCTGTGTTGAGGTTATACACCAGGTCCAGGTTTGCATCAAAACACCATTTCAAACCATCTCTTCCTTCCACCTGTTAGTTGTAGGAGTAGGATTAGGAACCCCCTGCATGCTCTCATACCCAACCAGACATCATGTCCAAGAATGTTGCCAACCTTGTGATCTATCATACAGATCTTGGTCCATACATGAGAGTATTCTACCTGTTGTTGTCAAGTTAAATCTTTCTATCTTTGAGCTAGTCAAGGTTACATCTTGAGTTATAGGGATACCCCCCTTGGTGCGGCAGAACCAGAAGTGAAGGGGAGGTAGCTCACGCAACCTCCTGTATTTAGTTGGCTGAATCTGCCTGTGCATTAGAAGTGGCAAACCCTAATGCTGATTCAGAAGAAAAACCAACAAAATGGCGACTCTGCTGGGGATGGACTGATTAAAAAAAGGGTTATATCTGTGACCCATCCGAGTCACCAACAAAATGGCGACTCCGCTGGGGAGAAAATTAAAAAAAAAATGATATATTTGTGGCCCATCTGAGTCACCAACAAAATGGCGACTCTACTGGGGAGAAAATTGATGAAAAAGTGTTATATCTTGTGACCCATCCGAGTCACCAACAAAATGGCGACTCCGCTGGGGAGTCTTTCATGTGAATGATGATGCTCTGCTGGTGGAATGAACCTGGAAAAATAGCTTTCAGCTGCTGTAAATTTTGTCCTCTCTGGAGAGGTGGCGACTCTGCAAAAAAGATCTAAATGCACATGATAGATGGATGTATGTGATGTGACAAAAATGTGCTGTTCATATTTCAGCATCTGTATGAGAAAAGGTATCTTGTTCCTTCCCCTTTATATTTGTTGTTTTACTGCATAGGTTAGATGCCAGGGGAGGTTACAGGTCTTAGGCAGACAAAGGATGTCTAAGAGTAAGTTTTTTATGAATCCAAGTATGAATTATCCCATACTCAGTGGTGAAATGTTGGAGAAAAGAATAGAAGAGATAAGAAATAGGTTGATATTCTTAGAGGCTGAGCAGGCCCAGTTAAAAAGCAGTAACCCTGTTGTGTCTACCAGTCAGAAGGCTAAACCTCTTCTCAGCCCCTTTCAATCCTTTGTATGACCAACTGGATTTGTCATGGGTTGATTATAAAGTAGAAACTATGCCTGCTAGGATATACTGTCAGATGCCCAGATTTAGTGGTCACAGTGTATGTGATGGGAATGCACATATCCAAAATTTTCAGAGTTTCATGGGAAAACATTCATTTAGAGATGAGGATATGTGGATGAGGTTTTTTGTTAGGTCCTTTGATGCAAAAGCAAAAGACTGGTATTTGAGCTTTTCAAAAGGATCCTTTGCCTGTTGGGATGAGCTTACTGACTGTTTTAAAGAGGAATTTGCAAGAGAACCTGCTGATCTTGTTGCAGAATTGTTGAACATCAGAAAACAAGATGAAGAGCCGTGTGTTGATTTCAGTCATAGGTTTGCAGTAGCCCTTTCACATGTCCCAGAAGTCTTCAGACCTGATATTTCAGCCTGTGTTGGCATATTCTTTGAAGCTTTTGAGGAGGGCTTTAGTGCAATACTGAGGGATTTCAAGGTGACAAGTATGCAGATGGCATACAGGTTCATAGAAAAGATAGAAAAAATTAGAAATGTGCACCTGCTGAAACCCCTGTCCCCAGGCCTTGGTGTGAATAATAGTTGTAAAGCTGCAAATGACCAAATAATTAAGGCATCATGTGAAGATGAAAAGATGAATGTTGAGGATGCCAGTGAAAGGACTAATGAGGATTCCCATTGCAATGATGAGGCATCTGACCATGAAAACAACAATGAGGTTGTCGACAGCAATGAGCAATTTTTGGAATGGACCTGTGGAGATAATTGTGAGTATTGTGCTCAAGATAGAGAAGAAATAAGCATACAGGCTGATACTCCTCCACAAAAGGAATCCATTGGTGATGAAGATGCATGCTCTGCTGCCCGTGAACAAATGGCATACTATGATGAAACTGATGCACCTGGGTCACCCATCTATGACACATATGGTGATGAGGATCTATCTGAGTATGGTGAGGATCTAGACATTGTTTTTGGCTTGGATTCTATTTCTCATCCTGATGAAAGAGGAAACAACATACATCAGGTAAGTGATTGTAAAAATGTGCCTGATTTGAAAGAGATGCCAGAGCCTGATCTTTTCCAGCCTGGTGCTGCTGATTGTTGTGTACATGATGTGCACAATTGTGATTTTGAAAGCTTTTCTTTTGATGTGCCAGCATATAATACAATGAGCCCTGATCTTCCTAGTTGTGTGGTGGACTCTGAGTGTTTCCTATTTGCAGTCCACCTAGGAGATCATGTTGCAATGCATGATGATGATACAGATGATAACCTGTGTTCTATACCATTTGAGTATGCATTGCCTGATACATTCTGCATCCACTTGTTGCCGGATGCTAAGGGTTATCTGCACAGGGATGACAGTGACAAGCTAAATCAGAGGGATGAATGTGTAGATGACCAAGTTTGTTTGTGGGTGGATCTTTGCAGTATCTCCAAGCTTGACCCAGTGCATGCAGATGAAAACAAGATATTTGACAAAGGGAGATACATGTTTTTCTTTTCTTGGTGGCCTTAGGCCATCAAGTGTGTTTGGTGATGCAGGTCAGTACAGTATTTGACTCTGTGCCCAATGGATAAGGGACTGGTCTGCATCCCAGAGATTCTGGGGTTCTCACTGCAGTCTTGCACCTGTACGTCCCCAGACAGAGCCACTGTTGGTGCCTGCATGAGCAGTCAGTTTTCAAGCATATAAACATGCAGGCACCCTCCCAAAAAATCCAAAAAGTTCTAAGTCTTTGGGCCTCCTCAGCATGTTTTAACATCAGCATCATATTTTCTTGGGAGGAGGTCATCATCATCATCATGTTTCTAGTCATCACCCTGATGTTGCTTACGAGGGTCATCATATTTTCTGTCAGCATGATCTTTCGCTGGGGTGATATTCTAACATCGGGTGATCTTACTTAAGATCATCCTGATGATGTTGCTGCAAAGTCCTAAGTATGATCTGATCTTCATCGGGGTCATCATATTTGAACATCGGGTGATCTTAGTCAAGATCATCCTGATGTTGTTTTATCACTTCATGTTCGTTGTTTTATCACCCTGATGATGCTGACGTCATTCTTATGTCAGGGTGATATCTATTTCTCTGCCTATCTGCATCATGATATTTCTGAAGGAGGGGGTGATATTTTCATATTTGAATATCACCTGGATGTATGTTTGTTCCAGCATCATGATGATGCTGATATCAGGGAGATATCCACCTGACGGCTTCGTGCATTATCTAGTGGGGGGTGATCTTTTCAAATATCTGGCATATTCATCTATCACCCTGATCTTATAGTGGAGCTACAGTGTAGCATGATATTTGTGCATCAGGATGATATTTCCAAATATCTGGTTATCTTCCGAATATCATCCTGATGCCGACATGTGGTGGTGACGTCATCAAGGTCTGGGGGGTCATATTTCTAACACTGATCATCTTGTGGAGATCCCCCGATATTTGCAAACATGATGATGACGTCATCCGGATATGAGGAGGTGCGCAGTAGGCAGATATGCTGATGACATCAACAGGATATGACGGTGACGTCATCAGGATTTTTCATCGGCCAGACTTTTGATATTGGTTAAGCAGGAGGATCTTCCTCCGATGCATCAGGTTGTGCCGATGAAGGCGATTATCATGCAGGTGATATTGCGATGATGATGCTGACGTCAAGGTGATATTTCAAGCAACAGGATATCATGCTGCTGGAGGATGATGATGAAGGTTTATACTAGTGTCGTCGGGAGCAAAAGCACCGACATCATATATGCTCATGACCTAGTATATAAAGTGTTGAGGAGGTTGCTGCGGGGTGCATGTGGGATAATTCTATCCTGCATATTTTCAAATATCATGACGATGTATCTTGGCGGGAAACGGTTGCGACGCACAGTATTCTGCATTTCCCAAGGCCGCGAGTTGGTGCGCCATTAATGGCGATTGTTGCAGAGGTATGGGCGATGGCGTGGACGGATCCAGTACCTGACTGAAGATGTGGATCCCTAGGCGGCGGCGCAAGGCTCGAGATTTCTTCCTGTCTCCTCTCCCACCTGCTGCATTGAATGTTTGAGCGCCATTTTTCTGATACTGTGTATCTGGCGGGATTTTTGGTCAACTATGTAATTAAGGCTGAGCAACTCCTTGCTGTATATAGCAGGTTGTGTGGCTCATTTGAAGTTGTTGAAAACTAGACATTTTGGCTCTATAATAAGATACAACTGGTTTTGGTTGCTCTATGCAGCAAAACTTGTGAGTTTATGTATCTCCTGTTGTACGATTTGGCATGAATCCACTGATTTCATGGTTAATCTTATATGAATAATGCTGTGTTTGCATGTGTTATGCTGACTCTGTCTCCAATTTTGCATGTATCTTTCTTACTACAATAGGGATGCCATAAGTATAGACAGCTTAACACTCTTTATTGGGAGATATCTGTAAGGCAGATATCATGTGTATCCCCCTGAAATCTAGTTTTAGCTATACATGCTGATCATTCACAGGTGTATGTCTACCGACTCCAAGCCCTGGATAGGCACCAATCTAGCTCTGTGTTGAGGTTATACACCAGGTCCAGGTTTGCATCAAAACACCATTTCAAACCATCTCTTCCTTCCACCTGTTAGTTGTAGGAGTAGGATTAGGAACCCCCTACATGCTCTCATACCCAACCAGACATCATGTCCAAGAATGTTGCCAACCTTGTGATCTATCATACAGATCTTGGTCCATACATGAGAGTATTCTGCCTGTTGTTGTCAAGTTAAATCTTTCTATCTTTGAGCTAGTCAAGGTTACATCTTGAGTTATAGGGATACCCCCCTTGGTGCGGTAGAACCAGAAGTGAAGGGGAGGCAGCTCACGCAACCTCCTGTATTTAGTTGGCTGAATCTGCCTGTGCATTAGAAGTGGCAAACCCTAATGCTGATTCAGAAGAAAAACCAACACTTAACACAAAAATATTTCATAGAAAGGCCTGAAAACTTCTACTTTCATTGAAGAAGAAATGATGTCTTCACAACTTGGAAAAATAAGAAAATCACTTGCACAATCTACAACCTGTGATAAACAACTACTTTTTTGTATATATACTTCAAAGAATGAGACAGAAATTTAAAGGATTTGATGTAAAACACAATAAATTCCTTATCAAAATCATCCAACAAAACACAACACCTAAATCTAAGAAGCTAAACACTTGATTTTATTGGAAAATAATAGGAATACCTCTGCAATAACTATAAAATATGCTAAAAAAAAAAGATGCTACTATATCAAAATCTATAAAAACTACTGAGTTACAATACTGAAAGCCCTCTTTTCAATGTGCAAAGGAAAATAGAAAGCAATAACTGACAAAAAAAGCATAAGCTTTCTCTCCTATACAATACAAAAACTCTCCAAAAAGCAAAGGAAAGTCAACTCTAGTCTAATTGAACTCTCATTTGATGGATGACTAGGTTGGAAAGAAGCCCTCAACCCAAAAATAGTGAAGTTCCAGTTGTTGGGCAAGCAAGGAAAAAAGGTCTAGATCAGAGGGTTCAAAACTGCTCCATTTTTAGCTTTTTTAGCTTTGAACTCCTCTTCACAAGGTAGTTGACCAAGTAGACTTCCAAAAATAGTCCTGCTTGACCAAAAGTCAAAAATAAAAGCAAGAATACCCCCTCTTGCATGACCTTACAACTCCTACTTGATCTCTTTTCTTTCTTTCTCTCTACTTGCATGGTAGGAAAGGAATTTATAAGTCTATTTTAACAA
This sequence comes from Cunninghamia lanceolata, assembly GCA_027924645.1. NCBI lineage: Eukaryota > Viridiplantae > Streptophyta > Pinopsida > Cupressales > Cupressaceae > Cunninghamia > Cunninghamia lanceolata. Next base: position 1,171,071 of record BSBN01001480.1, read on the forward strand.
ATATTAAAGGTAATATGATTTATTAATTACCTTAATAAATGTTATCATAAATTTATAAATGATTTAGGTTTATATAATAAGTATTAAGGCATTTTAATAATTATTACCTTAATAAGTGTTAAATTACATTTATGAATCTCCTTGGCCATGCAAAGGGAGGTGGGGCTACTAATTTTGTGAGCTTGTTTGACTTTCTACCTTTTGAAAAGACCCTAATATGGTCATGACACACACGATATATTCTATCCTTCCTACACTTAAAGTGTCTACCACGGGGCAGGAATTATTTGCAATGATTTTCTTTCTAAAAGTCATAACAGACTTTAGAAACCTCAGGATTTGGCAAATGATTTAGGGCATTCATTATGAAAAGGGTTTCAAAACCCCTAAACTAAGCTCATTTTGTCATTTTCACTTTTTTCCCTACTATTGTGGTTGGGAAGGCGCTACCATGAGGTTGATTGTTGAAGCTCCTTCATTGGATCTTCTCTCTGCAAAAGGTAAGTCTCTTTGTTGTTGCCCTTTCTTTTGAAGACTGTGAACCCAACCTACTAAAAATGAGGTTTTTGTTTCAAACAATTTCTTCTAGGGTTTTAATAAAATGTGGAAGAATCTGTTGTTTCTTTCTTTGATAAAGTTGTGAACAACCTTTGTATTTCTTTCTTTGATGAACTATGCAATATGCCTCTAAAATAATGAGGGTTTCCATGGATATTTTCCTTGTTCTAGTTCTCCAATGTTGAAAATGAAGACAAGTTGCCTTTTATCAAAGAGGAAGCCATCAAATGAGCTAATGGATTGTAGATTCACAATTTCCTTTGAAGACTAATGTAGTACTTGCTTTAGCACATGCAAGCAACTTGCCACAAAGAGCATCAGAAACAATAGAAACTGAATGTTCAGCATGTTTTGATGCAAAATGCCATGTTATAATTGTCATTGTTGTGCCAACCATGACAAGTAATACCTCCAAGATTATGGAATGAAATAATGAAGCATGAGTCATTCTTTGCAAAGTCTTGGAATCTTTCATGATCTATGCATTAGAAGTAGTTTCTTCTTCTGAAAGATATTGCACATTCTTCTTAAAGTTTTCATTGTTCTTCCACACATGCCTTAGGGCCATATATTGATTTTCAGATCCCAAAGCATTCATGTTTTCCTTTGTCCAAAACATGTCCCCATAATTTATTCCATTTGTCAAAAACACACCCCCATTATTTGTTGCTTTTTTTTTTAAATAGTTCAAAGATTGGATCAATTTGAGGCCCTAATCCCATGCCAACTTGAATCTCAGAAGCAAGTATCCAATCCATGACTTCAATAGAGTATATGATGCAAATCAAATCCTACATCTGCATTGCCATTGAAACAAGAAGTTGTATCATCCACTTCACTGTCTCCACCTCCTTCTTTACTCTCCCTACTCTAGGTATAAGCTTGTTGCAAATTGAATGTAAGAGTATTAATCAAAGTTTCACTACATTTTGCTACTGTTGACTGTCAAAACATAGTCATACCTTCACTGAAACAAGGCTTATCTTGACTTCTTTGAAAGTTCACATGCCATCTCTCCTTTGAATATGCCTTTCATGTTGACTATCATTTGGTCTTTTCTATACTATCCCAAATACTTGAAATGATTGAAGGCATGTAGGACTATGACCTCTTCTAAATCTTTATAGGTATCTCTGGCTTTGTTAAATCTCTATGACCATTGTCTCTGATACAATCTATCTTGTTGATTGCACACACCTTAAATCAACTATCATAAATGGCATATAAGTTGAGTATGCTTGGAATATGTGATGGCCGTATAGGGTTTCATTAAAACCTTACTAGCCTAAGTATATCAATATGCTGTAGAGAGAATACATTGTTGCAATCTTTATTATGTTGTGAGAGTGCATCCTTCTATCATGGTGATTTCCTGAGACATAGATATGTGTGACTGTTTGTGAATTGATGAGAACAATCATCCTTTGTTACTTTGACCTCCTTCTAACATCTACCCACAACTAGACAACCTCTCACATAGTAGGTACAAGGTCTTAAAGTTTTGACAAACTTATGAATGTATGTACTAACTTTTCCTCTGCCTTGTGTAGGCTCAGATTTTCTTGTCCTTCAATGTTTGAGAGGATCCCAAGGATTGTAGGCTTTGTATCATGATGAGTAGCCCTAAAGATGCATATGCAATTGACAAGGCTCATATGTACACATTCTACAATCTATTCCATAGACCTTCTAGAGTTCTCATAGATCCCTAGACGACTCCTAATAGACCTTGCATATACAAACTCATTGTTCCTGCTCCATAACAGTCATTGATGGTTGTTTGTCCTTTATCATTAACACTATCCTTTCTTTGTTCTCAAGACTGTTCTACATGCTTTGACTATCTTTCTATTATCATTTGCCTACTTATTTGATGATTATCATTGACTATTTTGAAACTATCATTTTGTGACTATTATTTCAACCTTTAGAATAGTCATTTCTTGACTATTTTTTGACTGTTTAGGACAGTCATTTTATGACTGTTACGAATGCATAAAATAGTCAAGAAATGATTGTTATGATCTCCTTGGACAGTCATTGGATTGTATTCTCTTCCGTGATTGTTTTTTCCTAGCAGAGCTGACTGCTCTATTGCTCCTGTCACTGCATGTATTGACACAAAGAAACATCATTCTACATGAAAACCTTCACATGGGTAAACAAAACAACCTACCCTTCTCATGCTCTCTCACTCTTAATAGTTTTTCTTCTCTAGTCATTTCACCTCTGTTATGCAGATAGTGTACATTTATTGTGAAATGATTATTTAGTTTTGACAGTACCTCTACATAGCCCTTTGATGATTGCCCTAACCAGTCTCTTGATGACTGTTCTTTGACTATTAGGGATAGTCACTTGATGCCTATTATGAATGCATAAGATAGTCATCTATGTGACTATTATGATCTCCTTGGATAGTCATTGGATTGTCTCCCCTCTCATGACTGTTTTGATGTGTTAGGACTTATTGCAATCATTCTATATGAATGTTCCTTTATGGATTGCTCCATACTATTTCTGTACTATCTCTATTCATAATTGATAGCTATCTCTCATTGTTCTCAGCTACTAAATGATAGTCTTTGACACTTTATGAATGCTCTTCAAAGAACATGATAAGTATATGCATCTGTCATTTGTATCTTTGACCTCTAGCATATGAATGCTACACTTATCTCATACTGCTACTTCATGATAGCATTCTTCATGTACTTGTACTTGCACACTCAAAAAGCCATTTAGAGAAAAACATAGAGGCTAAGAGCCTCTCTTTTGATTATATGATCTTCATCTCTTACATCTCCTTGTGGTTGTATATCTACATCTCGGAGTTATTTATCTCTTTCATTTTCTTTCTTAGATGCTTATGAAAAGATGGCATGTACATTTGATGTTATTGCATACAAGAGAGAAAAGGCATCTCTCTCTCTCTCTCTCTCTCTCTCTCTCTCTCTCTCTCTCTCTCTCTCTCTCTCTCTCTCTCTCTCTCTCTCTCTCTCGTAGGTACCTCAAAAGATATCAATGGAGAATATGAAGATGGTGCAGCCACTGTTGGGGGTTCTTTGTTCAGGCAATGATGGATCCCCTTTTCTCTCTTCTATGTTTCTTTTTTACTTCAAATGTATATATGTTCTTTACATTTCATCTTGTACAGTCAGTCCCATGGCTTGTGTGGGAACCTTGAACACTTTTCTCTTGTGAATATAAGCAGTTATTTTATGCAATGATTCGTATATTGTTCTTCTTTTGTAAATCATTCAATTGCATAAGGAAAATACATATGAAATATATTGCATGATACAGTTTCTTAAAATCATAAGTAGATTTAGCAAATTTGTGTATCTTTCTCATTTGATACTTAAACAAACTGTAATGAATAGACCATGAAACAATCTAAAACTTATAGCTTAGTTTCCTTCCATCCCACTTGCTTTGGGATGCCTCCTGCTCTGGTGGGATGCCCTTCCCACTTTTATCTAGCTCCTATAGCTACGCTTACTGAGTTGCTACATGATTCTAGTAAAAGTGATGACTGGAATGGCCTTCCACCTGGGCAGTAGGCCTTCCAAAGATAGTTGTGATCTTTCATCTTCCCTACTATTCTTCCTTTCCTCCTACTTTAAACACCTGGTCTAAGCTTCTACTGTACCTATCTCCCTCTTCAAGGTAGAAATCAAAAAATGTCGTCCCAGCCTGACCTGTTTGGGTTGAAGTGCACAAATAGGTAATAGTTACAACAGAAAGGGGAGAGTTGAATAAGAAACATTCTATCCCAAATACTAATGAGGATGGTAAGTATGTTCTTTAGATAAATACTGAGGATTCTAATATCTGATTAATAAGACCATCTGATGAGGAAATAAAATCCCTAACTGCATCTAAGATTGCTCAAGTTAAAAGTGACTACAACCTAAGAAGCAAGAAAAATCAAGGAGAAAGTAGTACAAAGGGAAATGCAGGAAGCATTTTCATAAAAGAAAAATACAGGAGAGAAAAGGCATCCTGAGCTCTCTCTCTCTCTCTGGTACCTCAAGAGATATCATTGGAGAATATGAAGATGGTGCAGCCACTGTTGGGGGTTCTTTGTTCAGGCAATGATGGGTCCCCTTTTCTCTCTTCTATGTTTCTTTTTTACTTAAAATGTATATATGTTCTTTATATTTCATCTTGTACAGTCAATCCCATGGCTTGTGTGGGAACCTTGAACACTTTTCTCTTGTGAGTATAAGTAGTTATTTTATGCAATGATTCGTATATTGTTCTTCTTTTGTAAATCATTCAATTGCATAAGGAAAATACATATGAAATATATTACATGATACAGTTTCTTAAAATCATAAGTAGATTTAGCAAATTTGTGTATCTTTCTCATTTGATACTTGAACAAACTATAATGAATAGACCATGAAATAATCTAAAACTCATAGCTTAGTTTCCTTCCATTCCACTTGCTTTGGGATGCCTCCTGCTCTGGTGGGATGCCCTTCCCACTTTTAACTAGCTCCTGTAGCAACTCTTACTGAGTTGCTACATGATTCTGGTAAAAGTGATGACTGGAATGGCCTTCTACCTAGGTAGTAGGCCTTCCAAAGACAGCTATGATCTTTCATCTTCCCTACTCTTCTTTCTTTCCTCCTACTTTAAACACCTGGTCTAATCTTCTACTATACCTATCTCCCTCTTCAAGGTAGAAATCAAAAAATGTCATCCCAGCCTGACCTATTTGGGTTGAAGTGCACAAATAGGTAACTGTTACAACAGAAAGGGGAGAGTTGAATAAGAAACATTCTATCCCAAATACTAATGAGGATGGTAAGTATGTTCTTTAGATAAATACTGAGGATTCTAATATCTGATTAAGAAGACCATCTGATGAGGAAATAAAATCCCTAACTGCATCTAACATTGCTCAGGTTAAAAGTGACTACAACCTAAGAAGCAAGAAAAATCAAGGAGAAAGTAGTACAAAGGGAAATGCAGGAAGCATTTTCATAAAAGAAAAATAGAACATTCCCAACCCTAAGAGAGATGTGGGAGTTCAAGGTAAGTCTAAGGAAGTTGTGGGAAAACATAATCCACATCCTAAGGCAAAAATACTAGTTGAAAAAGATAGTCCCAAGAAAATACCTGCAGAAGAAAAGTCTGGTAAAAATAGCACACCTCAGGCCCCTGTAGTAAATACTAATGTAACGTGTACTAGTAGAGTGCCTAAGTATGTCCCATTAGACATGGCCCATGTATTCAGTCAGATTAGAGTAACAGTTCCCTTGTTAGAAATGATGAGGATACCAGAACACAACAATAGGGTTGTGACTACAATAAATGATACATTTCAAAGTATGCAAGGGGTAGCGGGTGAATGTAGCAATTAGTCTGAAAAAAATAAAATACTATCTAAAGATTTTAATAAATGGAGTGCCAAGATACCATAAATCTATCTAGGAATGACTTTGCAAAAATTTCCTTCTCAAGTAGATCCTTTCTTTGTCACTCTAATGATAAAAGGAAGATTTGTAAAAAATTGTATGATTGATTCAGGTGCCTCTGCTAACATAATGCCACTTGGATTCATGGAAACCTTGGGCTTGCAAGTAACTAAGACCTATGGAAAATGCTTTGCCATGGACTCCAGGGAGGTCTCTATCATTGGAATTATTAAGGACATTAGTTTTAGGCTTGCACCATTCCCACTTAAACAATATAAATATGAATATCACTGTGGTGGACATCCCTCCCATGTTTGGGATGCTGTTATCTAGAAAATAGGCCTCTATTATGGGTGGTAGCATCCAAATGGATTCATCCTATGCCATGATTCCCATGGATGAAATCTCCCCAAATAATAGATGGTATTGGCAAAAGTGATGATCAGATATGGTTCCTTGATGTTGCCATGGATAATTTTAAAATTGAGGAAATTGAAAATGATTAGCGTAAGCCTTCATATCACAGCCCTGAATTAGCCTATGATAAGGATGGCTTATGGTCTATGCAATTTGATGGTGCCTGTTCCAAAGAAGATTCTAGAGCAGGAGTGGTGCTCATTTCCCATTTAGAGAAGACATTCAGATAATCCTTTAAACTGGTTTTGGATGCACCAATAATGTTACAGAGTATGAGGCTTTGCTTATAGGATTTAAAATGGCCCTTAAGAATGGAGTTAAGAAGCTCAGAGCTCTAGGGGATTCTGAGTTGGTAGTTTCATAAGTCAGATCCAAATATGCCTCCAATAATAAAAGTCTCAGGCAGTATAGAAATGTTATATGAGACATAATAGAAGAGTTTGATGTTTTTTCTATTGATTAGGTGGAACAAAATAAAAATGTGATGGCTAATTTCTTGGCTAACATTGCAGTTAGATCAAAAGATATGACCCTAGTAGGAATCTCAAAAGCTGAGATATTGACGAGACCTTTTGTGCCAGACAACATCTACCATTGGCAAGTTTTTAATGATGATCAGGATTTGTACAAATTCATGAATTGTATTGATGAATATCATGCACAAGAAATTGATTTTCAGGAATTTGTAGAAACAGTGGATGGAAAAGAAAGTGTGTTTGGGAATGAGGTCATTCAATTAAAAACCAACAGAATTCTGAGAGGACTAGTTTCTCTAGAGAGGTTATTTGATGGAAATGATAGACAAACTACTAGGTTTGTGCCAATACACCAAAATGATCCTGAAAAGGTGAATTTGGGAACTAAGGCTTAGCCAGGGCTTGTCTACATAGGTAAGCGTTTAAAACCTAAGGTCAAAGCAATGTTGATTTATTTGCTTAGGAAACATAAGAAAGTTTTTGCATGGTCTTATGATGATCTTAAGGCATATAGGGAAGACTTGTTCCAACATGAGATCCCATTAAATCCTGATGCAAAAGCTTTTAGGCAAAAGCAGAGACCCATAAATCCCATCCTAAGGCCAAAAATGAAACAAGAATTGGCAAAATTGAGTGAGGGAGGAATAATCAAACCTATTAGGCACTCAACTTGGGTATCCAACCTTGTTCTTGTCAGGAAGAAGAATGGAGACATTAGACTCTATGTGGACTTCAAGAACCTAAACATGGCATCACTGAAGGATAATTATACTTTTCCAAATATGGAGGTCATGCTACAAAAGGTAACTGGATGTGAGCTCATGTCCATGATGGATGGCTTTTCTAGATATAACTAGTTAATGGTTAAAGAGTCTGAGTAGTATAAAACTACATTTACTACTCCATGGGGAACATATTTATACATCAGGATGCTCTTTGGGTTGACTAATGCAGGAGCCACATTCTACCGAGCTATGGATGTAGCTTTTTTTGATCTTATAAATGTAATAATGGTGGCCTATCAAGATGATTTGATTGCCTACTCAAGGAAGGAACAGGATCACTATTCTCATTTAGAGAGGATTTTTGAGAGATGTATGAAATTTTGTATATCTTTGAACCCCAAGAAATGTGTATTTGGGGTAACAAAAGGGAAACTTTTAGACCATACTGTGTCTAAAGAAGGAATCAAGATTGATCCTGAAAGGGTTGCTACTATTGAGAGGATCCCAATATCCAAGAGTATCAAGGGGATTTAATCTTTCTTCGGGAAAGTAAATTTCCTGAGGAGATTTGTCACCAACTTTGCAAAGACCACTAGACCAATCTCCAAGATGCTAAAGAAGGGGAGGATATTGCCTAGAATGATGAACTAGTCAATGCTTTCAAAAATATTAAAGGATCTATAAAGGAAGCTCCTATGTTGAAATCCCCTGATTTTACTAAACATTTCCAATTGTTTTCTTTTGCTTCTTTTCACACTATAGTAGATATTTTACTACAGAAGAACAATAAAGGTTATGAATAGCCTATTTCATTTTTTAGCAAATCTCCCCAAGCTATTGAACTAAAGTATGATATAACTGAGAAGCAGGCCCATGCTTTGGTAAAGTCTGTCAAGAATTTTAGACCTTATCTAGTTGGTGCTACTATTGTTGCATATGTCCTTACAACTACTGTCAAAGATGTCTTCACTCAGCAAGAAGTGACTGGGAGAAGGTGTAGATGGATCAATAGGATCCAAGAATTTAATATTAACATCTAGATTACTAAATTAGTGAGAGGAAAGGGATTGGCTAAGTTAATGGATGAAACAAACTTAGAAGCCAACCAAATAAATAGTATTGAAGTCAAGGAAGCAATTGTTGATTGTGATATGAAGCAATCTAAATGGTATAAAGATGTTGTTCATTACTTGCAGAGGATGTCTTGTCCCAAAGGAATGATTGAAAATTAGAAGAGAACACTGAAGTTGCAAGCTATAAAATATGTAATCATTGATAATGAGCTTTGGTGAAGAAATCTAGAAGGCATTATGCTTAAATGTGTAAGTAATGAGCAAGCACTAGAAATATTGAAAGAAATGTACCAGGGTGTATGTGGAGGCCACAACATGGCTAAGACAATAACCCATAAAGTCTTAAGGGCTAGATTTTGGTGGCCCACAATTTTTAAGGATGCTCATAAGATGGTCAAAAGCTATGACGTTTGCCAAAGATTTTCAGGAAAATTGAAATTTTCTGGAAATCTACCCCTTAGACCAATGACAGTAGAGGCTCCTTTTCAGCAATGGGGAATAAATTTCATATGAGAAATCACTAAGAAGTCAAGTGGAGGAAATAGTTGGATCTTGGTCACCACTGACTATTTCACTAAGTGGGTTGAAGCCATTCCCACCAAAAGAGCAATTAGCAAGGTTGTGATTGTTTTTTTAATGAATAATATCTTGACCAGATTTGGAGTACCTAAAAAGATCATATCAGATAATGCAATGTGTTTCAGGTCGGAAGAGTTCACAACCTTTTGCAATCAATATGGAATATTAATTTCTTATTCTTCCCCATATTATCCTCAAGGAAATGGGTAGGATGAATCAAGTAACAAAAGCCTGATGAAGATTGTTAAAAGGATCACTGAAAAGAACAAGAGAGCCTTGGAATCTAAACTAGAGCTTGCTATATGGGTTGATAGGGTGACTATAAAGAAGGCTATTGGGTAATCTCCATTTGATCTGGTATATGGTCTAGATACAAGGATTCCTATCAATAACCTATTGCCTATTTACAAATTTATCTAGGAACATAATGATGATATTTCAGATGTAATGTAGAATAAGATTACTCAAGTCACCCAAATAGATGAAGCGAGGAGGCTGGTACAACAAAGGAATATCAAGATACAACAAGTCAAGCACTCACATGATAAAAAGGCTTCTAAAAGAAAATTTTAGGTTAGAGATATGGTATTATTATGGAATGCAAGGGCCCAAGAAAAAGGAAAGCATGGTAAGTTTGATGCCCTATGGCTCGGTCCATATCTAATTAGCAACACACATGGAAAAAATTCTTATTTCTTGCAAAATATAACTGGAGAACTTCTTGAACTGCCAATGCATGGATAGTTCTTGAAGCCATACTTTTCATAAGGTATGGTTCTATTCCATGCATATTGTATTTTATTTAGTTAGGTTCCTTATTTTATTTTTTGGCTTGGTTTGGTTTGTGTTCTATGGTCTGCTTCTCCAGAGATCTTCTGTGTTCTCTCTTTGTTCTAGTAGAACAAACGTCCCCAACTAGAGCCATTGGTAGAACTCTGTAAAATTTTCCAGGTTCCTACATTTTGCCCAAGTCTTGTGCCTCATCTAAGAGTTTGTCACCTAGGGTTTCTATTTAAATCATTGAAAATTTTTCCTAAGGGTCTAAAACCCTAAACCTTAGTGCTTTCTTTACAAGTGAAATTGGCCCTTTTGTTATATTTTTGTGTTTTCCACCACCTATCACTCATGTTTTATCAATGTGTATATCTTTTGAGTCGACCCCTTAGTGAGATCGTGGCCCCCCTTTTCCTAGTAGAAGAATGTTGTGTTAATAACATGTGCTTTATTTTAGCTCATTAACATTGAGCAGAGCCACATGGCATGTTTTGGTTGGTTCTACCATTCCATAGATGACTTTTCTTAGAATAAAGAATTAGCCATGGAATAGAGAAAGAAGGACAAGTGTCAAGCCTCAATCCATTTATACAGCATGGTCCATTGACGGGTCCATTGAAAGCTATGTGGCGAGCCTATAGACTTTCTGCCATTATGCAAAACTCTTTTGAAGGACCCACCGACTACCTATAGAAGTGCAGAAGAGTGACACCTGGTACCAAATGACATTTCATCAACTCAAATGTTACAAAGTGAAAGCCATGTGGAATCTTTTGTAGCTTTTCTGCCATTTCGCACAACATTAAAATAATGTACTTTACCAAATTGCAGAATGACAAAAAGCTACCACGTTGCACATAATGAGTCAGCTTTTGACGAAGTGCCTTTTTGATGAATCATAAAGGTGGGAGAGGTGGAGTGTTCCAATTAGTTCAGCAGTTTTCACAAGGCAATTCAAATATTATCAAATCTTTCTGACAAATCAGCACCATCTAATCTACTCTATTGTTGCATAATCAAATGACTCACATTCAAATTACAAGGAACAGGCGATCACGAAATCTGATTCGCATGAGCTAGGAATAATGGAGGACAAGACTACTCTTGGCCTCAAAATTTGTGGTTTTTTCTATAAAAGTTTCAATTCATTTAATTGTCTTTCAATTTTATTCAAACATCTGGAGTATTGAGACAAGGAAATAAGCAGTCGCCCAAAGCTTCCCAACATCCATTCAAGGTCTATTAAGAAAAAATCTAGTAAGCCACCTACACATTGTATCCCTTGCATTTGATTGGTCTTGTGAAATTATTTTATTCTGCTATTTCTTTTTGAGAAGTTGTTTTAAGTCTAGATTATCATCATTTGTCTAGTTACCCTAGTCCTCATTCAAATTGCCCTAGTCTTTGTTCAAGCTACTCTTTGAATTGTGTAAAAGCAGAAACCCTAAAGAAATATAAGAAACCCTTGTTTCTCAATCTTAATCTACAAATGGCTCCCCCATGAGCCCAAGCCCCCTCTACTTCTCAAAGCTGAGATTTACATGAAGACCTTTTAGCTCAACTTCCTAGTTCTTCTACTCAAAAGATGAAAGTTAATGGCCTTGAATCAAAGGAAGGGCTAGTTGATGAATACTATGGTTGTAAAGATGTAAATGTCCTAGTGCCAAGATGGCAATTATTTCACCATTGGTGGGGCAAAAGGAATGCCCACTCCCCAATTTCAAATGTATGGAGACTTGACTTGGGAAAGTTGGTTGTCACCAATGTCTTTGAGGACATTGATTTACTTAGGGCCATGGCCTTCCAGTATGATGAGGTTTCCAAGGTAGTAAGGGAAGTTGGGGGAGGTCCTCTAGTAGAAATTAGCAAGCAATCAATTTCTAATATCTTTGGACTCAATCTGACTGCTAGCATTCTCATAGACTTGGATGATTTCAAGAAGTATTTGTAGGATAGGAGTAGCTACAGAACAATGCATCTGCCTAGACATAGGGAAAAGGATCCAAATAACAGATCTATCAAAATTCCACAAAATGAATCTGAGCCCCTTAAACATGAAACTTTTGAAAATATTTTGCAATGACCTACTATGCATTGTGTCAAGTCTTGGGGGAAGATAAGAAGGAGAAAATTCCTATTGCATATACCTACATGGTTGTTGATATTCAACATGTGTCTGTAAATTCTCAATTTGATTTTACTTCTTACTTAGTTGACCACATACATCAGGGATTAATAAATATCAAGAACAATAAGGAAGTAGTCAAATTCCAGTGGTATTCCTTGTTATGCCATATGTTTTTGTATGAGAGGAGAGCAAAATGGGACCCAAGACTAATGGTTATTCAGGTTGACAGACAAGGAAACCCACTTCCAGTCCAATGTTGGACTCATAATTGGGATAAGCATGATTCTAATGCAAGCTATAGGGTTTTCAAAGATTATTTTGCTATCAAAGTGTTGTATTACTTACAGGGAAGTGTGCCTAGAATCCCACTTTAGGTACTGGAATTTTTAAGACCTGGGATAAGAAAACCTTCTTTAAATATTTGACATCATTTAGGAGATTTCATTCTCCATGAAGACTTTACAATCTTAAGGGTTTATGGGTGCCTAGTGGGCCCACATATATTACAAAAGTATGTGCCTTTGAGAATTGGTTCCTTAGAAATTATTTGGCAACTTGTTGAGTCAGAGAAGGCTCATTTGGCAAACCAGAAGAAAGGCTCTTTCTTTCCTTTCTTGATAGTTTTTTCTAACTTCCAGATGAACAGGGAGGGTTTTGACAAGCTCAATGATAAGAGTATTCAAAATGCAACAAGAATGTGTCAGGAATTATGATCCCGAGGGTTTTATAAGCACCCTTAGAAGAAGCATTAAGAGGTCCTCATTTACCCATCAGGTTTATGACTCTGAGGATGTCATTATAAATATTAATGATGAAAAGGAAGTCAAAATGATAAGAGAAAAATGGACAGTGTTCTTGAAATATGAAGAAAGGATGAGAAAAAATAATCCTTCCTACAAGGGGGCATATGCAAGTGTTGGCCACCCTATCACCAGAATTAAGAAAAATTTGACACATATTGATGAGATAATTAGATAGGTTGCTTCTATAAAGAAGAAGGATAAAGAACCTATTGGAGAGGAGAGACCATCATATCAACCTTCAAGTGATATAAAATTGAAATATACATTCAAGAAGAAGGCTAAAAAGGTAGAAATCAAAGAACGGGTTCCACAAGCACCTCCACATACTTAGTCTCCTCTACCCTCTCCACCAGTACAGCAAGTGGCTTCTCCCTCTATGCAAATAATTTATTTACATTCACCTTCTAGGGAATCATCTCCAAAGAGGAGGAAGATTGAACAGGGCCCTCTAGTAGATTACCTAGTTGAAGAGGAGGATGAGATGGAAATAACTGAGGATGACATAAATTAGGAGATGCCTTCTCCTAGGAGAAATGAACCTGAGTAGCCACCCTTGGATAGAGTGACAAACATAATCATTGAAGGAATGGATATCTCAGATGATATGAGATCTACAACCTACCAAATATTCATGATTGATGATCAATTTATAAATTCTCAATAGTTTACTAATTTTCTATGGAGATGTAGAAGAGAGGAGTGTAAAAGAAGATTGAAAGAAGAAATGGAGAAGTCTCCTCAAGAAACACAAGAGGAAGTATCCCTTAGGATACTAACACAAATGAAAGCAGAAGTTAAGGGCATCACTCCTGAAGAAGGTAGGAGAATGGTCAAAGAAACTGGCATTCTCCTACTCCTTGAATGGGATATAGCCTATGTCATTTTCCTAGACACAATTAGGATACAAGACAAGGAGGTCTTTTCTACAGAGGATGAAGCTGCAATAGCATTATCAGGTGCAGGATTTAACACAAAATGGGAAACACTGGCAATTTGGGCTTTAGCCCCCAAAACTTATAAGCCACTAGTTGTTGAGCCTAATAAGGACTTGAAGGTAAGTCTAATTGTTAAAAGAGTATCTAACACACCTACTATAGAAGCAACATCAATGGTTGTAGAGGTTGTGAAATTCAATAAGGCAACCACTGATGCTCTTAAGGATAGGTATAATAAATTGCAAGAAGATTATATGAGTTTGGTGCATGAGTATCACAAATTGAAGGTAGTGGAAGCAAAATGGAAACAACAACAACAACAGGCATCAACTTCAACATCTTCTTCAATCACACTAGTGGTGAGGGATGCAGGAACCATGGTTGCTAGTACATCTTCCTCTTCACCATCAAAATCTGATTTAGAGAAAAAAAAATGAGCAATTAAGAGAGCAGCTTAAGGATTTTGAAGAAATTTTTGAGGACTCCTTGAAATATCAGCAGGGAGATAATACACATATTATTTCAACTATATTGGGATTGTTAATGGGAAAGATTATAGAAAAAATAGAGAATATTCATAGTTGTTACTATAAATTATCAATGGCTATCAAGAGGATCATTGAGGACAAGGAGAAAGCCACACCCCTTTTTAATAGATGGATTCCAAGGACTGCCTCTTTACTTGGCATGTACAAGTGATCAGCTCATGAGCTTGATGCCCCAAAGGAAATCAAGCCAACATATATTGTAGTAAAAGCTGTTGGAGAACTACATGGTTTTGTGAATCAACTTGAAGATAAGGCATTGGATATAATAAAAGATTTTGATAATGATAAAGTACTATTGATACCTCAAATCAGACGAGATGATGGTGAGATCAAACAATACTAGATATGGGTTTTTCATTTTGAGGCCATTACTCCAACTATGTCTTTTCTTATATGCGAAGATGGCAAAATTGATATTGCCCTCTTCAAGAAAAGTATAAGTAAATTGTGGGATTCATGCCATCTTATGAAGGATTTTGTGAGTGGGGATGAATCTATATTAGCTAAATATGATAATAAGTATGTACCTCGTATTACTAAGTTCCTAGCATCCCAGTGGCCTACAAAGGAACAATACAAGGCCTGGGATGACAAGTATAATAATTTACCTGATTTGTAAAGGAGTATTCTTGATACTTTATTGTTTATCTCTTTTTCAAATAATAATATGCTTCTATGGCATCTTTCTTTTGTTCAAAATTAGTACAAGGATATTTTCAAATTCAAACAGAGTATTTTTGTCTTGTAGTGGTTTCCTTGTTTCTTGTCTTCATATGTGTCATCAAGTTTTCTAAATGATTAGAATGAAGAGAGTGGAGAAAGGTCAGTAGAGTTTGTTATGGCATCTTTCAGTGCACACTTTCCAAGGCAACCTGATTTGTGGTTACACATGTAACAACTTTTGCCCCTATAAAATATATGCCCCATGATCAGTTATTCTTGTTCCTGGCTAGTGGAAAATTGTCAAATGAAAATGTGACATCTATCTTTAGGCCTGAAGTTTGTTTGCTCCCTTGTTTCTATAAAAGGGAATTCGGGGCCTTAGACAATGATCTTGGAGAATTTTTGTATCACAGTACACATAGTGATAGACTAGGTCTTTCTTTTTCTAGGTGTTACTTGAGAATAGACTTTCATATAATTGCAACTATTTGTATGACATTACCAGTTCATTAGTTTGAATATATTGTCAAGGTTCAAACTATATTGTCTCCTACAGTTGTATTCTATTATATATTTATGAATACAAATTGATTAAAGATCAATTTTGTTCATCTTCATAGTCTTTCCTGTGCAAGAATATCTTTCTTAATAGCTTTTACTCAAAGAGTAAATTTAATTCTTTAAATATGATATTGAATATAGTAAATGTATGTAGGGATTCTTAAGTAGAATTAGTTCTGAACTATTCAAGGTGTAATGGTGTAATGCATCATTGCAGTATTTATATGAGATGGAAATATATTGTTATACATAGTTTCATTTATATTTGTTTTGACTCTATGACCCATGATCTAGGCACCGATCTCTTAGAAATATTGTCTTGATACAATCTCCCTGATCATTCATAATAAAAAATCAAAGTACCGTTTCATTTCTGTATTAAATTAGTAATGTTTTTCAATGTTCTCCTGCAAGAGAGTTATGTTAAAATCTTAAGAATCTAGCCCATTTGCTTTAGCATATCATTAATTCTTTTTAGCATATTTTAGAGAGAACATATATGTTTAAGGAAACATTATTTTGGAGGAAATAGTAAAAGATCCAAAGTAAAATACTGTCAAGGGTACACCCGCCTAGGTCTTGCAAAGCCTAAAGCACAGAGGAAAAGGATCAACCCAATTTTCCTAATTGTTGGCCAATCCCTCAAGGAAAATCCATTATTAGAATAGGCTATTCTATAGATTGTTCCTTTTTGAGATCAGGCTGGGAATTTAAAACAACCAATATGATCTTCGCTGATAGAATAGAGAATAAAGAGACAAAGGTAGATAAAGTTTGAAAAAGACAAAAGTAACTAATAAAGAGAATAAAGAAGATAAAGGAAGAAAGTTCAGAAAGATGGAATATCATTGATAAAGAGTTGAAAGCCAAAAATCAAGAACTAATAAAGATAATGATAGAACAATATAAATCGCTATATTTGTGGTGTGAGTTTAGGATGTAGAATTAGTGTGAATAAACAAGTGAATGCATGGATACAATACTGAAGCTGATTGAAGTTTTAAGCATGCAAAATTGGATTGTTTTTCATGAATACAACTGAAGTGTTCACATGCACACGACTGGAGTACGAGCATATAGATGGGAGAGTTTAAGTGAAGTTTTCTGATCATGCAAATATTAGAAGTATAGTGCGTACATGCAAATGGTGAGTATATGAAGAGTTAGTTGCATATAAATATAAGCAATTGGATACATAATAATGTAACTATGTTATAGAAATGAATTGATGTAGGCATGAGTAGAATTGAGGTATAGAGAAAATCTGGGTGAGCCGAGTGAGAGAAGAGATTGAATTGAAAGGGTGTAATTGAGGTTGTTGAAGAACCAAATGGCTACATACATGAAAGCGTAAAAATTTAGTAAGGTTGGTGCATGTTGTGGACTGAGTTGGTGCTTAGATCAGGGGATTGTAGTCTCCTTAGAGTTGGTGCTCTTAAATCATGGATTTGGTGATTCCTTAGAGTTGGTGCTCTTAAATATTATAATCGATGGTTTCAATTGTGAGGCTGGATTAGGACGGTAGATCCTAGCAGTGTTTTCTCACCATGGTTTTTCCCAATATTAAGTTTTCCATGTATATCTAGTGTTCATGTGTGCATGCTTTCTTATTGTTGATATTACTGCATTGAAAGTTAATTTGATTTGAATACTAGAGGGTTGAAGTTTTAAGTTTTATTGACCTACTGATTCACCCCCCCTCTCAATAGATTTCTTGTACTCTAACAATTGGTATCAGAGCCAAGTTCCTTGGAAGAAGCATAATAGCTAAAGGTTGATCTAGCAGATTGAACACATGGCCAATAAATAAGGAGCTCACTCAAACAAAGCATCTTTGTTTGATGGAACAAATTACGCATTCTGGAGTATTAGAATGGAGACCTATCTAATGTTAATAGGGTTTGATGTTTAGTAATTAGTTGTGGATCATTATACCATTCCTTCAACTCCTCACATAGACCCAGCTAATCAGAAGGAATGTGAAAATAATTCTAAGGCCAAGAATGCAATCTTATGTGGTTTAGCAAATTCTAAATTTGTGAAAGTGATGCATTGCAAGTCTGCTAAAGAAATCTGGGATAAGCTTTAGAGCATCTACAAAGGAGATACAAAGGTGAAAAAATCCAAGTTGTAGACCTTTAAAGGAAGATTTAAAAGCTTGAAGATGAGAGAGGAAGAAAATATTGCTGATTACTTGCTCAGAGTTGATGAGATTGTGAACGCCATGAGAGGACTAGATGAGGAAGTAAAAGAGGAACTAATTATCAAAAAGGTCCTTAGATCTTTACCCTCCAGGTATGATTCTAAAGTTTTAGCTATAGAAGAATTGAAAGAGCTTGATAAGTTGACTATTCATGAGCTTCATGGTATATTTACTACCTATGAGATGAGAATTGGTAGTGCTAAAACCTCTAAAAGAGAAGCTGCATTCAAAGCATTGACGAAAGAAAAACATGTAGAGAATGAATTTGAAGTAGATGAAGAAGAGGCTAATTTTGTAAGAAGATTAAAGAGAGGATTTGGGAAGTATAGAGGTAAGCTATCCTTTAAGTCCTTTAATTGTGGAAAGGTTGGACACTTTTCTGCTAAATGCCCTCATGTAGGAAAATAATGAATGATGAACATGATAACAAGAAGAGTAACAAGCCATTCTATCCAAAGAAGAAGTTCTTTCAAAAGAACAAGAAGAGATTGTACATAAGAGGTGATGATGATTCATCTGAATAAAACCCTATCTTAGAAGATGACAATGAAGAAGCTTCAGAGTCTGAAGGAAATGAATTTTTGTTCATGACAATGAAAGCTGCTGATACAAATCTAAACAATACTAAATTAGAAGATGTTGAAATTGAAGAAGAACGTGAAGCAGTCTTGGAAGGAGAGTTGGTATGTGCCCTACAAGAACTTGAGAGTCTAAGGAGAAAGAACTTCAAGTTGAAGCTGCAACTTCAAGAAGATGTGATGTCTAAATAGCTTGATGATTCAAAGAAGTTGATTGTTGGCTTGAAGAAACAAGTGGAAGAAGCCAAGAGAATACAAGAAGTCACTGAATCTGATCTAAAAGATAAATCAGAAGAATGTTTAAAGATGGAATCAAAAATGGTATCTTTGAGAAAAGATTTAGAAAAAGCCAAAAATCAAAGTGACATAAGCAAGAAGTTTGAAAAGAGAAGCAACATGCTTGATGAAATGATAAGCAATCAGAGATTTCCTAAGACCATGGCTAGTTTAGGGTTTGAAGAAGGACATCATTCTAAATCCAATGATCCTCCTAAAAAGAATGAAGAGAAGAAGTAGAAAAAGGAAGATGATGGCTTCACAAAAGTCACATATCTAAAGGAGAAAAGATACAAAGGTCCCCCTCCTACAAGATATTCAGAATCTCTTGTAAAGAAGGAGAAGTAAACTAAGAGGGCCTTGTTGCATGACTATTTTGTCATTAACTAACTAACGGCAAAATGGTTATATCACCACAGCTATGATGAGAAATTTCTCTCCTCTCAGCAAGGGGAGGTTCCCTTTTCTAACTATTTCAAACTTATTTACAATAAAACTAACTTTGGGGTGATTTCATATCATCCATTTCTCTTTTTTTCATAAATGATGTTTACAATGTTCAATACAAAACTCAAAACAATTTACTATCTGAAAAGTAGCTACTTGTGTTGATAACCAAGAAACCCATGAAAACACAAAGTTTCTCGTTGCTTCTTATGCCAATTGAAAATGAAAGATTTCATAATAGAGCGCAGCTCAAAGTATTCACTATATGCTGAGGTAAAATGACATGATCACAAACAATAATTTACAACCCAAAGTCTTCAAATTACTTTTCATTCACAAACTTAAACTCTAATCTCAAATATGAAATAGCAGCACAAAGTCTACAAATTTGTATTTGAATCACCTCCAAAACACTTGATATTCACGCTCACTATTCAAACATTCATATAAGATCATGCGATAGAAAGTACATAAGAACAATTCTATAACATTCACAAACTTGCTCCAAGACAAAGATTGGATGCCAACTTGCTTCTTTATATTGCTTGAAAACTAATTTACAAAATAAGCTCAGAGTCTCAAATTGCTCTTCAAAATGGCAGCGCTTTGCTTCAATAGTCAAAAGATAAATATTACAAAAGAGGCCCTCTTTATTTATAGGGAGGAGCCTAGAGCAAAAATAGGAAATCTATAACTACTTTGACTTATTCAACAAAAGAGTCCTATTTGACTTGTGACTTCTTTTGTCTCACATGTAATTACATTTTGGGAAAATACATGTGAATATGTCCAAAACAAAATACAAATTACATATACAAAAATGAAAATCAACTAAGGCATGAAAAAGAATTTCATCTGCCACCATCATTCTTTTTCAAAAAAATTTGGTACATAGTCTGCACTACAGCCATCTTTGATTCAACAGCCTTAGCCTTAGTAGTTGATTGTACTGAGTACCTACCAATTTCCACCAGAAACTTAATTCCTGACTTCTTCAGTTCCATCTGTTTATTATGCACAACAATCAATTGTCTACATAACTCCATCAAAACAACCTTATCACTGGGATATTGTGGAAGCATGTATGGATATCCAAGGTAATATCCAACTCTTAAATAAGTGAAAGTTGGAAATTGGAGAAACAAACAACCAAAAGAATTGACCACTTCCCAAGTCTCATCTGATACTCTTTTCTACTCAAGCTCACTGTCCCATAAGCACATAAACATTGAAAAGAAGGCATCATTCACCCTACATAAATGATGAATTGACCCTCTAAGAGTAATTTGTGGATAGTATTCAAAAACTGGAACTTACCTCCAATCACCATCTTGAGTTAGACCTGGAAAACTCCTCATACTTGCAACAGCATATACTAGATATGAAGTCATATAAAACTTAAAAGTTGTATTGACCTTGATCAATTGATCATGTAGAGTATTGTTGATCTGCTCTCCCCAAAAGATCTTTTGTTGTCACTTAAGAATCACTTGGATATATGTATACATCCATTCATGAAATTTGGATGAAGGAAGGCCTCTGATTCTACTTAGCAATGTGATCAAATCACTCACCTCTACCACAAAATTACTTCTTGGGAGCTCCTTAGGTCATCTAGACAAATTACTCATAGGAGTCTTCAACCACTTACTATTGATATGCCTCTTTGCGGATTCTACATCTACATCAAAATCTTTTTGCCCTCAAGAAAAATCTATTTCTCCAACATTTTCCGTAGGTGGACACAAAAAGATTTTATCAAAGAATTCAGTATCAAGTCTCATGATGACCTCTCCCTTAAAATCTCTCACAGTCTTGGTATCCTTGTTATAGTGGCTTGCCACTTAAGAATAAATTATGGATTGTCGGCAGTGATAGGAAAAGATGCAACTAGGTGTATGTTACTGTTGACGATCTTCTGCATGTAGTGAGGAGGATTAGACTGTTTCATCCTTTCCACAAACTTAGCCATGTCTACATGCCCTATCTCTGTGTCTCTGATCTCGTCCACATTGGATTACAATTAAGTAATGGAAAAAACCCCTTGGTACTTATACTTCACAATCTTGGCCTTTGATGGAGATGGCTTTGACATCAGCTTTGAGAAGAAAACTAGAAATGGTGTCGATCACAAATGCTCAATGAAACTACAAAAGATCATGATCTCATAGTTAGGTGAAAAATAGGTAAATTAGGGATACTACGAACTGATGATCATGAACACAGGGGTATGCTTGAAAGGGATTGAGAGTGCACAAGTTGAGGAATTTGGTGAAAGAGGGCTATAGGTATCATTTTGCAAAAATTCCTAGTGTTAGGGAAAAATTCAAGAAAACATGCATGGGTGGCCAAAATGACTGCTCCTGCATGTAGGGTAAATGCATTTGAGTACTGGGTCAGTCATTTTGACTGCCCATGAAGATAGGTAAAAATCTAGGTTCCATGTAGGAGCGATCAAAATGACGCTCTTACATGTGGGTAGAATGAAAAAAAATTTATGAGCAGCCAGAATGACCATTCCTACATATTGAAAGATAAACCTTTTAGTAGATGTAACGACAGTCATTTTTACAGCTTATGCATCGACTTTGAATTTTACCAAAGTGTATTAGCGGTCAAATCAACTGCTTATGCATGTAGTAGTTCAACCAAAACATACAAGGTAATGTAGGGGCGGCAGAAATTACCACCCTTACATGTAGGTAAACGCTAGGGAAAAACATATGTATTGGCAGCAGTTTATGTTGTCCCTACATATCATTGAACCAAAAACATGTGAAGAAAACTTGAAACAAAAACCTAAAACTAAAGATGCAAGTGGACATAATCCCACTGCTTTGTCAAGTTAAAAACTAGGGCATCGAAAATGGCCAAAAGTCACCAAAAATACTTAAGGATATGAAATGAAACATAAATAAAAATAGAGACCATGGCTAGGGTTTTCATGGAAACCAAAATGAATGAAAAAAGAAACAAAAGTTCCCACAAATCATAGACAAACAATTTATACTTTGCGCAAACCCTAACTGAGAAGAAGATAAAATAAAAATGAAAATAGGAGAAACGTCATCTTACCTAGTAAGAACGATGGAAACCCTAGGTGTAAACATGAGAACAAAATCCACTCAATCCATAGTTTGTCTGATCCATTCGACTTCACAGAGGGTTTAGACAACTTATCTTGAGAGATTTAGAATGAAAACTAAACAAAAATAATGACTAAAATGCTTTTAAAAGGTTTTTAAAGATTACATTAATCCCTAGCATGAGTGCCACTAGTGCACTCTTAGTTCACTTGACATGCCCAAAAAAATGCATTAGCAGTAGTTTTTACCGCCTTCACACATAGCTGGAAACAATATGCATAGGCGGTAATTTTTGCCGCCCCTGCATATTAAGACAAACAACACAATCATATGCTCAAGCGGCGAAAATGACTATTGTTACATGTTTGAAAAATAGGATGTATGCATGAGTGGCAGAAATGACCGCTAGTGCATGTATGCCTTGAAAAATGACTAACACCTTAAAAGGTCAAAATTGATATTCTAGCAAGCTTATGACCTAGCTAATTTCATGGACTTCAAAAAATCAACCGAGGGGAATGTCATAAGTTATTCCAAGGTGTCAAATGACTTCACCTGAGGCCAAGAAGACTTGCCTTGATTTGCGAACTTAGAGTGTAGGCCACGAAACATACAAGTTTCGTAGGGGTCGTCCTACAAAATGAGCGCAGCTAATTTTGAGGACAACATCTGGCTCTAACTGGTGAACTTCCTTCGATTGTTCTTTGAAACAATCAATGGGAGAAGAATCCAATCTCTAAGTGCCTTCATCCATGCCATTGGGCCATAGAGTCAAGCTACCAAAACAAAAAGACACAAAAAGACTAAACAAAAAAGAAAAAGAAAAACTATACAAATCTACTAGTGAACTTATCTGGTACTTCATGGATTGAAATGCTTCAGATGTTGTCCACTATGGGATAGTAAGAACAGTGTCCCATCTTGATACTCCAGCAAGAATCTATTCTCACCACAAAGTTGGTGAATGATGAACGGGCCTCTCCATAGGGAATCAAATTTCCCATGCATTCCTTTTGGCTCTCTCCTCTTGTCCCATAACAAGACTTGATCCCCAACTTGAAATTCTCTGGCCTTCACCTTCTTGTCAAAATTTTCTTGACCTGACTTTGATGCTCAACAATACGGTCTACTACCATAACCCACTGCTCTTCAAGTTTAAAAAGGTACATTATTCTTTTATCAATAGAGCTTTTAAAAGTTCTATCTTCCATTGCTTTTGCCAACTTCAAAGCTAGCAATTCCAAGGTAATTGGGATCTCCGCATTCAAACCATATAGAAGCTAGAATGGTGACATACCAATTGCCCTTTTAGGAGTAACTCTGTCAACCCATAAAGCATCAAACAAAGCTTTAGGCCATGTTCTCTAATTGTCTTCTACCAGTTTCCTGATAATTGTAACCAGATTCTTATTGCTAGACTATGCTTGACCATTCCCTTGCGGATAATAGTTAGATGAATGTGAAAGAATAATCTCATATTTGAAGCAAAAAATAGTGATTTCATTTAAAGAAAAACATGTAGCATTATCTGCTACAATTTTGTTTGGAACTCCAAACCGGGAAATGATATTCTCCTTGAGGAACTTGCACACTACCTTAAAAGTAGCATGCTTAACTAGAATAGCCTCCACCCACTTAGTGAAGTAATCTATTGCAGTGAGAATTAAACTATGTCCTGCACTTGACGGTGGGTTCACAACACCAATAAATTTAATGCCCCATTACTGAAATGGTTCTTCAATCACAACTGGTTTGAGTGGTAATGCAGCTAACTTAGGCTTCTCGACAAACTGCTGGCAGAGTTCACATCTACGTACCTATTGATCATGATGTTAGTCATAAGCAAACATAGAATAAAAATTGCACAACATTTAATCATCTTGAAAGATACAATGAATTCAGAGAATTCATGATCCCGAGTCTCCGTGGATTAGTTCATAACCTACTGACGTTACTCAGTGGTTGATGTGCATTTTTGTTTTATGTTTGCTTATGACTAACATCATGATCAACATAAATTGGTGCTAGAAGGATGGCCCTAGGACGAGGATCATCATCAATAGTTCAGGTGATGATAAAGATCATAAGGTAATGCTCAGACACCGCTAAATTCTCAAGTTAGACGTAAATATTTGTTGTTCTAAGCTTGTACATGCTAATCCTGTGTAAAGTTTTTGAGATCAATCATAAATATTGCAAGCTTTGTAGCCGATCATCATGAATTTGCAGAAATAGGCCTTGTCTCATGTAAATTTTCCCAAATCTTTGAGGTAGTTAGCCTAAGAACTTGATATCCCACCGTTTGTGATATAGAACTTCAAATATCACCGTGTATTTGCAGCATCTCTACAAATATCCAGTCAGTACCATTTTCTGACCATAAATACAGCCTTTGCTGGTGAGTTCCAACTGATCTTTACAATAATCTAGCCAATTTTCTT
This sequence comes from Cunninghamia lanceolata, assembly GCA_027924645.1. NCBI lineage: Eukaryota > Viridiplantae > Streptophyta > Pinopsida > Cupressales > Cupressaceae > Cunninghamia > Cunninghamia lanceolata. The sequence continues at coordinate 1,195,771 of BSBN01001480.1, forward strand.
CAAAATAGAGAAATCCTAGCTCACAGGATAAATACCAGGTCTAGATCCAGTGGAATTTTTGACGAATTACCTGTTAGAGGACTCAGACCTAGAACGGTAGACATCCATCACACTCCAGGGGCTAGTGCATCAGGAGCTTCACTTGAACATCCTCCTGTAACTCCTATTGGTTTGCAAATACCTAAAGGATCACCAGTTCAACCTCAAGTTCAACCTTAGCCCGTTATATCTCAAGCTCAACCTCCTTCAGTTGCAATGTCATTCTTTGTAATAGAGTCACCTTTGACCTTTACTGCATATCACGCTTTACCAAAGAATCTAGATAAACTCTATCCAAAATATCATCCATATCAGGATGCAAATGATCATATCAGAACTTTCAAAGAAGCATGCTATAGAGCCAGAATAGAGCATCAGGACGTTGTATGCAGACTATTTCCTTTTTCCTTAGGGGAAGAGGCTTATAATTGGTATATTAGTCTTAGTCAGGGTTCTGTCGGATCATGGGACGTTCTTGAAAAAGTTTTCATTGATAGGTTCAAGGTACCAATAGATCCTTCAATGAACTATCACCTATTCGCCACAATCAAAAGATTTGAAGGTTAACCTATTGCCAATTTCAATGCTAGGTTCTAGAAAATGCTATCCAAGTTAGTTACCCCATATGTTGTAGCAGATGCTGCTACTAGGAGTATCTATTATTCAGCTTTAGATCCATTGACTTCCATGTTCATCAAAAGAGCACATCCTGAAATCACAACTTTGACAGGAGCTTTCTAGGAAGCTATCAAAGTCAATCAGCAGCTGGTACCTGCTCCAACACCAAACATAGCCTTTCCTACACTGCCTGGATATCCTACATATCCTTCACAATATCCTAATGGAGCTATGATACCTCTAGTAGTCATGCCAACACCATTGCAGATACCTCCACTAAGTATCATGCCTCCTCCTCCTAATAGAAATGGTCAAATACCACAGTATCCAAGTCAGACACAAGTGCCTCAGGATGCTGATCAATCCAACAATAACCATGGATCTTCCTTTTTCAAGCCTCAAAATGAAAATGTGGTAGCCAAGGTCCAGGAAGAGAAAGAAGAAATCAAGGAAATATCATCTCAGCTAAGGAAGCTTACAACTGAGATTACTCACCTGAGGAGCCAAAACTTCTATTCTCAGCCTAATCAGAATAGAGGTTACACCAATGACAGACCTAGTTATCCTGACAGGGGGTATAACAATAGTAACTACAACAATAGTAGTGGTAACAACAATCCCCCTAGATAGCCTAGAGTATGGAACTCTAGGCCAAATAATGGTTCCTTACCATCACCTTTAGACAATCAGCCTCCTGGTGAAGCTAAACAGACTACTAGAGTCAATCTTGCTGAGGCAACCCTCACTAATTGGTGTAGGATACACAATACAAATGCTCATGCAAACTTAGACTATCCACAATTTCAAATTGCTACCAGTATTTTCCAAACTGAGGTGTCCAATACTGCAGGAAATTCACATCATGTAGAAGGGAATGAGGTTGTCCCCTGTGGATATGATTCAGCCTTAGTACTAGAAAGCTACATTGATCAGCCTTATTAGCAGACCATGTCATCGCATCAACATTATACCTAGACATGTGAAGAATCAGCTATGACTTTTGAGTCAAATTATGTTTTCCCTTTTGAAGATGACAATGAGCCATCAAATGAACATGAGGAGGTACATGCTTACCAATAGCAGTACCAGGGTAAGCACAATTATAACTTGAGAAATAATGCCAACAGACCTATCAATCCATTGACCTCTTCCTTACCCCGAAACAATTTCAATACCCCTCCTGATCTTAAAGCAAGTTGTGATAAGTGAATCAAAATGAAGATTAAAACATAAATCAAATGCAAAATACACAAGATTATACCTCACATACAAATCTAATCCCATCAAGGGAGGAAGGAGCCATTGCACCCAAAACAAGCTCCTAAGACCAAGATGATCCCTTCATAATGAACTCACGAATCTAAGAGGGAAGGAGTTGCACTTGATTAGTCTCCTCAGATTTTACCCATGATAACTGAAATGTGGATTGCTCAAATGCTCAACACAATGTAAATGAGATGGGGGATTGATAGATTAGATGGGATTGAGGCAAGATTTTGACATTAGGATGGTAGGATGAGGAGATTGTGGAGTGATTTTGGCAGAGGTTTGATGCATGAAGCGGTCTCTCTAAAATGGCTTGGAGAGGGTTTCATTTATAGAGTTTTGGAAATGAGGATGGAGGGTGAGGATTGAAGGATGAGATCAAGGGCTAGGAATAAAAGTAAATCTTTTATTCATTTTGGGGAAAGGGGTGATTAAACTAGGTTTGACCACCCAAAAGAGAGGTTAGGACTAATCAAACAGAGGTTTTGCTTAATTGATCCTAGGGCTAGGATGAGGTAGGCTAGGGTAGGTTAGGGTAGGTCAATTAGTAGGCTAGATCAACTAGATAACCATGATTTATCTAATTAATAAGGATTAGGGAAAAGGAGAATTGAACTAAATAAATATTGTGAATATTTATTTAATCAAATGAGGATAGTGTTGTAAGGTCTTAGTGATAAATTAAATTAATTGATCACAAGGGATAGATAGATGGTTAGGGATTAATTGATTTTATTCAATTAACAGGAGGGATAATTAGTTTGTAGAGCAAGCCAATTTTAGGTGTCTACATTTGCCCCTCTTTGAGATGGTGTTACGGCTAAGTAACATCATTTCAAAGAAGTTAAAACATAGAGTTGGATTGGATGGAAAAAAGATTTTAGTTTAGAAGAATAGGGTAAGATTTGGGGATAATTGGTAAGGGTGATGCCCCCTCGAGAGGAGAGGCAGGTTACAAGAACACGGTTGTGCTCTCAAAATGGATGGAAGGGATTGATTGAAGTGGTTGGAGGATAAGTGATGAGATGAAAGGATGATGATGGTGGGAGATTGATTGGTGGATGATCATTGTACTGAAAAATGATTTAGAGCAATCCTAGGTTTGATATAGCAAAGTGGATATGTTTTCACCAAGGTATAGAAGACCAGGGTGATGATGTTTATCTAACATTTGCATGGACTAGACATGCAAACAAAGGGATGATCCCATGCATGCCCAAGATAGTACAACCTTGTCCTGATGAGGGAAGGGGACTCATAGCATAAGTCCTTAGTACACAAAAGGTATGATGAACCTTAGATGCATAAGGGGATCAATATGCTAGAACTGACCCTATGATCAACAAGATATGAATACTAGCTTGGAGTAATGAAACCAACCCACAAGCACAACAGATAAAAGCAAGACTATGCCCCATTCTAGATGTTTTCTCCACATACCATAATATAGTAAGATCAAGGTAGCTTTGATGTGATCTTCGAATAGGATAAAAGATAAAAATCAAAAACAAAAAGACCAGTGAACCAAAACAAATAGCAATTGTATCTCTTGCCAAAATGGATAATGATTAGATAGATTCTGCCTATCGTAGGAAAGATATATCCTAAGGCAGGAATCAATTGATGATTGGATCATGATTAGTTGATGTTGTAAGATTGGCTCAAGATATGATAGTGACAAGTTATGGTTGATGCTGATTTGATAGTTGATGATTTTTGATAAGGGATGATGCTTTGATAGGTGATGTGATGCTTGGATCTAGTGTAAGCTCAGTGGGTTGGATGGGTGCCTCTTATGTACCTGAGTACTGGAAATGTCCTTCATATTCTAGACTGCCTACATACCCTATATCCACGGGATCAAGGCACATTAAGATGCAAGTGGTTATGATATGTAGTTTTGATTTGTGATGATGATGTGGGATGATGATAGATGTGATGATGTTGGAAGATTTGGGGTGATTGTGATGATGATTGTTTTTGGGATTTTGTGGATATTTTGGTTGGGATTTTTGAGTTTTCTATTATTTTGGTATTTTTTGATTTTTTGATGTTTTTGGATTTTTTGATTTTGGAAAAGGAATGGTTTATTATGAGATGGTTGCATTGGATTTCGTGTGGACAGCCTTTGTGCTAGATACCAGTGACAAGGGAACACCAAGTCTAGAGGTGAAAGTGATGGGGTTGGATAGGGGGATTGGATATATGATTCATGATAGATGAATGGAAAAGTGATAGGGATGCTTGTTAGATAGATGGAAGATAAGGATGAGGGGTAGGATAGGTATGCATGATATATGGATGGGGGATTTCAAGATTTTCTCTAAGGGCTAGGTTGCAAGGAATCATATGCCCCAATGCTTAGAATTTTGCATGATGGGCTCATGTTTGAATGGATGGACTTTGCAATAGATGGATGGAATGTACTTATAAAGGGAGTATGCCAAGAGGTCTCCAAAGCATGTTGTTGATATTTTTCCCCTTGTCTTTATCAAGATCTCAGGTGGGAGATGGGAAAAGCAAGATATAATAGATAGGATGGATGGGAAATGATAGGATAAAGATACATGGATATGATATGCAAAAGGATGTTATGGATGTGGATAATTAGATGGTTTTGCCCCCAAGTGTAGGGATACAAAATGGATGGAGAAGGGATTATGCATGATGCCCACAAGGGGTTTTCATCAAGGTACTTGCCCAAGGCGCCACAAGGAGTGGTTTTCACCATTGGGCAGATTTTTTCTCTTTACTATTTTCTTTATTTTTTTGCTTTTTTTTCTTTTTTGATGGAGTGGGGGCTCTAGCGTCTGTTTCCATAGCATGGAGAAGATGGTCCCATGTTGGATAGCATTATGGATTATGATCACATGGATTGTTGGTAGATAGGAGAAGATGGAATGGATGGTGGATAATGGATTATGATGTGGATTATGTGGATAATGATGTGGTTTGTGCAAAAGCATGGACCATAGGAATGTGATGGGGAAGATATGTAGGATAATGAATGAAAGATGGAGAGATGGGGGTGTGTGGGAATGTTAAGTGGTGGAGGGGAACCAAGACCAACTGCTGCACACACCGTGATGTATTTGGAAGCTTGTATTTTGGATGCGGAGTTGGGAGTAAGGGGGATCGAGATGGGGGATTTTTGTATGATCGATTTGGGGTTTTAAGGACCCAAATAGACTTAGGATTTATGGGATTTTTAGATGTGGAGCAAGATGTTTGGGAGTTTGGAGTGGATTGGGATGTAGATGCCTCATTTGTTTTGATTGATCTTTGCTTAGGGACCCACACCATTTTTGCTTTTGCTTTTTCTTGTGATGGTGTGGGCTTTGATAGCCTTTTAGATTTTTCATTTTGATTGGAAGGGATAATATCTTTAGGCTTTTGTGCTTTATGAGGTGAGGCATTCAAATTATTACTTTTAAATCCTGTGGATTTGGGGGAAGTTTCATGTTTGAAAGATGTGTGCTTTTGTTGGTCTTGATTGGAAATTTTAGGGGGTTTATGGGTGGAGAAATTAAAAGTGGATTTATGGATAAATGGATGAGGAGATTTGAGGATGGGGATATTAGGAGTTGGGAGGATGGGAGGATAAGAGGATTTTTGGATAGGGATGTTTGGTGTTGGTAGGATAGGAGGTAGAGTGGATTTGATAGGAATATTTGGAGTTGGAAGTAGTGGAGGTAAATTTGATGGAGGAATGGATGGTCACATGATTTTGCAAATGATAGGATGATGGAGGAGGGATGGCGACATATGTTTTGGGAGTGCGATGAGATGCACCATGTTTGGGATTGGATGAATGGATTTTAGAAGGTGTGTGGGTGGTACCAACATGTTCATTTTGTTTGTCTTGGGATGTATAGCCGAGGCCATGCGAGGATGGATGGAATGTGGTGTGGATGGGCTCCAAGATGCCTTGCTCATGAAGGCCTAAGCCTTTTCCTTGATAGTTCATGTGTTGGAGTATGCGACATGTGATGGGATGTTTAGTGCTTTGGAAACAAGACACGATTCCATTATTTGTTGGAGAAAGATAGGTGGTGGATGGAAGTTGTTCACCTCCTACAAGGGAGTCACCATGGATGAAAGTGCTTTTTCCAAGTAGATAAGGGGATGGATTTGGGATGGGATTGGTAGATGGAGGTAAAGGATTTATGTGGGATGGTAAAGGGGTGGTAGAAGATGGGGTGAGATCAACAATTTGATCAATAGATGGGAGGGGATCATGGATGGGATTAGATGGGATGGTTAGATCTTGACTAGGAGAAGGGGTTGATGTTTCAACATACTTTGGATTTGATTCTTGACATAACTCATGTGCTTGGATAGAAGTGAGAGTGACTTGGATAGATGTGGTAGGTGCTTGGATGGATGTGATAAGTGCTTGGATGGATGTGGTAGGTGCTTGACTTATGTGTTCTTGAACATGGCTACAAGATGGTTCTTGACTTATGATAGGGGGTTGTTCAAGAGATTTGGTGGATGTTGGATTGCATGAGGGTGTTTGATTCCTTGCTAATAGCCAATGGATGGCATCCTTCATTAGTTTATGGGTTGAAGAACAATGTAATGGATGGATAATGATGGTGGATGGTGTAGGATTAGGATTGGGATTGGATAGGGGGGTGATGGGATTAAGTAATGATGGTTCGTGGGTAGGTTCAAGGATAGGTGTTGGACGAGATGGTGGTGTTGGAGGGGTGTAGGATTTGGGGGATTCCTTTGCTTTGCTTGGTGATGTTCTTTAGAGGAAATCCCTCAAGGATTTGTTGGATGTCGTGGTGTTAGGATTTGGAAGATTTGATGGTGGATCAGATGGTGGATGGGTGATAGGGATTGGTGGATTGGGAGATACATAAGGTGATGGATTAAGGTTGATAAGGTTAGAGGGATATTGTGATGGGGGGATTGGAGGATGGGGATTAGGAGATGGGGGATTTGGTTGTTGATATGAGGTTTGGATTTCAGATATAAGGTGTGCTAGATTGGTGTTCCCTTGATCAAAGTTAGCATGACAAAGGTTAGGGGATGGATAAGGTGGAGGTATTGATTGGTTGGATAAGTATGATGGCATGGATGTGTAAGGGGATGGTGAATGATATGAGGGTAAAGATTGATATGATGAAGGTTGATATGAGGATGATGGAGGTTGATATGATGGAAGTTGATATGATGAAGGTTGATGGGAGGTTGATGGTGTGGATATGTAAGATGTAGGTTGGTATGAAGGTTGAAATAATGACGATTGATATGATGTGGATGGGGATGATGTGTAGGGTATTTGTTGATATGATGGAGGTTGGTCCATGGTGTGGATATGTAAGATGTTGAAGGTTGATATGATGAGGGTTGATATGATGAAGATGGGGTAGGGGTTTGGGATTCTCCAATGATGAGGTGTGCTAAGGGTATATCTTTAATGTCATTTTTGAATTGTTCCTTAGCATTAGGATCCATGCGCTCATAGACTTTTCTAAGTCTTTGTACTTGTTGTATTGCTTCATAAAGATCCATTCTATGGGAGATAGTATGGGATGATGGGGGATGATGGATGATTGTGATGTTGGGAATCAAAATTTCAAGACCTTAGGATGATTTGATTTGATTTGATTTGATTTGATGAATGGTTTTCTATGCTTAAGATAGACTAATGATCTTAAGCAAGAGGGTTGATTGGGTTGATTTGATTAGGTGATCAATTAAGGTCTTGATTTTTGATTGGGTTGATTTGGATTTGGAGTTTGATAATTATGTTGGGGGATTTGGATAATGATTGGGATTGATGTTGATTTTGGATTGGATTTAGAATATGGTTTGCAAGATTATGGATTGATGTTGGTTAGATTTTGGATTTGATTTGGATGAGATGGGATTAGAATGATGTTGATGAATTGGATTAAGGGTGATGAGAGTGATTAGGATAAGATTAGATTGAATGATTTGGATGATGATGTGGATAAGATAGGTGATTAGGATGATTAGGATAGATGAGTGATTGGGTTTGAATGTGTTGGAAGAATGAGGTGAATGACTTGTCTTATGTGTTTGATGTTTATCTTGATTTGGCAATGTTCAATGAAATGATCACACTTGTACAAACATGAATCACTCACACAAGACATAAGCAATTTTGAATTTTGAATTTGAAGAATATGATGATGATTAGACAAGCATACTTGCAAAACACATCAACAAGCCCTAATGTCTAGTTTGATGGGGTATGGCCATTTAGGTTTGGGCAATGTTTACATGAGGTTGACTAAGAATTGAAAGTGAAATCTTGTCACACAGCCGAGAGAAGGGGGTAACCCACTCTTCACCTTCACTTCCCAAAGGTAGAAAGTTCTTTGGGGCTTAGCCAAGAGTGACAAGATTCTGATTTCCATGAGGGTGTCTTTCGATTCAACCTCGGATGAGGTCATCCCTAGGGGTGATGAAATCCCCTAGCAGGCCTTCTAGGAAAGGGTAAACAAAAGTGAATCAAGTGAGGTGTTTTTGATCTCCAAGGTCACCTTATGGTGCAAGGAGAGAGCATACACACACACACTTGACTCACACTTGCCCTTGGTTAATTACCCTTAGAAATTGAAATGTGATGAAGAAACTTTAAGCAATGATTCTTTTTAGCCCAATTCCAAATGTGTGATGAAAGCACTTGTTGATTTTAAGCTCAATTTTAAGGATGTGTGATCAAACAATATTCATTTTAGAAGCCCAAATCAAAATGTGTGATGAAAACAAGATTATGAGATAAAGGATGAAACAAATGCACCTAATTAAATTGCTATCCAAATTGATGTAGATGCTAGTCTTGATGTTATTCCAGCCCCGAATGATCACCTGCAAGTCACAAAAATGAAAGCGGAGCGAGTAGACTAGCCAAGATGATCGTTATGCAAAAATTGAGAATCTAATAAAATCTTAAGAAAAATGAACTGATACATCAAAATAGATTGCATGAATAGAAAATTTAGGAAATTCTATGTGATTTGAAAAAAAATTCACTGAAAACTGATTAAAATTGCTCAAGTTATGATGGTTTGAAGTTTTAAAGCATCTTTGACTTTGACTGCAAAAAAAGTGGTCAAAATAGTATAGTCACCTAAAAATTTCCTCACAACTGCAAAGTGCTCAGAGTCCTCTTTCTGATGAGTGTTCATTTGCCTGATTTTGCCTCCGTATGACCAAGTTATGATAAAAAGAAAAAAAAATGCCCCTCCTAGGGCATGTAAAGGCAAAAGATAACCCTGACTGTCAGAATAAACCATTAGGTGTAAAGTTTTTTGATTACATGTAGCCGTTTAGAGTAGACGGTTAATGTTTGATGTTAACAGCCAAGGGTTTAGATCTAGGTCACCAATATGACTAGGGGCAGACCTAGTGGAAAGAAAAAACAAAAACAAAAAAGCAAATAACCCCGTATATGGCTACATGTATTTCGTTGGGGCTATGCAAAATTCATATCAAACCCTAGCGGGTAACAAAAAACCCTAAATGTCTCTGGTAGTGGCGTGGTAGAGGATCTTCACCATGGTGTCACCAGAGAGGGGTTGTGGGTGGCCGCGGGGGTGTTAGGGTAGAGCGGTCGTGGCAGAAAGGGTATCGCCAGCGGCAGTTTGGATTTACAGAGGCGGCGACGGGAGATGCAGACAGTGGCGCGGTTAATGCAGGGGTGGTGTGACAGAGGGGTGTTGCAGGGAGCAAAGAGGGGATGTGGGTGTTGGTGGGGGTGGGGGAAGCGGGCGGCGGCAGGCAAGGAAGATTTGCAGAGGTCGTGTGAAGCGGTGGCGACGGGGGATTGGCGTCGGCTAGTGGTGACTGGGGTCTTGAGTGACGTCGTAGGAGTTGGGGGAGAGTGGTGGTTGGGGTTTAGAAGGTGGCGACCTGGTGGAGGGTGGGTTTTGACAGCAGCAGGGATGGTGGCGACTGGTGGTGAGGTGGTGGTAGGCTAAACCAGACCTGCAAAACAAAAAACTTGACCCTGCACAACGAAAGGTCTACAACACAGAAAAACCATCGAATACAGAAAACAGGCACTGTACAGATTAGTACGGTAGGGGGTATGGTTCTGTACAGTATGGTTCCATACGGTATGGACTGTACCCTAAAAAATTTTGATTTTTTTCAAAAAAAATTCACATAACTTAGGCAAGTTTACTGTCAAAATTCACAGAAACAGCGTCCTGATCACAATAATGAATCCGTTTTTGCCCAAGATGCAACCTGTAACAGTTTATCACCAAAAATTGCAAAACTTGCCAAAATGAGAGTTAGAAAATGAAGATTCTGACAATAAAACCTACAAAAACTGACGATCAGATCCAAGACCGGGTGTGCCAATGTGATAAGTGAATCAAAATGAAGATTAAAACATAAATCAAATGCAAAATACACAAGATTATACCTCACATACAAATCTAATCCCATCAAGGGAGGAAGGAGCCCTTGCACCTAAAACAAGCTCCTAAGACCAAGATGATCCCTTCATAATGAACTCACGAATCCAAGAGGGAAAGAGTTGCACCTGATTAGTCTCCTTAGATTTTACCCATGATAACTAATATGTGGATTGCTCAAATGCTCAACACAATGTAAATGAGATGGGGGATTGATAGATTAGATGGGATTGAGGCAAGATTTTGACATTAGCATGGTAGGATGAGGAGATTGTGGAGTGATTTTGGCAAAGGTTTGATGCATGAAGAGGTCTCTCTAAAATGGCTTGGAGAGGGTTTCATTTATAGAGTTTTGGAAATGAGGATGGAGGGTGAGGATTGAAGGATGAGATCAAGGGCTAGGAATAAAAGTAAATCTTTTATTCATTTTGGGGAAAGGGGTGATTAAACTAGGTTTGACCACCCAAAAGAGAGGTTAGGACTAATCAAACAGAGGTTTTGCTTAATTGATCCTAGGGCTAGGATGAGGTAGGCTAGGGTAGGTTAGGGTAGGTCAATTAGTAGGCTAGATCAATTAGATAACCATGATTTATCTAATTAATGAGCATTAGGGAAAAGGAGAATTGAACTAAATAAATATTGTGAATATTTATTTAATCAAATGAGGATAGTGTTGTAAGGTCTTAGTGATAAATTAAGTAATTTAATTTATCACAAGGGATAGATAGATGGTTAGGGATTAATTGATTTTATTCAATTAACAGGAGGGATAAATTAGTTTGTAGAGCAAGCCAATTTTAGGTGTCTACACAAGCAATAACCTGGGATTTCCCAAGGTCAATCCTCAATATCTAGTATCACCAAACACAACATCAAAAGCTTTGAGCATGCCTCATGAATCTGACAAGTTAGTGACCTATCTGGCAGATGAGATGAAAAAGATCAAAATCAGCCTATCCTTGTCAAAGCTGCTAAAAACTCCAGCCATAAAAAAGGCATTCATGAAATCACTAGATGATCCTGTTCCTAAAGAGGATAGCCATTTTTCATGTCAGCCTGGAGGTAAAGATCATGCTGTCAGAGATAATAATGTTAAAACTAAAGTCCTAGCTACTGTTCAAGCTGCAGAGACCTCCCACATGACCTTATACAGAGATAAAAGTGAGTCACCTCCATTTCTCCTTACCATACGAATGTTTTGGTAAGAATTTGCATAACTGTCTAGTAGACTCAAGAGCATCCACCAATGTCATGCCCTTGTCCATATGCAATGCTTTAGGGTTGCATCCTACTAAATCTCTGAAGAAGGTAACCCAACTAGACAAAACAGAGGTGAATGTAATAGGAGAGTTAACTCACATTCACATGCAACTAGCATTAGACCCTAGGATTCAGTACTATATTAACATTCAGGTAGTTGACATACCTGATACATATGGAATGTTACTCATTAGAGATTGGTCTAAAACCCTCAACGGATATATGTCTACCGATTTCAGTCACATGTGGTTGCCTTGGAAAGGCATACCAAACCAGATAAGGGTAGATGCTGAACCAAGAATGAAACACATGATCACCAAGTACAACAAAACAAATGAGATCATGTACTTGAATGTTGAACCCGGAGTTTATTCCATTAGACCTCAAACTGTCAAGATAGAGGAGGTCCTGATGTATGATTTTCATGATGATCATGATCTTGATGATCATCCTCATGGCGATAATGCTGAAGTTTTAAGACCTGATCATGATCATGGAGATGAAACAGAAGTAGATCATTTCAAGAGCTTTGAAATATACTTGTCCAAGTAGGTAAAACACTGTCAATTATTAGATATACATGTTCATGATATTTTGATTGATGGTTGGTGCAGATTACATGATGAAGCACATTCTGAGAAAACTTGTGAAGCATGCATTGACATGATGGAGCTTGAGCAAACATGCGCAGAAACATCATCATCATCATCAAAGGTAAGTTCCACATATAGTGATGATGATCATACTGATTCTTGTTCATCTACTGCAGGAATAGGAGAGAATATGAGTCAGGATGAGGATTTTATCCAGGAGACAGAAGAAATTCTGGTCTACAATGAGAATAAGAAAAGGAATAATAAGGTCACCCCAGGGAGTGACTATTTGATGGAGTCAGCTTATGAGTTATGTGATGAAGACAGAGGCAGTAACCTAACCAGATTTGAGGAGTTTTTATCAAGAGAAATTAAAAAGATGATAGAACAAGAAAGACCTCCACAAGATGCACTGACTGAAGGATGGTGTAGGTTGCATGAAGCACCTCACTCAGAAACTGCTTGTTCACTGTGTTTACATATTTTAAAGAGACATTTAGTGCCTAGTTCAGAAGATCATCTTTCTGATGATGAAAAGAATGAAGAAAGATCAGCTTCGCAGAAAAAAGGAAAGATGAAGTCTGAGGAAGCTGGAATTCCTAAGTTAAAATGGATATCATGTGGAGCAGCTGCCAGAGCTGCAAAGAAGAAGGAAGGCTCAGCTAAGCCTCCTACTGAAGATAAACCATGGATCCTTAGATTTGACTGATCCAAGTCAAAACAAGGTGCTGGAGTAGGGATTGAACTCATTGATCCATCAGGAAAGTCCTACCTAGCAGCCTACAAACTACAGTTTCCTTGTACCAATAATGTAACAAAGTATGAAGCTCTAGTGCATGGGATGCTATTTGCCCTTAAGAAGAAAGTAAAAATTCTGCATGTCTATGGAGACTCAGAATTAGTTATTAGACAAGTGAGGAATTTACTCCTACAATTATAAGAAGTTGTCTAATTATAGACACAAGGTGTGGGATCTGATTGAAGACTTTGATGCATTTAATATCACCCACGTACCCAAAGAATAGAACCAAAGGGCAGATGCTTTAGCCCAAGTTGCTAGTACTTTAGAGCCACTATCTATTTCTAGTTTAAAGAGGTTTTCAGTAGAATTGGTATCAGTGCCTTCAGTACCTGATAATGTTACTAATCTCCAAGTATTCGACAATGATCAGCATATCCTAGATTTCATTTCCAACAAGGATATCTTCAATGCTCGGATCATAGATGAGAACAATATGGAAGATCATGTTTGGGAAGAAGAAGAAATATTAGAGTCACCTAGCAATAGGATTCCCAAAGGAATGATTGAGTTTGAAAGAGCCTTTGATCTGGATAACATGCTGAAGCAAAAAGATCTTCCAAAACCTGATGGAGGACAATATTCACAAGTGAATATTGGACAAAATGATGACAAAAGAAATGTTCTGATAGGGAAGGTGTGCATAGAAGAAGAGTTAGAAGGAATAACTCAGGCACTCAAAGATTACATCCATGTCATTGCATGGACTTATGATGAGTTGAAAACATATGACACATCAGTCATAACTCATATCATACCCCTCAAACTAGATGCCAAGCCTTTTACACAGAAGCAAAGGCCTATTAGTGCCTTGCTAGAGCCTATAATTTTTGAGGAGGTCAAGAAATTGTTAAATGCCAGGATTATATTTCCTGTGAGACACTCCACCTAGGTGGCTAATCTAGTCCCAGTGAGAAAGAAGAATGGAGACATCAGGTTATGTGTAGACTTCAGGAACCTGAACAGAGAATCAAAGGACAATTATCCTTTACCCTCCTTAGATGAAGTTCTGTGGATTGGAGCAAAAATGATGTCATTCCTAGATGGTTTTTCTGGTTTTAATCAGGTAATGGTGGACAAAATTGACAGACTAAAAACTACCTTCACCATAAAGTGGGGGATATTCGCTTATAGACGTATGTCTTTTGGGCTGATAAATGCTAGAGCAACATTCCAGTGAGCAATGGACATAGCCTTCAGAGGCTTAATAGGAAAATGTATAGTCATATACATGGATGACTTAATAGTATTCTCCAAAGATAGAGGAAACCATGTAGCAGATCTCAAAAATGTGTTGAAAAAATGTGAACAGTATGGGATATCCCTGAACCCCAAGAAATGTATATTTGGCGTAACAACAAGAAAGTTGTTGGGCCACCTGATAACTGAAAATGGAATTATCATTGATCCTAATAGGGTGGATTCCATCATGAAAATATAGCTTCCTGGAAGCAAGAAAGAACTCAAATCTTACTTTGGTAAGATAAATTTTGTCAGGAAGTTCATCACTGGCTTTGCTGAAATAGTTAGACCTTTAAATGCTATGCTGAAAAAGGATGCAAAGATTAAGTCGACATCAGAAGCTAGAGTAGCCTTTGAAGACATAAAGAAAGCAATATCTGAAGCTCCAGTGCTAATTAGTCTGGACTACACCAAGGACTTCTATATTTACTCATTTGCTTCAGAGCATACCTCTGCAGTAGTGTTGACACAAAGGAATGAAGAAAAAGAAGAAAAGCCTATAGCATTTATGAGCTGTCCATTCAGAGATGTAGAACTCAGGTATATGGATGTAGAAAGACAAGCTCTTGCTTTGGTCAGAGCAGTGAAGAAATTCAGGCACTATATCATGAGAAGTAAAGTGATTGTTGTGGTACCTGATGCAGCAGTGAAGATGTTATTAATGCAGAGCAAGCCAGGTGAGAAAAGAGACAAGTGGATCACTATCCTACAGGAATATGACATGGATATCACACCCATGAAGCTAGTAAGAGGGCAGGCATTGAGCCAGATGATATCAGAGATTGACCCAAATATCACAAGTCAGCAGTATGTTATTAATGAGAGGGACAGTGGAGAATGGTACTCAGACATCAGGCATATCCTGATTACTGGAAGATGTCCTCCAAGACTGTAGGCTTCACAAAGAAGAGCCCTGAAAATAAAGTCCCAAAAGTACATGATGAAAGCAGGAATACTTTTCAAGAAAAATTATGAAGGAATATACCTAATATGCCTAGAGAGGCCTGAAGCAGATAAAGTATTATCAAAGTTACATGACAAGTTTGGAACATCACATGGGTCATCCTTAGCCACAACACATGCAATCCTCAGAGTAGGATACTACTGGCCCACCATTTTCAAGGATACTGCTGAACATATTAAATGCTGCCATACATGTCAGGTAGCTGCCAACAGAGAGAGATATGCTACCCAACCTCTGTAGCCAGTGATGGAAGCACGCCCATTTGCACAATGGGGCATGGATTTCATAGGACCAATTAATCCTCCATCATCATTGGGCCACAAGTACATTTTAATGATTACTGACTATTGTACCAGGTGGACTGAGGTTGTCAGCACCAAAACCTGCAGTGCAGATGATGTTGTCAGATTTTTGGAAAGTAATATAGTCACCAAGTATGGGGTTCCTTATGCTCTGATAAGTGATAATGGCTTTGCTTTTGCTTCAACTAAATTATCAAGTTGGGCCTTTGATTATAGGATCATACTAAAGTTCTCATCTAATTACTATCCCCAAGGGAATGGATTGGTAGAATCCACTAATAAAAAATTTACTGAATATCATAAAAAAGTTAGTAGACAAGAACCCTAGGGAGTGGAACACACTTCTAAAATATGCCTTATGGGTAGACAGAACCAGAAACAAGGCTGCATTAGGAAACTCACCTTATCATTTAGTGTATGGGGTGGATCCCATCCTCCCTATTAACCTGAAGATTCCTACCCTGCAGTTTGCCCAAGAGTACCTAGGCATAGACAATAACCAAGAAGTCAGGTTGCTTCAGCTGATGCACCTGGAAGAGAAAAGAAGTCATGCAATTGATCAATTTGCCAAACATCATGTTGTCGTCAAACGCTGGTTTGACAAAAGAGCCAAAGTTAAAGCCTTCAGGATATGTAATTTAGTCCTGATGTGGGATAAAGCCCATGAGAGGAAAGGAGACCATGGTAAGTTTGATAGATTATGGATAGGTCCCTTCCAAATTTTTGAGATATTAGGAGATAGCACTTTCAGGCTTAAGAATTTGATAGGTGAGGATGTTCCATTACCAGTTAATGGATAGTTCCTCAAACATTATTTCCAAGCCTAAATAGCTTCATGTCTATCATGTGTATCATAGTGTATATTTGTATAGTGGTCTATATAGTGTTGTTTTGTTTTTGTTTTTTTTGCCTTGTTTGCTTGTTGACTGTTTGTTTTGGTTAGTCAAGATGATGCAGCTCATCACCCCAGAAAATAACTAAATTGTTAGGATTCAAGTGATGATAACACATTTATATATAGGTTATGACTCATTTTAAGAAAGTACTTATGATTAGGTTTGTGATATCTTTTCATCAGGGTACCTTTTCTTAACCAAAGTGATTTTTTCACAATGACTCACCTAACAGCCTTGGGTTTGTTGAAAATACAAGTATAGGTGTTAAGTGAAAAAACTAAAGGGACTCCCTTGCTACCAATGCAATCTCCAACCTAAAATAGCAAGTGACCATACCTTGCACACTGAGCTTACATGATGACATCAGATATATGAAGTATAAATGGTAAAAAATAAAATATAAAATATAATAAAATTAGGCCATCTAAGTAACTCTACCGGGGCTATAGACGCCTGCTGGCAGTGGGGCTCTACTTAGGGGGATTGTATAGATAACCTTGCCGGGGCTATGGATGCCTGCTGGTAGCAAGGCTCTATCCGGGTTGGCTATGAGGGATGATCTCCAACTATGTAGCTTAACATCAGTTACTCGTGTTTTCAACTTGCTTTTAAGATGAGGTTAATTAATCATTTGCACACTACTAATCCTTTGTTAGCATTGTTACCATGAGGACATTTTATCATTCAGAAAGATTATGATGCTTATGCTTGAAGAGAGTTAGAATGCTATGTTAGAATGTGTCCACATCACTTGAATCATTGGAATTTTGGTGTTTTCTTTGGTGGCAAGTTGTTGTGTGGTTGCACAACACGCCCCATTTTGACTTGACAAAATAGGGACCCAACCTTTTTGTTTGGCTTGGCTTGTGTTTTCTGCTTGTTGGCAGTCTGGTAAAAGTAAGTCAATATAGATGATCCTGCATAGAGAGGACGGGGTAAAATATAATGATGAGGTCAGTTTTTCAAAGTTAATATTTCATGTCAATAACCTCATGGTTGGATAGGTTACAAAATTCCATGTAGGTTTGCCTTTTGGATAACCCTAATATTCCTTAAAGAATGAGAGTTATGGTGAGTCAAAGTCCTAGTCAAACCTGATATTTTGGGGGGAGGATCATATTTCTTAACATCAGTCATCTTGTAAAAGATCACCCCGATCCAATTTTATCACCCGATAAATCATTTATCTGGAGATCCGGACATCAATTTTAGGTGATAGAGGTATTTACCTTTTGAACAACATTATATATTTTGCGGGGGTCATATTTTGAATATAACCTGATCTTTCGAATATCACCCTAAAATCAATATCCTGATGACGTCATATAGTCTCAATGAAATAAGAAGATTGACATAATGATGATGTCATCATCATTTTTACCTCGCGGAGGTATATTTCCAATAGTGACCCTTCTTGCATAACATGACGATGACATCATAGTGCAACAACGATGAACCAAGTTATTATCCTGATGACGTCACCGTGATATTCCGAGGAAAAGTCACTTTAGTTCAGGGGGTGATATTATAAACATCACTAGACATTCTGAACATCCCCTAATATTTTGAATATCACCTGATATTCTTGATCTGACCTGATCTATCGACATAAGTTTTCTTGCCAATGGGGAAGATCATATTATACCAAGGTCATATTTTGAATATCACTCGATCTTCAGAGATCACCCTGATCCTTTTGTCGTCATGACATTAAATGCCATAAATACAGTAGGTGGGTCTCGCCAATTATGAATGCAATATATACACCTAGCGAGATCCAGAAGTTTCGTACAAGAAATCAGTAGTATTAATTAATTCATCCAGATTTGCCCTAATTTGCTCTAAAGAGGAGGTTAAAAGTGAATTTACAGAGTCATTTTACATTTACTTTGTGATAAAAATGAATTTTTATAGGGCACCGAGCTTTCAAACCCTCATACGACTACTTGCGGATGCATACAGCTTGCAGTAGAACAAAATACGTGAACATCACTAGTATTTGAGTCTCTTTCACATAATCATCAGCATTGTCAGGAGAATAAGCGTAATCAATTAAGTAATTGAAACCCCCTCCTGTCATTGCTGCATGTCCAGGTAGTATGATTTCCACTAGTTTGAAGCTGTGAACTATGCATGTTATAATGAAGTGATGGTAAATGAGTATAATGTACATCACGCCATGAGAATATGTTGTCATATGCATACATGAGAAATATGGTATGGTAAGACTAGTACTGTTTATTGCAGGGGACCATGGTGGACAAGAGACTGAGCAAGTCCAACGCCGAATTTCGTAAGCCCATGTTCGTTCAACTTGAAGGTGTACAGTTTAAATATGGTGCCATCACAGATACACACCAAGGAAATACTGATTTGGTGGCATGGTCAGCTAAGATGAGTGATGAAAAGAATAACAGCACCTTGTTGGATGCAGTCTTCACGTCAGGAATGTGGAATGCTACAGGATTCCCTGACTCTATGGAAGCTCTGGAATTAATTGTTGAATATGCAAGGAACTACAACCCACAGACCAAAAAAGTAGAGAAACATGGTAGGGTTTATGCTGATCTATCTATCAAGGGGATTGTAGCCACTTTCAATTTTCCATTAGGAAAGAAGGTATCTAGTATAGATCTGAAGAAGTTGCAAATTAAATATGAGAATAACAAGAAAACTGCCAGAAAGATAATGTATCAATGGAGGGCAAAGAACAGTCCCTATCCTGCGGCTGCCAAGCTACCAGTGCATCTGTATAAGTTTGACTTTGACGATGAATACCAGTATATGATAGCCCTACTCAGTAGAGTGACAGGCCAGCCTAACGCTAGAAGTTTTAAAGATTGGATGTATGGAGTCATCATCATGTGTGTTTATATAGATAACAAGCCACTGTGGGTAAAAATGATAAGTGATGCCCTACATGATCAGCTCATGAACCTGTTGTATGGTTACACAACACGCCCCATTTTGACTTGGCAAAAGAGGGACCCAACTTGTGCTTGGCTTTTTATGCTTTCTAGCAGTTTGGTAAAAGTAAGTCATGCAGATCATCATGCAAGAAAGGCTGGGTAGGTCATCATCATGAGGTTAGTTTGTCAAAATTCTAATTTCAGTACAATAACCTCATATTCAGAAAGAGCATCAAATTTCATCTAGGTTTGCCTTTTACATCACCCTAATATTCATTAGGATGTGAAAGTTATGAATGGTCAAAGTTTGAGTCAAACCTGATATTTCCAGGGGGAGGATCATATTTCGTAACATCATTCATATTTCAAAAGATCACCCCAATATAATTTATCACCTAACAATTCATTGCGATCCAAATATCTAGATGTCAATTTTAGGTGACAATGGCCTTTACCCGTCAATAGCCTTATGCATTTCGCGAGGATCATATTTTTCAATGTAACCTGATATTTCTTAATATCCTCCTACCATGAAATATCCCCCTAAGCCAGTATCCTGATGATGTCATTCAAGTCCGATAAACAAAGAAATGATATGATGATGATGTCATCATCACATTTACCTCTCGGCAGGATATTTCGTAAACATGATCCTGTTCCCATAACATGACGATGTCGTCATGATGCCTTGCCGATACAATAAGTGATTATCTGGATGACGTCATCCTGATATTCCGAAAGAGAGAAGCATAAGTTCATTAGGTCATCATCATCTTTGAAACATCACCTGATGTATTGAAATATCCTCCTGATGTATAAAACATGACCTGTGGGTATGTTTATCACCCGATCTGTCGAGGATAGTTTTTCATTTCGGGGAGGATGATCACATTGCACTCAGGATGATATTTGTGAATATCACCCTGATATTCAAATATCACCCTGATATTCATATATCATCCTATCATACAAATATCACCCCGCTCCCGTTGCCGCCATTAACATTTAATTCACGCAGACATGGTAGGTATTCCCGCCGACCATTAAACCCGATGAGACAGCTGGCGAAATCTTGACTTTTCGTGCAGAAAATTAATGAATAAAATCCAATCTGTCAGGATTTGCCCTAATTTCACCCTAAGCACATGGTTAAAGGTGAATTCACCATCTTTTCAGTTCTTACCTTGCGATAAAATTATTTTTACAGAGCACCAGCTTCCATACCCTCATACAGGCGATAGTCAGACGAACCAAGCTTATAAATGGGAGGAAGTGCGTGATCATCAGCTGAATTAAGAGCACTTTCAGAAGTCCACTGGTATAAAGCAAATTTGCATATCCAGGTAAGTAAATGAAACCCTCATCGTGTTGTTTCTGTAATGGTCAGGTATGGTGTTGTTAATCTGAAGTCCTGGTTTATGCACCCCCATGATAAGTTGATGTTGAATAAATATAGTAGGCATGATGGTTAATAGAGATAATTGTTATCTGCATACATATGGGTACCTATTGTAAGACACGATTTTGTTAATTGCAGGCATCCATGGCTGATAAGAGGTTGGCTAAGTGTGAGGCTGAATTCAGTAAGCCCATGTTTTCAGCTCAGAGGGGCGTCCTGTTCAAATATGGCACAATTACAGATACCCATCAAGGGAATACTAATTTGGAAGCCTGGTCGGTTAGGCTAAATGATGAGAAGAATAGAAGTCCTGTGTTGGATGTCGTATTCGTGTCCGGAATGGGGAATGCTACCGGTTTCTCGTACTCCATGGAGTCTCCGGAGCTAGTTATCGAGTGTGCCCGGAACTACAACCTAGAGACCTGGCAGGTGATGAAGCATGGGAGGATATATGCAGACCTATCCATCAGAGGTCTCTCCTAGACATTTAGACTGCCAGTGGGCAGGAAGGTCAATAGTGTGGACCTAAAGAAATCAGAGAGAGTATGAAAATAACAAGAAACAAGCCAAGAAAAACATGTACCAATGGAGGGCTGAGAACAGCACATATCCTACAGCTGCCAAACTTCCTGTGCACTTATTCAAATATGATTTTAGTGAGGAGTACCAATACATGATTACAGTATTGAGTAGAGTCACAGGCCAGCCTGATGCTGGTAGTTTTAAGGACTGGATGTATGGTGTGATCATGATGTGCATATATTCAGACATCAAGCCATTGTGGGGCCAGCTAATAAGTGATGCTCTGCATGAGCAGCTGATGAACCTGGGAGGTTCAAACTGTGCTTTCTATATGACGTCATACATTGTCTACTCCTGTGCTTACAAAGGCACATTTGATGCACTAGTTACAGATGGTAAAGTCACAGGCACAATTAATGATGTACATATTTGGGATCATCATCCCCAGCTGCAAAGAGCCAATTACCTCCAAGATTACAAACTGGTAAATGATGCATTCTCTATGCATCTAGTCAGAACCATGGAGGAGGACAAAACAAAATGATTGAGCATGGAGGCTCAAGAGATAATGTACAGGCATGGAGCCTGGTATATACAATTTGCCACATTTTCATACATGAGGATTAAGGGTTTTGAAGGAAATCCCCTCATGCTGCCAAGGTATCCCACTGATGCAGTGATACTGATGAAATTTATAAGGCAGAGCTCCACAATATTGAAAACATATAAGGATGCCCAGAAGCTGCCACTAATTTTGTTTCTAGTCACCATAGGTTAGTACATGTGTCCCGATTCAGAGAACATCAAGAAGGTGATGGTCACCTTAAATAAAATGCAATTGCAACCATTTCCAATAATAAGACCATATGATCCTTATGGCAGGATGCAGAAAATAATAGGAAAGCCTATTCACCAGAGGCACCTAGAAGACTTCTGGGCTGATTGTGAAGATGAAGCAGAAGCAAGGAGAAGAAGATATCAAAGGCTAACACTGAATCAAGTCAGAACCTTTGATTGCATCCCCATCCCTCAACAATTGAAGAAGGATGATGACAGGATAATTGCAGATGAGTATGAAGAGAAGAAGGTATATAATGATACCATCTCTGCACCTGACCTCACCATACAAGAGGACATATCCTTGGACCCCTTCATTGCCAGGACCATACAGCTAACCCAAGCCTTGGTTGATGAACAGATAGAGGCGTTGAAGAAGAAAGGTGTTGCCATAACTGTGGACAACAAAAAGAAGGGGCAAGATATTCCTGATGGGGAGTATGATGACTTTATAAATGAGAAAAGAAAGTCTAAGGGAGATAGACTCCTCCACAAAAACAATAAAGCAAAAGACCCCCAAGGGGCAAGAAAGTAGATAATGAACCCAGAGGGATTATTATTGAATGGGCAGTGTTCGTAGCTGAAGAGGTAGCAGCATCAGGATCAGGATCAGGATCTGCATCACCTCAACGATCAAGAAAACAAAAGTCCAAGAAAGGAAAGACAACAGAGGTTGGAATTACTGAGACTGAAGAAGAGGGTCAATCCTCAAGGAAACCAGATGAAGAGGATATCCTCATGGAGGAAGAGCCTGAAGAAGAAGAGCCCCCTTTGCTATTCAAAAGGAAGAGAAGAGCTCCACAGGTGGTGGTATCTACCCCACTGAAAAGACCAAGAACCTCCATGAGAGGTGAAATAAGACAATCCCCTACATTGTCACAAGGGGCAGGTAGTGAAGTGCATGGGGAACTTCAGCATAATGTCCCACTTCCTACCATTGTCAAGTTCAAGACTGAGCTTGTAGAAGACCAGATGAAAGAGACCTCCCAGGCATAGGCAGAAGGTCACATCTCACTGGAGGAGACAATAAATTTGTCCAATGATGAAGTTGTGAAGGAAGTGGCTTCACAAAAGATGGAAACCCTTGCTGCAGGTACAAACATGACCCCTCACAAGACTCCACCAGTTCAAACTATACTGGAGGAGATAAAGCAAGTGGAAATAGAAAAGAAAAAATCCCAGAGAGGATAGTCCAAGAAATGGGGCTAGATACATTAATTGCACAGGTGATAAGTCCTGTAGTAGTAGACTTGACAGAGAAACAGGATGTGAATCCTGAATGTCCAACAAGATCACCTGATAAAAGGCAACCTGCAGAAGAAGTGAAGATGGCAGAACCAGAAGGCCATGCTTCAGAAATAAGCCAACCAAGCACACAAGATGCATCAGCGGAACCTGCTATAGTAGAGGTTCAGGAAAGGAAAGCTCATGAAAAGGATGTATCTAAAGATCCTGCTACCAAAGTTCAGGAAGAAAGTAGCACAGGTGCAGAAGAGATAATGGCTTCAGGACAAACACCATCACCTAAGGAAGATTCTGCAATATCCACTACTGTGAATGTGCCTCATGAAGAAGAAAAGCCAAAGCAGGATGAGGTAATGACAGAAAAAGATCATGATCATCATGATCATCATGTGGATGCATCACAAGATCCTCCACCTCAAGAGGATGCTCCTCCGGAGAAAGAAGTTCCTCAACAAGAGGATGTGCCACAGGATCAACATCAAAGTGAGCATCATGAAGAAGAACTAAGGAAATCACCTTCTACATCACACCTGCTGACAGAAATAGGAGATAAATGTGAACATCATGATGATGTAGATAAATATGATCAGGTACCTCCATGGTTGGAGAAAGAGGTAAATGCAGAGGTAGAATTTGAAATTCAAGAATTTGATGTATCTACCTTATTTACTGAGGATATAATAAAACCCAAGAGGAAGGCCAGAATGACTTCAGCCATTAAGAGGGATCCAACAACTGGGAGAAGGACTACACAAATTGCAGTACCTACTGTAGAGAAAGAAAAAGGTAAAATTACCTTAGATGAGTTTCAGATCAGCATAGTGGACTTAGGATTTGCCAATGAAGACCAAGAGGGTCAAGAAGGCAAAGATATTATTGATTCTTTAATTCAAAAAGTGAAAAGAGAGAAGGAGAAAAATAAGCAACACAAAGAGCACATTGCTCAGTTGCATGCCTACATAGGAACGCTAACTAATACTGAAGATACTTCAACTGAACATGCAGTCCCATTGACTGCTATTTCTCAAGAGGAGGTGAATAAATTAGATCTCATGAAACATGAGGCATCTGTACTAAGGAAATGGATGTTATCCACATTGGATAATGCAGAAGAAGTGGTAAAGGCCTCTTTGAAGAGGTGGAATACTCTCAGTGACTACAGGTCAAGGGTAGATACGTTGCAGATGCAAATAGGCAAAAGGTCTTACAGATTGGAAAAGATATTGGACATCCTGGGAGAAATAAGGAGGATAAATCCTCAGTTGCTTATCAACAAACAAGTATTGAATAGTAATACTGCCTTGTTGGTTGATATATGGTATAAGGACATTCAATTTGAATGTGGAGTGCTTAGAAGATGCAATAATAAACTAAGAGATATCAGCATGAAGTTGTATGATTTAATGTCTATTGAGGCAGAAATGTTGGAAACACTGGAAGGAAAAGTGGAAGCGAAAGTAGAAAATCAAGATGAAGAGTTTGCCATCAAAGCTTTACACGGCAACTTCCAATCAGTGGCTGATGATCCACTTGTTCACTTGACAGAAGAAGTCATAGATAAAATAATGAGAATCAAAGTCAAGATGGAAAATTACAATGAGACACTACAAAACAGGAAAGACAAAATGGACAGCAGTAGACACAAGTACGAGGCACACAAGCACGCCATCATCAAAGCAAAGACTCAGGATGGCAGAGAAATAGATAGAATTGTGCAGTTATATGAGCAGATCCAGAGCAGCATGCAGCCTCATATGCAAAGTCATCATCATCAGGATGATGAAAGTTCGGGAAGTGATGCACATGATGATGATGCACATGAATCAGATGAGGTAGATGATGATGTAGCATAAAGTAAATATCAGTATCAGATACTTGGTGAAAATAAGTTTTTTTAGATAGTTGCCAGCTGGCAACTTGTGCCATTTTGATAAGGTTGACATAGTCAAAGGGAAATCTTGACCGTAGATATTCATAGACAAATCAAGATCATTGATCTTCTTGTAACGGATTCCTCACCTTGTTCTATAAAAGGTGCTAGAATGCTTCTTTTCTATTATTTGAAACTTAATTGAAATCCGTCTGCTAAAACATTCAGGGCTTATTTCAAAGCTTTTTGTATACATCTATATCTTTGCATACTTAATGAAGGAGAAGACTCGTTTGATTACAATTCATAGTAAATCTTGATAATCAGTGTGTGAATTCTGGATATATGCTGTGACTTGCTGTGTCCCTTGGAGTGCATGTCTACCTGCATATGTTGTTTTCATACAACTCCTTTGAAGTTAGCATCCACTGTATCTAGCTGTGGAATATCCTGGTGAACATATGGTTTGGTTTTCTTCTCTTCATGACTGTATCTGATGTGCATGTGGTTCAAAAGCTAAAGGTTCAACATTAATTTGAAGCATTTCTTTCAATTTCTTTTAAATTTTAGAGTTTTTCACCATCATAATTGCAAATAACGTATAATCTCAAGCAAATAACACAAAATATGTGGACATCTCGTAGATAATTGAAAATATTTAACATATTTGAAGCTCAAGCATGTATAATTGAAAACATCATGCAAAGATTTGAATATAACTGCATCATTTAATCAAACAACTATATAAAATGACCTCTCTGTGAAGAATCTTTGCAGAAACAATGTCATGATGATGAACTTCATGTAAGGCCCCAAAATGGAAACAGTAACACACATCAACATCTGAGTAACGTCAGACGAATAAGACCCAATCACCAGAGACTTGGGATCATGAATTCTCTGAATTCATCGTATCTTTCAAGATGAATAAAGGTTAATGTGTACTTTTATTCTATGCTTGTTTATGACTAACATCATGACCAACAGAACCTAGGAGGTCTAGAGTGTGTGTTTTACATGACTTCATATGTGGTATATTCATGTGCCTATAAGGGTACATTTGATGCACTTGTAACAGAAGGAAAGGTTGGTGGCACTACTAATGATGCCCACTTATGGGATCATTATCCTCAGCTGCAAAGAGTAAATTTCCTCCTTGATTATTAATTAGTGAATGATGCATTTTCTATGTATCTGGTCAAGACAATGGAGGAAGATAGGACTAAAAGACTGAGCATGGAGGCTCAAGAGGTTATTTACAGGCATGGTGCCTGGTTTATACAATATGCTACTTTCTCCTATATCAGGATAGAAGGTTTTGAAGGTCAGCCCCTCATGCTCCCTAGGTATCTCACTGATGCAGTAGTGTTAATGGAGTTTATGAGGCAAATATCCACAATACTAGATGCATATAAAACAAATAATAAGATCCCACCAGTATTGTTTCTGGTAATAATGGGCTGGTATATATGCCAAGATTCTGAAGACATAAAGAAAGCCATAGCTGGCTTGAATATGATGAAATTACAGTCATTCCCACTGGCAAGATCATATGATCCATATGGCAGGATGCAAAAGATCATGGGGAAACTCATCCATAAAAGGCATCTTGAAGATTTCTAGGTAGATTGTGAGGATGAAGCCGAAGCTAGAAGGAGAAAATACCAAAGGCTAACTCTCAACTAGATCAGGACCTTTGATTGCATCCCAGTGCCTGCACAACTAAAGAAGGATGATGGCAAGATCATGGCAGATGAGTATGAAGATAAAAAGATATATAATGACACTATATCAGCGCCTGATCTTACTCAACTTGAGGATATTTCATTGGACCAATTTACAGGCAGGATGCTGCAGCTAACCCAGTCTTGGGTAGATGACCAAAGAAATGCACTGAAGAAGAAGGGTATAGCCCTTACAGTTGAGAATAAGAAAAAGAGACAAGATATTCCTGATGAGGAATATGATGACTTCCTAATAGAAAAGAGGAAATCTAAGGGAGAAAGGTTGCCACCCCAGCAACAACAAAGCAAGAGACCCCCTAGAGGTAAGAAAACTGATAGGGTGATAATTAAGAGAGTAGTTATAACAGCTAAGGATGCGTCCACATTAGGACAAGCACTGGCCTCATCAACACCACCTCCCATGGATAAACAAAAGGCTAAAAGGATCCAGAGGTCAGCGGTTGAAACTACTAAAACATATGAGGAGAGTCAGGCATCACAAAAACAAATGAAGGAGGATGTTCCTCTTGAGGAAGAGCCTGCAGAAGAAGACCTAATGCCCCTCATTAGAAAAAGAAAAGCACCTCAAATGATGGCCTCTACACCTAAGAAACCAAGAACATCCATGAGAGGGGAGATAAGACATGATCCTATAATGTTGAGAGGAGTAGGTAGTGAAGTGTTCTAAAAAGAACTGCAACATAA
The DNA here is from genome assembly GCA_027924645.1 of Cunninghamia lanceolata. Taxonomy (NCBI): domain Eukaryota; kingdom Viridiplantae; phylum Streptophyta; class Pinopsida; order Cupressales; family Cupressaceae; genus Cunninghamia; species Cunninghamia lanceolata. Next base: position 1,223,369 of record BSBN01001480.1, read on the forward strand.
TGTACCACTTCCTACCATTGTTCAATTTAAGACTGAACAGGCTGAAGAACAAATGAAGGAAACCACTGGCGCAAGTCAAGGAGGTCATTTCTCATTAGATGAGACTGTAGACCTATCAGATGATGAAGTGGTAGACAATGTTGCCTCGCAACGAATGGAGACTCTTGTTGCTAACACCCGTATAACACCACAAGGAACATCATCAGTGCAGGTAGTAGTGTTAGAAGAACTGAAGCAAGTAGAGCTAGAGAAAGAAAAAAGTCCAGAAAAGGTATCCGAAGAAATGGGGCTTGATAAACTAGTGGATCAGCTAACCGGTCCTAAAGTGATAGATTTAACACACAGGGAGGATGTAGCACTTCGTAAAAATCCAGTGGGAACACCTGAGAAAATAGAAGATATTGAGAAAGTCAAGCTTGTAGAAGTGCAAAGCCACCCTGCAGACATGGGTCAACAACAACAAGATACATCTGCTAAACCCAAAATAGTGGAAGTTCAAGAAAAAGGAGCAGAAGAAAAGGATACATCAATTGATCCTGCCCTAAAAGTTCAAGAAGCAATTACTATAGGTACGGAGCAGATAGCAGCTTCAAATCAGGTTAATGTACCTAAGATAGACACAATAACATCCACTGATATGAATAGACCTCAGGATGAGGAAATCACCAAAGTGGATGAGGTACAGAAGGAGGTAGTGCATTATCATCAGGTGGATGCATCACAAGATTCTCCATCTCAAAAGGAAGCTCCTCCAGAAAAAGAAATTCCTCAACAGGAGGAAATACCCCAAGATCACCCTCTTGATGAAGAGCATCATGAAGAAGAAATAACGAAGTCACCATCTCCATCAAAAATAGATGCAGTTGCTGGAGATCAGGATGATCATCATGATGATGGTGGACACCCAGGATCCAGAGAGAAAGTTCCTCCATGGCTTGAGAAAGAGATAAGCACAGAGTCCAGATTAGAGATACAAGAGTTCAATGTTTCAACGCTATTTTCAAAGACTCTAATGAAGCCAAAGAGGAAGGCCAGGTTGACTTTGGCCATAAGAAGAGATCATGTTACAAGCAGAAGGACCACCCAGGTAGCCGTTCCCACAGTTGACAAAGAGAAAGGCAAGATCACTCTGGATGAATTCTAGATTAGTACAGTAGATTTGGGATTTGCCAATGAGGATCAAGAAGGCCAAGAGGGAAAAGATATAACCGATTCATTGACCCAAAGGGTGAAGAAGGAAAAATAGAAAAATAAGTAGCATAAAGAGCACATTGCTTAGCTGCATGCCTATATAAAAAGGTTAACTAACCATGATGATATTTCAAGTGATCATGCAGTCCCATTGACTGCTATTTCCTAGGATGAGGTGAATAAATTGGATCTCATGAAGCATGAGTCATCAATAATGAGAAAATGGATGATATCTGCATTTGATAGAGCGGAGGAAATAGTGAAAGCCTCTTTGAAGAGGTGGAATTCTTTAAGTATCTCAAGGAAGAAGGTAGACAGATTATAGATGGAGATAGAAAGAAGGTCCTTTTAGTTAGAGAAAGAATTGAGTTCTTTAGATGAAATAAAGAGGATTAATCCTCAAGTTCTCATAGGTAACCAAGTATTAAATAATAATGCTACCATTTTGATTGATATATGGTACAAGGACATCTTATTTGAGTGTGACGTGCTCAAAATATGCAACAACAAATTAAGAAACATTAGTATGAAGTTGCATGACATAATTTCATATGAGGCAGATGTCTTGGAGACCTTGGAAGGTGAAGTAGAGGGAAAGATTGAGAATCAAGATGAAGAGTTTGCTATTAAAGCTCTGCATAACAATTTCCAGCTAGTAGATGATGACCCTCTAAATCACCTGACGAAAGAAGTCATGGACAAAATCATGAGGATCAAGGTCAGAGTGGAAAACTACAATGAAACATCTAGCAGAAGGAGGAGTAAATTAGAGACTCTCCGAGGCAATTACCAGATACACAAGCACGCCATCACCAAAGCAAGAATTCAAGATGGCGGGGAAGTAGAAAATATAGTACAATCTTATGAAAATATACGGACATCCATGCAGGTCCATATACAAGGAGAAAGTCATCAGGATGATGAAGATTTGGGAAGCGATGATCCTGATGCTCCTGATGATGAGGATGAGGAACTTGAAGGATAAAAAGTAAATGAAGATGCAATACCAAGAAAAGACATAAGCATCTGATACTTAATAAAATAAGTAATTCAGATGGTTGCCAGCTGGCAGCCTGTGCCACGTCAAATGCTGACAAAGTCAAAGATGAATATCAGTCGTAGATCTTAAAAGATAAATCATGACCGTAGGTCATTTGTAACTGCTTCCTCACCTTGTTCTATAAAAGGTGAAGGGATGCCTTATTTTGAACATTCGAAACTTAATTGAAATCTATTTGCTGAAGTATTCAGGGCTCATTTCAAAGTTGTTGTATACATATATGTTCTTGAATATTGAATGAATGAGAAGACTGTTTTGATTACAATCCATCATAAATATTGAGTAATCAGTGTATGAATTCTTGATATGTGCTTTGATTTGTTGCATCCCTTGGAGTGCATATCAGCTTGCATGTGTTGTCTTCATACCTTGCCTTTGAAGTTAGCATCGACTGTATCTAGCTATGGAATGTCCTGGTGAACATATGGTTTGGTTTCTTCTCTTCATGACTGTATTTGATGTGTATGTGGCTCAATAACTGAAGGTTCATCATTATTTGAAGTATTATTTTCAATTTCTTTCAATTTTAGAATAATTCACCATCACAATTGCAAATAATTGACAATCAGAAGCAAATAGTAATAAATATGTAGATATCTCAAAGATAATTGAAAATCAATAGCATATTTGAGTTAAAGAATGTCAAATTGACACATATCATGTAAAGATTTGAGTACAAATATATCATCTGGAGAAATATACTATGAAATAATGTTTCTTTGTAGCATCTTATCAGATCCTGTTGATGAAAGTAAGGCCCCAAAATGGAAAACAGCAACGCACATCAACCACTGAGTAACATCAGTAGGTTATGAACTAATCCATGGAGACTTGGGATCATGAATTCTTTGAATTCATCATATCTTTCAAGATGAGTAAAGGTTGTTGTGCAATTTTTATTCTATGTTTGCTTATGACTAACATCATGATCAACAGTACCTAGTTGTATGCATCTTGAAATAATGTAGGCCAATAGTACCTAGCCTGCAAAATTTTATGAGCTATTACAGGTGCAGAAAAATATCCTCCACATGCCAAATTGTGAAAAGACTCCAAAAGTTTGCTTTGTTGTGCTTTATCCACACAACAAAGAAAAACTCCATCAAGGCTTCTCTTATACAAACTGTTATCCCATAAGACATAGTTTGCAGCCTTGAGATTGATAGTTTGCTTCTCTTTATAAGATAAATGAGAAGGGCACTCACCATATGTGAGAAAATAAGTGATATTAGAATACCACTCATCGGTTGTAGTAACAAAGAGAACAGTTGGGACATCTTCAACCTCTACCTCTTCATCACTTGTTTCTTTTGGGACATTATCAGCAATTAGATGACACAAACCTCTTCCACACACAAGCTTAGATGGTTTGATATCAAGATCAAATTCCTAAATTTTGGCAATCCAATAGCCCCTTTTAGTTCCAAACTCTTGTTGTATTAGGATAGATTTCACTGTTGTATCTAGCACCAACACAACAGTATGTGAATTTAGAATGTAAAATCTAAAATGCTTCATCACTTTGACTACATCATAAGCATGTTTCTCCATATTTGAGTACTTAAGTTCATGAGCCTTCAGTGGGTAACTCATAAATGAAATCGTAGATTCCGCACCTTCTTCATTTTGCTGAACGAGAATCGTTGAAAGTGTATGCTCTGAAGCATAACTATACATTATGAAATCTTTAGTATAGTTAGGACAAACCAGAACTAGAACATGGGCTATGGCTCTTTTAATATGCTCAAAAGCTACTTTTCCTTCTGTGCTCCAATGAAAAGTGGTCTTACCTTTCATCATATTAACAATATGACATGTTTTCTCTGCGAATTCTGGAATGAACATTCGCAAGAAATTCACCTTCCCAAAGAAAGAATGAAATGTTGTCTTACTAGTAGGCAAAGTAAGACTTTGGATAGATTTAACTCTCTCAGAATCAATTTTGGTACCTTCTTTGGACACAATGTGACCAAGAAGCTTACCCTCTATAACCCCAAAAACTAACTTCTTAGGATTAAGAGAAATACCATTTTGACGACACCATTCCAGAACTTGTCACAAGTGATAGGCATGATCTTGACACTTTTTTGAGAAAATGGTCAAGTCATCAAGGTACACCACAATGAACTTCCCCATTTCATCTCTAAAAACGAGATCCATTACCCTTTGGAAAGTAGCACTAGCATTAATCAAACCAAACGGCATCCTACACGGTATGCAAATGTACCCCATGGTGTTGTAAAAATAGTCTTGTATTGATCCACTTCATTGACTTCTACTTGATTGTAACCTAAAAAACTATCTAACATAGACAGCATCTCTGAACTAGTTATAGTTTGTAACACTTGATCCATAATATGCAGAGGGTAGTTATATTTTAAAGAAGATTGATTCAGATTTTTGAAATGGACACAAATATGGATTTCTCTGTTCTTCTTTCTCATAGGAACAATAATCACAATCCAAGTGGAATGATGGATAGGAAAGATTATCCTAGCATTCAGGACTTTTTGGATTTAAGAAAGAATAGTACCTGATATCTTGGGATTATACTGCCTCTACTTTTGCTCTTGAGGCAATGATCTGACCTTGAGAGGAATCTCATGTTAGATCTCCTTGGGTCTGAAAGACTTTAGATCATCATATGAATATGCCAACACATCAATATAGTGGCAAAGAACTGTAATGAACTTGAATTTCTCATCAGCAGTGCAACATTTCCCGATGTTAACCATCTTAGGATCCGCTTCAGAACTCAGGTTCACTTGTTCAAATTCTATTGATGAACTTGAATCAAGTTTTTATTATTTTTTGATATATCTATCTATTGTGTAGTTGTACAACACGCCCCATTTTGACTTGACAAAACAGGGACCCAACTTTTTGCTTGGCTTGGCCTCTGTTTTCCTGCTTTTCGACGGTCTGCCAAAAGTAAATCATGCAAGTGATCCTGCATAAAGAGGAAGTTGGGTAAGTCATCATGATGAGGTTAGTTAGCTAAAGTTAATATTTCATGTTAAAAACCTCATGGTTGGAAAGAGTACAAAATTTCATGCAGGTTTGCCTTTTGGATCACCCTAATATTCTTTAGGGAACAAAAGTTATGACAAGTCAAAGTCCTGGTCAAACCTGATATTCCGGGGGGGTCATATTTACAAATATCAGTCATCTTAAGAAAGATCACCTTGATCCAATTTTATCACCTGATAATCATTTATCCAGAGATCTAAACATCAATTTTGAGTGATAGAGGTATTTACCCGTCAGTCAACTTCATATATTTTGCGGGGGTCATGTTCTGAATATCACCCTATCTTCAAATATCACCCTGTCGTAAAATATCACCCTACAACCAATATGCTGATAACATTATCCAATCCTGATAAACAAAGAGAATCACCCTGATGATGACGTCATATTCCTTTTACCTCACGGAGGTATATTTCCAGTGATCGCCCTTTTTTACAATAGCATGACGGTGACGTCATCCTGATCTTTCGAAAGGGGGTCACTTTACTTTTGAGGGGCCATGTTCCCAATATCACCTGATCTTAAAACATGACCCAATCTTCCGAATATCACCTGATATTTTCAAACATCACCCGATATTACACTAAGGGGGTCATATTTCAAATATCACCCGATCTTCCGGAGATCACCCCCTCGTGTTACCCCATGACAGTAAATGTCATAAATGTAGTAGGTGGATTTCCACTGATTGCGAACACGATCTAGACACCTGGTAATGCTAATAGATTTATGACAGAAGATCAATGGTTATGATGTAATTTGCCTTGTGTTGCCCTGATTTGCCCTAATTATGCAGAAAAAAGTGAATTTCTAGTGTCATTTTGCATTTACCTTGTGATAAAATGAGTATTTACAGTGCATACATTCAAACCCTCATACGAGCTACCTGCGGATGCATATAGCCTATAGCAAAATGGAACACGTGACCATCACTAGTATCAGAACCCTTTTCAGTATTCATCATCTTAGCACAGGAGAAAACCATAATCAGGTAAGTAATTAAAAAACCCTCCTGTTGTCATTTTCTGCATGTCCAGGTAGGATGTTTTTCAAGTAGGTTGAACTGTAAATATGTATATCATGGTGAAATAGAGCTTAATGAGTATAATATGCATGATGCTGTGAACATATGATGTTGTATATGCATGCATGTGGATATTGTTGTAAGACCACGCATGTTTTGTTGCAGGAAGCCATGGCAGACGTCAGGAAGAACAAGTCTAATGCAAAATTTGTCAAACCCATAATGGCTCAACTAGAAGGAGTATAGTTCAAATATGGTATCCTAGGAGATACTCATTAGGGAAGTACAAATATGGCAGGATGGTCATCCAAGATGAGTGAAGATAAAGATAATACCCTACTTGACAGCATATTTGTGTCAGGAATGTGGCATGCAGCTAGATTTCTTTATGCTATGAAAACTCCAGAGTTGGTAATTAAGTGCACCAGGAATTACAACCCTCAGACAAGGAGAGTGGAAAAACATGGCAGGGTATATGCAGAACTATTTGTCAAAGGGATTGCAGCTACATTTAATCTACCACTAGGAAAGAAGGTAGTTAGCATGGATCTGAAGAAGTTGGAAGCTGAATATATGAACAACAAAAAGGCTGCAAGAAAGAGGATGTATCAATGGAGAGCTAAGAGCAGCCCTTACACTACCTCTGCTAAATTGCCAGTACATTTGTATAAGTTTGATTTTGATGATGAGTATCAATATATGATTGCCTTACTTAGCAGAGTCACAGGCCAGCCTAATGCTGGAAGCTTCAGGGACTAGATGTATGGGGTTATCATAATGTGCATTTACACAGATAATAAGCCACTATGGGCTAAAATCATCAGTGATGCCCTGGAGGAATAGCTAATGAACCTAGGAGGCTTGGAATGTTCATTTTATATGACATCATATATTGTATACTTATGTGCATATAAAGGAACATTTGATGCACTCACCACAGTCAGAAAGATTGGTGGCAGTCTGAATGATGCCCATATATGGGATCATTATCCTCAGTTGCAAAGAATAAATTATCTCCATGATTACAAATTAGTGAATGATGCATTTTCTATGCATCTGGTCAGAACAATGGAGGAGGATAGGACTAAAAGACTGAGCATGGAAGCTCAGGAAGTTATATATAGGCATAGTGCCTGGTTTATATAGTTTGCCACATTCTCATACATAAGAGTAGAAGGTTTTGAGGGCCAGCCCTTAATGTTACCTAGGTACCCTACTGATGGGGTAGTCTTCATGGAATTTGTAAGACAAGTGTCAACAATACTAGATACATATAAAGAAAATAATAAGATTCCTCCAGTTTTGTTTCCATTAACTATAGGGTGGTACATGTGCCCAGATTCTAAAAACCTAAAGAAAGCGATAGCAGGTCTGAGCATGATGAACTTGCAGCCATTTCCATTGGCCAGATCATATGACCCCTATGGAAGGATGCAGAAGATTATAGGTCAACCCATCCACAAGAAGCACTTGGAAGATTTCTAGATAGATTGTGAGGATGAAGCCGAGGTCAAAAGAAGGAAATATCAAAGGCTCACCCTCAACCAGATCAAGACATTTGATTGCATTCCAGTGCCTACACAAATGAAGAAGGATGATGGTAAGACCATGTCCAATGAGTATGAGGACAATAAGGTGTATAATGACACCATTTCGGCCCCTGACCTGACGCAACTTGAAGATATTTCATTAGATCAGTTTACAGGTGGGGTGCTGCAGTTCACCCAAGCATGGGTGGCTAAACAGATTAATTCACTGAAGAAGAGGGGTGTAGCAGTCACAATAGATAATAAAAGGAAAAGGAAAGAGATTTTAGATGAAGAATATGATGACTTTCCTATGGAGAAAAGGAAATCTAATGGAGAGAGGTTGCCACCTCAAAAACAAAGCAAAGGACCTCCTAGAGGAAAGAAGAAAACTGATGATAATCCTAAAGGAGTAATAATTGAAAGAATTGATGTATCAGTTAAAGGTGCATCGACATCAGGATAGGCATCAGCCTCATCTGCACCACCTCCAAAGGATAAGCAAAAGACCAAAAGGATCCTAAGGGCAGCTGTAGTTACCATGGAAACACCAGATGTGGGCCAATGCTCAAGGCAACATGAAGAAGATGTCCTTGTTGAGAAGGAGCCAGTCACTAAGGAGCTTTCAGATGATGATCCTATGATATTCACAAGGAAGAGGAAGGCACCCTTAATGGCATCCACCCCTAAGAAACCAAGAACACATATGAGGGGTGAGATAAGGCATGACCCTATAATGTTAAGAGGAGCTAGTAGTGAAGTATTTAGAAAGGAATTGCAACATGAAGTACCACTTCCTACCATCATACAGTTTAAAGCTGAGAAAGCTAAAGAGCAAAAAAGAGAGACCACTAGAGCAAGTCATGGAGGTCTTGTCTCACTGGAAGAGACCGTAGACTTATTAGATGATGAGGTGGTAGAGAACGTAGCTTCTCAGAAAATGGAGGCTCTTGTTTTAGATACTCGCATGACTCCACAAGGAACACCATCCTCACAGAGGGTGATTTTAGAAGAGCTAAAGCATGGGGAGCAAGAAAAAGAAAATAGTCCAGAGAAGGCAGCCCAGCAAATTGGGCAAGATAAGTTAGTGGATTAGGTGACTAGCCCTAAGTGGGTAGACCTAACACACAGGGAGGATGAAAGTCCTAAACATCAAGTAGGGGCATCTGATAAAGTACAAAACATTGAAGAATTTAGGCTGGCAGAGATAGCAGGCAACATTTCAGAGATGGGCCAACAACAATAGGGTTTATTTGATGAGCCCAAAATAGTAGAAGTCCAACAAAGGGGAGGGGAAGATAAAGATACATTAGCCAATGATGCCCCCCAGACTCAAGAAACCTCAGGTGAGAAAGATACATCAGGTCATAACGACCTAAAAACTCAGGAGGTAGATACATCAAGTGCAGATCAAAATGTGATCCAAGATCAGACAGATGCACCTAAGTCAGATACCATGATATCCACAGATACGAATATGCCTCAAGATGACAAGATCACCAAGGTGGATGAAACAAAAGAAGATGAAGTGCAGGATCAAATACATGATCATCAAGTGGATGCACCACAGGATCCTCCACTGCAAGAAGAAGTGCCTCAGGAAGAGGAAGTAGAACAAGATCACCCTCAGGATGAACATCATGAGGAATAAATAAGGAAGTCACCCTCTCCACCTAAAATGGATGCCGATATTGGAGATCATGATAGACATGATGATGATGATGGATGCCAAGGATCTAGAGATCAAGTACCCCAATGGCTCGAGAAAGAAATAGGTATGGAATCTAGTTTTGAACTTTAGGAATTTGATGTTTCGACATTGTTTTCAGAAACCATCATGAAGCCTAAGAGGAAGGATAGATTAACCTCGGCCATCAGAAGAGATCCTGCTACGGGCAGAAGAATTGCCCAGGTAGCACTCCCCACCGTTGAGAAAGAAAAAGGCAAGATCACTCTGGAAGAATTCCAGATTACCATAGTGGATCTAGGATTTGCCAATGAGGACCAAGAAGGTCAGAAGGGGAAAGACATAATAGATTCTTTAACCCAAAGGGTGAAGAAAGAAAAGGAGAAGAATAAGCAGCATAAGGAGCACATTACCCAGTTGAATTCATACATAAAAGGGTTGATTAACCCTGATAACACAGTATTAGATCAGGCAATCCCATTGACTACAATTTCTCAAGAGGAGGTCAATAAATTGGACCTAATGAAACATGAGTCAGTGATTATGAGAAAGTGGATGTCATCTACACTTACAGAGGCTGAGGAAGCAGTGAAAGCCTCTTTACAGAGGTAGAATTCTTTACGTATCTCAAGGAGAAAAGTTGATAAACTACAGACTGAGGCCAGGAGAAGGTCATTCCATTTGGAGAAAGCCTTGAATTCTTTGAGCGAAGTAAAGAGGATTAATCCTCAAGTCTTAATAAATCATCAGGTGCTAGATAATAACATTGCCATGTTGGTAGGTATTTGGAATTTGGAAAATGATGTATTGAAGAAGTGCAGCAATAAATTAAAGGATATCAGTATGAAGTTGCATTATCTGATGTCATTTGAAGCAGAAATCCTAGAAGCTTTAGAAGGAAAAGTAGAAGGAGAGATTGAGAATCAAGATGTAGATTTTGCTATAAGATCTCTGCACAATAACTTCCATCCAATGGCTGATAACCCTCTTAACCACCTGACAGAAGAAGTAATGAATAAGATCATGAGGGTCAAGGCCAGGGTGGAGAACTACAATGAAACATTGAGCAGCAGGAAAAATAAATTGGAAACCCTCAGGGATAAATTCTAAGCACATAAGCATGCCATTAACAAGGCCAAAACTCAGGATGGTGGAGAAGTTGAGAGAATAGTAAAAGCATATGAAAGTATCCGGACAACCATGCAAGTCCATATATAAGGTGACATTCATCAGGATGATGAAGACATGGAAAGTGATGATCATGATGATCATGAAGATGAAGAAGAAGAACCTGATGACTAGATGAAGATGCACTACAAAGGGAATATCTGCATCAGGCATTTAGCAGAAAATAAGCTACCTAGATGGTTGCCAGCTGGCAACCTGTGCCACAAGATGAAGTTGACCAAGTCAAAAGAATCTACACCATTGATCTTACTAGATAAATCTTGATCATAGATCATGTGTAACCGCTCCCTCACCTTATTCTATAAAAGGTGCAGGGACACCTTATTTTGGATATTGGAAGTTTAATTGAAATTTGTTTGCTGAAATATTCAGGGCATATTTCAAAGTTATTGTAAGCATACATATTTTTGCATACTTAATGAAAGAGAAGACCTATTTGATTACAAATCATCATAAATTCTAAGTAATCTATGTATGAATTCGTGATATATGCTTTGATTTGCTGCATCCCTTGGAGTGCTCATCAGTTTGCATTAATTGTTTTCATTCCTTATCCTTTGAAGTTTGCATCATCTATATCTAGCTGTGGAACATCCTAGTGAAAATATGGTTTTATTTCTTCTTTGTCATGACTGTATCAAGTATGTATGTGGCTCAATAGCTAAAGATTTATCATGATTTGAAGTTTTCATTTACATTTCTTTAATTTTAGAACATTTCACCATCACAATTGCAAATAATAGATAATCAGAAGCAAAATCCATGAAATATGCAGACATCTCATAGGTACTTGAAGATTTATAGCATATTTGAGGGTAAAGCATGTATAATAGACAAATATCATGCAAAGATTTGAGTATAGACACACTATTTGTAGAAATATCCTTTGTACGTAACCTTTTGTGTAGCATCCTTACAAAGATAGAATCCTATTGATGAACTAACGTAAGGCCCCTGAATGGAAAACAGCAGCACACATCAACCACTGAGTAACGTCAGTTGATTAAGAACTAATCCACAGAGACTTGGGATCATGAATTCCTTGAATTCATCATATCTTTCAAGATGAGTAAAGGTTGATGTGTAACTTTTATTCTATGTTTGTTTATGACTAACATCATGACCAACATAAATTGGCACTAGAAGGAGGGCCTTCAAACTAGAAGATCATCATCAGTAAGTCAAATTTGATGATGCAGACTGTGAGGTAACACTGAAAGACCTCCAGATTTCAAATAATACGCAAAGATTTGTTGTTTTAAGCTTGTACATGATAATCATTTGTGAAGTTTTCAAGATTAACCATAAATATTTTAAGCTTTAAGGTAGGTCATCATAAATTTGTAAAGATCAGATTATTTTAGGTAAATTTGTCTAAACTTTGAGGTAATCCACCTTAGAAACCTGATATCTGGTTGCAAGAGTCACCATACCTTAGCATCACCTCCTATTTGCATGGTTTATTCAAATATCATGTCAATATCTATTCAGTCTCACTTTCTGACTATAAATATTGCCTTTGCTGGTAGATTCCAACCAATCTTTATAGTTAACCAGCCGATTTTCCTTAAAATTAAGAAATCCTGGCTCAGGATAAATACCAGGTCTAGGTCCAGTGGAATCTTTGAAGAATTGTCTGTCAGAGGATTTAGACCTAGAACTGTTAATATCCATCATACTCTCGATTCTAGTGCTTCAGGAGCATCACCAGAACATCCTCCTGTGACTCCTATTGGTTTACAATCACCTATAGGATCACTAATTACACCTCTAGTTCAACCTCAGCCAGTCATACCTCAGGCTCAACCTCCACCAGTTGCAATGTCTTTCTTTGCAGTAGAATCACTGTTAACTTTCTTGGCATATCATGTTTTGCCAAAGAATCCTGACAAAATTTGTCCAAAGTATCATCCATATCAGGATGCGGATGACCATATCAGAACTTTTAAAGAAACCTACTATAGGGCTAGAATAGGACATCAAGATGTATGTAGATTATTTCCTTTTTCCTTAGGGGAAGAAGCCTATAATTGGTATATTAGCCTTGGTCAGGGTTCAATCAGATCATGGGCTGTCCTGGAGAAAGCTTTCACTAATAGGTTCAAAATACCAATCGACCCTTTAATGAACTATCACCTATTTGCCACAATTAAATGGTTTAAAGGAGAACCTATTGCCAACTTCAATGCTAGGTTCCAGAAAATGCTGTCCAAGTTAGTCGCCCCATATGTTGTAGCAGATGCAACTGCCAGGAGCATTTATTATTCGGTCCTAGATCCTTTAACTTCCATGTTCATCAAGAGAGCACATCCTAAAATCATAACTTTAACAGGATCTTTCCAAGAAGCTATCAAAGTAAATCAGCAGCTAGTTCCTGCTCCCACACCAAACATTGTCTTTCCTACACTTCCTGGTTATCCAACATATCCTGCCCAGCAACAGCCAAATGGAGCCATGATGCCTCTAGATGTCATGCCAGCACCTTTTCAAGTACCTCCACTGAGTATCATGTCACCTCCAAATGGAAATGGCTAGATGATACAATATCCTGGAAAAATACAACCTCAGGCACCTCAGGTTGCAGATCAATCCAATAATAGCCATGTATCTTCTTTTTTCAAGCCTTTGATAGAAAATGTAGTGGCTAAGGTTCAGGAAGAGAAAGAAGAAATTAAGGAAATATCAGCTCAATTAAGGAAACTTACAACTGAGATTACTCAATTAAGGAGTCAGAACTTTTACTCCCAGCCTAATTAGAACAGAGGCTATAACAATGACAGACCAAATTATCCTGATAGGGGGTATAACAACAATAATTATAACAACAATGGCAATAACAATCCTTAGAGACAGCCTAGAGTGTGGAACACTAGGCCAAACAATGGTTCCTTGCCATCACCCCTAGACAATTTACCTCTTGGTGAGGCCAAACAGACTACTAGAGTCAACCTTGCAGAGGTAGCCCTCACTAACTGGTGTAGAATTCATAACACCAATGCACATGCGAAGTTAGATTGTCCTTAATTCAGAATTGTTGCTAGCATTTTCCAGACTGAAGTGTCCAATACTTTAGGAAATCAACCTTAGATAGAAGGGAATGAGCTTGTTCCTTGCGGATATGATTCTGTATTAGTGCTTGAGAGTTACACTCATCATCCTTACCAGCAGACAGTGCCTACTCACCAAGATTATACCCTGGCATGTGAGGAATCAGCCATGGCTTTTGAGTCAAATTATGTCTTCCCTTTTGAGGATGAAAATGAGCCTTCAAATGAACATGAGGAGGTGCATGCATACCAACAACAATATCTGGGTAAGCATAACTACAACCTAAGAAGTAATGCCAATAGACCTTCTGGTCTATTGACCTCCTCCTTGCCTCTGAATAATTTCAATACACCTCCTGATCCCAAGGCAAGCAATAACCCTAGTTTTCCCAAGGTGAATGCTTAGTATTTAACACCCCAAAATAATGTGCCTAAGGTTGCCAGTCTACCTCATGAATTTAAGAAATTAGTCACATATCTGGCTAATGAAATGAAGAAGATCAAAATCAGCCTATCCTTGTCAGAGTTGCTCAAAACTCCTGCCATCAAGAAAGCGTTTATAAAATCACTAGATGATCCTACTTCCAAAGAGGATAACCATCCCTCAGGTCAATCTAGTAGTAAGGATCATGCTGCAAGAGATCCTAATGTTAAACATAAGGTGCCTGCTACTGTTCAAGCTATAGAGACCTCCCACATGACCTTATATAGGGATAAGCGTGAGTCACCCCCATTCTTACCGACTATAAGGATGTTCAGCAAAAACCTGCACAATTGTTTAGTAGATTCAGTAGCATCTACCAATGTGATGCCCCTGTCTATATGTAATGCTTTAGGACTACATCCTACTAAATCTTTAAAGAAAGTTACACAACTAGACAAAACAGAAGTAAGTGTGGTAGGAGAACTAACGCACATTCACATGCAACTCGCATCTGATCCCATAATCTAATATTATATTGACATCCAGGTAGTTGATATACCTGATACCTATGGGATGTTACTTAGCAGAGACTAGTCTAAAACCCTCAATGGATATATGTCCATAGACTTCAGCCATATGTGGTTACCCTAGAAGGGAATACCAAACCAGATAAGAATAGACGCTGAACCAAGAATGAAGCACATGTTCACTGAATATAACAAAACTAATGAGATCATGTATGTAGATGTGGAACCTGGAGTTTATTCCATAAGACCTCAGACTGTTAGGATAGAAGAAATCCTGATGTATGATGTTCATCATCATCATGATGATCCTCAGGATATCAAAATAGTTGTAGAATCTGATAATAATCCTCAGAATGAAAATGAGGTAGACCATTACTAGAATTTTGAAATGCACTTGTCTATAGAGGTAAGGCGATGTCAGTTGTTAGAAATACCTATTAATAATATTTTAATGGATGGTTGGTGCAAGTTGCATAATGAACCACATTCTGAAAAGACCTATGAAGCATGCATAGACATGCTGGAGTTGGAACAAATGTTCAGTGATGCATCAGCATCATCATCATCATCATCAGAGGTAAGTTCATCAGACAGTGATAATGAGAGTGACGCTGATTACTGTTTATTTCCTGCAGGAACAGGAGAATCCATACCGATGGAGGAAAGTCATGTTCAGATAATAGAAGAGATTCTGGTATGTGACCAGAGTAATGTTACAAGCAATAAGAAAATCACCCCAGGGAGTGATTGTTTTCTAGAATCAGATTGTGAGTCATCTGATGAAGAAGGAGGAAATAATTTGTCTAAATTTGAAGAGTTTCTGAAAGAAGAGATCCAGAAGATGACACAGCAGCAGAAGTCTCCAAAGGATGCATTGATTGAAAACTAGTGCAGGTTACATGAAGTACCTCACTCAAAGACTGCTTGTTCTTTGTGTTTACATCTTTTGAAAAGACAAACATCACCTAGTCTAGAAGATCATCCTCCTGATGACAAAAGGAAAGAGGAGGCCTCAGCTTCACAGAAGAAAGAAAAGGTGAAGTCTGAGAAAGCTGAGATACCTAAGTTAAAATGGATATCAAGTGGTGCAGCTGCCAGAGCTGTAAAGAAAAAGGAAGGTTCAGGTAAGCCTTTAGCAAAAGATAAACCATGGATCCTTAGATTTGATGGATCCAAGTCCAAACAAGGAGCTAGAGTAGGGATAGATCTTGTTGATCCATCAGGAAAATCCTACTTGGCAGCATACAGACTACAGTTCTCATGTACCAACAATGTAACAGAGTATGAAGCTCTGATTCACAGGATACTGTTTGCCCTTAAGAAGAAAGTGAAAATTCTGCATGTCTATGGGGACTCAGAATTAGTAGTGAGATAGGTAAGAGGAATTTACTCCTGCAATTATAAAAAGTTGTCTAATTACAGACACAGGGTGTGGGACCTGATAGAGTCTTTTGATGCATTTAGTATCACCCACGTACCTAGAGAACAGAACCATAGGGCAGATGCTTTAGCCCAGGCTACCAGTACATTAGAGCCACTGTCTATTTCTAGTTTAAAAAGATTTTTAGTAGAGCTGGTATCAGTACCCTCTGTGCCTGACAATGTAACCAACCTCCAGGTGTTTGATGATGATCAACATATCCTAGATTTCATCTCCAACAGAGATATATTTGATGCTCAGATCATAGATGAGAATAATACAGAAGATCAGGTATGGAAAGAGGAAGAAATCTTAGAACTTCCCAGCAAGAAGATTCCAAAGGGAATGATAGAATTAGAGAGAGATTTTGATTTGGATAACATGTTGAAGCAAAAATATCTTCCAAAAGCCGATGGAGGACAATATTCTCAGGTTAACATTGGGCAGAATAATGAAAATAGAAATGTCTTGATAGGAAAAGTTTGCACAGAAGAAGAATTAGAAGGAATCACCCAGGCTCTCAAGGATTACATCCATGTCATTGCCTAGACTTATGATGAGCTAAAGACATATGACACATTAGTCATCACACACACCATACCCCTCAAGCCAGATGCTAAGCCTTTCAGATAGAAGCAAAGACCTATCAATGCCTTGCTGGAACCTATTATTTTTTAGGAAGTTAAGAAATTGTTAAATGCCAGGATCATATTTCCTATGAGATACTCCACCTGGGTAGCAAATCTAGTTCCAGTAAGGAAGAAAAATGGAGACATCAGACTATGTGTAGACTTCAGGAACTTGAACAGAGCATCTGAGAAGGACAATTATCCTTTACCTTCCTTAGATGATGTCCTGCAAATTGTAAATAGTACCAAAATGATGTCATTTCTGGATGGTTTCTCAGGCTACAACCAAGTAATGGTAGATAAGATAGATAGACTGAAAACTACCTTCACCATAAAGTGGGGGATATTCGCCTACGGATGCATGTCATTTGGGCTGATAAATGCTGGAGCAACATTCTAGCGAGCAATGGACATAGCCTTTAGAGGCTTAATAGGAAAATATATAGTCATATACATGGATGACTTAATAGTGTTCTCTAAGGATAGAGGAAACCATGTAGAAGATCTCATAAATGTACTTAAAAAGTGTGAACAGTATGGGATATCCCTGAACCCTGAGAAATACATATTTGGGGTAACAACAGGAAAATTACTAGGCCACCTAATAACTGAAGATGGGATTATCGTCGATCCTGACAGGGTGGAGTCCATTATGAAAATACAGCTTCTTGGAAGCAAGAAAGAGCTAAAGTCTTACTTCGGTAAGATCAATTTTGTTAGGAAGTTCATTACTGGCTTTGCTGAAATTGTCAGACCTGTAAATGCCATGTTCAAGAAGGATGCAAAAATTGAGTGGACACCAAAGGCTAGAGCAACTTTTGAAGACATCAAAAAAACTATAGGTGATGCTCCAGTCCTGATCGGTCTAGATTACACCAGGGACTTCTACATTTATTCATTTTCTTTAGAGCATACCTCTACAGCAGTGCTGACACAAAGAAATGAAGAGAAGGAAGAGAAGCCCATAGCCTTCATGAGATGCCCTTTCAAAGATGCTGAACTAAGATACATGGATGTTGAAATTCAGGCACTTGCCTTGGTCAGAGCAGTAAAGAAGTTTAGGCACTATATTTTGAGAAGTAAAGTTATTGCTATGGTGTCTGATGCAGTAGTGAAGATGCTCTTAATGCAGAGCAAGCCAGGTGAAAAAATAGATAAGTGGATCACAGTCCTACAAGAATATGACATGGAAATTACACCCATGAAGCTAGTGAGAGGACAGGCTTTAAGCCAAATGATATCAGAGATTGACCCCAATATCATGAGTCAGCAATATGTAATCAATGTAAAGGATAATGGAGAATGGTACTCAGACATCAGGCACATCCTGATTACTGGAAGATGTCCTCCAAGATTGCAGGCTTCACAAAGGAGAGCCCTCAAAATAAGGTCACAGAAATATATGATTAAAGGGGGAGTCATTTTCAAGAAAAATTATGAAGGAATATATCTAAGATGCCTAGAGAGGCCAGAAGCAGATAGAGTGTTATCAGAGTTACATGACACATTTGGAATAGCACATGGGTCACCCTTGGCCACAACTCATGCTAACCTCAGGGCAGGATACTATTGGCCCACCATTTTCAAGGATACCACAGAACATATTAAATACTGTCATGTGTGCCAAGTTGTTGCTAACAGAGAGAGATATGCTGCTCAACCTTTGCAGCCAGTGATGGAGATGCACCCATTTGTGCAATGGGGCATGGACTTCATAGGACCAATTAATCCTCCATCATCCTTAGGCCACAGGTATGTCTTAACGATTACTGACTATTGTACTAGGTGGACTGAAGCTATCAGCACCAAGACTTGCAATGCTGAAGATGTCGTCAAATTTCTAGAAAGTAATATTGTCACCAAGTATGGAGTTCCCTATGCTTTGGTAAGTGATAACGGCTCTGCTTTTACTTCAACAAAATTGTAAAGCTGGGCTTTTGATAATGGGATTATACTAAAATTCTCCTCCAACTATTATCCCCAAGGGAATGGATTAGTAGAATCCACCAATAAAAATTTGCTGAATATCATAAAAAAGTTAGTAGACAAGAACCCTAGGGAGTGGAATACTCTTCTAAAGTATGCCTTATGGGTAGACAGAACCAGGAACAAGGCTGCATTAGGAAACTCACCTTATCACTTGGTATATGGGGTAGATCCCATCCTTCCTATAAATCTAAAAATTTCTACACTACAATTTGCCCAAGAGTACCTAGGCATAGACAATAAGCAAGAGGTCAGGTTGCTTCAGTTGATGCACCTGGAAGAAAAGAGAAGTCAGGCAATTGATCAGTTTGCCAAACATCAGGCTGTTGTCAAACATTGGTTTGACAAAAGAGCTAGGGTTAAAGCCTTCAATGTATCAGATTTAGTCCTAATGTGGGAAAAAACTGTGAGGACCGCCCTTTTTACTACTGTTGTCATGACCTATTTACAGTACTGTTATTGTTACTTTCATATTTGTGGGATAGCAGTTCCCGAAATTTGTCAGACTATTTAACTTTATTATGTTTTCGGAAAAAAACTAATTGGGTGATGTTTGGATAAGTTACTTTTCAGAAAAATGAATTAGAGATGTTAGAGATGATGGAAAATTGTAATATGATTTTTAATTATGTTAAATTGAACTAAGGCATGAGAATGCATGTGTTATTTAAGTTGCTTCGGCTATGATGAATTTATGTGGTTACTGATCTTGTAATTGAGTGTGCAGGGACTACTAATCAAACCACAGATTTCGGAGACCATTCCACACCTTGTTAATTGTTATTCCCTGTTAAGCCGATCTGGTTCCACGAAGAACCAAGGTCTCTTTGTGTTTGATGTCATGATGTAATGTGGTCTTTCGTATGGTCGAGTGGGTTAGGTTACCCTCATGTAATGTTATTTTTATAAGTAAGTGTTGTAAAGAGATTGAATTTGAAATGTCTTTTTTTTTTTTGTTATTTAAATTATGAGGCCCTTTTTCTTGTGCTTTACCTTGACTTGGGGTGTCTTGTATGGGTTAAAATTGACCCTGGGTTCTACCCCATGGGTCCAGGGGCCCATTTGGCATGGGTAACCCTTGAGTAACCTCCATCTAGTCAACTTAACCTTTCCCTGAAGTTAAGTGGCGAAAATTGGAGGTAGGAGGGGACATGATGGGTTGTACCAACACTCAACCCATCCCCTCTACTTTTCCCTAGATAAGAGATGCCATCCATTAGTAAAAGTTACCTCTTCTTTAGTAAGATTCCCCCATGTACTATGGGGACACCCATGTGAAGAAAGGAGAAAGAGGCATGGGTCACCTGTCTTGTTCCCATTTAACTTTTTTTTTTTATTTCTCCCATGAGAAAGTGGAGTCACATGAAAGGATTAAGGAGTCCCCTTGGGAATGGAGAGTGACATAAGCCACCTGGACAGTATAGTGATTTTTGGGAAGGGTGAGGAGGTGACAAGTGTCACTTCCCCATTTCTCAAAATTGGAAAGAAAGAGAATTTTGGGTTATTTATTTTCAAATTTTGGGATGAGAGGGAGTTAGTTGAATTTTGGGGAAACTCTTTCATTTTGGCCTTACCAAAAATAGAGAAGTTAGTTTGGAAGATAGAGAAGAGAGAGGGAGTTGGTGGCTAAGCTTGGAAGTGAACTCTGTGGACTCTGCAACAACTTCATTCCAGGAGGGCTTGCAAGGTTGGTCTGAATTTTACCTTTGTTTTGGTAGGACTGAAATGTGTATGAAATGTGTGTAACATATGTGTTTAAATTTGTTTCTGTGGGGTTCTTGTCGGGTGTTTGACAGAGCGTCTCCCACTTGGGAGAAATGCTCATCAAGTTTGGGGTAGGGGAGGAGAGATCCTCCTCGGGTGCATACCTGTTCCATCTTTTGGGATGTTGAAAGCCTTGAGGGCATGTATCTGTGACTGTATTTTTGACTTGAGAGTCATATGCAGATTTCTTGTAAAATGTGATCACACTTGGTTGAGACCAAGAGAAATTTTATATGAGTTCATTTATCTGTCAGGGTGACACCCTGGAGTCGAGTGTATCCACTCTCCTGCCCCTTATGAAACTCACTGTAGTTGAGTTTCCGTAATGTGTAAAATAGCCACGGGTGTATGTGTGCTTTGGGATTGTTGTTGTTTCTGTTGTGAAGTGGAGTGTTTGAGTACCCAGGTGTGAGTATGGTCTCCCTAGCTCGGGGGTGACCCTCTTGCGGGTCTACGGTAGGGAGGAGAGCTAGACAAGTGGTATTGTCTTCTTTGTTTGTCTTTGATACGCAGGTTTTTCTCTTGGAGCTTCTGGTTGGCTATTTATGAAGAAACAGATTATCTTCTTGTCATGAGAATTAGGCCTGGTTCATTTCATAGAGATGAAGAGGGAACACCTCTCTTGTTATTGTTGTAAATTACTGATATTCTGGGAGTGAAGAAAATCACCTCCCTGGTCTTGTTATTATTGGACTTTTATTGGTTGTCATAAGTTTTCAGTTGTATACGGTTTGGGAGGAGAAAGTTCATATCTGGGAAGTTGGTATTCATGATTGTGAAACTGTAATGTGAATGTGCTTAAATTTTTAAGTTGATGTTTACAACCTTTGTTCAATAGCAATTTTTGTGTTTCAAGTATTACTGAAAGAAATAAATTCGTTTTTGCAACTTAATCTGAGTTGTTTACATTTGAAAGTTTGGAATTGCTTCTTTAGTTGAAATGCTAGTTCCCTTTTAATGTTGAAATGGAAAAGACAGTTTTTAAATATATGAGTTTTCTCCATAATAATGGATTCTGTTAATTTAGAAGAATTAGAGGAAATCTAGCATGTAAATATAATCTGTTTGTAAATTTACAAGTCTTATATGTTTATAACAATGGAAAATTTATACTTATAATAAGGGAAGAGCTATTTATCATTTGGTGAAATTGGGATATATATATATATATAAATATTTATATCTAATTGTTATGACAATTTCTTTATACTATGTTGATTTGGAGAAAATGCATAGAGTAGTGAATTAAAAAAAAATTGTCGAAATTGGAATTATACAAAAATAATATTTTTCTCTAAATACTTTATAAATATATATATAGAGATATATATATATTTCTCATTTTGAGTAATTATCATTTTAGAAAATAATAGAGAAATTGAAAGTAATTATAATTGTTATATATAAAAAAAAAGGGGGGATATATATATATATATATATATATATATATAAATATGAAATATATATATATATATATATATATATAAATATATTATCGTTGTTATATATATACATATATATATATATATTTATATATGAATATATAAATATATATATATATATATATATATTTGAAGATATTTTATTATTGATAATAATCAACGAACGGAGAAAGACTGTCAAAAAAAATTAAGCCGCGGGTAACAAATTACACAGTCGTTATTTACTATGGGCGGTGGGGAAGAAAACCCCACCGCAGGTTTTTCGTCATATTTGGAGGTGTGGAGTGGGGCGGAGCCCCACCCACACCCCACGTCGTGGGAATGTGGGTGGGGCTCCGCCCCACTCCACATCTCCCCCCTCCTCCATACCCTTATGCCTCCCGCGGATTTTGGCTGCCGCTTTGCGGCCACCTTAAACCCCCGTCCGCCGCTCTGCGGCCACCTCAGATCCCCGTCCGCCGCTCTGCGGCCACCTCAGATCCCCGTCCGCCGCTTTGCGGCCACCGCCGCCCATGGCCGCCATCTGCTGTGGGTTGAAAGCCATAAAAAAATGTAGGGCTTGGGCCCTAACATATGAATGGGTGATTTGGTAAATAAATTCAGTTTATTTTTATATAGCTCTATATATAGGCATATATATATATATATTATATATGTCTATGTATATAGCTATATATATAATATAAGAATGATTAGATACATCTGTATATATATATATATATATATAAAGGTTTAAGTTGTGGGAAACCAATTTGTTCATTATTGAGATATTAAAATAAATATATTTTATGTATATATATATATATATATATATATATTTATATTTATTGGGCCCTCGTTTAAAAATCGTTAATAACTATGTTTCATGGATATGGAGAAAAAAAATATATATATATATATATAAATAACAATTATATTCTCACAGGAGATGTTATTAAGTTTCGAACACAACTACCAAAGAAGCTATATTACCATGAACAGAGTTTTATAAAGTGGTGAACCACCTACACCTATTGACAACGTCATACGAGTTACAAACAGTGTATGAATCGTAATTATGAGTAACAGTAACAACAGTAATTCTAAACAAGAGAAAATAAAATTATAATGTAAAGAGAGTTTAGGAATATTCAGTGATACTCTGGAAAGAGATTCTCGGAAGTTTCAACTAAAAACATACTAACAATCACCCGGAAAATGAAGAGGAAAATTACACAACTCCTTACTCAAAAGAACACTGGAAATAAACTTAAGAAGCCACCACTGACGATCCTTGTGGCCATATTAATCTCAACTGTAGCAAACAATCTCATATGTAAACCTGTAAGAGGTTCCGAAGAAGGAAAAACTAACATTAGAAAACACAGAGGAGAAAATGCGCGACATATCTCACACGGGATAAGAGAACTAAGTTGACGGACCCTTCTGTCAATTGTGCTTTGGAACAAGTTGACTAAGTATTTACGAAGAGGAGGAACCTAGATCGGGGAAGATTAGGAGACCGAGTCCAGCGAAATAGTAAACCAGCCTTTGTGACCTAGATCCTTCTGAAATTAGGTTTAATATCAACAATAACTGCGGTGATAACCCTGATTGACGTAAATCATGAAGAAAGGACAGGATGCACATAAAGAAAGTATAGAAAATGAAAGAGAGAGAGAGACCGAAATATAAACACACTAAATGAACTAAGAGATAGTTTAGGTAAGGGCGATAAAGATATAATCCAACTTAAGAACTTGTGGAAAGGGAAGAGAGGGCAACCAAACCGCCTTGTTGAAAATGCTAAGTCATAGGAGTAGTATGTTTCAGGGAACAAGAGAGGAGACAGACAACCGTGCCTGGCTGAAAAATGACTAAATAGGGAGATCACTAGCCGGTTTAGTTGGAACAAGGCGTCGAGGGGAGTGGTTCCTCTATCAGCGAACCACGTGCGTAAATGAGTGCAGCGTAATTCCCACTAACGCCGTAAGGCATTCTGCTACCGAACATTTCCGAGGGTTCGATTTGAGAACTTGGGTAATCTCACTCTTGCAATGACGTTAGCAGCGTTGTATCGACCCTCTTGTTGATCTATATGTTTCCGTTTACACGCCATTGTACTTGTATTCCGTCGATGAGTATAGTGTTTCGCCATGAGAGAACACCGTTGAGCATGCGTACGCATGCGAAAGGGGTTTTTAGGACGGTGTGAGAAAAGTTTTTCATATCTCGTGTCATAACCACATGACAGATGTGGCTATGACACGTGCGATGTGGGTTGTGACCACAAGGAAAATGTGGGCATGACATTTGGTATCAGAGCCCAGTTTGTAAACACTGGGCGTATTTGGGCACGTTATTATTCCGCAACTTTGGCTAATTAGTTTCTACCTTGTTTTGTAGGATGCCTCCCCGACGTGTTCGACGAGCGTGATCACGCCATACAGCGTCAGTCGAGGTGCACAGCGATTCCTCAGCCGAGGGACTGGCACCCGCAGATTCAGCAGCACCACCTGCACCACCTGTGCCACAAGCACCACTAGTACCACAGGCGACACCAGTAGCGGATATAGGTCCACAGATCTTACAGGCACTACAGACTATGCTAGACAGGTTACCACCAGTGATTCCTGAGCCACGTATAGAGCCTCGTGTTGATCCGAGAGAGGAGCCACGTGCCGAGTCACGTATTGAGCCACGTATGGAGCCCCGCGTTGTTCCACTAGAGGTGAGACGTGTGGAGCCCTTCGTTGAGATTCCTGACACAACAGTCGAGGAGGTAGGGTCGGCCTCCCGAGCACGGAGCAGGAGTCCTCCGAGACTTTTGAGACAAGAACAGGTTCAGCAGGGAGTATATGAGGATGGTGTGGAAGAGCCACTTGGGAGACTTAGAGACAGAGGGGACCCTATCAGAGATCTACTGAGGCTCAACCCACCCACCTTCGCAGGAGCTACAGAGGGAGCTGTGGCCGAGGCTTGGCTAATTAGCTTAGACAGGTGTTTCGCATTGCGACCGTATGAGAGCAACACGAAAGCACGAGTGGCAGTTCATCTTCTTAGGGATGCAGCAGCCACCTGGTGGCGCACAGAGGAGTGCAAGCGCCGAATCTCCGTGGATACACTCACATGGGACACCTTCATTGAGCGCTTCAATGCGCGGTATTTGTCCGAACACTATAGACAGCGCAGAATCGATGAGTTTCATGATCTACAGCAGAGGGGACTCACCGTTACTCAGTATGAGAGCCGATTTATAGAGCTTTCTCGTTATGCGGAATACCTCCATGACGAGAAAATCTTAATACACAAATTCATCAGGGGGCTAAATCACGGGATATCAGGACCAGTTCGTATGGCAAATCCCCAAACCATGAGCGAGGCTGTTGAAAAGGCCCTTATATCAGAGGAAATTCAGGGACGAGGACAGAATTCACGCCCACAGTACCAGGAACGAAATCTCCAACAACAGCAAAATTTCCGAAGGCCTCAAAACACAACACAGAGAGGAGGATATAATGCTTCATCATTACCTCCTAGGCCTCCACAGCAACAGCAACATCAGCAAAAATCCAAATTTCAACAGAGGGGACAGGGAGGACAGAACCGTGGATGGCAGCAGCAGGGACCACGCAGGGATCAGAGACAGCAGGGTTCATCGGCAGGACCCGCAAGGTCCCAGCAGTCTTACAGAGGCTCACAGGGATCCACCGGACGGACCGGGCAACAACAGTCGGGCAGAACACAGTCAGGGCAGTTACAGGTTAGGGGACCATGTTATGTGTGTGGTGGGGCGGGGCATCTGGCTAGAGAGTGTCCACAGGGATTTACTGCAGGGGGTCAGCCCCGATCAGGAGGGTCTGAGCAGACCGTAGGTGACGTGGGCAGATCTCACCACATGTTTGCAGCGGTTGATAACCGCCAGGCCGATTTCCAGGCTTCTGTCATCGAGGCAGCAGGTACGATTAGAGACTTTCCCATCTCGATCCTTTTTGACTCAGGAGCTACTGACTCCTTTTTGTCTACATCGTTAGTGGAGCGTTGCAGGCTGGTGGCTTCTAGGCAAGACATTAGGTGGGAAGTTGAGTTGGCCTCAGGGGCCAGGATGTCAGTAGATACCTTGGTTAAAGACTGTGAGATCACATTGGGACCCTTCACCACAATATGCGACCTTAGGATTATGCCATTAGGGTCTTACGGAGTAGTTCTGGGTATGGATTGGCTTGCGGCACATAGAGCCAAGCTTGATTGTCGCCAGAGAACGATTAGCTGTTTAGATGATCATGGTTCGTCGGTTGAGGTAGTGGGCATTCAAAAGCCCACGGCGGTTCGTATGATATCCGCACAACAGCTTAAGCGCTGTATGCGGAGGGGATGTCAGATGTTTGCCATCACAGTCAGTGATAGAGCAGAGGGTGAACCTGAGGCTACTTTAGATGATCACCCTATCCTTAGAGAGTTTGCCGATGTATTCCCACCAGAACTACCTGGTATGCCTCCACGTAGAGAAGTGGACTTCCACATCGACTTAGTGCCAGGTGCAGAGCCGATATCCCGCGCACCCTATAGAATGACGACCCATGAACTCACAGAACTTAAGCTGCAGTTGGAAGAATTACTTGAGAAGGGACACATCCGACCTAGCGTTTCACCATGGGGCGCACCAGTGATCTTCGTGAAGAAGAAGGATGGGTCTCTTCGTCTATGCATGGACTACAGGCAGTTGAACAAGGTGACGGTGAAGAATCGTTATCCTCTACCTAGGATTGACGACCTTTTTGATCAGATGCAGGGAGCCAGAGTGTTCTCGAAAATTGATCTAAAATCTGGGTATCATCAATTGCGCATCACGGAGTCAGATATTCATAAAACTGCTTTTCGAACCAGATATGGCCATTATGAATTCACAGTGGTACCTTTCGGGTTGACGAACGCTCCTGCAGTATTCATGAGTCTCATGAACGGGGTGTTCCGTACATATCTAGACCGGTTCGTGATCATATTCCTAGATGACATTCTGATTTATTCACGGACTGAGGAGGAGCATGTAGAGCACTTGCGTCAAGTTTTGCAGAAATTACGAGGGCAGCAACTTTATGGCAACTTGGCGAAGTGTGCCTTCTTCAGGACAGAGGTGCAGTATTTGGGACACATTTTATCAGGCGATGGCATCTCCGTAGATCCATCTAAAATTAGAGCAATCCAGGAGTGGCTGGCACCCACGAACGTGACAGAGGTCAGAAGCTTTATGGGGTTAGCTGGGTATTATCGTCGGTTTGTCGAAGGTTTCTCCAGGATAGCACATCCCATTACTTCCCTTCAGCGAAAAGGGAAGGGTTTCACTTGGACCGAGCAGTGTGAAAAGGCTTTTGGAGTTCTCAAAGAACGTCTTACGAGCGCTCCTATTTTAGTAGTTCCAGATCCTTCAGAAGAGTTTGTAGTTTGCACAGATGCATCATTAGAAGGTTTGGGAGCCGTGCTTATGCAGGATGGTCGAGCGATCGCATACGAATCGCGGAAACTAAAGACACATGAGTTAAACTATCCTACGCACGACTTAGAGCTTGCAGCTGTTGTTCATGCCTTGGTTCGCTGGAGACACTTTCTTTTAGGGCGACGCTTTGAACTCCATTCAGACCATCATAGTTTGCAGTATATTTTTACGCAGCCTAATTTGAACGCCCGCCAACGGCGTTGGATGGAATTCCTATGCGAATATGACTTCGATGTCCATTATATAAAAGGGAAGGAGAACGTGGTCGCTGATGCTTTGAGTCGAAGACGCCACGAGAACCAGACCCTGACCTTGAAGATGGACTTGAAGGATCGCATCTTACAGCATCTGCCGGAGGACGAATGGTTTCTTGAAGTGCAGCAGGCAGTACTAAATCAGAAGGCCCTTGAGGGCAAATTTACAGGATATACCCTTGATTCTGATGGAATGCTTCGACATCGGCAACGTATCTATGTACCCCATGCGGGTAATCTTCGTACAGTAATCCTATCAGAGGCTCATAGAGCACCCTACGCAGCACACCCAGGAGTGAAGAAGATGCATGCTGATTTACGACAGCTTTATCATTGGGCTGGGATGAGGCGTGACATTGCCGAATTTGTTGCTCGTTGCCTGGAATGTCAGAGGGTTAAGGCTGAACATCAGCATCCAGCGGGACTGTTGTACCCTCACGAGATACCTGAATGGAAATGGGATACCATTTCTATGGATTTTATTGTTGGACTACCCATGTCATCACGTCGCCATGATGCTATTATGGTGACAGTTGACAAGCTGACCAAAGTGGCGCATTTTTCACCAATATGTACAACGTACAATGCACCATCAGTGGCAAAGGTGTTTCTTGATCAGATTGTTAGACTTCATGGAGTACCTCGCCGCATTATATCTGACAGAGACTCCGTATTCACTTCATCGTTCTGGAAAGCCTTACATCAGGCGTTGGGCACACAGCTCAACTTCAGTTCTGCATATCATCCGGAAACTGATGGACAAACAGAGAGAGTTAACCAGGTGTTAGAAGACATGCTTCGCATGTATGTGATGGATCACCAGTCTAGATGGGAGGAGTACCTGTATCTAGTTGAATTCGCCTACAATAATGGGCATCATAGCTCGTTGGGTATGCCTCCTTTCCAGGCATTATATGGCAGACCATGCAGAACACCTTTGAGTTGGGATCGTATAGAGGACAGAACAGTCATCAGACCAGAGATAGTTCAGAATATGGAATTGCAAGTTAAACAGATAAGACAGAGGCTTCTGGAAGCACAGGACAGGCAGAAAAAGTATGCTGATGCTAAAAGGACAGACCGAAGCTTCTCTGTGGGGGAAAGAGTATTTTTGAGAGTGCGGCCGCACAAAAGTCCAATCCGTTACGGAAAAGGCTCTAAACTTGCACCTCGATTTGTAGGACCTTTCGAAATCTTGGAGCGGATAGGACCAGTAGCCTATCGTCTAGCCTTGCCACATAGCCTGTCACGTATCCACGATGTATTTCATGTATCAGTTTTACGTCAATATATTTCTGACTTATCTCATGTGTTGGATTGGAGTGCTCTTCAGGTAGAGGCAGACGGACAACTGGCGTTGGAGCCAATTCGCATATTGGCTCGACGGAAGCTGGCCCTTCGAGGTCGAGAGCTGGACCAGGTTAGAGTCCAATGGGACTTATACGACGAAGTCACTGCAACATGGGAAGATGCAGAGAGATTGAAGACCCTGTATCCTCACCTTTTTGACGACTTCCAGGAGGAAGTACCGTCTTAGGGGGAGAGGATGTGAGGACCGCCCTTTTTACTACTGTTGTCATGACCTATTTACAGTACTGTTATTGTTACTTTCATATTTGTGGGATAGCAGTTCCCGAAATTTGTCAGACTATTTAACTTTATTATGTTTTCGGAAAAAAACTAATTGGGTGATGTTTGGATAAGTTACTTTTCAGAAAAATGAATTAGAGATGTT
Organism: Cunninghamia lanceolata; assembly: GCA_027924645.1. Lineage (NCBI taxonomy): Eukaryota > Viridiplantae > Streptophyta > Pinopsida > Cupressales > Cupressaceae > Cunninghamia > Cunninghamia lanceolata. Next base: position 1,252,776 of record BSBN01001480.1, read on the forward strand.
AGAGATGATGGAAAATTGTAATATGATTTTTAATTATGTTAAATTGAACTAAGGCATGAGAATGCATGTGTTATTTAAGTTGCTTCGGCTATGATGAATTTATGTGGTTACTGATCTTGTAATTGAGTGTGCAGGGACTACTAATCAAACCACAGATTTCGGAGACCATTCCACACCTTGTTAATTGTTATTCCCTGTTAAGCCGATCTGGTTCCACGAAGAACCAAGGTCTCTTTGTGTTTGATGTCATGATGTAATGTGGTCTTTCGTATGGTCGAGTGGGTTAGGTTACCCTCATGTAATGTTATTTTTATAAGTAAGTGTTGTAAAGAGATTGAATTTGAAATGTCTTTTTTTTTTTTGTTATTTAAATTATGAGGCCCTTTTTCTTGTGCTTTACCTTGACTTGGGGTGTCTTGTATGGGTTAAAATTGACCCTGGGTTCTACCCCATGGGTCCAGGGGCCCATTTGGCATGGGTAACCCTTGAGTAACCTCCATCTAGTCAACTTAACCTTTCCCTGAAGTTAAGTGGCGAAAATTGGAGGTAGGAGGGGACATGATGGGTTGTACCAACACTCAACCCATCCCCTCTACTTTTCCCTAGATAAGAGATGCCATCCATTAGTAAAAGTTACCTCTTCTTTAGTAAGATTCCCCCATGTACTATGGGGACACCCATGTGAAGAAAGGAGAAAGAGGCATGGGTCACCTGTCTTGTTCCCATTTAACTTTTTTTTTTTATTTCTCCCATGAGAAAGTGGAGTCACATGAAAGGATTAAGGAGTCCCCTTGGGAATGGAGAGTGACATAAGCCACCTGGACAGTATAGTGATTTTTGGGAAGGGTGAGGAGGTGACAAGTGTCACTTCCCCATTTCTCAAAATTGGAAAGAAAGAGAATTTTGGGTTATTTGTTTTCAAATTTTGGGATGAGAGGGAGTTAGTTGAATTTTGGGGAAACTCTTTCATTTTGGCCTTACCAAAAATAGAGAAGTTAGTTTGGAAGATAGAGAAGAGAGAGGGAGTTGGTGGCTAAGCTTGGAAGTGAACTCTGTGGACTCTGCAACAACTTCATTCCAGGAGGGCTTGCAAGGTTGGTCTGAATTTTACCTTTGTTTTGGTAGGACTGAAATGTGTATGAAATGTGTGTAACATATGTGTTTAAATTTGTTTCTGTGGGGTTCTTGTCGGGTGTTTGACAGAGCGTCTCCCACTTGGGAGAAATGCTCATCAAGTTTGGGGTAGGGGAGGAGAGATCCTCCTCGGGTGCATACCTGTTCCATCTTTTGGGATGTTGAAAGCCTTGAGGGCATGTATCTGTGACTGTATTTTTGACTTGAGAGTCATATGCAGATTTCTTGTAAAATGTGATCACACTTGGTTGAGACCAAGAGAAATTTTATATGAGTTCATTTATCTGTCAGGGTGACACCCTGGAGTCGAGTGTATCCACTCTCCTGCCCCTTATGAAACTCACTGTAGTTGAGTTTCCGTAATGTGTAAAATAGCCACGGGTGTATGTGTGCTTTGGGATTGTTGTTGTTTCTATTGTGAAGTGGAGTGTTTGAGTACCCAGGTGTGAGTATGGTCTCCCTAGCTCGGGGGTGACCCTCTTGCGGGTCTACGGTAGGGAGGAGAGCTAGACAAGTGGTATTGTCTTCTTTGTTTGTCTTTGATACGCAGGTTTTTCTCTTGGAGCTTCTGGTTGGCTATTTATGAAGAAACAGATTATCTTCTTGTCATGAGAATTAGGCCTGGTTCATTTCATAGAGATGAAGAGGGAACACCTCTCTTGTTATTGTTGTAAATTACTGATATTCTGGGAGTGAAGAAAATCACCTCCCTGGTCTTGTTATTATTGGACTTTTATTGGTTGTCATAAGTTTTCAGTTGTATACGGTTTGGGAGGAGAAAGTTCATATCTGGGAAGTTGGTATTCATGATTGTGAAACTGTAATGTGAATGTGCTTAAATTTTTAAGTTGATGTTTACAACCTTTGTTCAATAGCAATTTTTGTGTTTCAAGTATTACTGAAAGAAATAAATTCGTTTTTGCAACTTAATCTGAGTTGTTTACATTTGAAAGTTTGGAATTGCTTCTTTAGTTGAAATGCTAGTTCCCTTTTAATGTTGAAATGGAAAAGACAGTTTTTAAATATATGAGTTTTCTCCATAATAATGGATTCTGTTAATTTAGAAGAATTAGAGGAAATCTAGCATGTAAATATAATCTGTTTGTAAATTTACAAGTCTTATATGTTTATAACAATGGAAAATTTATACTTATAATAAGGGAAGAGCTATTTATCATTTGGTGAAATTGGGATATATATATATATATATAAATATTTATATCTAATTGTTATGACAATTTCTTTATACTATGTTGATTTGGAGAAAATGCATAGAGTAGTGAATTAAAAAAAAATTGTCGAAATTGGAATTATACAAAAATAATATTTTTCTCTAAATACTTTATAAATATATATATAGAGATATATATATATTTCTCATTTTGAGTAATTATCATTTTAGAAAATAATAGAGAAATTGAAAGTAATTATAATTGTTATATATAAAAAAAAAGGGGGGATATATATATATATATATATATATATATATATATATATATATAAATATGAAATATATATATATATATATATATATAAATATATTATCGTTGTTATATATATACATATATATATATATATTTATATATGAATATATAAATATATATATATATATATATATTTGAAGATATTTTATTATTGATAATAATCAACGAACGGAGAAAGACTGTCAAAAAAAATTAAGCCGCGGGTAACAAATTACACAGTCGTTATTTACTATGGGCGGTGGGGAAGAAAACCCCACCGCAGGTTTTTCGTCATATTTGGAGGTGTGGAGTGGGGCGGAGCCCCACCCACACCCCACGTCGTGGGAATGTGGGTGGGGCTCCGCCCCACTCCACATCTCCCCCCTCCTCCATACCCTTATGCCTCCCGCGGATTTTGGCTGCCGCTTTGCGGCCACCTTAAACCCCCGTCCGCCGCTCTGCGGCCACCTCAGATCCCCGTCCGCCGCTCTGCGGCCACCTCAGATCCCCGTCCGCCGCTTTGCGGCCACCGCCGCCCATGGCCGCCATCTGCTGTGGGTTGAAAGCCATAAAAAAATGTAGGGCTTGGGCCCTAACATATGAATGGGTGATTTGGTAAATAAATTCAGTTTATTTTTATATAGCTCTATATATAGGCATATATATATATATATTATATATGTCTATGTATATAGCTATATATATAATATAAGAATGATTAGATACATCTGTATATATATATATATATATATATATATAAAGGTTTAAGTTGTGGGAAACCAATTTGTTCATTATTGAGATATTAAAATAAATATATTTTATGTATATATATATATATATATATATATATATTTATATTTATTGGGCCCTCGTTTAAAAATCGTTAATAACTATGTTTCATGGATATGGAGAAAAAAAATATATATATATATATATATAAATAACAATTATATTCTCACAGGAGATGTTATTAAGTTTCGAACACAACTACCAAAGAAGCTATATTACCATGAACAGAGTTTTATAAAGTGGTGAACCACCTACACCTATTGACAACGTCATACGAGTTACAAACAGTGTATGAATCGTAATTATGAGTAACAGTAACAACAGTAATTCTAAACAAGAGAAAATAAAATTATAATGTAAAGAGAGTTTAGGAATATTCAGTGATACTCTGGAAAGAGATTCTCGGAAGTTTCAACTAAAAACATACTAACAATCACCCGGAAAATGAAGAGGAAAATTACACAACTCCTTACTCAAAAGAACACTGGAAATAAACTTAAGAAGCCACCACTGACGATCCTTGTGGCCATATTAATCTCAACTGTAGCAAACAATCTCATATGTAAACCTGTAAGAGGTTCCGAAGAAGGAAAAACTAACATTAGAAAACACAGAGGAGAAAATGCGCGACATATCTCACACGGGATAAGAGAACTAAGTTGACGGACCCTTCTGTCAATTGTGCTTTGGAACAAGTTGACTAAGTATTTACGAAGAGGAGGAACCTAGATCGGGGAAGATTAGGAGACCGAGTCCAGCGAAATAGTAAACCAGCCTTTGTGACCTAGATCCTTCTGAAATTAGGTTTAATATCAACAATAACTGCGGTGATAACCCTGATTGACGTAAATCATGAAGAAAGGACAGGATGCACATAAAGAAAGTATAGAAAATGAAAGAGAGAGAGAGACCGAAATATAAACACACTAAATGAACTAAGAGATAGTTCAGGTAAGGGCGATAAAGATATAATCCAACTTAAGAACTTGTGGAAAGGGAAGAGAGGGCAACCAAACCGCCTTGTTGAAAATGCTAAGTCATAGGAGTAGTATGTTTCAGGGAACAAGAGAGGAGACAGACAACCGTGCCTGGCTGAAAAATGACTAAATAGGGAGATCACTAGCCGGTTTAGTTGGAACAAGGCGTCGAGGGGAGTGGTTCCTCTATCAGCGAACCACGTGCGTAAATGAGTGCAGCGTAATTCCCACTAACGCCGTAAGGCATTCTGCTACCGAACATTTCCGAGGGTTCGATTTGAGAACTTGGGTAATCTCACTCTTGCAATGACGTTAGCAGCGTTGTATCGACCCTCTTGTTGATCTATATGTTTCCGTTTACACGCCATTGTACTTGTATTCCGTCGATGAGTATAGTGTTTCGCCATGAGAGAACACCGTTGAGCATGCGTACGCATGCGAAAGGGGTTTTTAGGACGGTGTGAGAAAAGTTTTTCATATCTCGTGTCATAACCACATGACAGATGTGGCTATGACACGTGCGATGTGGGTTGTGACCACAAGGAAAATGTGGGCATGACAAAAACACACAAGAGGAAGGGAGACCATGGTAAGTTTGACAAATTATGGATAGGTCTCTTCCAAATTTCTGAGATATTAGGAGACAGCACTTTCAGGCTTAAAAACTTGACAGGTGAGGATGTTCCATTACCAGTTAATGGATAGTTCGTCAAACATTATTTCCAAGCCTAAGTTAGCTTCATGACAGTCATGTGTATCATAGTGTATATTTGTATAGTTGTATGTACAGGTTTGTTTTGGTTTTTGTTTTGTTTGCTTGTTGAGTTTTCGTTTTGGTTAGTCAAGATGATGCAGCTCATTGTAAGGATTCAAGTGATGAGATCAAATTTATATATAGGTTGTGATTCATTCTAAGAAGTACTTATGATCAGGTCTATGATATCTTTTCATTAGGGTGCCTTTTCTTGACCAAAGTAATTTTTTCACAATGACTCACCTAACAGCCTTGGGTTTGTTGAACACACAAGTATAGGTGTTAAGTGAAAAATCTAAAGGGACTCCCTTGCTACCAATACAATCTCCAACCTAAATCAGCAAGTGACCATACCTTGCACACTAAGATTACATAATGACATCAAATATATACAGATCAAGTATTAAAAAATCAAAAATATAATAAAATTAGGCCATCTAAGTAACTCTATCGGGGCTATAGACACCTGCTGGCAGTGGAGCTCTACTTAGGAGATTGTATAGATAACCTTGTCGGGGCTATAGATGCCTGCTGGTAGCAAGGCTCTATCCAGGTTGGCTATGAGGAATGATCCCAAACTATGTAGCTTAACATCAATTACTCATGTTTTCAACTTGCTTTCAAGATGAGGATAATTAATCATTTGCACACACCTGATCCTTTGTTAGCATTGATGCCATGATGAAAACTTTATCATACAGAAAGATTATGATGCTTATACTTAGAAAGAGTTAGAATACTATAAATGAATGTGTTCACCTCACTTAAATCATTGGAATTTTGTTGTTTTCTTTGGTGGTAGGTTGTTGTGTAGTTGCACAACACACCCCATTTTGACTTGACAAAATAGGGACCCAACTTTTTGCTTGGATTAGCCTCTGTTTTCCTGCTTTTCAGTAGTCTGGCAAAAGTAAATCATGCAGGTGATCCTGCATAAAGAGGAAGTTGGGTAAGTCATCATGATGAGGTTAGTTAGTTAAAGTTAATATTTCATGTTAAAAACCTCATGGTTGGAAAGAATACAAAATTTCATGCAGGTTTGCCTTTTGGATCACCCTGATATTCTTTAGGGAACAAAAGTTATGACAAGTCAAAGTCCTGGTCAAACCTGATATTCCAGGGGGGGTCATATTTACAAATATTAGTCATCTTAAGAAAGATTACCCCGATCTAATTTTATCACCCGATAATCATTTATCTGGAGACCCAAACGTCAATTTTGAGTGATAGAGAGATTTACCCGCCGGTCAGCTTCATATATTTTGTGGGGGCCATGTTCCGAATATCACCCTATATTCAAATATCACCCTATCGTAAAATATCACCCTACAACCAATATGCCGATGATGTTATCCAATCCTAATAAACAAAGAGAATCACCCTGATGATGACATCATATTCCTTTTACCTCGCGGAGGTATATTTCCAGTGATAGCCCTTTTTTAAAATAGCATGATGGTGACATCATCCTGATCTTTTGAAAGGGGGGTCACTTTACTTTTGAGGGGTCATGTTCCCAATATCACCCGATCTTAAAACATGACCCGATGTTACGAATATCACCCAATATTTTCAAACATCACCTGATATTACATTGAGGGGGTCATATTTCAAATATCACCTGATATTTCAAATATCACCCAATCTTCCAGAGAACACCTGATCTTCCGAAGATCACCCCTCATCTTGCCCCATGACAGTAAATGCCATAAATGTAGTAGGTGGATTCCCACTAATTGCGAACATGATCTGGACAACTGGCAATGCACGTAGATTTATGACAGAAGATCAATGGTTATGATGTAATTTGCCTTGTGTTGCCCTAATTTGCCCTAATTATGAGGATAAAAGTGAATTTCCAGCGTCATTTTGCATTTACCTTGTGATAAAATGAGTATTTACAGTGCATACATTCAAACCCTCGTACGAGCTACCTGTGGACGCATACAGCCTATAGCAGAATGGAACACGTGCTCATCACTGGTATCTGAACCCTTTTCGGTAATCATCAGCTTAGCACAGGAGAAAAGTGTAATCAGGTAAGTAATTAAAAAACCCTCCTGTTGTCATTTTTTGCATGTCCAGGTAGGATGTTTTTCAAGTAGGTTGAACTGTAAATATGTATATCATGGTGAAATAGAGCTTAATGAGTATAATATGCATGATGCTGTGAACATATGATGTTGTATATGCATGCATGTGGATATTGTTGTAAGACCACGCATGTTTTGTTGCAGGAAGCCATGGCAGATGTCAGGAAGAACAAGTCTAATGCAGAATTTGTCAAACCCATGATGGCTCAACCAGAAGGAGTACAGTTCAAATATGGTATCCTAGGAGATACTCATCAGGGAAGTACAGATATGGCGGCATGGTCATCCAAGATGAGCAAAGATAAAGATAATACCCTACTTGACAACATATTTGTGTCAGGAATGTGGCATGCAGCAGGATTTCCTTATGCTATGGAAACTCCAGAGTTGGTAATTGAGTGTGCCAGGAATTAGAACCCTCAGACAAGGAGAGTGGAAAAACATGGCAGGGTATATGAAAAGAAGGTAGTTAGCATGGATCTAAAGAAGCTAGCAGCTGAATATATAAACAACAAAAAGGCTGCAAGAAAGAGGATGTATCAATGGAGAGCTAAGAATAGCCCTTACAGTGCCTCTACTAAATTGCCAATGCAATTGTATAAGTCTGACTTTGATGACGAGTATCAATATATGATTGCCTTACTCAGCAAAGTCACAGGCCAGCCTAATGCTGGAAGCTTCAGGGGTTGGATGTATGGGGTTATCATAATGTGCATTTACACAGATAATAAGCCACTATGGGTTGAAATGATCATTGATGCCCTGTAGGAACAACTAATGAACCTAGGAGGCCTAGAATGTTCATTTTATATGACCTCATATATTGTATACTCATGTGCATATAAAGGTACATTTGATGCACTCACCACAGTTGAAAAGATTGGTGGCAGTTTGAATGATTCCCATATATAGGATCATTATCCTTAGTTGCAAAGAGTAAATTATCTCCATGATTACAAATTAGTGAATGATGCATTTTCTATGCATCTAGTCAGAACAATGGAGGAGGATAGGACTAAAAGACTGAGCATGGAAGCTCAAGAAGTTATATACAGGCATGGTGCCTGGTTTATACAGTTTGCCACATTCTCATACATAAGAGTAGAAGGTTTTGCGGGCCAGCCCTTAATGTTACCCAGGTACCCTACTGATGGGGTAGTCTTGATGGAATTTGTAAGACAAGTGTCAACAATACTGGATACATATAAAGAAAATAATAAGATTCCTCCAGTTTTGTTTCCATTAACTATAGGGTGGTACATGTGCCCAGATTCTGAAAACATAAAGAAAGCCATAGCGAGTCTAAACATGATGAACTTGCAGCCATTTCCATTGGCCAGATCATATGACCCCTATGGAAGGATGCAGAAGATTAGAGGTCAACCCATCCACAAGAAGCACTTGGAAGATTTCTAGACAGATTGTGAGGATGAAGCCGAGGTCAGAAGAAGGAAATATCAAAGGCTCACCCTCAACCGGATCAAGACATTTGATTGCATTCCAATGCCTGCACAAATGAAGAAGGACGATGGTAAGACCATGTCCAATGAGTATGAGGACAATAAGGTGTATAATGACATGATTTCAGCCCCTAACCTGACGCAACTTGAAGATATTTCATTAGATTAGTTTATAGGTGGGGTGCTGCAGTTGACCCAAGCATGGGTGATTGAACAGATTAATGCACTGAAGAAGAGGGGTGTGGCGGTCACAATAGATAATAAAAGGAAAAGGAAAGAGATTTTAGATGAAGAATATGATAACTTTCTTGTGGAGAAAAGGAAATATAATGGAGAGAGGTTGCCACCTCAGAAACAAAGCAAAGGACCTCCTAGAGGAAAGAAGAAAACTGATGATAATCCTAAGGGAGTAATAATTGAAAGAATTGATGTATCAACTAAAGGTGCATCTGCATTAGGATAGGCATCAACCTCATCTGCACCACCTCCAAAGGATAAGCAAAAGACCAAAAGGATCTTGAGGGTGGCTGTAGATACCACGGAAACACCAGATGTGGGCCAATCCTCAAGGCAACATGAAGAAGAATATGTCCTTGTTAAGGAGGAGCCAGTGACTAATGAGCTTTCAGATGATGATCCTATCATATTCACAAGGAAGAGGAAGGCGTCCTTAATGGCATCCACCCCTAAGAAACCAAGAACACATATGAGGGGTGAGATAAGACATGACCCTGTAATGTTAAGGGGAGCTGGTAGTGAAGTATTTAGAAAGGAATTGCAACATGAAGTACCACTTCCTACCATCATACAGTTTAAAGCTGAGAAAGTTGAAGAGCAAAAAAGAGAGACCACTAGAGCAAGTCATGGAGGTCCTGTCTCACTGGAAGAGACCATAGACTTATCAAATGACAAGGTTGTAGAGAACGTAGCTTCTCAAAAAATGGAGGCTCTTGCATCAGATACTAGCATGACTCCACAAGGAACACCATCCTCACAGAGGGTGATATTAGAAGAGCTAAAGCAGGGGGAGTAAGAAAAAGAAGATAGTCCAGAGAAGGCAGCCCAGCAAATTGGGCTGGATAAGTTAGTGGATCAGGTGACTAGCCCTGAGGTGGTAGACCTAACACATAGGGAGGATGAAAGTCCTAAACATCAAGTAGGGGCACTTGATAAAGTACAAAATATTGAAGAAGTTAGGCTAGCGGAGACAGCAGGCAACACTCCAGAGATGGGCCAACAACAACAGGATTTATTTGATGAGCCCAAAATAGTAGAAGTCCAACAAAGGGGAGGGGAAGATAAAGATACATCAACCGATGATGCCCCCCAGACTCAAGAAACCTCAGGTGAGAAAGATACATCAGGTCATGATGACCTAAAAACTCAGGAGGTAGATACATCAGGTGTGGATCAAAATGTGATCCAAGATCAGATAGATGCACCTAAGTCAGATACCATGATATCCATGGATATGAATATGCCTCAAGATGAGGAGATCACCAAGGTGGATGAAACAAAAGAAGATGAAGTGCAGGATCAAATACATGATCATCAGGTGGATGCACCGCAGGATCCTCCACTACAAGAAGAAGTTCCTCAGGAAGAGGAAGTAGAACAAGATCACCCTCAGGATGAACATCATGAGGAAGAAATAAGGAAGTCACCCTCTCCACTGAAAATGGATGTAGATACTGGAGATCAAGATAGATATGATGATGATGATGGACGCCAAGGATCTGGAGATAAAGTACCCTAATGGCTCTAGAAAGAAATAGGTATGGAATCTAGTTTTGAACTTCAAGAATTTAATGTTTCGACATTGTTTTCAGAAACCATCATGAAGCCTAAGAGGAAGGCTAGATTAACCTTGGCCATCAGAAGAGACCCTGCTACGGGTAGAAGAACTGCCCAAGTAGCACTCCCCACCATTGAGAAAGAAAAAGGCAAGATCACTTTGGAAGAATTCTAGATTACCACAGTGGATTTAGGATTTGCCAATAAGGACCAGGAAGGTCAGGAGGGGAAAGACATAATAGATTCTTTAACCCAAAGGGTGAAGAAAGAAAAGGAGAAGAATAAGTAGCATAAGGAGCACATTGCCCAGCTGCATTCATACATAAAAGGGTTGATTAACCCTAATAACACAGTATCAAATCAGGCAGTCCCATTGACTGCAATTTCTCAAGAGGAGGTCAATAAATTGGACCTAATGAAACATGAATCAGTGATTATGAGAAAGTGGATGTCATCTGCACTTACAGAGGCTGAGGAAGTAGTGAAAGCCTCTTTGCAGAGGTGGAATTCTTTAGGTATCTCAAGGAGAAAAGTTGATAAACTACAAACTGAGGCCGGGAGAAGGTCATTCCAATTGGAGAAAGCCTTGAATGCTTTAAGCAAAGTAAAGAGGATTAATCCTTAGGTCTTAATAAATCATCAGGTGTTGGATAATAACACTGCCATGTTGGTAGGTATTTGGAATAAGGACATCAGGTTTGAAAATGATGTATTGAAGAAGTGCAACAATAAATTAAAGGATATCAGTATGAAGTTGCATGATATGATGTCATTCCAGCCAATGGCTGATGACCCTCTTAACCACCTGACAAAAGAAGCAATGAATAAGATCATGAGGATCAAGGTCAGGGTGGAGAACTACAATAAAACATTGAGCAACAGGAAAAATAAATTGGAAACCCTCAAGGATAAATTCTAAGCACATAAGCATGCCATCAGCAAGGCCAAAACTTAGGATGGTGGAGAAGTTGAGAGAATAGTAAAAGCATATGAAAATATCCGGACAACCATGCAGGTCCATACACAGGGTGACATTCATCAAGATGATGAAGACACGGAAAGTGATGATCATGATGATCATGAAGATGAAGAAGAAGAACCTGATGACTAGATGAAGATGCACTATAAAGGGAATATCTGCATTAGGTATTTAATAGAAAATAAGCTACCTAGATGGTTGCCAGCTAGCAACCTGTGCCACGAGATGAAGTTGACCAAGTCAAAAGAATGTACACCATTGATCTTACTAGATGAATCTTGATCGTAGATCATTTGTAACCGCGCCCTCACCTTATTCTATAAAAGGTGTAGGGACACCTTATTTTAGATATTGGAAGCTTAATTGAAATTTGTTTGCTGAAATATTCAGGGCCTATTTCAAAGTTATTGTAAGCATACATATTTTCACATACTTAATGAAAGAGAAGACCTGTTTGATTACAAATCATCGTAAATTCTAAGTAATCTGTATATGAATTCGTGATATATGCTTTGATTTACTGCGTCCCTTGGAGTGCTCATCAATCTGCATTTATTGTTTTCATTCCTTATCCTTTGAAGTTTGCATCATCTATATCTAGTTGTGGAACATCCTGGTGAAAATATGGTTTGATTTCTTCTTTCTCATGATTGTATCAAGTATGTATGTGGCTCAATAGCTAAAGATTCATCATAATTTGAAGTTTTCATTTACATTTCTTTTAATTTTAGAACATTTCACTATCACAATTGCAAATAATAGATAATCAGAAGCAAAATCCATGAAATATGCAAACATCTCGTAGGTACTTGAAGATTTATAGCATATTTGAAGGTAAAGCATTTATAATTGACAAATATCATGCAAATATTTGAGTATAGACACACTGTTTGTAGAAATATCCTGTGTAAGTAACCTTTTGTGTAGCATCTTTACAGAGACAGAATCCTGTTGATGAACTAACGTAAGGCCCCTGAATGGAAAACAGCAGCACACATCAACCACTAAGTAACATCAGTTGATTAAGAACTAATCCACAGAGACTTGGGCTCATTAATTCTTTGAATTCATCGTATCTTTCAAGATGAGTAAAGGTTGATGTGTAACTTTTATTCTATGTTTGTTTATGACTAACATCATTATCAACACTATCATGCTTGTCAAATAACTTTTCCAGAGAAACCAAACCTTTCAGAATTTTATTCCCTTTTAGTTGAATAATCTCCTCACCAGTCTATGAATCTATTTCAGAAACATAATCCTGAGGTGGAGAATCACTACCTTCAAAGTAGAGTTCATCAAAGCTATCTGTCTTTTCTAAGAAAGCTATGATCTGATTATCACCATTGAAGCTGGCCAATGGTTAGCATTATCTAGTACACTTGGTCAGAAGACCAACTCAATTGTGTACTTATTACCTTTAAAATCCTTGTGAGGGACCATAAGGGTGGTAGAGATAGCTAATGAATCAGCACAATCATTAAACTCTCTTGGTACTGCGGAGATGTTGAAAGCATCAAAACCTTCAATGCAATCCTAGACATGATTGCAGTAATGTCTTAGCCTTTCATTCTTTGTTTGGTAAAGGTTTCTCACCTGACAAACAACAAGCTCTGCATCACCTCATGCATGAAAATTTTTAATACCTTTAACATGAGCAGCCTCCATTCCGAGTAACAATGACTCGTACTCAGCGGTGTTGTTAGTATTGTCAAACTGTAGTTTATAGGAGAAAGGAAAAATATCACATTGTGGAGATATTAGAACTATTCCAACCCCAAATCTAGTGGAAGAACAACAACCATCAAATTCTAAAATCCAAATATCATTTGAATTTCCCACTTTGATATTTCTATGACCAGTAGACTCTTCATCAGAGGAAGAAAAATCTGGTATCACCATACTCTCATCTCAACTTTCATCTAAATTTTCTTTTGATTCTTCATCTAAATTATCTAAATTTTCATCTAACGAACTAGAAGTGTTTTTAGTGGTTAAGAAATAATTACCCATCCCTGAAGACTCAAATAAAATTTGAGCTTTTGGATCCTTAGTTTGAGTAACAATATATTTTACTTCCCTTTCAGGAAATAATTTCTGCATGACACCTTTGACAGGTATCCTTGCCTCAAACAAATCCATATTTAGTTCTCCTCCTACATCCTTACAAAAATTACATCCAAGAAGAATACCATAAGAAGCTGGAACATCAGCAACTAAGATGGTCATCTTTATTCTCTTTTCCAGAAAAGTTACGAATGCAAATTGTGCATCCTTAATTTTGCCTAACAAAGGCACTTGCTTATTTTCTATTGAGAAGCATCTCCTGAAGGTCTTGGTCAAAGTGAGACCGAGAGCATCTGCCACCTTGGCAGGCATGACATTGCCAAATACTCCTGAGTCTATGATACAATTGCTTAGTTTGTGGCCATTAACTAACAGAGAAACATAGAAGGGTTCTATTTTCCCTGGAGCAACAAGGGGGGTGGTAACTAGGTTATTTTGGGTGGACCTATTCTTTGAGGAGTCATGAATAGTCTTAGGAGAATCTTGCCCTATAGGGGCAGCCTTATTTTTAACAAATTTGGCTAACCTCTCAAATTGAACAAGGTTAGCTTGCAAATATTCTACCTCAGACATCTAGATTTTAGTTTTCCTAGCATGGTCAATTATGTCAAAGAGCTGAAATGAATTAGATACAGAGTCAGGAATGTTGCAAGTATGGGCCTAACCGGTGTTGTCATTGATGTCCACACACTCCTATTGCATTGATGATAAGGATTAGATGAGCTGTATGCTGAGGATATTGAGAAAATTAGTCCTATCAGGAACAGAGAAGAATAGTGAAGACAATGAGGTAAAAGATCCCAGCTAAGATGAAGATTAGAGGATGTGCATCAAAGGGTTTGTAGATATGTGTCTTAAGATGATCCAGTAAATATTTCAAAGGTCCGCATGAAGATCTGAAGAAGTTATGGCCACTTAAGTAAAACCGGTTCTAGCAGATGTTCAGAGGTGACAGAGTGATACAAATTGGTCCGGTACGATCTGGAAATGTAATATCTTGTTCTGTAGATTTGATGGAGAGTTTAGGAAGTCAATGTGAATTGACAACTTAATTGGTTCGTGGTCTGGAGGTCCGCAAGCATCTATTCCAATATAACAGTGTTGACAGACTATGTTCTTGAGGTTCCGGATGAAGAAGAGGATGATTTCAGTAAGCAGAAGTAGTGTGGATGTTCTTGGTGATTCAAGAAAGCTTGGGGAGGTCTTTGGATTGTGTCCATTTTGTGTTGGTGGTCCGCATTGAAGATCAAGCTCGTAATTGAAGAATTTCTTTCGGATGATGGTGTTCTTCCTAAGTCTAGCTGACCAGATGAGTTACACATCCTGTGGATGATCTTGAAGATGTTCTATGAAAAATGGCATGTTCCTAAAGGAAGATTGAAGTCTCAGATCCATGTGGCCGATAGTGTGTTGATCTGCATGAAGTCTTTTTGCAAATAGTCATGTTATATTTATGTATTTTCTCTATAATGTATGCCGACTTGGATGATTATCCCTAAGTCGATGTCTTGTATAAATAAGGATTTGTAAAGTCATTTCAAAAGTATCTTGTGGAGATGAGAGTGTGGTAGAGAGGAGCAGAGCGAATGGTAGAGCAGAAGTATTGAGCTTAAATAGAACTAACTCAAGCATGGTGAAGATGCTATTCTTCAGTTCAAGTATGTAATACTTATTATTCTGTAGACAGTGTGTCTCCTGTAGGCAGTGGGCCTCTTGTGAGCAGTGTACTCAGGCAGTGAACCCTAATTGGCATGTGCCATTTTGTTCTTTCTATTCTTCTAATAGAGAATACAATATTGGGTTAGTCACCCTGTGGTTTTTCCCTTAACCGGGTTTTCCACGTCAAAATCTTGGTGTCTTATGTGTTAATGTGTTTTTGCTCTTGAACTATTGTATTATGTTTCATGATTGAATTATTATTATGTTGCTGAATTAAGAAAAGGATTTAAGTGATTAACTGGAAGTAAGTTTTGGACAACTAATTCACCCCCTCCTCTCAGTTGTCTATCCTTAATCTAACAATTGGTATCAGATCCAAGTTCCTCTAAAAGGAGCTTAACCACTTGAGGAGATCCAAGATGTCGTCCTACAAAAAGGATAGTCTGAGGTTTGATGGAACCAATTTCACTCTTTGGAAAAGTCACATGGAATGCCACCTATAATGTATGGGAATGCCGTATTGGATCATGGCTTCAAAGAAGTATGATCCTCCTCAGAATGGTCCATGTGCCATAGATGAAATCAAAGACACTAAAAATAATCTACGAACTAAAGAAGCTCTTCTAAGTGCCTTATCTGATTCAGAACTGACAAATGTTATTGATCTAAAAATTGAATATGAGATTTGGCAAAAAGTAAAACTTCTGCATGAAGGAGACAAGTATGTTAAATGTGCCAAGCTAAAGAGTTTGAAAGGAAAATTTGAAAACCTGAAGATGAGAAAAGATGAAAATATCACTACATTTATGCTAAGAGTAAATGAGCTTGTTTGTGGCATTAGATGTGCTAGTGGAATCTTGGATGAAGATGCGATTGTTGGCAAAGTTCTCAGATCCCTTCCTGATTCTTACAAATACAAGGTTGTTGCTATTGAAGAATGTAGATTCTTTTTAGGTATCACAAGAGATCAATTGGTTGGTAAATTAGCTGCATTTGAATTAACCGAGTTTGGAGATATCCCCCCCAAAATTGAATTTGCATTCAAAACTAGTGCCTCTATAAAAGGAAAACAAATGTTTGATCCGAGAGAAAACTCTTCAAAGAAACTATCATGGTATGAAAAAGAAAGAAAAGATTTGGAAGAAGATGAAGCAGAAGCTGCTCAACTTGAAGCCCTTATTGTGAAAAGACTGCCAAGAGGGTCCGGTGAGTATGAAGGGAAATTGCTTTTTAAATGTTTTAACTGCAATAAGATTCATCATTTTGCCTCAAGGTCCCGGAAAGATTTTCAAGGCCAAATCCTAACAGAACAAGGTTCCAAAAGAAATGTTACTATGTTCATGAAGATGATGATGGAGTAATAGATGATGAATTAGAGACAGCAAACAAATCTAGAAGTGACTGGGTGTTTATTGCCATCAAGGAAGAAGATCCAATGCCCTCTGAATCTGCTAATCATAAAATTGTAGAAAGAGCTCTGGCTGCCCAAGTTGAAGAAAAGGATGATTGGGTAATTGACAGTGGATGCTCTCACCATATGACAGGTGACAAAAATAAGTTCATAGATTTGGAAAGGTATGAAGGAGTGGTAAAATTTGGTGATAATTCTACTGGCAGAATAAAAGGTAGAGGAACCAATGGAAAGAACAAAACTAGTAATGTACTATATGTTGAAGGTCTAAAGCACAATCTTCTCAGTGTTGGATAGTTGGTGGACAAAGGCTATGATCTCCGATTCAAGAATGGAAAATGCAAGATCTTTGAAAGTTTTGGAATAGAGATTGCATCTGGAACTCAAACTAAAGGTAATATCTTCCACTTGGTTGGTACTGGTAAAAGTTACTTATTTATTCAAATTGATCAGAGTTGGTTGTGGCATAGGAGAATGTGTCATGTGAATTTTGATAATATCATCAAGATAAGTAACACTCAGGCTGTAAGAGATCTTCCAAGACTGGTGAAACCTACTAATAGTTTGTGCAAAGAATGTCAGTTGGGTAAGCAGAGAAGAGTCACATTCAAAAGTAAAGAACAGCCTTCTACCAGATTATTGGACTTAATTCATACTGATCTATGTGGTCCGGTAAGAATTAGGAGTGTGCAAGGTGATAGATACTTCATGTTATTAATTGATGATCACTCCCGGATGATGTGGGTAACTTTTATGAAAGAGAAATATGAGGCCCTTGAGAAATTCAAAATATTCAAGGCTATGGTAGAAAATTAAACTGGATTAAACATAAAATGTCTAAGGTCTGACAAAGGTGGAGAATTCAGATCTAGTGAGTTTATAGAATTCTGTGAGAAACATGGGATAAAAAGATAGTTGTCTACTCCAAGGACACCACAAGAGAATGGAGTAGTGGAAAGAAAGAACTAGACCATCCAGGAAGCATCTAGAACCATGATGATGGAAGCAAATGTTCCTTAGATTTATTAGAGAGAAATCGTAATCACTGCAGTCTATACTCTTAATCGAGTACAAATCAGAAGCAAAACCTGATAAGACTCCTTATGAACTTTGGTTTGGCATCACTCCGACTGTGAAGTATTTCAGAGTCTTTGGTAGCAAATGTTACATTAAAAGAGATGAAGATCTAGGAAAATTTGATGCTAGAAGTGATGAAGGAATATTCTTGGGTTATTCTACTCAAAGCAAAGCATACCAGTGTTATAACAAGAGATTGAAGAAGATTGTAGAAAGTACAAATGTGAAGGTTGATGAAGGCATTGAAAAACCCTTAAGGTTTTATTAATATGATGAAGATGATCAAAATGATGTTTTGATCCAAGGAGTCCAACCTCCTTCTAAAAATTAGATTCAAAATGATCCGGTGAATCAGGAAGAAGAGATAAGTTTGAATGAACCTGTGCAAGAAATAGAAGTGCAAGTAAATCCCAAAATTCCCCAGTATGTAAAATTGAATCATACTGAAGACCAGATCATAGGTGATAAAAGCAAATGTGTTCAAACAAGAAGAAGGATTGCTCAAGATTTAGAAGAGTATTGTTTGATTTCAAAGATTGAACCTAAGATAGTAAATGAAGCATGCAATAATGAAAACTACACTAAAGCAATGGAGGAAGAGCTGATGCAAATTGAGAAAAATCACACTTGGGATCTTGTTCCTAGACCTAAAAATAAGAATGTGATTGGAACCAAATGGGTCTTCCAGAATAAACTAAATGAAGATGGTGAAGTAGTCAGAAACAAAGCCAGATTGGTCTGCAAGGGTTACTCCCAAGTTGAAGGAGTTGATTTTGAAGAAACTTTTGCTTCGGTGGCAAGAATTGAAGCAGTCAAACTATTTCTTGCCTTTGTTGCCTTCAAAGACTTCAAAGCATATCAAATGGATGTCAAGTCTGCCTTCCTGAATGGTGACTTGGAAGAAGTAAACATTGAGAACCGGATGCATTTCAATTGTCTGATCATGGTGATATGGTCTGCAAGTTGAAGAAAGCACTGTATGGACTCAAGCAAGCCCCAAGAGCCTGGTATGAAAGATTGGATAAGCATCTTTTGAAGATTGGTTTCAACAAAGGTACTACTAACAGTAATTTGTACTTCAAAATTGATCATGAAAATATCTTGATTGTTGAAGTGTTTGTTGATGATATCATTTTTGGAGGAAGAGATAGTATGTGTAAAACTTTTGCAAATCAAATGAAAAGTGAATTTGAAATGTCCATGTTTGGGGAAATGAATTTCTTCTTGGGTCTGCAAATCATTCAAACAAAGAAAGGAATCTTCATTTCTCAGACCAAATATGTGAAATAATTGTTGAAGAAATTTGGGATGGAAGACTCAAAACCAATGAGCACTCCCATGGCAACTAGATGTAAATTGAGCAAAGATGATGACTCTCCTAAGGCTGATCAAAAAAAGTACAGGTCAATGATTGGAGGATTATTATATCTCACTCAAAGTAGACCTGACATTATGAATGTTGTTGGTCTTGTTGCTAGATTTCAAGCTGATCCTAGAGAATCTAATGTCATGGCAATCAAGAGGATTTTTAGATATCTAAAAGGGACAGTTGAGTATGGTTTGTGGTATCCTAGAGATCATGATTTCTCTCTTCATGCATATACAGATACGGATTGGGTGGGAGATATGGATGACCGACAGAGTACCAGTGGTGGAGCATTCTTTTTGGGGAAGACATTGGTTTCTTGGCTGAGAAACAAACAAGAGGCAATATCTCTGTCCACTGTAGAAACATAATATATTGCAGCAGCAGGAAGTTGCACTCAAGTATTGTGGATGAAGCAAATGCTAAGAGACATCAGAGTAGAGTATGAGGAACCTATCACAATCTTCTGTGATAATTCAAGTGCAATAAATATATCAAAGAATCTAGTGTTACATTCAAAGACTAAACATATATCCATCAAGTTTCACTTCTTAAGAGAGCAAGTGAACAAGAATGAAGTCAGATTAGAGTTTGTGCCTTCCAAGGATCAGATTGCAGATATTTTTACTAAACCTCTACCCAAGGACTCTTTTGAGTATCTTAGGGAGAAGTTAGGGGTTATTACCCCTCCGGTTCTGAATTAAGGGGCACTTATGTGAATCAGTTCGGTGGATCTCACAGTCACATCTTGTGGTCTGGATTGATGATGGAAAGATGCTACTCAGGGGGAGGAGCTGGTATGATTCTGAAGTGATGCAAGTATGTGCCCTTTGCCATTGATGTCAAAGG
Source organism: Cunninghamia lanceolata (assembly GCA_027924645.1). Classification (NCBI taxonomy): domain Eukaryota; kingdom Viridiplantae; phylum Streptophyta; class Pinopsida; order Cupressales; family Cupressaceae; genus Cunninghamia; species Cunninghamia lanceolata. The sequence goes on from BSBN01001480.1 coordinate 1,272,648, forward strand.
GGGAGAGAAGACATGTGAAAAACAAGTGGTTGCTGATCAAAGGGGGAGCAGTAAAGGAAGAGAAGACATGTTAATGGTTGTTACTGATAGGGGGAGTTGTGTAAGTGAGGAGAAGTTCTTGTCTTAATGGTTAAAATAGTTTTTCACATCATATGTTGCCATCAATGACAAAGGGGGAGATTATTAAAAGTATGGCCTAACCAGTGTTGTCATTGATGTCAAAACACTCCTGTTACATGGATGATAAGGATTGGATGAGTTGTATGCTAAGGATATTGAGAAAATTAGTCCTATCAGGAATAGAGAAGAACAGTGAAGACAATGAGGTAAAAGATCCTAGCTAAGTTGAAGATAAGAGGATGCGCATCAAAGGGTTTGTAGATATGTGTCTTAAGATGATCCAGCAAAGATTTCAGAGGTCCGCATGAAGATCTGAAAAAGTTATGGCCACTTAAGTAAAACTGGTTCTGGCAGATGTTTAGAGGTGACAGAGTGATGCAGATCAGTCTGGTGTGATCCAGAAATGCAATATCTTGTTTTGTAGATTTGATGGAGTGTTTAGGAAGTCAATGTGAATTGACAACTCAATTTGTTCGTGGTCTAGAGGTCCGCAAGCATCTATTCCAATATAACAATGTTGACAGACTATGTTCTTGAGGTTTTGGATGAAGAAGAGGATGATTTCAGTAAGCAAAAGTAGTGTGGATGTTCTTGGTGATTCAGGCAAGCTTGGGGAGGTCTTTGGATTGTGTCCAGTTCATGTTGGTGGTCCTCATTAAAGATCAAGCTCATAATTGAAGAATCACTTTCGGATGATGGTGTTCTTCCTAAGTCTGGCCGATCGAATGAGTTACACATCCTGTGGATGATCTTGAAGATGTTCTATGAAGAATGGCATGTTCCTAAAGGAAGATTGAAGTCTCAGATCCATGTGGCCGATAGTGTGTTGATCCGCATGAAGTCTTTTTGCAAATAGTCATATTGTATTTATGTATTTACTCTGTAATGTATGCCGACTTGGATGATTATCCCTAAGTCGATGTCTTGTATAAATAAGGATTTGTAAAGTCATTTCAAAAGTATCTTGTGGAGATGAGAGTGTGGTAGAGAGGAGCAAAGCAAAAGGTGGAGCAGAAGTATTGAGCTTAAATGGAACTGACTCAAGCATGGTGAAGATGCTATTCTTCAGTTCAAGTATGTAATACTTATTATTCTGTAGACAGTGTGTCTCCTGTAGGCAGTGGGCCTCTTGTGAGCAGTGTGCTCAGGTAGTGAGCCCTAATTGGCATGTGCCATTTTGTTCTTTCTATTCTTCTAATAGAGAATACAATCTTGGGTTAGTCACCCCATGGTTTTTCCCTTAACCGGGTTTTCCATGTCAAAATCTTGGTGTCCTATGTGTTAATGTGTTTTTGCTCTTGAACTGTTGTATTATGTTTCATGATCAAATTATTATTATGCTGTTGAATTAAGAAAAGGATTTAAGTGATTAAATGGAAGTAAGTTTTAGACAACTGATTCATCCCCCCTCTCAGTTGTCTATCCTTAATCTAACAAGGAAATCCTTCATTCTAGGGTTTAATTGGGGTAGTACTGGTCTGAGGAATAGAAGTAGAAGAAGTAGGATTGTTAGAAGAACTTACTTGTTTATTGTCAGTCAGGTCCCTTGATTGAAAGGACAATGGAGTTTCTCATTTGGCAATTGAAATCATAGGTTGAGGCTCTTCTCGTGACTTTCCTTTATCAGCCACTTATTGATTTGATTGATTTTGGGACCTGGTGAAAGAAGCATACGCTCCACCATATACATCTTCTTCTCTTTCTGCTTCATCTTGATAGTTCAGGAACCCAATAGTAGAGTCACCAGCTAATTCTTCTTCTCCTTCCGTAAAAAGATTGACATTATTTTCCTGATCCAAATTAGGTTGGGAAGAAATATCATGTTCAGCTTCATAGTAGCCAACTACTGAATTGACTGGTGGAGCCTCCAAAGCTAGCTTTCCTTGAGTAGAGGGAAGATGATTTTGTTGCCCTTGATTTCTTGTAGTATTGCCTTGATATGAAGTATTAGGAAATGTCCTCCTTGGTATGTCCCGATAAGAAGGAGCGGACATAACCTGGGACATTTGCTTTTTCAAAGCTAGCAACTCATTTGCTAACTTCTACACCATAGGATCTGTGGTGCTTGTAGATGATAAATCAATAGAGGGCTAACCTCTATTTCTGTTTGAATCTCTTCTTATCTTACCTGCAAGGATACGATCGTCTTCAACCTCCGTAGCAAATCTTTGAGCTAAAGGAAGATCAGCAGGATTAGCCTTTCTTAACAAAAAACTTACCTTAGGAAGCTGGGTGTTGATGAAGAAACATTTAAGATTCTTTATCATTGGTTGAGTGGTTGTTTTAATCCTATTTATCAATTTATTGAACTTGGTGATGAAATCTTGCATGGGCTCATGTGGTTCTTTCTTCATCTATGTTAGCTGGGCTAACAAAGCATGTGCATCTTCAGCAGGCTTAAACCTAGCTTCAAAATTGGTTTTAAGAGTATTCCAATTGGTTATGGTTAGGCTTGAAGATGATAAAACCAGTCTGCAGCAGCACCTTGAAGAGTTTCTACAAAAATTATCATAGCTACATCTTTGTGTTCCACCCCTAGCACACCACAAGCTATACAAAAAGCTGCAATGTGTTCATCAGGATGGACTTTCTCATCACCATAGAATTTTGGGAAATTCTTTCTTGAACTACGAGGTAGTTCATGCAATGGACGTGTCAAATTTAGAGGTCCAAAAGTATTACCCCACGGGCCTTGAGTTGCCATTATGCACTAATTGAAAGGTGGGATGACAAACCTTTGTGGAACTTGAACAGATAAAACTCTGTTAGTATTTGAGCTAGAAGCTTCACTTGGTATAGGGGACCTGGCACTGGTAGGAGGAAAACTCCTTGTTCATTGAAGCTAAGGTTTTGGAGGCAAAAGATGAAAATTATTTGCTGCATTAACTCAAACATAGGATCAATAATTCCTTGAGCTCTCTTACTTCTTGTATACCTTGAGTTTGCTAGAATGCAATGTACTTAACAAAGATTTAGAAATAACTTAAAACAATGGACGAGGATGAAATGCTTCAACTCAAAGCATGAGGCTCCATGTTGTGCATTCTTCCCCAGTAGAGTTGCCAAAAAAACTATTGGGTGAATATTTTGTCATTAACTAACGGAAAAATGGTTATATTACCACTGCTATGATGAGAAATTTCTCCTCTCAGCAAGGGGAGGTTCCCTTTTCTAACTATTTCAAACTTATTTACAATAAAACTAAATTTGGGGTGATTTCATATCATCCATTTCTCTTTTTTCAGAAATGATGTTTACAATGTTTAAAACAAAACTCAAAACAATTTACTATCTAAAAAGTACCTACTTGTGTTGATAACCAAGAAACCCATGAAAACATAAAGTTTCTCATTGCTTCTTATATCGATTGAAAATGAAAGATTTCATAATAGAGTGCAACTCAAAGTCTTCACTATATGCTGAGGTAAAATGACATGATCACGAACAATAATTTGCAGCCCAAAGTCTTCAAATTACTTTTCATTCACAAACTTAAACTCTAATCTCAAATATGAAATAGCAGCACAAAGTCTACAAATTCTGATTTGAATCACCTCCCAAACACTTGATATTCACACTCACTATTCAAACATTCATATAAGATCATGTGATAGAAAGCACATAAGAACAATTCTATAACATTCACAAACTTGCTCCAAGACAAAGATTGGATGCCAACTTGCTTCTTTATATTGCTTGAAAACTAATTTACAAAATAAACTCAAAGTCTCAAATTGCTCTTCAAAATGGTAGCGCTTCACTTCAATAGTCAAAAGATAAATATTACAAAAGAGGCCCTCTTTATTTATAGGGAGGAGCCTAGAGCAAAAATAGGAAATCTATAACTACTTTGACTTATTCAACAAAAGAATCCTATTTGACTTGTGACTTCTTTTGTCTCACATGTAATTACATTTTGGGCAAATACATGTGAATATGTCCAAAAAAAAATACAAATTGCATATACAAAAATAAAAATCAACTAAGACATGAAAAGGAATTTCAGCTGCCACCATCATTCTTTTTCAAAAAAATTTGGTACATAGTCTGTACTGCTTCCATCTCTGATTCAACGACCTTAGCCTTAGTAGCTGATTGTACTGAGTACCTACCAATTTCCACCGGAAACTTAATTCCTGACTTCTTCAGTTCCATATGTTTATTATGCACAACAATCAATTGTCTACATAACTCCATCAGAACAACCTTATCACTAGGATATCATGGAAGCATGTATGGATATCCAGGATAATATCCAACTCTTAAATAAGTGAAAGTTGGAAATTGGAGAAATAAACAACCAAAAGAATTGACTACTTCCCAAGCCTCATCTGATACTCTTTTCTGCTCAAGCTCACTATCCCATAAGCACATAAACATTGAAAAGAAGGCATCATTCACCCTACAAAAATGATTATTTGACCCTTTGAGAGTAATTTGTGGATAGTATTGAAAAACTGGAACTAACCTTCGATCACCATCTTGACTCAGACCTGGAAAACTCCTCATACTTGCAGCAGCATATACCAGATATGAGGTCATTTAAAACTTAAAAGTTGTATTGACCTTGATCAATTGATCATGTAGAGAATTACTAATCTGCTTTCCCCAGAAGATCTTCTGTTGTCCCTTAAGAATCACCCCAATATATGTATACATCCATTAATGAAATTTGGATGAAGAAGGAAGGCCTCTGATTCTACTATGCAATGTGATCAAATCACTCACCTCTTCCACAAAATTACTTCTTGGGAGCTCCTTAGGCCATCTAGACAAATTACTCCTAGGAGTCTTTAGCCTCTTACTATTGATATGCCTCTTTGCGGATTCTACATCTACATCAAAATCTTTTTTCCCTCGAGCAAAATCTATTTCTCCAACATTTTCCATAGGTGGACACAAAAAGATTTTATCAAAGAATTCGGCATCAAGTCTCATGATGACCTCTCCCTTAGAATCTGTCATAGTCATGGTATCCTTGTTATAGTGGCTTGCCACTTGAAGAACAAATTCTGGATTGTGGGCAGCGATAGGAAAAGATGCAACTAGGTGTATCTTACTAGTGACGATCTTCTACATGTAGCGAGGAGGATTAGACTATTTCATCCTTTCCATGAACTCAGCCATGTCTACATGCCCTATCTCTGTGTCTCTGATCTCATCCACATTGGATTGCAATGAAGTAATGGGAAAAAACCCTTGGTACTTATACTTCATGATCTTGGCCTTTGACAGAGATGGCTCTGACATTAGCTTTGAGAAGAAAACTGGAAATGGTGTCGATCACAAATGCTCAATGAAACTGCAAAAGTTCATGATCTCATTTTTAGGGGAAAAATAGGCAAATTAGGGATACTACGTACTAATGATCATGAACACAGGGATATGCTTGAAAGGGCTTGAGAGTGTGCAAGTCGAGGAATTTGGCGAAAGTGGGCTATAGGTATCATTTTGTGAAAATTTCCCAGTGTTAGGGAAAAATTTAGGAAAACATGCATGGGCGGCCAAAATGACCACTCTTGCATGTAGGGTAAAATGCATTTGAGTGCAAGGTTAGTCATTTGACCACCCATGTAGAGAGGTAAAAGTTTGGGTTCCATGTAGGAGTGGTCAAAATGACCGCTCTTACATGTGGGTAGAATGAAAAAAAAATTATGTATAAGCGGCCGGAATGACCACTCCTACATATTGAAAGATAAACCTTTTAGTAGATGTAACAATGATCATTTTTACTGCTTATGCATTGACTTTGAATTTTACCAAAGTGTATTAGCAGTCAAATCAACCGCTTATGCATGTAATAGTTTAACTAAAACATACAATGTAATGTAGGGGTGGCGGAAATTGCCGCCCTTACATGTAGGTAAACACCAGGGAAAAACATATGTATTGGTGGTGGTTTCCACCGCCCCTACATATCACTACACCAAAAACATGTGAAGAAACCTAAAACAAAAACCTAAGACTAAAGATGCAAGTGGACATAATCCCACCGCTTTTGTCAAGTTAAAAACTAAGGCATCGAAAATGGCCAAAAGTTGCCTAAAATACTTAAGGATATGAAATGAAACATAAATAAAAATAGAGACCACGTCTAGGATTTTCATGGAAACCAAAATGAACTAAAAAAGAAACAAAAGTTCCTACAAATCACAGACAAACAATTTATACTTTGCGCAAACCCTAATTGAGAAGAAGATAAAATAAAAATGAAAATAGGAGAAACATCATCTTACCTAGTAAGAACAATGGAAACCCTAGGTGCGAACATGAGAACAAGATCCGCTCAATCCTTAGTTTGCGTGATCCAATTGAATTTACAGAGGGTTTAGATAGCTTATCTTGAGAGATTTAGAACGAAAACTAAACAAAAACAATGACTAAAATGTCTTTAAAAGGTTTTTAAAGATTGCATTAATCCCTAGCACGAGTGTCATTAATGCACTCTTAGGTCACTTGACACGGCCAAAAAAATGCATTAGCGGTAGTTTTTACTGCCTTCGCACATAGCTGGAAACAATTCGCATCTTCTAGGGGATGGAGACATGCATGTGGGTGGTCTACTACGAACCCGAGGGCTGCTCCTCCTATTTAGTTCTTCCTGCACCTTTACCTGTTACAAAAAAAAGTATAGATATTAATATATAGAAATTACATGTTATAAAAAAATGAAACATTTAACAAAATAATCACTTACCGCTAACATATAATCTGTCTGCTCGCTTGCCTCAGTAGCACGAAAAGGCCCTGGTGATGTCATGTCCTATAGAAACCATCCAGATAGAAATTAAACTTCAAATCAATAATCTTTTGATTTTTCAAAAATAGACAACTATAACAATGAATGTAAATTGAAATTTACTAATCTGCCTCATACCCCTGTCAATGCCATAGAGCTATGAATCGCAGAGGCCACACCCTGCTCCATTGCCCTATGAACATGGGGAGGTGTATCCGCAGCCTGCATCATCTGGAAATAAAACAACATTATTCAATTACGAAAACTATAATAGTGATGCAAATCATGGCTCCTAACATACACACACGCTCATCTAAACATGGAAGTACACACAATAAAACACACAAATCACATACAAAAATTTAATAAGTACAATTCATTCATTAAACTATTTATTTTATTACCTCCGTAAAGCTTTGAAGTCCACCACCGCTGGCAGGTGTTGCCATGAAATCTACAGTGTTAACCTATTCAACATCCAAAATTAGAAATTAGAATACCATTCATATAATGATGCTATTCACATGTAATATTTATAATTGTTTACTAGTTACATACCTCGACAGTAGATGATCTAGTGAAAAATGTAGGTAGAGAACCACTGAAAACTGCATTGACGCTATGACCCTGAAATTTCATTAAAATCATCAATTTAAATTAGTTAATCTTGTATTTCAAAAATAAAATTTAATAAATTAAATTCAATAAACTTGCTAATATTTACCTGAGTATCAAGGCCGAAAGTCTCACTCAGGAGGGTATCTGTCATCACCATCTGCTCAGCTGCAGATGTAGCCTGTGCACCTGCGTCCTGACTGTCCATGGGGTCATAACCACACGCTGACCCGCAAGCCTGGCAAGTATGCGGTGGGACCCTACTCCTCGCACTATCTCCCAACCCACTCTGTGTTGCAGGATCGGCATGCTCTATGATGCTCTGGGTCAAGGCACTAATTGACCTCAGTGTATCGACCTCAACACTCTCCTTCACAATGGAAGGGATAGAAACATGCTTGTGGGCTGGTCTACTGATTACTCGTCTCACTACCCGCTGTGGGTCAAGACGTGCCCCTGGTCTATCCTGTGCTGAGCCACCACCTCTACCCTAGAAGTCCCGCATATCAAAATAGTTTGGCACTTTATTGAGGACAAACTCGGAGTAGAGTTTCCTCAAAAAGTATTGCGAGACCTCATTTTTATTGCATGGAGGATGGTCAAAAACCATCCACCACCTCTGCCCAAAATTGTCCCTTATCGCTTGGTTGTTGCACCAATGGATAGGGAACCTCTTGCATGTAATGGGTGGAGGTTGATTTGTTTGTGGGTTTGTGAAAATTGAACACAAGTCTACTTTTGTAATTTGTAATTTTTTGACATCTTGGTATGATAATTTATCTGCATAGTAATCTCTAAACTCTCTCTTTTTATCAGTCCAACTAGTTATTTGCTTGCTAATTGAATTTACATTTGTTAACATAGACTCAAGAGATTCAGCAAGCGTGGACCTATGCAAGGTTGAAGTGGAAGGATCTTTCAACCTTGCAATTATATCTTCAATTTGTTTTTTGTTGTTTTCAATTTGCCCTATTATATTATCTTGTGTTCCAGGGGCATGTCGAGGAATGAGTGGAGGAGGTTGTTGTTCTGCAGGTATTTCCTCCTCAGGATTTTGTGGATTTTGAGGAGGAGGAGGAGGAGGAGGAGGTGCATTAACATTTCCTGACAATTAACGAAATATACATTAAAAATCAACAAAAACCTACCTATATAGAAAGAAATTCAAACAAAAAAACAAAGATAACTCACCTCTTTGGCGTGCTCGACGTCGCGGCGGCATTTTGGCGATGAATTGACAAGATTTTTGCGTTGATTGGTGTTTTGCAGAACGCGAGCGCATTTTTGAGGGTTTGGAGGCCGTGGGCAGAGGAGAAAACAGGAGTGAAATGAAATTGAGTTGCTTTTTTTTTCATTTATAGCTGCCCATAACGCGAGCGCGTTATAACGCGCTCACGTTATAACGCGCTCGCGTTATGGCTCGGTAATGACGAGCCTGTGGCTTGTCATTACCAAGCCATAACGCGAGCGCGTTATAACGCGCTCGCGTTATGCCTTAATTTTTTTTCAAATTATTTTGGCCACTTTTTGGCCCCCCATCTTTTTGCACTTACCCAAGTATCACATACAAAACTCATTCACAAGTTTCACAAGGATTGGAAAACAAGCTCAACACAGCCACAATGAACCTTACCATACATCCAAGGCATAAGAAGGTACAATACGCACTAAAGATAACTTCTTAACATGCATAAGGGTCTAACAAATCCCCATAACCATGCATTCTACTAACATGCACAAGAATGGGAGACATTCAACGAACACCCATATCACACACACACAAATGGAGAAGACAACCAACAACATGCTAGTGAACACATGAGCTAGAGATCCCAATGTTGCAACTTAGCCTCTGATACCAAATTAATTCCCTAGGCTTTTGCCTAAGAGATTAATGGACAAAAGTTGGATGAACAAATTTTTCACATTACAAATGCAACATCAAGCATGCCACATTATACTTCTACAAGTGCAAGGTGTCATGATGTAGTATGATGACACACCTACCACACTTGCTAATGCACTACACATGGTGACACACATGGAAAACTAACTACAGTACAACATCAAACACTGAGGTGGACTCATGCAATGACAGTTAGAGGAAGGTTAAGGTTTCCTTTTCCAAGGGATGAACCCCTACATATCAGTCAATGAACCATCCCTCATGCATCTCAGGGTTCAGAAAGACAAAGGCCAAAATACACTAGTTTATGCTTCATAATCTATATTGCAAAAAGTTTTAGACTTGGGGACCTAATCTAAAAAAAATTAGACCTTAGAGTCCCTTCTACATTTTAGACTTGGCATTCCTTTCTATAATTCAACCTTGAGAGCCCAAGTTGCATGAGCCCATGCAAACTCAAACTTTATCCCCTAGAATTCACTTTGCATTCAACATGTAGCTACTTGGCCTTAATGCTCATCCTTGTAGTTTGGTCTTTCATATTAAACTTGTATGTTGAGCTTGCATCCTAGGTTTGAACTTAGACTAGTTGCTTAGCCTTCATCCTAAAATAAGTATCATGCAACCCAGGTTCAAGACTCTAAGCCATATCTATGCCTAGGTTCCTCAGGCCTCAGGGTCCCACTTGCTCTGAGCAACTCAAGCCTCAGGGATAAAACAACACCTAGCAAAGGGATCAAATGGGCATGCCACTTAGACTTTAGAGTCCAACATGCATATTGCACTTTGGACTTTAGGGTCCAATCGACACTAACATAAGTCTAAGCTCTAAAGATTTGACCATTTGAACTTTAGGCTCTGAATGACAACCTACAGTTCAAACTTGGGAGTCTAAAATGCAACTCACACACCTGCAAAAGAACAAGACAAGTATAATCCCTTCACAACAATCTCATGAATTTTGGACTTCAAAGTTTGAAATTCAACCTACACATTTGTATACTTCTGGGACAAGGTCAATCCCTTGCACTCTTACTACTCAAGGTTCAAGGTCTAATGTGCAAACTGTAGCTTAGACTATCACAAGAACTTTTCATAAGGCAAGCACAACAAGTTAGGATTTCATAATTAATGGGGCATAACTCCCTCATTTTGTGTGTTGTTCAATAATGGTCTAGAGAAAATTATTAGGTGCACATGGGGTCTATGTTGGCTAAGTACAAAGTCCCCAAACACCTCAAAAAGTGGCCCAAACCCATGCAAGGTGAAACCCACTTTCTCAAGAATATGTCATGCAGGAAAATGGCAAGTTTAAAGGAGAGTGACCAAGGAAGATGACATTTATAACTGACTAACATAGCAACATGCAATCATATGGAATAGGTTATGAAGCCCCAAAGAGATTGTGATAGGATTAGGCCCAACAAATAAGAATGCATGCTTAAGGAAGCACACTTTCTAAGCTACAAATACATGATATACACCATGATGATATCCATACACAATTTTGACTTCAAGGTTGGATTACACAATAACACATAATGAGATTACATCACCTCCAAGGGTGGAAATTAATGCATTACACCACTAACCAATAATGTCTTATACATTTACAAATGAGGACTACAAAGGTCCTAAATTTAATATATTTACTACAAAAACATAAAACAAACAAGATGCCAAATGGAGAGATAATGAGAACCATACATGCTCTCCTAGCTACTCCAAGAATCCATGATCTTCCCTAATAGGGTTCATGCCACCTTACCATGTGGAACCCTTAGGTCCACCCCCTAAACTAGGAGATAATTAATCCAGGTGGTCCAACACACTTAAACACAAACACAAGGTTGGACAAACACAAAATTTTCACATCTCAAGCATGGCTCACATAAGCTCATCAACAACATTCAATAAGATAATGGGCCAACCAAGGGTAATCTTGGGCCGACAGGAAGTGGGGGAGTGTTAAGAGATGATAAAGGCAATTTTATTTCAACAGTGGCACTCCCTCTGGGTATCCAATCCAACCACTATGTTGAAGTTGTTGTATCTTTTAATGGCATCAAACTAGCCTACTCCAAAGGTTACAAAAGAGTTTGGATTGAGGGAGACTCCCTCAACATAATCCAATGCCTTAAAAAATATGAAATCCTAGTTGAACAATTAATATGCTCATCAATGACTCAGTTAGTATGATAAATTCATTCAATGGCAATATTTATATCCCATGTCTTCCATGAGGGCAACAGAGCTACTAACGTCCTAGCCAACATGGGGGTTAAAACCCAATCTCTCAAGCTATGGGAAATGTACTCTGCTTTTCCCGTTGAAGCACAAATTATTATACCTCATGAATTCCAACAAGGGTGATCTTTATGAAGTTGTTATGATTATGATTATCAATGAAGGTGTCGCACACTTTATGGGTACTTTGTACACTTTCTGTTTTAGTGTTAATTGGATTTTGTTTAGGATTTTGCATATTGCTAAGTGTTGGAAGCTAAATAGAGATAATCAAGCTACTATGTTTGATATGGAGGGAGATAGGAATCAAGTGGATCTCTTGTCCATTGATGGGGTCTGTAGGAAGCCGCTAGTTTGGAAGGTGGTGGAGGAAGGGGGCCTTGTCCCCTATTTGGACAAACTGCATGGTTTTGACCTTATGGCAACCAATATGTTTGTCAAGGGTTGGAAAGACATGACTATTAAAGCCTATGGCCTAGAGGTTGTGATTAATAAGGACCTAATAGCTCAAATAACTAGTCTCTTGGCTACTGGTAGGAAGGTTCTCAAAGACTGTAAGGCAAGAAAAGAAGCCCTCAATTTCTTCTTTAAAGGGAAAGAAAGGAATGAGCTGGTGGAGTTTCAGTCTGGAGGATATGAATGTAAATCAATCAAACCCATCTGGGTGGAGGTGATAGAGGTCTTAATAAGGCACATTTCTTTGGAAGGAAGGTTTACTATTTTATATGGTTACCATTTCACGCTTTTAAACCATTTTTACCACAAAATGATTATCTCTTTTCCTTTTTATTTGTTGTCACCTTTGGATTATTCCATTAAGGAAAATAGAAGGAACCCCAAGCTCCCAATTCTTCATGAAGGTCTGATTCTCTTAATTATGGAGTATGTGAAATCTCAAGCTCCCAGCTTTGAGATTAAGGGTAAATCTAAGAAAAAAGATAAAACCCTTATTGTGGACTACTATGACTCTATCGAATTTGTAATGGGAGGGTGAAGAATGATTCTGAGTAGATTGAGGAGGACTCAGTGAAAACCTTCTCTAATCCCCATTCTATTCAGGAAGAGGAGACAAAGAATTCTAGGAAAAGGAAAAGAAGCAGTGTGAAGGGACTTCCCAAGAAATAGAGAAATAAGGAGAGGGGCTCCTAGTATGCTAGTTTTCACACTAGTGAGGAGAGTGAGAATGATGAGAGTAAGGAGGTGGGTTCTCAGAGACGGGGTAGTAAAGAAGCTTTGGGCATCTTGAGCCAGAACACTATCGAGGATGTTGACTAGAAGCAAGTCAAAAGGAAGGATAAGGGGAAGAGTAAGGTGCCTATTTAGGAGGGGACAAATGGGGATCCAAGGGGTAACCCTAAGCAGAATACAGGCTTTGTCATTAAAGAACCAAGAATTGGTACTCCTTTTCTAGTTATTCCCAACCCCACTTGTAATATCCCTGAAGATTTTTCTTTTGTGGTCTCTAAAGCTGCTGATAGAGAGGAGTTGTCAGAGGTTTTAGGTTTGGTTAGGGAAGTTGTTGCTAGCTGACATCAAATGACCAAGTGGTTTTTTATTGAGATTAATAGAATTAATATCAAATTTAGTGCTATGTAGGATAAAATGGGAAGAAAAGTGAAGAGTAATGATGACCTGGATAGGGAGATTTAGCTTAGTTGGGATTTTATTCTAAAGATGGAATAGATGGAAAGAGATCTGAATAATTTTAGTCATGACTTTGAAGTTTGCATTGCTGGTCTAGAAAAGAGATGAAGGAGATTAAAAAAACCTGGAGAGGGTGGTGGAGATTAGCAAGTGCACTATCTACAATAGTGTGGAAGGAATTAGGATCCTCACTGATAAACTGAAGGAATTATGGGAGGATTAGGTCATGGGTACTGCTATTCAAACAAATGTTGGTGAGGAGGATCAGACTAACATTGGTAAGGGTAAATAGGGTAAGGATGCTAAGTAGGGAGGTCTCAGCACTCGTAGTCATGGTAGTAAGAAAAAGTCTTTTAATGTTGAAAAGGTGAGCTATTGGGATTCATGAAGTTGCACAAAGATTTCTACAAGCAGAAGTTGGAGGTTGTTGAAACCTTGAAGAAGTTGTAGTTATGTTTGTTTCTTTGCTTATGGTTTCCTGTTAGTTTTTTGTTTGCTACTTGTTGGCTTCCAATAGGTCTCATTTTACCTTTGGGCAACATTTTGTAATAGGGTTTCGGGGCCCCTCCAAAATCTATTTTATCGTTTAATAAAAAATATTCAATAAGATTAAACATCTAACATCTAATGCATTTGCATAACAATTGCATTATCGTAATATTACATCAAATAAGTATGCATGAAGAGATCATCCAACATTCAATGCATACACAAGAACATCATGCAAAGCACAAGATCTATCTAAACATGAGATTGGGAAGACACACCAATCCACCTACTCAAGAAATCACAACCATCATCCAATGCATGCATATGTCAAATCATTAACATAATATGACACCAAACATGTATGAGGGGAAACATCACCACACCACCAAGAAAGCACCTAGGCACTCATCCAAGCTCAAGATACATACATGCGTAGAATTGTAAAAAGCACAACAATCACATGCAAGCAAAGAGATCACAACCTCTCATTTGAAGAGCAATTCAAGAGGAAAAATAAGGAATTGAGCACTCCTATAATGTTTATACTACATATTCAAGCTTTCATCTAACACACATAGGAGAGAAGCAACCTCCAACCAAGCATGCATAGGCTAATTGTAACAATGCATGGATCAAAAGCATGTACACATGAGGGCTTACCAACCATCCATGCATACACCCATGAGATCCCACAATACTCCAAGTTTGACAAGTAAATGTGTATATAGATTTAACAACCCCCATCAATGCATGAACAATGAGTATCAACACATTATCCATTGAGGTAACCCTAAACAAGGTGGACAAGGCACACCAATCAAGAAACATGGCATCACATTCACACATTTGGTATGAAAAAACCACAACATAAGATATACATAAACATTGTTTCTTCCATCTTGTTCCAAGACCAATCATATCACCACATTTAACATGTTCAAAAGCAATAGAAAATTCTAAAAATGAACAAACATGCATTTTCCAAATTGGGGGTTTCCAATACAAATTTTCATAAAAAATTAGAACTCCAAATTACACAATAGTAAACATACCCTTTTGAATCCAAGGGTATGGAAAACATTCTTTTTCACTCACATATCCAATTTAGGAATTTTTTTCTATAGTTCTAGCATGTAAATTTTCCAAATAAACACAATGAGGATAGTTGAATTGATTTCCTCATCAAATCAACAATCTCTATAAACAATGTTTCCTACAAAGGAATTCCAATGCATCCACTTAAGGTGGGCATGGCATGAAAGAAAGAAATTTCAAGGACAAAGAGAAGGATTGTAACCCTTATCTCTCATCCAACACCACAAAGCAATGAAGAGGAGTGGCTATCCAAAGGGAAACTCCCTTCACCAACACATGCAACAAAATCATCCATGAATCTCTTTCCAGGACCCACAATCACACCTCCAAAATTCCCCTTCAAGTGCAAACCCAAAAGAAAATGCCAAAGAGGGACATAGAGAAAGAGCAAAAGCAAGAATGAATAATGAAAATCAAAGCTTTTCTCTTTTCCCCTAATTTCCAACACCCCATTTGGGATTTTTCTTTTATTTTTAATAAACTACAATTTCTCAAAAGCCCCTTTACAATTTACACAAAATAATAACAATTATTTTAATCAAAATAACTTTCACTATTCACTTTTCAAAATGGGATTATTTAAATTAATAATTATGATGTCAACACCATGTAAAACTTGCACTTTATGGAAATAATATAATTTATAATTCCAAACCAATTACCAACATGCCATAATTATGGAAAAAATCATTAAATAAATGTAATCACTGGTGAGTACAAGATCATCATAGGTCAAATAGTGGCAATGTCAAAAAAAAACTTCTTGGATGAAAAAGTGCTAACATGTAGAATTATTTTTAGATTTGGATGGAAAAAGTTATAATATTTCTATCTCAAATATGAATTACCTCCAAAAATTCTTTGGAATTACCTTAGATTTAGGCAAGTGGGAATCCTAAGACTTGACAAAGAAACTTACAAAATCACACGTTTAATGTTATCTTGAAATTTTCCATGACTTCATCCTTGAAGCTCACAATTTTTTTTGTAAATAAATTTAATAAAAAAAGAGGTTTGTAGAAGAAACTATCAAGATTCTAAAAATATTATATATGTCTCATTATAATTTTAATATGTAATTATTATTAATTTTCTACATACACTATGTCTGGTTTCTGATAGATATGCATACTAAAAAATATTCATAACTTTCAAACTATTTATCCTTTTTTAAATCCAAAAGATGTGTCACATTCTAGGATTTATTTGTTGTAGGTTAAAAAAATAAGTTATTAATTTCATTTTTTTTTGACCAAGTTAGGTTGCCCGGAAAATTATTTTTTAATATTTTTAAAAATTCAAAGTAAAAAATTCATAAATAATTATTTATTTATTAAAAAAATCATAAATAATTATTTATTTATTAAAAAATTCAAAAATACATGTGTCACATCTTCTCATGTGTCGTTTACTTAAATCCAAAGCTTGGAGGAAGAATATTTTATTTTTCTTATACTTAGGTTGGCTAGAATGATGCCTACTTTTTACACTTTTTTGAAAATTTTAGTAGTGCCTCGTTGAAATATCCAATTTTCACCAAACTAATTTTTAAAAAAGTACTAGTTCATAAACTACATTCAATTTCCTACAGCTTTTATTACTACCTTATTTTCAAATTGTGTCGATAACTCATTCAATTTTAGACATGAAGTTACTTAAATTTGCTTTTAACATTTTCATTACCACTTAGGGGTATTGTTTGGCCCATCATGATCTTGCACTCACCCCACTTACCGACATGAAATTCACTTATTAGTACACAATAATCCTATGATAATTTATTAAATAAATTAAAATATCTAGGGATTAGACAATTGTATGAAAAAATGATTAAATATCATAAATCATAGGACTTAAACCATTATGACAAACATGCAAACAAAATTATGGGTCTACACACAACTCACAAATCTATAATCGACTAATTCAAGTCTTGGGCTCATAGGGCCACACAAGGCACATTCATAGCTTGACTTTGAGCAAGACAAGGTAAGACAAAACACAATACATTTACATATTTATACATTTACCCAAATCCATTATCTCCAAATAATTACTGCTAGGAAAAACTTGTGCTTGCACACTCAAAGAAACCATTAGACGTACTTGTCCAATACATAATAACCAAAGTACAATACACATATAGCCACCAACAAGATAATATCAAAAATCACATCTAACTAAAAACCACCTAACATAAACATGGTTCAAATATATTGATATGTAATAGTTAATCCTAATGCTAAACTCAATAAGCACATGCAAGATCACATATCATGATAACAAATTGAGGGCAAGACATAGTTGAGTCCAAGCATATACCAATCCCACCTGCATGAATATCTTGCACACTCAAGCAAGGCATCAAATTTAACAACAAATATCATAGCTGAAGTAAAATAAATCAATAAAAGTACATGTAATTTAGCAAGATATGTGCATCCTTCTTGTAGTTACACCATGTTAGAATCATCTCATTAAAACCTTTAACCCAATCATAGAATAGTTAAGACAAGGTAAGAGTCAATGCATGGGTGGGCACTATAGAATTTAAGGTTAGACTGCTAGGTTAGGTTGTTTTTAATTAAATCCCTCAATCTAGGCTACATCAAATGGTATCAAAGCAAGGACCCATATTGTGTTATGTCATGAAGAGGCTCTAGAAAATTTATTGTTGGTGTGTGTGAAGTCCTAAATCTATAGAGAGCTTGAGAAGAAGGCATGACACATAGATGAAGATTGTGAGCAACTAGGGTTGTAGATACAGTAGGGATGCTAAGAGGAATTATAGCTAGATTAGATGTAATGGGGGTAGTGTTAGTGCCTGAATTGATTGATAGTTTTTGAGCAATTTTCATGCAGGCACTTTCCCTAAGTATCCAAAAAAGTGTTCTAAGTGTTGGACCTCCTCAGCATTTTTTAGCTGCATCATCATATTTTCTTCGAGGAGGAGGTCATCATCATCATCTTGTCTTCGATGATGGTCAGCATCATCATGTTCTCTGTCGACCGGTTTCTCATCAGGATCATCATATTTCAATATCGGGTGATGTTTGGTTATCATCCTGATCCTGCTGATGAGCTACAGTGTGCCCTGATTTGCTTGCGGGGGTGATTTTTCAAGTATCCGGTGATCTTCCAATTATCACCTTGCCCTTTTATGATGATGATGTCACCCCGATCTTCTAAAGGGGTTATTCTCTGAGTTGTTCGACCTGACTTGTTTTTTCTTAAGGGTCGTCATCATCATCATCATATTTCCAGTTATCACCGTGTTGCTTGCGGGGGTCATCATATTTTCTGCCTGCATGATATTTCGCCGGGGTGATATTTTTATCATCGGGTGATCTTGGTTATGATCATCCTGATGATGTTGTTGAAGAGTTCTAAGTGTGACCCGATATTCACTGGGGTCATCATATTTTGAACGTCAGGATGATCTTAGTCAATATCATCCTGATGTTGTTGTATCACTTCATGTTCGTTGTTTTATCATCCTGATGATGCTGATGTCATTCTTATGTCAGGGTGATATCTATTTCTCTGCCTATCTGCATCATGATATTTCCGAAGGAGGGGGTGATATTTTCATTTTTGAATATCACCCGGATGTATGTTTGTTCTAGCGTCATGATGATGTTGATATCAGGGAGATATCCGCCTGTCGGCTTCGTGCATTATCTAGTGGGGGGTGATCTTTTCAAGCATCATCATATTCATCTATCGCCCCGATCTTATAGTGGAGCTACAGTGCAACATGATATTTGTGCATCAGGATGATATTTCCAAATATCCGGTTATCTTCCGAATATCATCCTGATGTCGATATGATGATGATGTCATCAAGGTCCAGGGGCGGTCATATTTCTAACACAGATCATCTTGTGGAGATCTCCCGATATTTGCAAACATGATGATGACGTCATCCGGATATGAGGAGGTACGCAGTAGGCAGATATGATGATGACGTCAGCAGGATATGACGGTGACGTCATCAGGATGTTCATCGGCCAGACTTTTGGTATAGGCTCAGCAGGAGGATGTTCCTCCGATGGATCAGGTTGTGCGAATGAAGGCGATTATCATGCAGGTTATATTGCGATATGATGCTGACGTCAGGGTGATATATCAAGCGACAGGATATCATGCTGTTGGAGGATGATGATGAAGTCTTATACTAGTGTCGTCAGGAGCAAAAGCACCGACATCATATATGCTCATGACCTAGTATATAAAGTGTTAAAAAGGTCGCCGCAGGGTGCATGTGGGATAATTGATATCCTGCATATTTTCAAATATCATGACGATGAATCTTAGCGGGAAATGGTTGCGATCGACTGTTTGATGTTTTTTCCCAAGGCCGCGGGTTGGTGCACCATTAATGGCGAAGGTTGCAGAGGTATGGACGGATCTGGTACCCGATTGAAGGTGTACATCAGCGGACAGTGGCGCAGGGCTCGAGATTTCTTCCTGTCTCCTCCCCTACCTGCTGCATTCATGTTTGGGCGCCAATCTGGTAATGCGTTGAGCGCCATTTTGCTGATACTGTGTATCTAGCAGGATTTTTGGTCAACCATGTAATTAATTGCTGTGGTACACTACCTGGCTGTTATAAGCAGGAAGTGTTACTCATTTGTGGTTGTTGAAAGTTGAAGATTTTTGGCTCTGTAATTCAAAACAAGCTGATCTGGTTGCTCTGTACAGCTTAAACTTGTGAGTTTATGTATCTCCTGTTGTACGATTTGGCATGAATCCACTGATTTCATGGTTAATCTTATATGAATAATGCTGTGTTTGCATGTGTTATGCTGATTTTGTCTCCAGTTTTGCATGTATCTTTCTTACTGCAATAGGGATGCCATAAGTATAGACAGCTTAACACTCTTTATTGGGAGATATCTGTAAGGCAGATATCATGTGTATCCCCCTGAAATCCAGTTTTAGCTATTCATGCTGATCTTTCACAGGTGTATGTCTACCGACTCCAAGCCCTGGATAGGCACCAATCTAGCTCTGTGTTGAGGTTATACACCATGTCCAGCTTTGCATCCAAAATCCATTTCTAAACCATTTCATACTTCCACCTGTTAGTTGTAGGAGTAGGATTAGGAACCCCCTGCATGCTCTCATACCCAACCAGACATCATGTCCAAGAATGTTGCCAGCCTTGTGATCTATCATACAGATCTTGGTCCATACATGAGAGTATTCTGCCTGTTGTTGTCAAGTTAGATCTTTCTATCTTTGAGCTAGTCAAGGTTACATCTTGAGTTATAGGGATACCCCCCTTGGTGCGGCAGAACCAGAAGTGAAGGGGAGGCAGCTCACGCAACCTCCTGTATTTAGTTGGCTAGATCTGCCCGTGCATTAGAAGTGGCAAACCCTAATGCTGATTCAGAAGAAAAACCAACAGGTAGCATAGAGGAGAGGAATTCATGTGGAAGATGTAAGTGAAACTTTTATAAACATTTAGCTAAAATTTTATTATTTAAAATTAACTTATGTATTTTTTATCATCTTAAGATGACCTCCTACTTAAATATCGTTACATATATGTATATATTTAGCCTTTGAAAAAGGTATTATAAAACCATTCCCAACTTTTGTACTTGGTAATTAGTGTCTTGTTAAGATAAATCTTGAGTACTTAGGTAGTGGTCCCACAATGGTGTGTCTCACTGATGGGACATCTTGATTTTTGCTTGAAATCACATACTTTTAAGAAAAATGCATGATTTAAGCCTAGAGGGGTTCCATATAAGGGGGTTTGATTGAAGGGGGTTAGATTGAACCCCCTTATATTAAATCCCCTTGGATATAACCCCCTTAGCTTAAATCAAACCATTGATGGAGTCTCATCTGCACTTGTCAAAATGTTGACAAAAAGCAATTTTAGTTCACCTTTTAAGGGATTAAATGAAGTCATTTGGAAACTCCATTTCGTAAGTATGTATCCCTTAGTGTTATCTTTCCAAAAATTAAAATATGTATGATGCTTTTAATATTATATTGTTTTAAAATTTATAATTCTTGTTAAATCAAGGTGAATAAAGATTGTAATAAAAACTTTTCAAAGTGATACAAATCTGATTTTAGTTATGCAGCATTGGATTACCCATACAAAATTAAGTGTGAAGCATAAATCAACAAGTAATAAAATTAGCAAACCATAAATTTTCAACACATGACACTAGATCTATGTGGAGAAACACTTTTAGGAAAAAATCCACCATCAAAGAGAGACTCAAGAATGTATTAATCTTCAAGCATAATATACATATACAACACTCTAACTCCCTTCAATTTGATAGCATTCCGAAAACACCTATGTACCTAAAAATAACTCATCAAACTATTATCTCATGCATACAATTTATAGAAAAATGGGAGAGGAATACCACAAATAGTTTCGCAAAACAATGTGCCATCAAAAACATGGTAAAATGAAAAAATACATGCCCAAAATGAAGAGGATCTTTCTAGATTAGTAATTCCCAAGGTGTTAAATATAGAAAAAATAACTCACATAGAATAAATGACATCTTTGAGTTGTAACTCCTCCATTATGGCACACATCACAAGGTATGTGTCCAAACTCACCTCCCTGCATGCATGTGAACCCCACTGATAATGCAAGATACCTCATAACTCCATTCTAGTGCCCAAGTTGAGGAATCATCTAAAAATACTAATTGTAACCACCACTACCAACTCCGTCTCCTTCATGAATGCCATTACAACTAATATTCCAAGTCATAGTAAAATAATAGTAAAATATTATCTCTCAAACACCTACATGGGTATCCAAGTACCCATTCCAAGATGTTTGGAGACACATAAAATAATACATTAGGATTACAATTAAATATTACACTATCCTAACATTCCCCCACTTGATGTTATACATTGCAATGACATCCAAAGGAAACATAAAATAAATCAAGTAACATGCAATACATGCGACCTCTACCCAAAAGAATTGATCTAGTTGCATACCACTCAAAATACTTCTATCTCTTTCCATTAAGGTTCAGGTCATCCTTTCTACAACCCTATTTTCTATGGTGTGTGCGAGGTTGCCTTTTGTGAAACAATACCTACATGCTTCAAAAGCTCATCAAGTTCCCTGGAACAATATTCACCGCCATTGTCAGATCTCAACACTCTTATCTATTTATTTTTCAACCAAGACTTTAAATTTCTTAAACTTAGTGAAAATTTCATGTTTAGAATGCATACAATAAAGCTAGGTGTATCTAGAGGCATCATCAATGAATATAACATAATAAGAAGATTTTCCCATAGAATCCACATCTACTAGTCCAAACACATCTAAATGAATGATTTTTAATAACCTCTTTGCCTTATAACTTTCAAAAAGAAAAGATGATCTATTCTATAAACCAAACACACAATACTCACAAAAATTAAAAAACTCATTCGAATAAGAAAAACCATCAGCCATGTTTTTATTAATCAAGGTTCTAAGACCATTTTCACCAGTGTTCACACACAAACATTAGTGTCACAACATACATGTACTTTTAGATTTGCTAGTTACATTTGTAGAGTTACAAAATATGGAGGCATTCAGCCTAAACAAAGTCCCAACATGAGATCCTTTAGCTACCACCAAATTTCCTCTCACCAACCTACAACCAAACTTGTCAAATGTCACATGCATCCTAAAATTATTCGACTTGGATATAGAAAATAAGTTTCTTGCAAGTCCTAGAATGTGTAAAAAATTATCAAGAGATTTAATCCTTCCATCATTGAAACACAACTATACCTTTCCCTTACTAATAATCTAATTGGTACTATTGTCACCAAGGCAAACTTCTCCTCTAGCATAAGCCTTATAAGATAAAAACAACTCCTTGTTGGGAGACATATGGTAGTGCAACTTGCTATCAATGAGTTAAGCAACATCACTAATAGTGTTAGCAAAAATAAATAATGCATCAAGTTATCACCATCATCAAAAAATATTTTTTTGGAGGAATCAAAAGATTTCTTTTTGTTTCTATATTCCTTCTTCACATGCCCTCTCTTCCTACATTTCCAACACTTTAATCAACTCTTCCTTAGGGTTTTGGATTGCCCTCATGATCTGGATCTATATTTTGACTTCTTCATATCCCTGTTAGACCCACCTTTATCCTTGGGCCTTCCCCAAACATGTAAGGCATCTTTCAAGCCATCATTCATGGATTTTGTTCTCATCTCTAAAACCAAAGTAGAAATGAGACCATCTATCGTTAGCTTTGCACCACCACTAATGTCAACAATTAAATTTTCCCAAGTTTCAAGTAAAGAACATAATAGTAAGATAAATTTAACTATTGTGTTGTCACCTAAGCCTCTCTATAGTCGTTGAAAAAATATTAACTTTTTTATCTAGACATGGTGAGATTGAATCACAAGTTCACAACACATCCCATCACTTCAACAAATGTTATGGTTTGATTTGTTATACACTATTTAAACTTGTTTACTCACCAACTTTTAAGATTTTCTATGCCAACCACTAATGAACATGTCAATCTAATGGGGAGACACCCTTTCTAGAAAGGATTTGTCTTCCAATTATTTACTTCACGCATAAAATAATGTTAATTAATTGATATTAAATCAATCTACCATTTTATTTAAGGAGGAAAGGTTAGATAAAACAATAAGTAGCTATTATGTAATAAATGTATTAACATGAAATAGTTTTGATATAGCTCCTAAGAAGTTATTACTTGAAGGGCACTACCTTATTCACTTCACACATAAAATAATGTTAATTAATTGATACTAAATTAATCTACCATTTTGTTTAAGGAGGCAAGGTTAGATAAAACAACAAGTAGTTAATTAAGTAGTTCTTATTATTTAATAAATGTATTAACATGAAACATTTTTGTTATAGCTCTTAAAAAGTTATTACTTGAAGGGCATTACCAAAATTTTTAGTTGAATGTTGTTGAGTATTTTTAAGAGCATTTGACAATCAAGGGTCCCTTAAATTTTATAACATGTAATCCTAATAATTTAAACTCAAAATTTTTAAAAAATTAGTGGTCCCATAATTTTTTAATAACTAATGTTAAAAAATTATACCATATACTAAACATATTTATATAGTAGGTCATGTTGATATATCTTATTAAAATATATTTTATTTTAAAAAAGTATATCATAATAAGAGGTCATGTTGATATATCGTATTAGATCTAGATATACCCTTTCATGCAATATAGTGTTCCCACAATTTTAATTATATTTTATGATAAAAATTGTTAAAAGATAGTCATACCCATCAAATTTAGACCAAGTGCAACCCATCACTTTAATAAATGTTATGATTTCATTTGTTATACACTATTTAAACTTAAAGAAATGTTGTTTAATCACCAACTTTGAAGATTTTTTAAGCCTACCACTAACGAAAGTGTCAATCTCATGGAGAGACACCCCTTTTAGAAAGGGATGGAGAGAGAACATTTTTATAAAGGCTTTGCCTTCTACTTATTTTCTTTATACATAAAATAATGTTAATTAATTGATATTAACTTTACACAAAATAATAAGCCCTTAATTAAATAATTTTTATATTTAACAAATGTAAAATATTTTTATCATAGTTTTTAAGAAATGATTATTTGAAAAAGAGCTAATTAAATTTTATTAATAAGATGTTGAGAATTTTAGCAGCAAGGGTGAAGTGTAATGGTGTGAGTGTGTTAACAAAAACAATTAAAGAATCCACATACAAAAAACTAATAAAAACTAGAACACCACCAATCTATATTATAAAATAAAATAAAATAACCCTTAAATAAATAAACTAAAACTAACTCTTATATATATATCATTTAGATGAAACTCTAAAGTAAACATTTAGGATAACTATTAAAATTGATATTCATATAGAAAATAAAATAATTGGAAGTAAAAATTAAAATATTTATTTATTTAAAACTTAATTTTTTTAATGATTTATTGTATTATTGAAAAAAAAATCTTAAATAAAGTTAAAATAAATAATTATTTTGTGGCCGGGGCTTTTTCATCGAGTGAGGAAGATTTCGATAAATATAAAATGTAGGCAATGAGTTCCGTGATCGAGACAACTGGCAAGCAACAAGAGAGATGGCAGGTTTAGTTGCTCTAATATGATTACGAAGATAGTCAGAGATATTTGAGAGATATGATGGGAAGTAGTGTTTAATTCACATGCTTCGAGAGTCTTCTCAAGAGAATGAAAGCAGACTTAACACTCATGTGAAGAGTTTAATGCAATAACTGTCGCAGAGCCTTCCCTGGTGAAATACAAAGTAGAGTTTCTCCACCCATGCCTTCTCGATTCATGATCACCTTCTCGGCAGAAGCTATTCAGTGTGGAGGCATGGATACTCCAGACAGATTGGTAAGCAAAAAAAGGCAAATGGCATTTTTAGGACAGGTTACAGAGCTTCGATTGCAGAGGATTCTTTGGCAAACTGATCTATTAATGGTGGGTATTGTTCACATGGTTTTGGGTAAAAAATACCTGGTGGATAGTGAACACTATAGAGTTGATTTAGATTTATCTCCTTGATTCTTGGAAATGCTTCTGGAATTAAACACTTCCAAGGTAGAAGCGAAGGTTATTATGAGGGGTCTCTTCATACCATAGCTTTTGGGAGATCTAGAGGTAATTCTGCAAGCAGCAACCTTGGGCGTAGGCATCCCCAGGCCAAGAGAAATGGGGCTTCTTCGCAACCCAGATGATGTTTTAAAACTCTATCCATTCATACTGGATGTCTGAGGCTTCAAGATTTTAGTCCTGAAAGAGCAAGCATAGGTCACAGTAGAATTCATAAAGAGGATGCTAGATTTGGTGGCGGTAGAAGGATTTCAGTGGGAGGCCGATTTCAACCTTCAGCTGATAGATTTCGATAAGGAGTTGTTGGAAACAAGGTAGATAACTAAGGGGGGTGTCAATCAATTATCTCTAATAAATTTACTTTATTTTTCCTTTTATAATTTGAGCAGCATCAAAACACATAAGCATATATAATCATGAGAGCAAAAATGAAATCAACACACATAATACAAGCATTTTAACATGGAAAACCCTATTAAGGGAAAAACCATGAGGTGACTAACCCAAGATTGTATTCTCTGTTAAAAGAATAAGAAGTGCAAAATGACACTTGCCAATTAGGGCTCACTGCCTGAGCACACTGCTCACAAGAGGCACACTGCCTACAAGAGACTCACTGTCTACAAAGTTTATAGAAGGTAACTAGGTGTTTGAACTGATGAGAGGCATCCATATATGCTGAGGTTCAGTTCCGGTTAGGCTTAATATACTAATCTAATGCATTTCATTCTTCCTCTGCTTTAGTGTTGCTGTTCTATCACATACCAAACTAGTATTGCTGCTTCCACACTTATCTATGCCTTTCCTCACACACTATATCTTCACACACACACACACACCTTCATACTGAAATTCATCTGGTATATATATCCGCACCAAGGGTTTCAACATCTTTCTAGTCGACAACCGGAATACTCAAGATATTTACAAAACACTGATCTGTCGGCTGATTCCATGCTTAATATGTGATACGTATCAAAAACATAGACATAGAAGTCATCAATTATGTCAGCCAACCATGTGTGATCCCTCAAATAGCTTGATCAACACCAGTTACTCATCTGGATTGAAGTCCTATGCTTTGTCGGTCAGTTCTTCCTCAGTCTGCTCTATCTGTCAGGAACCCAACACTTAGATGCTCATATCTTTTCCATGATTCATCACCAGAGGCTCAATCTCTAGAATATAGTAGTCATGATACTCCTCTTGGCTTATCCAAGTCCGTAACTTTCTGAGTTATACCATCTGAGAGATCTAGACCTGATTGTCAGACCTTGCTGCATGCTCTATTCTTGTTCATCGGACCAAAACACTCTTCAATCTGACTTCTGGTATAGGCATACTATGTGCTGCGGATGTGTGGGATAGACTTTGTTGCCATTAATGACAACACTCATGAAGCCACATAGTGTCTCTTGCCAACAATCTCCCCATTTGGCATTGATGGCAACACTTAGTGAAAAATGACTAAGTGTCGCAGCAAACTCCCCCTTGGCTGATGCTCTATCTTATGCACTATTTTACCAGAGCTCCCCCTTAGTTGGATTCCACATTTTTCACTACTTCTCACTCCCCCTTTAACATCAATGGAAAAGGGTGGAATCCACACACCAAAATTTGCAAAAATCAACCTATACATAGCCGCATAAGTATATATACATGTTATACTTACATATACTTAAGTATATAAGCAAAAGTGGTCTTCAACTATACAAATTCTGTTGCCCAACTCTGGTTCATCCTGTCCAAATATGAGATGTGACCACTCAACAAAAATGCATAAGCTTCTGCCCTTCTTAAGTCTATCGGATCACTGGTCTAGGCTGTGGTCTGAGCATTAGTTAAGGCCTCATGCATTGCCTCTAACTTAGGGATAATTATCCCTCTAAGTTCAATCATCTTGCTTATTATATTCTTCTTCTCCTTTTCAAGCCTCTTTATTTCATTTATAATGGCAATAGTTTGGCACTCTTGATTCATTATGGATGTGGTGAGGGGATCAAAATTCTGAGATAAACTTGACAATTTACCCTCTTGTTCTTCCACCTTCTTTTCAATATCTTCTGTCACTTTGGACCAAGATAGACAAAATTTGTACATTTCCCCACCATTTTTAAGAGCATTTTTAAGGCTCTTTATCCCAATATCCAGGGTCCTCATATCATTAGCTATGAGTTCTTGCACTTCAGTGAATCTCTTTCCCAAAAACTCTTTCCAGACTTTCTCTTTTGCCAATTTCTCTAAAGAATCAAAATGGGTGCTAACAGAGTTAACTAGAGATTTCAAATTACCGGATGGAGAGGCCAAAGGATCCTTTTGGAAGGATGGCATGATCTTCTCCAGCATCCCAGATGCAATATCCATCAACTCACAATCTTCCATGTGAGACTTAAGAAGCTTTTCTTTTGCTTTAGCTTGGGCAAAAGATGCTATCTTCATTGTTTGGACCGGATAGAGGGAATCAAAATTTAGTGGTCCTTGAAAAAGTTCTGGTTCATCTATCTCCATTAGCTCTTTGTTCAAGAATTTTTTCACTGACTCTACAGTGTCTCTTGCTGGAGACTGGGTTTTCTTTTCTTTTGGAATCTCTGAACTGTCATAAGAGATCTTCTCTATTTGTTCTTCTTCTCTTCCCTTTACCTCCTCTTCTTGACTCACTTTTTCTTCTTTTCTTCCTTCTCCTTGAGTTCTTGAGTCTGGAATGTTTGCAGTGAGATCCGAAGGAGAGATGTTAACTTCTTCATGAACTTCCTCTTCTGGAATAGAGGAATCTAAGTTTTTAGACTTCTTCTCATCTGTCTCTTTTGACCCTTCTATATTTTTCTCAGTAGATTCTTCTTTTGATGCATTTAATCCTTCGACATCCATGGTAGAAGGTTCTTCATCTATTTCTTCTATGATAGGAAGATTGAATCTTTTGAAGGCATTCTGGAGGATGTCTTCTATTTCTCTTGCTATCTGATCAGTCTCTCCAAGCATTAGTTTGTTCATTCTTGCTTTGCTCCCAGAATTTATCCTTGCACTCCTTGAAGATCATGTTCATTTGCTTGGGAGTAATGGAAGGATAGAGCTGAATAGCAATATGTTGTCGGATCTCTAAGTCCTTTTCCTTGGCATTCTCTTTTCTGAGTTCAAGTACCTTCTCTAGACTTTTGGGAATTAGAGAAATGATTTCAATGAATACTTTATTATAAATGTTTAGGTACCTGACTGTAGCATCTTCCAAGATCCTCTTGTCAGTATCACTATATTCATCATAAAAATTAGTGACTAGTTGCAGGTTCCCATCCACTGTGAATGCCTTGATGATATCATCAATAGAAAGAGTGGGCTTTTCAACAAATTCTTCTGCCCCTTCTTCTTTATTTTTTCCAGCAAAGGATTCCCCGGATGTTTCTTCTTCTTTTTCATTTTCTTATCTTCCTCATCAGACTCTATTTCTTCATCATCCTTTTGGCTTGTGTAGGACCTTGTGGCCTTTGTTTTCGTTCTCTTTTCTCCCTTTCCAGATGTCTTGGCTTCCGGTTTTGAGGCTCTTAAGCTCTTAGAGGTGGCAGGTGCAGAGCTCTTGGAGGATCTAGTCCAGGAGGAGGCTTGCACCGGAACACTTTCTTTTTTTGCTTCTTGTTTCTCTTTCTCAGTCCTTTCTATTTTCTCTCTGTTTGCATCAACTGCCTCTTTTAAAATGCCATATCTTTTGGCAATTTTCTCTACTTCCTTTCTCACTTTTCTTTTTTATCTCTGGTTGTCTCAGTTCAACATGTATCTTTACACTTAATTCTTCAAAGGTTCCAAACCTTTCTACCTCAGGGTCTTTAGGCTGACTTAGCAAGTGTTGGACATGCAGCTCCAAGATTTTCTCATCAACCTCATATCCCATTGGCATAATCCAAACTGTTCTGGGCTCAACTGCCTCCATTAGGCATTGATCAATGTCTACCATGAAGCATACTGTATCCTTATATTTTTCAACTATTGTTTGAGGAATTCTCTCTTTGGCCTGCATCATACTTTGAAAGTTCTTAAAGTATCCCCAAAGCGTTGTGCTTTAACCATTAGCATCACCAAGTCCATACATATAGTCTCTGATTTGTATGGCATCCGGTCTGTCATTTTGTCATACCCAACCACTTGATTCGGGTAGCTCATTCATATATAGTAAAAGAACAGACACAATATTAGCCCACCATACTTAACTGAGATCTTATCCTTCTTGATCTTCTGCAAGTTTTCTAATAGTTGATTCAGAAGAAGATCACATAGGTCATAATCAACATTTTCCCTTAGCATCTGATATGCTGCATAAATTACAGTTCCAGACACAAAATTCTACTTGCTGGAATGATAGATTTTATAACCAATTATCATAGAGGCAAATTTGATATCTGGATCTATGATATCTTCTATTGTCATTGCTCTTTTGTCAAACTTAGATCCGGTAGCTTCACTTACTATCTAGCTCTTGACAGATTTGAGTGCAGGCAACCCAATGGATGAGTGCAGTCCAGTTACTGCCTTAATGGCATCTTTTGTTATCTTGAAGGGCTTCATTAACCACATGAAATTGTCATGTATTCTGCTAAGAACATACCGGACCCATTCATCTTCAGCAAAACAGGGAAAGTGGATGCAATGTCTAAAATGCTTATCCCGGAGGGCCTTGTATTGAGGTTTGAGTTCAAAAGTTTCATCTATTAATTGTTTATGGTAGATATCCATCAGCTTAGATTCTCCAAATTCCTCAATATTTGCATGGATGTACACCCTAACATCTTCTACGTGCAAAACCCCATGTAGAATGCTAGAAAACGCACCTAAGGGATCAACTTCTAGGGATTTGTAGGAGTGTTTCTTGAACTTTGGGTGCGACCTATCAGTGATCTTAACAACCATTGGAGTAGCCATCTTTGCAAAAGATTCAAAGAGAGATATTCATTAATAGAAATACCTTTTATCGCTTTTAGGGTTCACAATAAGAGCTGGAACAGGTCGCTAGTTGAATCGGATTCTGCGGTTGATCTTTGAGAAAGTTGTAAAAAATTGATGCAGAGCTCTTCCTTTCTTCTTCTCGAATGCAAATGTGCAAATGATGAGTAAAAGAACCCTTTTATCTCTGTGCAAACCCTAATTTATTTTTGCAATAAATGCACAACTTAAGTCATCTGGTTGCCTTGTTCTGAGAGAGATCTTTCCGAATCACTGAGATGCACTTAGAATCATTTTTAGTAATAATTGACAATGTATCTTCTTTCCTCCAATCATGCCATGAATCCGTAGATCAAGATATTTCAATTTTGAATTATACCGGATCTGTCTATGAAGATCCTACTTTACCAAATGGCTGTCAAACCAGATCAATCTTGGCTAAATAAACTCTTCAAACCTCCTTGCAGATCATCCATATTTTTACCAAGGGTTATTTAGATATTCCTCTGAGAGCCCTTTAATCCGCAACATTCTAAGTGCCAAATTTAGGCACCAATTGATTGGTTGGGGGAATTTATTTTCCTTTGTGACTCCCCCTAAGCTAGAGCTCATCTGTTTAGTTTCTGGAAGGAATATCAGCACCAGATTCTGGTGCGGATCCATCCCCAACATTTTTTGTACTCTTCTTCACCCAAATCTTGTTTATCTCCCTTTGAACTTCATCTGCATTCACTTTGCCTTTTCCTTTATCTTGATTTTGATTATGATGCAGCGCACCCTTTTTATCTTGATTCTTACTTTTGTAGAATTTGGCAATATGACCGGATCTATTGCAATTGTAGCAAACAACATTTCTTTGCATATTTGACTGATATCCTCTTGATCTGCATTGATTAGCCATATTTCCTATTCTATTGCATGCAAAGCATCTACCATTGAATGAATTATTTATTTGCATATTTCTGCATTCAAGACATTTATGACCATACCTTTTGTAGTTGAAACACTGTCTGGAGAAGGATGAATTAGTCTAATTCATTCTTCTTCTGCACTGAGTTGCTTTATGACCAAAGTTGTTGCAACTGTAGCAGTATCCATTGAAGGATGGATATCTTTGAAAATTTAGTTGCCTTACCAGGAGGTCTTCTAGGTCTGTTCCTTGGATTTCCTGATCCAGAGTTCTTCTGACTGGATCTGAAGTTTTCACTTTTCTCATATCCCAAGCCATACTTGTCATCTACCCTCTTTTGGCTTTCAAGAAGAACTTCAAGTTGAGCTGAGCTTATCTTGAATTTCTCTTTGTATTCATTTGCTGTTTGAAGATCTTGTTTAAGAGTGTCTATCTGATTCTCAAGTTGTTCTTCATTATCTCTCACTTCTTCAAGATCAGATTCTAGATGCCTGATTATTCTATCCATTTTGTAGCAGTCCTCTGACTTCTCTTTGAGAGATTGTTTTAGATTATCTTCAATTTTTCTTTTCTCTTCAATTTCTTGGGTGAATCTCATAACCCCTGATTCCATTTCATGCCTTATCATAATGACCTCTTTTGATAGCTTCTCACATAGCTTGTTTTCTCATTCAGATCTTCATTAGTATCATTGGCTTCACTTTGACTTGCTAATTGTTGAAGTAGTTCCTTTCTCTTTTTCACAGAGATACTCAGTTTTTCTTTTAGCTCATTTATGAAATCATCAACTTGTTTGAGTCTTTCTCTCAAGTTATTGACTTCAGACTGAGATTGCTCAAGATCATCTAAGACAGACTGAAGTTGTTCCTTCATACCATACATATCCATTAAGATTCCTAGATCTTCCTCAAGCTGTTAGGCTCTGTTTAGGGGAACTTAGCTCTGATACCAATTGTTGGAAACAAGGTAGATAACTAAGAGGGGGGTTGAATCAGTTATCTCTAATAAATTTACTTTATTTTTCCTTTTATAATTTGAGCAGCATCAAAACACATAAGCATATATAATCATGAGAGTAGAAATGAAATCAACACACATAACACAAGGATTTTAACATGGAAAACCCTGTTAAGGGAAAAACCAAGGGGTGACTAACCCAAGATTGTATTCTCTGTTAAAAGAATAAGAAGTACAAAATGACACTTGCCAATTAGGGCTCACTGCCTGAGCACACTGCTCACAAGAGGCACACTGCCTACAAGAGACTCACTGTCTACAAAGTTTATAGAAGGTAACCAGGTGTTTGAACTAATGAGAGGCATCCATATATGCTGAGGTTCAGTTCTAGTTAGGCTCAATATACTGATCTAATGTATTTCATTCTTCCTCTACTTTAGTGCTATTGTTCTGTCACATACCAGACTAGTATTGCTGCTTCCACACTTATCTTTGCCTTCCCTCACACACTATATCTTCACACACACCTTCATATCGAAATCCATCTAGTATATATATCTGCACCAAGGATTTCAACATCTTTCTAGTGGGCAACCGAAATACTTAAGATATTTACAAAACATTGATCTGTCGGCTGATTCCATGCTTAATATGTGATGCGTATCAAAAACATAGACATAGAAGTCATCAATTATGTTGGCCAACCATGTGTGATCCCTCAAATAGCTTGATCAACACCAGTTACTCATCCGGATTGAAGTCTGATGCTCTGTCGGTCAGTTCTTCCTTAGTCTGCTCTGGCTATTAGGAACCCAACACTTAGATGCTCATATCTTTTCCATGATTCATCATTGGAGGCTCAATCTCTGGAATATAGTAGTCATGATACTCCTCTTGACTTATCCAAGTCTATAACTTTCTGAGTTACACCATCTAAGAGATCCGGACCTGATCGTCGGACCTTGCTGCATGCTCTGTTCTTGTTCACTGAACCAAAACACTCTTCAATCTGATTTCCGGTATAGGCATACTATGTGTTGCGGATGTGTGGGATAGACTTTGTTGCCATCAATGACAACACTCATGAAGCCACACAGTGTCTCTTGCCAACAGGAGTAAGACTGCTTTGTTTTGGTGATTTCTTTTTGCCTGTCATGTATGCAGGCTTCATTTTGTTATAAGAAAGCCTCTTGGTATATAGAATAGAAATTAGAGGATAGCTAGACCTTCAATGGTCTCACACAGATATTTAGATTAGAATCTAATAGGCCCAGTTTGGGTTTTACTCTGCCATGGATAGTTTGCTATGCATAGAACATAAGCAGTTATTTTTTTCGTTTCAAGTCTAATATAAAATATTGACAGTGCGCATAAAATTTTTTTATTTCAAAAATATAACTTACTAATTTATTGATAAATTATCACTTGTTATATTTTTATTTATTGAATTACATAGCTATTTATTATAAAAATACTCTTCCAATAAAAATAAAAATAAAGTAAATAAATAAAAAATAATTTTTAAATAGTTGTAAATAAAATAAAGATACCCATCTTTAGAAAAATCTATATTTTAATTGCTATAAGAGTATAATAGTAAAAATAGCTCTTCACACTTATCTTTAGATAAAATGTATGTTTTAGTTATTATAATAATAAAAATAACTCAAATAGTTATAAAGTAAAACTAACATGCCTATCGTTAGAAAAACCTATGTAGTAATTATAGTATAATAGTAAAAATAGCTATTCACATAAAATCTATGTCTTAGTTAGTCGATAGGCTTTTATATATGTATAGTGCTTGAAAATTGTCTCATGCTGGAAAATTTTCTAAACTCCGGCGGCCGTATTCCTTGAACCTCCTATGGGTGAACCTCCTATGGGTGCAAG
Organism: Cunninghamia lanceolata; assembly: GCA_027924645.1. Lineage (NCBI taxonomy): Eukaryota > Viridiplantae > Streptophyta > Pinopsida > Cupressales > Cupressaceae > Cunninghamia > Cunninghamia lanceolata. The sequence continues at coordinate 1,306,825 of BSBN01001480.1, forward strand.
TGCTAGTTACTATAATAGTAAACATAACTCTTCACATAAAATCTATTTCTATGGGTGCAAGTGCTAGTTACTATAATAGTAAAAATAACTCTTCATATAAAATCTATGTTTTAGTTAGTGTAATAGTAAAAATAGCTCAAATAGTTATAAAATGAAACTAGCATAGCTATTGTTAGGTGCCTTAATATAATAGTAAAAATAACTCTTCACATAAAATCTATGTTTTAGTTACTATAATAGTAAAAATAGCTCAAATAGTTATAAAGTAAAACTAGCATACGTGTTGTTAGGTGCCTAAAAATCTCGTGTTAAACATAAATTTAGAAATTGTAAATAACCCCATGTCTCCATGCCACTGCTTAAGTGGTCCCATGGAAATAAATGAAAAATATGTGTGGCTCCATATATTTCCTTCCGCCCTTTTTTCTTATTTTCTTCTAAATTAAGATACTTAAGATAATTTGTTTTTATTTTTAGTTTCTGCCAAGAAAACTATAGGCGAGGCCTGTTCCTAACTAGTTATTAATAATTCTTTTTGCAACCAATGAGAACTAAATAATTTTTCTATTTAAAAAATATTTAGCTATTGCTATTGTATAGATGCAAATATTTTAACAAAACATATTTCAAAAATGATTTTTCTTCAATTTAATTGGCAGAAAACTTTCACCCGATAAGGGCGATTATTGCGGATCATCAAGGTTTAAATTATAAAGTTTTGTACGAATATTGAAAATAAATTCATGCATTGCTTTCATTTTCTCAAAAATTGTCCCAATATAACATATGCTTCTTAACCTCCATCACGCCCATCACCCTCCATCACACCCATCACGCCCAAATTTCGGCATGTCATAGACAAGCTACGGGCAGTTTGGTAGAATTTATGCATTACTCTCTCTTTACGCAACCATTCTTCATGTTTTTCTATGTTTTTGTTCAGCATCTACTGATTTTGATTTTATGCAAACTTAGATTTTGTTGCTTTCTTTACAAAGTTTTGAGATCCTGCATTTCTTGGATCACAGATCTCTGTTTTTGGGAGTCAGGATTTTTCATTTGCTATGGACTTTGGCACCACATGCACACTAAAAAACCATTGGTAGTTTTATGCAATCATTTATTTTGCTAGTTTCAATCTCACTGTGTCAATCACGTGATGCAATAAGTAGGTCATTGATGCTATGCGATGATTCATTTTGCTTCAATCCAACCTCTTCAACCGTGTCATGAAATCAGTGTCATGTTGCAAGTCCCCTTTGGTGGCAATTGGTGCTATAGGGTAATTCATTTTGCCAGTTTCAATCTCATTGTGTCATTACTTGATGCAATGAGAACGAAGAGGGCTGTTCAAAATGATGATAGATGTATTATATTTTACTATTAGTCATCAAAGACAGGGCAAAATGATTCTCCATACAACACAAGGTGCTTCTAAGAAATGATATATAATAATGATGCACTGTGGAAATGCCAAATGCATAAAAATTGAAAGAAAATGTGTGCCTGCAACAAGTGTGCATTGTTGTTCTACTCCCTGCGCTTTTTCTTTGAATTTCTGTTGTATCATAGAGCAGGGACTTGTTCTAGGAGAGCTGTTTTTACTTCTTTCTAATTCTTTGAAACTCAACGGTAATGGTTATGGACTGATCTGCTCTTTTTTTTTGCTTTTTTTTTTTGTTGTGGAGGGAATTTATATACAAAAGATTTTCTGTGATCATAATTCAGATTCAAAGATGAAGCCCTTGTATTGTGGAAATCAAGAGTTTGAGATACGGCAATCAGAAATTGAACGTTTATTTTCTAGATATGGAAGGGTTGAGCGGGTGGACATGAAATCAGGTAGCCTAGTTTACTATCTATATTTTAGGAGGCATTTTGTTAAACCCTATATCAAAGATTCCCACTAAATAGCTAGGCTAAAATGGGGCATTGAGACCTGATCTCTGTTATGAACAGAGATTGGCTGTAGCAAGGTGAAATTTAGGCCCCAATAATGTGCTTGTTTGATTAAACCCCTTCTAGAAAGCCCAGATATTGTTCTGGGGAGACATTCCAAGGTGTTTCATGTTGCCATCACCAGTGGTATATTCTAAAGAGAGTTGTTTCTGCAGAAAGGCAAAAAATGGGCCCAAGAACGTGCTAGTGTGAATACAATTCCCGTTAGGAAATGTAGAATTTCCAATATTGTTCTGGCTAGACTTTCTGAGGTGTTTGATGCTGCAATGGTCAGAGCTATGTTCTCAAGATAGCTGTTTTGGAGTTCAGGAATGGATGCTACCCAACATTGAAACCAATGTGTTGAGGAAAATTTTGAGGGATAGAATTATTTCTGCAGTGTATATGGTAGTTGGCTAATTTTCTAAAACAAGACTAAGAAAAATATATTAGGTGCTAATATTAGAAAAACATATGATTAACTTTCACTGGTCATAAATTTAGGCGAATCTAAGTTTCTAACAACTATGGTTACTTAGTGGATAGTTTTGGAAATTTTTTATAGTTTGTGAGAGTACATTAAAAAATTAGCCATATGGCAAACCACAGCCTACAAAAATCCCCGATCCTAATTGGCCGAGCCCATGGTGAATCTGCTTAGTGTTGCATACGTTAGTTCAGGGTTTAAGTAGGACTTTAAATTGATTTCATTTTGGTAGCATTTAACCATAAAAAGGCAAAAGATAAGCCTACAAGACATTCTACCCTGGCATGTAGTAATGATTGTCCTTGATGTATGTCAAGAATGCACATTGGGACATGTTTATCATCAAACTTCCGTTTTAAGTGTAATGGGAAACCTTTCTGCTTCATTTTCCAAGGCTACAAGGTAAGTTTAAGCAGAAATATAATTATTTAAAATGTAGGCCGCTGTACTCAAAAGTTTCTTTAGCGCAGGAATTTTGAAGAGCTCCATACACTCTCTTCTTGGGCCCCTGCCTGTGCATATCCTTTCATCAATCATGCCATGGATCTTTAACTGCCAGAGGATCAGCTTCTAGAAACGTTCAACGAAGCTGATACACAAATGACATCCTGCATTTCACCATTTCTTTTCATCGCTGTCATGCCATGTTAAGTCTCCAGTTTGAAGCATGCCAAGAGATAAATCTCATGACACATCACTACAATCAGAATGAAGCATAACTGTCGAAGGCACTAATCCGATCCGATCGATGACCCCACTCTCACCTTATCCATACCTGACACCATTTAGTTCAACATGCAAGGTCTGTGCCTGCTGTTCTTTAATGCAGCAAGTGTTTACACAAATTAATAACAGGTGTTGTATATTTTTCTTTGTCGTAGTCTGGACTCTGTATAGTAAACTGTTTTTGACTTTCCAAAATGAGGCTGTGACTACAATTCCACTTTTTGGTCTCTTTATTGAGTTTCTGTTGTTCCATACAGGATATGCATTTATATACATGGATGATGAGCGTGATGCTGAGGATACAATATGAGGGCTCCAAGTCCAATTTATGCCAGGCACCCAGAAAGGGGTAGTGCTGATTATGGCAGGGAGGCAAGTCCCGTGAATGAACGGTACCGGAGGTGAGTGATTTTTTCGGAGCAGTTGGTATTTGTAAGAATCAGTTAAAGATTGTATCATCTTTCATGAGTAACTATTTTGATGCGTTTGAACAGTCGATCACCCGTCAGGCCGTCAAGATCCTAAAGCACTCCAGTTGAGCAATCTATTTGGTGTTAATGGCTATTGAGGTTGTTGTCATTGTTTGGAGATTCTTATCGGCTGAAGTCAAGATGTTTCTAAGTGGATTATAAAGTTGATCACAAATTTCAAACAGTTGATAAAGAGCACCTAAAGAATTGGTGGCTGGAATTTCAATGTACTGTGTTGTGCTATTCATAATTTCTGTGTTGTTCTCTAACACATTTACTGGTTGATTACTGATATAAATTTAGTTTACATTCTTCTGATTTTAAATATTAAAAGATAGTCTGTGTTATGGATTTCACTCGTCAATTGTTATGTAGTATGCGTTTTAATCTCTTGGCTGCCAAATATTTTTGTTTTTGTGGAAAGAACACTATTTAAATAGCTTGGTGGAGTCTATGATGAGTTGCTTGTAACTTGCTCCAACAATGAGTTGCTTGTAGCTTTCTGCAATAGTGAGACTAAAATGAGAACAAGAAATTTAGTATTACTATTTTACAAAATAGGGACAATAAATTCTGATGCAGGGTTTACTGGATTAAATTCGTGGAAAGTAGTATTTACATTATAAGAAAATGTGTTCTTGTGATGATTTGATATCTTGGACCATTAGGTTATTGATTTTCTAAGGGATGTGATTGACTCCAAGAGTATTAATTATAAAATTGTGGATAAAAAGTTATATTTATCTGTAATCTAGGATGCTATGCCGACAGACTCAGTTTCAGTTGTATGCAGCTCTACTGCTACAATGCTACATTGTTCATGCTTTCCATGGTAGCTGGCAGTTGATTTGGTTCTTTGCCAGAAGTAGAAGTTTAATTTTCATTACAAGTTCCCCATACATTGAGATCTTGCCAAATGTCAACAGATTCTCCCATTTCACAAGCTCAAGTTAAGATTGATTTGTTATTTATCTTGGAGATACCTTGAACCCTAGCCACTTAAATAGAGCAAAATTGCATGCCAAATGTCAACGGATTCTCCCATTTCACAAGCTCACGTTAAGCTTGATTTGTTATTTATCTTGGAGATACCCTGAACCCTAGCCACTTAAATAGAGCAAAATTGCATGTCATATCCTAAATTTTAATTATGTCAAAATATAGTTAAAATAGTCTTCCAAGCATCACCTACAAACATGAATTACATATACATTATATTCTATACAATTATAAATCAAAGTTCCTCAATTTTCAGCAATCAGTGCAAATATCTAACTTAAACCAAAAAATTGAGAAATTTCAAAATTATTATAAAGTTATTATATTATCAACATTGTGCTTAAAACTAAGCAAACACAACAAAAAGTTCTTCAATTTTCACTACAAATATCTAACTTAAACAAAAAAATTGACAAATTTCAAGATTATTATAAAGTTATTATATTATCAACATTGTGTTTAAAACTAAGCAAACACAACAAATTAAAACATGATTATTCATGAACATTTTGGCAGAAACTTCGCTGCTCTGCAGCTCTTGTTTTATATAGTAAAAACTACAAATTAAAATAACGATGAAGATAGTGAACTTAACCAAAATAAGCTAAGCACCACCATGGGGACATGCCGTAAGGGACTCCATAAAACCGGCTTGGTCTCGTTCACATTATTAAAATCTTTCATTTTATTTCATCCCGTTCGTCTTCAACGTTTGTGGGGAAGTTGGATTCGTATCACTTTAGCCTTTGCCTGCTGTACGGGGAACAATGGTGCATCTCGTTGGATTTGATTTTTCACTAAAAGTCACCCGGGCTGTAAAGATTTAAAGTTTGAAGAGGGAAATCGTGCTGCCACCACAGGTGGCACATGGTGAGGTGGGGACTTGGGCATACCTGTGACAGTTGTTTTTGTCATGGTTAATTTTGGGATTATTTCAGCCTAAGAAATCGGAGTTAAAATTAATTTAGTTTGTGCCCATAAATAAAGGCAATAGGAAGCCCTTCTTTGCACTGGGGGATCCTCCAAAGCCTAGGGTGAAGCAACAAGAGGATCCTTGAGGCATTACAGAAGATCCCTCTCATTGCAATGGATGCTGCTGGGCTGAGAAAATCTATGATGGGTGTGAAGAATGGAGGAGAAAGTGATAGTTGCAGTGATTTCAAGATGATGAAGAAAATGGATGATGGTGGGGCAAAGAGGAAGAACAGCAATGAGAATAGCAATGGGAATTCAAAGCTGTTGGCATCTGATGCCCTGCTTCTTCCTCTGGGGCTCACTAACAAGGTCTTCTTTGTGCTTTTTTTCACTGCATCATATTTCCTGATGAGGAGATGGAGGGAGAAGATCAGAACCTCAACACCTCTCCATGTGGTTAGCTTTGGAGAGCTTGTAGCCATTGTGGCCCAGCTGGCTTCCTTCATATATCTTTTGGGGTTTTTTGGCATTGACTATGTCCAAAACTTCATCAGCAAGAGCAATGATGGCCCCTGGGATGAATTTGCTGAGGAGGATTTGAACACCTCTACAACAACTTGTGGGGTAGCAGTCAAAGAAGAAACTATTGTTAAGAAGCCTGAGATCCAACTCAAGGGGATTTCCCTTGGTGACAATGAAGACCAAGACATTGCAGCTGCTGTATGCAATGGCACAGTGGCCTCCTATTCTCTTGAATCCTCCCTTGGGGACTGCAAGAGAGCTGCCTCTGTGAGGAGGAGTGCCTTGGAGCTCATGACTGGGAGATCTCTTGATGGGCTGCCCTTGGAGGGATTTAACTATCAGTCTATTCTTGGTCAATGCTGTGAGATGCCTGTGGGATATGTGCAAATCCCTGTGGGTGTAGCAGGGCCTTTATTAGTCAATGGGTTTGAGTACATGGTGCCCATGGCAACCACAGAAGGGTGCCTGGTGGCCAGTACCAACAGAGGTTGCAAAGCCATCCTTATGAGTGGTGGAGCTACAAGCATTCTTCTCAGAGATGGCATGACTAGGGCTCCTGTGGTTAGGTTTCAGAGTGCAAAAAGAGCTGCAGATCTCAAGTACTATGTTGAGGATCCTGCAAATGCCGAGAACCTCTCTGACATCTTCAACAGGTGAGGTTTTTTTGGACCCCTTATTTTGCATGCACCATTGATCATATAGTCTTATCAAGCCATGCTTTGAAGACATCTGATAATATTTTGGGTGCCCATTTTTTCAACAGGACTAGCAGATTTGCCAGACTGCAAGGCATACAATGTGCAATTGCAGGCAAGAATTTGTACATAAGATTTTCTTGCTCAACTGGAGATGCCATGGGAATGAACATGATATCTAAGGGGGTTCAAAATGTATTGGATTTTCTTCAGTCTGAGTTCCCTGACATGGATGTTATCAGTGTTTCTGGTAATTGAATCACTCTAATTTTTCATCAGTTTTTGGGGTGTTTTTTGTTCTGTCGATTGGATTGCCCTTTTGTGGGTGGGCTAATATTTTTTGTGGGTTTTTGTTTTTAGGCAATTTCTGTGCAGACAAGAAGCCCACAGCAGTGAACTGGATTGAAGGGCGTGGGAAATCAATAGTATGTGAGGCCGTCATAACCGAGGCAGTCGTTAACAAGGTGTTGAAGACGACAGTTCCAGCATTGTTGGAGCTGAACCTGCTGAAGAACTTGACTGGATCTGCAATGGCAGGTGCCATGGGAGGATTCAATGCCCATGCTGCCAACGTTGTGTCTGCTGTGTTCATTGCAACAGGCCAAGATCCTGCCCAAAATGTAGAGAGTTCCCACTGCATTACCCTGATGGAGGCTGCCAATGGTGGCAAGGATCTGCATATATCAGTTACCATGCCATGCATTGAGGTAATTGCTAAACAACAATTTGTTAGAATCTAGGTATTATTACAATTTTTGCTTTTTTTAGGTTGAACGAGGATAGCCGAATATAAGGTTGAATGACAAGTGAAGAGTAGGTGGAATTTTAAATCTGAACTAAGAGTCAAATGACAGTGGAAGATTGCATCAATCCAACGAACCCAATCGATTCCACATGATTGAATCTTCCCCTTGCACTGTGGATAGGCAGGTGATGTTTGTTGAATGCATATGATTTTCTGAAATCTTGCAGGGAAAATAAATTAAAATTACTTAATGACATAACTTTAAAATTAAAAATTGCAACCTTGGAGTGGAATCGTCATAGTAAGAAAAGGGTCATATGGAGGGACTAGAAAGGTTATTTATTCTTTCAAAGTGGACCCATTTGAAAATTTAAAGCAGAATAGTATTAAATTTTTTAAAGCAGAGTAGTATTAAAAAATTTAAAGTAGAATAGTATAAAAACTATTTATAAAAAAGTAAAGCAGTCTTAGAGAATGCCAACAGGTATGTTTAGTCTGCAATCCGTTGGTGTTTTAAGAGAATCTTTTCAATAAGTATGTGGCCCAGTGGAGGGGCAGGAACCCATGAGAACCTTGCAAATTTAAAAAATAAAATGTTTTTTTTTATAATTTAAGAGGACTAGAAGTTTGTACTTCCTTGGACTCTTGGAATGTTAAGGTGTCAAAGACATCATTGTACTTTTGGATTAAATTGTGTGAGAATTTTTGGCATCAAGATTTATAATCAATTATGAGAATGTAGAGAGCTAGAAGAGAAAAAATAAACATTTAAAATTGTGTGAGAATTTTTGAAATCAAAATTTCACATTTAATAGAATGTAGAGAGCTAGTACAAAAAAATAAACATTCTTTACATAGGTTAAAGCTTGTTGTTACTATAAATTATTGTAATTATTGTAGTGCTACCTAGCCATTATCTAAAATGACCACTCGAGGGGAACAACTTTTGTGTATATGTAAATAATGGAAATAAATATAAAACATTAATATTTATAGGGAAATCACTGAGTAGTTCACTTTATTAAACTTAAGGTTTGGGTTTTATCTCTTTAAGAATAGTGACATTTATTGTGTTGATATGTAGAAATTATAAAGAAAAAGTTAGTCCAAAAGTTATTAGCTTAGTCATGTGTTTTTGTGGGCCCATATTACATTTCATGTTTTTCTTTCTTTCGTTTTTTCCTCATATAAATTGTTCTAAATGGTACATACCTAGTAATGAAAGTTGAACTAGTTGTCAAGGCTTGCTCTGCACCCTTCAAGGCTTGGGATCAACTTCATCAAGGATTACATCACATCAAGTTAAATTGTTACAAGTAGTGTTGGACAAGTCTGTCAAAGTCATCCAAAAAAGTCTAAAAGTCAAATGTAGTTCTATTTAAATTAGAAGTTGTTATTAAGTTAAATTGTTACGTAGCGTTGGTCACATCACATCAAGTTAAATTGTTACGAGTAGTTCTATTTAAATTAGAAGTTGTTATTAAGTGAAATTGTTACAAGTAGTTCTATTTAAATTAGAAGTTGTTATTAAGTTAAATTGTTACAAGTGGAAAAGTCGAATTTTGGATAGTACAATAATGGAATATACAATCATCCTCATCAATTGAGCTACAAGTCTTTGATCACAATTTTATTTTTGATAGAATTTATTTTAAATAATACATTTTATTTTGTTTGAAAATATTTTTAAATAAAACTAGAGTATTTTTTATATCAATATTTCAAATTACACTTTATAATCCATCATCAAATTTTTATTTATTTTAAAAATCTCCTTAAATATTCAAATATACTAACAATCCCTCCAGACTCCAGTCCCAACCCCCTCTAACTACTTCTAAATATGCTCTTCATAACAGGGAAGGCAAGTAGAATTTTAGCATAACAAGTATCTACATTAGCACATTACTTAACAGATAAAATCATAAAACATATCAGTCAAACAGACATGCCCATCAACGTGTAGTTTGTAGGAAGAAGCTCTTGATTCAATGAGAATGATTAAACCAGATGTCTTTGGTTGTATTTGTCTTGTATAAAGCAGAAAATATATTTGTTCAGCCATGAATTCATTTCCATGAATCTTGTGCAGGTGGGAACAGTGGGAGGTGGGACCCAATTGTCTTCACAAGCAGCTTGTTTGAACATGCTTGGAGTGAAAGGAGCAAACACTTCATCTCCTGGAGCAAATGCCCAAAACTTGGCGAGAGTAGTGGCAGCTGCAGTAATGGCAGGAGAGCTGTCTCTCATGTCTGCTCTTGCTGCAGGCCAGCTTGTCAAGAGTCACATGAAATACAACAGGTCAAGCAAGGATATGAAAGCATCATCAGCTTAGCAGAAAACTGTTCCCCACTACAAACAAGACCAATATTATTAAATGTAGTCTTAAAGATGCTTCTGCTTTGTGGAATCTTAGTTCCACATAGATGGGAAGCTTCTGGTGTTCTTTTTTAAGTTTTCTTATGTTGTCTGTATTAGTGCAGAGCATATGCTCTTGGGGTATGTACAGGAGAGATCCTTGTTGTAATTTTCGTAAAAGACTATGCAATAAAAACATTAGCATAAAAATATTTGCCGAAAATCTAGCTGCTTTGCCAACTTTCCCCTATGGACAAGAACATGATGCCAGCTAATCTTTTCGCTAAAGACTAAAATCCCGATAAAATCGGGACGGAAAAGTCGTTAGAAAAATCGGAAGTCGTTAGAAATTGCTCGCGAGGCAATGATTGTGTGTCGCCACGTGTCGAAGATTAGAAGTTTGTCTCGGAAAGAATGTGGTCTGGATTTGTTTGTCGCGTATCGCATTCTGCCGAATTGGCATGGAACCTGAGAGCTGGTCACATGCGGAAAAGCCTGCGACAGAAAGTTAAAGACTAAAAGCCAATATAATATCCTGCTAGGGGAGAGGACCCAGTAGTTGTGCACCCTAACTACACGCCTCTCAAAATCATACGTGGCAATTTCGAATCACTCCATAATTTTTACAGTAGCTTACTTGGCAATGCCCCTGCTTATAACTAAGGTTTCAGGGCCACATCATCATGCTTTTTGTTGAGGTGTCAAATAGTGGCCCCCCCCAAAAAGGTGGACCAATAAGTGTGAATTAAGACCTCCTTTGATGGTGCGCTGATTTGGCATCACATGATTGGTTCCTTTTTAAATCTAAAGGGCACATTTCATTCAATTATTAGTACTTATAGTAACACTAACAACCTTAAAGTCACAACTACTAGTACTAAACTTAAAAAAATATTGGGCCTTAATGTCACAGCGACCATCTCCACCATTGGAACTATCTCACCTATTGGGTCTTTTCCCCTAAATCAACACCATTCAAGCTATATTTGAGTGAAAGGCTGTTTTTTAAGCTGGACCTTCATAGTACTCCTAGATTTATACTAGCAATTGGACCCATAGGTTCAATGGGCACGCTGAAAACTTTATGAAGAAATTATAGAATTTGTTAGATATTTTTTATTATCTATTAATTTATAAGTTATTTAATCCATTAAATTCTTATTGAAATTTTAACAAACATAGTTGATAAATGTAGTAAATTAATTGGATCTCTTATTGATTTTTATATAATAGGCCATAGAAACAAATGCATATTTAATCATATAATTATGTGAGGGTACAATAGATTTATGTTGTACAACTTATATCTAATATTATGCACATAATGTATATAAATACATAATAAGATGGCTCATAATCATTTTTATAAGTATGTATTTGATATATTAACTTTTATAAATAATATATATATACAATGAATCAAAATTAAATTCACCAATTTTTTTATATAATATTTGCATAGATTTAAAGGAAAAATATTATTTGTTTAACATTAAAATAAATATTAGTTGTTTAATAACTAAATTTATGTCGTATTTTTTTAATTGATTTTAGTGTGTTTGTTTTATTCAAAATAATATTTCCCAAAATTAGTAAAAAATAAAATTTGTTTAACATGAAAAATAATACTTTGTTTTGATTGGTAATCACTAGATTAAAATAAATAAATCATTGCAATAATACTATAGTTACTTAGTAGAAAAATAAAATAAAAAATTAATAGTTTATCAATTGTTAAAGTGATAAAGGTAAAGGGAACTTTTTTGTTTTTTTTTTAATCATTTATGACATTTTGTAGAAAAATAAAATAAAAAATTAACAATTTATCAATTGTGAAACTTTTTTATTTTTTATGACATTTTGTAGAAAAATAAAATAAAAAAATTAACAATAAGCTTTTCAATAGTTGGATGAATCATTTTTTTTTTCATCACTATAGTTTTTAGTGGAGACCAAAAAATCTGATTGGCTATGAGTTTACCTCTTATTCCACCCTTCATGTTAATGGATGAGTTTACTTAAAAGCAATGCAAACAACAATGACTTTAGCCCATATCTAAAATCAAAGCAACAATGACTTTAGCCCATACCTAAAATCAAATCAAATCATGTCCCCATACTTAAAGTAAAATGAATGTCACCATACTTAAAGATGATGCAAAAATCAAATAAAATGAATTATAATTTGTAAAAACAAAATGAATGTCCCCATAAAAATCAAATCAAATAAAATGAATGTACGTAAAGATAAAAAAATTAAATCAAATAAAATAATCAAATCAATAAAATGAATGTCCCCATACTTAAATATCATGCAAAAATCAAATAAAATGAATTATAATTTGTAAAAACAAAATGAATGTCCCCATACTTAAAGATCATGCAAAAATCAAATAAAATGAATGTCCCCATACGTAAAGATAAAAAAAAAAAAATAATCAAATCAAGTAAAATGAATGTCCCCATACCTAAAAAAATCAAATCAAATCAAATCAAATCAAATCAAATAATCAAATCAAGTAAAATGAATGTCTCCATACTAAAGATCAAATCAATTTGATATTCAGATAGACAAAATCAAATAAAATGAATTATAATTTGTAAAAATAAAATGAATGTCCCCATAAGTAAAGACCATGCAAAAATCAAATAAAATGAATGTCCCCATACGTAAAGATCAAATCAATTTGATATTTGGATAGGCAAAATCAAATAAAATGAATTATAATTTGTAAAATTCAAGTTATATTATTTTCAAATACGCGGAGATACAGTTTAGAAAAGACATTGATTATACGTGAATGTCCCCATATGTAAAGATCAAATCAATTTGATATTTGGATAGGCAAAATCAAATAAAATTAATTATAATTTGTAAAAGTCAAGTTATATTAATTTCAAACATGGGAGAGACGGTTTAGAAAAGACATTGATTATTTATACAACCAATCAAATTATCAAAATGTGATCCGTAAAAGATTGAATGAGCATAGTCTATAATAAAATCAACACTACCATACACAAAATGAAATGAAATAGAAGTCAATAAATAGTTATGGCAAACAGTAACTAACCTTGTCACAAATAACATAGCCATTAAATATTCATAAATGGATTTGGTTTGTAAAGGGAACATATCATAGAATTGGAACAATCCACACTATGACTATCGTGAATTAGGCCTTTCATGTGTTGGATAATTGTGTATTCATATGCATAGGACTTGACAAAGTAGCATTTTGCAATCCATTCAGCAACAATTCCTTCCACGGGCTTGTGATATGGAGATCCATTAAGGCCATATCTACTCATTATCACAGGTTTGACTCTACGTAGACTTATAGTAAAATATTTTCTTTTCACATGTTGTCAATGATGTTCCTTGTGGTAGAGATTGGTATTTTCTTGTTCTAGAATTGGAAATGTAGCTTTAAACTGAAATATATCTTAAGTTTCTTTGTCAATGGGGGTTGTGTTTGCTTGGTTCTGCAGTTAGACTTAACCACATAATGATCGCTAATCATTCTTTGCCTTTTTCTTGTTTATTTTCACTAGCATTAAGAAATAGGGGAGTGATATGTAGGAAGAAGTGCCTTACGCATGTGCTCTTTTTAGGATAGAATAAAGACTACTAGAAAAATATAGGATAATTGATGAAATCAATTGAGTCCTTAGGGAAAACAGAGGTCATTAGAATATCAAGAGATCAGGAAGGAACCACTCTATCTGTTTGATGAAAAAGGTCAGAATTTGAAATCCTATGTTTTTTTAGCCCCATTTCTCCATGGATTTTGGAGCTTACACTTGAGGGTTCCGAAGCAACTTTAGGATTTTCCGTTCTTTCAATTGGTGAATTCTTGTGGGGTAAGTGTTTTTGGTTTTATCCAAAAGAATAATATTGTGTATCAGATGAAATGCATTTTGTTCCTATGATTTGGGACTCATGAATCACTGCAAACCCACTTGATAGATTAAAAAAAAGTATGTTCATCCCGCTTTTGTAATAGTGTTTAACTCTTTTTCCCAAAAAAAGATTGAAACTAAGCATAACCATTACTGTAATCTCTAGAAATGTGCTCTTATTTGGTCATTCTTAATCCAATTTGTTGAAATCTATATATGTTATCAATAGCAAATTTATTTTATAGTTCTTCATGTTCTTTGCCAAGAACAATGGTATTGCAACAGACTTTGCTTCTCATAGCAGTGATATTAGTGTCTTAAGCATTAAAAGGCATAACTTTAAGCGGACCCACATCATATATCTTTACAAACGTGTCCATGTAATTGATTAAATAATGCATATTTTATTTGGATCTCTTCCATCATGTAATAATTTGGCTTTCAATCTATATGGGTTTTCTTCGTACTATGTATACAAGCAAATTCTATTGTGGGCATCGGATATATATTAAGCATCAGTTGCATGATTGTACTTTCCTTCTGTACACCAGATTTGCTTCTGTGTAGGTACTATTTAGCACTAATCAAAGAGTAACCATATTAAGAACCAAAGCCAACTCTGTGTTCTCTATGAGGCGTGCCGCAACATCTAAACTAACATTCTAATAAAATGCAATGAGCTTAATTGGAAAATTATCAACAACTTTCATTATGGAGACATGATGAAAATGTTCTACTTTGAATCTATATTCAACAATTTTGCAACTTCATTTATTACAGTGGCCATTGGTTGTATGTACTTGCTGATATCTGAATAGGACAGTTGCACTTGGATTGCATGAAGTAGTGTTTACTAATTTAATCATCCAATACAATAGTCTTAGTGCTTATATTTATTTGTATGTCAATTGCGATTCAAAATTCATTTCTATGTTCATCACAGTATCTTCATAGTTATTTCGATATTTACTCTTTCTATTCCTCACCGTACTTATGCATTTGTATTTGACATTTTCAACATATGATATGATGGTTGACCCTCTTTACAGTGAAACTTTGTTATCACCCTACTCATATTCCTTGCAGCTATCTATTTCATTGATAATACTGGTCATTTTATCATATTTGCCATCTTGTAATGTCCCCATTTTGGCTTGTTCTCGATTTTAGTAGATTAGCCTATTATTTGGCCCTCGTAGGCTAATGCAGATGGTTAGAGGGTCCTGTTTGACAGTTATCTGAGTGTTTTCTTCTCTAGAGCTCAGTTTGGTTCAGGTTGCGCCTTTGTTTGGTGTTCCAGGACTCAGTTATACACACTTACCATTTATAGTAAGTCAGTGATTGTTAGAGAGGGACCCTTACTATTTTTAGTAAGGCAGTTGGATGCACAGTGGATACAATGGTCAACTCCCAGGTTCAGACAGAATTGAGAAATAATGATTATTAATGGAGTTACTTTAATAATAATTAAATGTCATAACTCCATTAATAATCATTATTTCTCAATTCCGTCCGAACCTGGGAGTTGACCATTGTATCCACTGTGCATCCAACTGCCTTACTAAAAATAGTAAGGGTCCCTCTCTAACAACCACTGACTTACTATAAATGGTAAGTGTGTATAACTGAGTCCTGGAACACCAAATGAAGGCCCAACCTGAACCAAACTGAGCTCTGAAGAAGGAAACACCCTGATAACTACCAAACGGGACCCTCTAAACAACTCCATTAGCCTATGAGGGTCAGATAATAGGCTAATCCCTCGAATTCTGATGCTCACAAAAATGGGGACATTACACATCTGCATCTTACTCATCTTGTTATACTACTCCACATTTCATTACTATGCATTGCATATCATTTCTCCTCCCTTGCTTCTTTCATTGCTCTTAAGATTGAGAGGAGATCATTCTAGAAGTCAAAGAAGAATTGAAAAGAGCTTTGTAGTTTGGTGTAATCAAACAATAAAGTTCTTAGCTCTTGAACATATGGAGTATACACAGAAGAATAAATGGCTTTATTTGCCTATTAAGAAATGAAAATACCCAGAGCATGGCAAATTTGACTCGGTGCTATTGGGAAAAGGTGTTTAAAATAGATTTCCAAGTAGTGTTCTTCAAGTGTTGACTGGATGCAAAATTCTTCAAGACCCCCCTAGGGTGTTGTACTTCTTTGAGGTAGTTACTCTCTTTTTATCCAATGTCATGGATCTCTTGCAATAATCTTCTCTCTTAAGAAAGTTTGCTTTCAATTACATACAAGACTTTGATATCTGAAGAAAGTCTAAATACTGCTCTAACTAGTTACGACCTATTTAATGGGACAACCCTAGTTGGAGGGTTATTCACCCATAGGGATATTAAGAAATGTCTTGCTATTGTTCAATGTATCTTTAATGCCATAAAACATGGCCTCCAAAATGACTATTCAATCATAGTGAAAAATTCCCTTTGTTCCCACTACTGTGATCTTGGCCTTGAACTTGTCCATAAAATGACAACACTTACCATGCACTCTATATTCTGCTCAATCATGTTGCACATCTGCCGGACCCTACATATGATGCAACAATTCAGCCACATGTGAATGATAGAGAGGATCTCAACCAACCTATGTTTTTTTGTTCCTGATGCTAATGTTAATGATGATGTTGCCCCTGCAAAATAGCTTTTGTCAAATGTTATAATCTTTTTGATAGACATTATAGTATATTTTTGGTGTAATTACTATATAGTTTCCTTAATTCTATATCTGTTATTCACAATATCGATGTAATTAGAGTTATCTGCTATTCTGGGTCATGATACTTTTTCTAAATGGGTAGGATGTATGTTTTGCTTTCCTCCAACTTCTGAAACTTTATTATTATATTATAATAATATTTACAGTTCTGTGCAACTTTTTCCCAAGTGCTAAGAAGGCTTATTTGTTGAAGCATATCTTTTGCAGGGTATCAAAATAATGAATGAATTGCTTATGCAGTAGCGATTGCGTAGATTGATTATAACTAACACTGACAATAAAATTGGGTTATAAGATGACAAATAAATTGCTAGAGCAACTAAAGTATCAAGACTATGGGAGAAATAATCCAACAATTGTAGATTGCACCTTCAATCCTACGAACTTGAGAAATTCAAGAAAGGAAGGAAAATATATAGGTGTTAGAAAATGTGCAAATGGTCGTTATGGAGTAGAAATCTATGGCTACAATTATAAGAAACATAAATGGGTAGGTACCTTTGATACGATGGAAGATGCTTCTTATGCTTATGATAAGGTAGTTATATCCATGAAAGGCATCAACATCACAACCAATTTCTCATTCAAATATTTAGAGGCATGCAACCTCATTTCTAACCAACCTATTGTGTCCCTATCCCCTTTTCATTCTACCTCCAAATCCAAACATTCCATCAATGTACCTAAATATAGAGGTGTTAGGCAATGCCCATGGGGTCGTTATGGTGCAAAAATCCTAGACCCCAACTCCAAGCAACACCAATGGCTTGGATCATTTGATATAGTAGAAGAGGTTGCATATGCTTATGATATTGCATCCATATCGATGAGAGGCATCAGAGAAATTACAAATTCCATTTAGATGACTTCAAATTGAAGTAAGTTCATTTATAATCAATTGATTCTTCCTTTCCCTACATTCATCTCTTGCTCCAAATTTAATACAAATTATACTGATCATGTCAATATCTTGCAAGATGCTTTATCTGATTCTACACGTAGGAATTTCAACATTAAACATTCTACACTAGATGCTAAAATGTACAACTTTGGTGACCTATTCACAAACAATTCCATGCAGTCTTCAACAAGAATGATAGATAAGAATCAACAATTTCTTGGAGGTCATTCAAGCAACTTGCAACTATCCATCTCTCTTCTTAGAGGTACTACAAACAGTAGCATGAAGATTGCCATTGACAGGCCTTTAGAACAAGATATATCGACTAGATGTAGTCATTATCCTGAATGGTCATTTTCATGTTCAAAGCCCTCCTCCATCTCTATTGTCTAGCCTTCTTTTCACAACAATGACAATGCTAATATAGATTCAGTTTTGTTAGATTAGGTAATCCAAAAGTTTCTTCCTCAATAACAACAATTTCAACTCAAGAAATATGCCATGCATGTTCCTTACCATCAATGGTGAAGTCATTTGTTAACAAACTAGTCACTTCAAAATAATTGTCACATCAAACAAAATTCACTTCTTATGTATTTCAATTTTGTCTATCAATAATTCTACCTTGGAAGCAAAAATATATGACATTTCACACCATCATGTTTTAATAAAAATCAATGTCTAATGTTTGTAAACTATATTCTATTACAATTCCTCATTCTAATACATTCATATCTGTCCTTCTTACTACAATACATACACAAACCCAAACAAACAATAGGTACTAGCCACTATGTGACAATTGTTATGTGATAGATTTATTCGGATTGTAGATTTAATAGTTTTTTATTTTTATCATGAGTAGTGGTTCTTATGATTATTTTTTATTGTACATAAGAGTTTTATTTTTATTGATTTATATTTTATGAGTAGTAGTTTACAAGTACTAATTTCGCATGATCATGTATGGTTCAATCAGGTCTACTTAACATTCATTGTACCTATGAGACAAATCTTCAAGAACCTCTTAGGACCATGAATGGTCCACTTAGTGAACTTCGTGGTTGGTCATCCATCTTGATACAACTATTGCCTAAGTGCGCTTAACCATTATGCAACTATAAAATAATCAGTAAATGTTACTAAACTTCTATGTTAGGTTGTTGAACCTTAAAAATAATGCTTCAAGTTGAATTAGATAGATTATTATACTTAATAACACTTAAAAGAAAATTGAAGGGAGTACACACATTCATACAATAACGTAGTACATATTAGTTTCTTACTCTTAACAATTTCCCCTTCATTATATTACAATCAATAGTACATCCTTTGTTACAGTGTCTTATGCCCTCTTCACTCTTTACATCATTCTTTCACATAAACTCTCTAATCTTAGTCAATCTCTCCATGTTCTTGTTATGTCGAAAAATGTCCCCTTGGGGGCTTTTCCCTCTTAAGGTTTAGCTCCCAGGTCCTTAGAATTCATTATAAGCATCTTGCATATTCATGTTGACTCCCGATGAGAAAAGCCCTGAGTTTTATGGCAAATAGGACCTAGGGGGTGCACTTGTGATGAATCCTAACTGAATAGGGAGGGAGGACTTGGGCGCTCGTGCCCTAGTCCTGCCCTATTTTAGGTTAGGACCTAAATCTAAGTGTTGGTTATGTGACTGTTATTAGGTCCTATGCCGACACCTCAAGTTTGAATTATGAAATTCTTAGTGGGAAGTTGTTTAGTTGCATATATAAGCATGTTTATGGATTCATTTGTAAACTAGATGGACATTGTGAACTTGTGATCTTATGTTAAAGTGATTCAAGGCTTTCATTGTGTTGCAGAGCAGTATTGTGTTTTTATTGTGTTTTTTTGTTGCAGATTTGACTCCATCTCCTCATGGCATGAAAGAACATCTTCCTTCCATGAGAGTACACCTCCAAGGTGACATTTCTTTGTGCTTTCAATCATTTATCATTTGGATTTTGCCTCTATCTTGCAGGGATACACACTCTTTATCTGACAACAGTGTTCAAAAGACTTGAATGTCTCTCCGGGGTTTGACCGAGGCAAGCCTCTAAACACGACAACCCCAACCCCTTTTTCTATGATTGCAAATTATAGGTTGTGGAAGCAGAAGAAGTCGAGTTGTAGGGAAACAGAAAAAAGTGTCGAAAGTATAGAGGAAAGCAAAAAATTAGGATCTGGACTAGGGCGCCTGCTCATTAGTCTTCCAAATCCTGAAACAGTAAAATCTCTAGAACAATAGAATTAAGTTACAGACATTCTTCAGAGGTCCTGACAGAAACTGGTACATTGGACTCTGGTGCCCGCTCATTAGTCCTTGACTTTTTCGTACACTGAATCTCAAAATTTGGTATGTATGTAATTATCATTTGATATCTCTGTGTGCAAGCATTTGTCGAGATTTGTCCGTTTATTTATGATTTTATGAAATTAGGGTTTTAAGCATAATTGGACTTTAATTGATTAATTAATTAGCAAATTCCAAGTTTCCTCTTCATCCTTAAGGACACTAAATCTATAGCAGAGCCCTCTTGCAAGAGATTGTGGCTTCACTCGATTTATGTCCTTGAATGTAAGGAGTGAAAGAAGGATTTAACCTTGAAATTGAGACCCCTTTTTTCATCCTAAACATTTTGGTGAACCCATGTTTTTACTGAATTTTGCACCTTGCTGAGTGTTGTACTTTAGATTTGCATTCATTTCATTCATTCATTTAGTTTTCATCTTATTGCATTTGAAAAATTACAAAAAAATTGAAAAATTTGAAAAATTTGAAAAAAAAGCATTTTTAGCTTGCATTTTCAAATAATTTGAATTAATTTGCATTTAATTTCTATTATTTTCATTAGATCTGATATAAATTATATAAAATTAACATCTTACAATCTTTGGCATTGCATTTTCATCATAAAATTGCTAGGGGTTTGCTTGAAATTTTGAATTTTTCATATAACCTAGTAATTTCAAAAACTAGGGTTTGTACGTAAAATCTTGTTTTAGATTTTTCTACTCATCTTAGGCACTCATTCAAATCTGATTTTGTCTATAGTGTTGTATTTTTGTGTAATTTTGCATTCATATTTCAAAATTTTTGCATTTTTACATAGAAAATTTCAACAAAAACTAGCATTTTTCATTGGTTTTTCATAAAAATTGCACTTGCATTTGGCATTATAGGGTTTGAAAATCATTTTCAGATCTGATCTCAATTAATTTTCATCATAAATCTCATTAGAAGACATTAATCCATCATTTTGCATGCATTTAGGCTTTAATTTCATGTCTAGGGTTTAAAAAACTTGCATTTTCCACTAGATTTTGACTTGTCATCACTCTAGAGTTGCACTATAGGTGTGTTGTGAAGGATTTTGTTGCATTATTTGACTAATAGATATTATTTTCTACCCCTCATCAATTTCCTTACAACATCTCTTCTTTTAGTGATTTGCATTGAAAAATTGAGAAAAAAGTGAAAAATCAAGCATTTTTAGGTCATAAATTTGCACAATTTTGCACTTGCTCCTTGCATAAATTTTGAAAACCTTTTAAAATCTGATTTTACATTGATTTGAAAACATATACACATGGCTTCTAATTGTAACAATAACACTAGGTTCCCTCCTAGGCCTTATATGAAAAGAAAGGTCCCTGAACCTGAAATTGTGTTTACACCTCATGATAGAACAATTGGAGAAACTGAAGGACCTCTTTATATCACTATGAAGATAATGGAAAATCCAATGGATGGAACATTTATAGATCCTAATTGCATGACTAATGTGGCAATGGAGGAATTCCTTTATTCACATGGCTTAGTACAAGATTTCTATGATCCTTTTGACATGATGATTAAGACACATAAGTGAACCTTTATAAACACTTCTGGTAAGATATCTTTATTGGTCATGGTATTTGATAAATATATAGAACAACTATTTGATGTTGTCCCTGTATCTGACCTTTTTTGCATAAAATTAGGACACCCATGGTTAAAGGCTATGAAAGTTGTCCCTTCAACAATTCATAATTGTGTAAAAGTGCATACTATTCCTCGCAATAGATATAAACCTTTGGTTACAAAACAACACTTCACCCTTGATTATTTTTTTGGAATGATCTGACAAGGAACCAGAGCCATGAACGGATTTTAACTTCTTGGGATATAGAAAATATAAAGCAAAACTATTACATCGAGTGGCCGGTCCTTCTATGCAAGAAATAGTAAGAGACAAACAACCTGCATTAGAAGAGATTCCTAGAGCAAAAGGAAAAGGACCCTATGCTAAGGTTCCTCCCCCACCATCCTTACAAGGATCGAGAGTGAGTTGTCGAGAGAAAAACATTTCATCAAGACAAATGAGATTTGAACATGGTGCTTCCTCCTTTAGCATGCAAAAACCTAGGGACAAACATGACATTACTTTTGATGATATAAGCAACAAAACAAGAAGAAATAGACAAGCAAGAGAAAGAAGGAGAAGAATACAAGCTTTTGCCCAATGAAATGCACAACAACAAGAAAACATTCCACCTAACATTGAAACAAACCAAGAAGAGCTTAAGAATGAACAACCTGAAGACAAGAATAAAAGTTGGGCCATGGTACCTTATATCCCACTTTCTTCTAACATCTAGGAGTGGGAAGATGATGATGATTTGCTTGTTGACAATCATTAGTTCGGTTGTCCTTGTAGGTAAGTATTTCTAACCCTTTACTTCTATGTTGTGTTTCCCCCGTGATGTGTTATGTGTTGTTTAGGCCTCCTAGGATGACCCTTGATACTCTTGTAAGGTCAAGGATACCGGGAGACCACCTCTGTTGTGACCCTTCTTCTATTTGTATCATCATTCTTCTATATTGCCTCTCCTCTATTTTCATTGTTGTGTGTTGAGTCCTAGGGGCATAACATTGTGGTTGGTGACTTAGGGGCAACTTCCTACGTGATGACCCGAAGGCACTTATTTCTCCTCTCTTGATTTATTGTTTATCTTCCTCTAGTGGTTCTATCTAGCTAGCGGATGACAAAAAACAAATAATATTGATATGGACCATGTGTCCCTTCAGCGAGTGAGCAAAAATGGACCTAGTCCATATATGACGATGGGGTTGATATATATTATCTGATGCTTGGCTAGTAGAATCACTCCGTGTGGAATTGATGTTGTCTTATCATACTAACGAACCATAACAATACTGCTACTCCGTGCACTTTGTTTATCTTTGAGTCTCACCTTGGTTACACTCGGTTTTGAGATTTCTACAGTATAGCCCCATGGTTATAATCAGTCTCTGAATCCATAGTATAACCTTGGCTCTTTATGTGAATGATTACAAGCATTGTTTTTTATCATGATTATGTGGTTGCTAACACCTTTTCTTGTAGGAAATTATGTGTTTGTGGGAACATTTGGCGATCGTAAAGTACATGTCACCTTTGGGGGGCATGGGCTTTGCGAGAGCTCATGTTCCCTTGTGTATTTTCTCTCTACCTTAAAGTTCCTTATATAGGTACATGATATCAACCACCTTAAGGTGGGGGCATATATAAGGTAAGTTGTCTGATGATTTTGGTACTAACGAAGTGTGTTTGTAAGCCCTTTGAGGAGGCGGGATGTTGTATCTCTGCGCGAGTGCACATCTTTCTTTTATATTGCAATTATTAAGCCCTCTACGGAGGCAAGATATCGTGCATATCCTTTTATTTTAAGCCCTTTGCAGAGGTAGGGATGGTGTATTTCTTAAGGAGAGTGCACATCCTGTCATTTCTAAAAGTCCTCCGAGCAGGTGGGGTTGGTGTATCCTCCCTTAAGCATGTCTTTGGCGGTTGTTGTGGCAAAGCCCAACCATCAGGTGTGCCTGTAATGTGCCTGAGATGGTGGTGAACCTAGAAATAGGATCCTTCCATCGCTTGTTTGCCATGTTTTCTCCATGTCTTCCATTTGTGTGTGTATGGCATGCTTGATTTGTATGGCATGTTTGTTATCAAGTGTAGCCTAAAGACTGGTGGCGATGAGTCCCTCCTACACCGACATTTGTATTGTGTGTTTGTTGCCCCATATGCAGTCTAAAGACTGGTGGCGATGAGTCCCTCCTACATTTTGGGTTGTGTGTTTACTTTCCATGTACTTGCATTTGCATTCATTTATATATGAGAAAATGAAAAAGAAATAATCACTACATTCACTGTATTCATTGTGTATTGTGTGTCTTCAATACCATCTTCTCCGTGTTTTGCATGACTATAACCATCTTCTTCGTGTTTTGCACGCCTGTTACTATCTTTAGTGTGTTTGACATGTTTTCACCGTGCTTGGCATTTTTGCTGTGTTTTGACCATACTTTAATGCATGTATTGGCCTTGCGTTTATACATACATTAAAGTGGGGGCTAAATGTTATGTCAAAAAATGTCCCCTTGGGGGCTTTTCCCTCTTAAGGTTTATCTCCTGGTTCCATATAATTCATTATAAGCATCTTGCATATTCATGTTGACTCCCGATGAGAAAACCCCTGAGTTTTATGGCAAATAGGACCTAGGGGGTGCACTTGAATCCTGACTGAAATAGGGAGGGAGGACTTGGGCGCCCGTGCCCTAGTCCTGCCCTGTTTTAGGTTAGGACCTAAATCTAAGTGTCAGTTATGTGACCGTTATTAGGTCCTATGCCGACACCTCAAGTTTGAATTATGAAATTCTTAGCGGGAAGTTGTTTAGTTGCATATATAAGCATGTTTAGGGATTCATTTGTAAACTAGATGGACATTGTGGACTTGTGATCTTATGTTAAAGTGCTTCAAGGCTTTCATTGTGTTGCAGAGTAGTATTGTGTTGTTATTGTGTTTGTTTGTTACAGATTTGACTCCATCTACTTATGGCATGAAAGAGCATCTTCCTTCCATGAGAGCTACACCTCCAAGGTGACATTTCTTTATGTTTTCAATCATTTATCATTTGGATTTTACCTCTATCCCACAGGGATACACACTCTTTATCTGAAAATGGTGTTCGGAAGACTTGAATGTCTCTCTGAGGTTTGACCAAGGCAAGCCTCTAAACACAACAAACCCCAACCCCTTTTTTTGTGATTGTAGGTTATAGGTTGCGGAAGCAGAAGAAGTAGATTTGCAGGGAAGTAGAACAAAGTGTTAGAAGTGCAGAGGAAAGTGAAAAATTAGGACCTGGACTAGGGTGCCCTCTCATTAGTCCTCTGGATCTTGAAATAGTGAAATCTCTGGAACAACAGAATTGAGTTACTAACATTCTTCAGAGATCCCGATAGAAACAGGTACATTGGACTCCAGTGCTCACTCATTAGTCCCTGACTTTTCTATACACTGAATCTCAGAATTTGGTATGTATCTAATTGTCATTTGATATCTCTATGTGCAAGCATTTGTCAAGATTTGTCCGTTTGTTTACGATTGTATGAAATTATGGTTTTAAGCATAATTGGACTTTAATTGATGAATTAATTAGCAAATTCTAAGTTTCCTCTTCATTCTAAAGGATACTAAATCTATACCAGAGCCCTCTTGCAAGAGATTGTGGCTTCACTCAATTTATGTCCTTGAATGTAAGGAGTGAAAGGAGGATTTAACCTTGAAATTGAAACCCCTCTTTTCATCCTAAACAGTTCTCTATGTTCTACCTTCTACTTTATAGGTTACATACATTTGTATCATGTATTATGCCTTAATATAATTACAACTAAGGGACATGTACACTAGACATGTCCATTCTTTATAGGTTGCCTCCTTGTATGTTGCATCACTTATTATACAAGACTCTAAGCTCAAAACCCTATCATGGTCTTTTACAATAGTTTTTCTTATTGTGGTACTAGTGGAAGTAAAAAGAAGTCTTTTTAGGATGAGAAGAACAAGTTTCTTGGCTTTGTGAAGATGCATGAAGAATTCTATAAGAAAGAGCTAGAGGTAACAAATACTTTGAAGAAGCTGGAGTAAATGTTTTTATGCTTTTCTTAAGTTTTAGGTTGTCTGGTCATTTTTTGTTTACTATTTTTTGGCAGCATTTTGTAATAGGGTTTCAGGTCCCCTTCAAAACCTGTTTTACCCTTTAATCAAAAAAATTATCCCCAAACTTGAAACTTTGTCCCAATCTTGAGACAATCTAATGAAGAACTTTCACAACTTCTTTCAAAACTTCAAAATTTAATGGTAGTCTTTTTCTGTGTTGGTAGGGAAGAATTCTTTTGTATTTTTTGTCAACATCTCTAAGAAACTTCTCCAATAGCTCAAAAGGCTCTCCAACTATTATAAATATATCTTAGACTCATCTACTTCTAAATCAAATTTATCAAGTTTTGCAAGTAATCCTCTATCCTCCAAACCCTTAGAATACTTTTGGTAGGTTGCCAAGGAATTTGTTATTTCTCTAATTGTTGGCTTATCACATTCTTGTACCCATCTATTTAATCAATAGTGGTGGCCCTTGCTACTTGCTTGATTCTATATTCTTGTCCAATTTCTATTAATCAATTCCTTTATGCCCTTGTTGTTTATTTTAAATGCCATATTGGGTTGATGAAGTACTCGACTATTGTTTCAAATTATCTAGCTCATTTTCCACCTCATTTGTCCTGGTTTCTCAACTTAAGGAGTAGGCAAAGTAGGTTGTGATAGTATCATTAGCAATGAGAACTATGAAAGAATTAGGGTCATCTACTCTACTTGGTAGGCCTTAATGGCATCTTCCTTGATCCTTCGAAGACCCCATGTGAGCCAACAAGTTCTACATTATTTCTCACACTATCTCTTAATGGAAGACTTGGGTCAAAGTCATAGTGATTGTTGACTTGCCCAATGGATCTAATGCCCTCCCAAGTTGGTTTCTCTAACTGCACACACCTACTCATCCAATTTGACTATGCACTATGATGGACATCTCATAATGTTTTCTTTTTGATAGGGGCTAACTTTCTTAAGTCAACCTCCTACTTCATTGTGACTTGTTTGATCACCACTAGGGTAATGGTGATTGAGATATATGGTGTTGTTTGGTGAGGACCCTTATCTTTTTTGGTGGGTCTTGTGGTGCCTTCATGGCCATTGTTATTGGAGTGTCATGTGGTGTTCTAGCCTAGCTCTCTTACAAGTTTGTTTCTTTTCTTTCTTTTATCTTCACCTGTCTTATACTTTAGTTGCCTCCTCCTCTTTCTTATTGATTCATTCTTCCTCCATTTGTACCCTTATCTCCTCCTCCTCCTCTCCTTCTTCCTTCTCTCTCCTTTCTTCCTCCTCTCCTCTTCTTTCTTTCTCCTTTCTTCCTCCCCTTTTTTTCTTCTCTACTTTCTCCTCTCTCTTTGATGTTGCCTACTTTGCCCTCTCCATGTTTCCTTTTGTGTGACTTTATGAGAAAATTTGTCTTTCTCCATAGATTCTTTCTTTGCATCTTCTTTTTGCAGTATCAACTAGGCAAGGAGAGTTATCACTTCCATATTCAACTTGATTTTTTTTATCGCTACTTCTCTAATTGACTTTCCAAGGCTTCTCTCTTCCATATTCCATCTTGCTTCCTCTTCCTCATGTTTGATTCAGTAGATTTTAATGATATTACTTCACACAAGATAGGAATAAGAGAAGTGAAGATGCAAATACTTTATTATAATGAGCCATTTTGAGGGGGCAACCTCCAAAATTCTTACAGTAAGAACAAAACTTCTCGTACAACTCAACAACTACTCACTACCTCTTATTTCTATGCATCATTAGACAATATTAATCCCCTAATCTCAATGAGGCTAACCTAACTTACAATAAATATACTTATGGACTAATAAGGACTAAAACAAGGATTATGTGAGCCATAGTTGGTTATTACATATTTTAATACACTTGACGGGTTAAGGGTGTAACATGCTTCCCCCTTCAAACAAGTGTTGTCGTCAATGTGTATCAATTGTGGATTCTTGTGCATGAAAGCTTCATCTTTGCATGTAGCATCTTCAACATGCAAATTCTTCTATTTGATGAACTACTATGTGGGTATATGCAGGATCATGATGGGCCAAACTATACCTCTAAGTGGCGATGAAAATACAAAAAATCAAACTTAATCAAGTTCATGTGAAAATTTGAATGGATTATCTACACAATTTAAAAAAGATGTAAGAACGAAATTTGAAGAGAATTGAATCTAGTTTATGGGATACTATTTTTTTTTAAACTAAATTTACTTAGTGAAAAATGAATATTTCAATGAACAACTATTAAATTTTTCAGAAAAAATAAAAAGTGGGTGTCATTCCAGCCAACCTAACTATGAGAAATTTTTTTTTTTTGAAACTTTCAAAATAAGTAAAGGACTCATGCCCGAAAGTGATGCATATTTTTTTGAAATTTTTTTCCAATAAAATAATTAGTTATGATTTTTTTACTGTGACTTTTTTTAAAAACTAAAAAGTAATTTTCTAGCCAACCCAACTCAATAAAAAAAAATAGAATTCAATTTTTTTAACTTATAGCCAGAAAAGCATAGAGTGTGACATAGCTTTCGGATCTCAAAAAGGTGAAACAATTTGAAATTTATGGATGTTTTTCAATCAGTGTGTCCATCAAGATTTTAGACACACACTATATAGAAAATTATTAATAATTATTTAATCAAATGATAACCAAACATATCTTATATTTTTAGAAAGCTAACAATTTATTCTATAAACCCTTTTCATTTTATCAATTTTGCATAAAAAAAGTCATCAGCACGAAGGGTGAAGTTTGAAGAAGAGAGTGAAACCTACAAAAATGTTAGAATTGAGGGAAAGTCAACTATGACAGTCCCAAGCCTACATACAAGGCAAAATCAAAGCAAAATAGATATCCGTTATTAACGGATATCCGTTTTACTTTGGTAAAATATCATTTTCCCCTTATTTATGTTTTGCGAAATGGATATTTGTTTTAGGTTGCCCAAAATGGATATCCATTTTCCTTTACCTTATTCCTTTGTCTTATTTAAGTATCATTATATATATTTATTATAATATATAGATATTTATATATATTAGTTCTATATATTTATGATTATTCAAATATTTATATTTATATAATATATCTTGCTAATTAAAATAAATATATTATATAAATTAATATATTATGTTATAATTATTATAATTATAATAATATTTAATTTGGTAGTATTTATATTTATTATTTATAAATACAATGAATATAGTATTATTTTTTAGTTTGTTACTAACTATCAATAGTTTATTACTAACTATAGTCAATGTATTCATGTCTTCTTGTATAATCACCACTACCAACCATAAGCTTGTGGTAACACATACAACCATCTAACCAATTCTTTCAACTTGTAGTATTGTAGAACATTCTCTTAACATTACCAAGCCTCTAGATTGTTCCACATGAACTTCAACTCTGCTACAAGTGCACCTGCATTATTATTTATGCTTCTACTAGCACAATTAAATATGTAGTTGTGAGTACTTCTTCAAATGACTCATGGTTAAATTTCCATAGCATCACCACATGTAGACATATCTCCATGCTATATCTCAACATCTAAAACTCACCACATCCTGCCACATTACATTTTATCATTGTTTAATAGTTTCCATATAAACTCAGGAACTCTCCATCTCCCCTCTCCCTATCTCTCCGTATCTCTCTCTCTGACCTGTCTACCTCCTAGTTAAATCCTTTTCCTAGCTTTCCTAGTTTTCTTTTTCCTTTCTAATTTCCCGAGGAGACAGAGAGAGTCCTAGTTTTCTTGTTTTCATTTCCTTTGTCGATAAGGGAGAGGGAGAGATAGAGGGTAGATATAGGGAGATAGAGGAATGATAGGGGGGAGAGAGGCAAGAGATAGAGAGATAGCTAGATAGAGAGAGAGAGGAGACATATATGGAGAGATAGAGGAGACATAGGGGAGAGATAGGCAGATAGAGAGTGAGCGAGATGTCCAGAGAGATAGGGAGAAGGATTGAGAGGTAGATGGACAATAGAGATAGGGAGATAAGGGAGAGATAAGGAGATAGAGGTTTAGGGTTTAGGGGTTAGGGGTTAGGGTTAGGGGTATTATTTAGGGTTTTGAGAGAGAGAGAGAGAGAGAGAGAGAGAGAGAGAGAGAGAGAGAGAGAGAGAGAGAGAGAGAGAGAGAGAGAGAGAGAGAGAGAGAGAGAGAGAGAGAGAGAGAGAGAGAGAGAGAGAGAGAGAGAGAGAGAGAGAGAGAGAGAGAGAGAGAGAGAGAGAGAGAGAGAGAGAGAGAGAGAGAGAGAGAGAGAGTTGCTTGGAGTTAGGGTTTAGGGGAATTATTTAGGGTTTAGGGTTGCTCGGGTTTAGGGGTTTAGGGTTTAAAGAGAGATAGAGAGAGGGGACTAATAGAGATTGGGAGAGATAGAGGAGACATAGGGGAGAGATAGGGAGATAGAGAGTGAGAGAAATGTCTAGAGACAGAGAGAGAGAGATTGAGAGGTAGAGGGATGATAGAGATAGGGAGATAGGGAGAGATAGGGAGATAGAGGTTTAGGATTGCTTGGGTTTAGGGGTATTATTTAGGGTTTAGGGTTTATGGTTTTGAGGTTAGGGGTTAAGGTTTAGAGGTTTAGGGTTTAGAGAGAGATACAAGACCAATAGGGAGATATAGAGGAGACCAAGGGGATAGATAGGGAGAAAGAGAGTGAGGGACATGGCTAGAGACATAGGGAGAGATATTGAGAGGTAGAGGGACAAAGGTGATAGGGAGATAGAGGTTTAGGGTTACTTAGGTTTAGGGTTTAGGGTTTAGGGGTTTCGGGCATAGGGTTTAGGGGTTTAGGGTTTCTTGGGTTTAGGGGTTAGGGTTTAGGGGCATTATTTAAGGTTTAGGGTTTATTGTTTAGGGGTTAAGGGTTTAGGTTTAGAGGTTTTAGGTTTAAGGTTTATAGAGAGAAGAATGATAGGGAGATAAAGAGGAGACTGAGGAGAGAGATAGGGAGATAGAGAGTGAGGCACATGGCCAGGGACATAGGGAGAGAGATTGAGAGGTAGAGAGATGATAGAGATAGGGAGATAGGGGAGAGATAGGGAGATAGAGGTTTAGAGTTGCTTGGATTTAGGGTTTAGGGGTTTAGGGCTTCTCAAGTTTGGAGATAGCTAGATAGAGAGAGAGGAGATAAATAGGGAGATATAGAGGAGACAGAGGGGAGAGATAGGGAGATAGAGAGTGAGAGAGATGTTGAGAGAGATAGGGAGAAGGATTGAGAGGTAGAGGGATGATAGAGATAGGGAGATAGGGGTTTAGGGTTGCTTGGGTTTAGGGTTTAGGGGTTAGGGGTTAAGGTTTAGAGGTTTAGGTTTTAGTGTTTAGAGAGAGGACCAATAGGGAGATATATAGAGTGAGGGACATGGCTAGACACATAGGGAGAGATAGGGATATGGAGAGTGAGGGGCATGGCCAGAGACATAGGGAGAGAAATTGAGAGGTAGAGGAATGATAGAGATAGGGAGATAGAGGTTTAGGGTTGCTTGGCTTTAGTGTTTAGGGTTTAGGGGTTTGTAGTTTAGGATTTAGGGGTTTAGGGTTTCTCAGGTTTAGGGTTTAGGGGTTAGGGGCATTGTTTAGGGTTTATAGTTTAGGGGTTAGGGGTTAGGGTTTAGGGGCATTATTTAAGGTTAAGAGGTTTCTAGGGTTGCTTAGGTTTAGGGGTAGTATTCAGGGTTTACGGTTGCATGTCAAAAGAAGTCTCTCTCTCTCTAAATCCCTCAACCCTAAATAATGCCCCTAATCCCTAACCCATAACCCCTAAATCCTAAACCTAAGCAACCCTAAACCTCTATCTCTAGGCATCTCTCCCTTATCTCCCTCTCTCTATCATCCCTCTACCTCTCAATCTCTCTCCCTATCTCTCTGGACATCTCATTCACTCTCTATCTCCTTATATCTCCCTCTATCTCCTCTATCTCTCCCAATCTATCTCCTCTCTCTCTCTACCTACCTCTCTCTCCATATCTCTTGCCTCTCCCTCCCCTATCATTCCTCTATCTCCCTATCTCTCTAGACATCTCGCTCACTCTCTATCTCCCTATCTCTCCTCTCTATCTCCTCTATCTCTCCCTATTTGTCTCCTCTCTATCTCTCTCTACCTAGCTATCTCTCCCTATCTCTCTCTCTTGCCTCTCTCCCCCTATCATTCCTATATCTCCCTATATCTCCCTCTCCCTTATAGAGGAAGGAAATGAAAACAAGAAAACTAGGACTCTCTCTCTCTCTCTCAATCCTCTCTTTCTATCTCTACCCCTCTCTATGTATAGCTCTCCATCTCTATATCCTCTCTCTCTCTCTATCTCTATCTCTATCTCTATCTCTATCTCTATCTCTATATCTATCTCTATCTCTATCTCTATCTCTCTATTGCTATCTATCTATCTCTCTCTCTCTATCTTACAATCTCTCTCTATCTCTCTGTCTCTCCATTTCTATTTATCTCTCAATATCCCCCTCCCAATCTCTATCTCTCTTTATATCTCCCTCTCTCTCTCTATATATATATATATATCTCCATCTCCCCCCTCTCTCTCTCTCTCTCCATTTCCATGCACATACCCATTAGGTAGGCTATTTTGCATATGGTCGTCATATCCTTTAGGTCTAATCACCTCCAAACTTCACAAATAGACATAGAGCATAATTCTAAGCATCTTTCATAAAGACCACTTCTCTACATAGGTGCAACTAATACCACTTTTTCATTGTTTTCCACATTTAATACTTATTCTTTTCCATTTTCCAAGTCCTACATGTGTCCAAGTTGTAGTGTTTGTCAAGTTTTTAGTCTAATTGTTAGTCCTAGCTCTCATGGTTATTAAAATGTTAGTATAGTTAGATTTATCCTTAGGAAACATTAATTTACACATTGTTGCACAAACAACCACACTCAAAAATAACCTTACCTAATTAAGGTTAACCTTTAAGGTTCTTTCATTTGGTGAGCCTAACAGATTCAACTAGTTCAATCTTCTTATAGTCCATGCTTAGCCTTCCAAGAGAGTTCATGCCATGTTAACTTTGCATTATTTCCTCACTTTCCTCTTTCTAGTTGTAGTACTCTTTTTTTCTAATCCCATCCCTATATCATACTATTGTTGTTGACTTTTCTTTCCATGTTCATCATCATAGTCCTAGTTATCCTATTTTGAGCCTACCATTTATCCTTAGCCATGTCTTGTACTTCTTCCATTCATGTCAATTTTAATGACCTCCAAATTTTCCATAAGTTATTCTCCACCAAACCCTAGACCCTCACCCAAATCCTTATTTTCCTAAGAAAAGCCCTTCCCCAAACATCATTTGATCATGTGGCTCGTTCCATCACTAGACAGGTGCCTCTACTTTCCATTATTCATCCAATACAATCCTAATGTCATAGCTCACATTCCCACACCTACATTCATAGACTCCATTCCCCCTATCGACACCATCATTGATAATCATTTTAAGGAGTCTCCCTTGAATAATCATTAAACCATGGATTATCCCATATCCCCATCTTACACTTTCCTCACCTCACTACAACAAAACATGCAATTAGCGCCTAAAATAGCACCGAAATTTAGTGCATTTGAGTTCATGAATTGGATACTTTTGCTGTCACAAAACTCAACGCCAAAATGCGTGTTCACTTTGGCACCGGATTTAGCGCCAGGTTTAGCACTGGATTTAGCTCCGAGTTAACGCCAGGTTTAGGGCCGGATTTAGCGCTGGATTTGGTTGCTTCTAGTTTGGCTTCTGATTTTGCTTCTGGTTTTGCTTCTTGTGTTGCTTCCAGGTTTGCTTCCAAGTTTGCTTCCAGGTTTTCTTTCAGTTTTGCTTCCAATTTTGCTTCCATTTTTGCTTCTAGTTTTACTTCCACTTTTGCTTCCACTATTTCTTCCAATTTTTCTTCCAATTTTTCTTCCAGGTTTGCTTCCAGTTTTGCTTCCAATTTTGCTTCCAGTTTTGTTTCCAATTTTGCTTCTGGTTTTGCTTCCGATTTTACTTCCATTTTTGCTTCCAATTTTGCTTCCAGGTTTGCTTCCAGTTTTGCTTCCAATTTTGCTTCTGGTTTTGCATCCAATTTTGCTTCCGGTTTTTCTTCCAATTTTGCTTCCGATATAACGTCACTTGTTGCTTCCAATTTTGCTTCCATTTTTGTCTTTTGTTGCTTCTAATATGGCTTCTATTATTGCATCTTTTGTTGCTTCTAAAATTGCTTCCATTATTACTTCTTTGTTTGCTACCTGAATTACTTTTGTTTTTGCTTCCTAGATAACACCAAGTTTTGCTTCCAAGATTGCTTCTGGTTTGCTTCTAGTTTGGCTTCCATTATTGCTTCCTTTTTTGCTTCTAAAAATGCTTCTTGTTTTGCTTACATTTATTAATTTAATATGTTTTATTTCAATTTAATTAGTTAAATATATCATGCCTCTTAAATAACTCATATGATTATAGAGTAAGTAATTTAATTATTTAACTCATATGATTAAATAACAAGATAATTATTATAACATGATCATCATCTATAATTAAAACAAGTGAGTCAAATATCTATAATTTAATTGAATTTGACAACATCCATCCTGAGCAGTAAATTAAAATCATCATACATAATAAATATCCATCTAAAAATCATCAACCACTTTCAATATATATAAATTGACAAGTCAATACTGATAAGATCATCACCATATATAACTAAAACAAGTGAAAGTCAAATATGCCAGTAGATCAATAACATGTCAAAATGATACATGTCTAATAGTCGACATAAGTAAAATGATACATGTACAAATGATATAAGTAAAAATGATAAATTATATAACTCAAAATGATACAAGTCAAGATGATACATGTCCAAATGATATAAGTCAAAATGATACATAAATTTATGATACAACTCATTAATATGGTATTGCAGGCTGTGAAAATGATACATATGATAGTAACCATGAAAAGAGGCATCATAACAATATATCAGTAATGATCCATGATGCAGTCTATATGATTGTGAATGTCACTGGCTACTACCAGTAACTACCTCATCATCATCATCACAGTCATGATCATCATCATCATCAGCCTCAGTGTCTTCTGTATCTACGTCATCATCATCCTCTGCCATGTGATTTGTACTAGAACCAACATAATCTGGATCTATATCATGAGGATCATCTTGATCTTCTGGAGGACCTGTGTTCTGCAAAAAAAAACATTTAAAATAAAAAGTTATTATTTATTTCATGCAATAATTTATTTTTCTGTTAAATATCTAATATTACAACATATGAAATGAAACCATAATCATATTACATCATATCAAATTACACATACCATAATAAAATTTCAAAAAAGTTACAACTAATATGTCATTCCAATGATGTAAAACATGCAACAATTCTAATAAACGTTAGTAAAGATCATAAAAATATTTGTTATACAATTTAACTATCAATTGTAAATTCTATTACATAACATTAAGTGCCACAAATTGCTTGGTCCATGTATGTTATTTTTCACTATTAATCTAATAACCTACATTAGATAGAAACATTAAAGAGTTTTTAAGTAGCAGTTGATTAAATTCTCTTACATGTCATTAAGGAATGCATAGTTTTTTTTCAATAATTATTTATCTTAAGGTTCATGAGTAACCTTAAGATAAAGGTCTACTTTGTTTGAAAAAAAATGAAGTTAGCAATATGTTATCCGACCGATTTTAGAAAGAAAAAATGTTAGCTCTATTCCCGCTCACAGGTCTTCAATGTGAGTGGGAATAGGGCAAATTTGGGGATTTAGAAAGAAAGATAAAGTTTAGGGTGTCTTCAAGATAGCTAGCACAGGCAAGGAGGTCAACCATGCACACATAATGATCAACTGTAGGTGTAATGCAATAAGGGTTACAAATGTGATTGAAGTATGTATAGCTCTCATCCACTAAACCTGCATGGGTGCATGCACCTAGAGTACAAGCAAAGCTTACAATGTTAGGATATGTTCCAGAGTGCTTAATTAATTCAAAGATTTTGAGAGCGTCCTTGCAAAATCCATTTTGTTCATACCCTACAATCATTGCATTCCATGAGATGACATCTCTTTGAGGAATTCTGTCAAACAGTTCACATTTTTTTTTATCTATGATTCCATATTTTGTGCATATCCTACAATCATTGCAGTCCATGAGACCACATTTCTTTGAGGCATTTTGTCAAATAGTTCACGTGCCTTGTCTATGCTTCCACATTTTGCATACATGTCTAATAGGGCAGTTGCAACTACATTTGACAAAATTCCTCTATCCTTTATGTATTGATGGATGCCCATACCCTATTCCAAAGCTCCCATTTTGACATAGGCAGGGAGGATGCTGGCAAAGGTTGTGGAATTTGGCTTTACACCGGCAAATTGCATTTGCTTTAAAATTTCTAAAGCCTTTTCAACAAATCCATTTTGTGCATATCTGGTAGTCATTGCAGTCCATGAGACCACATTTCTTTGAGGCATTATGTCAAACAGTTCACGTGCCTTGTCTATGCTTCCACATTTTGCATACATGTCTAATAGGGCAGTTGCAACTACAACATCTGACAAAGGAAGACTTAAGGATTCAGAAACCTGACCATGCCACCTTGTGTGGATTTGATGAATGACTTGTAGCCATCAAATCCAATGAACTTTTAAATCATGTCTTCCTTAATCTGGACCAACAATGTAGAGACAATCCTCTATATCCATCCCCTTGGTAGTCTCAAGGGCCACCTTGAGACAAAAAATGCTAATGTACTATTATGACAGTTATGATTGTCCTCCATCGTTTCATTGTGCATTTGAAACTTGAGATGAGGATTGGGGAGGTCTCCATTGGTATTTTGTCGTAGACAATTTGGGAATAGTAGACCCCCATCTTATCAATAAGGAAGATTATATAAATCTTGAATAAAAAAAGAAAAACCTCATGACTGTCTTCATGTTAGCAAATTGACTGTGACAGTAGTAAGGTTAGTCAATAATTTCCACACCTTTATATTCAATCTTCAGATCATTAGGGGGGTAAAAGCATGGAAAATACTCATCGTAAGATCTTTAAAATAGGCATATTCAACTTCAGGCATTTCTGCAGACCCTAGGAAGGTGGATGTAAACGTAGTGACTATAATTACCACCACAAAGACTATCCCCTTTGTGACTATGACAAGGTAACACTATCATGCTCTTTATGACAATCCCTTCTCCAATGGGTGATGGACTAATAACATTTATCTCCTTTCTGATTTCATTGCCTCTCTAATGCACTATCATAGGATTCTTGATAGTCCTTATGTATCAGTGAAGAAGGCTTCCAACAAATCCAAAAGGAAGGCTTAAGATTAGATGCAAAGTCCTAGCCTTCATACCCTAGTCACATATCACCCCTCTAAGAAGACCTCAAGACTTTATGGGTTCCAAACATAACACAAACCCAGTCCTATATGATTGTCACTAGCCTAGGTCCCTCAAAATTCTTATATCAACCTTCCCTTGGCTAGCAAGGGTCTTGAAACTCCATTGTCCCTACTAGTCTGAACTTGGAATGGTCAATATAATGATTCTACTACAATGCATAGTTAGGGCTACACTAAGGAATTCCCACCTACCCTAAGGAAGTCCTACCCACACCTAAACTATGATGTATCTGTGATCTTATCAAGCATGATCTTATGATAGTGTTTGGACTGAACCTGTATAGTTTTAGGGCATTCACACATCTAAGTTAGAGTGTAGTGTGTGAGGAATTCTTACTAAATGGTTGCTACCATGCACATAAACTATACACATACCTAAAGACTGTAATATGACATTATTGTGATGGAATCCTAGGTTGGAATGAAAGCTAGGCCTCAGACCATTTTAAATTGATTCCTTGCAAAAAAAATATGATATGAGAGCCATTGTGTCCTTGAATACCATTCCACCAGACTGTGGACCTAGTGCAAGGTGTGCAACAAGTCTAAGAAGCAACAACATCCTTCTTTCTATCATATTGAGAACCACAAAATAATGGATTTAAATAACAGAACATATATAATTGATACCTTTAATGCATCTTCCATGCAAGTGAGTTTAAAACTGAAGATTTGGGTGTAGGAAAGGGCATCTGAATAAATGTTCATTAGAAAAGAAAGAAAACAAATAGTTTTGAAATGGAAAAACAAAAATCACAAAATCTAAAGGTTTCCATATTCCACTAAGCCCTTCTTTATCCACACATCTACTTGGAGTGTGTTTGGACTAATTTCGACCATACAAAATCTAAATCAAAATAACCTATTCTCGCCATCTTCCCATACTTGTATTGCAAAATGTAAAATAATAAATCCGCTCAATTGATGCCCTAACCCTAATAATCCCACAACTTCCCCACATGGCCTGAAATTTGACAGTCACCCCTACCTATCATATAAATTTTTATGATGGTTTGGTCATGTAACTACCTTTCAATTGACGTTTTAAGAAAACTATAACTTGTCAAAATATGTTCAGTGATTTTTTTATATTGAAAGAATGTAGTTACTAAAAATTAGTCTAAAGACTACGAAAATTAACAACAATCAACATAGTCATAGACTCACAAAAAAAACTACAAACAACAAGACCTCTTCCTTTGGAGAAACTTCACGGTGATCAATTGTTTCAAGCGTTCACCTTGATATTCACAACTGTACTAATCTAACTCCAGAGGATTCTTAACAGTGATCATTGAAATTTGACATTATCACGATAAAATAAATAATAGTCAATGGACTACTAGAAATAGGCCATCTCACCAAACCAAGACAAAACATGCCATAAAATTGGAAACAAAGAGTCGATAGAAAGGTGACCTTGGTGAATTAAATAACAATGGAGGAAGTAGTAGCAATTCTTTTTAATCCCTCTAGTTGTAAATCAACTCTTAATTACAGCTCTTCTTAATCTCTATAATTGTAATTTGCAAAGTTAATTGTACATATTCCATATATAATAAACAATAAATAGCATATTAACAAGTATAGACAAAGCAAAGATTTGTTTCTAAATTGATTTAAAAAAATAAAAAGTAATAAATAACAGTTATAGACAAAGCAAAGATTTGTTTGTAAATTGATTTTTAAAATTTATTGAATATAAACATTCTAAAATATCATTTACAATTATCTTTGAAAATATTCTAATTTAATATGTATTTCTATATCAATTTTAAAAAATGTTCAAGATAAACATTGTAACAAAAAACATCATTTATTTTTCAATAACAAATTATTATAAAATAATTTATATTATAAATATGAATATTATATTATATTACCCTATAATAAAATTTTATAGTTTACGAATAATTTAGAGTGTCATATATATGGTTATGTAAAAATTTAGCAAGTCAAGCTATACAGTCTAATAAATTTTGAAGTTGTAAAATATGGTCTAAAATGGCAAAAATGGCCAAATTGACCATCAAATTCCAGGCCTGATCCCCACCATTACCCTCCAAAAAGAATAAAATTATTTAATTTGACTTAAGGATCCTTTAGAAGTCATAAAGCGAAATATTGCTAGGAGAATACCATGTCGGGAGGACTCACTTTAACGTCTCCTTGATAGCCTGATGTGATAAAGTCAATTTGTATTTCTTTGACAATATCATAAAATCAAGGAGATAAAATATATCGAAGAGACTGAAGGATATCGGGAAGACTAAATCATATGTCTTTTTGATACCCCAATAACATCAAGCACATCGAAGGGACTGATCCATATTGGCGTGACACTTAAATGTGTCCTACCGATACAACGATATCTAAGTGTAAAAGCATTTCGAGGGGACTTGAGGATATCGAAGGGAC
The DNA here is from genome assembly GCA_027924645.1 of Cunninghamia lanceolata. NCBI lineage: Eukaryota > Viridiplantae > Streptophyta > Pinopsida > Cupressales > Cupressaceae > Cunninghamia > Cunninghamia lanceolata. Next base: position 1,346,100 of record BSBN01001480.1, read on the forward strand.
ATAATCTCTGGTCCCGCCGATACAACGATAAAGGGCATTTTCAAAAGAAATAAAAAGGGTTCTATAAACATATAAAAGGATATCGGCAGGACATAATGGTATCGATATGACATTATCAGAGGTCACTCCGATACCTCGAAGAATGGTGAAATAATATCGAGGAAGGAAAAGGGCGACCATCCTGATAAATCAGTGACATGACTATTAGATATCTATCAAACGGCCCCCAATTCAAATGAATTAATTACTCTTGAATCAATATTGCATTTTATACATATACACCATCAATGAACCAGAGCCGAAAGGATTAATCTCTAAAAGTTTTTTAACAGGCGGGGAAAATTGAGGAGACAAAATATAGAAAAGGGCAAGTTGCAGAACAAGGAAAGCTCATCCAAGTAAGTACTCCAGACCTATCTTTGAGATTACAGAGTACACTTCGAGTGCAAATTCATAAACACATGAAACCATGGAAAGTAGGAATGAAAACCCTAAGAAGAAATAGAAAACATAAGATATACATCTAAACCAAGACTTGATAGAACAATGCCCGGGGTTCGAGCAGAGGTCTAGAAGAAATGCCCAATTGAATCCACATGCTGAAAAACTCAAAGATAGTAACAGACATGTAGGAGATTCATGGACCCCAATCAGAGGATATGACCTATTTATATACCACTACAAGAAAATGCATAGACACAAGCCAGTTTCTAATCCATGGAGGATGAACTTGGGGAAGTTAGTAGTGCCAAATGTGTTTGTAAATGTAGAATTGCTCAAAATGTTTGTAGATAACTATAACCCCAAACCCATATGATTGAGCTAAACGATGGGTCAGAGTTTATTCCTATCACCCGGGATTATATCTCAATGGATTTTCAATTAGACACGATCTTTGATATGGTATTCAAGATCAAGGACTTATTAAATGAATACCGGAATTTGAGTAACACCCATAAAAGATGGAGATTACCGTTTCACAGGCCTCGGGATGAAAGTAATCAGCTCAGAGTGTTTTCAGGAGAGGAGGATCCCCCTTATTCGGTTGAATTGTTTGAACCACATTTCAAATATACCTATTATTTTGTCTGTCAAGTATTTGGGTGTGGATGCCCCTACATATATGGATATAGCTCTAATGGTTTTAGCTGCTGATATATAAAGCCTAGATGCCAGAACATTAGACTATGCTGAATATCTCTCTAATGATATTCATAATGATTTCAAAGCTATAAAGAAGAGCAAGAGGGGTTTTAGGTTTAAGCATTATTCTCTATTTATGCATCTTGTGTTATATGAAGGGCAAAATTTGAGTTTATGGGATGAATCTCTTAGGGTTAGAGATCTAGACAGAAAGGGAGATATCAAGCCAGTACAAATGTGGACAACTGTATGGGATAGTAGATGTGATCGATCACATTATCTATACTTTGAGGAATATTTTGTAAAGCCTTTATATGCTCTATTTGGTCACCCATGCAGTTATAATTTATCACCTAATATACAAAGATTTCTCAGGCCTAAGGATATGGATAAGAGTAAGAAAATTAATCACAATTGGGGTGATTGGTATATATATAGGGATTGTATAAAGATCAGAGTTTTTGGATATGAAGGAGGATCATTTTTTCTCCCAAAAACTTGCCCTGATAGACTGGCATATTTAGAGATTGTTAGGCAGTTGCCCTGTTCTGATTTCATGCACTTGAGGAAACAGAATAAATAATATTTCATGCCAGGTACCCTATGTTTTGTGGATTTAACTACCTTTTCTGAGAAAGGGTATAAAGAAATTGAAAAGAGATTAGATTATTTTGGGCTACCTAGAGGAAATGCCAGGGAGAAGTTTGACCCTGAGCACTTTATAAATCATGTCAGCACAAATCAGAAGTTAAAGAAGTATCAACATGTTCTATTTGTACATGATGATCTGATTAGAAATACTTATGAAGTTTTTGTAGTTGAAAGGAGACAGTTGTATCATAAGGTCATGATAGTTGAGGCTTGGAGGGTAGCCAAAAACCCCAATTATAAAGGAGCCTTTCCAGAAATAGATGATCCAATTGATAGATTAAGTATCCTGGTTTCAAAAGCACAAGAATTAATTGTAGATGTCCCAACTGAGGTTTTTAAAAGTAAAGGCAAAAAATTTAGAGAAACACAAGCTAGATATGAGACTCCTTTGAGTCAGTTATCTCCTCAACCTACGCCTGATATCAATTTTTCTATGGATATTAGCTTTGCAGAAGATGAGGGATTAGAAGGTAAGGATGAGACTGTCCAAAGTTTTGAACCCGTGATTGACAAATATGACCCTCCTATGGATAGAGAAGCAGTTAATACAGAATCCCCTGATGAACTATCAGAGGATATGAGACATATGGCCAGCCAAAAAATTGTCTCAAATAAAGATTTTATAAAAACCCTTGAGTTTAAAACATTTCTCTATGAATTCAAAGGCAAAAAGGCTAGGGAAAAGATGAAGGATATTTCCCCCAAGGTACAAAGTGAAGTGTTGCATGAACTCCAAAAAAGAAATTGACAAAGCCATGGATAACATGACCCCATAAAAGGGAAGAGAACTGTTAGAGGAGGCATGGGTTATGTTAGTATCTGGCTGGGATATGCCATCTGCTATTCTTTTTGATACTTTCAAAAGAAATCAAGATAAGAAAGTGTAGTTAAGCATTGAAGCTGTGGACAAGGTTAAGACAGGTTCTGGGTATGATCCTGATAAAGTAGCTTTGTTGATATGGGCACTCTACCCTCCACACCAAAGGCCTCAAATCATTGATGATCCAAACAAAGCATTTGGTCATCTTATAATACAAAGAGTTGAAGATACTAAACCACTTGATACTATTGAATTGAATGTAAATGTTGGCAAATTAACAAAGGTTCAGATAGAAAAACTGGTTATAAATAACAATGCTTATGTAGTAGAGAATACAAAATTGAAACAAGAAATTGCTATGTATAAAGATAAACTGGCATCATCTAGTAGTCATTTACCTTTTCAAGAACTAGACAAAAGAATGATGGAAGCCATAGCTATTGCAAATTATTGGAAAATAAAGGCTGAGAAATTCCAAAAGAAAAGTGACAAATTGGAAAATAATATAAAGGTTGTCAAGTACCAAATGGATTTTGAGTTGATAAACAAAAGATTTGAAATGATGATGAAACACAATGATCAAATATGGGATTTACATAAAAGGACCCATAATGTTCATCAAGAATATAAAAGATTGCATCTCAAAATGATTGAGAAGAAAGAAGAGCTAAAAACTAAGGCAAACATCAATGAGAAAACACTTAGGGAATGTAATGAACTAATCACTAAACATGAAAGATTTAATACATTGTTAACAAGAGATATTAGTGAATTTGACCTGCAAGGGGACATGGCATTTCCTAATTTCTTCAATAATGAAGGAAATGTATAGAACAAAGGTCTATGGAAAGAAGAATTGGTTCAGTTATTACCCATAGCTCTGGAGAAGGTCAACGATGAAGACAGGGTGATAGAGAATACACATAAACAATTGGATAAAATCTTCAAGCTAGAATTTGTCATGATGGATATAATTTCCACAGACACTTGTGTATCTTAGGAGTACATTGATCACATAGCCAAGGTAAACTTGTTTATTGCCATAACAGTATGAGAAAAACATGGAAAGAAGAATTAAGTTTTGAAAGTTTTGGCGATATATAAAAGTGATGTATTGCTTTCAACAATGGGAACAGGCACAACATATTCGATAGAAACTGCAATATAAAGAGGAATACCTTGCCAGGCCTGTGGTCATGGGTATTCTATGAAGACTAATGGATTCAGATCTTAATCGAGTTTGTTAATGCCTATAATCGCTTTTTCCTAATTATGTTTAATTATGAAAAGATACAAAATATGAATATTTGCATCTATTCAGGCCTAAAGCTTGTTCGCTTCCCATATATATATGAGGGAAACCAAGGCCTTAGGAATCATCATAATTCAATCCGTTCTCTGCAAGACAATTCATACTTATATATTTACAATCATATTTCAAGTTCAAGACATTACCATGATATTTTAATATTTTAATGGGCAAGGATGATCAAAATTGTGGATATATCTATGGTGTTATGATATTCTATTGATATTAAAGTCTATCAGTTGTTTGGCTGTCTCCATCTTGGCTATATCCAATTATTTAAATCCATAGATTTATCAATGCACATTTGTTGTCATTGTGTGGATGCTTTTTGATTGGTTTCTGTTAGAAGTTGATTTAATTCCTTCTGAGTGGTTTAATATTTACTGGTCTCTATTTTGAGTTAAAATCCTTTAAAATAAATCATATTGGTGGGTTTAATTCAAATAGAATTAAATCCTTTCAGGAAAACACAGTAACTTGAAAGAATCAACTGGATATTAAAGGAGAGTCTAGCAGCTAACCATCTTGCATGTTCATACAAGGTATGGACATTTAGAAGGTGCTAGATAATCAGAGTTAAGCTAAGTAGTTCTACAAATCATTAAATCCTTAACCCCATTACCCAAGAGCATTAGGCACTGGTCACAACCTTTTTATAACAATCCTTTTATATCTCATAACCTTATACACATCTACTTCACATCCATTTGCCATTGTGAAGGTTGATCAAGTATGCACTAATCATAAGGTATACACACCTAAGTCTGGCAGAACTTGAAGTGAGGGGGGTTTTAGCCATATTTGCCCTATGTCATTAGCCAAAAGCGTCAAGAGAGCTTGGCAATCTCTTAAGGTTTAAAACCTACATTTTTGAGACCTAACAGAGTGCAACTTTGATCTTCCTTCAAATCACCCTGACTTCATAAAGAATCCAAAATGGGATCATTCATAAGAAGGAGGCAGACAAACAAGGGTTTGCTGTTCATTATTAGCTCGTCAAACTTAAGCATATGAGATAGCATGGCACACACAAAATGTTGTGGATAATAACCACAAGATTAGGTTAATTGCAACCACTTTTTGTAAGCAAGCACAAGACTAATATACTCATTATGATCCTAATGGCACCAAGAATGATCTTGGTAAACTGCTAAGAGATTTCCTTCCCAATTTCAATTTCGCTAAGATGGTGCATCGTAATATTGTGGCATTAAAGGAAATAAGGCAACAATCGGGAGAGATTGTGTGTAGGTATGATCAATGCTCTAAGGAATTGGTGTTAAAGATTGACCCAACTATAAAATGTTGAAATTTAGAAGGAATGATTTATTGGTAGGCTAATTGCACATATCCAACATGAACTAGTTTAGCTCACTCTCCCTAATTAAAAAGTTGCCTTAAAAGTTGTGTTGAGATTATAAGAATTAGGGGAGCCCCCAACATATGATTCTACTACATGCCTAAAAGAACAAATGGAAAAATGGTCATGCAAATAGCACAACTTGCAAGTGAAACTCTTAATTAATGTGGTTTATGATGAACACAGTGCCACACTAAGGGGCATACAACTACAAACTATCTAGTGGTGGGAGCTCAATCTATTAATGCCACATAGTTCCCTCTTGCTCAAGACATACCTAATTGCACCATATGTCATGAGACTCATGAAATTGTCCACTACTACAAAAGTGAAAGGATGTTTCTATCAATTACTAGTGCAAGGTTTGTCACACATCCACCCATGACATTACCACCTACAAAGTAGTACAAGTCCTCCACAAGGCAAGAGGAAAACAAAATTAAACACAACCGCAATAGATGGTGTTGTGCTAGTAGGAGCCATAATATATGGAGCATGGAAGAAATCAAGGAGGCCATGGTAGAGTATGCAATAGAGGAATCTATTGCTACTAGTGTGGAGAACCTGGGCATACCTCACGTAGTTGCACAAAGTTTTCAATGTATACTTATTATGATGTTGATCAAAAAATAGAGGATTGCCCTACATTGTTGCAACTGTTGGAATATTCAATGATGTGCCTTTGATAAAGATATCAATGATGTGCCTTTGATAAGGGACTTATCATTTTCATAAGTTCTATCACCACCTAATGATTCAATAAAGGATCTGTTGTCTATACATTAATTCAATATAAACAAATGTGTGGATGATTCAGTGGCCTATTCACATAACTCATGTTTGTATATAAGTGATTGCCCTTACAGTTGTTGAGCTTTGTGGATTAAAATTATTATGAAAAATGTCCAAGGATTGTTCTGTAAAGGTAAAAAGGTGCATTCATAATGAGAGTGACTGAAGTTCAAATCTCAACACTGCAATAAGGTAAATTGGAGGACATGTGCACATGTTCAGGACAGCAAATAATGGGACAATTGAGTGGGATCTAGGGCCAACAGAGAAGCACTTTAGAACTCATCCTACGCATCAATAAACAACTCAACACAAGAAATGCAAATTAACATATTAACACAACAATATCCAACTAAGTTATTGAAAGTCAACTATTGATACCTCGTTCTCCATCTAGATTACAAAATTGGTCCACTTTTTGCTTTGTAACATTTCCTTTTCAAATTGGTTTGGATGCCGACCATATTTCTCCTCCTATCAAAACTTGGAACATGGACTAGTTAAGCTAATTAATATGCAATCATTTAATTTTTCCTAGGAAATAAAAAAATATCATTTAACTTACTAAATATACTTACAAATGTACAAATCAAGGCCTGTAAACCTTTCTGGCCACTGTGATGCATGGCATGAAGTTTGTCAAGCCTAGCCTTGGAGGCCTTGTCCTGAAACATATACTAATTCAATTTAACTATGTACAAATAAAATTTAAAAATTGTTTAATAAATTTGATATAATCTTATAAGAAAATTCAAATACCTGCGTACTCTCCTCACTGGACTTCCTCCATGCATCGGACTTCTCATATGCTTTTACAAGCTCTTTCCATTCTTTCAAACTTACATCAATTGGCCTCTTTTTGAGCCTTAGCTCAGGAGGGAGTTTTTATCTTCTTTGTTTGGTTGCACCGAAATCTCTTGTAGTTTTTAGACATTCATAGCTTTATCTTCTTTATAGACCAACCTGTGCCAAATTCAGTCTCCATGTCTTGGATAACTACTTTTTGTAGGTGCATGGGTATCTTTGAGAATGGAAAATGTAGATGGTCTTTGAATCGTTGAAGGCATGATTCCTTCAACCTATTCACAAACATTTTTCCAACATCTGTCATTCAGACTTCCCCTGAAACCACATCGTATTATATCTTGGTAACGTAGCTACAAATGCAAGATGCAAAACATGGCATGGTGGTTGAAGAAGTCTGTGTCCCAGGAGTGGGTCAGACATTGGAAGCCTCTGCTCCCTGTTCCACATTCTTAGAGGTTACTGTTATTGATTTCCTCTTGGATCTTTTGCCTGATCCATGACTGGTTAGGGAATCAATTGATTCCCTTTGACACTATTGATTTGGTTGCAATGTTTCAGGGGCTTTACTAGATCATTTTTTTATGTATCTGGAAAGCATTGTCAAGTCCACACCATCCAATTTGTTCACTGCCTCTACCCCCAATATGGAAGCCAATGCCTCTTTATCTTTGTCAGTCTCATGTCCCTATATATATAATAATAAATTTCTTCTTTTAAATTTTGAAATAAAATACTAAAAACTAAAAATCAAAGAAACAATGGAAACATTTACAAATCTATAAATTGACAATGAATTGCCTCATTATGGCCAGAGTTTGCTCCCTTCACTCTCTTCCCTCTATTTCTTGACATTTTGAGGTTCCTAGGGCAAATTATTTTCTTCTAGTCTGTGGAGACAAACATAGTACACACTGCCAGGTATGAAAGTTTTCATCCATTTTTTCTGTATTCCTCAAGGTTTTTGACCTTTACTTTGTAGATCAAATCATGTAGTTGTTTTCCTCTGTAAGTTTGCTGCAAGAAAGTAAGCTTATACATCAATTGAAATAAATCCGAAGATAAATTTTATCAACTAGTGGAAAAATGTGTTTTCATCCATATCAAGATAGACAACAATTTCCTTTAAGCAAAGGCTGAGATATTTGATTCCACAGTTTAATCTTGAAGCACACATTTATAATATTATGGAATGTGGAAATTTGTCGTCTATTAAGAAAAGACTTGCGTGGAATTATCTTCAATAGATGCCCTATGAATATTACAAGACCTGCATTTGTCTAAACGAATTTGACATCTGACGAGAAAAAAAGAGTAGATGAAAGAGAGGCGATGCCCTTACCTGGCATGAATAGAAGAAGAGCAACACGAATTGAAAGGCTGAGATATCTGGAAGCAAAGGATGTCGTGGCTTGAACTTGGGACTTTTGAGATGTAAGAAAGTGAGTATGCACTTTAGGAATGGAAAGGAAATTGGGGTTGGAATATAGGTCCCGCCATTGCCAAGGATCTTCCCAAAATAAGGGTGAACACAAAAAACCCAAACGCTCGATCTTTGCATGCCAAAACGCTCAATCTCCAAACACAAAATGAACACCAAAAATCAATAAAGTTTTGTTTGTGTTTTTTTATTTTGTGGTATGTGCAGACAGGAATTTTTTAATTTTTTTTGATCCATTAGTCGGCGCAATAGTCAGAGCAGTTATCGTTGACTTTAGCGCCAACTACTGCTTCGACTATAGCGCTGACTTTTAGGTGCAAAGTGTCACCTAATTTAGCTCCTATTAGTGTAAAATGAAGTATTTTTCTTGGAAGTTGATATCACTATCTAATGGAATGCCAAATTTGGTTGCTTGTAGCAACCTCACCAAATTTGGATTGTCCCATTATAATAAGTAACTATATCTTGTTTCCATGATAGCATTTTGACTTCATGCTTCTCTTTGATTAGCTCAATAATGACAAACTCTTTCATGACCTTACACAAATGGTTGGTGACAATCTTTATGCAAGTGATATGGCTTTTGAAAAACCAAACAACTCTTCTCTTACTATCATGACATGATATTGGGATTATATTGGTAGCTTATTGCAATGCTTATGGTATTGTGATTTTCATTTCTATGTTCTCATTAACCCTATTTTAGGTTGAAGCATGGTAACTAAACCCACTAGCTATTATGACAGTCATAAAATGACTAGACAATCCTCTCCACTTTGACTATGACAGTCCTATGCATGGTGTTTTCTTCATGATAGTCCCCAATAATGTGAATTATTGATAGTAGCTAGTGCAAATGGAGTTTTGGATGGTGTAGTAAGTTGTCCCTATGGCTCATGATAGTGCATGCCTTGGTTATGTCCTTGTGACATTACTCTCTAGATATCACTTCTTTATAGTGACAAGGTTTCAAGAACATGACAACTTGGATAAGTATCAACTTGTCTCTTTAACCTCTAGATTGTCATTTTTCAAGAACTAATATCATTGAAATGCAAAGAAAACATATTGATTGATGACTAACTACATTGTTACTATGATAGTGACTTAACCTAGTCATAAGATTAATGAGACAATTTTATAGTAATAACTCTATGGATGCATACCTAGCTATCCTAGGTGTACTACGACAATAATTTAATGTTGCTAGTGTTGTTTTTAAACCTCAAGATTCTGTGTGTAAACTTTTTGTGAAGAGCAAAATGTTGCAATGTCCTATTTTATTTTTCATAGTGCGTCTTAATGAAAAGTGAGTGTATTAACAAGATAGTTTCAACAATATTCTCTTGGTGCACAGCTGTTATGTGACTATTGTCATTGTTGTGTATTACAGGATCCAGAGTAGGCCATGGAGAGAGGACGTGGACGGTGTAGAACTACTAAATTGCAGAGAGGGAAAGTGGGTGGAAATAGATATGACAACGGAATCTGCAGATATAATAGAGGTAAGGAAGAAAAGCAACCTCAACCAAAGGAGGGTGTTTATGAATTCACAAATGCTACAACATAGAGGAGATAAAGTCATTTTTCTATCCATGAGGCCTCTGAGGTCAAACTTATTGGTTGAAAATGCACAGGAATGGTGATTAAAAGTGATTCTATGATCAAGGGAAAAGTTTGAAAATTAGGATGACCAAAACATGATATCAATATGTCAAATATATGACTAAAGTGAGGTTTTGTGTTGGATAGCATATTCGCTGAAAATTATATAATTGGTGTACTAAACATTATTTACTATGTTGTGTATTATAGGGGCCAGACGAGGCCATGGCAACAGTTTGTGTCATATCAAATGAGGACACAACGAATGAAGCAGGACATCAGGTACTCAAATTTTGACTTAACTTAGGGAAAAATGATCTGATAGCATTTAGTGATACATCCATCTTTTTTCACAGTATCATTGAAATTATAATGTATTATCCAATCTTGACATAAATTAATGCATGTTGTTCATTATTTTAGATAGAGATTGGAGCAAATGCAGAGCCTGAGCGTTTAACTAGCAAAAGAAAAAGATATGTACGTGGGACATGGACCTAAAACTATTAAATCACATAGAGGACAGTGGGTGGAAGAAGATATGACAATGGATCCTACAGACGCAACAATGATTACATTGAGCAAGAGGTTGGTCAGGACTATAGTACATGGGATGAATACTTTGAGAAAATTGTTGTTTGTGGATGTTCTGTATGTCGTGGAAAGAAACAATTCAAACGAGCAATTATACAAAGACATTACATTAATGATGAGCTTCCAGTCGGTAGTATGCCTCCTACAATCGGTTCAAATCCAATAGGAATTGTGGTAAGGAATTTTTCAATTTGATATAAATAACATGTATACTTCGTTTAAACATTATTTTATATTATTTAAATAACTAATTTTTTTCTTAATGGATACTTGCAAGATAAAGTTCTTGGTTAAAGTTTCCTAGATCACTGACTTCCAGCCTAGAGGGCAATGATCATTTATCAGAGGATACATCTAACAAAAATATGTGCCAGTATACCAGCTCAGAAGATGAGGAATTTATGAAAACAAGCAACAGAACAAGAACCGGTTTAAAGATGCATAATTTGCTTAAAGACAAGGGGAAGGTGGACTATATACCCTATGAGAATGAATTTGATGGAGATGATGACTTGCCCCTGAGTTTAAGATCAATTTACAAAGAGACATTTGATCATCGGACTATATTGTGCTTGGGCCTAGTGATCAACAACTACCTAGAGTGTACGAGGTGTTTCAATTTTGGGGATACAGCTACATGATACGACCCTCCAATATTCATGGAGCGAATCTAGGCCTCTTTATTGTCCAAAATGTACATGTTGGATCTAAACATAGAAAACAATTCAGAACAAACCACTAGGAGATTGATGCCATATTATGGTCCATCATATTACAGTGGTGAATGGAGAAGGCTAGTAGAATATAAGCCTAGCATGTCAGCATATGGTCTAAATTTGAATATGTATACACATCATCTCGATTGGAAAGTGGAAAATAAATGAATAGAGGTCATCTTATGTATATAGATGGACGTGCATACACACACAAAAATATTGTAGGATTTATAAATAGTAGTAAGGGAAGGGACCCTACTGTAAGACTGAATTGTCAATTTATTGAGGTTATAAATGATAAAGATGGAGACATGGAAAGAGAGGTTGATAGATTGATAATGGTTGAGGCTATTATGGACCTTACCATTAGGGACGAGTTATTGATTGATTACCCCTTCTTAAAACACACTCCTGCATGAAAGAAGAGGGAAGAACAAGGTCTCCCTAAGGATGTTCATAAGGGCAGAAAACCAAAGAATAATAAATGAGTGTGGACTGATGTTTTATAAACTATTTTGTCAAAATTGTGTTTTATTTAAATTATTGTATAAAAAAGGTAGTCTATAAAATAATGTTCCATTATTCAATTGATGTATATATGTTCATACAATTTATATTTTTATTTTTTAAGCCATATTTGATTATATTTGTTTGAAAATTGATACATTTATGATTTATCAATTGTTTCCAAACATTAAATAATGTTTTGTGTTTGTTGATAGGTAGAAGATGTGATGAAACACATACTAATACCCAAGATCCAATTGGGTTATTAAGATTTGGACGGGATGATCCAAACCATCCTTTAAACCATACTAGGTGAAAAGATCAACATTGAAGAGAATACTACTAGCTGAGAAATTTGAAGAGCTGATGAGATCCCGCATACATTGATGACATGCCACCTAGCCTTAATGATGATGATCATGATAGTGAAAATGTAGTGCATGAAGAAGGATTGAATGAAATGCTTACAGATTTGTTTGGGGATGGAAACAATGATGAGAATAATGATCATATGGTTGAGAGTAATGATGATAGAACGGGTAATTACCACCAATGTAATGTTGATGATAACAAATTGAAAGACTCCATCAAGCAAGCAGTGAAGGACACACATGTTCAAATTGGGTGCAAGTAGAACCTCAAAAATGGCATGCACATTAATATTATTAGAAATCAAGTCATTATTTGGTTGGTTAGACAAAGGTTTCACTACCCTACTGAAGTGAGTTGAAATCTATTTCTTACTTTGTATTGTCAATTGGTGTACATAATTCGCAAACATTCATCAACTTCGTTTATATTTCTTTAAGGGGATTTAAAAACCATATATTGTATATAAATAGTCCTAGTATAGATTGACATATCAAACATGTTCATCATAAGTCAAACATTCAATTGATTTAATCTCTGGCAATCTTACAGGGCACTAAAAACTAAAATATTCCCTGAAGAGAATGTGTTGCCATCAACTTGCAGAGAGGCGCCTCTGTTGTTGGTTGAGTTGGGGATTAAATATAAGCAAATTTATTCATGTAAAAATGATTGCATTTTATATAGAGATGAATATCAAAACAAGGTAGAATGCCCTGTATGTAAAGAGAAGAGTATCATACAGATGTACAAGGTCCTACACGTTCCAAAGAAGGTTTTACGTCACATGCCAATTATACCTAGACTTCAACGAATGTTTCGTTGGAAGTCACTTGCACAATTGATGGATTGGCATGCAAAGAACAGGAGTAAAGATGAATTCATACAAATTATGGCCGACTCCAAAGCAATGAAACACATAGAGAAAAAATGGCAAGAAAATTCAAAGATGAACCCCGTTAGTATCAGATTTGGTCTTGCAATTGATGGAGTGTACCCATTCTCTTTCCTGAGATTAAATTATAGTGTTTGGTTAGTCAGATTGATAGTTCACAATATTCCCCCATGGATGAGTGTTAGAAAGGAGCACCTTATGCTGACTCTTATTGTTCCAAGAAAACCTCAAGTTAAAAACATAGATGTTTATCTTGCGCCTTTTATTGATGAGATGCAATTGCTATGGAAAGGCATAAGAATGTATGACATATCACATCCCCCATCAAATAGGTCCTTCATGTTGTATGGTGTGCTATGTTGGACTATTCATGATTTCCCAGGACTTGGTGTTTGTTCTGGTAAGATAAAATATTTACGTATTTACACTCAATTTATTTTCATCCCAACTTTCACACCTAGTTTTATACTATTTTTTGATGTTATTAACATTACTTATTGAATTGCAGGGCTTCAAACAAAGGGGATATTTGCATGTCCAAGATGTACAGAACAATTTCAAGGTGGTATTCTAAAGATCTACATAAATTTATTTACACAAACAATAGGGTTTTTCTACCACTAGATCATAAGTTTAGAAATCGCTTGAAGAATCAATTTGATGGAAAAGTTGAAAATAGAGGCCCTCCCATGATTATGGGTCCAGGTGATTGGATTAAGAAGTATGAAGATGCTGAATTGAAAGGTTGGGAGGATTTTTTTGATCGGGGTGATTCAATTGAAGAACCAGAACAAGTTATAGTTAATATGCCAGAAGGAATGAAAAGAAAATCCATATTTTATGAGCTCCCTTACTGGAAGGATCTATTAATATCTCACCTATTAGATCCTATGCACATCTTCAAAAATGTCCTAGATTCTGTATTTCAACATATATCAGGGAAAGATGACACCTTGTCTTTGAGGAGAGATATTGCTCTTTTGCGTACCAAAATTGATAGAAAATATTTGTGGCAAATAGGGAAAATGAAACATATGCAGAAGCTCCATGGATTTTGAAAAAAAAAAGTGCTAGACCAACTAAAAATGTCATCCATTCAATAAGGACACCTTCTGGCTATGGGTCATCATTGGCTAAAGCTTTTACAGTTGATGGACATATCACAAGATTTAAAACACAGGATTTTCATAATCTTATGAAGGTATTATATATCATCATTTAACATTTATTAGTAACATTGATTAAGTACTAAATATATTTTGATATTTTGTTGTGTGAAATAAAATTACTAATGACCTTTTCATAAATGTGTTTGATAGTATATCATGCCATTGGCAATTAGGGGGGATTCCTGTCTTACAGTTGACTTAAGGAATGCCATATGTCGATTGTCAGCATTTACAAGGTATGTGGTTATATGAAATGTTCATGTGTGAGAGACAGATATATTATATTGCATTTAAATTTTTGATAAAGGTTCATACTAATTTACTATTCTTATATTAGGTGGGTGACCTCCAAGGAGATCCATGAATGTGAAGTGCCAAAATGGAAGAAGGAAATTGTAGAAATTGTATGTGTATTTGAGAAGGAGCTCGCTATAAGTTTCATGGACCTACAAGTCCATTTACTTATACACCTAGTCGATGACATTGAATTGGCGGGTGTCGTATCAACGAGGTGGATTTTTTCTTTGAGAGGTATATGAAAACTCTAAAAAGATATGTCTGACAAAAGGCACATCTAGAGGGTTGCATGGCTGAAGGGTATGTATTGAATGAAGCATTTTTCTTCCTGTGTGAATTCCTTGGTAGGATTTTGAAGATGGGCCACACTTCTGGGATGAAGAATGAGTATCAGATATTATTGATGGAGAAAAACCATAATCTAATGGTGTTCAAGTAGAAATTAGTAAGTAAATTCATTATCAGTGTGATTGTTTTTCTTGCAATCATTAATTTACTCTATAATATATTTGTCAAATTAACATCATGACATTTGGAGTTTGAAATAAGCATGTTGACATGTAATAGGTGTAGACAAAAGTGCTATACTTGACAAGTTCATTATGTAACCACATGGACTTTATGAACAAATGCGATTGATCTATATGATAAAAAGAGAGGTGTTAGAAGCAAGGAGACAGTCTAAGAGATCGAACACAAGGAATACTCCACTTCCCACTAATCTGCTTGGGGAATGGGGCAAAGATAGAACACTAGAATGGGTTACTGAACAAATTTAAAATCAAATAGAAGATGCAGGTATAGATTTAAACATAACAGAAGATGAAATCAACATGTCTAGAGGATGTGAAAGAAAGGTACATTTGGAATTTAAAGATGTAGAGAGAAATGTTGTTTCTTTACAGTTTTGACACTATTTAACTATTTTAATATTCGTCATTATATTTGTTTTCACTGAAATAAATGGTCTTTCACAGGTGAGGAAATATCCAACAATGTGGGCATATGGTCGACATTATCATGTAGAAAGTGTAGATGAAAATAGATGATCCTTCGATTGTGGCATCATGGTTGACTTCAAGCAATCCAATCGATCAAGCTCAAAAGCTAAGAATATAATTGAAGGGAATCTACAATATGCTGGGAAAAATACAAGAAATTATTGAGTTGGATTACCGCTCTTTTAAATGTTGTATTTTTAAGTGTAGATGGTATGAAGCATTTGAGAGGACACAAAGACATGATACCCATAGTGGATTATTTTCTATAGAGTCCTCATGTTTCCTACCGGAGGATAAGGAGCCTTATGTTCTACCAATTATTGTGAGCAGGTATTTATTTAACTCAAACAAGAAGCGGTAGTGATCATTAATCTATTAATTCATAGTTTATTACAAATATATACATGTGTTTATTAGTCAATAAAATTGTTATACCATATGTCTAATATAAGTATGCCATTCATGTGCAGGTATTTTTCTATGAAGATATTTTGGACCCGAAATGGATATTTTTCATACATTATGATCCAAGATTAAGGCATGTATTTGATGATGCATTAGTGGATACTGAGCAAAACAATGATGGCCAACAAAAATGAGAGAGAGGGATTAGAGAACATCGAAGAAATTAGCATCCATGATGATGTTGAAGATGGTTATGTTCAGGCACAAGAAGACAACAATCTAGAGTTAGATGATGTTATGGAAGACAACAATATGGATGGTATAGAAAATGATGATCCAAATACATCTGGTAACAATATAGATGGTCTATAGTCAAATTTCAATGATGATGAAGATGATGTAGGTCAAGATGAGGATGATGATAATATTAAATACTTAAAGAACATATGAACATTGACAATGATACATTGGATGACATTGTAGTAGATAATAATGTTAATGACCAAGACTTCTAAATTTTCAGAATTATTTGCAATCCATGTTTAAAAAAGGATGATTCTTATGGCCTAAACTTTGAAAATGCTTCAGTGATATTATTTGTGTCATGTCATGTCCCTATACTAGTAATTTATAATTGAATAGATTATGTATTATTCATTCAAATCAAAGATATGAATGATATTATAAATTGAATATATTAATATATTTAAATAATATTTATTTAAAACAATTAACAAGATATATTATTATTATATTTATAAATAACACATAAATAATAATAATATATCATAAATATATCTAATAATATAAATACAAATATTCTTATAATTTATCTTATATTATAATATCAATATAAATAATAAAATATAAATCATATATCATTTATTATGATATAAATGATATAATATAAATAATATAAAATTAATAATATATCATTTATAAATGATATAATATAAATACAAATAATATAAATAAAAATCTTCTAACCTATCCTCTTATGATAACGGAGTTACGTATGGTTAGAACTAGTTTTACCACAGCTCATAAAGGGAATTAATATAAAGTAATAAAAATTATAAGAGGGTACGTATGTAATTTACTAAAGTAATAAAAATTATAAGAAGGTACGTATGTATTTTATGCAAAGCATAATAAGAGATGCGTCTCTTTGAACATATCCCTTGAAATGGAAATAAATAAAGGTTATAAGATAAAAAGTAAAAGGAGGATTTTTTTTTTAAGAGAACATGAGTTAAATACAACTTTGATATTGAAAATAAATAAATATAATAAAGAGTAATCGTATTTGATTTATATAAGAGCATAGTACACATTGAGAGATTGGAGGTAAACTTGTAGGAAGAAGTAACATTAATACCTCAAAGGTAGATAAGACGGCGGTGGGATGGACCATGTCACATCATATTTAGGCAATGGATAAGACCTGCAGTGGAATGGACCATGCTACATCATACAAGGGCAATAAGTAAGACCTGCGGTGGAATGGGCATGTGTTACATCGTACAAAGGCACTACCCGTAGAGGATGATTCATGCAACCTAACAAGAGATAGTACCCCATCTCCACTAGGGTTTGAAATGAATAAGATTAACATATAATAGACAACCCCTAAGTATGAATCCACTTAAGGATTGGATAATTGAATTATTTAATATGTTGATAATATAAGAAGAATTGATTACTAATGTTCTCTTTTATAAGTTGAAATTGTTTGCAAGGTTGCAAAAAATTTAGCTTGCTAGAAGGGGACACTACATGTCGATACACATTACCTATTGCAATATCCTTAAACTATTCAATCTTTGGTATGAATTGTTGGCAGAAAAAAATAGGATTACTTGGATGCAATTTCCTTTTCATTGCTTTATATTTTTCTTTAATGTCAAGGTCTCACCTAATCCTCATTCTGCACTAAGAAGAAACCTTAGGCTTAACTCTACAATGGCCTCGATTCATTGCAAGGAAGTTATGATTGAGGATTTGATGACTACTACATATTTTAAATGGGGAAGATGTTTTTCATCATGATGCACATGTTGCACATATGGATAGGAAAGACATGAATCTTACTACACAAATACTTATATCAAACCTTTACGAATTTGAGAAATAATGTTAATTATTCAAATTTGATTGATGTTCTTCATAACTTGTTAATGGATAATCCTTATGTGATGGAAGTATTAAGTGATATAGGCCAAAGAATAAGCTCCTTAAATAGTGTGTCTCCTCCCCTTCCTTCACAAGCCTCTTCGTCTAGTGTGCCTCCTTTCACATCTCCTGCATTAGCCAAGCCACATATTTCTTCTCTTCTCTATATTGCTTATCAAATTTTCATAGCTCCTATCATTGATCCTTTCATTGTACCTACTTCTCATATTGTACCTTCCACTCATCCCTTGATTGTGTTTACTTCTCACCCACTACTCATGTTCCCACTTCTAGTGCTGTCATTCCAACTTCATTCTTTATCCCCCAATCAACCTACACTCCACATATTATCTCATGTTGCCACTTCCACTCCCATTTTAATCATAACTCCTAATGTTCATCCTTCCAAAATAGATGTCATCCTTAAAAGAATTGATGAGATGCCAAAGTAAAGTTGATGCATTACCCCTAGTAATCAAAGGATATCATAGGAGAAATCAAGCATAATCCACTTTCATTTGAGTTTATTTCTTATCCATTTCTAGTTTGTTTGGTGGCCCCTAGTTTTGTAATGTATAGTGGTGAAGGGGACCTTATGACATAATTGGGAGTTTTTTTTGATTATGTTTATGATGATAAACTTTTTACAAAGCTCTTCCCTAGAAACTAAAAGGAATTATGCAATTGAATGGATTTATTCTCCTCCTCATAGTTCTATTCATTCCTTTAATGATTTGGCCAATGCTTTTGTACAATCACTTGAATGTCAATATTGGTTTTGTTGGTACTCAAATTTGCAAATTATAAAACCCTAAAGATATGCCAAATCTTATGATTAGGTTTTATATGTGAATTTGGCCAACTAATAGAATTGATTAGATTAATCAAAATTCTCTACACTTTAGGCTCTATTCAAGCCTAGGTGGGTGTTACCTTTTTTCACCAATGACAATTTACTTTCAAGTTTGTTGGTGGCTTCAGAACAGATTAAATAAATGTGGATTTATTTAATTAAGGATGAGACTTTAGAGGAAGGGTTAATTGGATTAGTTAATCAATTAAATAAATTATCATAATTTATTTAATTAATGTAATGTCAAAAGAATGGTTAGATTTATTAATTAAATAGCTTGACTTATTAAACTAATATTAGGAGGAATGATCAAAGTGGTTAATTAAATAAATACGATTTATTTAATTAACATTGTAATAGGAGATGTGTGATAGATCTGGTGTGATGTTAGACCATGGTAAGATTTAGGTGTCTAAATTTCTAATAGTGCATTAGTTTTTGGGTCGATGAATAATGATCACAATTTATCTTTGGTAATTTTTTCCTTCACCATATCATGAGATAATTTTGAGGAACAAAATTGATGACAAATTTTTCTATGGGTTGCCCATGTATTTATTTTCCTTCACTAAGATAGATTGAAGGAATAGGAGAGCATCAAACAAGGATCAAATGAGTGCAATCATGATTATGTTATTGGATTTCAAACTTTGTCAACAAAGATACACTATCAAATTCCCATTGATGATTTGCAAAGAATATTTGTTAAGGGCTTATTATCTACTATCCAAGCTGAGACAATGTGTAGCAATGTGTCTAACTAGCCACCAACATGTGTAGCAATGTGTATAGCCGCAATATCTAGATCCTTGAAGATCTGTAAACCTTGAATAATGCCCCTAAACCCTAAACACTAACCCCTAAACCATAAACCCTAAATAATGCCCCTAAGCAATGAACTTTAGTTTTATCTTATTTCCATTTCATCCTGCGAATTTATATCCTCATCGCTCTTTTCATGTCCTAGTTTTCTTGTTTCCATTTTCTTTGTTGATGAGAGAGAGAGAGAGAGAGAGAGAGAGAGAGAGAGAGAGAGAGAGAGAGAGAGAGAGAGAGAGAGAGAAGAGAGAGAGAGGAGAGAGAGAGAGAGAGAGAGAGAGAGAGAGAGAGAGAGAGAGAGAGAGAGAGAGAGAGAGAGAGAGAGAGAGAGAGAGAGAGAGAGAGAGAGAGAGAGAGAGAGAGAGAGAGAGAGAGAGAGAGAGAGAGAGAGAGAGAGAGAGAGAGAGAGAGAGAGAGAGAGAGAGAGAGAGAGAGAGAGAGAGAGAGAGAGAGAGAGAGAGAGAGAGAGAGAGAGAGAGAGAGAGAGAGAGAGAGAGAGAGAGAGAGAGAGAGAGAGAGAGAGAGAGAGAGAGAGAGAGAGAGAGAGAGAGAGAGAGAGAGAGAGAGAGAGAGAGAGAGAGAGAGAGAGAGAGAGAGAGAGAGAGAGAGAGAGAGAGAGAGAGAGAGATTTCTTGTTCATTTCCTTCATCGATAAGGGAGAGGGAGAATTAATAGAAGGGAGAGATAGGAAGATATAGGAATGATAGGGGGAGAGAGGCAAGAGATAGAGAGATAGGGAGAGATAGCTAGGTAGAGAAAGATAGAGAGGAGACAGATAGGGAGAGATAGGGAGATACACTAGAGTGACTAGAGAGATAGGGAGATAGAGGAATGGTAGGGGAGAGAGAGGCAAGAGATAGGGAGAGATAGATAGGTAGAGAGAGAGGAGATAGATATGTAGAGAGAGAGAAAGGAGATAGTTTTTATTTCCTTTTTTTCTAAACCCTAAACCCTAATCCCTAACCCTTAAAACATAAACCCTAAATAATGCCCCTAACCCTTGAGCCCTAACCCCTAAACCCTAAACCTAAGAAACCCTAAACCCCTAAATCCAAAACTCCAAACCCCTAAACCCTAAACACTAAACCCAAGCAACCCTAAACCTCTATCTCCCTATCTCCCTATCTCTACCATTTGTCTACCTCTCAATCTCTCTCCGTATGTCTCAAGCCATGTCCCTTACTCTCCATATCCCTATCTCTTCCTATTTATTTGGCCATGTACCTCATTCTTTATATCTCCCTATTGGTCCTCTCTCTCTAAACACTAAACCCTAAACCTCTAAACCCTAAACCATAAACCCTAAATAATGCTCCCAAACCTTAACCCCCAACCCCTAATCCCTAAAACCAAGAAACCCTAAACCCCTATCTCCCTATCTCTATCATCCCTCTACCTCTCAATCCTTCTCCCTATCTCTCTGGATATCTCGCTCACTCTCTATCTCCATATATCTTTCCTTTGTCTCCTCTATCTCTTAAATTATACTTGTGCATACTGGACTTACAAAATTAAATAATTTATCAATATTATAGTATATTTAAAAGTTTTATAATTAATAATTTTGTCTTTATTTTATTTGTATCTATCCAGTTTGTCTATTTTCTTGTCTTATTTTTAAATTTTTTTGTATATTTCCTATTGTATGATTTGTCTTTTTTCTTCTTAACCCTTTGTTCAATGCTTTCTCTCCCTTTATTTCTTTGGTCTAAGCGAACATTTATTGCCTTGCCTTGTATTGTCTTTGAATTCATGGATTATGATCAAATTGGAAAGAAAAAAGAATAGACGAGTAATAGTCATTTATCTAGTCATTTTTATTTGTCTGACCAATTATTTAGTTGTGTTTTGTTCCCAATGACCAAATTAGTCATTTATTTGGTCATTTATTTAGTCATTTCAACTAATGACCAAATTAGTCATTTATTTAGTCATTTATAGTTGTGTTACAAAACATTTTGGTCACGTGACTAAAAGTTTTAGTCACCTAGTCATTTATTTTCCATATTTCTACTAGTGTATCATTCCTCTATCTGCCTATCTCTCCCCTCTGTCTCCTATATCTCTCCCTCTCTGTCTCCTCTCTATCTCTCACTACCTAGCTATCTCTCCCTATCTCTTTCTCTCTCTTGCCTCTCTCCCCCTATCATTCCTATATCTCCCTATCTCTCCCTCTCCCTTATCGATGAAGGAAATGAAAACAAGAAAACTAGGACTCTCTCTCAATCCTCTCTTTCTATCTCTACCCCTCTATATGTATATCTATCCATATCTCTATCTCTATTTCTATCTCTATCTCTATCTCTATCTCTATCTCTGTCTCTGTCTCTGTCTTTGTCTCTGTCTCTGTCTCTGTCTCTATCTCTGTCTCCATCTCCATCTCCATCTCCATCTCCATCTCCATCTCCATCTCTATCTCTCCCCCTATCTTTCTATCTATTGCTATCTATCTCTCTCTCTCTCTATCTTCTTGATGCAGAGGCATCCACACTAAAACATTGACACATAGCATGGACGTCTGCAGCCCATCATCATCATCATATTCATCCTCATCATCATCATATTTGACTTCATTGTCAGCATCATCATCATATTTCACCTGCCGACCGATATCTTCCTGCAGACAAGTCTTCGCACTTTCGCCTGTCAACAGCATCACCTTACTCGATTATCGACAGCATCATCATGTTCGGCAGCATCATCATGTTCGACCAGCGCGAACATCCTCCTGACGTCCACTGTTCACTTTAGTGACAACTTCCGTCTTCTCTTCCTTCAGCATCATGATATTCAACATCATGATATTCAACAGGATAAAGAACATCCGGTTCCTTCCATTTATCCTGATGATGACAAAACCTTAACTCCTCGCACCTTTCCTCGATGCTTGCGTCACCTGATATCCTGATGACGTAGATCCTGATGACGATGACGTCACCCGTAACTTCTCAATATCTTGCCACTCTGAAATGTCCTGATGACGTATATCATGATGATGATGACGTCATATCCTGCTGTTGGCCAAACTTAGCTTTTTCGGCCCGCGATCAACTTGATCAACCCGATCTTCAACCTGATGCCGATATGCTCCTCCTTGGCAACTCCTGATGATGATCACCCCGACGCACTTGCACTTCATGCACTCGAAAGCATCATGCTCATCTTCACTTATCCGGATGACGATATCCGAACTGACTGCAGGATATTTGTAGAAGTATCCTGATGATGCCGTTTTGACGAACTTACAGCCTTAGCGAAATTTCACTTCGTCGATCCTCCAGGGATGACCCGATCCACTCTCAGGGTGATCTTCCACACTCTATCTTATCAGCTTTACCTAGCCCATACCCATGCTAGGGTCTTCAATATCTCACGACGGCGATCCTGCACACCTGCATGCAAATAGAAAACAAACTACAACCTAACCTACTGTACATGACCATTCCACCGATCAGATGAATCAACCGGTGGAATGGATCAGTGAATCCATACAGCCACCAAACCAGCAAATCGATCAAGCAATGGAATGCAACAGAGGATGAACACAAACAGGAACACTTTATTTGATTTCAAAAGATGTAAATACAATGATCAGTTTCTCTCTCTCTGCCTCACTCTCGCAAAGTCTGATCGATGATGTCCAATACCATCCGATCCTCATGCTTAAATAGATTTCCCTACGAGTACTACTGATCCGACTCCAAGCGGCTGGGAACTCTCCAGGCGGCTGGGAGATCCAACCGGACCCTACAGCATGACAGCTGTTCTAACAAACTTAACTAAAAATAGTAAAAGCCTGGTCAGCATGATCTTATCACGATTAGCATGACCTTATTACATGCATTTGGTCTTAACAGACCTTCTTGAAAACATAAACAAGACCTAAAACAACTAACTGCCTCATGAAGGCCAGCTGTCAGGTAGGTGCTCCTGCACCATACTCCCCAACAGAAAAGAACTCATGTCCCATGAGTTTAGTATGTGGAAGTCCTCCACCTCTACACTTTGCCTTGTCAATAGTCTGACCTGCTCCAGCTTTATCCTCGGCTGTCTCTTGGCTTCTCCAAGACTTCTAAACTGTAACTTGCTTTCTGGCAAGT
Source organism: Cunninghamia lanceolata (assembly GCA_027924645.1). NCBI lineage: Eukaryota > Viridiplantae > Streptophyta > Pinopsida > Cupressales > Cupressaceae > Cunninghamia > Cunninghamia lanceolata. The sequence continues at coordinate 1,369,922 of BSBN01001480.1, forward strand.
AAATCTGCATGCCTGTCAATGTAGGCCCTTCTCAGGTTGTCTCTGTGTTTGTCAGATTGTCTGACCAGAACCTCTGTCTGAACTGCCTCTTGAACTTCTAAAATGTTCAATCCTATCTTCCTGTCAATCTTTATAGGACAAGCAATAGTCCCAACTATGACAACATCCCTGTCATTCTTCTGAACTGGTTGCTGTGTGCAAACCTGTTTCTGAACCCGCTGCTGACCTCTGTCAGTCACAACTGAAACTTTCTGCAACTTGTCTGTAACAACTCCTTTCCCTGCAGTGTCCTTAACTGCCTTTATGCCTGCTCCGCTAGGCATCTGCACAAATTCCTTCTTTCCCATTAAAATGACTTTGGCTGCCTTCTGTGCTGCAGCTGCTTCCTGTAATGGCATCAACTTAATAGTCTTTCCATCTTTCTAGATGGTGTAGGTATTAGCATACCCATCATACAGTACCCTTCTATCAAATTGCCATGGTCTACCCAACAGTAGGTGACAACATTCCATAGGCAAAATATCACACAAAATTCTATCATGATATGCTCCAAACTGAAAATCCACATATGCCTGTTCAGAGACAAAAAGTGAATGACTATCACTCACCCAAGATGCCTTGTAAGGGTGTGGATGTGGAATCCTTTCCAAATTCAGTTTATCCACCATCTCCTGAGATACCATGTTGTCTGTTGAACCAGTATCAATGACAACCTTACATACTTTACCGTTGCTCTTGCAGATGGTCTTGAAAAGAGCTCTTCTTTGCATCAGATCCTTTGATGCCTGCAAACTAATTCTCCTTAACATCAATGATTCTCCACTCTCTGGATATCCACAATTATCAGGCTCTCTGTTTGAACTCTGCGCACTTTCTTCTACTTTCTCTTCTTGCACAAGTTGTACTCTCTTGTCATTAGTTCTATCATTTCTGGATGATGAACCTTTGTTTTCTGGACATTTGAAAGATGGATGACCAAACTCACCACAGGTGTAACACTTTCCTGAAAATGTAGTAGAACCTCTACCACCTCCAAATCTTCCTCTATTACCTTTCCATCCACCCCTGAAATCAGATTGTCCCTGTCCTTTACCAGTGTCTTCTTGACCCTCATTGGTTTGCTTTTGTGTAGGGGCTGCTCCTCTTCCCCTATTGTTTCGTCTTCCTCTCATGGACTTATCATGTCCTCTATTCATCTTTTCTTCAATCCTGATTGCCATTTGATAACAATCCTCCACATTCTTAGGGTTAGCTAACACTAACTCATCCTGTATGTTAAATCTCAAACCAGCCAAGTACCTAGCCACCTTTTCTACCTCATTCTCATGATGACCAGATCTCATACTCAACTTATAAAATTCCTCAGTATATGTCTTCACATCCCTTTCTTTCTGCTTTAAAAATCGCAGCTTCTTAAACATCTGGATTTCATAATCCCTTGGCAAGAATTTACCTTTGATCCTTGCTACCATCTTATCCCATGAAGTGATCTTTGACTTCCCTTGTTTCCTTCTCTCAGATTGTACATAATCCCACCATACCAAAGCATGACCTCCTAACTTGGTCTTTGCAATCTTTACCTTCTGATCCTCAGCAACATCTTCACATTCAAAGTGATTATCCAGTGCAGCAATCCAATCCAGTAACTCATCTTCATTCAAACTTCCAGTATACTTGGAAACATCAACCTTTACCTTAGGTTTATCACTCTGCACTGCCTTTAACAGTTTTACAAATTTCTGGTCTTCAGCATCCAGATCTTCAGCTACCTCTTCATACTCTTCAACAGTATCTTCATCTTCTTGAGACTCACTGTCTTCTACCTCCCTCTTTTTGTTCTTTTCCAGGGCTGTAAGCCTGGCTTGAAGTGCTTCAGCAAGCTCCTTCATCTTCCTCATCTCTCTAGCATGTTTCTCCTTCATTTCCTGCAATTCCCTTGCAGTACCACTACCTTTAGGAGGCATTTTGTCAACCTCTCAATCAACACACAACACACAATTCAACTCTACCTCTGCCCTTTCGGTGACAGAATCAACACACAACAGCCCAGACCTTTTGCTGAGCTCTGATACCACTATGATGCAGAGGCATCCACACTAAAACATTGACACATAGCATGGACGTCTGCAGCCCATCATCATCATCATATTCATCCTCATCATCATCATATTTGACTTCACTGTCAGCATCATCATCATATTTCACCTGCCGACCGATATCCTCCTGCAGACAAGTCTTCGCACTTTCGCCTGTCAACAGCATCACCTTACTCGATTATCGACAACATCATCATGTTCGGCAGCATCATCATGTTCAACCAGCGCGAACATCCTCCTGACGTCCACTGTTCACTTCAGCGACAACTTCCGTCTTCTCTTCCTTCAGCATCATGATATTCAACATCATGATATTCAACAGGATAAAGAACATCCGGTTCCTTCCATTTATCCTGATGATGACAAAACCTTAACTCCTCGCACCTTTCCTCGATGCTTGCGTCACCCGATATCCTGATGACGTAGATCCTGATGACGATGACGTCACCCGTAACTTCTCAATATCCTGCCGCTCCGAAATGTCCTGATGACGTATATCATGATGATGATGACGTCATATCCTGCTGTTGGCCAAACTTAGCTTTTTCGGCCCGCGATCAACTTGATCAACCCGATCTTCAACCTGATGCCGATATGCTCCTCCTCGGCAACTCCTGATGATGATCACCCCGACGCACTTGCACTTCATGCACTCGAAAGCATCATGCTCATCTTCACTTATCCGGATGACGATATCCAAACTGACTGCAGGATATTTGCAGAAGTATCATGATGATGCCGTTTTGACGAACTTACAGCCTTAGCGAAATTTCACTTCGCTGATCCTCCAGGGATGACCCGATCCACTCTCAGGGTGATCTTCCACACTCTATCTTATCAGCTTTACCTAGCACATACCCATGCTAGGGTCTTCAATATCTCACGACGGCGATCCTGCACACCTGCATGCAAACAGAAAACAAACTACAACCTAACCTACTGTACATGACCATTCCACCGATCAGATGAATCAACCGGTGGAATGGATCAGTGAATCCATACAGCCACCAAACCAGCAAATCGATCAAGCAATGGAATGCAACAGAGGATGAACACAAACAGGAACACTTTATTTGATTTCAAAAGATGTAAATACAATGATCAGTTTCTCTCTCTCTGCCTCACTCTCGCAAAGTCTGATCGATGATGTCCAATACCATCCGATCCTCATGCTTAAATAGATTTCCCTACGAGTACTACTGACCCGACTCCAAGCGGCTGGGAACTCTCCAGGCGGCTGGGAGATCCAACCGGACCCTACAGCATGACAGCTGTTCTAACAAACTTAACTAAAAATAGTAAAAGCCTGGTCAGCATGATCTTATCACGATCAGCATGACCTTATTACATGCATTTGGTCTTAACAGACCTTCTTGAAAACATAAACAAGACCTAAAACAACTAACTGCCTCATGAAGGCCAGCTGTCAGGTAGGTGCTCCTGCACCACTTCCAATCTCTCTCTGTCTCTCTCTTTCTATCTATATCTCTCAATATTCCCCTCCCAATCTCTATATCTCTTTATATCTCTATCTCTCTCTCTCTCTCTCTCTCCATATATATATATCCATATATAGACATCATACCATGACACACATCCCTTCCTCCATTACATCCTCCCTAACCCTTTCCCAACATTGATAGCCCACTACCCATGCCACCCCATTTTCATATAGTCAGTTAGTTAGTTATACTGAATACCCGTCTTGTCCCTCATCTATTCTATATAGATAGAGAATGGAGTTGGGAGTTGGTAATATCTCCAATGGAACAAAGTGGCTAACGAAGTGCCCTATCTATATATCTGCTAACAGGAATGGTCGACTAGCAAAAAACTAACTAATGCCTGGGCATCCATCCAATGCATTTTGATACAATTCCATAGGCTAGAATAGAAACTACATGAGCCCCCCTATATAGCAAGCATCCATCCGATGCATGATGCATTCTGATACAGTAGGCATTTCTATCCCATACATCTATGGGCCGCTGGCCTGGGGCCCTGTTGGTCGATTGCCCTATAGATCTATCTGGGGGACAAGTTCCCATATCTATATAGGGCCGTTGGTCCCCATCCCCCATCCCATATACAAAAGAAAGAAAGATAGGGGTCCTCAAGGCACTATAACTCACACTAACAATGGAATAAAAGGCTATTCTATATAGCCAGCCATACCATAGCTGCCCCATATAGACCATATAGAGATAGGGGCTGTTGCCCCCCTCTATTTAGATAGGGATCTACAGGGGAGGAGAACTCTCTATAGTCAGGCTCTCTCCCGCCCCTACCCTAATCCATAGCTGAGCAGTGTTGGCCTGGGGCCAGTTGGGTAATGAATATGAACCTTTTGCGAATAGTGCCATATAGAATAGAGGCTGCATCTGCATCTATATAGACCAGATTTGGTGAATGGAGGTGGCCCTAAGCCCCCCCATAGATATATAGGCCCCCCCTCTCTCTAATCTCTATATGGGGTGGGGGAGAGGAAAGGAGGGCCAGGTGTAGTATATAGATCTAGTCAGCACTCACTATAGATAAAGGTTCAGTTGGCCATATATTTAGAGGGGGGAGGGAGCCCTTGTCTCCCAGCTACCCTCTAGAGTTGGGGGTTGGGTTGGTGACTATAGAGAGTTAGTCGTCCGTTGACTTGACTCGAGGTAGGGCACCCCCAACTAGATAGAATAGTAGAGTGAGGGAAGCTCTCTGTGAACTGTATTGATAAATAGCCAATAGCCAATAGCCAATATATCCACCTATAGTAGAGAGTAGAGGAGGAGGTGGCCCTTTAGATCTATATCTTATTGCCACAACAATCATCACTCATCCTGACACTGTCCTCCACCATGTGACATTTATCTAACACAGATAGGCGTTAAATTTGGCGCTAATGTAGGCACTAAAGTCGGTACTAAAGTTGTTGATAAAGTTAGCGTTAATGCAGGCACTAATGTAGGTGCTACAGTTGGCACTAAAGTAGGTGCTAAAGTCGGCACTAATGTAGGCGGTGCTAAAGTCGGTGCTAATTAGCACCTAATTTAGCACCTACTTGTTCTGATCGGCGCAAAAAATGCCAAAAATAGTGCCATCCCAATAAATAGCGCCAACTTTTTCAAAAAATTAGAGAAAAATACATTAAAACAGTGGGTGGAAACAAAAATTGAGCAAAAAAGGGAGCTAATCATAGGGATTTGTTGTAGTGCCTTTGAACCCTTAGAAGATGACATTTAGCTATCCCCACCATTACCAATCACACTTTCTAGCAATCCCACATAAGACACCTTACCCATCACTTCACCTAGGTCATCACCAATTAAATCACCTCATTACTCCATTCAACCATACCCATACTACCCCTATCTCACTCCACAACCTGTATTAATGCATGATTCACCCCATGACATGCTACAGTTACCATAATGCCAATTCACTCTACCATCATTCTTCATATTATCTTATGAATCACCATCATTTCTTCCCATACCTTGAGACATCAAACCATGACACACATCCCTTCCTCCATTACATCCTCACTAACCCTTTCCCAACATTGATAGCCCACTACCCATGCCACCTCATTTTCATTACACATTTGACCATAACATTGCCACAACAATTATCACTCATCCCAACACCATCCTCCACCATGTGAAATTTATCTAACACATATTGCCAATTATAATTATATCTACACAAAACTCAAGGTGTTGTAAGTAAAATTAGAAGACCTTAACCTTCCTCCTCCTCCTTCCTCATCAATAGGATGGATTAAATCACCACTATCAATTGACATCATTTTACAACCTGACAAGGTGTTGTTGTACCTCATCATTTAATCTATTTTCAGATGTCAAAAATCTAGGGGCTGTGTCCTCGACTGTCTGCAACTAGGGATTCTACAGTTACCAGTTTCTAGCTAATCCTAACAGCTTCTACAAATTTGAAGAGATTAATCTATCTACTTGCTAAATGAATTGAATGAATGCTGAAGATAGAATTAAATAGGAAATTTACTTAAAGCAATCTTAAAAATAGTAACATGCATTTATCTATTAAAATCAGTAAATACTTTTCACAACAAAAATCTAAAGTAATAAAACAATGGTACTAGCCTCCTGCCTTGGTGGTGAGAGTGGGCCCTTGCTCCACACCCTTGGGGCTGAAGGCTATAGTAGAGAATCAACACAAAAGAAGATCACAACTAAATTCAAACCAATTCCATACGCTTTGCATTCATGAAAGATACTGCTATTACAGAACTGAGATTACCGAGAATCAAAATAATTCTATCATTGTATATTTCTTCTGCTGTTTCTATAAGTATATATGAAAGTGACTGATGACTTATCACTGATCTTATCTACCAGTTCTTCTATGAGATGACATCCATCTCTTTATTACACTAGCTGTCTAACTATAGAAAATAATCATGCAATAAAAGTAGACTTCAGTGGAATAGAAGTCCACTCAGAAGTCTAAGTTTGAGTCTTAATACATTTGGGCATTGAGGCCCTAAAAATAAGGATATTGAATCAGTTCCATCGTAACACATGCAAAAACTTTAAAAAGATAAAAATCCAGCAGTTTAACTAAAGATGACCCTTCACCACTCAGGTGATGATTTGAGTGAAATAAGGGGTATTGTGATCACTGCTGAGAGTGCCTGGTCGGTAGCTTATGCTGGAAATATGCCCTACTCTCAGGAGGCGCTGGAGATATCTGACCCTGTCTGCAGCTCTAGAGATATGTCTGTAGCTCCAGAGATATGTTTGTAGCTCCAGAGATTATCTGTAGCTTCTTTGTTTAGCTCTAGAGATACTCCAGACTCCTACAGAGCTCTAGAGAGGCATTGCTCATTTCTTCAAAACTTCAGGTGTCATGGCACTTTGGTATTGTCTCCAGAGATCATTGAAGACTATCTCTAGAGATGCACAAAATTTCTATTCCTGGCATCTACACCTGTTGATTCAAAAAGAGAGAAGTTTCTACATTTTTCCATCAATTCCATGCACATTAGTCACTCAATTAGAAATTATAATCTTAACTAATCTATCTCAATTAATCATTAAATAGAACGATCTTGCTAGCTTATTTGGGTACAAACATTAGGAAAGATGGACTCATGAAGGAGAAAAAGAGAGGCAAAAAGATGTATTTCATGAGTGCAACTTGGCACTCATCACAACCATCTTCTCATAAAATGGTCTTGCTTAAATTTGATAATCTCTCTCTCTCTCTCTCTCTCTCTCTCGCTCTCTCTCTCTCTCTCTCTCCCCCTATCACCCTATCTCTCCCCTCCATCTCCACCCTCTCTTCCTCTTCGCCCCTATCCGTCTCCCTTATCGACAAAGCAAATGGAAACAAGAAAACTAGGACATGCAAAGAGGAAAGTGAGGACATAATGCAAAGTTAACATGGCATGAACTCTCTTGGAAGGCTAAGCATGGACTATAAGAAGATTGAACTAGTTGGATATGTTAGGCTCACCAAAACAAAGAACCTTAAAGGTTAACCTTAATTAGGTAATGTTATTTTTGAGTGTGGTTGTTTGTGCAATAATGTTTAAATTAATGTTACCTAAGGATAAATCTAACTATACTAACATTTTAATAACCATGAGAGCTAGGACTAACAATTAGACTAAAAACTTAACAAACAATACAACTTGGACACATGTAGGACTTGGAAAATGGAAAAGAATAAGTATTAAATGTGGAAAACAATGAAAAAGTGGTATAGCAAAACAATTAAATGTGAAGAATTGGGTAAAGAAAAATGGATATCCGTTTTGGGTTGCTCAAAACAGATATCTATTTTGCAAAATAGATATCTGTTTTGGTTCGGTATCCAAACCAAAATGGATATCCGTTTCAAAACCTATGAAAGTCAAACTTGGCCAAGTCACGAATTTGGCTAAGTAAAAACATGATTTTTTTTCTACTGCCATTATTTGGCTTGCGATGATCCTGCACATACCCATGTAATTATCCTAGTCCTTGGCTTCTTTGTGTGTACCTAGAGAATTACTTTAGGATCCAAGATGATTCTTCCCTCTTCATTGAGTTCAAGTAACATTGTCTATCATAGAATTAATTCTCCAATAATTTTTTTAAACAAGAGACATGATGCTTGTGGATGCTTGTGCATGGGTAAAAACATAGTAGTGTGTCATCCTTTTATAAAGGAAAATGGAAACAACTTTCAACTTTTGAGTTTGAAGCACGTGAAATTGATATATATGCTTGAAATATTGCAATGGTGTAAACTAATAAAATATAGATATTTCAGTGTAGTTTATGCATCGTTTTTTAAATAAATTAAAAAATCAGTTTAATATAGTTTTTTTGAAAAACTGACAATACTATTGAATTGTTGAAAAAAGTCAAAAAGCAAGGTAGATCGGACATCAAAAAAATTGTAACAAATTTCTTCTTTTTTCTTCCATTTTTTCCTCGTATTGTCAACTTGATATTCTATTGCATGGGAATTTTTTTTGAATTTTGATAAATAGTTATTTTATAATAAATGTTTAAAGTTGCATATCCTGAAAATAGAGCACTTTATGGGATGCCAAACATTTTGGTTCTTATTTATTGAAAATGCAAAAAATATATATTAGCTTGATGAGAACTCTCACTTCTAGTGTGATGAATTTTTAAAGATTTTTTAATAATTTTTGCTATTTTTTAGTCAATAAAATCAACCTCAACTTGAAGTCAAAATTAAAAAAGAACAAGTAAATAAAATAAAAATATAATAAAATTTATATTTTCAGAATTTATGCAATGAGATCTATGAAAGGGTATTTTTTGTTTTTCCCAGAAATGTCATTTGAACATGTAAAATTTCATCAAAAGTGGTAGAAAGTTTTTTGAACTCAAACTAAAAAACAAAAGAGATTGCCACATAAGCATGTTTGATCCAACCCCACAAGCATAAAAGATGAAATTTGTGTTTTTATAATGAAGGGGGATTCCATCAAACCTAGTTGGGCCAAAACCCCCTCTCATTGCCATGTAGATGCCGTGTTTGCACCATGGGAGGGTTGAGCCAAATATTTGTTCATTTGAACTACCTACCAAAAAACATTGACATATCTCCAAATTTTTACCCACATGAAAGCTTCATCTTCACATGTAGCATCTTCAACATGCAAATTCTTCCATTTGATGAGGTACTGTAATTATTCTAGTCCTCCATGTCATTTCATGTGTCAATTACTTTAGGATCCAAGATGATGCTTCCTTCTTCACCAATATCAATTAGCATTGTGTATCTTGGAATCAATGTTCTAATAACTTTCTTTAAATAAGAGATGATAAAATAGATGTATTTTTCTTGTTGGAGGTAACTACAGCTTGTATGCCATAGTGCTAATCTTCATCGGGGTGAGAGCTTGTTATTCTTATTTTTCTGCTTTAAAGGAAAATTAGATTATATAATTACAACCTCAAAGAAACCTAATCTTCCATTTCAAAGTTCCTTTTACTCCAGTGTTGGTCAACTTGTTGCTATATGCTCCAAAACATGACTCAAGCACAACACGAATGAGTCAGCTCCAATATCACACATGAACTGTCTCCTTAACATGGGCGACCTCCAAGTCACTCTCATTCTCATGGAAAAAGCCAGTCGAGTGGAGGCGTAACCTGATGGTGGTTTTGTTCATGTGGAAGCAAAATGTAGCAGAGGGTGGTTGACTAGTTTGCGGGCCAAATATGTATTAATGCTTGATGAGCACGTTCTATGACCATTGTTGTGGAGATAACTATATGACTCGAAGGTCACTAGGTCCAAGTCTCTTGTTGGGGTTTCGTAAGTTGCAATGCCTAGTGCTAAGACTGTTTTATTTGTTGATTATCTTAAGGAATTCTAATATGTTCTCGTGCGCTTGAATGACTGGCTGTGTGTTGTTCCTTCCCTAAATGACTCTAAGAGTGTGTTCTTGTTCTTCAACCATTTGTGGTGTATGTTGTGGTCTAAGATGGATTGCCTCTATCTCTTCGAGAATAGATTTAACCCAATCCCCTCTAATCCCCGAGCACATCAAATGCTTGGGTCAGAGAGTTTTCTGTGTTGACTTAGGTTTGATCAAGTGTTGAATTTTGAGTTGACTTTGACTTTGAGTTAACTTTGTGTTGTAATCAAAGGTTTGCTATACTTTTATTTGATTATCAACCTCGTGATGGAACCAAGGAGTTTTCAAATTCCTTTTGTGTTTTTGTTTTATTTTATGTGTTTTTGTGATTTTTATGTATGCGGCTATTCATGAATGCAAAACAATATTTTTGTTCTTTTTTTGATTTTTGAATCTTCTAATTACTATAAAGTAAATATGAATGCAATCTAAGATGATTTTTCTTATACAAAGTTTAACCTATATTTTTGTGTTTTCATGAATCAATTTTTGCATCTAAACTATTGAAAATAAAATAACAACCAACTTAAAGAAATGAATGAAATTTAACTAGGAAAAAAATAACAACTATGCTAGGCAATGGAAAGCAATTCTATTCTAACAATGTAAGTCCTATCAAGAGAATAGCAACAATCAATATTATTTTCCCAAGAGCAAATTGGTGTTCTAATTAACTACTAAGAATATGAAAAACCTGGCATGAATTTAGTGCATGAGCCTAGTGTGTTCTCAGAAGTACTTCTTTCATGGCAACCTCCCATCCTCTGCAGCAGCGGGGTCCTCCTTTTGGCAACAAGGATGAAGATAGAAGCAATGGATTCGAGTATGAATTGAGCAATGATGCTACGATGAGATGAATCAAGCTATGGAAGATATGGGAGCACTATGGATTGGGATTTTGAAAGAAATTGGAGAGCATAACGATGCTATGAAGCTCTTGAAGCTTGGGAAACTAAGCTAAGAAGAAACAAAAGGCTCACAAAGTCCTGCAATGAGCATATAAATGCTATGGTGAGAAAAAAGCAAAGCTTGAATGAATGTGAAACAATGAATTTGCCTCCCATAATGTATATAGGAGGTGGTATTTATAGGTTTGATAAGTTCATTAATGGTGGAATTGATTGGAGAGTTAACTCTCTCGATTGGAGAGTTAACTCTCTCGATTGGAGAGTTAACAATGTTGATTGAACAATGAACTGGGTTGATTAGAGAGTGAACGAGCTTTGAAAGCTTATCACTAGAGGAACAATGGAGTTAGTATGAGATGGATAGGGAGATAAGAATAGATTAGTGGGAGATAAGAATGGAGTGATTGAGAGTTTAGAATGAGTTAGAAATTGATTAGGCTCAGTTAGGGTTGAAGAACCATGCAAATTAGAGCAAAAATAGAGCTATTTTGGGTCCGAACTGAAGAGAAAAATGCATGTCAAAACATGATAGGGTTTCCTTCTTTTCCAAGGTAGGTCACCCTAAGGGATTCACTTAAAATGCAAGGTCACCCCTAGGAGATTCAAAAGTCAAAGTGGGTGAGCCATAAGGAATAGGTTTTACAGGTGGTTTTAGGGGCTGAGATGAACCTAGGGGACTAAAGATGACTTTAGGACACGAAGACAAGTTATTGGACTTCAAGAGAGTGGGTTTTCTAGTTCACCAGGGTAGGTTTCCCTCGGGGGATCCACTTCAGTGGTAGGGTCACCCCCAGGAGATCTAGAGTCAAAGTGGGCGACCCAAAATTAAGAAAATGGGTGTTTAAACTGATGATTGGAGATGGTCTGGGAGGTCAACTGGAGGCCTCTAGAGGGTTGAAATGGTTGAAAGAGGTTTAGGGAAAGTGAATATCCCATCTTCTGATGCAGGTAGAACATGTCAATAGGGATAGAAAGTGACATAAATGAATTGTTGACATAGGGTAATTGGTGAAGATGCAGGACCTTAGAAGGTTAGCTAGCAGATAGTGGAGGTACAAACAAAGTGAAGAAAATCAATCCACATGTGGCCAAGAGGAATACTACTGAGATGTCATATTTACATGCTTACATGTACATGTTTAGGACTACAACTCATCATCAGATTACCATGTAGGCTCATGTGCTTTTTTAGTGCTTACATATTTGTCCCCTTGGGGACAATAGTCTACATGAAAGGTAGGTACCATTCCTGAACTTGGCTCTAACTATTGTTGATGTCCCACATTTGTACTTACAATAACCATTATTAGTTTGACATCATGTTATTTTCAAAATAAAACAATATGATGGAAACAAAAAGATGTACTGTTGATGCGTGAATCATGAATGTACCTGAGTCATCTTACCTTTGTCATGAATTCCTATAAGGATGAAGACACACCAATGAAGAAAAAAGACTAAACTAAGGAGGCAAAGGATGATAAACACATGCTAAGCTAAAGTAGAGAAGAAGAAATTATCCTTTTAATGTAAATTTTGAAGGGATGTATTTGATTTTTAGGGATTTTTGATGTTTTACAATTTTGTTGGGTTTTTTTGACTTTCTATTTTTTATGGTTTTTCTAAAGATTTTGTGAAGGTTCAACTTGACATTCCTTGAGGTATTTGAGAGACCTATGTTTATTGAAGAGATTTATACCCTTTCTCCCTTGCATGGGGAGACTTGCATGCTTGAGTGCACAACTCCGTTGGAGGAGTGACTTGTGCTTAGACATTGTTTTGCACTTATTGTTGTGACACCTGATTGGTTGAGATCTATATGTAGCTCCAATTGACATCTTGTACTTCACTTTTCCTCTTGTGCATATGGTTGGCTATAGATTTTGTTTTTCTTATGAGAATGCATACCTATGAATCACACATGGATGATGCAATTTATTTTTGTCTTTTTATGATATGAATGAGACACAATATGTTTGGATGTGATTCACAAATATGAAATGCAAAGTACTATGTTTTAAGTTATATGAATGCCATGATGTTATGACATGTTTTATTGTTTTCTAGGTTGAAATGTATGTAAGTGGAAAAAATAGTGTGAATGCTCTTTAGTAGGTTTTTTGACCTAGGGGATTGCGAGTTGCACAATATAGGTAGACCTTCTAAACCTTGGGATGGGATTTTGTGAACTCAAGTGGGAATGGGAGGGGGATAAAGAGTTCTTGATTTTGGCTTTGAAAAAGGTTAAATATTGATCCTTATCTAGACAAAACACTCTGGTCCAAGCTTTCAACTTAGACAAGCAACAAATTTTATTGGTACCTTCTAGACTTAGATCAAAGATGGCCAACAAGATAGACCTAGGGTAAAGGAGAAGCTCTAGAGAAAAAATGGTTCTAAAGATAATTAGACTCTTGGCTATACCCAACTAGTGCGTGTGTGTGCTTTGTACCTCTCTTTTTATTTTCTCTAATAGATGCCAACCTCATAACTTTGAGCTTAGATTTATCTCCACCTGAGAGTATAGACATCAACAATCCTCTATTGTTATTTTTCTCTCTTTTTTTAATTTTGTAGTATATTTCTCTTTTTTAATATTTTGATTATTTTGATTTGTTTGTAACTTTTGATGATCTCTCTTTTTTTTCTTTTGCACTATTATTCTTTTGATTGCTTACCATAGAGTTATGATCCCCCTAGTGTTTTTGGTTAGGAAAGATAAGGGGTTGGGTGCCATCAAGAGTTTTCACTATCCAATCAAACTTCCCTTTCACCAAGGAGGAATGTGGAAGGTCTACTTGCAAGCTTCTATTAAGTAGTATAGATTTGAATGGTAACCTTGCTTAGACTTGACATCTTGACTCATTAACATTGGGATCAATATAAAGCTAAGATATTGACTTGATTCAAATTTGTTGGGAATGAAAAGAGGGAAAACTGGTGGTGAAGATGATTTGAAGGGATCCAAAAGACCTAAAGGGTTAGCTTGTACTTAGACAACCCTAGACTCCTTACTAGGACAAAACTAAAAAAAGAGAAAGTCACTAACAAATGCATGATGGATAGAATGAAGATGCAAACATTTTTGGTTTTTCTAATTTTCTATTTTTTTAATTTATTTTTTGATATTTTTGATATATTTTTGAATTTTGATGTTTTATGATTTTTACGGAGTTTCCAGATACTAAACTCTTCACCTTCCATTGTGCAAAAGAGGTAAGCATCATTTTTGACATCTTCCTTAATTACATATGAACCTATCCAGTTTGGTTTGAACTTCACTTGAAAGTCTTTGCTAGGATATTTGAATACTTGGTGTAAAAATGTCTTTGAACTCAGTGAGAAGTTTTGTGCACTCACATATTTCATTGTTTGATAGTTTTCCCCCTAGCTTTGTCATTTTATGGTCTTGTATAGTTTCATCAGTTTTGAACTTTTGAGGGTAAATTTGAATTGATGATGACTCTCTTAGTTTTTGTGTGGGTTATGGTTCTCCTTTTTGCTTAGTGGTGGTCTTGACTGTATGGCTGCTCATATCTGGCTTGATAGGAATGGATGCTAAGTTAAATGAAGCATAAGACTTTGTTGAGTGGGGATTGACAGGAAATTCTCTTGTTGCCCCATGCTTTTTACATTTTGAGGTCTTAGCTATGTTTGTGATTTGTTTTGATGTCTGTCCTTTTTCAAAAAACTTAATTTTTGGGTCATTGGTGGTTCCATGGTCTTTACCTTCTTTTTGACTTGTTCAACTCTATAAAAACTAAAAGGATGAGGGTCTCCTTTAATGATGTGGGTTTGTCCCATGTGCAAGAAGTGGATTTCTTGAAATAAAGTGGAGGGAACAACCCTCATCCTATGGTTCCAAGGCCTCCCTAGGATCATGTTGTAAATGTTTTCTTCATTAGTGATGTGAAATTCAGTTGGGAGAGTTTTGGGACCCAATGTGATTTGAAGATTGACCTTACCCATGGTTTGAATGCTTGGGTTATCATGAATTCTAAGGATGGAAGTTTCTTGTGTGATTTGAGTTTTTTCATAACCCATTCTTTGAAGAAGAGAGAAAGAGACTATGTTGATTGCAGACCCATCATCAATCATTACACATTTGATGGAATAATCCTAAACTTGGACTATTAGGTGGAGGGAGAGATCACCCTGTTTAGCTATGTCGATGTCTAAGGATAACTTTTCAAAATTTAATGTCAAATAATAACACTTTTCATTTGGAGTGTTTTGAACTTGATGGCCTAGGACTAAGGCATTAAGGAGAACATTCTTATGCATAGGTGAATTCTTAAGAAGTTCTAACATGTGAGAAAAATTTGAATCACTAGGGGTGTCATATGGTGATTTTGGTCCTTGGGTAAAACAAATTTGTTGATCTTTGTCTAATTCCACGAGGCCTAAGGTGTTTTGACCAAAGGCATTTTGACAGTTCTTAGGATTATTTCCTTCATCTTGTGATAATGTGTCCATGAATGGTTGATATTCTAGGAGGTTTGATATGAAGTGATGGTACTCTTGACATGACTTGATATCATGCCCCCTTCTCTTGTGAAATAAGCAATATTTATCATGATTTTAATTTTAAGGCTTACAATGATTGTTGTATGACTGCTTGTTGATTCTTGGGAGATAATTGTTGACATTTTGGTTCCCCAAATGTGTATAACTGTTGTAATCATAGTTATTTTTGTTTCTAGATGGTGAAGTGTTTGTTGACCCATTTATGTTTTGGTTGTTCTTCATGGATTTGTTATTTCTATCTTGGTTTAACAACCTTCCATTGGCATCATACTCCATTCTTCAACTATGAATAGCAACGTGGTCAATTCTAAGGGCATTTTCAAGCATTTCATTGCATGATTTATAAGGGAGTTTTTGGACTTGTTCTCATATGTCATTGTTGAGGGCATGTAAGAAAAGATCACAGACCTCCTTATGAGCCATGTTTGGTGTGCTAGTTGAAGAATACAGAACTTTCCTCCATCTTGTGATAAAATGTGTGACTGACTCATTATTTTCTTACTTGATTGTTAAAAATTCTTGTATTCCTATCTTGGCTAGTTTGTTTGTGTCAAAGGAAACCACAAATTGATTGATGAGTTGCCTAAAAGAGTGGATCAATGCTTCTGGAAGTCGATAGTACCAATCCAGAGCAATACCCTCCAAAGTCTTGGAAAGTTTTTTGCTACCACCCATCCCAAGGAAGGAGTTCCCATACTACTGTGATGTAGGCCTTGATATGAGAGTCAAGATCACCCTCTCCTTTAAATTTTGGAAGCTCGGGGAGAGGATGTGGTAGTATGACATGACAAATTTTGTAGTCAAGAGGCTCCTTTAAATACTCAAGGTATGTTCCTAAGAGGGGGTTATGTGTAGAGGGTTTTGCTCCTCCCAACATTAGCCTTAGAGGTGAATCTTGTTGCACTTGTTGAAAGGGTATGCTAGATTGTTGATATCTAGAAAATGTTGGATAACCAGATGGTATCATGTTTACATCTTGAAAATTAGGTGGGATTGTTTGTGGTTGATTTTGTGTCTTAGGAATCCCACCTATTTGATTGAAAAATATCATGTAAAATAGTGAGGGCAAGGGAGACATGAATGATTCACTACTTGTGTTGTGGGAACAAAAGATTATATGATCAGGATTTTGGGTTGTCCCCTTGTTTGATTTGATCCTGTCCATGAAAAGATTTCCCTGTACCCTGGGTTTTTCCTCAATTTTTCTTTGGCAATATTGTTCAGCATTTCTAGCCTCAAGGGTCTTGATTCATTGGACCAAGATTGCTATAAGGTCTGTGAGTGAGGCTTCCTCTATTCTGTGCATTTTTCCACCTTGTGATGGATTGCTTTGCATTGGGGTTTGAGTGACCCTTTGTTCTTTCTGATGACACTTGACATGTCATATATCTCTTATCTTGATTTGATATGTGGAGGGTTTTTTGTACCTCTTGAGCATCTTATGAGCTCTTCTCTTGACAAATCACCTCCTTGTCCATTTGGGTGGCTATTTTCCTATGACTTGTTATGGGTCGGTCTTGTTGATGGATCTCAGACCAGACACTCACTTCACATGATTTGATTTTGTCAAAGTTTTGGGGCTCTTGTTGGATGCCCTTTGAATTTGATTCTTCAGGGTTTGATTGAACTGAGACTGAAGCTATTGGATCTAAGGACATGCTAGTTTCATTGGAGGGGAAATTCCTGTAAAAGTTGTGTGATTTTGTCCTAGATTGGGGGTGCAGGAAACATCATAGAATGAATGAGATGAATATGGAAATGAAAGATGAATGTGGAATGAAAGAAGTGTTGGATCTAGGGCATACAACTGAGAGGGGGGGTGAATCAGTTGTATAAAAACTTTGCTTCAAACACCCGATTCTCCTTTGTTAGTTAACAACATATTAATTAATCATCTATGGAAGCATAAAGCATAAACACAAGAGCATATAAACATCAACACATTGAACACCAAGATTTTGACATGGAAAACCCAGTTAAGGGAAAAACCACGGGGTGATTAACCCAAGGATTATTCTCTGTTAGAAGAATAAGAAAAAGAATGGCACTTGCCAATTAGGGCTCACTGCCTGAGCACACTGCTCACAAAGAGGCCCACTGCCTACAAGGAGACACACTGTCTACAAAGTGATAAGAATCACAATCTTGAATTGGAGAATGACATCTCTACCATGTCCGGATCAGTTCTATTTAAGCCCAAAAACCCCTGCTCTGTCTTTCGCACTTCCTTTCGCTATACCACACTCATCACACAATCCACACTCCAAAATGAACTCACAAACCGTTATTTATACAAGACATCAACTTAGGAACAAACATCTAAGTCGGCAAACAACCATAAGAGTGTCCACAAGATGAGTAACACATCCGGTCGGCCACCACAAGAACATTCGTAGGATGAACAACTCATCCGGTCAGCTAGTCTGAACAAGAACTTCATCCGGAAGAATATCTTCAATTCTGGGCTCTACCATCAATGCAGACCAACAACACAACCTCAACATGATCCAAGAACCTTCACAAGCCTACCTGAATGACCAGGTACATCCACACTTTCTTTACTTACTGGAATCTCTTCTCTTCCTCTTCTGGAACTTTAAGAACGTAGTCTGTTGCCACTATCATAATGCAGAAGGTACTTTCAGACCTCAAAATCATACATAACTCGAGATGACACATCACAAGGACATCCCAAACACTCCTTCCAATCCACAGATTAGGATTATACAATTCTGGACCTCACCAGACCTTTCTGTGATCCTCTGTCACCTCTGAATACTTGTCAGAACCGGTTCCACACAGATAGCCACAACTTCTTCAGAGCTTCATGCGAACCTCTGGAATCTTAATTGAAACATCTCAAGACTCATATCTACAAACCCTTTAATCCGCATCCTCTAGTTCTTAACCTATACAATACTTTTGCCTTCTTCTCATCACTGTTCTTTACTGTTCTTGACTAAGGCTAATTTTCTCAATATCCTCAGCACATAGCTCATCCAATCCTTCTTGTCAATGCAATATGAGTATGTTGACATCAATGACAACACTGGTTCACCTCATACTTGCAACAATCTCCCCTTTGTCATTGATGGCAACATATGATGTGAAAAACCATCAAGACAAGAACTTCTCCTTTCTATCACAGCTCCCCCTATCAATAACAACTTTTCACATGTCTTCTCTTCCTTTACTGCTCCCCCTTTGACATCAATGGCAAAGGGCTCATACTTGCAATTCTAGCACATCAGAATCATACCAGCTGCTCCCCCTTAGTAGTAGCTCCCCATCATCAATCCAGATCACAAGATATGACTGTGATATCCACCGGACTGATGCACATCAGTGCATCCTAGTTCATTACCGGAGGGGCCATGACCCCTAACTTCTCCCAGAGATATTCAAAAGAGTCCTTGGGAAGAGGTTTAGTAAAGATATCTGCAATCTGATCCTTGGAGGGAACATACTCCAATCTAACTTCTTCCTTGTTCACTTGTTCTCTCAAAAAGTGAAACTTGATAGATATGTGCTTAGTCTTAGAATGCAATACCGGATTCTTAGAAATATTAATTGCACTTGAATTATAACAGAAAATTATGATAGGCTCCTCATATTCAACTTTAATGTCTCTTAGCATCTGCTTCATCTATAAGATTTGAGTGCAACTACCTGCTGCTGCAATGTATTCTGCTTTAGTTGTAGACAGAGATATTGCATCTTGTTTCTTGCTTAGCCAAGAAACCAATCTCTTTCCCAAAAAGAATGCTCCACCACTGGTGCTCTTCTGGTCATCCACATCTCCTGCCCAATCTGCATTTGTGTAAGCATAAAGAGAGAAATCCAGATCTCTAGGGTACCAAAGACCATACTCAGCTATTCCTTTCAAGTACCTAAAAATTCTTTTGATTGCCATAACATGAGATTCTTTAGGATCAGCCTGGAATCTTGCTACAAGACCGACAGCTTGCATTATATCTGGTCTAGTCTAAGTGAGATACAACAATCCACCAATCATTGATCTATACTTTGTCTGATCTGCCTTTGGGGAGTCATCATCTTTGCTCAACTTACATTCGGTTGCCATGGGAGTGTTCATTAGCTTTGAATCTTCCATACCAAATTTCCTCAACAATTCTTTCACATATTTGGTTTGAGAAATAAAGATCCCTTTATTTGTTTGAGTAATTTGCAGACCCAAGAAGAAATTCATTTCACCAAGCATAGACATTTCAAACTCACTTTTCATCTGATTTGCAAAAGTTTTACACATACTGTCTCTACCTCCAAAAATGATATCATCCACAAATACTTCAACAATCAAAATGTTTTCATGATCAATTTTGAAATATAAATTACTGTCAGTAGTACCTTTGTTGAATCCAATCTACACAAGATGCTTATCCAACCTTTCATACCAAGCTCTTGGGGTTTGCTTCAATCCATACAATGCTTTCTTTAACTTGCAGACCATATCATCATTATCAGACAATTGAAATCCATCCGGTTGTTCAATGTAAACTTCTTCTTCCAGATCATCATTTAGGAAGGCAGACTTGACATCCATCTGATACACCTTAAAGTCTTTAAAGGCAGCAAATGCAAGGAATAATCTGACTGCTTCAATTCTTGCCACCGGAGCAAAGGTTTCTTCAAAATCAATTCCTTCTATTTGAGAGTAGCCTTTGCAGACCAATCTAGCTTTGTTTCTGATTACTTCACCAGCTTCATTCAGTTTGTTCTAGAAAACCCATTTGGTTCCAATCACATTCCTGTCTCTAGGTCTGGGAACAAGATCCCAAGTATGATTTTTCTTAATTTGCATCAATTCATCTTCCATTGCTTTGGTCCAGTTTTCATCATTACAAGCTTCATTTATTGTTTTAGGTTCAATCTTTGAAATCAGACAACATTCATCCTGATTTTGAGCAACATTCCTTCTAGTTTGCACACCTTTGTTTCTGTCACCTATGATCTGATCTTCAGAGTGGTTCTGTCTTACATACCTTAGAATTTTGGGAGTATCCTGCACTGCTACTTCTTGATCAGGCTCATTTAGACCTATCTCTTCTTCCTGATTTACTGGATCAGGCTGACTCTGACTTACTAGAGAGGATTGAGTTCCTTGAACCTGAACACCATCTTGATCATCTTCATCAAACTCATAAAATCTTGAGGGCTTCTCAATTCCTTCATCAACTTTCACATTAGTGCTTTCTATCATCTTCCTCAATCTCTTATTGTAACATCGGTATGCTTTGCTTTGAGTGGAGTAACCCAAGAAAATTCCTTCATCACTTCTAGCATCAAACTTTCGTAGATCTTCATCTCTTTTAATATAACACTTGCTACCAAATACTCTGAAATATTTCATAGGAGTGATCCCAAACCAGAGTTCATAGGGGGTCTTACCGGTGTTGTTTCTGATTTGAACTTGATTGAGAGTGTAGACTGTAGTGCTGATAGCTTCTTTCCAAAACATTTGAGGAATATTTGCTTCCAACATCATTGTCCTGGTAGCTTCCTGGATGGTCCGGTTCTTTCTCTCAACTACTCCATTCTGCTATGGAGTCCTAGGAGCAGACAACTATCTTCTTATACCCTGCTTCTCACAAAAGTCAATGAACTCACCAGATGTAAATTCACCACCTCTATCAGACCTTAGACATTTCAGTTTCAATCCAGTTTGATTTTCTACCATAGCTTTGAAGATTTTGAATTTCTCAAGGGCTTCTGATTTCTCCTTTAGGAAGGTGACCCACATCATCCGAGAATGGTCATCAATTAGCAACATGAAATATCTATCACCTTGCAGACTCTTGATTCTTGTCAGACCACAGAGATCAGTATGCATTAATTCCAATAATCCGGTAGAGTATTGATCTTTGCTTTTGAAGGAGACTCTGCTCTATTTACCTAGCTAACATTCTTTGCACAAACTATTTGTAGGTTTCATCAATTTTGGAAGATCTCTTACAACCTGAATATTGCTTATCTTGATGATGTTATCAAAATTTACATGACACATTCTTCTATGCCATAACCAACTCTGATCAACTTGAACAAACAGACAACTTTTATTTGAACCAACCAGATGAAAGATATTACCTTTTGTTTGAGTACCGGATGCAATTTCAGTTTCGGAGCTTGTAAAGATTCTGCATTTTCCATTTTTGAACCGGAGATCATAGCCTTTGTCCACTAACTGACCAACACTGAGAAGATTGTGCTTCAATCCTTCAACATATAGTACATTACCTGTCTTGTTCTTTCCATCAAAGGAAATAGTTCTCCTACCTCTGATTCTACCAACAGAATTGTCACCAAACTTTACCATTCCTCCTTCATACCTTTCCAAATCCAAGAACTTATTCTTGTCACTAGTCATATGGTGAGAACATCCACTGTCAATAACCCAATCATCCTTTTCTTCTACTTGAGCAGCCAAAGCTCTTTCCACAACCTTGTGATTGATAGATTCAGAGGATATTGAATCTTCTTCCTTGATGGCAATAAACACCCATTCATTTCTGGCTTTGCTTCCTGATTCTGATTCATCATCAGTTACTCCTTCATTGTCATCTTCTTCATGAACATAATAGCAGTTCTTTTGAAATCTTTGTCTGTTAGTATTAGACCTTGCAGATCTTTCCGGACATCTTGAAGAAAAATGACCAATCTTATTGCAATTGAAGCACTTAAAGGGTAGTTTTCCTTCATACTTACTGGATCCTCTTGGTAGTCTCTTTGGAATGAGGGCTTCAAGTTGAGCTGTTCCTGCTTCTTCTTCTTCCATGTCTCTTCTTGTTTGATCATACCATGACATCTTCCTTGATGAGTTTTCTCCCAGATCAAATCTTTGTTTGCCTTTCACATAGGCACTGGCTTTGAAAGTAGATTCAGTCTTGGGAGGATCATCTCCAAACTCGGTCATTTCAAATGCAGCTAGTTTGCCAGCCAATTGTTCTCTTGTGACAGTTGTGTGGGCTTTGAATTCATCAATGGCAGCAACCTTGATTTTGTAGGCATCAGGAAGGGATCTGAGGATTTTGCAAACAATCTCATTTTCATCCAGAGTTCCACCAGCATTTCTAATTCCACATACCAACTCATTCACTCTTGGCATAAAGGTAGTGATGTTTTCATCATCTCTCATCTTCAATCTTTCAAATTTCCCTTTCAGACTTTGCAATCTTGCACTTTTGACAAACTCATCTCCTTCATATAGAAGTTCTAGTTTAGTCAGGATTTCATATGCAGTTGGTAGGTCAATAACATTTGAGAGATCTAAATCATTCAATGCGCTTAGCAGGGCTTCCTTGGTCCACAGATTGTTTTCAGCATCTGTGATTTCATTCAGAGTTGTCGGACCACCTTGTGGAGGTACATATGGTTTTGAGACCATGGCCAAGTATGCTTTTCCCATACATTCCAAGTGACATTTCATGTGACCTTTCCAGAGAGTGAAGTTGGTTCCATCGAACTTTAGACTATCCTTCTTGTATGACGACATCCTGGATCTCCTCAAGCGGTTAAGCTCCTTTTAGAGGAACTTGGCTCTGATACCAATTGTTGGATCTAGGGCATACAACTGAGAGGGGGGGTGAATCAGTTGTATAAAAACTTTGCTTCAAACACCCGATTCTCCTTTGTTAGTTAACAGCATATTAATTAATCATCTATGGAAGCATAAAGCATAAACACAAGAGCAGATAAACATCAACACATTGAACACCAAGATTTTGACGTGGAAAACCCGGTTAAGGGAAAAACCACGAGGTGATTAACCCAAGGATTATTCTCTGTTAGAAGAATAAGAAAAAGAATGGCACTTGCCAATTAGGGCTCACTGCCTGAGCACACTGCTCACAAAGAGGCCCACTGCCTACAAGGAGACACACTATCTACAAAGTGATAAGAATCACAATCTTGAACTGGAGAATGACATCTCTACCATGTTCGGATCAGTTCCATTTAAGCCCAAAAACCCCTGCTCTGTCTTTAACACTTCCTTTCACTATACCACACTCATCACACAATCCACACTCCGAAATGAACTCACAAACTGTTATTTATACAAGACAACAACTTAGGAACAAACATCTAAGTCGGAAAACAACCATAAGAGTATCCGCAAGATGAGTAACACATCCGGTTGGCCACCACAAGAACATTCGCAGGATGAACAACTCATCTGGTCAGCTAGTCTGAACAAGAACTTCATCCGGAAGAATATCTTCAATTTCAGGCTCTACCATCAATGCGGACCAACAACACAACCCCAACATGATCCAAGAACCTTCACAAGCCTGCCTGAATGACCGGGTACATCCACACTTTCTTTACTTACTGGAATCTCTTCTCTTCCTCTTCAGAACTTCAAGAACGCAGTCTGTTGCCACTGTCATAATGCAGAAGGTACTTCCAGACCTCAAAATCATACATAACTCGAGATGACACATCACAAGGACATCCCAAACACTCCTTCCAATCCATAGATTAGGATTATACAATTCTAGACCTCACCGGACCTTTCTGTGATCCTCTGTCACCTCTGAATACTTGCCGGAACCGGTTCCACACAGACAGCCACAACTTCTTCAGAGCTTCATGCGGACCTCTGAAATCTTAACTGAAACATCTCAAGACTCATATCTGCAAACCCTTTAATCCGCATCCTCCAGTTCTTAACCTATACAATACTTTTGCCTTCTTCTCATCACTGTTCTTTACTGTTCCTAACTGAGGCTAATTTTCTCAATATCCTCAGCACACAGCTCATCCAATCCTTCTTGTCAATGCAATATGAGTATGTTGACATCAATGACAACACTGGTTCACCTCATACTTGAACAAGAAGTATGTAGAAATGCCAAAGAGACCATCATAAGTTTTTGTTTTCACGTTGGGTTCACCAAAATATGTATGCTCCAAAACATGACTCAAGCACAATACAAATTATTAGCTTTCATATCACACATGAACCGTCTCCTTGCAATGGGCAACCTCCAAGTCATTCTCTCTCTCATGGCAAAAGCTAGTCAAACAGAGGCATAACTCAAGGGTGGTTCTGTTCACATGGAAGTAGAACATCGTGGAGGGTGATTGGTCAGTCTGTGGGCCGAATATGTATTAATGCTTGATGAGCACATTCTATAACTATTGTTGTGGAGATAACTATATGACCCAAATGGTCACTCATTCTAAGTCTCCTATTGGGGTTTCATAAGTTCCAATGCTTAGTTCTAAGACTATTTTATTTGTTGATTATCCTAAGGTGTTCTAATTTTTTCTTGTGTACTTTAATGACTTGTTGTGTGTTATTCCTTTCCTAAATGACTCTAAGAGCATGTTCTTGTTCTTCAACCGTTTGTGGTGTATGTTGTGTTCTAAGATGGATTGCCCCTATCTCTTTGAGAATTGATTTTACCCAATCCCATCTTATCCTCGGGCACATCAATTTCTTGGGTGAGAGATGTCGAGAGAGAGTTTTCTGTGTTGACTTAGGTTTGACCAAGTGTTGATTTTTGAGTTGACTTTGACTTTGACTTTGAGTTTTAAACTTTGTGTTGTAATCAAAGGTTTGCTACACTTTTATTTGATTGTTGACCTCGTGATGGAATCAAGGAGTTTTCAAATTCCTTTTGTATTTTTGTTTTGTTTTCTATGTTTTTGTGATTTTTATGTATGCAGCTATTCATGAATGCGAAACAATATTTTAGTTCTTTTTTTGATTTTTGAATGTTCTAATTACTATGAAGTAAATATGGATGCAATCTAAGATGATTTTTCTTAGGCAAAGTTTAAACTATGTTTTGTGTTTTTGTGAATCGATTTTTGCATCTAAACGAATGAAAATAAAATAACTAACTTAAAGTAATGAAGTAAATTTAACTAGGAAAACAAATAACAACTATGCTAGGAAATGGAAAGTAATTATATTCTAACAATGCAAGTCCTTTCAAGAGAATAACAACAATCAATATTTTCCCAAGAGAAAATTGGTGATCTAATTAACCACTAAGCATATGAAAAACCTGGCATGAATTCAACACATGAGCCTAGTGTATCCTTAGAACTCCTTTTTTGGCAACCTCCTCTCCTTTGTAGCAGCATGGTCCTCCTCTTGGCAACAGGGATGAAGATAGAAGCAATGGATTTGAGTATGAATTGAGCAATGATGCTATGATGAGATGAATCGATCTATGGAAGCATTATGGCTTGGGATTTTGAAAGCAATTGGAGAGCATAACAATGATATGAAGCTATTGAAGCTTGGGAAACTAAGATAAGAAGAAAACAAAAGGCTTACAAAGTCCTACAATGAGTGCATATAAATGCTATGGAGAGAAAAAAGCAAAGCTTGAATGAGTGTACAACAATGAATTTCCCTCCCATAATGCATATAGGAAGGGGGTATTTATAGGTTTGAGAAGTTCATGAATGGTGGAATTGATTGGAGAGTTAAATCTCTTGATTGGAGAGTTAACAATGTTGATTGAACAATGAACTAGGATGATTAGAGAGTGAACAAGCTTTGAAAGCTTATCACTAGAGGAACAATGGAGTTAGCATGAGATGGATAGGGAGAGAAGAATAGCTCATTGGGAGCTAAGAATGGAGTGATTGAGAGTTTAGAATGAGTTAGAAATTGATTAGGCTCAGTTAGGGTCGAAGAGCCATGCAAACTAGAGCAAAAATGAAGCTATTTTGGGCCTGAATTGAAGAGAAACATGCATGTCAAAATATGACAAGGTCACCCAGTTTGCTAGGGTAGGTTGCCCCTAGGGGATTTTATTTTAGTGGCAGGGTCGCCACCAAAAGATCTAGAGTCAAAGTGGGTGACCCAAAATTGAGGAAATAGGTGTTCAAGATGATGATTGGAGATGGTTTGGGAGGTTAACTAGAGGCCTCTAGAGGGTTTAAATGGTTGAAAGGGGCTTAGGGAAAGTGAATTTCCCATCTTGTGATGTAGGTAGATCATGTCGACATGGCTAGAAAGTGACATAAATGAATTGTTGACATAGGGTAATTGGTAAAGATGCATGAGCTTAGAAGGTTAGTTAAGGGACATGGGAGGTACAAACAAAGTGAAGAACATCAATCCACATGTTGCCAAGAGGAATATTGCTGAGAGGTCATATTTACATGCTTACTGTGATGGGGAAATGAGGATTAATCAAAATGAATAATAAACCCAATACATTAATGAAATCTGAAGATAAAAGATATATTTAAAGTAAAACAAATAAGATAATTACACCTCTTACCTTGCGTCTTCCATTATTCGCCTATCTGTTCTTGATCTTGGTAATGATGAAGCCCTCAGAAGCGAATGCTCCCTTGCTTGTTGAAGATGACAAAAAAAGAATGGCTAGGATACTTGTGTGATTGAAGGTGAGCTTCAATACACTATTGATGGAGGCTATAAATTGCTATGGAGATGGTTGTGCCAAAGGCGCGCTTGTGTTTCTGTAGCATAAGTTTGCTCAAACGATGGATGCTCAAATGAAGAAGAAGAGGGTTGTACTTATAGAGAAGGGTGAGGGAAGATCAATGGTTGAGAAGAAAAGTGAAGATCAACAGAGGAGGATTGTTGAGGAATGTGCAACAAATGGAAGAAAGACATGTGTCATTCAATAGGAAGTTATGTTGAGTTAACTGCTTTGTTGATGAGGATGAGTTTTGTTTTTCTTAAATTAGAATCTATTTTTCTAATTTAAGAGCAAGTTTGCTTTAAAGATGCTTTAAAACTACTTTTGCTTTTGTAACTCAACTTTTTCCTTTTGAATGACAAGAAGAATATATTTTTAGAAGATATGAAGATTTTTAGAAGATAAGAAAGCATAATTAAATAAATAGATGTATTTAATTATTTGTAGATAATTTGGAGAAAAATAAAATATTAAATATATTTTATTTTGTGGAGATTTAAGATTTTTATTTAAATAAAATTGCATTTTATTTAAATTTGGAAGAATTAAATAATTAAAATTATTTAATTATTTAGAAGAATGAAGTTGATGTAGATGAATTTAATTAATTAAATAAATGTAATTTATTTAATTAAATGAGAGGAAATGAATCAAGTAAATAAATGAATTTATTTATTTATTGATAGAAGAAAGTGAAGATGAAATAAATATTTAAAATATTTATTTATGTAAAGTCATGTCATTTTTAGGTGTATACATTTTGCCCCTCTTTGATGCAATGTGTTTTATCACGTTGTTTCAAAGAATAAGAATTTTCAACAGTGATACATGCCCCAGTTTGCCCTTGGTACAAGTTTAACGACAGGATGCCCCCTCGGGAGATTGGACGGGAAGAAGGCAAAAGGGCATGAGACGGATGATCTCATGAAGAAGAAGGTGAAAAGAACAAGTTACGATGGAGAAAATAGGACATGGTTCGGAGAAACAGGCTTGGGAAGTAGTCGTAGTTGTCATACAGTCAGATATGGGTCACTTGCTATAAATAGAAGTTGGGTCCACAAGTTCTATTCATTTGCACACTTGCCCTTAGTTGATTGGTCGCTTGAGAGATTTAGGAGAGCATGGCAGCCAGAGAGATGGATATTCCTCGTGAGGAGCACCGGTTTGAGCGGATTTGATGCTTCAACCGGCCAGCGGAGGTAGGACCTCTGATATGTAGTTCGTCAAAACTCACAAAAAGTCATTTATTACGCTCATTAATGGCTAGGGAAAAATACTTAGACAGATGTGCCAAACCGTCGTTCGGTGCATATGCACTTCGAAGTGGCGCATATGCTGTTAAGTGGCGCATTTGAGATATAGTTCGGTGCATCTGTTAGGTTGGCGCATCTAAGCTCTGGATTGGTCCATTTGTTGGGAAACGACGCATGTCACATAAGAAGTGGCGCATGTGCCAGAACGACGCATATAAGCCCTGGATTGGCACATTCACGGTGAAGCAGCGCATGTGAAATGGATCGGCACATTTGCCACCTAGATTGGCGCATTTGCATTAGGAAAAATCAAATGTCTTAACAAAATTAACCCAATTGGCACCTTGATCGATGCGTCAATTGATAAGTGATCTCCGAGATTGCTGAGAATCTAGTCAAGAGATGATATGCTGTTTTGATTAATTTGAAATGTTAAGTTATTAATAGGATAGTTTGATTATTATGAGTAGGCTTGCTTGGATATGGATTTCATTGACAGTATGCTTTGCTTGGTTGCAGGAGGATCTTCGGGATGTCCTTATGTCACGAGAGCAGTTCCCATTGTCGTTGTTGCAATGGTACATGCTGACTAAGATAGATCATGAGGCTTTAGCTACTATGGGTCTGCATTATGTTTGCTTCATGCCCAAGGTTCGCGTGAACTGGGCTCTGTTGATGGCAGTGGTGGAGCGATTTCACAGCGAGGATGGTACATTCCATCTTCCGACGGTGGAGATGGAAGTTACTCTGGAGGATGTGTACCAGATTTTGCACCTCCCTATTCAAGGAGAGTTGGTCGAGTACGAGTCACAGCAAGATGATGGATTGGCTGAGTGTAGACTTGTATTTGATGACCCTGAGTTGGTGGAGTAGGTGATTTCATGGCAAGACATACATGACTACTATGACTACTTCTCAGGTATAGTGGCTAGACTGATCGGTGGCATGATATGCCCCGATAGGAGGTCACATGGCTTCCCGATCGGCTGGGGGAGGGTGCTAGAGAGTATGATCATAGACGGGACTAGGTATATGTGGGGCATGTGCGTGCTTGCACATTTATACAGAGATGTGCATCAGGTGGTGTACCATAGAGGAGCCAGTTTGTCACCAGGCATGTCGCTCTTGCAGTTTTTGTTGTGGGAGCACATAGCGATCACACAGCCGATATGTTTGTTTCATAGACAGAGGGGTGAGCCCTATAGTTATGGCTATGCAGGTGTGATTTCCCAACATAGGCTAGGGAAGCTGGAGTACTGGAGACACACGTTCGATAACATGGATGCAGTTATCTAGTGCCCATACCTAGATTATGAGGTATGGGAGGACGAGGCCGACGAGTTACCCTATTGCTTTTAGACTCAATGGTTGATTGGGAGGACCAGATACATACTAGAGCGACAGATTGTGAGCAGGGTACAGAGGTAGTTTGGCTAAGTACAGGGCCGACCACAGGGTCAAGCATGATTTGTTAGGACCCATGTAGAGAGATTCAGGTGGGGACCTGTGGCATCCTATGTGGAGGCCTTGGTAGACTTCCAGTAGATTCCTCATGCGGCTTGGTCGATGAGGAGGGATATAGTAGATGCATGCATGACAGCTGACTACGAGGAGTGGTTTGTAGCACATCCATTCCCCATATATTCAGGACCAGGAGAGCTAGCCCCTCATATAGATGAGGTGGATTCAGAGGATGAGGGTGCAGCTGGCAGGAGGAGGGGAGGACGGAGGAGGAGAGGAGACCAAGGGGATGATGGAGGAGATGGAGGAGGGGGTGGGAGACCTAGACAGAGGAGGAGGAGGTCCGGGGAGGGACCATCAGGGCAGCAGGCAGTTGCGTAGCCGCAAGCTGTAGGGCAGGTGCAGGCACAGGCACTAGCATAGTGGGCAGCACCACAGAGACAGGTGTCACCACCATAGCAGGTGGCTCCGTAGTAGATGCAGGGTCAGGTGCCAGCACATCAGGTGGCACCGAGACAGGGACAGGCAGGGCAGGCTCCATAGCCTGATTTATAGTAGCAGGCCATGGTTGCACTACGGAGTTAGGTTAGGCAGCTAAGGGCCCACATCAGGGCGGTAGAGTCCTATAGAGATGCAGATGCAGCACGGGTATCAGAGTTGACTCGAGAGAGAGACGCAGCTTTGGCTAGTGCGAGGGTGATGAGGGCAGAGAGGGATGCAACGGTGACAGTTATGGGTACAGATGGTACCTCTAGCTTTTTGGCATCATAGGTGCAACAGGCCTAGACACAGCTGGCATAGGTTCAAAGTGAGCTTGGCAAAGCGCAGGCTCAGGCATAGTACTATAGAGGGTTATACCACGGGGCAGTGGCAGCAGATCAACGGGTGCCCAGTTTCAGGACCTAGTTTGTGGCATCCCAGAGGGCAAGTGGGTCTCAATCTGTGGGATCAGTGAGGGGTCCCCAGCAGTCAGGGGGAGACAGAGGAGAGTGTAGTGTAGGGAGCAGTGCTCCATGGTAGCAGGGTTAGGCAGACCTGGATACTTGTACCATTTTTTGAGTTGACATACACATTTTTGATGGCTGAGATAGCCTGTATATGTATCATTTTTACCCTGAGACATGTATCACGATCTTTGTTGTACTTTGTATACATTTTTATGATATGACTCTGAGAGATGGACAGATATTTTTGATATGTTTTACATTTGGACATGTTTTGATGATTATATGACGATGCAGTTATGGATGTTCTATATGCTCATGTTTTCTATGTTGATATGCCATGGATGGAATCTATTTTATATGTGATACATACTAGATGGATGTATATGATTTTGATATGCAATGCAGATGTGATATGTTATGGAAATGTTTAATGCAGCTCTATATGCAGTTAGCTATGTTTTTTATTTTTTGATGAGATATATGGATGCACATGTATGTGGGTGACCTAATGTACTTTATTATGTATGCAAATGATGTAATCATCTAAATGACTATCTCATGTGATGTGATATGCTATCTATGCTATGTTTTTGATATGTCCAAATGTACTCAATCGACATAGGTGATGATGTAGAGAGGTGGTAGAAGAGATGAAGAAATACTGACTTTCCTTTGATATACTGCAGGATTGCATGGTTGATATGGATTGCTGGATATGAGATGGGTGCAAATTGTCATCTTGATATTTGGAAGGCTTTTGCTTTCATCATTGAGCACTTTTTGGTATTTGTTATTTTTTGAAATGTTGTAAGAAAATACAAGCATGTAGGTATAATTAGACCGAGATGACCTGAGTATTCCTTACATGGATTTTGATATAGCAAGTCGATACAAGCATCTAGTCAAACTTGAATCTAGATGACCTGAGTACTTCTTGCATTTCAACAGACAAGGATTGCCCTTTTTCATGTTTAGACCTCAGAGTCCTCGATGATCTTTTGCTGATCATGTTGTTAGACAAAAGTCGTTACACTACTAGAATTTAATCCGCAAGCAATAGACAAAGAAAATATTATGCCCCTATCATAGCATCTCTAGCTTTTGGCATCGTTGAGTAGCATAGGAAGACATAATAATGAAAAATCAAGACCTTGTAAGTTAACCTGTTTATAAAACATTCTTGTATTAGCCATGTATTTTTCCATAATTGATTATAGTCTGCTTGAGTGCTTTCGGTATGGTGCTCTGTTTTAGACAGGTTGATATTTTGAGTCAAGAATTTCTGTTGTGAGAAGTTCTAATGTTGTTGCACTTGTTTATCTAGTGAAAGGTATCATTATCCTTTATTGGTATCCTCTTAGAAGGTATGGCATTAAAGAATCCAAATCCGCAACTAGGTCAAGGAGTTGCCCCTAGTTTAGACAAGGATCAACTTATTATGGGTGAGATGACAGACAGACATGGAGAGCTGGACCCTAAGGGACTGACCTAGTGCCTCGGGGGCTCATTGCTAAATGGCCTTGCCTACGTGATGATGCAGAGGCAATGTAGTTTAGGGTGAACTTGATGGACCTAAGACCTAGGCGATGGCAAAGATGTAGAGTAGGACAGATGACACATGATGGGATGGACAGAAAAGAAGGGGATTGGAGCCTCAGAGGCGCATTGAAAAATGGCCTTGCCTACGTGATAACTCAGAGGTGACGTAGTTCGACAATGGTTCAAAAAGGACTAGTTCAAGATGAACTACATGATGTGCACAAGAGATATGAAGACATAACAGATGGAGGAAGTGGTTTGTCACAGATAGCACATGTTTACTAGGTTTTCACCACTTTCTTTTATTTGCATGGAAGCCAAGAGTACACATGATGCTTGTTTGCTAGGTTTTCATCATGGTACCTATCCAAGGTGCTTGTTTGCCAGGTTTTCACCAGAGGATGATTTTTTTTTGCTAATTTTCTATTTTTTTGATTTTTTTGTTTGTTTTTTGATCACTTTTCGATTGTTTTGGATTTTTTTAGGACTCCCTTACACTGGGGTTTTTCAGGTATAGAACTTGTGAAGATGCATGTTGTTGATAGGATCATCCAATAGTTCACCGTCAGATGTAGCCAACTGATATGCCCCCGATCCATAAGTTGCAATGATGACATAGGGACCCAACCAGTTAGGTTCGAACTTGCCTTTCTTTTCTCTATCTTGCTGATTTCTGGGATTTTCTCTGAGGACTAGATTGTCAACTTGGAATACTCGGGGCTTTACCCTATGGTTATAGCTTCTGGACATATGTTGCTGATATGCTTTCAGGTGGTTAAAGGCCTATTGCCTTCTCTCTTTGAGCATCTCTAATTCTTGAAGTCAGGATACTCTGTACTCTTTGTCTGATATGAGGCCTTTTAGTGAGACTCGCAAGGATGGGATCTTGACTTCTATGGGCAAGATAGCTTCAGATCCATAGACTAGGGAGTAAGGTGTTGCACCTGTGGGTGTGTGGATGCTTGTGCGGTAGGCCCATAGTGCAGGATTCAGTTGGACATGCCAATCTTGGCTGGCATCATTGACAGTCTTTTTTAGGATTTTCAGGATAGTTTTGTTTGATGCCTTAGCTTGGCCATTGCCTTAGGGGTAGTAAGGGGTTGAAAAGTGGTGCTGGATATGGAATTTGTCGCATAGTTCCCTAACATCCTAATTTTTGAAGGGTCATCCATTATCTGTGATAATGGAGGAAGGGACACCATAGCGACAAATGATATAGTTAAAGATAAACGAGGCAATCTGCTTGCCTGTGATATTGGCTAAGGGCACGGCTTCAATCCACTTCGTGAAGTACTTAGTTGCAGTGATTATGAATTTATGGCCGTTGGATGAGGAAGGGTGGATCTTGCCCACTAAGTTGAGTCCCCACTGACAGAAAGGCCAAGGAGTTGTTAACGGCTGTAGCTCCTACGCTGGTACATGTATCAGGTTCCCATGGATTTGGCACTTCTTGCATTTCTTTACAAAATGATAGGAGTATTGTTCCATTGTTGGCCAGTAGTATCCCATGCGTATGAGTTTCTTGGTGAGGGTAGGGCCACTAGAGTGAGTCCCGCATATACCATCGTGTATTTTACTTAGGGAAGTTTGATATTCCTCACTATCAAGACATCTAAGGAGAGTAACATTGAGACCTCTACGATATAGGGTATTGGCGACAATGTCATACTAGGATGCCTGACGGATGAAGGTTCATTTTTGGTTACTTGAGAGATCGGGTGGGAGGGTATTCTCTTTAAGATAGGCAAATATTTTTCCATAGAGGGGGGAATTAGTTCCAACAATGTTGCAAATGATACGGGATTCGGGGGTGTCATATGCAGGATAGGACACTGGCTTTACCAAGAACTCGTAACATGATTGATTATCTGGAATATTGAGGAGAGATGTAATCATGGCCATGGCGTCTGCTTCTTTGTTCTCGATCCTTGGTATCTGTTCAAAAGAGATCTTGATGAAGTATTCTTTGAAGTCATCTACCATTCTCTTGTAAGGGATTAGTTTCTCATCTTTCGTTTGGTAGTTGTCATTTACTTGGTTGATAACCAGCTATGAGTTGCCATATACCTGAAGTTCTTGGATATTCCATTCAACTGCTAACTTGATACCAATGACTAGGGCTTCATACTCTGCCACGTTGTTTGTGCAGGGAAAGAGTAATCTGTATGATTTAGGAATAGTGTTGCCACTAGGTGTGATCAACAAGATACCTGCTCCTGATCCATGCTGAGTGTATGATCCATCGAAATACATTTTCCAGTTTGTTGGGTTTATGTGAAAGATAGATTCATCTAGAAATTCAAAGCTCATAGGGCTGTCATCCATTAGGGGTGCATCTGCCAGTTGATCTGCAAGTACTTGGCCTTTTATTGCTTTCCTGTCTACATATTCGATATTGAACTCGCTGAGAAGCATGACCCACTTGGATAATCTACCTATTAAGGTTTCCTTGTTAAGTAAGTATTTGAGCGGATCAATCTTTGCTACTAGTTTTACAGAATGTGACAGCATATAATGTCACCACTTTTGTGAGGCAAAGACTACGGCGAGACATGCTCTTTCGATTGGTGTGTACTATAATTCATATCCAACCAGTGCTCGACTGATATAGTAGATTGCTTATTCTTTCCCATCATAATTTTGTTGTGCAAGGAGAGCTCCTAGAGTTGTAGGTGTAGCCGAGATGTACAGTAGCAATGGTTTACCCTGAATCGGTGGCATCAACACCGGTGGCTTCATGAGGTATTCTTTTAATTGCTAAAATGCTTGCTCACATGACTCATTCCATTTGAAAGGGACATTCTTAAGTAGGAGGTGAGAAAATGGCTGGCACTTGTCCGCCAATTGAGAAATGAACCTTCTGATAGATTGCAGTTTTCCCTGTAGAGACCTTAGCTGAGTGAGATTTTTAGGAGGTGGCATTTCCATGGTGGCCTTCACCTTAGTTGGGTCGACTTCGATTCCATTAGCGGACACAATGTATCCCAGTAGCTTTCCTGAGGTAACTCCAAACATGCACTTCTTTGGATTGAGGCGCATGTTGAACTATTCCAGTCTGTTGAATATTTTGTCAAGCACTGCCAGGTGTCCTCTTGTGAGTGATTTTGCTAGAATGTCATCGACATAGTCTTCCATTATAGTATGCATCATGTCATAGAAGATCGTGGTCATAGCTCTCTGATATGTTGCACCGGTGTTTTTCAGACCGAATGGCATGACACACCAATAGTAGGTGTGCCAAGGACATGTGAATGCAGTCTTGTGTTGGTCTTCAGGCGTAATTTTTATTTGGTTGTACCCAGAAAAATCATCCATTAGTGATAGCATGGTGTGTCCTGCCGTTAGATCTACAATCATGTCAATGTTTGGCAGGGGGAAATCATCTTTCAGACAAGCCTTGTTTAGGTCTCTAAAGTCATTGCATATTTTGACTCTACCATCTGGTTTGGCCACTGGTACTATGTTTGAAACCCATTTAGGATAGTCTATAGGTCTGATGAATCCGACATCCAATAGTTTCTTTAGCTCTTCTTTCACCATGAGGGCCACATGCGGGTGCATCTTTCTAAGTTTTTGCTTTATTGGTTTAGCTCCTGGAGCTAAAGATAAATGATGCATTATAAGATTCAGATCTAGCCCTGGCATGTCTGTATATGTCCAAGCAGAGTTGATTTGTTTTCTCTTGAAGAAGTCAGTAAATGCTGGTTTTTCTTGTTCTGTTAAAGATTTTGCCATGTGGATAATTCTGGGATCATCACCTGTACTGACATTGATTGGTTTTGTTGGTTCCATCAAAATTGAAGATCTCTCTTGATGTGTAAGATTGGGTAGGGGGTCAATCCTTTCATCCTTTAGCGCCTCAGAGAGGTTTTCATCGTTGGATACGTCTTTATTTTTACTTTTTTCGTGATCTAACACTGCCATAGAATGGTTTTCACCATTAGATCTCTCTTTTATTTTGATATTTTTATGACTGAAAGGCTTGGCACTCTCTCCAAAATAGGCCTTCTCATTGAGTTCTATAGCATAGCCAGCTCTATGGTCTCCTACGGGTATATGATCTCTAAGCTTAAGGTAGTCTATGATGGCATCATCATTTTCAAAGGTATCAAGCTCAGGGGTAGTACCTTGTAGGTCCCAGTCTATGAGTTTAGGATGTAGCAGTGGTAGGGGATCATTGGGTTGGTCCAGTTTGATGGTGTTGATAGTTAGGTTAGAGTTGTTAAAAGCACAGATGAAGTCTGCGATGGTACTCTCTGTTAGCGGATCCGTCAAGGGAGGTATCACTCTGTCCTCATGACTTTCACTATTGTTATATTGCAAGTTGGACTCTAACAGCCTTGCCTTTGGACCTTGTCTCTCATTTGCGTGGGTTGGGTCATACTCGTGGACAACATCGATTCCTTTGTCATCACAAGATAACTCAGAGAGGCTATCCCATTCATACTCATTGGAATCGGTCTCACTATTCAGTTGCAATTGTTGAATTTGCTCAACTAGATTACTAGTGGATGTTTTTGGTTGCTTGCCTTTGTTCTGCTTTGCTCTGTGGTATCTTTGTGTTCTAGTGTATCCTAGCCCTGTAGTGTCTCAGGCTGTCAACGTATGAGGTTGGATGGGTTCAGTGATACCATCTCTTCGTGATTCGAGTGGACTGTGTCCTTCATACTCCATTCTCTGTAGCATTTGGTAGCCTTGACCATATTGTGCCATTGGTATGGTGCGATGGTCATGTTGTACTGATGGATTGCCTTCATCCTTTCTATAACCACTGTAGGACATCTTTCTCATCACTTTCATCTTCAAGGCTGCCCCATTTTACAAATAGTCCTTTGGTAGCTTTATCTGTTTTGGGCTTGTTTAGAGTAGGTCTCCCATATGATCTTGGAGATAGAAAGAGCTATGCCAAATAGAGAGATTGGGAAATTGTGTACTCGCCCAAGCCCCTATCCTTGAGTCTAAGGTTAGGTTGAGAAGTTGTTGACGTGGAAGCAAGTATAGCTGGGTCAACACGAGAGGATGATGAAGTAGAGGCATGATTGTTAGGAATCACCACTTCAGGTTTAGGTTGAATAGAGTTACAGTACTGAAATGGGTTGGGGTCACCTTGGATGGTGATCTCTTGGCCTTCGTGAGAGAACCTGATACACTGATGGTATGTCGAAGGCACTGCTTTAAGGGCATGTATCCATGGCCTCCCAAGAAGAATGTTGTATGCTAGCTCCATATCTAGGACTTGGCAAGCCACGTCTTTTACTATGGGTCCCACTCTGATTGGTAAAGTAACAATTCCCTTGGAGGTTCTCTCTTCCTCATCATAGGCTTTTATAGTGATTTTTATTTTCGGATCTATAGCTTTCTTTGAAAACCCAAATGTAAGGATTAGCTTCAAGGTGCAAATATTCAAACCCGCTCCTCCATCGATTATGACCCTCTTTATCTTGTGCTTGTGAATGAAGGCTTCGATACGAAGAGAGGCGTTATGGGGTTGAGTGATTGACATGTCATCCTTTTCAGTAAATGATAGGGAATGAGGTGAGGTGATGTGACCTACCATGGTTT
The DNA here is from genome assembly GCA_027924645.1 of Cunninghamia lanceolata. Classification (NCBI taxonomy): domain Eukaryota; kingdom Viridiplantae; phylum Streptophyta; class Pinopsida; order Cupressales; family Cupressaceae; genus Cunninghamia; species Cunninghamia lanceolata. The sequence continues at coordinate 1,407,562 of BSBN01001480.1, forward strand.
GGAATTACTCTTCAGTGAGTTTCGTAGGGATGGAAGCTTCTGCTAAGGCTTTGTCAAGAATGGCCCTATGAGACGGGGATAGACACATAAGTTCTAGCATGGAGATATGCGCAGGGATTTTATGTAGCTGATCCACGATATTGTATTGATTAGCCAGAGGGGTAGAGGTTCCCCTAAGAGTGACTCTATTGTTGCGGGTGGTAACATTACAATCCGGATCTTTGTTTATAGTGATCACATTGATGTGTGAATTACCTTCTGAGATATGGTTAACAACATAGTCGAAGCCAACATTTTTGTAGTTCGCATTGTTAGATCCACCGTTGTTTCGGTTGGAAGGTCCTCCATGTTCGTAGTTTGGAAGAGGATCCTTGAATGCCTGATGATCATTGTTAGAGGCATGTCCATTGACTGATATTTTGTTTTGTTCTATCAAGTCTTGGATAGTTTGTTTCAGCGCAATACAATCGTTAGTCTTGTGCCCCCTGTTTTGGTGAAATTTACAAAAGTCCTTGTTGTTCCACCAATGGGGTTTGACTTTTAGTTCATACTCTCGTGCCAGTGGAAGTGTTATGATCTTGTTTGTGATTATCTTCCGTAAGGCTGTTTCCAAGGATTCTCCCAAAGGGGTGAATTTTCTCCTAGGATGGAAGTTGGTGAATCGAGATTCATTGTTTCTTGGTTTGCTTTGTGGGGGGTTATTTTGAGGCATTGATAAATTGAAAATCGGTTGTTTAAGTGCCACATTCTTGGCATCCACCACCCCCTCATTCACAATATTCTTGTTTTTCGTCTAGAATCTTGGTTTGTCTATGTTGGTGTTGGTACTAGGAGTGTCATTATAAAGTTTTATTTGACCTTTGGCAATTAGAGCTTTTTCAATGATGAGACCCATCTCAATGACCTTGCTAAAAGAAGGACATTGGATTTGAATTTGATAGCTCATGTCAGATTGTAAGTTGTGCACAAACATTTCTAACATCTATTTTCCTGGCATTTAGTGGGGACACTTGCTTGCTAGCTATCTCCATCTCTGTAAGAAGGCGGCGAAAGATTCTCCACCTTTCTGTTTGGTGTTACAAAGATCCAATATTGAGATGTCATGTTCAATATTGTAAGAGAAGTGGGTGACAAATTTGTCGACAAGTTCATTGAATGTTTTAATACCAGGAGGTAGTCTAGAAAACCACTCCATGGCTTGTCCTCCCAAGCTTCGTGGAAATAGTCGCATGAGGTAAGTGTCGTTGTGTGCGACCTGAAGGCAAGCAGCGTTGAACTCCCTGATATGGTCCTTTGGATCACCCTTTCCTCTATATTTATCGAATTTAGGAACCTCAAATTTTGAGGGGAAAGGAATCATGATCAAGGTCCTATCAAAAGGATATGGTGAAATATCCTCTAGGGTGTAGTGTTTGGTTGATGTCCCTGTTTTCATGTCCACGAATTCTTGTCATAATGCTTGGATTTGTTGGTTTACTAGACTCATGGTATCCGTAGGATCATTGGTTATTGTGCTTTTGTCCAAAGGTGTTCCTCCTTCATGTCTACTTCCTTTGGGGTTTCTTTCATCCTCAGTTTCTTTAAGAGCCTCTACGTCATAATGCTTAGGGAGCTTAACTCCTAGATTTGCTAGGTGTAAAAGGAATTTAGTAGGGTCTTGAGCAAGTACCTTTTCTAATAGGCGTTGAAATTTTGGGTCATGTTGTGTGTGAAGGATCTCGTCCATAGAATTTCTTCTTCACCTTCAAGAGTGTTTGGGATACTTTTCTCCGCCATTTCAATCTGCTTCTGCTTTTGTAATCTAGTTAAGATCATGCAAGAGGTGACTAGAGATGAGAATGGAATGAGATTTTGAAAGTTTCGCTCAAGAGGTACTAGAATGAGACAAGGTTCGAGTAAGGTTCTTCTTAGATCAAGTTTGTGTCAAACAAGTGGATGAAACAAAAGCTATAATCGAAGCGAGGATGATAGAAATCTGTTTGCTTGATTTTGACTTAGGTTTGTACAATCCCCTAGTGGAGTTCCGATAGAGAAAAGGATAAGTGATCCTTGATAATGGATACTCACTAGGTTTGTTTGAGATGTGATGTGATCTTAGAATAACTTGGTTCTAACCTTTGTTGGATTTTTGGAAGAAAATTGGCGAGATTTTGGATGGGAAAAGCAGTTATGATATGGAAGAAGAAGAAGGAATATGATTGATTTGCATGATCTTAATCAGATTTTTGAAAAATTGAAACAGGTTTGAGAATGGTTTTTGAAAAGTTTTTGACTGTTTTGCTCTTGGAAGGTACTGAATTTGGTTTTTCTGGTTCAGATGTGCAGTAGTGTAAATGCGCCACAACAGAGTGCACATGCACCAGAGGTCGAATCAAATGCACAATACTGGTTTTAGTTCAAATGCGCCACAGTAGATATCAAATGCACCAAAAGTCTTAGCAAATGCGTTGCTAGTCGAGGCAAATGCGCAATTCTGGTTTTTGCTTGGTTTTTCACAATTTTTGGAACATTTTTCGAGATTTCTCTATTTTTGGTTTGGAAACTTGGTGTCTTTTGAGAAATTTATTTTAATTATGGCACAGACATAGCAAACACACATAAGTTTTCATTTTATCTTTTGTTATTTTTTTGTATTTTTTGGACTATTTTGACTCAAAAATAAGTACACCCTAGGCTGGATAGGACAATATTCATTGAATCCTCTAGCTGTGCCTACTCAAAGCATGTAGCTCCAGGATCTGGTAGCATCGGCTCCCCTCCACGGCACTCACTTCTCACGCATACCAGATCTGGGTTTCCTTAGGATCATACCCCCATCGAACCTTAGGATTGTCCCTGCTACCTCTACTAAGAGTCACATGAATCAAGGCTGCTTCAAGAGCTCTGCCCTTTGCATCAACAAATAGGGGTTTTTGGCTTGCTACACAATTGGTTCGTAGTCAGGGCAACTGTTCGAGTGGTTACACGTGCGGCGGCACTACTCTCCGTTATGGAGTCTCCCAGCCTCTAAGGGTTACACCTTAGAGGGTTTTGGGGGAGGTTGGCCATCGGTGTAACACAGCATCACTCGTTGCAGGAGGTTTTCACCTCAAGCGCAATTTATTTTAAGTGGCTTGGTAGGGCTTGGCTTTAGCCTGTTACCACTCAAGGTCGTTCCCACTTGGACATGCGTGCATCCAAGGGCAGGCCCCCCTAAAGGTTAAACAAAAAGAATGACAAGTCTGGCGTTTTGGTCACCCAGTTAAGGGGAGAGCATATGCCTATTGTCATTCACAGTCACAGAATACACTGATTAATCCAACCTAGTTAAAAGTAGAAAAATTAAATGGGCTATTCTACTTGTGCACACACGCGGTTGTTAACTTTGAAGTGTTTAAGACATAGCAATGTTCATTCCCATTTGAGATAGCAGTGATCTAACTAAAGAAGATAGCAATATGTAGATATAGCAGTGGTTCAATTACTCTCTTCCTAGTTATGAACTATGTGGAATTTGTATGCACACATCTTTTTTACTTTTTCCCCTTAATTAAACTAGATGAACTAATCAATGCAACTAAATGAACTACTCCAGCCTCTAATCCTGCAAGACAAAATGTTAGCTCAATCAGAAAGTCACAAGAAACCCTAAAAACTACAATGCAGAACAGAAGCGCCACAATACAGTCTGAATGCGCAGAGACAGAGAGTGCATGTAGCGTTTTACATATGCGCCAATACAGGAGGTAAATGCGCCAGAATACAATGCAAATGTGTTAAATGATTAAATGTGTTGTAAAATATAAGGCAGATGCGCCGTTTGGAGAGGTATATGCACCGCAGTGTTGTAAGCACCGAAACAGAAGGCAGATGCACCGTTACAAATGTCAAATGTGCCGGAGTATGGATGCAGCGTAACAGGAGGCAGATGCACCGTTACAGAGGTCGGATGCACCAGAGTATGGATGCGGCGTAATAGGAGTCAAAGGCATCGAATCAAAGGGTATATGCGCCAAATGACTGTCAAAAACCTGTACGACACCTGTACGGAACCTGTCTACAAGAAACTCAGATTTTGATTAGAATAAAGGGGCAAGCGCCCCACAGTGGGCACCAAAATGTGATGGGGAAATGAGGATTAATCAAAATGAATAATAAACCCAATACATTAATGAAATTTGAAGATAAAAGATATATTTAAAGTAAAACAAATAAGATACTTACACCTCTTACCTTGCGTCTTCCATTATTCGCCTATCTGTTCTTGATCTTGGTAATGATGAAGCCCTCAGAAGTGAATGCTCCCTTGCTTATTAAAGATGACAAGAAAAGAATGGCTAGGATACTTGTGTGATTGAAGGTGAGCTTCAATACACTATTGATGGAGGCTATAAATTGCTATGGAGATGGTTGTACCAAAGGCGCGCTTGTGTTTCTATAGCATAAGTTCGCTCAAACGATGGATGCTCAAATGAAGAAGAGGAGGGTTGTATTTATAGAGAAGGGTGAGGGAAGATCAATGGTTGAGAAGAAAAGCGAAGATCAACGGAGGAGGATTGTTGAGGAACGTGCAACAAATGGAAGAAAGATACGTGTCATTCAATAGGAAGTTATGTTGAGTTAACTGCTTTGTTGATGAGGATGAGTTTTGTTTTTCTTAAATTAGAATTTGTTTTTCTAATTTAAGAGCAAGTTTGCTTTAAAGATGCTTTAAAACTGCTTTTGCTTTTGTAACTCAACTTTTTCCTTTTGAATGACAAGAAGAATATATTTTTAGAAGATATGAAGATTTTTAGAAGATAAGAAAGCATAATTAAATAAGTAGATTTATTTAATTATTTGTAGATAATTTGGAGAAAAATAAAATATTAAATATATTTTATTTTGTGGAGATTTAAGATTTTTATTTAAATAAAATTGCATTTTATTTAAATTTGGAAGAATTAAATAATTAAAATTATTTAATTATTTAGAGGAATGAAGTTGATGTAGATGAATTTAATTAATTAAATAAATGTAATTTATTTAATTAAATGAGAGGAAATGAATCAAGTAAATAAATGAATGTATTTATTTATTGATAGAAGAAAGTGAAGATGAAATAAATATTTAAAATATTTATTTACGTAAAGTCATGTCATTTTTAGGTGTATACACTTACATGTACATGTTTAGGGCTATAACTCATCATCATATTACCATGTAGGCTCATGCATGTTTTTAGTGCTTACGGTTGCTTCCTTTGGTTTGGTGCCATAGCCAAAGTCTCCTTGGGACCATAATGTATTTGTTGTTGATGTAGAATGTGATCTTTCACTTCATGAACTCTTGGTGATGATGGTGAAGTCTCTAGAGAAAATATTCTTTTCTCAAAACTTGTTGAACCTTTTTTGAACAACTTTTGCATTTTATGAGAGCTTACCCTTTGTGGATCCTTTGCTTGTAATCCCCTTAATTCATTTTTTAACCTTTAGAATGAAAGTGGATTAAGAGCTCTTGAAAATTCATCTTGATGGTGCCCAAAGTCATGTCATTGGACTCCCAAAGCTATATCTATACCCCCCATAGGAATGACAAACATAGGGCTAGTCAAAAGCTAGTCCCCCATGATAGGTTTGATATTGTGACATTGGAACAACTAATTGTACCCCCATCTATGATCATAACTTCAAATTCTGGTGCTAGAAAAATAAAGTAGTTCAAATTTATACCTAATGTTTTGTTAATGAAATTATGAATACTACAATCAACTAATATTATGACTATTTTTCAAACATTCCCATGACTTTGAGGGTTTGATAGGTACTAATACCTAATAGTGCATGACAAGATATTCTCAGTTTAGGCTCCTATGATGATACTTTTGATACCACTTCTATCTCTACATCTTCTATTTCATCCTCTGTTTCTCCTTCAATATAAAAACTCATTTCTATGCACACTACTGTCTCTCACTATATTTCTTCCTTAATCTCCTTTTTAAGAAAAAAAAAATATCACCCTATCATAAGGAGTATTAGGTCAACAAACAACCACCCTGTAGATTTTCCTTCTCAATGAAAAAATGAATTTACTACTTGTTCTGACTAGGCATGACATGTTTTTCAAAACAGACAGTTTTAATGTATCTGTCAATTCCATTGAAGGCTGCTTCAATTAAGACAGGTCGCAGATAAATTGCCCTTAGAGATGCTCACGTCTGCATCACTTACCAGAAGCAACTCTGTATGGTTAAATACAAGTACGAATTGTTTTCTCTGAGAAAGAAAGTTTACAGCTTTCATCATTCATGAACAATCCAAACTCCATCTCTTGGGAATGGTCGCCATCGACATTTTATGGGCGTGGATAATAAATAAGAAAGCTCTGTGCTAATTATACGGTTGTCTGTATTTAAAAGGACAAAAGATCCATGGACACCCAGCTTCCTGTAAATTTGATGGCCGTATGGCCGCATTTGGACATTTTTTCAGTAAAATACAACCAAAATTTTAGAAAAGACTATCACATGAAAGGGAGATTTCAGAGAGATTGTCTTAATTATACTATTGTCTGTATTTAAAAGCAGAAAAGATTCATCAATGCTGATGGCTACATGGTTACATTTAGGTTTTTTTTTTTTTTTTAATAAAGAAAAATACAATCAAAATTTTAGAAAGGAGATTTGAGAAACATATATATAGAGTTAGTAAAGAAAAAACATTTTTTTTTTCTCAATTTAATTTGGGCTAATTTATTAAGTTGCATATCTGTATAAGTATGAATAAACCTAGAATTATGATTGTAGAGTATATAATTTATAATTAAATGTTAAGATTGGAGATGGATGATTTTGATGTGGTTTTGAAATTTAATTGTAGTGGAATTAGAATTGGATCCTCTTTGTTTATGATTTGTCTTGGATTTTGTGTAAGATATGTATCTTTTTTCTAGGTTAGTTTGTAGATCTAGGATAATTTGAATTACATTCTCTTTGTTTATGCTTTGTCTTGGATTTTGTGTAAGATATGTGTCTTTTTTCTGTGTTAGTTTGCAGATCTAGAATAATTTGAATTGGATCCTCTTTGTTTATTCTTTGTCTTGGATTTTGTGTAAGATATGTCTTTTTTTTAGGTTAGTTTGCAGATCTAGGATAATTTCGTGATGCTCTTTGAGTCGTACATCTAATCTTACAACTTGTGTGCTCGCATAAGGCCCACTTATGTGGATGCCTTTGTTCTATTCATTATTTTAGGATATTATGACTCACACCTAATCTTACAACTTGTGTGCTCTTATAAGGCTCACTTATGTGGATGCCTTTGTTCTATCCATAGTTTTAGGATATTATTATGAGGTGTATATTGAAATCTTTGATGACACATTATGTAAATGAGATTACACACTATTTTACATTATAGGATAATGAGATATGATTATAATTGTTTTTAGGTTCAAATTATTTTTATATGATACTATGCAAATGTTACATATAGATATATGATGTTAGATCATGATTTATGGATCTTGTGATGTTGCATATTGTTATCGAGGATTAATTACAAGTTTATTGGGATGTGTGTTTATTTCATGCATTGTTGTTGTATGAATTCAACAATCTATACTATGATGTGATTTATGAGATGCATATTATTGAAATAGATTCTATGTATATTTAGTGTAGTAGAGATGTGTGCATTGCATACATATGAATATTGTTTTTCTTTAATTACTATTACTTTGGTTATTATTATTTGATGTGGCTTAATGTGTGGTGAACAAGATAAATGTATAAACCAGTGAGAGTTCATTCAAAGAGTTGTAACATGGATGTTTATTTACCATCTTAATCCACTCATGGGATGATTAAGATGTGTCTATACACATGCCAATATTTCTACAATACCTATCTTGTGAGACTTTGAGTATCCCTATGAATACCTTGTAAATATTATCTATTATGTATTTACTTTAATAAATGATGTCTTAGAAATATTGGCCAAGTGTTAGGGAATAATTTTTTCATCTATGCATTTGTTTGAATATATAAATTAAATTGGAAAGTGCTTGGGTAGATTTGTGTGAGAATGACATCTTTAAGGCATCTTCAAAAGGAAATATCTTATTGTTTAGGTGAAATTTGACTTTTGGATTGATATGGATAAGAAAGAAATCTTCTAGAAGCTTTTAAAAGACTTTAGGTCCAGGCCATCTAGATATAGATAACTGTTGGGTGAATATTTTGTTATCAACTAACTGATAACAAAATGGTTATATATCAACCATAGTATGATGAGATAAATCTCTCCTCTTAGAAAGGGGAGGCTCCCTTCTTATTGCTAACTAAAATCAACCAGTAATTAACTAGACTTATTTATACTAAAAACTATCCATGGGGTGTTTCCATATCATCTTATTCTCATATTTCAGAATAGATGTTTACAACTCACAACAATAAACCCGTGAAACTTATAACATGTAATGAACTACAAACTACTAACTGAAGCAAATAATGGCCAATATCCAATTAGGTTACACAAAAGAATCACCTCCTAATTCTGTTACCAGAGTTTGGGAGGATAGGGTAGAAATTGTAGGTTCTTGTGAAACAGTAGTATGGAAGAATCTTTCACTGGTGTAGACACAAGTGGAGTGAAAGTAACAATAGGTGGAGTTTAGGTTTGCACAACAATGCGATTAACATCAAATGACACTTTGGATGAGGAAGAAGACAAAATTTTCTCAAACTCTAATTGTGTAATTGGGTCAATCATGGACATGGGTACATACGAAAAGCTTGGAAAGGAGGAAAGGGTACCAAAAACATTATCAATGTTATCATGGGGGAGGTCAAACAATGATTCATTGGCAGGTGTAGAAGGGGAGGAATGAACATAATGTATAGACAAACTAGGTGATGCCGAAGTAGTAGAAACAATTGGCAATTGTTGGGCACTTGAAGATATAGGAGGAACAACAGTTTGAACATTCAAAACTAAAAGAAAAAGAATGAGGAGGTGTTACCTATTTGGACTTAGTTTGAGAATTAACAGGAAGTTCCTGTGATTCTTTAGTAGGCATTTCCTCTTGTTCAACATCTGGCTGAGTAGATGTTCCCTCTTTTTCTTTCCTCTTGCCTTTATCTTCCTTTGTCTTGAAGATAATCCTTGGCATCTTGTTGGTTCTAGGAGTGTCCTCCTTGTTCTTTGTTCTCAACTCTTCCTTCTTACCAAAAGGTCCCTCCGTCTGTTTTTCTTCTAAGCCTATTCTGAAAAAATTCAATTTTATTCCTTTCTTCTCCAACCATATATTAGTGTTCACAAGAATAGATTTAAACCTTTCTCTTCTTGAGGTCATCACCTTTTGAGACCACTGAATGAGTGGAAGAGGAGTGTTAGCAATCTCGTTACCCACATACATAACTTTAACTGTCACCTTCTTCTTGTAAATCTTCTAGGATATCAGTCAGTTGAAAATTCCTGATCTGCTCCAAAGTATGTCAACTATAGTCTAGTCTCCTCACATCTTCCTCATTTCTGCATTCATCCCATATGTTTTTAACCTTATGAACATGAGTATAATTACCTTTTTATTTTTTCTTTCATTCCTCGGTAATCAAAATCAAGTATTTTCTTGTACCTCTTCGTTGTGACCCATTGCATTTCTGTTTCCATTGCTTTTGCCTTAGGAGTTGTGGAGATGGAATACCTACCAATTTGAAATTGAAATTTAAATCTACCTCTACGTGCTCTTGCTTTCTTATTATGCACATCCACAACTTGTCTGCACAATTCCATCAAGACTAAATTATCATCTCGATACCTTGGAAGCATATATGGCTGCCCACTGAAGCATCTTTGATATAGGTGAAAGTAGGAAATTGTAGAAACATACATCCAAACTTTTTAACTTGTTCCCAAGCCTCATCAAAGACTCTTTTCTTTTCAAGATCCTTTTCTAACATACATATGTAGTTATAGAAAACTCATCATTCACTCTCCTAAAGTGTTTGATGCTTTCCTTCAATTAGTTGAGGGTACTACTTGTACACATGAATATTCCTTTTGTCACCTTTTGAAGTGAGCCCTAGAAAATGCTTCATGGAAGTAGAAACATACACAAAATATGAATTCATATAGAACTTCAATGATGTAGGCACCTTAGACAATTGATAATAGATTGAGTCACTAATCTGTTGTCCCCACCATATCTTCTGTTTCTCTTTTTGATGACAAGAATATACTGGTACATCCATTCCTAAAAAGTGTTTGATGTTGGAAGACCTTTTACTTTGCTGAGGAGGGTTATGAGATCACCTACCTCATCTATAAACTCACTCAGGAAAATGTTCTTAGGCCACCTTGAAATTGTGGGCCTGACAGTCTTAAGCCACTAGGTGTTTATGATTTTCTTGCACTTCTCTAAATGTGTATCATAGTAATCTTGTGCATCTTCAATTGTGAGGTTAGTATAATCATCAATATCTGAACACATAAAGACTTTGTCAAATAAATCTTCATCCAACTTTATGATGATTTTCCCTTCTGCATCTAATATGCTTCTGGTGTCCTTATCAAAATTCCCTGCGATTGTCATTATAAAATCAGGATTCTGAGTAGATACTAGGAAGGTTGAAACCAAATGGATGTCACTGTCAAGGATGCATTTCATGTGTGTCGTAATAGGTTGCTGATTTATCCTCTCCAAGAACTCTGACATGTCTACATGCCCAATTTCTATATCTTTGATATCATCAATATTTGATTCCACAGAGGCCATTGGGATGACAACCTTGATATTTGTACTTCATGTTTTTCTTGTTTGGAGAAGGCTTAGACATATGGCAGTCAACTGCAAAAAATTGATTTTTAGAAATTTTCGTAGAGTTAGAAAAATTTCATGCATCCATCCTCGTGTAGTTGCAAAAAAAATCTGTACTTCTGCACTATACATAGCTTCAGGTGCAAAGTGGGAGAAAAACTTCACTTTGGCATTTGATATTTTTTCTGATGTAGTTTATAGAAAGATCTCTAAACTACACTACATTTGTAGTTCAAAAATCAAAGGATGCATTTCGGAGAAAAATATCCAAAGTGCATTTAGGAAAATAGGTGATGCACTTTGAAGAAAATTCTCTGAAGTGCATTCTTTGGAAAAAAATCTGTTAATTTTAACTTAGCATTTTAAGGGACAAGATACTATGTTGTGCGAGTTTTATTTTCTGCACAACACTTAGAAAACAATGTTGTGCGGAGATTAAAACCTGCACAACACTTTGTGTTAACAAAGCATTGAAGTAGGTCAAGATGTTGTGCAGAGTTTATTCTTTGCACAACACCTTATCAAAGGGTGTTGTGTGGAGAATAAACTCCACACAAGACTTTTAGTTAAGGGTTGCATAAAGGGTGTAAAGGGTGTTGTGTGGGATTTAATATCCACACAACACATTTCATGGGGTGTTGTGTGGAGATTAAATCTCACACAACATTCTTTCAATGGGTAGGACACAAAAAGGAACATGTTCAGATTTTTATCTTCAAATACAATGTGATCCTAAGATTATGTTGTTCAGAGATAAAAGTCTAAACAACATGTTTTAAAAGGATAGGCCACAAACAAAACAAAGGTAGAAACAAATACAACGAAACCTAGGGCTTCGAATGGGCAAGATAGAGTTTCAAGGAAAAAAATGAGGATTCCAAGAACACAGAGAAACCTAAATGACATATAAACAAAAGAAACCAAAAATGTAAAAACTTCAAACATCTAGATCTAGGGTTAAAATAGGAACACAGAGAGCTTGATGATTTAAAACCATAAGCAACAAAAACACAAAGCATGATAAAACATGGACAACATACCTAGAAATCAAATCAAAAATCCAAAGGTGAGAGCCACGATTTTGAGGAGCTCAATCACACAAGGCAATGAGTGATCAAAATGCATAGGGCATGGGAGATAGGTAACACAACAATAATCATCAAAATAAAATGAAGAAAATAAACCTAAAACAAAAAGAAATAGGGAATAAATTTTTTGAACATCTTTCATTAATGACCATTAATGGTCATACGTTCTACCTTAGGAATGTAGTTGTGGAGAATTTCTCTACAACTACACATAACATGCATAAGTGTAGAATTTTTGCAATTCTACACCAAACATAGAGAAAATACTAACTCTTAAAATACAAACATATTGCAAAAATTCAAAAAATGAACAATGACCCAAAATGAGAAGATTCCTCGAGGGGTCGAACCACACCTGAGATGACCTAGAATCATCTCGATTTGCATGCTACGAGGATGTGGGCTATGGAATAGAAAAGTTTCATAGGGGTTATCCCATGAATTGAGTAAGCAAAATTCAAGGATAACAACTGGCTCTAATTGGGGAGCTTCCTTCGATCATCCTTTGAGACGATCGTCAAAGGGAGGAAAAATCCCAAAAATCTAAGTGCCTTCATCCAACCATTGGTCTATAGAGTCTAGTGATAAACATAACACAAAATGATAAAAAGAAAAGACCACAAACCTATATAAATTATACAAACGTATCTGTCGCTTCACTGAGTCAACAACTTCAGATGTTGTCTGTTGTGAGGCAACAAAAAAGGTGTTCCATCTTGATACTCTAGGAGAAAACTATTTTCACCATAGAACTGATGAATCATGAAAGGACCTCTCCAAGAAGAGTCAAAATTTCCATGCATCCCTTTCAACTCTCTTCTCTTGTCCCATAACAGAACTTTATCTCCAATTTTGAAAATTCCAGAACTTTGCCTTCTTGTCAAAGAGCTTCTTCACTTGACTTTGGTGTTCTACAATGCAATCCACCACCTTCACGAACTATTCTTCAAGTTTAGCAAAAAACATAACATGCTTGTCAATGGAACTATTAAAGTTTCATCTTCAATTGCCTTAGCCAACTTCAGAGTGGGCAATTCCAATGTGATAGGTATTTTGACATTCAAACCATATAGAAGCTAGAATGGTGACATGCCAATTGCCCATTTGGGGATGATAAGATCTGCCCACAATGCATCATACAATGCCTTGTGCCAAGTTCTTTAATTCTTATCAACCAACTTCCTATTTATGGTAACCAGATTCTTATTGCTTGATTCAACTTGACCATTTCCTTAGGGATAATAGTCTGAAGAATGAGCAAGAATGATCCCATACTCAATTTTTTTTGGTTATCTCATGAGATAAAAAACAAGTAGCATTATCTACTACTATTTTGTTTCGCACTCCAAACCTTGAGATAATATTTTCTTTGAGGAAGTTGCAAACCACTTCCAAAGTAGCATGCTTCACAGGAATGGCTTAATCCACCCACTTGGTGAAATAATCAGTAGCCGTAAGAACATAACTATGTTCTCCACTTGATTGTGGATTCACGTCTTTGATGAAATCAATACCCCATTTTTGAAAGGGTTCCTCAATCACCACCGGCTTGAGGGGTAGAGCCACCAACTTGGGTTTCTCCATAAACTATTGACAAAATTCACACTTACACACCTAGTTGTACGTATCTTGAAAGAGTGTGGGCTAGTAGTACCTTGCTCCCAAAATTTTGTGAGTAGTAATTGGAGTTGAAAAATGTCCCACGCATGCTAAACTATGGAATGATTCCAAAAGCTTGCCTTTTTGTGCTTTGTCAACACATTGCAAAAAAATTCCATTAATGCTCCTCTTGTACAAACCATTGTCCCATAGAACAAAGTTTGTATTCTTGAGTTTGATTGTCCTTTTCTCCTTATATGATAAATAATTGGGACACCCTCCATATGTGAGGAAGTATGCAATGTTCGAATACCACTCATCCATTATGATCACGAATAGGACTATGGGAAGCACCTGGGTATTCACTTCCTCATTATCAGATATCTCTTCTGGTATATTATCAGCGATCAACTGGCACAAACCTTTCCCACAAACTAACTTGGTGGGCCCAATCTCCATGTCATACCCTTGTATCTTAGCAATCCAATTACCTCTTTTACTCCCAAATTCCTGCTAGGTCAAGATGGACTTGACCGTTGAATCAGGCACCAATGCAATAGTATGAGAGTTAAAAATATAATACCTAAAATGATTAATAACTTTTACCACGACATAAACGTGCTTTTCCATTGGTTATTACTAGAGTTCATGAGTCTCATGAGTTTTCAGAGGAAAGCTCATGAATGCTATCAGAGACTCAATCCCTTCCTTATTCTGCTGCACTAAGATGGTGGAAAGAGTATGCTCTGAATCATAACTGTACATGATAAAATCTTTGGTGTAGTCTGGATAGACCAAGACCAGAGCATGCACAATGGCCTCTTTTATATCATTGAAAGCATCTTTCCCCTCTGCACTCCAATGGAAAGTAGACTTTTCTTTCATCATATCCATGATATGACGAGTCTTTTCAGCAAAATCTAGGACAAATCTTCACAGGAAGTTTACCTTCCCAAAGAAAGAATGTACTGATGTCTTACTTGATGGCAAGGTAAAACTTTGGATGGATTTGACCCACTTAGGATCAGTCTTGGTACCTTCCTTAGACACGATGTGTCCGAGAAGCTTACCTTTTGTAACCCCAAAGATGGATTTCTTGGGATTGAGTGAAATACCATGTTGCCGACACCTTTCCAAAACTTGCCATAAGCGATGAGAATGATTTTGATGGTTTTTAGAAAGGATAGTCAAACCATCTAGGTAGACTACAATGAACTTACCCATTTCATCACAAAAAGCCAGGTCCATTTCCATTTGAAATTTGGCACCATCATTGATCAATCCAAAAGGCATTCTGTGATATGTAAAAGTGCCTCATGGGGTAGTGAAAGTGGTGTTATGCTGATCTTCGTCACTAACTTCCACTTGATTGTATCCTGAGAAACCGTTTAACATAGACAATATTTTTGAACCTATCACTGTTTGTAGAACTTGATCCATTACTGGAAAAGGGTAATTATCTTTCAATGACGACTGCTTGAGATTGCAAAAATCTACACAAATGCAGATTTCCCCATTCTTCTTTCTTACCGGAACAATATTAGCTATCCATGTGGAATGATGAATAGGAAATATGATTCTAGCATTCAAATTTTTTTGAATCTCAGCAAGAATGGTACCTGAGATTTTTGGGTTGTGTTGCCTTTGCTTCTGCTTGTGAGGCAAAGACCCTGACTTGAGAGGAATCTCATGTTGAACTTCTTTTGGATAAAAAGACTTCAAGTCATCATATGAATAAGCCAACACATCAATGTATTGTCGTAAAAGTGTTACAAACTTGTTCTTTTCCCCCAACGTGCAACATTTCCCAATATTCACCATCTTGGGATCACTTTCTATACTTAGATTAACTTATTCAACCTTTGTTGATGAATCTGATCCAGACTATTGTTGCTATTTGATATAGTAATCATGCTTGTCAAAAAGTTTTTCTAGAGAGACCAATCCTTTGGGAATCTTATTCCCTTTCAGCTATAGTACTTCTTCACCTCTTTATTGATCCACTTCAGAGATGGATTTCGAACAAGGAGAATCGCTCCCTTCAAAGTACAACTCATTGAAATTCTCTACCTTTTCCAAAAAAGTGATAATTTGATTATCATCATTGAAGATTTGCCAACGATTAGAATTGTCATGAACACTTGGTCGAAAAACCAACTCAATGGTATACTTGCTCCCCTTGAAATCCTTATGCAAAACCATGAGAGTAGCTGATACAACTAAAGAATCTACCCTATTATTGTATTCCCTTGGAACTACAGAGATGTTGAAGGCATCAAAATATTCTATGCAATCCCAGACACAATTGCAATAATGCCTCAATATTTCATTCTTTGTATGGTATAGATTTCTTACCTGATAAACAATTAGCTCAACATCACCTTACACATGAAGATTCTTTATTCCTTTCTTGTGTGTGACATCCATTCTTAACAACAAAGCTTCATACTTAGCGGTGTTTTTAGTGTTGTCAAACTACAACTTGAAAGAAAAGGGAAAGACATTTCCTTAGGGGATATGAGAAATATCCCTACTCCAGATCTAGTAGAAAAATAGCTACCATACAATTCCAAAGTCCAAACATCATTTGAACTTCCTACCTTGGCAATTTCAAAATCTGTAATCTCTTCACTTGAAGAGGAATTATATTTGGTTACTTGGTCTTCATTTAAATCATCATTTGAGGATGAAGGAACTTCATCGGTTGTCAAGAAATAAGTACCCATACCTGAAGACTCAAAAAGAATATAAATTTTTGGATCTTTAGATTTTGTCATGGTGTACTTAGCCTCTCTTTCTAGAAGAACCTTCTGCATAACACCTTTGACATGTATCCTGGCTTTTAAGAAATCCAAGTTGATCTCACCACCAACATCCTTGAAAAAATTCTACCTCAACAATATGTCATATGAAGTTGGGACATCAACTACCATAACCATCATCTTGATCCTCTTCTTAGGAAAAGAAACAAACACAAACTGAGCATCTTCAATTTACCCTATGAGGGGCACTTGCGTAGTTTTTATAGAGAAACAACAGCCAAAAGTCTTTGTCAAAGTCAATCCCAAAGCATTAGCTACTTTGGCAGGAATCACGTTATCAGAGACACTCAAATCAATGATGCAGTTGCTTAGTTTATGACCATTGACAAGTAAGGAAATATAGAAGGGTTCTATTTTCCTAGGTGCAGATGAAGGAGTTGCAATGAGGTTTCTTTGAGTAGGCCTTGGTTTAGGAGCAATGAGTATACTTCTGGAAGAATCTTTATCAGAATGGGTTCCTTTTCTTTTGACAAACTTGGCTAGTCTTTCAAATTGTTCAGGGTTAGCTTGGAGATATTCTACCTCTGACATTTGAATTTTAGTCTTCTTTGCATGGTCTATAATATCAAAATCTTGGTACAGATTTGCTAAAGAAGATGAAGGGTTTTCAACTTGGGGTTTTGGATTTGATGCACTAGATCTAGATACAAAGAGGCAAGAGGATTTGGTGTACTTATTTACTCCCTGCTACATCCTTTGGTTGAACTGGTAAAGGAGTTCCCCTTTTGGTAATTGTGATCACCGGCTGTGGATCATCCCTTAACTTAGCTCTATCAACCTCCTGAGGATGGTTGAACTAATTTTGAGAACAGGTGAAAATAACACAAGACTCACCATATGCATTTTGTTCTTGTTCAACCTCTTCTTCGTAATTCAAAAACTTGATGTTAGAGTCACCAGCCAACTCTACTCCATCCTCCATGAAGAGAGTGTGAAAGATCATCTTGTTCATTTTCATAGAACCCCACTGCTGCATTTACAGGTGGCTCCTCTAGCGCAAGCCTTCCTTATGGTGGCAGAGGTCTATTCTAGTTTTGATTGCTTGCAGAAATATTATTTGGATAATTAGAAGTAATTGGGTAGGTTCTCCTTGGAATGTCTTTGTAGGAGGGAATAGACAAACATTGAGGCATCTGCTTCTTGAGAGATAGCAACTCATTGGCTAGCTTTTGCACCATGGGATTAGTGGTGCTAGTAGAAGGTGAGGTCGAAGAGGGCTCCCCTCTAGACCTATTTGAATCTTTTTCTCAATTTTCTAGAAAGAATTAAATCATCCTCTATCTCGGTAGCCAAACTTTGAGTAGCTGTAAGATCAACTGGGGATGGTCTTCGTAGAAGAATACCCACCTCAGGTAATTGAGTGTTGATAAAAAAACACTTCAAGTTTTCAGCTGTGGGCTGAGCAATAGTTGGAATTCTATTCTTCAATTTATTAATCTTGGCCACGAACTCGCACATGGGCTCATGTGGTTCCTTTTTCATTTGAGTAAGTTAAGCCAACAAAACATGAACATGCTCTGCTGGTTTGAACCTCTCTTCAAATTTGTCTTGAAGAGTAGCCCAACTAGTGATAATTCCTGCTGAGAGATGATAAAACTAGTAAGTAGCCACTCCTTGGAGTGTTTCTACAAATAGCCTCACTGACACATCTTCATTCTCTACTCCAAGAACACCAAATGTAATGTAAAATGTAGCAATGTGCTCATTTGGATGCTATTTGCCATCTTTGTAGAACTTGGGAAAGTTCTTACGTGAACCTCAAGGAATATCATGTGATGGTGGTGACAAATTCAATGGCCCAAAAGCATTTCCCCACAGACCCTGAGCAAACACTCTACTGGGGTTGAAAGGTGGAATGATAAACCTTTGTAGTGGTGTGATAGGCAGAACCTTATGAGCACTTAAGGCTTCGTGTGGTATAGGAGACCTTGCGTTGGTGGGAGGAAAACTCCTTGTACACTGAAGAGGTGTCCTTGGTCATACAGGCAAAAAGTCAAAGTTATGTTTTTACAACAACTCAAAAGTAGGATCTATGTGTCCTTAGGCCCTTCTACCATGTGTATAGCTTTGTTCTACCATATTGCAAACTTGACATAAAAGATATATTAGCAACAACAACAAAACAATTACATACAATGAGGTACTGGTGTACTTCAACCAAATGTGTGAGGCTCTTGGTTGCATGTTCAGTAATCCCCAATAGAGATCGGAAACTATTGTGTGAATATTTTGTTATCAACTAACTGATAACAAAATGGTCATATCAACCATAGTATGATGATATAAATCTCTCCTCTCAGAAAGGGGAGGCTCCCTTCTTATTGCTAACTAAAATCAACCAGTAATTAAGTAGACTTATTTACACTAAAAACTATCCATGGGGTTTTTCCATATCATCTTATTCTCTTATTTTAGAATAGATGTTTACAACTCACAACAATAATCTCGTGAAGCTTTTAACATGTAATGAACTACAAACTACTAACTGGAGCAAATAATGGCCAATATCCAATTAAGTTATAGAAAAGAATAACTAAAATGATACTAGCAATTGTTAATCACCAAGAAACCCATAAAAGCTCAAAGTCTTTTGTTGCTTCTTATGCCAATTGGAAATGGAGGAATACAGAATAAGGTGCAGCCCAAAGTCTTCACTGCATGCCAAGATAAGATCAAAAAATCATAGACAATAACTCACAGCCCAAAGTCTTCAAGTTACTTTCCAATCACGAACATAGACACAATTCCAAAGATGATGTCACAGCTCAAAGTCAACATTAGATTTGGAGCACCTTCTAAACACTTGATTCCACACTACAATTCAACCATGTACATAAGATAATGTAATAGAATAAACATAAGAACAATTCTAAAACATAACAAACTTGATCCAAGACAAAGATTGGATGCCAAATTACTTTCTTTTTATTGATTGAAAAATGATTTACAATATGAACTCAAAGTTTCAATTTGCTCTTCAAAATGGCAACACTTTGCTTCAATAGATAAAAGATACTATTTACAAAGGAGCCCCTCTTTATTTATAGGGAGAGGCTACGAGCAAAAATAGGGAATTTACAACTAATTTGACTTATTCAAAAATAGAGTTTGAATTGACTTGGGACTTTGTGCCTCAACTTCATGTAATTTCATTTTACAAAAATACATGCAGTTTGTCATCTACAAATTACAAATTACATAACAAAAGCATGGAAAAAATGACTGTGTCTGAAGACACTTTCTCTTCATTTTGGTCCTTCTCCAAAAAGTCTTCATATCTCTTCATGGCGGCCTAGACTTCATTGCTATCAGGCCCTGGTGTGTATTTGGAGATGGTAAGCACTCTTGTAATGGAGTCCGTGAGGGTAACAGGTCCACTCTTGTGCTTATTCAAATTCTTTTGTACTCTATCCAGAATCACCTGGAATTCCACCAATCTATCAATAGAAGCCAATGCGAAATCTTTTCTCTCTATCTATGTTTGTATCAAGGTGGTAAACTCTTGGATGAATGCATCTACAAGGAGTGTCTGCTGGTTATCATCTAACATGTGGCAAGGAAGTTCAACAAGCTCATTTGAAATGTCTAAGCCTTTGCTTATTCCCTTTTTCAGATCCTCCTTCAACTCTTTGATTAGGCTCTCGATAACATCTTTTTTATTTATCATAGCCTCCCTGTATTACACATACTTCTTTCTATTGGTGATCACCCCATGTTCAACTAGTACTTCTATTTTGAAGTCTCGTAGCTTATTCCATGAGTCAAGATCTTGTTCAATCAGCTGCATATCTTGAGAAAGAATCTCAAGTGTCTGGTCAATCTCCTTTCTTACTTCATCCATGTTATTATAAAGTTCAATTAATGACTTTATCAGATGAGTACCTTGGGCTAGTATTATTTCAATCCAGGCATCGACTCCCTGACCTTTAGGACAAATCCTTTCGGCCTTTTGAAAGGGTTCATCATTTTCACTCACCTCAATAGGCTCTTCTTGTTTTGGTGATTGGGCTATCTTCAGAATCACAAATTTTAGCTGATCCACCTATGCTTTGAGTTGATCTTTGATCACCTTGTCTCTATCATACCATTCCAGCAACACAACCAATTGTCCTAGCAAATCTTCTTTGGCACTTTCATGTGTTTGCTTACCAAGTTAATTCTTTAGATAGTGTAATCTGAAGCTTGAACTTCTATGATACTTTTGTCAGGTGGAGGCATAACTACCTCAACATATTTATTGCATGACTGGTGAACAAGCACTCTGGACAAGGTTTTGGCCTTCTTGGTTTCTTTTGACCTCATTGGAACCAACTGACCAAAATCAAAGTCATCAAGTAACACATCTTGCTTCTTTCTCTTTGGCTTTTGAGTTGTCAGCCATGGAGAAAGAACAAAATAATCACCTCCTATTTTTGTTGCCAGAGTTTGGGAGGATAGGGTAGAAATTGTAGGTTCTTGTGAAACAGGTAGTATGGAAGAATCTTTCATTGGTGTAGACACAAGTGGAGTGAAAGTAACAATAGGTGGAGTTTGGGTTTGCACAACAGTGGGATTAACATCAACTAACACTTTGGATGAGGAAGACGACAAAAATTCTCAAACTCCCACTGTGTAATTGGGTCAATCATGGATGCGGATACATATGATAAGCGTGGAAAGGAGGAAAGGGTACCAAAAACATTATCAATGTTATCATGGGGGAGGTCAAACAATGATTCATTAGCAGGTGTAGAAGGGGATGAATGAATAGAATGTATAGACACACTGGGTGATGTAGGAGTAGGAGAAATAGTTGGTAATTGTTGGGCACTTGAAGACTTATGAGGAACAATAGTTTGAACATTTGAAACTAAAGGAGAAGAATGAGGAGGTCTTACATGTGTGGACTCAGTTTGACAATCAACAGGAAGTTCCTATGATTCTTTAGTAGGCATTTCCTCTTGTTCAACATCTGGCTGAGGAGATGTTCCCTCTTTTTCTTTCCTCTTGCTTTTATCTTGCTTTGTCTTGAAGATAATCCTAGGCTTCCTACTAGTGTTGGGAGTGTCCTTCTTGTTCTTTGTTCTCAACTTTTCCTTCTTACCAGAAGGTCCCTATGTCTATTCTTCTTTTGAGCCTATTTTGATAAATTTCAATTTTATTCCTTTCTTCTCAAACCATACATTAGTGTTTGTAAGAATAGGTTGAAAGCTTTCTCTTATTGAGGTAATCACCTTTTGAGACCATTGAATGAGTGGAAGAGGAGTGTTATCAATCTTGTTAGCTACATACACAGCTTCAACTATGTCACCTTCTTTCATATCTTCTGGGATATCAACCAACTGAAAATTCCTGATCTGCTCCAAAGTCAGTCGACTATAGTCTAGTCTTCTCACATCTTCCTCATTTCTGCATTTAGCCCATATGTCTTTGACCTTATGAACATGAGTATAATTACCTTTCAATTTATCTTTCATTCCTTGGTAATCAAAATCAAGTCTTTTCTTGTACCTCTTTGAAGATTGTGACTCATTGCATTTCTATTTCCATTGCTTTTGCCTTAGGAGTTGTGGAGATGGAATACCTACCAATTTGAAATTGAAATTTAAATCTACCTCTATGTGCTCCTACTTACTTATTATGCACATCCACAACTTGTCTGCACAATTTCATCAAAACTAACTTATCACCTAGATACCTTGGAATCATATATGGCTGCCCACTAAAGTAACTAGCTTTGATATAGGTCAAAGTAGGAAATTGTAGAAATATACATCCAAACTCTTTAACCTGTTCCCAAGCCTCATCGAAGACACTTTTCTTTTCAAGATCCTTTTCTGACATACATATGTAGTTATAGAAAATGCATCATTCACTCTCCTAAAGTGTTTGATGCTTTCCTTCAATGTTAGTTGAGGGTACTAGTACTCGTACACATGAATATTCCTTCTGTCACCTTCTAAAGTGAGCATTGGAAAATGCTTCATGGAAGTAGCAACATACACCAAATATGAAGTCATATAGAACTTCAATGATGTAGACACCTTAGACAATTCATCACAGATTGAGTCACTGATCTATTGTCCCCACCATATCTTTTGATTACATATTTTGATGACAAGAATATACTGGTACATCCATTCTTGAAAAGTGTTGGATGTTGGAAGACCTTTTACCCTGCTGAGGAGGGTTATGAAATCACCTACCTCATCTATAAACTCACTCAGGAAAATTTTCTTAGGCCACCTTGAAAATGTGGGCTTGGCAGTCTTAAGCCACCAGGTGTTGATGATTTTCTTACGCTTCTCTGAATGCGTATCATAGTAATCTTGTGCATCTTCAATTGTGAGGTTGGCATAATCATCAATATCTAGACACATAAAGACTTTGTCAAAGAAATCTTCATCCAACCTTATGATGATTTTCCCTTCTGCATTTGATATGCGTATGGTGTCCTTATCAAATTTCCCTGCCATTGTGAATATATAATCAAGATTCTGAGTAGATACCAAGAAGGTGGAAACCAAATGGATGCCACTATGAAGGATGCATTTCATGTGTGCCGAAATAGGTTGCTGGTTTATTCTCTCCAAGAACTTTGACATGTCTACATGCCCAATTTTTGTATTTTTGATATCATCAATATTTGATTCCATAGAGATCATTGGGACGACACCTTGATAATTGTACTTCATGTTTTTGTTCTTTCGAGAAGGCTCAAACATTTGGCAGTCAACTGCAAGAAATTAATTATTAGAAATTTTCCCAGAGTTAGAAAAAATTCATGCATCCATCCTCGTGCAGTTACAGAAAAAAATCTGCACTTTTGCACTATACATAGCTTCAGGTACAAAGTGGTTGAAAAACTTCACTTTGGCATTTGATAATTCTTCTGATGTGGTTCAAAGAAAAATATCCAAACTACATTGCATTTGTAGTTCAAAAACCAAAGGATGCATTTCAGAGAAAAATCTTTGAAGTGCATTTAAGAAAACAGGTGATGCACTTCAGAGAAAATTCTCCAAATTGCATCCTTTGGAAAAAAATCTAAGTTAATTTTAACTTAGCATTTTAAAGGATAGGATAATGTGTTGTGTGGGTTTAGTCTCTATACAACACTTAGACAATAGTGTTGTGCGAAGATTAGAACCTGCACAACACTTTGTGTTAACAAAGTGTTGAAGTAGGTCAGGATGTTGTGCGAAGTTTATTCTCCACACAACACCTTATCAAAGGGTGTTGTGCGGAGAATAAAATCCGAACAAAAAATTTAGGTAAGGGTTGTATAAAGGGTGTAAAGGGTGTTGTGTGGGATTTAATCTCCGCACAACACCTTTCACGAGGTGTTGTATAGAGATTAAATCTTGCACATCCTTTCAATGGGTAGGAAACAAAAAGGAACATGTTATTTAGATTTTTATCTCCGAACAACATGTGATCCTAAGATCATGTTGTTTGAAGATAGAAATCTAAAAAATATGTTCTAAAGGGATAGATGACAAACAAAACAAAGGTAGAAACAAATACAATGAAACCTAGGGCTTTGAATAGGCAAGACATAGTTTCAAGGGAAAAAATGAGGATTCCAAAAACATAGAGAAACCTAAACAACAAATAAACAAAAGAAACCAAAAACATAAAAACTTCAAACATCTAGATCTAGGGTTAAAATAGGAACAGAGAGCCCAACGATTCAAAACCATAAGCAACAAAAACATAGAACATGATAAAATAGGGATGACATACCTAGAAATCAAGTCAAAAATTTGAAGGCGAGATCCACGATTTTGAGGAGCTTGATCACACAAGGAAATGGGTGATCAAAATGCAGAGGGCACGAGAGACAGGTAACACAACAATAATCATCAAAAGAAAATGAAGAAAAGAGACCTAAAACAAAAAGAAATAGGGAAGAAAGATTTTGAAGATCTTTTATTAATGACTATTAATGGTCATACGTGCTACCTTAGGAATGTAGTTGTGAAGAATTTCTCCACAACTACACACAATATGCATATGTGTAGAATTTTTGCACTTCTACACTAAACACAAAATAACACTAACTCTTAAAATGCAAACATATTGCAAAAATTCAAAAAATGAACAATGACCCAAAACCAGAAGATTCCTTGAGGGGTCAAACCATGCCCAAGATGACCTAGAATCATCTTGATTTACGTGCTTAGAGGACGTGGGCTATGAAACGGACAAGTTTCGTAGGGCTATCCCACGAACTGAGCAAGCAAAATTTGAGGATAACAATAAACACCTAATGGTTGATAGGCATAGATATTTATAGCGTTTTGGATAAACAGTACACATTTATTATAATGTGATCCCACAATAGTGTGTCTCGCTTGTGGGACATCTTGATTTTTGCTTCAAATCACATATTTTTTAGAAAACTTAATGATTTACGCCTAGATATGTTCTTTCTAAGGGGGTTTGATTGATGGGGGATACATCAAACCCCCTTAGATTAAATCCTCTTAGATAGAACCCCTTAGGGTTAAATCAAACCCCGATAGAGTCTCCTCTTCACCCATTAAAATGTTGACCAAAAAACTAATTTTTCTTCACTTTTTGGGGGATCAATTGAAGTCATTTGGAAATTTTATTTTATATTTATGTAGACCTTAGTATTAGCTTTCTAAAAATTATATTATATAGTATATGTATATATATATGTGTATATATATGTGTGTGTATATATATATGTGTGTGTGTATATATATGTGTATATATATATGTGTGTATATATATATATATATATATATATGGTAATTTAGGCATAAGGGAGCCATACCCCATATATGATTTAAAAAGATAAACAAAGAGTAAAGTGCATTCCCTAAAAGATTGGGGGTGCAAAAGTACAACTATGCTGAACTTATCAGCTTATTAACATAAGAGTAGTCACACATCAATAAAATTTTCAAGGATGAGCAAACTTGTCTTAGAGGGGGCACATATTACCCACTCCAACTGCTTTCTTCTCTTTTGATGATGATCTTAAGACCATTTGATGCTCGGTTTTGGGGAGAGTTGACCTCTTTTTCTTTACTTTAGTCCAACCCAGATCAGCCTGCGAGTCTGAGTTACTTGTAGCCAACAAGGATGGTAGAGGTTCTTGAGAAAGTTTAGGAGTTGTTGGAGTTGTGGGAGAGGGGCCAATACGGCTATCAGTAGGAAGTTTGGTAGAAGCGTCACTCCCATCTGCAAGAATCGAAGAATCCTTGACATCAGGGATGACAGGCTTTAGTCTGTCAGCAATTAGTGGGTCTGTCCTCCCCATATCTATATATATTAATAATGGATGTAGGTCTATTATGAAGAAACAATGATTTGTATTCAAGACACTAAGAAAAATAATAAACATTGTTAGAAAAATCTCAAAAAATGCATTACTCTACACATAGACGTCCTTATTTCAATGAAAAAAGAAAAATTTAATTTTGATATATATGCTAAGAAAAATGTGATATGGAATAAAATAGATCTTAAAATTTTGTTAGTACTAATTCAAAAATTAGTAATAAATAACATATTTTATAAAAAATTACCAAAAAATAAGATAGTGGAGTTAATGGTCTAATTCCAATAAATTGTGAAAAATATTATTTGTCTAGTGAAAGTTATGCATTATGGAATAATGTTAGTCAATAAAAAAATAAAAAATTGATTAAAACATAAAAATAAAAATGATAGAAATATATTTTTTTAAATATAAAAAATTATAGCTTGAATCTACATAGAAAATCTTAGAACTCATTAGTTTACATCATCCTTAAATTCTTGACCATTTGTTCTCTATAATTGACACAAATTGAAAAATGTTGATTTTAACTGTCCCACTTTGGCCAAAAAGTGGGACACACTGTTATGTTAATTTTTTTTAGCTATTATATGCATTGCTTAGCTGAAAAGGTTTGAAACATTTGTGAGTATAAACAATTTGATAGTGTTAGGAATTAATTAGTGCATGACATATAATAATGTAATAAATAATAAATTAACATGTTAATGTTAATTTATTAGATGTTAGTTTTTAGTTATGTGTTAGTTCGTAGTTAGTGGTTTGGGTAGTTAATAAGTTGAATGTCTTTATAAATCCATAGAATGTAATCATTTGAGTGTTGAAGATGACTGAATGACTCTTGTGTTGGATCCTCTGGCTCTTTGTTGTTGCAACTTCAATATGGTATCAGAGCAGGTGTCTTGGATCTCTCTGGTCACCCTCCATTCACTTGTCTTTTCTTCTCCAAAGCGGTGTTCAATGATGATGCAGTGAGGACCATGTGTAAAAGCCATTGTTATCCATCCACCATTCTTGCATTTTGTCAATAGAGGAGCAGCATGGACCACATGCAAATATGCTAGTTTCACCATCCATCTACATTTTATTCTTGCATTTTGTCAATAGAGGTGTAGTGTGGACCATGTACAAACCTATGACATTCATCATCCATCTGCATTTGGTTTCTTTTCTCTCTTGATCTTGTTCCTTCATTTAGTTTCTCTCCTCTCTCCATCTTGTTCATGTATTTCATAGTTTTCACTCCATTTTGTTCATTTTCATATCAAAAAATAAGAAAAATTTAAAAAAACTATGCATTCAAAGTTGTAGAAATCTTTGGTATTGTAGAAAGTTTTTTATATCAGTCTTACTAAAACTATGATATCTTTCTCATTTTGAAACGAAACTTAGAAATTTAAAATGTTATGAAAAGATGATAAAGAGGAGAATAAAACCCATAAATAGTTTGAGAATTCTATTAATATTTATTGAGAAGTTTAATGCAAAAGGTAGTGGTGTTGAAAATTGTTTTA
The DNA here is from genome assembly GCA_027924645.1 of Cunninghamia lanceolata. Classification (NCBI taxonomy): domain Eukaryota; kingdom Viridiplantae; phylum Streptophyta; class Pinopsida; order Cupressales; family Cupressaceae; genus Cunninghamia; species Cunninghamia lanceolata. The sequence goes on from BSBN01001480.1 coordinate 1,434,659, forward strand.
TTTTTAGACATTATGCAAATGGAGAAATAAAGATTTTGGAGCCATAAGGGTGTAATAGATTTAGTATTTGTACATTGTAATTGGATGCATTACTAGTAGAAACTAACATCCAAAGAAAATTTTTCATTGAAAGGGGGTCAAATATGAGATAGGCCAATTGTTGATACCACACTACAAAAATAAAGTCCCTATGTCAACACTAAAGTGGGGCGTTAGAAATTATTTGTGCATGACATATAATAATGTAATAAATAATAAATTAACATGTTAATGTTAATTTACTAGACATTAGTTTTTAGTTAGTTATTAGTTATGAGTTATGAGTTATGAGTTATTTGGTAGTTAGTGGTTTGGGTAGTTAATAAGTTGAATGACTTTATAAAGCCATAGAATCTAATCATTTGTGGTGTAATGTCCCCTTTTTGTTTAGTTGAGCCATTGTTGCAAAATGACTTGGAGAAAAGAAAGTCAACTTCACCTAAGCTAAATTGAAGTTAAGTTGAGTACTTTATAAAGTGGCTTGGAGAATGGAAAGTTGGTAAAAATGACTTAAATCTTGGAGAATGGAAAGTCACTTTAGTCACTTTATAAAAGAGGAAAATAAATTATAATAAAATGATAAAATAAAACATTATTTTAATGACAAAGTTGGATGTCCCACTTGGAGAAAGAAGAGTGAAATAAAATAATATTTTAATCCCAAAATATGGTGGTGGACATGAAACTTGTATAAAATATTACAAATTTGGGCACTCCACTTGAGGGTTATAAAATAAGGTGTTTGGGAGGTCATTTTCATCATTGAGTAATTTGACATTGTCTTGGATATTTCAATTTCTGCTATAACTTCTGGTTCATCTTGCTTCTAGGGATGAAAACCCTTAGAAATTGTGGTTGGGATGAAAACCCAATACCACTTGAGAGGTGAATCTCTTCAGGGTTTGCTATTGAGGTTCATTAGAGAATTTTGGTATCATAGAAGAGCTGGAATTGATAGACATTTGCAAGTTTATATCTGCTAGGGTTTTGGACTTCCAAATTGAAGGATTTGTAATAAATATCCATTTGGAATTGGTGTGATTTGGGCAAGGAATATATCTAATTTATTTGTAGGTCTTTGTGAGAGATTATATCAGCCATGGAAGGGTTTTATAATGCAGGCATATGAAGGGCTTATGTTGTTAAAATCTGATTTTGTTTACTAAACCCTAACCATGGAGTTTGAAGGAGGTCACCATCATTATTAGTGTGAAATCACTGCCATACATAAGAAATTCATGAGCTGTTACATTGCATATCAGAACTCAGAAACTCAAATTTACATCAACATTTTATCATATTAGACCTCAACAAATTCTTTATCGGTCATCTAGGGTTTGATAGACATTGGTATTTTGTGGAATTTTTGGCATCCTCAACACCTAGGGTTCAAGCACCATCAATCTTGGAGGAATCATGGCTAATAAGTGTTGCATATAGGTTGTTATTGATGTCAATAGTGGTATGATGTGTTGTAGTATGGAAGGTTGTAGGTGATGTCAAAGGAGATTGCAACAATATGATGATAGTAGAATAAGCATTTTGAGACAGATAAGTAAAGTGATGAATATGTGCTAAGATACTCAAAGGAGAAGATAGAGAAAATTGGTCAGAAGAGTTGTGAAGTAAAGGAGATGGATCAATATCATATATACACAATCATACCTTATCTACTAAAGTTTTTATGGAGTTGTGGAAAGGAAAAATAAAAATGTAAAAGAGATGGCAAGAACTATGCTAAATGAGGCAAAATTACATGATTTTTATAGGAGAGATGCAGTACACATGACAATGTATGTTTTAAACAGAGTGCAGTTAAGGGTGAACACTAATAACACACCTTATGAATAATGGTATGGCAGACCTGCTTCTGTCAAATATTTCAAGGTGTTTGGTAGTAGATGCTACATCAGAAGAGATGAAGATAGCCTATGAATCTTTGATTCAAGATGTGACGAAGGCATATTTCTTGGATAATTTAGCAAATCCAAAGCATATAAGTATTACAATAAAAGATTGCATAGAATTGTACAAAGTGCTAATGTTAGGGTTGATGAGGACCAACCACATCTAACACATAACAAGGACAACTACTCAAATGGATTAGTTATAAAAAAGAAGAAGAAGATGCTACTATTGAAGATGAACCTGAAAGGTTAATATTAAGGCACCTGCTAGGTATGTGCAAAAAGATCATCCTGAAAAATAGATAATCAGAGACAAGAATGAAGGAGTGCAAACTAGAAGAAAACTTGCAAGGACAAATGAACATGTAAATTTATCATTACTATCTAAGATTGAACCTAAAACATTTACTGATGCTAGTGAGGATGAAGGATGGATCAATGCAATGGAAGATGAGCTCAAACAAATTGAGAAAAAATAGACTTTGGAATTGGTTCCAAGACCTACAGACAAGAATGTAATAGGCACAAAATGGGTGTTTAAAAACAAGCTAAATGAGGATGGAGAAGTTGTGAGGAACAAGGCTTGATTGGTTTGTAAAGGATACACACAGTTTGAAGGCATAGATTTTGAAGAAACATTTGCACTTGTAGAAAGATTGGAAGCCATTAGGATGCTTTTGGCATTCTCTATTTATAAGAACTTCAAATTTTACCAAATGGATGTTAAATTTGCCTTCCTGAATGGGAACCTTAATGAAGAAGTTTATATTGAGCAACCTGAAGGATTTTAGCTATCAAAGAAAGAGGATTATGTTTACAGACTAAAAAAGGCATTGTATGGTTTGAAATAGGATCTAGGGCTTGGTATTCTAAGTTGGATAATTACCTCCAGCAACAAGGATTCAGAAAAGGATGTGTAGATAGCAACTTGTACTTCAAATCAGAAGGTGAGCACATGTTGATTATTGTTGTATATGTTGATGACATTATTTTCAGTGGTAGTAATGATAGGATGTGCAAGGAATTTTCTGATCTAATGTAGAAAGAGTTTGAAATGTCCATGCTTGGAGAACTTTCTTTCTTTCTTGGTTTACAAATATCACAATTAGACCAAGGTATATTTATATCCCAAACCAAATATGCAAAGGAAATGCTCAAGAAGTTCAAGATGGAAGACTGTAAGCCTGTTAGTACCCCATGATGACAGGATGCAAGTTGAGTAAGAATGATGAACCACCTAATATAGATCAGACAATGTATAGATCTATAATAGGCAGCTTAATGTACCTAACTACATCTAGAATAGATATCATACAAGAAGTATGCATGGTGGCTAGAATTCAAGCTGATTATAAGGAATCTCATGTTCAATCTGTGAAGAGAATTTTTAGATACTTGAAATGTACTATGGATTATGGATTATGGTATCCTCAAAATAATGATTTTACTTTGACAATATATACAGATGTTGATTGGGTAGGAAGTATAGATGACAAGAGAAGCACTAGTGGTGGAGCTTTCTTCCTTGGTGATAGGTTGGTATCGTGGCTCAACAAGAAGCAAGATTCAGTTACATTGTCCATTGCTGAGGCAGAATATGTTTTTGTTATTTCATGTTGTACACAAGTTTTATGGATGAAACAGAATCTCAAAGACATAAAGGTAGATTATAATGATCCTATTTTCATTCTTTGTGATAATACATGTGCAATCGATATCTCAAAGAATCCTGTGATTCTTTCAAGAACAAAACACATCTCCATTAAATACCACTTCTAGAGGGAAAAGGTTGCAGATCAGGAAGTAAAGTTGGAGTATATCACCACACAAGAGTAGATTATGGATATTTTCACAAATCCACTTCCCAAGGATACTTTTGAATATCTCAGGTGGAATCTAGGAGTTATTTCTCTTTCTTCTCTCAAGTAGAAGTTAAGCTGTAACATCTATCTAGGGAGAGCAAATCAAGGAATATCTTTCATCCTTATTTTGATAGTGACTACCTGTCAAGGGGAGAAAGTAGATAGATGGCAGCTTAGATTATCACAGGTTGATGTGACATGGTGTGGAGTAGCAGTACAGACAGGGGGAGCCTATATTGGTAGTAGCAAGTTACTGTCAAAAAAAGGTTGATTACCTCCCTTTGCCATTGATGACAAAGGGGGAGAGTAAAAGTAAGGGGGAGCAAATGCAGAAAAGCTAGAACAACATTAATGTAATTGGAATAGAGTAGTACCAAGGATAGATTATGCATAAGTGTTGCCATCAATGACAAAGGGGGAGATTGTTGAAATATTGTCATTGATGTCAAATGAATTTGTTGAAGTGTTACTATCGATGTGTCTAAGGCATAGAATAATTGAAAAGAAGAAAAAATGTCTAAGGCAGAAGGGAAGAAAAAAACACTAAGGCATAAGTTTTTCCTTTAGTTGGCAAAAAGTTTGGTTCTCAAATTTGCAAGTTTGCTGGTTTTTTTTTTCGCTGATTCATCAACAAAAGAGAAAGAGGAAGTGTTTTTAATGAAGACTTGGAACAAAGAAAATGTTTAAGTCTCAAGCAAAGTTTAGTTTGAAAGTTTTGAAATCCACCCATTCACTAGTTTCAAAATTTTCCAATTTGCAAACAATGATGGAAGCGTTGAAAAAGAAAACTTGAAGAGAAATGGCTTAGTTGTCGATAAAAGTTTTGTTTTGCAAACTAAGTTTGCAAGTTCGGCATTTCACCAATTCACCGACTAGGTGACAAAGGGCTCAAAGTTTAAAGTTTGTGGTTTGACATTTTTGCAGATAGAGAAACATAAAAATCTTGATTCGTTGATAGAGAAGACATATACCGAGGTTAGCAAGAGATAGATTTCACTAATAAAGAAGGGGATGTTGTAAAGTTCATCAAAATGATAACTTTGTCGATAAAGGTGTTGAAGGCCAAAGTTAGTGAAATGATAAATTCACTGATAGAAAAGGAAGATAAAAAAATAAAATATATTTACGACTATTTTGGCACATAAATTGGATGTTTAATTAACTATTAAGGACTAACAGTGGATGCATGGCAATGACGATGAAAATAATCCATAAAAGTAGATTTTTTGCATGCACGTAGATATATATAGAACTATGACTGTGGTTGTTTTTAATGGTAGATAAACAATAGAAATGATTATTTCTTGCATGCACAAAGCCACATGCAAAGTGGATTTTCTAGCACATGCAGAGCTATTTTTCTGTACATGCAAATGAGTGGGAGTATAGACATGCAAATAAACTAGAGTGCGGACATGCAAATGAGTGTATATATAAAAGTAATTGTAATAGGATGTGAATGAGTGAATCGAGAGAAGAATTTAGTGTGGAGAGTAAAGTGGTGTAATGCGAATCAAGGTTGTAAACTAATTTGATCAGAATGTCAATGCAAAATCAGAATTGATTACTCAAAATGGAAGTAGAGCGAGTTGTAGTCATACTATAACATTTGATGTATTTCATTTCTATGTTTGTTGAAGTTGGTTCTTCATATTAGTGAGGTTTGTGCCTTCTGTGGACTGAGCTGGTGCTCAGATTAGGGGATTGGAGTCTCCTTAGACTTGGTGCTCTTAAATTAAGGGTTTGGTGACTCCTTAGAGTTGGTGCTCTTAAAAATTGTAATCAATGGTTTCATTTGTGAGGCTGGATTAGGATGGTAGATCCTAGCAAAATTTTCTCTCCATGGTTTTTCCCATATTGGGTTTTCCACATGTATATTTGGTGTTCATGTGTGCTTGGTTTCTTCTTGTTGTTGTTAATGCACTGAAAGTTAATTTGATCTGCATCATAGAGGCTTGAAGTTTTAAGTTTTATTGATCTACCAATTCACCCCCTCTTAATAGATTGCTTATGTTCTAACACTTAGTTAGAAATAAGAAGGGAACCTCCCCTTTCCTCGAGGAGAGATTCAATCTCATTACACTGTGGCTGAAAGTACCATTTTGTTACCATTTTGTCGGTGACAAAATATTTACCCAACAATTTTTGTTGACTCTACTAGGGATCTGGACACACAACCAAGGGCCACACTCGTTGGTTGAAGCACACCAGTGCCTCATTATTTGTAATTGCTTTGTTATTTCTGATTTCTCTTGCTTGTGTTAAGTCTACAATCTGGCAGAGCAGAATTACACTCGTGGTAGAAGGGCAAAAGGAGACATTGATCCTACATTCGAGTTGTTGTTGAAGAATAACTTTGACCTTTTGTCTATACATACAAGATCACCTCTTCAACATACAAGAAGTTTTCCTACTACCAACACAAGATTTGTTTTACCGAAAGAGGCCTTAAACACTTGTAGGGTTTTGCCTATTACACCATTACAAGGATTTTCTATTCCTCCATACAACCTTGATAGAATGGATGCTCAAGGTCCATGGGGGACTGATTTTGGTCCATTGGCTTTGACACCAACAACACATGATCTACCTAGTGGTTCATGGAAGAAGTTTCCCAAGTTCTATGGTGATGGAAAGCAACACCTAGATAAACATATTGTCATTTATTCTACATTGCATGCAGAGTTCTTGGGGTGGAACATGAAGATGTTTTTCTAAGATTATTCATGGAAACACTCCAAAGTGTTACAGCTGATTGGTTTTACCATATTGTAGTAGGAACTATCACAAGTTGGGCAACGTTTCGAACCAAGTTTGAAGCTAGATTCAAGCCAGCAGAAGATGCTCATTCTTTGTTAGCCCAACTCACACAAATGAAGAAAGAATGACATGAACCCATGCGTGAGTTGATGGCGAAGTTCAATAAGCTAAAAAATAGGATCCCAACTATTACGCTATCCACGATTGAGAACTTGAAGTGCTTCTTCATCAATTCTCACCTACCTGAAGTAAGTTTTCTTTTATGGAAAGTAGCCCAAACTAATCTTGTAAATGCTCAAAATTTGGCTACTGAAGTAGAAGATGATTTGATCATGGAAGGAAAATTGAGAAAGGATTCTATCAAGCCTAGAGGGCAACCCTCTTTGGCTTTGCCTTCCACTAGCACCATGGATCCTATGGTGTAGATGCTTGCAAATGAATTTCTAATACTCAAGAAGCAAATGTCCCAAGGGTTGTCCATTCCTCCATACAAGGACATCCCAATGACGACATATCTAAAAACTTCCAATTACCCTAACTATGCTACAAGGAACCAAAATCAAAATAGGCTTCTTCCATGTCAAGCAAGGCTTGCACTAGAGGCACCACCTGTTAATGCAATAGTAGACTTGTTCAAACCAAAACATGATGATCTTCTATAGTTAGAATATATCCCAGAGGAAGGTGCTAATCTCTTCATAGAGAATGCAACAAAAGTAGTTGGTGACTCAAATATCAGGTTTCTAAACTATGAAGAAGAAGCCGAACAAGAAGAGGCCACATGTGGTGAATCTTATGTCATCTTAACCTAGTCATAGAATGAGCTAAATCAACAACAAGATGTTGATAAAGCTAAGCCCACAGATAAACCACGTCAAGGAATCACAATTGCTAAAAGAGGAACCCCTTTACGAGTTCAGCCAAAGGATATAGAGGAGAATAAACAAGTGCACCTTATCTTCCTACATCTTCTTCTTCTATGTCTAGACCTAGTCTCCAAAATCCAAAACTTGAAAATGAAAATCCCTCATTTTCCTCAGCTATTTCCTACCTAGATTTTGACATCATAGATCATGCCAGGAAGATGAAAATTCAAATGTTGGAGGTTGAATACCTTCAATCCAACCCCAAACAATTTGAAAGATTGGTGAAGTTTGTAAAAAACAAGAGAGGCAATTCTGGTTAGGACTCCTCCAAAAGTGCACCTATTGCCCCAAAACCAAAATCTGCACAAAATAATGTGGCTACAACTTCCCAATCCATTCCTGGAAAAATAGAACCTTTCTATATTTCTTTGATTGTCAATGGTCACAAGATCAGTAATTGCATCATTGATTCAGGTGCCTCTGACAATGTGATGCCAGCCAAAGTAGCTACTGCTTTCGGGTTAAATCTGATGAAGACATTCATTCATTACTTTTTAATGGAAGCCAAGAAAGTGCCCCTCATAGGGCAAATCAAAGATGCACAATTTGCATTTGCTACTTTTCTAGAGAAGAGGATAAAGATATCAGTTCTTGTAATGGACATTCTAGCTTCATATGGAGTGTTGTTGTGACAAAATTTTTGTAAGGATGTCAGAGGTGAAATCAACATGGATTGGTTCAAGGCTAGAATACCTATCAAAGGTGTTATGCGGAAACTTCATCCAGAGAGGCAAGCCAAGTACATTGTGACAAAAATTGAGGATCCAAAAGCTCAGATTCTCTTTGAAGCCTCTGGAATGGGAACTTATTTCTTGACCATAGATGAAATTCCTGAGTCATCAGATGATACTTCAAATGAGGGTCTGGGAATAGGTGAATCATTCTCTTCAAGTGAAGAGAATTTAGATTTTAAAACTCTCAAGGTAGGAAGTTCAAATGATGGTTGGACTTTAGAGTTTGATGGCAGTCATTCTTCAATTGGATCTGGAGCAGGGATAGTCCTTATATCTCCAGAAGGAAAAATCTTCCCTTTTTCTTTCAAATTGCAATTTGGTAATACTAACAACACTACAGAGTATGAAGCCTTGTTGTTAGGGATGGATGTTGCACAAAAGAAAGGAATTAAAAATCTTCATGCTCAAGGTGATGCTAGACTAATCATCTATCAAGTAAGGAATTTGTATCAGACAAAGAGCGAAAGGCTAAGGCATTACCACAATCACATTAGGGATTGTATTAAAGATTTTGATGCCTTTGATATATCTGTAGTCCTAAGGGAGCACAATGATAAGGTGGACTCTTTGGCTGTATCGACCACTCTCTTGGTTCCTCCTAAGTATTTTTAGGGAAACAAGTATACCATTGAGTTGGTATTCCAACCCAGTGTTCCTGATAATGCCAATCATTGGCAAATTTTCAACAGTGATGATCAAATCATTGCCTTCTTGGAGAAGACAAAAAATTTCAATGAATTATACTTTGAAGGGAGTGACTCTACTCCTTGAGAATCAATCTCCGAAGTAAATGAGGAAACTGGTGAAGAAGTTTTGTAGCTAAAAGGGAATAAGATCCTTAAAGGATTGGCTTCTCTGGAGAAACTCTTTGATAAGCATGATCACTTTATCAAACAACAAAAATAGTCAGGACTGGATTGATCAGCATAAGTTGAGAAATTTAATCTAGGTACAGAAGATAATCCCAAAATGGTAAACATTGGGAAATGTTGCTCATTGGAGGAAAAAAATAAGTTTGTAGCACTTCTACTGTGGTACATTGATGTGAGCATATTCATATGCTGATTTGAAATCATTTTGGCCCAAGGAAGTTCAACATGATATTCATCTCAAGTCTGGATCTCTACTCCATAAGCATAAACAATGGCAATACAATCCTAAGATCTCAGGTACCATTCTTTCTGAGATTCAAAAGATGTTAGATGCTAAAATCATTTTTCCTATCCATCACTCAACATGGATAGCTAACATCATTCCTGTGAGGAAGAAGAATGGAGAAATCCACATTTGTGTGGATTTCCATAATTTAAACTAATCATCACTGAAGGATAATTACCCATTGCTGGTAATGGATCAAATACTACAAACAATGATGGATTAGAGATGTTGTCTATGCTAGATGAATTTTTAGGATATAACCAAGTGGAGGTGCATGATGAAGATTGGCACAAAATGACATTCACTACCCCATGGGGCACCTTTGCATATTGTAGAATGCCCTTTGGGTTGATCAATGCTGGTGCCACCTTTCAGAGAGCGATGGACCTAGCTTTCCAAGATGAAATGGGCAAGATCATTGTGGTGTACCTTGATGATCTAGTTGTCTTCTCAAAGAGGCGTCAAGATCATTAGAATCATTTACAACAAATACTTAAAAGGTGCCATCAACATGGGATCTGTCTCAATTTGAAGAAGTCTATTTTTGGGGTCACTAAAGGTAAACTTCTTGGGCACATTATGTCTAAAGAAGGAACCAAGATTGATCTCGAATGGGTTAAGTCTATTCAAAGTCTTACCCTACCATCCAACAAAACATGAGTGCTTTCCTTCTTTGGGAATGTTAACTTATTGCAAAGATTCATATCTGATTTTGCTAAGAAAACACGTCATATCATTGATATGATGAAAGGAAAGTCAACTTTCCATTGGAATGTGGAAGGAAAAGCTGTATTTCATGAGATAATGGAAGTGATTGCTCATGCTTCAGTCTTAGTCTGCCCAAACTATACCAAGGATTTTATTATGTGTAGTTATGCTTTAGATCACACTTTATCTACTATTTTGGTGCAACAGAACAAAGAAGGAATTAATTCTCCTATAGATTTCATTAAATGTACTCTAAAGGTTCATGAGATCAAGTATTCACCCATGGAGAAACATGCTTACACCATGGTGAAAGTGGTTAAGCATTTTAGGTATTATATTCTCAATTCTCATACGATAGCACTGGTACATGATTTGACAGTCAAGTCTATCTTGACTCAATAAGAATTCAAAAGAAAGAGAGGTAATTGGATCACCAAGATCCAAGAATATGATATGGAGATCAAGTTTACAAAGATGGTGTGTGGAAAAGGTTTGTGTCAATTTATTGTGGAAAACAAACTAGAATAAATATCTAGTGATGAGGAAGCAGACACAGAAGAACTTACTACAGTCTTGTTCGTTAGCATGATGGATAAGTGGTATTCCAACATTACACATTTCCTCATATATGGGGAATGTCTAGAAAATTTTTCCTGCAAAGAGAAGAGGACAATCAAGCTTAAGGCTGCAAACTTCATTCTTTGGGCAATAGTTTGTACAAGCGAATTTGTGATTTGTGGACAAAGTACAACAAGAAAATTTGTTGGAATCTTTCCACAACTTAGCATGTGGAGGACATTTCGCATCTCCAGTCATGGATCACAAAATTTTGTGAGCAAGATACTACTGGTTGACACTTTTTCAAGATGCATATGCTTAGGTGCGTAAAGTTGAGTTGTGCTTGCAGTTTGTTGGGAAACCCAAGTTGGTAGCCCTACCCCTCAAACCAGTAGTAATTGAAGAGCCCTTCCAACAATGGGGTATAGACTTCATTGGTACAATGAACCCACCATCAAGTGTGGGTCATAGTTATTTCCTCGCGACTACTGAATATTTCACTAAGTGGGTGGAGGCAATTCATGTCAAGCATGCCACTTCAGAGGTTGTTTGTAACTTACTCAAGAAAAACATTATCTCAAGGTTTGGAGTACGTACCAAAATAGTAGCAAACAATGCTACTTATTTATCATCCCATGAGATAACTGAGTTTTTTTTGAATATGGGATCACTTTATCTCACTCCTCTGACTATTACCCTCGAGGAAATGGTTAAGGCGAGTCAAGTAACAAGAACTTGGTCACCATTATCAGAAATCTGGTAAAAGTAAATTAGAGGTCTTGGCACAAGTCATCATATGATGCATTGTGGGCTGATCACATTACTCCCAAGAGAGTGATTGGTATGTCCCCTTCTGAACTTCTTTATGGATTGAATACAGTGATACCCATCACAGTAGAGTTTCCCACTCTCAGACTGGCCAAGGTAATCAAAGATGAGACATTTTAAAGTTCCATAAACAAGTGTGTCATGTTCCTTATTGAACTAGAGGAGAAACACACAAATGTGGTGGACTGTATTGCTAATCTTCAAAGCCAAATCAAGAAGCTTTTTGACAAAAAGGTCAAGCCATGAGATTTTCAAGTTGGAGACCTAGTTCTTTTGTGGGACAAGAGAAGAGAGCCAAAAGGAATGCAGGAAAAGTTTGATTCATTTTGGAGGGGCCCTTTCTTGATTCACCAACTTTGTGGTGAAAATAATTTTTGTTTGGCATACCAGTATGGAACACCATTGCCATTGCCCTACAACAGACAACATATGAAGCTTTTCACTCAGTGAAGTTCTAGATAAGTTTGTACATTTTGTATATTTTTGTAGTCTTTTTGTTCTTGTCCTCATATGTCAAGTTTTTTTCTTGACTCTATGGCCCAATGGATGAAGGCACTTAGAGTTTTGGGATTCTTCTCCCTTTGAGCATTTCAAAGAATGCCAAAAGGAAGCTCCCTAGTTAGAGCCAACTTTTATCCTTAAATTTGTTAAGGGAAAATTGGATTCAAAAGAATAATCAATAATATCAAATATCAAGTTACCCAATACTCAATGAAATGGTGAACACAGAAGATTCAATAAACAATGAACAACAACAAAGCAAACCTCCTTAATTCAAAGCTTCCATTGATTGCCTATCACAATCGATGTTGCATGTATGAAATAGGGCCCTTAGAGAGTGCACTTCCTTGCTATGCTTCAAGAATGTCAATTGGGAACGGCTATGATAATACCGCCGTGAAGAGGAGCTTCACAATGATGGTAGTAGTGCGTAGTAATGAGTGTGATCACAAGCAATGAAGGAATTGGTGCCAAAAGTGCACTGTAATTCCTGTAGAGTAATGATACTTAAAGCTTGGATGAATGAAATGAAATAAGAAGGTTCAATTTATAGACTCAGAAGAATGAAGATCAATGGTATAGAAAGAATGAGAAGATCAACGGTTGAGAATAGTTGAAGAACGTGCAACGAATAAGAAAAAGACATGTGTCTTGCTTTCTTTTGCATGAGAGGATTTGCTAAGAATAGAAGAATGAGTTAAAGCAATTAAAAGAATATAATAATCAGTTAAGTGATTTAAAATAAGAAGGGTTTTGCATGAGAATAAGAAGATATTTTGCTTTATTAAATATTAGGAATATTTAATTGCATGTGTAAAAAGATTGAATTATATTTAGAGATAACTCAATTTAGAAGAAAAAAGACAACTTAAATAAATATTTGATTTATTTAAATTTAGAGAAGATATTATTGGAAGAAGCAATTAAATAATTGGTATTATTTAATTTAGAAGTTAAGAAAGCAAATTAAATAAATAAATTTATTTAATTGTTTGTGCATGATTTTGGAAGAATAAATAAAATATTTGATTGTATTTTATTTTTGGAGATTGAAAGTATTTAAATAAATTTGATTTGATTTATTCAAATTTGGAAGAATGATGTGATTTAATTAAATAATTAAGAATTATTCAATTGTTTGGAAGAATTTAATTAAATAAAATATTTTATTTAATTGTTGGTAGAATATGAATCAAATAAATAAATTTGGTTATTTTTTATTGATAGAGAAATAAAGATGGAATAAATATTAAGAATATTTATCTAGACAGAATCGTGTCATTTTTAGGCGTATACATTTTGTCCCTCTTTGATGCAATGCAGTTTACGGCATTGCTTCAAAGAATAGATAGTCTGATAATGATACATGCCCCAGTTTGCCCTTGGTACAGGTTATGACGATAGGATGCCCCCTCGAGAGATTGGACGAGAAGAAGGGAGAAGGACGAGAGACAAACAATCTCACAAAGATGAAGGGAAAACTAGGTGAGGTTTTGAAGAAAACAGGACACGTTTATGAGAAATAGGAAGAAAACTGGAAGAAACGGGTGCGGGAAGTAGTCGCAGTGATCACCTAGCTAGATTAGGGTTTGTATGCTATATATAGGAGTTGGGTCCACAAGACAATTCATTTGCACACTTGTCCTTGTTGGATTTTCTTTGGAGAGCTTAGAGTAGCACAAAGCATAGAGTACTCAGCATGAGGATGGACATTTCATATGAGGAGCATCGATTCTGGTGCATCCGTCGATTTGACCGGCTAGTAGAGGTAGGACCCTCGGTATGTATCTCAAAAAAATTTCCCTAGGGTCGAGTTTGGATGTCATAAATGCTAGGAGAAAACTAGGATAGATAGATGCACTGAAACATAGTCTGGCGTATATGCCATGTGAAACTACACATGCATGGTTCTACAGCGCATGCATGATAAGAAACGACGCATCTGTGAAAGTTGTGCATACATAGGTTTTGCCAGTGCATGCATAGGTTTTGCCAACGCATGCATAGGTTTTGCCAGCGCACTTACGGTATGTAGCGGTGCTTTTGACGGGACAACACATATACGGTATAGGATGACGCATGCATGGATTCTTGTGACGCTTTTGGCAGAAGTGGTGCATGTGTCAATAAATGGCACATTTGTTAAGAAATGGCACATATACCACCTGTTATGGCACATACGATATAGATAAGCAGATTACTTAGCGAAATTGACTCGATTGGCGTCCTACTTGACGCGTCAATTGATAATCTATCTCTGAGATTGCAGGAATCTAGTCAAGAGATGTAGTGTGCTATTTTGATCAATTTGAAATGTTAAGTTAGTTGATATGGTTCTATAGATATGTTAAGTATGATACTTGCAGCTTTAGGTTGACGCCTTGCTTTACATGCTTGTAGGAGGATATACGAGATACGCTTCAGTCAAGGGAGCAGTTCCCTATGCCTATGTTGTAGAGATACATGCTGACTGAGATGGATAGAGATGCACTTGGCGCAATGGGACTAGACTACGTTTGCATCATGTCTAAGGTTCGGGCGAATAGCGAGTTGTTGACTACTGTAGTGGAGAGGTTCCATAGTGAGGACAGGACCTTCCACTTCCCTACTGGTGAGATGACCATTACTTGGGAGGACATGTACATGATTCTCCATTTGCCTATTCAGGGAGAGCTTGTGGAGTACGATCCACAGATGGACGCAAGACTTGCTGAGTGCAGGCGAGTGTTTGATGACCCCGAGCTGGTCGAATAGGTCATCCCTTGGCAGGATATCTATGACTACTATGACTACTTCCCAGGGATTGTAGCAGGACTGATCAGAGGCATTGTTTGCCCCGACAGGAGATCACATGGGTTCCCCATTGGATGGGGTAGGATTATGGAGAGGATGGTGACAGAGGGCACTCGATACGCTTGGGGTGTCTACATGCTAGCACACTTATACCACGATATGCATTAGGTGATATATCATAGTAGTGCAAGCCTACCTGTAGGTGTGTCACTGATACAATTTTGGCTATGGGAGCACATAGTGATCATGAGGCTGATATGTGTGTTTGATAGATAGAGAGGGGAGCCATATAGCTATGGCTACATAGGAGTGATTTCCCAACATAGGTTGGGGAAGCTTGAGTATTGGCGGCATGCCTTGGATAGAGTAGATGTGGTCAAGTGGCGGCCATATCTAGACTGTGAGCCATGGGAGGATGAGGTAGACGAGCTACCTTACTTCTATCAGTCACGGTAGTTGATAGGAGGGACATGATTTATACTAGAGAGATAGATAGTCAGCAAGGTACAGAGATAGTTTGGGAGGAGGCAGGGCATTCCATATGGGTAGGCCTGATTTGCTAGGACTCATGTCGAGAGGCTCAGATGGGGACCGATGGCATCCTACAAGGAGGGACTAGCAAATCTTCGGTAGACACCATATGTCAGCTGAGATATGAGGAGGGAGATAGCAGATGCTGGCATGACCTAGGATTATGAGGATTGGTTCACAGCGCACCCATTTTTGAGATACTCAGGGCTTGGGGTGTTAGTGCCTCGAATAGATGAGGCAGACTCTGATGATGAGGGCTAGGTTGGCCAGAGGACGAGGAGGGGGAGAGGAGGACGAGGAGGTGGTAGAGATGGAGGAGATGATGGAGGTTGACCCAGATAGAGGAGGGGAGGCAGGGAGGAACCTTCCCATGCCTAGCAGGTAGTGCCACCACAGGTCACACAACAGGCACCACAGGTATAGATGCCACCACTTCAGCAGGTGGCACAGTAGTAGGGACCTTATCCATAGGGGCAGGGACAGGCACAAGCAGCCCAAGGTCCAGCTCAGTCAGATGTCTAGGAGAGGACTATAGCCACTTTAAGGGGAGAGATTAGGTAGCTGCAGGTACAGCTCAGGAGGGCTGATGCCCAGCAAGAGACAGAGGCAGAGGTCATTACAAGGCTCACTAGAGAGAGATATGGTGGATGTGTGGATACGAGTTATCCAAGTAGAGCAGGATACCGTAGTGGCAGCCCTAGGGATAGATGTGATGAGTAGCTTTTTGGTTGGCCAGGTGCATCAGGCACAGGCACAACTAGCATAGGCACAAACACAGCTAGCATAGGTACAGGGGGAGCTTGCCAGAGTGCAGGCTTAGGTGCAGTATTATTGGGGATTATACCATGGTGCCATACCAGCTAGTCAGAGGGCTTTGAGCTAGAGGAGCTAGTCTGTGGCTCCCCAAAGAGTAGGTGGATTGAGGTCAGGGGCCTCTGTGATGGGCCCACAATAGTCTGGGGCCAGTGGAGGAGGAGGAGGAGACACTATTGGTAGTAGTGGTCCACAATAGCAGGGGTAGCAGAGATTAGCAGACTTTGGATCTTATGTACCTTTTTGCCTTTTGAGACATGTATCACTGTCCTTGGGATGTATTTATTGTATATGACATTGACTCAGAGATGGACTTCTTTGATATGTATATGATGATGTAGCTATCTTGATGCTCTCTATATGTATGAGTTAAGATGCACTTCTATTGTATGATGTGATGTATGTGTTTATCTAATGCAGACTTAGATGTTTACTTGATGTTATGTAATGCTATATGACCTAATGCAGACTTAGATGATTTACTTGATATGCTTCTAATGTGTGTGAATGCAAATGGTATCTATATGATTATGCAATTTATGTGATGCACTTATCTATGTTTTTGATATTGCTTTGACACTATGTGATGATTGTATATGGATGACCTGATGCAATTTCTATGTATGCAACTGATTTAATCATGTAAATGACTATCTCATGTGATATGATATGTAGCTATGTGCTTTGTTTTTTGTGATGTCCAAATGTACTCTATCGACACAGAGATGATATAGAATGATAGATAGAAGATTGATTAAAAGAATGACTCGATAGAAAGATTCACAAGCTTTGACTTTGTATTGATACTCTGCATTGTTTGGATCTTTTATTGCATGGAATATGGATGCATGGATGTATAAATGGATGTATTGTGGATGGTTTGATTTTGACATCTTGATGGTACGAGTATTTTGAAGTGCTTATTTCATCATTGGACAATTTTTTTTAGTACTTTTTTCTGAATGTTGTAAGTTAATAGAAGCATCTAGGTATAATTGAACCGAGATGACCTAAGCGTTGCTTACATGGATTTTGATTTAGCAAGTTGATACAAGCATCGAGGTATAATTGAACCAAGATGACCTGAGTATTTCTTGCATATCAACAGTCAAGAATTGCCCCCGTTCATGTTAGACCTCTAATGTCCTCGATGATCTTTTGTGGATCATGTCTTTAGACAAGGTTTCACATTACTAAAGTTTAATCCACAAACAACAAACAAGGAAAATAATAATGCCCTCATCATAGCATCTCTAGCTTTTGGAATCCTTGAGTAGTGTAGAAAGGCATGATAGCAAAAATCAAGACTCTGTATTATAACCATGTTTCCAATCCACAAAACATTTTTGCATTTAGGTGTGTTTGTTTCTTGCCATAATTTGGGTAAAAATCATTTAGAAGGCCTTAGGAGTTTGTTTGCTTTGCTTTGGATAGGTTAATGTCTTGTGTCAGGATTTCTGCTTGAAAGTGGGCTTTGCTTGTGCTTGCTTGCCTGGTGAGAAGATTTCACAATCTTTATTGGTGAGACGGACCCTAAGGGACTGACCTAGTGCCTCAGGGGCTCATTGCTAAATGGCCTTGCCTACGTGACGACGCAGAGGCAACGTAGTTCGGGGTAAACCCTAATGGACCATGGATGGACTAGAAGAAAGATGACAAGAAATGGGACGAATGGGACCATGGGAGCCTCAGGGGTGCATTTGAGAAATGGCCTTGCCTACGTGATGACGTAGAGGAAATGTAGTTCATGGACTTGGACCATTGATACTAACAAGAGACACTAGACTAGGATGACACTATGGATAGGATATGGGATAGAACCTTGGTTGACAAGGTAACAAAGAGATAGAGTATCAAGCCATGATAGGTTATTGTTAGGTTGTTATTATGGAATGGATATGGATCGAATGGGACACGAGGAAGAATGGACACAAGGTGATTGGTTTCCCAAAGATGGAGGAAGCGGTTTATCACAAGTAACACCTTTTTACCAGGTTTTCACCACTTGCTTTTATTTGCACGAAAAGCTAGAAAGTAAACATGACGCTTGTTTTCTAGGTTTTCATCATGATACCTATCCAAGGCGCCTGTTTGCCAGGTTTTCACCAAAGGATGATTTTTTTTTGTATTTTTCTGATTTTTTGATTTTTTTTTTGTATTTTATGCCCCCCTTACATTGGGTTTCTCCTAGGTATAGAACTGACGAAGATGCATGCTGTTGATTGGGTCATCTAACAACTCACCCTCTGATGTTGCTAACTGATATGCCCCCAATCCATAAGCAGCTACGATCACATAAGGCCCAAGCTAGTTGGGTTAGAACTTGCCTTTCTTTTCCCTATCCTATTGATTACAGGGATTTTACTTAAGTACCAGATCTCCAACTTTAAAGATTATTGGATGAACTCTGTGGTTATAGCTTTGTCACATCATCTGTTGATATGCTTTGAGATGGTCAAAGGCTTTCTGTCTCCTTTCCTCTAGCAAATCTAGTTCTTGCAATCTGGAGAATCTATATTCTTCATCTGATATGAGACCTTTTAACGACACCTTGAGAGATGGTAATTTGACCTCAATGGGGAGGATAGCTTCTGAGCCATAGACAAGGGCGTAAGGGGTAGCACCTATGGGAGTGCGTATACTGGTTCTATAGGTCCACAGAGTGAAATTGAGTTGCATATGCCAATTATGACCAACATCGTTAACTGTCTTCTTGGGGAGTTTCAAGATGGTCTTGTTAGATGCTTCAGCTTGACCGTTGCCTTGGGGTTAATAGGGTGTGGAGAAACGGTGTTAGATTTTGAATTGGTCACAGAGTTCTTGAACATCCTAGTTTTTGAAGGGTCTTCTGTTATCTATGATAATGGATGAGGGAATTCTGTATCTGTAGATGAGGTAATTCAGGATGAATGAGGAGATTTGTTTACCTATAATGGTGGTGAGGGGAATGACTTCAATCCACTTGGTAAACTACTTAGGGGTGGTTATGATGAATTTATGACCATTGGATGAGGGTGGATGGATCTTTCCCACAAGGTCAAGTCCCCATTGGCAAAAGGGCCAAGGTGTTGGTAAAGGTCTCAACTCTTGAGATGGTGCATGTATTAGGTTCCCATGAATTTGGCACTGCTTACACTTGTTCACAAATTGATGTGAATTTGTTTCCATGTTTGGCCAGTAATAACCCAAATGCATGATTTTTTTAGCTAAGGACTACTAGAGTGTGTTCCGCAAATCCCTTCGTGTAATCTTGTAAGGCGATTTGGGATTCTTCTCGTTCTAAACAACAGAGTAAAGTACCATCTAGACCACATCGGTATAGGGTGTCAGAAATAATGGTATAGAGAGAGGTTTGGTGTATAAAGGTTTGTCGTTGGTTTGAAGATAAGCCAGGTGGGAGGGTGTTGTCCTTGAGGTAAGTGTAAACTTTACTATACCAAGGTGAATCAGATCCAACTAAAAGGCATATGGAATGGGTCTCAGGAAGATCATAAGCTGGTTGTCAAATAGTTTCCACTAAGAACTCGTACCGTGACTCATTCTCTAGTATCTCGAGAAGAGAGGCAATGGTCGCCATGGCATCTACTGCTTTGTTATCAATATGAGGTATCTACTCAAAAGATATAATCACAAAGTATTCCTTGAAGTCATCTACCATGCACTTGTATGGGACAAGCTTCTCATCTTTGGTTTGGTAATCATCATTGACTTGATTTATCACTAGTTGAGAATCACCGTAGACATGTAGCTCTTTGATTTTCCAATTTGTTGCCATCTTGAGGCCAATGACTAAGGCTTCGTATTTTGGTATGTTATTGGTGCATGGAAATAACAAATGGTAAGACTTCGGTATGGTGTCGCCATGAGGAGTTATAAACAAGATTCCTACCCCCGATCCATGGTTTGTGTAGGACCCATCAAAGTATAGTTTCTAGGAATGTGTTGAGATATTGAATAAAGATTCATCCAGAAACTCAAATTGCATTGGTGTGGTGTCCTATAGTGGTGCATTTGCTAACTGGCTAGCAATGACTTGTCCCTTGATAGGTTTTCTGTCTACATACTCAATGTCGTATTCACTTAGGAGCATTACCCCTTTGGCTAGGGAACCTGTTAGAGATGCTTTGCTTAGTAGGTACTTCAGTGGATCCATTTCTGCAATAAGTTTGACTGGATGTGCAAGCATATAACGTTAGAGTTTTTGGGAAGAAAAAACTACAGCAAGACATGATCTTTCTATCTGAGAGTATTGCAACTCATAGCGCACCAATGTGTGACTGATATAGTAGATGGCTCCTTCCTTTTTCTCATAATATTGTTGTGTTAGAAGAGACCCAAGAGTTGTAGGTGTAGCAGATATGTAGAGTATCAATGGTTTCCATGGATAGGAGGCATGAGAATAGGTGGATTCATAAGATACTCCTTTAGATTGTTGAATGCCTCTTCACATTTCTCATCCCATCTGAATGGAATGTTCTTGTGTAGGAGATGACTGAATGGTTGACACTTGTCTGCCAGTTGTGATATGAATCTATGGATTGCTTGTAGCTTGCCTTGCAGAGATCTTAGTTGAGTAAGAGTCTTGGGTGGTGGCATGTCCATGATGGCCTTGACTTTGGTGGGGTCCACCTCTATTCCATTTGCTGAAACAATAAAACCTAGGAGTTTGCCTGAGGTGACTCCAAACACATACTTCTTTGGGTTCAACCTGACTTTGAATTGCTCTAATCTCTGAAAGACTTTCTCTAACATATCCAAGTGTGATTCTCTTGTGAGTGACTTTGCTAGGATATCATCGACATAATCTTCTATGGTGACATGCATCATATCATGAAATATAGTGGTCATAGCACGTTGATATGTGGCTCCTATGTTCTTTAGCGCAAATGGCATGACATTCCAACAGAAAGTGCCCCGTGGACAAGTAAAAGCTATCTTATGTTGGTCTTCCGGTGCTATCCTGATCTGATTATATCCTGAGAAGCCATCCATGAGAGATAACATGGTATGCCCTGCTATTAAGTCGACTATGATATCTATATTTGGCGATGAAAAATCATCCTTGCGGCAAGCTTTGTTTAGATTTCTAAAGTCATTGCATAGTCTGACTCGGCCATCTGGTTTGGACATTGGTACTATGTTGGAGACCCATTTTGGATAGTCTATAGCTCTGATGAACCCTACATCCAGTAATTTCTTGAGTTCTTCTTTTACAAGTAGTGCTATGTGTGGATGCATCTTTCTAAGCTTCTATTTCACTGGTTTCACTCCTAGATCTAATGGAAAATGGTGTAGAATCAAATCTAGATCTAACCTAGGCATATCTACATATGACCAAGCAAAATTGACTTGCTTTCTCTTGACTAATGGTACAAACTTAGTCTTCTTTGGTGGGGTTAGAGACTTACTAAAGTGAATGATTTTAGGCTGTTCCTCTATTCTAATGTTAATAGGTTTTGTTGGTTCCACAACAATCTGAGACTTCTCCTGGTGCATGTCATTGGGGAGAGTGTCAAGCCTTCCATTGTTAGGTGCCACAGTTGGGTTTTCACCTTCGGATGTGTCCTTTGTTTTTACTATTTTGGGATTTGACACTGCCACAGAGAGGTTTTCATCGTCAGATCCAGTTTTTATTTTGCTATTTTTGTGACTAGAAGGCTTGGCACCCTCTCCAGAATAAGCCACGATATTAAGTTCAATAGCAAAACTAGATTTATGATCCCCTTTGGGTAGGTGGTCCCTAAGTTCCATGTAGTCAATACAGGCATCATCATTTTGGAACATATCTAGTTGAGGGGTTCCTCGTAGATCCTAATCAATAAGCTCAGGATGCACAAGGGGGAGGGAGTCAGAGGATAGATCTGATTCATTTATAGTTTGAATGGATATACTAGGAGTATTGGGAGGGGGAGTTTTTGGGATGGTACTTTCCTCCAAGTTGTTTATTGTGATAGAACTTGAACCTTCCTCGAAAGTCATACTCTCAGAGATAGGGAAATCAGACTCTAATGGCCTATTTGGTAGCGTTTGTCCCTCACGGTAGGGGCTATAAGTTTGAATGGTATCAACATCTTTGTCATCATAGGAATGCTTTGTCAGCTCATCCCACTCATACGCATTGGAATCTGTGTCACTGTTCACTTGAAGTGTATGCATCATTTCCACTAGACAAGCATTTTCTTTACCTTTTCCCTTATCCTTATATCCTAGGCCTTTTGTATTTCTAGCCGATGAGGATGATGATGGTTGAATGGGTTCTATGGTTCCTTCTTTTCTTAGGCTGATGGGGCCTTGTCCTTCATAGCCCATTCTATGTAAGATAGATTCAACTCGCCCATAGATTTCTGTTGGGAGCCTATGTGGTTCTTGTTGTATGTTCTCTTCTTCTTCGATATAAAGCCATTGTAGGACATCTCTTTCCTCTGTCTCATCTGATAAGGTCCCCCATTTTACAAAGAGAGCTGTGGGAGGTATAGGAGGAGCAGATGGCTTTGGAAAATGCTTGGGTCAACCAAAGGATCTAGGAGATAAAGGCATCTTGGCTAGATTGAGGCTGTGCTCTATGGAGTATTCCCCTACTCCTTTTTCTTTGATGGTAATTTTCTTCTCTTTGGGCCTTGATGAGGAAGCTTTAGAGGTAGAATCATGTTGTGGGATAGGGGATGTAGATGCTCTATTGTTTGGTATGAGGCAATGCTGGAAGGGGTCAGGGTCACCTTGGATGTTGACTTGCTTGGCATTATGAGGGAATTTTATGCATTGGTGATAAGTAGAGGGAACAACTTTCATGGGATGAATCCATGGTCTACCTAGGAGAATATTATAGGCGAGCTCCCTATCTAGGACTTGGCACACAACATCTTTTATTCTCGGTCCCACTTGTATGGACAACACCATTGTTCCTTTTTTAGTTCTCTCCTCTTCATCATAGGCTTTGATAGTTATCTTTTTTCTTGGATCAATTGGGTTTTCAGAGAACCCCAATGTAAGGACTAGCTTCAACGTGCAAATATTTAAACTGGCTCCCCCATCAATGAGAACCCTCTTGATGTGGTGCTTGTGGATGAAGGTGATGATATGTAGAGGGGTGTTATGAGGTTGAGATATTGAGAGGTCATCTTGTTCGGTAAATGATATGGTACTTGAGGAGGTCAGATTACCTACCATGGCCTGAAACTTCTCTTGGGCCAAGTTAGTGGGTATAGTCATTTGCACTAAGGCTTTATTGAGAATCTCCTTGTGGGAAGGAGATAGATGCAACAAGTCTAAGATAGAAATGTGGGCCAGAGTCCTCTGAAGTTGGTCTATGACACTATACTAATCAGGATTGGACTGAGAAGGTGACAACCTTGGAGGGATGGTATTCAATGTGACTTTACCACTGAGGGTAATGATACTACAATTATTTTGGTTAGGCTTTGTTTGTTGGTTTGGCGTGACCACATTGATCTGTGGGACATGCTTTGATATGCAATCGATGGTATAGTCGAATGGCACACTTGCATAGTTGGCATTACTCTTCCCACTATTCTAATTTTGCCTATTGCAGTTGTTGTTGTTACCATTGTTGTTGTTGCTATTGTTGTTGTTGCCATTGTTGTTATTGTTGTTGTACAACCTATCATGATTGAGAAGTGGATCCCTATAAACCACATGTGTCTCATTGGAGGTATGTTGTTGGTTTCCTCCTTGATTTTGATCAAGCACATCTTGAGTAACATGTTTGAGATGAATACAATTGTTGGTTGTATGTCCCCTTCAACTATGATACTCACAATAGTCAGTGTCTTTCCAATAGTGAGGTTTGATTTGAGGCTCATAATCACTTGTTGGTGGTAGAGAGATTTCATTGTTAGCCAATAGCTTCCTTAACGCGGATTCTTGGGACTCACCTAGTGGTGTGAACTTTCACCTTGGATTTGAGGTGAACCATGGTCTTGGCTACCGAGAGATTGTTTTGTTGGGTGTAACATTGCTTGCCTCTCCTTTGAGAGTGAATATAGGTTGTTGCTTGGGAGCTGCCACCTTGGCATCAACTACTCCATCATTGACGACAGTTTTGTTTTTAGTCCAAAACTTTGATTTGCCAGTCGTATAATTGGAGGTAGGTGTGTCCTTGTATAACTTGATTTGCCCCTTGGTGATCATAGCTTTTTCAATGAACAATCCCATTTCTATGACCTTTGAGAATGAAGTAGGGCATTGTATTTGTATTTGATAGCTAAGATCAGTATTGAGGTTATGGACAAACATCTCCATTAATTGTTTCTCCGGTACATCATGTGAACATTTACTTGCTAGTTGTCTCCATCTCTGTAGGAAAGTGGCAAATGATTCACCATTCTTTTGTTTGGTGTTGCATAAATTGAGCATAGAGACTTTGTATTCAATGCTCGATTTATGCAACACCAAACAAAAGAATGGTGAATCATTCGCCACTTTCCTATAGAGATGGAGACAACTAGCAAGTAAATGTTCATATGATGTACCAAAGAAACAATTAATGGAGATGTTTGTCCATAACCTCAAAACTGATCTTAGCTATCAAATAAAAATACAATGCCCTACTTCATTCTCAAAGGTCATAGAAATGGGATTGTTCATCGAAAAACCTATGATCACCAAGGGGAAAATCAAGTTATACAAGGACACACCTACCTCCAATTATACAACTGACAAATCAAAGTTTTGGACTAAAAACAAAAATGTCATCAATGATGGAGTAGTTGATGCCAAGGTGGTGGCTCCCAAGAAACAACATATATTCACTCTCAAAGGAGAGGCAAGCAATGTTACACCCAAAAAAACATTCTCTCGGTAGCCAAAACCATGGTTCAGCTCAAATCAAAGGAGAAAGTTCACACCGCTGGGTAAGTCCCAAGAATCTACGTTAAGGAAGCTATTGGCTAACAATGAAATCTCTCTACTGCCATCAAGTGATTATGAGCCTCAAATCAAACCTCACTATTGGAAAGACACCGACTATTGTGAGTATAAGAGAGGAAGGGGACATACAACCAACAATTGTATCCATCTCAAACATGTTATTCAAGATGTGCTTGATCAAAATCAAGGAGGAAACCAACAACATACCTCCAATGAGACACATGTGGCTTACATGGATCCACTTCTCAATCATGACAAGCCATACAACAACAATAACAACAACGGCAACAACAAAAAATGGCAACAACAACAACGGTAACAACAACAACTACTACAATAGGAAAAATCATAATAGTGGGAATAGTAATGCCAACTACGCAAGTATGCCATTAGACTATACCATCAATTGCATATTAGAGCACCTCCCATAGATCAATGTGGTCACTTTGAACCAACAATCAGAGCCTAACTAAAATAATTGCAGTATCATTACCCTTAATGGTAAAGTCACGTTGAATACCGTCCCTCCAAGGTTGTCACCTTCTCAATCCAATCGCGATTAGTATAGTGTCATAGACGAACTTTGGAAGACTCTGGCCCACATTTCTATCTTAGAGTTGTTGCATCTATCTCCTTCCCACAAGGAGATTCTCAATAAAGCCTTAGTGGAAATGACTGTACCCAATAACTTGGCCCAAGAGAAGTTTTAGGCCATGGTAGGTAATCTGACCTCCTCAAGTACCATATCATTTACCGAACAAGATGACCTCTCATTGTCTCAACCTCATAACACCCCTCTACATATCATCTCCTTCATCCACAAGCACTGCATCAAGAGGGTTCTCATTGATGGGGGATCCAGTTTAAATATTTGCACATTGAAGCTAGTCCTTACATTGGGGTTCTCTGAAAATGGAGTTGATCCAAGAAAGAAGATAACTATCAAAGCCTATGATGAAGAGGAGAGAACTACAAAAGGAACATTGGTGTTTCCCATACAAGTGGGACTGATAATAAAAGATGTTGTGTACCAAGTCCTATATAGGGAGCTCGACTATAATATTCTCCTAGGTAGACCATAGATTTATGCCATGAAAGCTGTTCCCTCTACTTATCACCAATGCATATAATTCCCTCATAATGGAAAGCAAGTCACCATCCAAGGTGACCCTGACCCCTTCCAGCATTACAACTCTATCCTTTCAAAGCTTGATTGCATCATACCAAACAATAGAGCATCTACATCCCCTATCCCACAGCATGATTCTACCTCTGAAGGTTCCTCATGAAGGCCCAAAGAGCAGAAAATTACCATCAAAGAAAAAGGAGTAGGGGAATACTCCATAGAGCACAACCTCAATCTAGCCAAGATGCCTTTATCTCCTAGATCCTTTGGTTGACCCAAGAATTTTACAAAGCCATCTTCTCCTCCTATACCTTCCATAGCTCCCTTTGTAGAATGGGGGACCTTATCAGATGAGACAGAGGAAAGAGATGTCCTACAATGGCTTTATACCGAAGAAGAAGAGAACATAGAACAAGAACCACATAGGCTCCCAACAGAAATGTATGGGTGAGGTGAATCTATCCTACATAGAATGGGCTACAAAGGACAAGGCCCCATCAGCCTAAGAAAAAAAGGAATCATAGAACCCATTCAACCTTCATCATCCTCATCGGCTAGAAATACAAAAGGCCTAGGATATAAGGATAAGGGAAAAACTAAAGAAAATGCTTGTCTAGTGGAAATGATCCATACACTTCAAGTGGATAGTGACACAGATTCCAATGAGCATGAGTGGGATGAGCTAATAGAGAATTCCTATGATGACAAAGAGGTCGATACCATTCAAACTTATAGCCCCTATCATGACGGCCAAATGTTATTGAATAGGCCATTAGAGTCTGATTTGCCTATCTCTGAGAGTATGACTTTTGAGGAAGGTTCAAGTTCTATCGCAATAAACAACTTGGAGGAATGTACCATCTTGAACACTCCCCCTCCCAATAATCCTAGTATATCCATTCAAACTATCAATGAATTAGATCTATCCTTAGACTCCCTCCCCCTTATGCATCCTGAGCTTATTGACTAGGATCTACAAGGAACCGCTCAACTAGATATGTTCCAAAATGATGATGCCTATATTGACTACATGGAACTTAGGGACCACATACCAAAAGGGGATCATAAAGCTAGTTTCACTATTGAACTTAATACTGTGTCTTATTTCAGAGAGGGTGCCAAGCCTTCCAGTCACAAAAATATCAAAATAAAAATTGGATCTAACGGTGAAAACTGCTCTGCGGCAGTGTCAAATCCCAAAACAATAAAAATAAAGGATGCATCTGAAGGTGAAAACCCAACTGTGGCACCTAACAATGGAAGGCTTGACACTCTCCCCAATGACATGCACTAGGAGAAGTCTCAGATTATTGTGGAACCAACAGAACCTGTTAACATTGGAATAGAGGAACAACCTAAGATTATTCACTTTGCTAAGTCTCTAACCCCACCAGAGAAGACTAAGTTTGTACTATTCTTCAAGAGAAAGCAAGTCAATTTTGCTTGGTCATACGTAGATATGCCGGGGTTAGATCTAGATTTGATTCTACACCATCTTCCATTAGATCCAGGAGTGAAACTAGTGAAACAGAAGCTTAGAAAGATGCATCCACACATAGCACTACTTGTAGAAGAAGAACTCAAGAAATTACTGGATGTAGAGTTCATCAGAGCTATAGACTATCCAGAATGGGTCTCCAACATAGTACCAGTGTCCAAACTAGATGGTCGAGTCAGACTATGCAATTCCTTTAGAGATCTAAACAAAGCTTGCTATAAGGATGATTTTGCATTGCCAAATATAGATATCATAGTCGA
The DNA here is from genome assembly GCA_027924645.1 of Cunninghamia lanceolata. Lineage (NCBI taxonomy): Eukaryota > Viridiplantae > Streptophyta > Pinopsida > Cupressales > Cupressaceae > Cunninghamia > Cunninghamia lanceolata. The sequence goes on from BSBN01001480.1 coordinate 1,462,547, forward strand.
CTTAATAACATGGCATACCATGTTATCTCTCCTGGATGGCTTCTTAAGATATAATCAGATTAGGATAGCACTGGAAGACTAGCATAAGACAACTTTTACTTGTCCATGGGGCACTTTCTATTAGAATTTCATGCCATTTGGGCTAAAGAACAGAGGAGCCACATATCAACATGCTATGACCACTATATTTCATGATATGATGCACGTCACCATGAAGGATTATGTGGATGATTTCCTAGAAAAGTCACTCAAAAGAGAATCACACTTGGATGTGTTAGAGAAAGTCTTTTAGAGATTAGAGGAATTCAAAGTCAGGTTGAACCCAAAGAAGTGTGTGTTTGGAGTCACCTCAGGCAAACTCCTAGGTTTTATTGTTTCAACAAATGGAATAGAGGTGGACCCTGCTAAAGTCAAGGCCATCATGGACAGGCCTCCACCCAAGACTCTTACTCAACTAAGATCTCTGCAAGACAAGTTATAAGCAATCCGTAGATTCATATCACAACTGGCAGACAAGTGTCAACCATTCAGTCATCTCCTGCACAAGAACATTCCATTCAGATGGGATGCGAAATGTGAAGAGGCATTCAACAATCTGAAAGAGTATCTTATGAATCCACCTATTCTCATGCCTCCTATCCAAGGGAAACCATTGATACTCTACACATCTGCTACACCTATAGGTCTTGGGGCTCTTCTAGCACAACAAGATTATGAGAATAAGGAAAGAGCCGTCTACTATATCAGTCACACATTAGTGGGCTATGTGTTGCAATACTCTCAGATAGAAAGATCATGTCTTGTAGTAGTTTTTGTTCCCCATAAACTTTGACATTATTTGCTTGCACATCTAGTCAAACTTAATGCAAAAATAGATCCATTGAAGTACCTACTAAGCAAAGCAGCTCTGACAGGCCACCTAGCCAAATGGGTAATGCTCCTAAGTGAATACAACATTGAGTATGTAGACAGAAAAGCTATCAAGGGACAAGTCATTGCTGACCAGTTAGCGGATGCACCACTACAAGATACCACACCAATGCAATTTGAGTTTTCAGATGAATCTTTATTCAATATCTAAACACATTCCCGGAAACTATACTTTGATGGGTCCTACACAAACCATGGATCAGGTGTAGGAATCTTGTTTATAACTCCTCATGGAGACACCATACCAAAGTCTTACCCTTTATTTTTTCCATGCACCAATAACATAGCAGAATACAAAGCCTTAGTCATTGGCCTCAAGATGGCAACAGATTGGAAAATTGAAGAGCTACATGTCTACGGTGATTCTCAACTAGTGATAAATCAGGTCAATGATGGTTACCAAACCAAAGATGAGAAGCTTGTCCCATACAAGCGCATGGTAGATGACTTCAAGGAATATTTTCTAATTATATCTTTTGAGCAGATACCTTGCATTGAGAACAAATCAGCAAATGCCATGGTGACCATTGCCTCTCTTCTCGAGATACCAGAGAATGAGTCATGGTATGAGTTCTTACTGGAAACTATTTGACAACTAGCTTATGATCTTCCTAAGACCCATTCCATATGCCTTTTAGTTGGATCTGATTCACCTTGGTAAGGTAAAGTTTACACTTACCTCAAGGACAACACCCTCCCACCTAACTTATCTTCAAACCAATGACGAACCTTTATATGCCAAACCTCTTGCTATACCATTATTGCCGACACCCTATACCAACATGGTCTATATGGTACTTTACTCCATTGTTTAGAATGAGAAGAATCTCAAACCACCTTACAAGATGTACACGAAGGGATTTGTGAAACATAATCTAGTGGTCCTTAGCTAAGAAACTCATGCGATTGGGTTATTACTGGCTGAATATGGAAACAAATTCATATCAGTTTGTGAAAAAGTGCAAGCAGTGCCAAATTCATGGGAAGCTGATACATGCACCAACTCAAGAGTTGAGACCTTTAACAACACCTTGGCCCTTTTGCCAATGGGGACTTGACCTTTTGGGAAAGATCCATCCACCCTCATCCAATGACCATAAATTCATCATAACCACCACTGAGTACTTTAGTGGATTGACGTCGTTCCCCTCACCACTGTTATAGGTAAACAAATCTCCTCATTCATCCTAAATTACCTCATCTGTAGATACAAAATTCCCTCATCCATTATCATGGATAATGGAAGACCCTTCAAAATTAGGATGTCCAAGAACTATGTGACTGATTCAAAATCCAACACCGTTTCTCCACACCCTCTTACCCCCAAGGTAATGGTCAAGCTAAAGCATCTAACAAGACCATCTTGAAACTCCTCAAGAAGATAGTCAATGATGCTGGTTGTGATTGGTACATCAAACTCAATCCCACTCTGTGGGCCTATAGAACCATTATACACACTCCCATAGGTGCTACCCCTTACACCCTTGTCTATGGCTCAAAAGCTATCATCCCCATTAAGGTCGAATTACCATATCTCAGGGTGTCGTTAAAAGGTCTCATATCAAATGGAGAATACATAGTCTCTAGATTGCAAGAACTACAGTTGCTAGAGGAAAGGAGATAGAAAGCCTTTGACCATCTCAAAGCATATCAACAGATGATGTCACGAAGCTATAACTACAAAGTTCATCCAAGAATCTTTAAAGTTGGAGATCTGGTACTTAAGGAAAATCCTCGTAATCAATAGGATAGGGAAATGAAAGGCAAGTTCGAACCCAACTAGCTTGGGCCTTATGTGATCGTAGCTGCTTATGGATCAAGGGTATATCAGTTAGCAACATTAGAGGGTGAGCTATTAGATGACCCAATCAACAACATGCATCTTCGCCGGTTCTATACCTAGGAGAACCCCAATGTAAGGTGGGCATAAAATACAAAAAAATAAAAAAAATTAGAAAAAAAATAAAAAAAATCATCCTTTGGTGAAAACCTAGAAAACAGGCACCTTGGATAGGTATCATGATGAAAACTTGGCAAACAGGCATCATGTTTACTTTCTAGCTTTTCGTACAAATAAAAGCAAGTGGTGAAAACCTAGTAAATAGGCATTACTTGTGATAAACCGCTTTCTCCGTCTTTAGGAAACCAATCACCTTGTGTCCATTCGACCCATATTCGTTCCATAATAAAAACCTAACGATAACCTATCATGGCTTGATACTCTATCTCTTTGTTGCCTTGTCAACCAAGGTTTTATTCTGTATCCTATCCATAGTGTCATCCTAGTATAGTGCCTCTCATTGGTGTCCATGGTCCAAGTCCATGAACTATGTTGCCTCTGCGTTGTTATGTAGGCAAGGCCATTTCTCAAATGTACACCCGAGGTTACCACAGTCTCATTCGTCCCATTTCTAGTCGTCTTTCTTCTAGTCCATCCATGGTCCATTAGGATTTACCCTGAACTACGTTGCATCTATGTCATCACGTAGGCAATGCCATTTAGTAATGAGCCCCTGAGGCACTAGGTTAGTCCCTTAGGGTGCGTCTCACTAATAAAGATGGTGAAATCTTCTCACCAGGCAAGCAAGCGCAAGCAACACCCGCTTTCAAGAAGAAATCCTGACACAAGACATTAACCTATCCAAAACAAAGCAAACAAACTCCTAAGGCCTTCTAAATGATTTTTACCCAAATTATGGCAAGAAACAAACACACCTAAATGCAAAAATGTTTTGTCGATTGGAAACATGGTTAAAATATAGAGTCTTCATAATTTACATATTCATATAGATACCACATAATTTACATATTCATATAGATACCATTTGCACTCACACACATTAGAAGCATATCAAGTAAAAGCATCTAAGTTTGCATTAGGTCATATAGCATCACATAAACATCATATCAAAATCTACATTAGATTACATCATATAACATCAAGTAAACATTTAAGTCTGCATTAGATAAACACATACATCGCATCATACAATAGAAGTGCATCACAACTCATACATATAGAGAGCATCAAAATAGCTGCATCATCATATAAATATTAAAAATGTGTCCAAATGTACAATATTAAAATAGTCCATCTTTGAGTCAATGTCATATACAATAAATACATCCCAAGGATGGTGATACATGTCTCAAATTGCAAAAAGGTACATAAGATCCAAAGTCTGCTAGTCTCTGCTACCCCTGTTGCTATGGACTACTGCTACTAGCAGTGTCTCCTCTTCCTCCTCCATTGGCCCCAGACTACTGTGGGCCCATCATGGAGGCCCCTGACCTTGATCCATGTGCTCTCTGGGGAGCTGACAAGATGTCGCTATACCTCATCATATAATCTATTTTTAGATGTCAAAAACTAGGATTGTGTCCATGGCTGTCTACAACTAGGGATTCTATAGTTACCAGTTTATAGCTAATCCTAACAGTTTCTACAATTTTGAAAAGAGATTAATCTATCTATTTGTTGAATAAATTTAATGGATGCTGGAAATAGAATAAAATAGGAAAATTTACTTAAAGCAAAGAAAAATAGTAACTTGCATTTATCTATTAAAAGCATTAAAGATTTTCATAAAAAGATAAAGCAAAAAAATAGTGGTACTAGCCTCCTGCCTTAGTGGTGAGAGTGGACCCTTGCTCCACACCCTTGGGGCTGAAGGCTACAGTAGGAAATCAACACAAAAGATGATCACAACTAGATTCAATCCAATTCATTCACTCTATATTCATGGAAATATTGCTAACATAGAACTGAGATCTCTGAAAAAATCAAAATAATTCAATCATTGTCTATATTTTCTACTGTGTCTAAGGGTATATATAAAAAATGAGTGATGATATATCACTAAACTTATCTACCAGTCTTTCTATGAGATTACACTATCTCTTTATTGTACTTAACTGTCTAACTATGAAAAAATAATCATGCGATAAAAGTAGACTTGAGTGGAACAGAAGTCCACTCAGAAGTATAAGTTTGAGTCTTAATACATTTGGGCATCGAGGCCCTGAAAATAAGGATATTGGATTAGTTCCATCCGTAACTCATGCAAAAACTTTGAAAAGATAAAACTCCAGCAGTTTAACTAAAGTTGACCCTTCACCACTTAGGTGATGATTTGAGTGAAGTGAGGGGTATTAAGATCATTGCTGAGAGTGCTTGGTCAGTAGCTATGCTGGAATTATGCCCTACTCTCAAGAGGCGCCAGAGATAACTATTCCTGTCTGTAGCTCCAGAGATATGTTTGTAGCTCTAGAGATACTCCAGACTCTCCCAGAGCTCAGGAGAGGCATTCCTCATTTCTTCAAAACTTCAGGTGTCATGGTTCTTTGGTATTGTCTCCAGAGATCATTGAAGACTATCTTCGGATATGCACAAAATTGCTGTTCTTGGCATCTACACCTGTTGATTCAAAAAGAGAGAAGTTTCTGCATTTTTCCATCAATTCCACGCACATTAGTCACTCAATCAAAAATTCTAATCTTAAGTAATCTATCTCAATTAATCATAAAATAGAACGATCTTGCTAGCTTATTTGGGTGTAGAAACTAGGAAAGATGAACCCAGAAAGGGGAAAAAGAGAGGCAAAAAGATGTATTTCATGAGTGCAACTTGGCACTCATCATCCCCCCATACCTAAGGTTTGGCAGGTCCTCCTGCTTCTCACATTCTGGATTTATTTTAGCGAAGCAGCTTGTCTGACAAGCTATAATCCTGGGCATAGTTGGTCCAAGTTGTTCAGTTGATATTACCATTGCCTCTGTACTCATCAACCTACTTCATCCAGTCCTACAATTTTTCATCTTCCATCTGTTCTGCCCAAACAGGGAGTGGTTCAATTATTAGAGGGGGCCTGTATCGTCCACCTATCCATTCCTGATTATGGTTATCCATTAGTTTGGATATCAACTTTGCCTTTCTCATGAATAATCTTAAGTTTGCAGGGGTGACCACCTCTCTCAGTTTCTGCTCCGAGGTCAAAATATTCCATCTCTTCTTTGCTACAGTAAGTACTGGATTTTCTGAATTGATCATAAAAAGACCAAAATCAATGGAGCATTCCTACAAACTTTTTAGGTATAATGGCAAAATTCTATTTTTACTATCAGGATGATAGATAAGGGACCTGAATTTGATCCTAAAAGCACTGGGATTGGGACATTCCTTCCTGATGAAAAGATCTATTTTTAAATCCTTCTTGAGATGATCTTCCATCCTTTCATTCCAGATCTGGTGATTCCTCATCAGGGACATAAATGCCTTAAGCTGACATTCCCCCACAAAATGATTAAGAATAAAACTTATATCATTAACACAGAACCCATGCAAGTATAATTCACATAGGAAATTCTTGTCCTCATCATTGCTCCTAGTATATGCTATCATGAATCCTCCTGTTGTTTCTATATCCTCAACCAGGTTAGATAGGACCAAAGAGAATTTCCTTTGCAGTACCCTTTCCCGTAAGAACATGGAGTAGCTAGCACTTGGAGGTCTGCAGGATAGAATTTCTAAAGCAAGGGAGGCCATTTTAATGATTGTGCCTTCCAAAGTTGCTATTCTTTCTGTTTTGGTAGTGACTGCCCTTTGTATTTGCAACATAGGCTTGGAAGCCTCATATTCTCTACACCTCTTCTCCCAATGAAATAGGGCTTTGGGAATGTCAATGGGGATTGGACCCACATAGGCATCTGTTTGGATTTCCTACTTATTAGTTGCCCTTGGGCTAGACAATTCTTGAATATATTCTTCTTGGTCATCCAGTCTATTATTGGCCCGAGTTAACTGTTTATCCTGGCTTTGTACTTCTCAATCAGTGCTTCCATTATTGTGAGGCTATTGTCTCTGGCCATGGTGAGCTCAGAAACATTCTGTGCTGATTCTTTCTCTTTTTCTTCCACCAATTTGGCTGTCTCACTTTTCTGTGCCTCCAACTCTGCCCCTTTCTCCTAGATGATCTTATCCTTGCTCTGGAGTTCTATTTGGAGATTTGCAATGGTTTGTTTTTGTTCCATTTCCACCTCTACTCTAACCTTCTTGAGGTCAGTAATAATAAAATTCTTTCCCCAGAGCAATCTCTTTAAATTTTCAATTTCTTCCATCAATGTTGTTCTTTTGGAATTTTGACATCCTCTTGACCAGAGGGATGAGAGAAGGTTTCTGCTTCTGTTTCTGTGGCTGCTGGCTAATCATCAGGGTTTCCCATGGCCATCTACCCTACTTTGCCCACTGTATCCATTTGCTCTATTTCTTCTTCAGATTACCTATCCTGAGGATCCTCTTGGGGTTCCTCTGCTTTTGCTGGCACCGATGAAGGCCCAACCTTATCCTCACATGTTCTTAATTCCAGGAGTGCCTCAGCAAGCAGGGCAGTCTCTTTTTCATCTTGTGAGAGTTGTCTCTTCCTTTTGCTTCTCCAAAGCAAAGGTGGGGCAGGTGCCTCTGGAGCAAGTCTCTCTTCCTCAAAATCTGAGGAAATAGTAAAAGTGTGTATGTTTCCTGTCTCCGGAGCACATGGTGGTGTTGAAACTAGGCTTGACTCCATATGAACAGATGGTGCAGGAGAATTTTCACTTTGTTTCCTCTTCCTGACCAAAGGGATCTCATCTGAATCATGAGATGGTTCTTGAACCCACCAAGTTTCCTCTATTCCTTGACCAGACCTTTCTTCTATTAATTTCTTAGGGCTAGATTTCTCAGTTAGAGTCATCTTTCTCCTAAGTGATCGAGTCATATATAGGGTTTGTGTAGGAGTAGGTTCTGCAATTTGTTTGCCTTTCCTCTTTCTGTCAGGAACAAGGCTTGCAGATGAAGTGGCCTCTTGTCAGGGTAACTTCCCTTTGTGAACAGCTATGGAGAAGGCTGAAGGCTCGATTTCCTCATATTGGTGAGAAGGAGAACTCTCACCTCCTAGTTGTGCCATCTTTGGTTCTCTAACCTGGGGGCTCTGCTCAAGAAATTTTTGCAATAGTTCTTCCCCATTGGCCTAAGATAGGAAGTGGTGCTTGACTACCAGAAAGATGAGGCCATGATGTTTCATGGGTCCCTTATTCTGGTAATATTTCTCTGTAGTTGTCCTGATGGTAGAATATAGGAAATTGGGGATATTTATGCTATACTCAGGGTGTTTATTTCCATGTCTGAGAGAAATCAGTATTTTCATGATTGGCCCTAAAACTATAGAGAATTGGCCATCACAAGTAAAGTATTTCATTAACCAGGTGGCAACAGATGCCCAAGGGTTTGGGAGTGTGGACCTCAAAATTCCTTTGACTTCATTTTTATTCAAATGTAACTAAATAACAGGTTCACCATGAACAGAGAAATTTCTAATTAAATCAATGTATAAGGTTTTCAAGTGGTAAAACCTCTCACCTTGTTCAGGAAGTCTAGAAATGTGGCTGATAGTTGCTAAGGAGAAATTGATTTGGATTCCTCTCACAGTCGTTTGGTTGTCTCTTAAATTCCTAAGGAATTCATCCACAATATCCTCTTGAAACCCTTCGAATTTGTCTAGGAAATCTAACCATCCAGCAGCCCTTAAAATGTTTGCTGCAGTTGCATCCCTCAAAAGACCCACAATATTTTCTGGCTCAGACTTCTTCTTGACTCCCATTGCTAAATTGATTTCACCTTCTTTGCTTATTCTGTACCTCCCCAATCTGTAGTCTATCTTTTCCTCTTATCTCAGTAGGCTCCGCAGTATTGTTCAAATTGCTCTGTTGTTCGTTGAATTTTGGAAGTTTGGATGAGGGATGTTATGTCTCTTAGTTTAGGCTTATGCAGATGGGTTAGAGGACCAAGGCAGTCATAAATGTAGAAGACTGATAGGGCACTCCAGAGGTAAGGTGGCATTAAGGCACAGATGGTGGCATGCTCGGATGTGAAGAAGGAAATGATGGCGGAAGGACGTGTCATTGTGGCGGCACCCAAAACAGAAGGACAAGACAGTTACTAATAATGATTAATTAAAGATAGATTTACTTGGATCAGTTTTAATGATGAGGTGATGTACATGGGAGAGATGCTGCGTCATTTTGGAGATAACACGCATCGTGGCAATTGAACAGCGGCTTGAGATGATGTCCACCTGCCATTTGTATGCGACCTACAATCATTGCACTAAGTGGTTCAAAAATCCATGCCCTTAGGTGATGTCAGCATCAGCTTGTGGATACTCCTACAAATGATTATTATTCTAATTTAATTATTCTTTGTGATAAAGTAGAGGATGTGTCTACTTTACCCCCTGGAGAGGTGGGTCCCCCTTATTATTGAGACTGACGACGTTATTGATAGAGTGCCAGAGGTGCTCCTAGTTGAAAAGCATCGGAGGTGCTTTAGTTTGAGAAGCGCCAGAGGTGCATTTGACCAACTCCTGGCAACTGATCATCTTTGGAGCTTAATTATTTCAACTGTCCTGAAGAAGGGAACCACCATTTTACTGGTTTTCAACTCCCTTGGTCGAGAAGGATAGCCATTTGCTAGTTTTCCATCTTTCTTTGTATTTTTTTTAGAAGGCAGCCATTGCTGGTTTTCAACCTTCCTTTTTTTTTAAATCTAACACCGTGATAGAGGAGGTATCCCCTGTATCAAAACACAAATTATTTAGAAACTTTTCTTTAGTAGATGGTCTTTTGTAGAGCCTGATTCGGTGACCATTTACTAGAAATGTGTTTGTGCTCCCATCAATAGGTTGCAATAATACAGTTCCATTTTCAAACACTTCCTTTATTTGATAAGGACCCACCCAGTGAGTCTGCAATTTCCCCTTGAATTCCTTGAATTTAGAATCATAAAGAAGAACCCAATCACCTTGTTGAAATGTCCTCCTCTTGATGTGTTGGTCATGCCATTGCTTCCTCTTGTACTGAACTAGTTCTATTTGTTGAATGGCCTTTGGATGAATTTCATCCAACTCATTGAGCTGAAGAATTCTATTCTGCTGAGTTATAGACAATGACAGACCAACATCCAATACAATTTTAAGTGTCTGGAGTTCAAATTCTATAGATAATATAGGCTTTTTCCCATAAACCAATTAATATGGTGAGAACTTTGTTGTGGACTTCCAAGTGGTATTGTAAGCCCAAACTGCTTTAGGTAATCTACTAGCCCAATCTTTTCTATTCATTGCTACTGTCCTTGTTAGAATATTCTCAAATTCCCTATTAGTCACTTCTACCTCTCCATTTGCTTGAGGATGGTAAGGTGAAGATTTCTTGTGCTTGACTTGGTATAAATTTGTGAATGCCTTGATTACCAGTGAAGTAAACTAAGGTCCTCTGTCTAAAACTATTGATCTTGGGGCTTTGAATCTTAAGAAAATTTTATTTTAGAGGAAATCATCAACTTTTTCTTCTCTTGCAAACTGTAATGCTTGAACCTTAGCCCACTCAGTAACATACTCTGTGCATACTAGAATGTACTCCTTGCCTGATGATGGTGGTGAAATTGGTCCCACAAAGTCTAGAGCCCACTGCTCAAATGGTTCTATCATGACTTGAGGACATAGCAGCATCTCCTGGGTAAAGGTTGGCTACCCCATCCTTTGGCATTGGCCACAGTGCTACACATAATTATTTGTATATTTATGAAGAGAGGGCCAGTAGTAACTAGCTCCAAGGATCTTGTGGACTATCCAGTGGAAAGAGCAATGGCCACCAGATGGTTCATCATGACATGCTCTCAACACATCAAAAATCTCATCAGCTTTTAAACACCTACGTAGAATGAAATCAGGACCACATTTAAATAGTAAACCATTCAACCATTTGTAAGATAAACTTTTTTTAACCAAATGTTTTCTTTGTTTTGAAGTAAAATGGGATGGATACAAGCCTATAGCTAAAAGATTAGCTATGTCAGCAAACCAAGGTGCAGTAGAGGATATAACAAAAAGATGTTCATCTGAGAACTTGTCTTCCAATGGTTGGTTCTCTCCTCCTATATGCAATCTTGACAGAAAGTCAACAACCAAATTAAACTTTCCTGGATTATCAACTATGGTAATATCAAATTCCTACAATAGCAATAACCACCTGATGATCCTTGCACCCACTACTAGTCTATTCATTAGGTACTTGATGGCTGCATGATCAGTGTGTACAAATATCTTATATCTAGTGATGTAATGCCTAAATTTGTTTATAGCATAGATGACTGCCAAGATTTTTTTTAGTTTTTGTATAGTTTCTTTCTGTAGAGATAAGGTTTTTGCTGATGTAATAAATGATGTGCATACTTTCTCCTTCCTCCTTTTGTCCTAAAACTGCCCCAATAGACTCATTTGAAGCATCGATCTGTATGTGAAATGGCAAGGTCCAATTTGGTCTTCTTAAAATTGGTGTGACAGTAAGCTTCTCTTTCAAGGTTTCAAATGTTGATTGACATTCTTCTATCCACATAAATTCTATCTTTGTTAAGCAGGGTAAACAGGGGGGCAACTATTTTGCTGAAATTTTCTATGAACCTCCTATAGTAGCCTGTATGACCCAAAAAACTTCTAACATCTGTCTAATTTTTGGGTGAAGGCAACTGTGTGATTACCTCTATCTTGTTTTGATCCACTTTGATCCCTTTCTCTCAAATATGGTGTCCCAAAACAATTCCTTCCTCCACCATCATGAAGCACTTTTAATGGCTAAGGCATAATTAATTTTTCTCACAGCATTTCAGTACTTTCTTAAGGTTTGTGAGAGCTTCCTCAAATTATCCGCATACACAATAAAGTCATCCATATAGACCTCCATGCATTCATTATCTAGTTCAACAAAAGAGCTAAAACAAGTCTCTGAAATGTAGCTGGGGCATTGCATAGCCCAAAGGGAAGAACTTTGTAAGCAAATGTTCCCTAAGAGCATGTGAAGGTGGTTTTGTCTTGGTCCTCAGGTGCTACTTGAATTTGATTATACCCACTGAATCCATCGAGAAAAGAAAAATACTTTCTCCCAGCAAGATTGTCCAGAACTTGGTCAATGAATAGTAAGGGAAAGTAGTCCTTTTTTGTGGCCTTGTTGAGTTCTCTATAATCAATACACGCCCTCCATTTCCCATTCTTTTTAGGTACAATGACAAGGGGTGAGACCCATTGACTATCTGAGATTGGATATATGAACCCTGCTTGAAGTAATTTTTCTATTTTAGTTTTGACAATGTCCTTTAAAGCAGGATTCAATCTTCTTTGTGGTTGCCTGACAGGTTTAATATCCTCAGTGTATATATGATGGGTATAGATCTCAGGAGGTATGACTTTCATATCTTGGTATTCCCAGGCAAAAGATGTTGAATGGGAGACCAGAAGTTAGATAATTTTTTCTTCCTGATTTGTTGTTAACTGGGTATTGCTATTAAGTGTTTTCCCTGGTAGAATCATGACCTGTTTTGTGATTTGATCCATAGATGTAGTTAATCCATACATTGGAGTCATGGTGTTGAGAGGACAAGAATGTGGAAGTAACATGTGGAAAGTAGCTAAGTCCCTGTAAAAGGTTTCCCCACAAGGAATGATGTTGGCAAGGGTACAATGAGAAGAGGTAAGAAGTTCTCTCTGAGAATTTTGGGTCAATTCCATCACATCCTTATTAATTAGGATGTGAGTGAAGTCTTTGGTTATATCATAGTATACTTCTTCTAATTCTCCCAGATGTTCCTTGATGGTTACTATAGCTACTGAGGCACTGTTGTCATTATTCTCTGGTTCGTCCACCCAACTCTTCCTGTGTAATGCACTGATGGTTTAGTTGGAGGATACATAGATATTTTCTTTAGATCTATCCCATTAGAAATGACCATATCTCCAGTTCAACAATCAATAGATGTTGCTGCAGTAGCCAGCCATGGTCTTCCTAAAATTAGCGGATAAGCATTTCTCTGGTTTCTAGGTTCTAGTAGTAAGAAGTCCACTGGGAATTCCCATGAATCTATCACAACTGGTACATCAGTGATTACTCCTTTTGGAATAGCTACTGACTGGTCAGCAAGTTGAATAATTGTAGTTATGGATTGGATACCTGATAGAGCTAACTTGTCCATTGTATGAACTGTCATCACATTAATTGCTACTCCTAAATCAACCAAAACATTTGAAATTTCTACCCCTGAGATGAAAACAGTTATGACAAGATTTCCAGGGTCTCCATATTTTGGGAGGAGAATTTCTCCCATCAATAGGTCCACTACTTTTCCTTCCACCTGTATTGTGGAGGGGAAGTTTTTCTTTCTACCCTACATTTTGATACAATACTGTTTAATGAACTGATTTAGTTTCGGTACATCTCTGATTGTCTAGAGAAGAGGAATTTCAATGTTTAGCTACTTGATTTCTTGTAAAAGTTTTGATTCTAAGTTGGTTTGGATTTATTTTTGTAGGATCTTTCTCTGGGGAGCATTCTGTTTAAGCCGTTCTGGGTATGGTGCTAGTTTTTCCATCTCCAGAGCATCTCCAGAGCTCTTGTCAAAATTGTGTTCAGGACTGTTCCCTAGAGTTGGTCTTTTAGGAGTAACTCTGGAGTTGTCCATGGATGATTTTTCTAGCACTTTTTCGTTAGTAATCTCCTCTAGGGGTTGATTGGATGGATTTTCAAGTTCCTCATCATTGGTTACTTCAACTATGGTTGGAGGAGATGGTCTTGGGAATGCTTTCCCAGAACGTAGCTGGAGATTATTTGAATATATAGCATTAATTCCAACTAGATTTTCTTGCTCTGTCATGTAGACAGCTACTCCTTGTTTATTCTATGGGTTTGGTATAGGTTGAGCTAGTAAAGGTGGTTGGCTAACTGGTTCATTCTGTGTTTGACCTTGTGTGTTAGAGGGTCCAGTTAGTAAAGCCTGCTGTTGAGGTTGGAAACGTCTAGGTTGTCCCTAGTATTGTTGATTATATCCCTGTTGAGAACCCCATTGGGGTTGCATGTTTTGTCATCCAAACTGTGGTGGCCACTGTTGATTTCCCCAAGGTTGATTTTGCCAATTTTAGTTTTACCATTTTTGGCTTTACCACTACTGACTTGGCCAATCCTGTTGTCCCCAAGGAGGATTATTTTGAGGGCCATGCCAAGTTGGATTCCATTGATTATTTCCTCAATTAGAAGGACCCCTGTAAGAAGGCTGGTTTGGATACTGATTATAAGGGAAATTTCCAGTTTGTTTTTGTCCCACATAGTTCAACTCCTCTTCTCTTACAACATTCTTTTTACTCAATCTTTTCAAGGCTGGAAGTTGACTACACTAACTTGTAAGATGTTCCCTATCATAGATCTGACAAATCTCTGATTTGTCCAAAGGGCATTCTCTCAATAGATGTTTGTTTCTACACCTAGGACAATAGATGGAGAGTGGTTCAGTTGCTCTGTTTTAATTAGTTGTTCTGGTTTTTGCTTGAATCCCATCCAATGTGGTATTTAATTGGACCAAAATGTCTATTTTTAGATTTGTAATCTCCTCCATCAACTATCCTATTTCATTCTTCCCTTTAAAAGTGTTGGATGACCTCACTCTATTTTGGGTTCTGGAATAGTTCCTGTAGAGTTCCTGTATATTAGGTATTTCCATTTTGTTAATGTTTCCTTTTCCCATTAGCTCCAGTGCCTGTTTTGATTCTTTATCCAATCCTTTTATAAACAAGGTTCTGGCCAAGGAGTGATCCATTGGATTGCCATACCTTCTCAAGGCAAAATTAAACCTATCCACATAGTCCTCTAAGGATTCTTCCTCCCCCTACTTTATTTTAAATAATTCTTCATTTTTATTACTGGATCTGCAGTAATCTTGGTAATTTTCCAAAAACTCTATTTCCATTTGACCCCAAGAACGGATAGAATTCTGGGGTAAACCCATAAACCATCCCATCGCAGAATCTTTCAAGGTTGAAGGGAATAGTTTGAGTTTCTGGTTATCTGATCCATAATCATAAGTTTGGTAGACTACTTTGAATTCAAACAAGAACTGCTCTGGATCCTCAGAAGAAAGTCCTCTAAAATTTGTTAGGTGTGCTGGTGAGATATTCTTCATAGGAGCATTATCTCCAGAAGCCAAAACAGTAGGGTAAGAGAATGTTCTTAGAGCCTGATTTTCCTCTACCCCATGATTATCATTTTCCATGTTTAGTATTGGTTCTTCTCCTTGAGGTTCTAGGAAATTATGTTCTAACAAAGGATCTACCTAAAATTTTTGTTGTAATTCCTAGATATAATTGGCAAGTAGAATATTTGGAGGATCTAAGGGATTGTTCTTTTGAGGTGCAGGTTCCAAATTAGGCTTTAGGTTTCTTTCCTCAACAAGATTTTGTACCACCCCACTGTTTTCCCCTATGGTGTGTTGTTGGGGTGTATGCTTAATATATCTTCCTTTTAGATCTCTAGCTCTAACCATACAGATTTATCCTAAAAACTATTTTAACTCAGTTTCCCTAATTAACACAAGATTATCCCTGGCAATGACACCAAAAATGACAAGATGTCATTGTACCTCATCATGTAATCTATTTTCAGATGTCAAAAAATAGGGTTGTGTCCATGGCTGTCTACAACTAGGGATTCTACAGTTACCAGTTTATAGCTAATAATAACAATTTCTACAATTTTGAAAAGAGATTAATCTATCTGTTTGCTAAATAAATTTAATGGATGCTAGAAATAGAATAAAACAAGAAAATTTACTTAAAGCAAAGAAAAATTGTAACTTGCATTTATCTATTAAAAGTAGTAAAGATTTTCATAAAAAGATGAAGCAAAAAAATAGTGGTACTAGCCTCCTGCCTTAGTGGTGAGAGTGGGCCCTTGCTCCACACCCTTGGGGCTGAAGGCTACAGTAGGAAATCAACACAAAAGATGATCACAACTAGATTCAATCCAATTCGTTCACTCTGCATTCATGAAAATATTGCTAACACAGAACTGAGATCTCTGAAAAAATTAGAATAATTTAATCATTGTCTATATCTTCTACTGTGTCTAAGGGTATATATAAAAAATGAGTGATGATATATCACTGAACTTATCTACCAGTCTTTCTATGAGATGACACTATCTCTTTATTGTACTTAACTATCTAACTATGAAAAAATAATCATGTGATAAAAGTAGACTTGAGTGGAACAGAAGTCCACTTAGAAGTCTAAGTTTGAGTCTGAAAACACTTGGACATCGAGGACCTAAAAATAAGGATATTGGATTAGTTCCATCCGTAACTCATGCAAAAACTTTGAAAAGATAAAACTCCAGTAGTATAACTAAAGTTGACCCTTCACCACTCAAGTGATGATTTGAGGGAAGTGAGGGGTATTAAGATCACTGCTGAGAGTGCCTAGTCAGCAGCTATGCTAGAATTATGCCCTGCTCTCAGGAGGCACCAGAGATAACTGTTCCTGTCTGCAGCTCTGGAGATATGTTTGTAGCTCCGAAGATACTCCAGACTCTCGCAGAGCTCCGGAGAGGTATTCCTCATTTCTTCAAAACTTTAGGTGTCATGGTTCTTTGGTATTGTCTCCAGAGATCATTGAAGACTATCTCCGGATATGCACAAAATTGATGTTCCTAGCATCTACACCTGTTGATTTAAAAAGAGAGAAGTTTCTGCATTTTTCCATCAATTCCACGCACATTAGTCACTCAATCAGAAATTCTAATCTTAAGAAATCTATCTCAATTAATCATAAAATAGAATGATCTTGCTTGCTTATTTGGGTGCAGACACTAGGAAAGATGAACCCAAAAAGGGGAAAAAGAGAGGCAAAAAGATGTATTTCATGAGTGCAACTTGGCACTCATCAGGAGCCACAGACTGGCTCCTGTAGCTCGATGCCCTCTGACTAGTTGGCATGGCACTATGGTATAATCTTTGATAATACTGCACCTAAGCCTGCACTGTGGAAAGCTCTCCCTGTACCTACGCTAGTTGTGTCTATGCCTGTGCTAGCTGTGCTTGTGCTTGACGCACCTGCCCAACCAAAAAGCTGCTCATTGCATCTGTCCCCAAGGCTGCCATTGCGGTATCCCATTCTACTCAGATAACTCATATCCATGCATCCACCATATCTCTCTCTAGTGAGCCTTGCAATGACCTCTACCTCTATCTCTCGCTAGGCATCAGCCCTCCTGAGCTGTGCGTGTAGCTTCTTGATCTCTCCCCTCAAAGTGGCTTTAGTCCTCTCCTGGACATTTGACTGAGCTAGACCCTGGGCTGCTTGTGCATGTCCTTGCCGCTGTGGCTGAGGTCACTGCTACTATGCCACCTGCTGAGGTGGCGGCATCTATACCTATGGTGCCTGTTGTGTGACCTATGGTGGCACTACCTACTGGGTGTGGGAAGGTCCCTCCCAGCCTCTCCTCCTTGGTCTGGGTCGACCTCTGTCATCTCCATCATCTCCCCCATCTCTGCCACCTCCCCTTCCTCCTCTCCACCTCCTCCTCCTCCTCCGGCCAACCTAGCCCTCATCATGAGAGTCTGCCTCATCTATCCGAGGCACCAACACCCTAGGCCTTGAGTATCTTAGAAATAGGTGCACTGTGAACCAATCCTCATAATCCTTGGTCATCGTAGCGTCTGCTATCTCCCTCCTCCTATCCCAGCTGACATATGGTGTCTACTAAAACTCTACTAGTGCCTCCTCATAGGATACCATCGGTCCCCATCTAAGCTTCTCGACATGAGTCCTAGCAAATTGGGCTTGCCCCTGTGGCATGCCATGCCTCCTCCCAAACTGTCTCTGTACACGGTTGACTATCTATCTCTCTAGTATAAATCATGTCCATCCTATCAACCACCATGACTAATAGCAGTAAGGTAGCTCATCTGCCTCATCCTCCCATGGCTCATAGTCTAGATATGGCCGCCACTCGACCACATCTACTCCATCCAAGGCATGCCACCAATACTCAAGCTTCCCCAACCTATGCTGGGAAATCACTCCTACGTAGCCATAGCTATATGGCTTCCCTCTTTGTCTGTCAAACACACATATCGGCCTCGTGATCCCTATGTGCTCCCATTGCCAAAACTCTAGCGACAACATGCCTGCATATAGGTTCATACTCCTATGATATACCCCCTGATGCATATCATAGTATAAGTGCGCTAGCATGCAGACACCCAAGCATACCAGATGCCCTCTGTCACCATCCTCTCCATAATCCTACCCCATCCAATGGGGAACCCGTGTGATCTCTTGTCGGGGCAAAAAACACCTCCAATCAGTCCTTTGGGCTAAAGAACGCAGGTGCCACATATCAATGTGCTATGACCACTATATTTCATGATATGATGCATGTCACCATAGAAGATTATGTGGATAATATCCTAGCAAAGTTACTCACAAGTGAATCACACTTGGATGTGTTAGAGAAAGTCTTTCAGAGATTAGAGCAATTCAAAGTTAGGTTGAACCCAAAGAAGTGTGTGTTTGGAGTCACCTCAAGCAAACTCCTAGGTTTTATTGTTTCTGTTAAGGGAAATTTGGTTAAACAATGAATATGCAATAAACAACATCAAATACCCATAACTCAATAGAATAGTGAAACTAAGAAGATTAAATGAGATGAAGCAATGAATAAAACAATTTAAAACCATCCTTAGATCGAAACTTCTATTGTTTGCCTATTAAAACCGTCCTTGCTTGTATGAAGTAGGGCCCTCAGAGAGTGCACTCCTTTGTTGTGTTCAAGGATGTTGATAGTAAATGGCTGTGGTGATAAACGTGCAATGGAGATGAGCTCCAAAGCAAATGTGTGATTTCAAGCTAATGAATAGAAATGGAGGTGCCAAAGGTGCGCTTGTAAATTCTTACAAAGTAACAATACAAATAGCCTAGATAATAAGAATGGAAGAATGAGGTTTCATTTATAGACTTGGGAGAATGAAGATCAACAGTTGAGACGAAATGAGCAGATCAATGGTTGAGAATGGTTGAGGAATGTGCAACGAATAAAAAGAGGACAAGTGTCCCACTTCCATCATGTAACAGGGTAGTTAACAAAATTGATTGAAGATATAATAGAATGGATTGAGGAATTGACTGAATTGATTGATCAGTTACCCGAATAGATTGAGGAGCTGACAGAATTGATTGATGAGTTAACAATTTTAATTGATGAGTTAGCTAATTTTGATTAGAGAAGAAATAGGACGTGTGGGTGAAGGAATATTAGCTAATTAAATATTTGAAATATTTAATTACATGTGCAACATGGTGAGGTGGAAAAGGTGAGGTGGATTTTACGATAGAGGAATTTATGATTAATTAAATAATGTAGGATTATTTAATTATGTGAGACATTAGAAGAATTTAGGGAATTTAATTAAATAAATTGATTTTATTTAATTTAGACTTTAGAAGAAATAATTAAATATTTTGATATTTAATTAATTAATAGGAATGTGAATCAAATAAATAAATTTGTTTATTTATTTATTGATAGAAGAATTAGAAGGGAATAAATATTCAGAATATTTATTTAGACTGAATCATGCCATTTTTAGGCGTATACATTTTGCCCCTCTTTGATGCAATGCAGTTTACTGCGTTGCTTCAAAGAATAAAAAGTCTGATGGTGATACATGCCCCAGTTTGCCCCTGGTACAGGTTATAACGATAGGATGCGCCCTCAGGAGATTGGACGGGAAAAGGGCAGTAGGCGTGAGATGGACAATCTCATGAAGATGAATGGTTTGGGTTGGGTTGGAAGAAAATAAGATGTGTTTTAGGGGCACGAGAAGAAAATAAGAAGAAAAACAGGTGCAGGAGGTAGTCACAGTCACCACCTAGCAAGATTTAGGGTTCGTAGGCTATATACAGGAGCTAGGTCCATAAGATAAGTCATTTGTACACTTGCCTTGTTTGGATTTGTCTTGGAGAGCTTAGAGCAGTTAGAGCATAGAGTAGTCAGCACGAGGATGGACATTCCACGTGAGGAGCATCAATTCGAGCCCGTTCATCGATTCGACTGGCCAGCAGAGGCAAGACTCCCAGTATGTAGCTCAAAAAACCTTCCCTAGGGTCGCATTTGAGAATCATAAATGCTAGGAGAAAATTAGGGAAAACAGATGTGCTAAAGGCTAGTGTGGCGCATATGCTGCGTGAAATGGCGCATTTGTTGTTTTACAGTGCATACATGCGATAAAGTGGCGCATCTGTAGAATTGGCGCATATGTAAAATAAGTCGGCGCATTCATAATCTTGTTGTGCATGCATGAGAAGTAACGACGCATACACCAGGGCGGCGCATGTGTCGCATAGGGCGGCGCATACATGTGTTTCTACAGCACATATACCAGAAGTGGCGCATAGGTCAAGAAATGGTGCATTTACTATGAAATGATGCATTTACCACTTGTTGTGGCACATACAATATATATAAGCAAAAGACTTAGCAAATTGACTTGATTGGTGTCCTGCTTGACACGTCAATCGATAAGCTATCTTCGAGATTGCAGGAATCTTGTCAAGAGATGTAGTGTGCTATTTTGATCAATTTGAAACACTAAGTTAGTTGATATGTTTCTATAGATATGTTGAGTATGGGACTGGTAGTTTTGAATTGACGCCTTGCTTTGCTATGTTGCAGAGATACATGTTGACGGAGATAGATAGAGAGGCACTCGACACTATGGGAATTGACTATGTTTGCTTCATGCCTGAGGTTCAGGCGAATCGTGGATTGCTGACAGCTATAGTGGAGAGATTCCACAGTGAGGATGGGACCTTCCACCTCCCTACTAGTGAGATGACCATCACCTTGGAGGATGTCTACCGAATTCTACACGTGCCTATTAAGGATGACTTGGTGGAGTATGATCCATAGACAGGCGCGGGAGTCACTGAGTGCAGGCGAGTGTTTGACAACCCTGAGCTGGTAGGGTAGGTTATCCCATGGCAGGATATCTACGAGTGTTACGACTACTTCCCAGGCATTGTAGCAGGATTGATCGGAGGTGTAGTGTGCCCTAACAGGAGGTATATCACAGGAGTACGAGCCTATCTGCAGGCGTGTCGCTTCTATAGTTTTGGCTATAGGAGCACATAGCGATCACTAGACCGATCCATGTGTTCGAGAGACAGAGAGGAGAGCCATACAGCTATGGCTATGCAGGAGTGATTTCCCAGCATAGGCTGGGGAAGATGGAGTACTAGCGGCATGCATTGGATGGAGTAGATGTGGTCGAGTGGCGACCATATCTAGACTGTGAGCCATGGGATGACGAGGTAGATGAGTTGCTTTACTGCTACTAGACATGGTGGCTGATAGGACGGACATGCTTCATCTTGGAGAGATAGATAGTCGGCCAGGTACAGAGGTAGTTTGGGAGGAGATAGGGCATGCGACAGGGGTAGGTGCGGTTTTCCAGGACACACGTGGAGAGGTACAGATGGGGACCGATGGCATCCTATGAGGAAGCCTTGGCTAAGTTTCAGTAGACACCATATGTTGCCTGGGACATGAGGAGGATGATTACAGATGCAGGGGTGACACATGATTATGAGGACTAGTTTACTGCACACCCATTTCTAAGATACTCAGGACCTGGGGTGCTAATGCCTCGCATAGATGAGGCAGACTCAGATGACGAGGGCAAGGTGGGCCGAAGGAGGAGGAGGGGGAGGAGAGGAGGACAAGGGGTGGCAGAGATGGAGGAGATGATGGGGATGATAGAGGTCGACCTAGACAGAGGAGGAGAGGTGGGGAGGGACCATCCTAGGCTGAGCAAGTAGTGCCATCACAAGTTGCACAGTAGGCGTAGATGCCGCCACCCTAGCAGGTGGCACAGCAGTAGGGACCTCAGCCATAGGGATAGAGATAGGAAGAGGCAGCTCAGGGTCCTGCATAGCCAGATGTGTAGAAGAGGACCATAGCTATCCTAAGGGAAGAGATTAAGCAGCTACGGGCACAACTTAGGAGAGCCAACACCCGACGAGAGACAGACGCAGAGGTGATTGTAGGGTTGACTAGATAGAGACATGGCAGATGCATAGATATGCATTATCTGTGTAGAGCGGGACACCGCATTGGCAGCCCTGGGGATAGATGTAGCGACCAGTTTCTTGGTTGGACAAGTGCAGTAGGCACAGGTATAGTTAGCACAAACATAGACACAGCTAGCACAGGTGCAGGGTGAGCTTGCCAGAGCGCAGGCTCAAGCACAGTACTATCGGGGGTTGTGTCATGGTGTCATGCCAACGAGTCAGAGGGCTTCAAGCTTTAGGAGCCAGTCTGCAGCATCCCAGAGAGCAGGTCCGTTGAGGTCAGGGGCCTCTATGGTGGGCCCATAGTAGTTTGAGGCCAGCAGAGGAGGAGACACTGTTGGCAGTGGTGGTCCACAGTAGCTGGGGTAGACTTGTACCACACTTGTATTTTTGAGACATGCATCACCATCCATTGGGATGTATTTTTGATTATGACTTTGATTCAGAGACAGATACTATGATATTGTACATTTGGACTCATTTTATGACATGTATATGACGATGCAGCTATGTGACTTGCTCTATATGTTATGAGTTTATGATTCTTTTCTATTGTATGATGTGATGCACACGCAGAATTAGATGTTTTATCTGATGCTATATGAGATGTTATCTGGATGCAACTTTTTGATATGATGTTATGTGATGGTTATATGATCTAATGTAGTTTTAAATGATTTATTTGATGTGTTTGTAATGTGTGTGAGTGCAAACGGTATCTATGTGTGATGCACTTATCTATGTTTTTGGTTGTTTTCTGTTTTGACACTATATGATGATTGTATATGGATGACCTAATGCATTGTATTATGTATGCAACTGATTTAATCATGTAAATGACTATCTCATATGATATGATATGCAACTATATGCTCTATTTTTGTGATGTTCAAATGTACGCTATCGACACAGAAATGACAGGATGATAGATAGAAGATTGATTGACAGAAGAATGACTCGATAGAAAGATTCACAAGCTTCACTTTGTATTGTTACTTTGTCTTGTTTGGATCTTTTATTGCATGGGATATGGATGTATGGATGTGTAAATGGATACATTGATTTTGACATCTTGACAGTACAAATATTTTGGAGTGCTTTATTTCATCATTGGGTGATTTTTTTGGTATTTTTCTGAAATGTTATAAGTTAACACAAGCATCTAGGGATAATTGAACCGAGATGACCTGAGTATTTCTTACATGGATTTTGATTTAGTAAGCTAATACAAGCATCAAGGTATAATTGAACCGAGATGACCTGAGTATTTCTTGCGTATCAACAAACAAGGATTGCCCCCGTTCATGTGAGACCTTTGATGCCCTTGATGATCTTTTTCCGATCATGTCCTTAGACAAGGCTTCATATTACTAAAGTTTAATCCACAAGCAGCAAATAAAGAAAATAATCATGCCCCCATCATAGCATCTCTAGCTTTTGGCATCCTCGAGTAGCATAGGAAGACATAATGGCAAAAATCGAGACTCAGTGCTATAACCATGTTTCCAATTTATGAAACTTTTTTGCATTTATATGTGTTTATTTCTTGCCATAATTTGAATAAAATCATTTAGAGGGCCTTGGGTATTTGCTTTGCTTTGGATAGGTTAAAATGCCTTGTGTCAAAATTTCTACTTGAAGCATGGGTTATGCTTGCACTTGCTTGTTTGGTGAGAATATTTTACAATCCTTATTGGGGAGATGGACCCTAAGGGACTAACCTAGTGCCTCAGGGGCTCATTACTAAATGGCCTTGCCTACATGACGACGCAGAGACAACATAGTTCAGGGTGAACTCTAACAGACCTAAGACTTAGGTGAGAGAAAGTGGAGATGGAGTCAGATGGATAGATGGACTAGATACGAGACGAATGGGATTGTGGAAGCCTCAGGGGCGCATTGAAAATGGCCTTGCCTACGTGATGGCGCAGAGGCAACATAGTTCACAGATGTGGACCATGGATGAATTGACGAGAGACACTATGCTAGGCTCACATGTACGGATACGGTATGGGATATAACCTTGGTTGACAAGCCCAACAAAGAGATAGAGTATCAAGCCATGATAGGTGACTATCAGGATTTTATTATGGGACAGATATGGGTCAAATGGGACATGAGTGAAAGAAGAATGGACACAAGGTGATTGGTTTCCCAAAGATGGAGAAGGTGGTTCATCACAAGTAACGCCTGTTTACCAGGTTTTCACCACTTGCTTTTATTTGCATGAAGAAGCTAGAAAGTATACATGATGCCTGTTTGCTAGGTTTTCACCATGATACCTATCCAAGGCACCTGTTTGCCAGGTTTTCACCAAAGGATGATTTTTTTATATTTTTTTGACTTTTTGACTTTTTTTGTATTTTTCTAATTTTTTGATTTTTTTGTATTTTATGCCCCCCTTACATTGGGGTTCTCCTAGGTATAGAACTGACGAAGGTGCATGCTATTGATTGGGTCATCCAATAGCTCACCCTCTAATGTCACCAACTGATATGCCCCTGATCTATAAGTAGCTACAATTACATAAGGCCCAAGCCAGTTGGGTTCGAACTTTCCTTTCTTTTCTTTATCTTGTTGGTTGCGCGAATTCTCCTTAAGAACGGGATCTCCAACTTTAAAGATTCTTGGACAAACTCTGTGGTTATAGCTTCTTGAAATCATTTGTTGATATGCTTTGAGATGATCAAAGGCTTTTTGTTGCCTCTCTTCCAACAACTCTAGTTCTTGTAACCTGGATACTCTGTATTCTTCATCTGATATGAGACCTTTTAACGACACCCTAAGAGATGGTAATTCGACCTCAATAGGGAGGATAGCTTCTGAGCCATAGACAAGGGCGTAGGGTGTAGCACCTGTGGGAGTGCGTATACTGGTTTTGTAGGCTCACAGAGCAGGATTGAGTTGGATATGCCAATCGTGGCCAGCCTCATTGACTGTCTTCTTGAGGAGTTTCAAGATGGTCTTGTTAGATGCTTCAGCTTGATCGTTACCTTGGGGGTAATAGGGTGTGGAGAAATGGTGTTGAATTTTGAATCATTCACAGAGTTCTTGGACATCCTAGTTTTTGAATGGTCTTCCATTATCCATGATAATGGATGAAGGAATTTCGTATCTGCAGATGAGGTAATTCAGGATGAATGAGGAGATTTGCTTACCTGTGACGGTGGTGAGGGGAACGGCTTCAATCCACTTTGTAAAATTTTTAGTGGCAGTTATGATGAATTTATGGCCGTTGGATGAGGGTGGATGAATCTTTCCAATAAGGTCAAGTCCCCATTGGCAAAAGGGCCAAGGTGTCGTTAAAGGTCTCAACTCTTGATCTGGTGCATGTATCAGGTTCCCATGTATTTGGCACTACTTGCACTTCTTGACAAACTGATATGAATCCATTTCCATGTTTGGCCAGTAATAACCCAAGCACATGAGTTTCTTGGCTAAGGAAGGACCACTAGAGTGTGTTCTGTAGATCCCTTTATGTACGTCTTGCAAAGCGGTTATGGATTCTTCTCATTCTAAACAATGGAGTAAAGTACAATCTAGGCCACATTGGTATAGGGTATCACCAATGATGGTGTAGCGAGAGGTTTGGTGTATAAAAGTTCATTGTTGGTTAGAAGATAGGTCAGGTGGGAGGATGTTGTCCTTGAGGTAAGTGTAAATCTTATCATACCAAGGTGAATCAGATCCAACTAGAAGGCATATGAAATGGGTCTCAGGAAGATCATAAGTTGGTTGCTAGATAGTTTCCACTAAGAACTCGTATTGTGACTCATTTTCAAGTATCTCGAGGAGAGAGGCAATGGTTACCATGGCATCTACTACTTTGTTCTCGATCCTAGGTATTTATTCAAAAGAGATGGTTACAAAGTGTTCTTTGAAGTCGTTGACCATCCGCTTGTATGGGACAAGCTTTTCATCTTTGGTTTGGTAATCATCATTGACTTGATTGATTATAAGTTGAGAATCACCATAGACATGTAGCTCTTGGATTTTCCACTCAGTTGCCATCTTAAGACCAATTACTAAGGCTTGATATTCTGCTATGTTATTGGTGCATGGGAATAACAAATGGTAAGACTTTGGAATTGTGTCACCATGAGGAGTCACAAATAAGATTCCTACCCCCGATCCATGATTTGTGTAGGACTCATCAAAGTAGAGTTTCCAGGAATATGTTGATATGTTGAATAGGGATTCATTTGGAAACTCAAATTGCATCAGTGTGGTGTCTTGTAATGGTGCATCCACTAGTTGATCTGCAATGATCTATCCCTTGATAGCTTTTCTGTCTACATACTCAATGTTGTATTCTCTTAAGAGCATTACCCATTTAGCTAGGTGACCTGTGAGAGCTGCTTTGCTTAGTAGGTACTTCAGTGGATCTATTTTTGCAATGAGTTTAACTAGATGTTCAAGCATATAATGTCATAGTTTTTGTGAAGCAAAAACTACTGCAAGACATGATCTTTCTATTTGTGAGTATTGCAATTCATAGCCCACTAATGTTCAGCTGATGTAGTAGACGGCTCTTTCTTTATTCTCATAATCTTGTTGCACTAGAAGAGCCCCAAGAGCTATAGGTGTAGTAGATATGTAGAGTATCAGTGGTTTCCCTTGAATAGGAGGCATGAGAATGGGTGGATTTGTAAGATATTCTTTCAGTTTGTTGAATGCCTCTTCACACCTTTCATCCCATCTGAATGGAATGTTCTTGTGTAGGAGATGACTGAATGGTTGGCACTTGTCGGCTAGCTAGGATATGAATCTATGGATTGTTTGTAGCTTGCCTTGTAGCAATCTTAATTGAGTAAGAGTCTTGGGTGGTATCATGTCCATAATAGCCTTGACTTTGGTGGGGTCCACCTCTATTCCATTTTTTGACACGATGAAGCCTAGTAGCTTGCCTGAAGTGACTCCGAACACACATTTCTTTGGGTTCAACTTGACTTTGAATTGGTCTAATCTCTGAAAGACTTTCTCTAACACATCTAGGTGTGATTCTCTTGTGAGTGACTTTGCTAGGATATCATCGACATAGTCCTCCATTGTCACATGCATCATATCATGGAATATAGTTGTCATAGCACGTTGATATGTGGCTCCTGCATTTTTTAGCCCAAATGGCATGACATTCCAATAGAATGTGCCCCATGGACAAGTAAAAATTGTCTTGTGTTTGTCTTCTGGTGCTATTTGGATCTAATTATATCCCGAGAATCCATCCATGAGAGATAACATGGTATGCCCTGCTGTTAAGTCGACTATGATATCTATATTTGGCAACAGAAAATCATCCTTGCGACCAGCTTTGTTTAGATCTCTAAAATTATTGCATAGTCTGACTTAGCCATCAGGTTTGGACATTGGTACAATGTTGGATATCCACTTTGGGTAGTCTATAGCTCTGATGAACCCTACATCTAGTAACTTCTTGAGTTCTTCTTTGACCAATAGCGCTATGTGTGGATGCATCTTTCTAAGTTTCTGCTTCATTGGTTTTACTCCTAGATCTAATGGAAGAAGATGTAGAATCAAGTTTGGGTCTAGACCTGGCATGTCTACATATGACCAAGTGAAGCTGCCTCTCTTTTTCTTGAAGAATGGTACAAACTTGGTCTTTTCTGGTGGAGTGAGAGACTTGGTGAAGTGAATGATCTTAGGTTTTTCCTCTGTACCAATATTAACAGGCTCTGTCAGTTCCACAATAATTTGGGACTTCTCTTGGTGCATGTCTATGGGGAGAGTGTCAAGCCTTCCATCATCAAGTGCTACAGTTGGGTTTTCACCTTCAGATGCATCCTTTCTTTTTACTATTTTGGGATCTGACACTGCCGCAAAATAGTTTTCACTGTCAGATCCAGTTTTTACCTTGATATTTTTATGACTGGAAGGCTTGGCACCCTCTCCAAAGTAAGCCATGGTACTAAGCTCAATAGTGAAACCAACTTTATGATCTCCTTTGGGTAGGTGGTCTCTAAGTTCCATATAGTCAATGTAAGCATCATCATTTTGGAACATATCTAGTTGGGGAGTTCCTCGCAGATCCCAGTCAATAAGCTTAGGATGTACAAGGGGGAGGGAGTCGGAGGATAGACCTGATTCATTGATAGTGTGAATGGATACGCTAGGAGTATAGGTAGGGGTGGTGTTCGGGATGGTACTTTCCTCCAAGTTGTTTATTACGATGGAACTTGAACCTTCCTTGAAATCCATAATCTTAGAGATGGGCAATTCAGACTCTAGCGTTCTGTTAGGTAGCATTTGTCCGTCACAGTAGGGGCTAAAAGTTTGGATGGTATCGACCTTTTTGTCATCATAGGAATGCTCTGTTAGCTCATCCCACTCATATTCATTGGAATCTGTGTCACTATCCTCTTGAAGTGTATGGGTCATTTCCATAAGACAAGCATTTTCTTTAGCTTTGCCATTGCCTTTGTATCCTAGACCATTTGTATTTTTAGCCAATGAGGATGAAGAAGGTTGAATAGGTTCTATGATTCCTTCTTTTCTAAGGCCGATGGGCCCTTGTCCTTCATAGCCCATTCTATGTAGGATAGTTTCACCTTGCCCATAGAGTTTTGTTGGGAGTCTAGGTGGTTCTTGTGATGTGCTCTCTTCTTTAGTATAAAGCCACTGTAGGCTATCTCTTTCCTCTGTTTCATCAGATAAGGTCCCCCATTTTACAAAGGGAGTTGCAGGAGCTATAGGAGGAGTAGATGGCTTTGGAAAATGTTTGTGTTGGCCAAAAGATTGAGGAGACAAAGGCATCTTGGCTAGATTGAGGCTGTGCGCTATGGAGTATTCTCCCACTCTGCTTTCTTTTATGGTAATTTTCTGCTCTCTGGGCCTTGATGAGGAGGCTTTGGCGGTATGATCATGCTGTGGGATAGGGGATATAGATGCTCTATTGTTTGGTATGATGTAATCGAGTTTGGCAAGGAAGGAGTTGCAATGCTGAAAGGGGTCAGGGTCGCCTTGGATGGTGACTTGCTTGCCGTTGTGCAGGAATTTTATGCATTGGTGGTAGGTCGAGGGTACAACTTTCATGGCATGAATCCATGGTCTCCCTAGAAGAATATTATAAGCAAGCTCCCTATCTAGGACTTGACATACATCTTTTATTACCGGTCCCACTTGTATGGGTAGGACTACTATTCCCTTCGTAGTTTGCTCTTCCTCATCATATGCTTTGATAGTAATCTTCTTCCTTGGATCAACTGCCTTTTCAAAGAACCACAATGTAAGGACTAGCTTTAACATGCAAATATTTCAACTATCCCCACCATCAATGAGAACCCTCTTGATGCGGTGCTTGTGGATGAAGGCGACAATATGTAGAGGGGTGTTATGAGGTTGGGACACAGAGAGGTCATCTTGCTCAGTAAATGATATGGAGCTTGAGGAGGTCAAATTACCTACCATGGTCTGAAACTTCTCTTGGGCCAAGTTAGTGGGGACAGTGGTTTCCACTAAGGCTTTCTCAAGGACCTCCTTATGG
Source organism: Cunninghamia lanceolata (assembly GCA_027924645.1). Taxonomy (NCBI): domain Eukaryota; kingdom Viridiplantae; phylum Streptophyta; class Pinopsida; order Cupressales; family Cupressaceae; genus Cunninghamia; species Cunninghamia lanceolata. The sequence continues at coordinate 1,491,950 of BSBN01001480.1, forward strand.
GAAGGAGATAGATGCAACAACTCCAAGATAGAAATGTGGGCCAGAGTTTTCTGTAATTGGTCTATGACATTATACTGACGGAAGTTGGATTGAGAATGTGACAACCTTGGAGGGGCGGTATTGAGTGTGACTTTACCACTGCAGGTAATGATACTACAACCAGTTCTGTTAGGTCCTGATTGTTGGTTGGATGTGATGACATTGATTTGTGGGACATGCTCAGAAATGCAATTTATGGTATAGTCAAATGGCACACTTGCATAGTTGGCATTACTATTTCCACTATTCTGATTTGGCCTATTGCGATTGTTGTTGTTGTTGTTGTTGTTGTGGTTATTGTTGTTGTATAGCCTGTTGTGATTTAGAAGTGGATCCCTATAAGCCACATGTGTCTCATTGGAGGTATGTTGTTGGGATCCTCCTTGATTTTGATCAAGCACATCTTGGATAACATTTTTGAGATAGATACAATTGTTGGTTGTATGCCCCCTTCCTCTATGATATTCACAATAGTTCGTGTCCTTCCAATAGGGAGGTTTGACTATAGGCTCATAATCACTTGTTGGCGGTAGAGAAATTTCATTGTTAGCCAATAACTTCCTTAATGCGGATTCTTGGGATTCACCCAGTGGTGTGAACTTTCACCTTGGATTTGAATTGAACCATGGTCTTGGTTCCTAAGAGAATGGTTTGTTGGGCGTAACATTGTTTGCTTCTCCTTTGAGAGTATGGGTTGTTTCTTGGGAGCTGCCACCTTGGCATCCACTACCCCATCATTGACAACATTCTTATTCTTGATCTAAAACTTCGATTTGTTCGTCGTGTAGTTGGAGGTAGGCGTGTCCTTGTACAACTTGATTGCCCCTTTGGTGATCATAGATTTTTTGATGAACAATCCCATTTCAATGACTTTTGAGAATGATGTAGGGCATTGTATTTGTATTTGATATCTAAGATCAGTATTGAGGTTATGGACAAACATCTCCAATAGCTGCTTCTCAGGTATATCGTAAGAGCACTTACTTGCTAGTTGTCTCCATCATTGTAGGAAGGTGGCTAATGACTCACCACTCTTTTGTTTGGTGTTGCATAGATCTAGCATAGATATTTCATGTTTGATATTGTAAGAGAAGTGTGTGATAAATTTGTTGACTAGTTCATCAAAAGTTTTGATGCCTGGTGGAAGCCGTGAGAATCACTCCATAGCTTGGCTACCTAGAGACCTAGGGAATAGTCTCATTAAGTAAGTCTCATTGTGAGCTACTTCCAAACATGCTGCATTGAATTCCCTTATATGGTCTCTAGGGTCCCTTTTCCCTTTGTATTTCTAAAACTTAGGAACTTCGAATCGATAGGGAAATGGTTTCATGATCAAACTTTTATCAAAGGGGTATGGCGTGATATCTTCCAAGGAGTAGTTTTTAGTGTTTGTACCCATCTTGAGATCTAACATTTGTTGCGTTAGGCTCTCAAATTGTTTCCTCATTTCTTCCATAGGAGTATTTTGGTCCATGGTTCGCTTTCCTTATCATTTGTGTTTAGGTCTATGACATTCTTTCCCTTTTCATGATCATTTTCCATGTTTTCTAGGATTGAGCTTATATCAAAATCTGCGGGGAGTTTAATTCCAAGACTTGCAAGATGATAGAAATACTTATGAGGGTCTCCATGGAGTACCCTCTCTACTAGGCGTTGGAATTTCTGATCTTGGATGCTTCCTTGATAATCTTCATGAGAGATTTCTTCGTCACTATCATGAGGTGTGACGATGTGGTTGGATGAGCCGGCCATTTCAAGTTGCTTTTTGTATTGAGATCTAGTAAGAACCATGAAAGGTGACATGGGATGAAGTGGACTAGGCCTAGAAATTTTGGCGAGGTGCCAACGGAGACTGCTGTGAATAGGATACCTAGGACAAGACTTGGATAAAGGACTTTCTCACTCAATGATTTCAAGTAAGGCAGTAGATACAAGACGGTAGCCACTAGTAAGGGTACTCGATACCTATCTTACTATGTAGGGATTGGTCATGCAACAAACCACTAGCAAAGTTCTGTGACCTACTAGGTTTACTTGAATTCACAATGATATGAAAAAGGGACCTACGCTAATCTGATATGGGATATTCTGACTTTAGGACTAGAAGGACCTGATAGAAGGTGGATGGGACGATTGACGAAAGAGAGACTTTTTGGATGAAATGGATGAAAATTGACTGCAAGGTAGAACCTGATCTCTGATCTTGGAGCTAAGCCGAAATGGGTACTCAGAACTAGTAAAATTGTTCCCTCAAAAATTGTGCAAGTGCTCACTATTGCGTATGCACTGAAATAGATGCACAACAAAAATTGACAAATGCGTAGCAAGTCAGGATACATGCGCCATACTAGTAAAAGATGTATGTGTAGTAATAGACAAGAAAAGCACATGAAGTCTAAACAAATGCGCTACAAGTCGGCACAGATGCGTAGGAACAGAGGATGGATGCGCCACTCTGGCTTTCTTCAGTGTTTTTGCAATTTTTGGAATTTTTTTTGATATTTTTGGTACTTTGGTTGCAAAGAAAAGGTCTTCTTGATTTGATTTTCTGAGTTAATGGCAAGAAAATACAGCAAACATAGAATTCTTATGGTTTTTTAACCTTTTTAGTGATTTTTCTGACTCTTTTTGGACTGAAAGAAAAACAACAAGTACAAAATTTTAGGCTCGAAATGGATTACAAGGGTTTTTTGGCCACTAGAACAAAAGATATTTCATGAGGGAAACCGTTCGAGTGGTTACACATGCGGCGGCACTACTCTCTGCTATGGAGTCTCCCAGCCTCAAAGGGTTGCGCCTAAGAGGGTTTTGGGGGAGGTTGGCTGTCGGTGTAACACATCAACACTTGTTGCAGGAGGTTTTCACCTCAAGCACATTTATTTTAAGTGGATTGGTAGGGCTTGGCTTTAGCCTGTTTCCACTTAGGGTTGTTCCCACTTGGACAAGCGTGCATCCAAGGGCAGGCCCCTCTAAAGGTTAAACAGATGGAATAACAAGTCTGGCATTCTGGTCACCCAGTAAAGGGGAGAGCATAAGCCTGTTGTCATTTGATAAGAACAAAAGACATTGATTAATCCAACCTAGTTAAAAGTAGAAAAACTAAATGGGCTAATCTACTTGGGCAAGCACAGAACTTTGAAGTGATTTAGCAAGATAGCAATGGTTTAGTTTTTAACCCAGAAAGCAATGATGAGTTTAGTTTTATACCACATAGCACGAATAGTTAACTTTGAAATGTTGGTCAATCAAGATAGCAGTGGTTTAGTTTTAACCAAGATATCAGTGTTGAGTTTAGTTTTATACCACGATAGCTTGAATTGTTAACTTTGAAGTGATGGTCAATTGATATAGTAGTGGTTCAGTTTTAACCCAAAAAGCAATGATGAGTTTAGTTTTATACCATATAGCAATAACTTTGAAAACATAGCAATGTTGCAATGCAAGATAGCAATGATCCAGTTACCTCTTTCCTTATTAAAAGCTATGTGAGATTTTGCATGAGTATCTGTTTTACTATCCCTTTAGAAAGTGAAATGTAAGCTATCAAAAATGCAAATATATGAAACTAAACCCGAACCTATCCTACAAAATAGCTCCAGAGAATAACTGCAAAGATGTTAGCATTAGCAAAATCTTCTTAGAAAAACCCTAAAATCACTGCCTACTACAAAAGCGCCACTTTAGTGACTAAATGCGCAGAAATAGTCAATAGAAGCATAGTAACACATATGCACCGTAACAGAGGTTAAAAGCGTAGTAAGAAGGAACATATGCGTAGAAAGAACGTATGCACCGTAACAGAGTTTAAAAGTGCAGTAAGAAAGATCATATGCGCAGAAATAACATATGCACTGTGACAAAAGATACATGTGCTGGAATAGTACTTAAAAGTGCAGAAAGGTCACAGGCGTTGGAACAGAGGACAGAAGCATAGCAGAATTGTTCAAATGCACCAGATTAGCCTGTGTAATGCCTATACGGAACCTGTCTTCAAAAAAAGCTCAGATTTTGATTAGATAAAGGGGCAAGGCCCCACGGTGGCTGCCAAAAATGTTAAGGGAAATTTGGTTAAACAATGAATATGCAATAAACAACATCAAATACCCATAACTCAATAGAATAGTGAAACTAAGAAGATTAAATGAGATGAAGCAATGAATAAAACAATACAAAACCATCTTTAGATCGAAACTTCTATTGTTTGCCTATTAAAACCGTTCTTGCTTGTATGAAGTAGGGCCCTCAGAGAGTGCACTCCTTTACTGTGTTCAAGGATGTCGAGAGTAAATGGCTGTGGTGATAAACATGCAATGAAGATGAGCTCCAAAGCAAATGTGTGATCTCAAGTTAATGAATAGAAATGGAGGTGCCAAAGGTGCATTGGTAAATTCCTGCAGAGTAACAATACAAATAGCCTGGATAATAAGAATGGAAGAATGAGGTTTCATTTATAGACTTGGGAGAATGAAGATCAATGGTTGAGACGAAATGAGTAGATCAATGGTTGAGAATGGTTGAGGAATGTGCAACAAATAAAAAAAGGACAAGTGTCCCACTTCCATCATGTAACAGGGTAGTTAACAAAGTTGATTGAAGAGTTAATAGAATGGATTGAGGAATTGACTGAATTGATTGATTAGTTACCTGAATAGATTGAGGAGCTGACATAATTGATTGATCAGTTAACAGTTTTGATTGATGAGTTAACTAATTTTGATTAGAGAAGAAAGAGGACATGTGGGTGAGGGAATATTAGCTAATTAAATATTTGAAATATTTAATTACATGGTGAGGTGGAAAGGTGAGGTGGATTTGAGGATACAGGAATTTATTATTAATTAAATAATGTAGGATTATTTAATTATGTGAGACATTAGAAGAATTTAGGGAATTTAATTAAATAAATTGATTTTATTTAATTTAGACTTTAGAACAAATAATTAAATATTTTCATATTTAATTAATTAAGAGGAATGTGAATCAAATAAATAAATTTGTTTATTTATTTATTGAAAGAAGAATTAGAAGGGAATAAATATTAAGAATATTTATTTAGACTGAATCATGCCATTTTAGGCATATACAGTTTCAGGGAATGGAATAGAGGTGGACCCCTCCAAAGTCAAGGCCATCATGGACATGCCACCACCCAAGACTCTTACTCAACTAAGATCTCTGCAAGCCAAGTTACAAGCAATCCATAGATTCATACCACAACTAGTAGACAATTGTCAACCATTCAGTCATCTCCTGCACAAGAACATTCCATTCAGATGGGATGAGAAATGTGCAGAGGCATTCAACAATCTGAAAGAGTATCTTATGAATCCACCAATTCTCATTCCTCCTATCCAAGGGAAACCATTGATACTCTACATATTTACTACACCTACAGCTCTTGGGGCTCTTCTAGCACAACAAGATTATGAGAATAAGGAAAGAGCCGTCTACTATATCAGTCGCACATTGGTGGGCTATGTGTTGCAATACTCTCAGATAGAAAGATCATGTCTTGCAGTAGTTTTTGCTTCCCAAAAACTCTGACATTATATGCTTGCAATCTAGTCAAACTTATTTAAAAAATAGATCCACTGAAGTACCTACTAAGCAAAGCAGCTCTAATAGGTCGCCTAGCCAAATGGGTAATGCTCCTAAGAGAATACGACATTGAGTATGTAGACAGAAAAGCTATCAAGGGACAAGTCATTGCTGACCAGTTAGCGGATGCACCACTACAGGACAAAAAAACAATGCAATTTGAGTTTCCAGATGAATCTTTATTCAATATCTCAACACATTCCTAGAAATTTTACTTTGATGGGTCCTACATAAACCATGGATCAAGGGTAAGAATCTTGTTTGTAACTCCTCATGGCAACACCATACCGAAGTCTTACCATTTGTTATTTCCATGCACCAATAACATAGAAGAATACAAAGCCTTAGTTATTGGCCTCAAGATGGCAATAGATTGGAAAATCAAAGAGCTACATGTCTACGGTGATTCTCAACTAGTGATAAATTAGGTCAATGATGATTACCAAACCAAAGATGAAAAGATTATCCCATACAAGTGGATGGTGGATGACTTTAAGGAATACTTTGTGATTATATCTTTTGAGTAGATACCTCGCATTGAGAAAAAAGTAGCAGATGCCATGGTGACCATTGCCTCTCTTCTCGAGATACCAGAGAATGAGTCATGGTATGAGTTCTTAGTAGAAACTATTTGACAACCAGCTTATGATCTTCCTGAGACCCATTCCATATGCCTATTAGTTGGATCTGATCCACCTTCGTACAGTAAGGTTTACGCTTACCTCAAGGACAACACCCTCCCACCTAACTTATCTTCAAACTAACGATGAACCCTTATATGCCAAACCTCTCGCTATACCATTATTGCCGACACCCTATACCGACATGGTCTAGATGGTACTTTACTCTGTTGTTTAGAACGAGAAGAATCCCTAACCACCTTATAAGACATACATGAAGGGATCTGTAGAACACACTCTAGCAGTCCTTCCTTAGCTGAGAAACTCATACGTTTGGGTTATTACTGGCCAAACATGGAAACAAATTCACATTAGTTTGTGAAGAAGTGCAAAAAGTGCCAAATTCATGGGAACTTGATACATGCACCAGCTCAAGAGTTGAGACCTTTAACAACACCTTGGCCCTTTTGCCAATGGGGACTTGACCTTGTGGGAAAGATCCATCCACCCTCATCCAACGGCCATAAATTCATCATAACGGCCACTAAATACTTTACCAAGTGGATTAAAGCCATTCCCCTCACCACCGTCATAGGTAAACAAATCTCCTCATTCATCCTGACTTACCTCATCTATAGATACAGAATTCCCTCATCCATTATCAAAGATAATGGAAGACCCTTCAAAAACCATGATGTCCAAGAACTCAGTGACCAATTCAAAATCCAACATCGTTTCTCCACACCCTATTACCCCCAAGGCAATGGTCAAGCTAAAGCATCCAAAAGACCATCTTGAAACTCCTCAAGAAGACAATCAATGATGTTGGCCATGATTGACACATCAAAATCAATCCTACTCTGTGGGCCTATAGAACAAGTATACAAACTCCCACATGTACTACCCCCGATGTCCTTGTCTATGGCTCAGAAGCTATCCTCCCCATTGAGGTTGAATTACCATCTCTCAGGGTGTCATTAGAAGGTCTCATATCAGATGAAGAATACAAAGTTTCTAGATTGTAAGAACTAGAATTGCTAGAGGAAAGGAGACAGAAAGCCTTTGACCATCTCAAAGCATATCAATAGATGATGTTACGAAGCTATAACCATAGAGTTCGTCCAAGAATCTTTAAAGTTGGAGATCTGGTACTTAAGGAAAATCCCCATAATCAACAGGATAGGGAAAAGAAAGGCAAGTTTGAACCCAACTGGCTTGGGCCTTATGTGATCATAGCTACTTATGGATCGTGGGCATATCAATTAGCAACATTCGAGGGTGAGCTATTGGATGACCCAATCAATAGCATGCATCTTCACTAGTTCTATACCTAGGAGAACCCTAATGTAAGGGGGGCATAAAATATTAAAAAAATAAGAAAATCAGAAAAAATACAAAAAAATCATCCTTTGGTGAAAACCTGACAAACAGGTGCCTTGGATAGGTATCATGATGAAAACTTGGCAAATAGGCATCATGTTTACTTTCTATCTTTTTTGTGCAAATAAAAGAAAGTGGTGAAAACTTGGTAAATAGGCATTACTTATGATAAACTGCTTCCTCCATCTTTGGGAAACCAATCACCTTGTGTCCATTCTTCCTCGTGTCCCATTCAACCAATATCCATTCCATAATAAAAACCTAATGATAACCTATCATGGCTTGATACTCTATCTCTTTGTTGCCTTATCAACCAAGGTTTTATCCCATATCCTATCCATAGTGTCAACCTAGTATAGTGTTTCTCATTGGTGTCCATGGTCCAAGTCCATGAACTACGTTGTCTCTGCGTCATCACGTAGGCAAGGCCATTTCTTAAATGCGCCCCCGAGGCTCCCACGGTCTCATCCATCCCATTTCTCTACGTCTTTCTTCTAGTCCATCCATGGTCCATTAGAGTTTACGCCGAACTACATTGCCTCTGCGTCGTCACGTAGGCAAGGCCATTTAGCAATGAGCCCCCAAGGCACTAGGTCAGTCCCTTAGGGTCCATCTCGCCAATAAAGATTATGAAATTTTCTCACCAGAAAAGCAAGTGCAAGCAAAGCTTGCTTTCAAGCAGAAATCCTGACGCAAGACATTAACCTATCCAAAACAAAGCAAACAAGTACCTATGCACTCAAAATGATTATATCTAAATTATAGCAAGAAAAACACATCTGAATGCAAGAATGTTTTGTGTCTGTGATCATGTCAACTTACAGAGTTTTGATTTTTGTCATTATGTCTTCCTATGCTACTCAAGGATGCCAAAAGCTAGAGATGCTATGATGGGGGCATAATCATTTTCTTTGTCTACCGCTTGTGGATTAATCTTTAGTAATGTGATGACTTTTGTCTAACAACATGATTAGCAAAAGGTCATCGAGGACTTCAAAGTTCTAAACATGAAAAGGGGCAATCCTTGTCTGTTGAAACATAAGAAATACTCAGGTCATCTAGATTCAATTTTGACTAGATGCTTGTATTAACTTTCTATATCAAAATCCATGTAAGTAATGCTCAGGTCATCTTGGTTTAATTATACCCTGATGCTTGTATTTTCTTACAACATAATAAAAGCCCAATGATGAAATAAAATAAGCACTTCAAAATACTTGCAACATCAAGATGACAAATATCCATATCCATAACATATCCAATTGCATCTCATATCCATATCCATATCCATATCCATTTACATTTCGCATACTATCCCATGCAATAAAAATTCTATGCAGAGTATCAATGTTTACAAATAAAATCTTTTGATTTCTTTTGTCTAGTCATTCTTCTATCAATCAACTTTCTATCTATCATTGTGGTCCATTCTTCCCAATCAAGTCAGTTTGAGCAATGATCCAAATGCAAGTCTATCCTTAATCCATACCAATCATGTTAGTCAATCTTGTTAAATGATCCACTCACAATCAGTGGTGTTGATTCTTGTCTGGTTGTAAACCAACTCAATCAGTTATAATCAATCAATTGTCTTATACAGGATGTTACATTGTCAAAATCAGACCAACACACCTGTCTTACACGACATGTTTCATTTCCTAAAACCAGACACTATCCTATCGTGTTGGTCTAGGGATCTATCTTTCCCCACCATGACAACATTGTTGTATATCATTATTGATTTGGTTTACCGCTTACCAAGGCAAATACCTTGTTTGTTCTTATATCATTTGTGCATACTTACTTGCTTTTGTGTGTTATCATTTTATCTTGCATCACATATCGTTCAACTTTTTCTTCATCCTAACCTGACTTTGAATTGCTCTAATCTCTAAAAGACATTCTCTAACACATCCAAGTATGATTCTCTTGTGAGTGACTTTGCTAGGATATCATCCACATAATCTTCCATGGTGACATGCATCATATCATGAAATATAGTGGTCATAGCACGTTGATATGTGGCTCTTGCATTCTTTAGCCCAAATAGCATGAAATTATTATTGATTCCATACTTTGTTTGTCATCTCATCCACCTTCTATCAATTCTTCCTAGTCCAAGGTCAAAAGTATCCCATATCAGGTCAACCTTCTTTGGGTTCAACCTGACTTTGAATTGCTCTAATCTCTAAAAGACTTTCTCTAACACATCCAAGTGTCATTCTCTTGTGAGTGACTTTTCTAAGAGATGACTGAATGGTTGACACTTGTCTGCTAGTTGTGATATGAATCTGCGGATTGCTTGTAGCTTGCCTTGCAAAGATCTTAGTTGAGTAAGAGTCTTTGATGCTAAGGTGGCGGCTCCCAAGCAACAACCTATATTCACTCTCAAAGGAGAGGCAAGCAATGTTACACCCAACAAAATATTCTCTCGGGAGCCAAGACCATGGTTCACCTCAAATCCAAGGCCAAAGTTCACACCACTGCGTGAGTCCCAAGAATCCATGTTAAGGAAGCTATTGGCTAACAATGAAGTCTCTCTACCGCCAACAAGTGATTATAAGCCTCAAATCAAACCTCACTATTGGAAAGACACTGACTATTGTGAGTATCATAAAGGAATGGGACATACAACCAATAATTGTATCCATCTCAAACATGTTATTCAAGATGTGCTTGATCAAAATCAAGGAGGAAACCAACATCATACCTCCAATGAGACACATGTGGCTTACAAGGATCCACTTCTCAATCATGATAGGCCATACAACAACAATAACAACAATGACAACAATAACAATGGCAACAACAACAATGGTAACAACAACAACAACCGCAATAGGCAAAATCAGAATAGTGGGAATAGTAATGCCAACTACGCAAGTGTGCCATTCAACTATACCATCAATTGCATATCAGAGCATGTCCCAAAGATCAATGTGGTCACACCAAACCAACAATCAGAGCCTAACTAAAATAAATGTAATATCATTACCTGCAGTAGTAAAGTCACGTTGAATATCGTCCCTCCAAGGTCGTCACCTTCTCAATCCAATCCCCATTAGTATAGTGTCATAGACCAACTTTTGAAGACTCCAGCCCACATTTCTATCTTAGACTTGTTGTGTCTATCTCCTTCCCACAAGGAGATTCTCAATAAAGCCTTAGTGGAAACAATTGTACCCACTAACTTGGCCCAAGAGAAGTTTTAGGCCATGGTAGGTAATCTGACCTTCTCAAGTACCATATCATTTAAAAAACAAGATGACCTCTCAGTTTTTCAACCTCATAACACCCCTCTACATATCGTCACCTTCATCCACAAGCACTGTATAAAGAGGGTTCTCATTGATGGGTAGCCGGTTTAAATATTTCCACGTTGAAGCTAGTCCTTACATTGGGGTTCTCTAAAAATGTAGTTGATCCAAGAAAGAACATAACTATCAAATCCTATTATGAAGAGGAGAGAACTACAAAAGGAATAGTGGTGTTGCCCATACAAGTGGGACCAATACTAAAAGATGTTGTGTGCCAAGTCCTAGTTAGGGAGATCACCTATAATATTCTCCTAGGTAGACCATGGATTCATGCCATGAAAGCTGTTCCCTCTACTTATCAACAATGCATAAAATTCCCTCATAATGGAAAGTAAGTCACCATCCAAGGTGACCCTGACCCCTTCTAGCATTGAAACTCTATCCTTTCAAAGCCTGAATGGATCATACCAAACAATAGAGCATCTACATCCCCTATCCCATAGCATGATTCTACCTCTAAAGCTTCCTCATCAAGGCCCAAAGAGCAGAAAATTACCATCAAAGAAAAAGGAGTAGGGGAATACTCCATAGAGCACAACCTCAATCTAACCAAGATGCCTTTATCTCCTAGATCCTTTGGTCAACCCAAGCATTTTCGAAAGCCATCTTCTCCTACTATACTTGCCATAACTCCCTTTCTAAAATGGGGGACCTTATCTGATGAGACAGAGGAAAGAGATGTCCTATAATGGTTTTATACCGAAGAAGAAGAGAACATACAACAAGAACCACGTCAGCTCCCAACAGAAATTTATGGGCAAGGTGAATCTATCCTACATAGAATGGGCTATGAAGGACAAGGCCCCAGCAGCCTAAGAAAAGAAGGAATCATAGAACCCATTCAACCTTCGACATCCTCATCGACTATAAATACAAAAGGCCTAGGATATAAGGATAAGGTAAAAGCTAAAGAAAATACTTGTCAAGTGGAAATGAGCCATACACTTCAAGTGGACAGTGACACATATTCCAATGAGTATGAGTGGGATGAGCTGACAGAGCATTCCTGTGATGACAAAGAGGTTAATACCATTCAAACTTATATCCCCTACCATGAGGAACAAACGCTACCAAATAGGCCATTATAGTTTGATTTGCCTATCTCTGAGAGTATGACTTTCGAGGAAGGTTTGAGTTCTATCGCAATAAACAACTTGGAGGAAAGTACCATCCCGAACACTCCCCCTCCCAATACTCCTAGTATATCCATTCAAACTATCAATGAATTAGATCTATCATCCGACACTCTCCCCCTTGTGCATCCTGAGTTTATTGACTGGGATCTACAAGGAACCCCTCAACTAGATATGTTCCAAAACGATGATGCCTATATTGACTACATGGAACTTAGGGACCAACTACCCAAAGGGGATCATAAAGCTGGTTTCGTTATTGAACTTAATACCGTGGCTTATTTCAGAGAGGGTACCAAGACTTCCAGTCGTAAAAATACCAAAACAAAAACTGGATCTGACGGTGAAAACTGCTCTACAACACTGTCAAATCAAAAAATAGTAAAAAGAAAGGATGCAACCGAAGGTGAAAACCCAACTATGGCACCTAACGATGGAAGGATTGACACTCTCCCCAATGACATGCACTAGGAGAAGTCTTAGATTGTTGTGGAACCAACAAAACTTGTTAACATTGGAACAGAGGAATAGCCTAAGAGCATTCACTTTGCTAAGTCTCTAACCCCACCAGAGAAGACTAAGTTTGTACCATTCTTCAATAGAAAGCAAGGCAATTTTGCTTGGTCATACATAGATATGCCAGGGTTAGATCCAGATTTGATTCTACACCTTCTTCCATTGGATCTAGGAGTGAAACCAGTGAAATAGAAGCTTAGAAAGATGCATCCACACATAGCACTGCTTGTAAAAGAACTCAAGAAATTACTGGATGTAGGATTCATCAAAGATATAGACTATCTAGAATGGGTCTCCAACATAGTACCAATGTCCAAACCTGATGGCAAAGTCAGACTATGCAATGTCTTTAGAGATCTAAACAAAGCTTGCCACAAGGATGATTTTCTATTACCAAATATAGATATCATAGTCGACTTAACAAAAGGGCATACCATGTTATCTCTCATTGATGGCTTCTCAAGATATAATCAAATCAGGACAGCACTGGAAGACCAGCATAAGATAGCTTTTACTTGTCCATGGGGCACTTTCTGTTGGAATGTCATGCCATTTGGCTAAAGAAAACAGGAGCCACATATCAATGGGCTATGACCACTATATTTCATGATATGATGCATGTCATAATGGAAGATTATGTGGATGATATCCTAGCGAAGTCACTCACAAGAGAATCACACTTGGATGTGTTAGAGAAAGTCTTTCAAAGATTAGAGCAATTCAAAGTTAGGTTGAACCCGAAGAAGTGTGTGTTTGGAGTCACCTATGGTAAACTCCTAGGTTTTATTGTTTCAGCAAATGGAATAGAGGTGGACTTTGCCAAAGTCAAGGCCATCATAGACATGCCACCACCCAAGACTCTTACTCAACTAAGATCTCTGCAAGGTAAGCTACAAGCAATCTATAGATTCATATCACTACTAGCAGACAAGTGTCAACCATTCAGTCATCTCCTCCACAAGAACATTCCATTCAGATGGGATGATAAATGTGAAGAGGCATTCAATAGTCTAAAAGAGTATCTTATAAATCCACCTATTCTCATGCCTCCTATCTAAGGGAAACCATTGATACTCTACATATCTGCTACACCTACAGCTATTGGGGCTCTTCTAGCACAATAAGAATATGAGAATAAGGAAAGAGCCATCTACTATATCAGCCGCACATTAGTGGGCTATGAGTTGCAATACTCTCAGATAAAAAGATCATGTCTTGCAGTAGTTTTTTCTTCCCAAAATCTCTAACATTATATTCTTGCACATTCGGTCAAACTTATTGCAAAAATAGATCCACTGAAGTATCTACTAAGCAAAGCAGCTCTAATAGGTCACCTAGCCAAATGGGTCATGCTCCTAAGTGAATATGACATTGAGTATGTAGACAGAAAAGCTATCAAGGTGTTGGTACCTGCAGAAAATTTAGTTTTCAAGCATTTAAATTTGCAGGCACCTTCTAAAAAATTCTAAGTCTTTCAGCCTTCTCAGTTGAAAAATGCAAAAAATAGTTGTATGTGCATGGCTGTTTGTATGTATCTTTCTACATAAAGGTGCAAATGTACATTCGGGCATGCAAGTCAGTTTGTATGTTCAATCAGCTCAAAAGGTGCAAAAATGGTTGCTTGTATGTCACAGATTCTAGGAATATTCCCTGCTTGTATGTGAGGGTTTGCGTGTATATTTGTGTTGTATGTTTAGACATGCAACAGGTGGATACAATGACAACATATAAAGAAATTATACATTGGAGCACACACAAAGGAAATGTACATTGCAAAGATACAAGGATGGTACATGCAAAGTTAATGTGCAAAGGGCTGATATACAAGAGGTGGGTCCTGCAGGTATACAAAGGGGATTGTATGTGTTTGAGATACAATGTGAGCATACAAAGCAAAATGTATATCGAGTAGATGCATCGGCGGCAATGTACAAGGTGATACATACAAGGCAGGACTAAGGGATGGGCCCACTAATTGCTTGTATGTTTTCCTTATATGTTTGCATTGTATATGCGATATACATTGGTTATATGTATTTGTGACATACAAGCTGGACCCGATTTAAAAGTCAAATTTGGCAAATCTAAAGTTGGGGTCCATAGCTTGTATGTTAGGTGCTTGTATGTGCCGATATACAAGGGAATGGAGATACAAGGCCCGGATTTCAAATTCCTTCCAATCCAATTGGTATAGTGGCTGGTGTCCACAGAATGTATATTGTGCATTGTATATGCCGATATATAATGAAAAGTGAAATGAGAATATAGAAGCTAGATTTCAAGGTAATTCCAATTTGTTTCATAATGATTTGAAATCCGTGAGTTGTATATTGCATTTGTATGTGCAATATGCAAAGCACTATGCAAATGGAGGAGAAACAAGCTGGACCTAAATGTATTTTTAATTTAATTCATAATGATTTGGGGTCTGCCTTGTATATTTGTGATTGTATGTATATGCTTTTGCATATACATTGGGCGAAAATGGCAAAAGGCAAAAAAGGCAAAATAAGAAAGGGAAAAGTAAGCGATGACAAGGAGACACCTACGTGGCACGTTTTAAATGGCTAGTGACTTTTCAAAGTGTTTTGAGGTAGCAGATCTTGGTGATAGGAAGGGAAATCGACAACCCTGATTCAAATGTTATACAGGGATGATTTTTTTGTATTTGTAGTTGTTTTTAGGCAGGAAAGTTTCTAAGCACGCAACTGCTGCGCTTCTAATGAACCGTCGGTAGGTTGGCATTAATGGCAGCATTTATAGAGGTATGGGTCTGATTAACCAGTCAACTACTAAATTTGTGAGGAAAGTCTTCAGACGGCTACACATTCCCTGACTCTACCTACTCTTTCCTCTGTTTCTCTCCACTGCATTGAATATTTTGGGTGCCATTTGATGGTGCAGTGTATTTGGCAGGATTTTGAAAATGCCATGTAATTATTGTTGAGTACACAATCTTGCTATAAAATGCAAACTGTGTTACTCATTTAGGGTTGTTGAAGACTTGGGTATTTTTGGAGAAATAATGAAAAACATAGCATTTTCTTGGTTATTTTATCTCTTTTGGAGTTTATGTGTTGCATGTTTAACATAGGTTGCACATATGTTCAGTTTCATGTCATTTTATATGAAAAATGCATTATTGCATGTGTTTATCTGTCTGTCTCCATTTGTTGAATGCATTTTCTTCTTTTGAATCTAGTTACTAAGGGTTTCTCAGATTCTAAGGTATAGTTTTTCTGTATCACATGCTTAATCTCTAACTTCCACTCAAGGAGTGGATTAAACTATTTTAGGTTGAGTATCGAGAGGAGTGTATGTCAGCTAGGATATATGTAAATAGAGATAGCTAAATACCTATTCTTGGGTGGTGCTTGTAAGGCAATCATCAGTCGTAACCCCTTGAAACTTGAATGCCACTGCAAATCATTCATTTGTACATGTCTAGTTGACTCCTTGCTCTAAAATAGGTACCAGTCTACTTCTTGTGTAGTAGTTATGATCCAAAACCCCTTGTCTTGCATCCAAAACATAATACAAATCCTTTTAATTCCAACCTGTTAGTTTGTAGGAGTAGGATTAGGACCCTTGCATACTCTCATCCCTAACCAGCCAGATATGTCAAGGAAAGTTGCCAACCTTGTGAGCTATCATTGAAATCTTGGTTAAAACATGAGAGTATTCTACCTTTACTATAAAGCTAAATCTTTCTGTCATTGGGTGAGTCAAGTGTCAAATATTTAGCTATAGGGACACCCCCCTTAGTGCAGCAGAACCAAAAGTGAAGGGGAGGCAGCTCATGCAACCTCCTGTATGTGTTGGCTAGATCTGCCTATGCATTGGAACTGGTAAACCCTCTGTCAATCCAGAGAGAAAGAACCTACACAAGGGACAAGTCATTGTTGACCAGTTAGCGGATGCACCACTATAGGACACCACACCAATGCAATTTGAGTTTCTAGATGAATCTTTATTCAATATCTCAACACATTCCTGGAAACTATACTTTGATGGGTCCTACACAAACCATGGATTGGGGGTAGGAATCTTGTCTATAACTCCTCATGGTGACACCATACTGATTCTTACCATTTGTTATTCCCATGCACCAATAACATAGCAGAATATGAAGCCTTAGTCATTGGCCTCAAGATGGCAACAGATTGGAAAATCAAAGAGCTACATGTCTATGGTGATTCTTAACTAGTGATAAATTAGGTCAATGATTACCAAACTAAAGATGAAAAGCTTATCCCATACAAGCGGATGGTGGATGAATTTAAGGAATACTTTGTGATTATATCTTTTGACCAGATACCTCACATTGTGAACAAAGTAGTAGATGCCATGGAGACCACTGCCTCTCTTCTCAAGATACCAGAGAATGAGTCATGGTATGAGTTCTTAGTGGAAACTATTCGACAACTAGCTTATGATCTTCTAAGACCCATTCCATATGCCTTTTAGTTGGATCTGATTCACCTTGGTATGGTAAGGTTTACACTTACCTAAAGGGTAATATCCTCCCACCTAACTTATCTTCTAACCAATGACAAACCTTTATATGCCAAACCTCTCGCTATACCATTATTACTGACACCCTATATCGACGTGGTCTAGATGGTAATTTACTCCGTTGTTTCGAATGAGAAGAATCCCTAACCGCCTTACAAGACGTACATGAAGGGATTTGCAGAACACACTCTAGCTGTCCTTCCTTAGCTAAGAAACTCATGCGTTTGGGTTATTACTAGCCGAACATGGAAACAGATTCATATCAGTTTTTGAAGAAGTGCAAGCAGTGCCAAATTCATGGGAACCTAATACATGCACTAGCTCAAGAGTTGAGACCTTTAATGACACCTTGGCCGTTTTGCCAATGGGGACTTGACCTTGTGGGAAAGATCCATCCACCCTCATCCAACGGCCATAAATTCATCATAACTACCACTTAATACTTTACCAAGTGGATTGAAGCCGTTCCTCTCACCACCGTTATAAGTAAACAAATCTCCTCATTCTACCTGAATTACCTCATCTGCAAATACAGAATTCCCTCATCCATTATCACGGATAATGGAAGACCCTTCAAAAACTAGGATGTACAAGAACTTTGTGACTGATTCAAAATCCAACACCATTTCTCCACGCCCTATTACCCCCAAGGCAACAATCAAGTTGAAGCATCTAACAAGACCATCTTGAAACTCCTCAAGAAGACAGTCAACGATGGTGGCCATGATTGGCATATCCAACTCAATCCCACTTTGTGGGCCTACAGAACTAGTATACGCACTCCCACATGTGCTACCCCTTACGCCCTTGTTTATGGCTCAAAAGCAATCCTCCCCATTCAGGTCGAATTACCATCTCTCAGGGTGTCGTTAAAAGGTCTAATATCAGATGAAGAATATAGAGTCTCCAGATTGCAAGAACTAGAGTTGTTAGAGGAAAGGAGACAGAAAGTCTTTGACCATCTCAAAGCATATCAACAGATGATGTCACAAAGCTATAACCACAGAGTTCACCCAAGAATCTTCAAGGTTGGAGATCTAGTACTTAAGGAGAATCACCATAATCAATAGGATAGGGAAAAGAAAGGAAAGTTTGAACCCAACTAGCTTGGGCCTTATGTGATCATAGCTGCTTATGGATCGGGGGCATATCAGTTAGCAACATCAGAGGATGAGTTGTTGGATGACCCAATCAACAATATGCATCTTTGCCAGTTTTATACCTAGGAGAACCCCAATATAAGGGGGGCATAAAATACAAAAAAATAAAAAGAAATTAGAAAAAAAATACAAAAACATAAAAAAAATTAGAAAAATACTAAAAATTTATCCTTTGGTGAAAACCTGGCAAACATGTGCCTTGGATAGGTATCATGATGAAAACCTGGCAAAGAGGCGTCATGTTTACTTTCTATCTTTTCATACACATAAAAGCAAGTGGTGAAAACCTCGTAAATAGGTGTTACTTGTGATAAACTGCTTCCTCCATCTTTGGGAAACAAATCGACTTATGTCTATTCTTCCTCGTGTCCTATTCGACCCATATCCATTCCATAATAAAAACCTAACGATAACCTATCATGGCTTGATACTCTATCTCTTTGTTGCCTTGTCAACCAAGGTTTTATCCCATATCCTATCCATAGTGTCATCCTAGTATAGTGTCTCTCATTGGTGTCCATGGTCCAAGTCCATGAACTACGTTCCCTCCGCGTCGTCACGTAGGCAAGGTCATATCTCAAATGCACCCCTGAGGCTCCCATGGTCTCATTCATCCCATTTCTAGTTGTCTTTCTTCTAGTCCATCCATGGTCCACTAGGGTTTACCTTGAACTACATTGCCTCTACATCGTCACATAGGCAAGGCCATTTAGCAATGAGCCCTCGAGCCACTAGGTCAGTTCCTTAGGGTCTGTCTTGCTAATAAAGATTGTGAAATATTTTCACCATACAAGCAAGAGCAAGCAAAGCCTACTTTCAAGCAGAAATCTTGACGCAAGACATAAACCTATCCAACGCAAAGCAAACAAACTCCTAAGGCTTCCTAAATGATTTTACCCAAATTATGGCAAGAAACAAACACATCTAAATGCAAAAATGTTTTGTGGATTGGAAACATGGTTAAAGTACAGAGTCTTGATTTTTGCTATCATGCCTTTCTATGCTACTTGAGGATGCCAAAAGCTAGAGATGCTATGATGGGGGCATGATTATTTTCTTTGTTTGTTGTTTGTGGATTAAACTTTAGTAATGTGAAACTTTGTCGAAAGACATGATCAACAAAAGATCATCGAGGACATCAAAGGTCTAACATGAAAGGGGGCAATCCTTGACTATTGACACACAAGAAATACTCAGGTCATCTCGGTTCAATTATACCTTGATGCTTGTATTAACTTTCTAAATTAAAATCCATGTAAGCAATGCTCAGGTCATGTCGGTTCAATTATACCTAGATGCTTGTAATAACTTACAACATTCAAAAAAAGTACTAAAAAAAATCACCCAATGATGAAATAAACACTTCAAAATACTTGCACAATCAAGATATCAAAATCAAAGCATCCACCATACATCCATTTATACATCCATGCATCCATATTCCACACAAGAAAAGATCCAAACAATGCAAAGTAACAATACAAAGTCAAAGCTTGTGAATCTTTTTATCGAGTCATTCTTCCAATCAAGTCTTCTGTATGTCATTCTATATCATCTCTGTGTCGATAGGGTACATTTGGACATCACAAAAAGCATAGCACATAGCTACATATCATATCACATGAGAAAGTCATTTACATGATTACATGAGTTGTATACATAGAAATTGCATCAGGTCATCCATATACAATCATCATATAGTGTCAAACAGAAAATATAAAAAACATAGATAAGTGCATCACATAAATTGCATAATCATATAGATACCATTTGCATTCACACACATTAGAAGCATATCAAGTAAAAGCATCTAAGTTTGCGTTAGGTCATATAGCATCACATAAACATCATATCAAAATCTGCATTAGATTACAACATATAACATCAAGTAAACATCTAAGTCTGCATTAGATAAACACATACATCGCATCATACAATAGAAATGCATCATAACTCATACATATAGAGAGCATCAAAATAGCTACATCATCATATAAATATCAAAAACATGTCCAAATGTATAATATCAAAGTAGTCCAGCTCTGAGTCAGTGTCATATACAATAAATACATCCGAAGGATGGTGATACATGTCTTAAAAGGCAAAAAGGTACATAAGATCCAAAGTCTAGTAGTCTCTGCTATCCCTACTGCTATGGACCACCACTACTAGCAGTGTCTCCTCCTCCCCCTCCATTGACCTCAAACTATTGTGGGCCCATCGTGGAGGCCCTTGACCTCGATCCACCTACTCTTTAGGGAGCCATAGACTAGCTCCTATAGCTCAAAGCCCTCTGATTGGCTGGCATGGCACCATGGTATAATCCTTGATAATACTATGCTTGAGCCTATGCTCTGGCAAGCTCCCCCTGTACCTGCACTAGCTATGTCTGTGCCTGCGCTAGCTGTTCCTGTGCCTAATGCACCTACCCAACCAAAAAACTACTCGTCACATCTATCCTCACGGCTGCCACTACAATATCTCACTCTACTCGAGTAACTCATATCCGCGCATCCGCCATATCTCTCTCTTTAGTGAGCCTTGCAATGACCTCTACCTCTATCTCTCGCTGGGCATTAGCCCTCCTGAGCTATGCCCGCAACTGCCTGATCTCTCCCCTCAAAGTGGCTATAGTCTTCTCCTAGATGTTTGACTGAGCTGGACCCTGGGCTGCCTGTGCCTGTCCCTGTCCCTATGGCTAAGGTCCCTACTATTGTGCTACCTACTGAGGTGGCATCATCTGTACCTATGGTGCCTGCTGTGGTGCCTGCTGTGCGACCTATGGTGGCACTACCTATTGGGCATGGGAAGGTCTCTCATCACCTCTCCTCCTCTGTCTAGATCAGCCTCTGTCATCTCCATCATCCTCCCCCATCTCTTCCACCTCCTCGTCCTCCTCTCCACCTCCTCCTCCTCCTCTGGCCAACCTGGCCCTCATCATCAGAGTCCACCTCATCTATTTGGGGCACCAACACCCCAGGCCGTGAGTATCTCAAAAATGGGTGCGCTGTGAACCAGTCCTTGTAATCCTGGGTCATCCCAGTGTCTGCTATCTCCCTCCTCATATCCCAGCTAACATATGGTGTCTACCAAAACTCTGCTAGTGCCTCCTCGTAGGATGCCATAGGTCCCCATCTGAGCCTCTCAGCATGAGTCCTAGCAAATTGGGCCTACCCTTGTAGCATGCCCTGGCTCCTCCCAAATTGTCTTTGTACCCAGCTGACTATCTGTCTCTCTAGTATAAATCATGTCCGTCCTATCAACCACCACAACTGATAGTAGTAAGGTAGCTCGTCTGCCTCATCCTCCCATGGTTCACAGTCTAGATATGGCCGCCACTTGACCACATCTAATTTGTCCAAGGCATGCTGCCAATACTCAAGCTTCCCCAGCCTATGCTAGGAAATTACTCCTGCATAGCCATAGCTATATGGCTCCCCTCTCTATTTGTCAAACACACATATCAGCCTCGTGATCGCTATGTGCTCCCATAGCCAAAACTATAGCAATGACACACTTGTAGATAGGCTCGTACTCTTGTGATATACCACCTTATGCATATCGTGGTATAAGTGCGCTAGCACACAGACACCCCAAGCATACCGGGTGCACTCTATCACCATCCTCTCCATAATCCTATCCCATCTAATGGGGAACCCGTGTGATCTCCTGTCGGGGCAAACAATGCCTCTGATTAGTCCTTCTACAATCCCTAGGAAGTAGTTGTAGCAGTCATAGATATCCTGCGAAGGGATGACCTGTTCGACCAGCTCGAGGTCATTGAACACTCGCCTGCACTCAGCAAGTCCTGCGTCCCTCTATGGATTGTACTCCACAAGCTCTCCCTGAATAGGCAAATGGAGAATCCTGTACATGTCCTCCAAAGTAACGGTCATCTCACCTGTAGGGAAGTGGATGGTCCCATCCTCACTATGGAACCTCTCCACTGTAGCAGTCAGCAACCTGTGGTTCACCTGAACCTCAGGCATGAAGCAAATGTAGTCCAGTCCCATCGCGCCAAGTGTCTCTCTATCCATCTCAGTCAACATGTATCTCTGTAACATAGGTATAGGGAATTGCTCCCTTGACTGAAGCGTATCTCATATATCCTCCTGCAAGCACGCAAAGCAATGCATCAACCTAAAGCTACAAGTATCGTACTCAACATATCTATAGAACCATATCAACTAACTTAGCATTTCAAATTGATCAAAACAGTACATTGCATCTCTTGACTAGATTCCTGCAATCTTAGAGATAGCTTATCGATTGACGCATCAAACAGGATGCCAATCGAGTCAATTTCCCTAAGTAATCTTCTTATCTATATCGTATACACCATAATAGGTGGTATATGAGCCATTTCTTGACACATGCGCCACTTCTAAAAAAAGTTCCGCAAGAATCCATGCATACGCCGTCCTATACCATATATGCATTGTCCCATCAAAAGCACCGCTACATACTGTAAGTGCACTGCATAATTATGCATACGCTAGCAAAACCTATGCATGCACAGCTTTCACAGATGCATCGTTTCTTATCATGCAAGCACTGCAGAACCATGCATGCGCAGTTTCACGTGGCATATGTGCCACATTGTGTTTTAGCACATCTATCTATCCTAGTTTTCTGCTAGCATTTATGACATCCAAACTCGACCCTAGGGAAGTTTTTTTGAGATACATGCCAGGGATCCTGCCTCTGCTAGCGGTCGAATCGACAGACATGCTCGAATTGATGCTCCTTGTGTGGAATGTCCATCCTCGTGCTGACTGTTCTATGCTTAGTGCTTCTCTAAGCTCTCCAAAGAAAATCCAACAAAGACAAGTGTGCAAATGAATTGTCTTGTGGACCCAGCTCATATAGCATGCAAACCCTAATTTGGCTAGGTGGTGACTGCGACTACTTCCCGCACCTGTTTCTTCTAGTTTTCTTCACGTTTCTCAAAAATGCATCATGTTTTCTTCAAAACCTAACCTAGTTTTCCCTTTGTCTTTGTGAGATTGTTCATCTCACGCCTTCTGTCTTTTTCTCGTCCAATCTCCCGAGGGGGCATCCTATCGTCATAACCTATACCAGGGGCAAACTGGGGCATGTATCATTATCAGACTATCTATTCTTTGAAGCAACGCTGTAAACTGCATTGCATCAAAGAGGGGCAAAATGTATATGCCTAAAAATGACACGATCCAGTCTAGATAAATATTCTTAATATTTATTCCATCTTTCTTCCTCTATCAATAAATAAATAACAAAATTTATTTATTTGATTCATATTCTTCCATCAATTAGATAAAATCCTTTATTTAATTAAATTCTTCCAAACAATTAAATAATTCTTAATTATTTAATTAAATCAAATCATTCTTCCAAATTTGAATAAATCAAATCAAATTTATTTAAATCTTTTCAATCTCTAAAAATAAAATACAATCAAATATTTTATTTATTCTTCCAAAATCATGCACAAACAATTAAATAAATTTATTTATTTAATTTGCTTTCTTATCTTCTAAATTAAATAATACCAATTATTTAATTTCTTCTTCCAATAATATCTTCTCTAAATTTAAATAAATCAAATATTTATTTAAGTTGTCTTTTTTCTTCTAAATTGAGTTATCTCTAAATATAATTGAATCTTTTTGCACATGCAATTAAATATTCCTAATATTTAATAAAGCAAAATATCTTCTTATTCTCATGCAAAACCCTTCTTCTTATTTTAAATCACTTAACTGATTATTATATTCTTTTAATTGCTTTAACTCATTCTTCTATTCTTAGTAAATCCTCTAATGCAAAAGAAAGCAAGACACATGTCTTTTTCTTATTCATTGCACGTTCCTCAACTGCTCTCAACCGTTGATCTTCATTCTTCTGAGTCTATAAATTAAACCCTCTTCTTCCATTTCATTCATCCAAGCTTTAAGTATTGTTACTCTGCAGGAATTACAGCGCGCCTTTGGCACCAATCATGTGATCACACTCGTTACTACGCACTACTACCATCATTGTGAAGCTCCTCTTCACGGCTGTATTATCATAGCCCTTCCTAATTGACATTATTGAAGCATAGCAAGGAAGTGCACTCTCTGACGACCCTATTTCATACATGCAAGATCGATTGTGATAGGCGATCAATGGAAGCTTCGAATTAAGGAGGTTTGCTTTGTTGTTGTTCATTGTTTATTGAATCTTCTTTATTCACCATTTCATTGAGTTTTGGGTAAATTGATAATTGATATTATTGATTATTCTTTTGAATCCAATTTTCTCTTAACATTTTTGATATGAAACAATGCATCTGATACATCCTAACATGCATCTGTTACCTGTCACGGCGCAAACGTTTCTGCAGTGCATATAGTCTCTATTCTGGTGCATCTATCTCCTATCACGGTGCATATGTTTCTGCAGTGCATACAGACACTGTTCCAGTGCATTTACTACCTGTCACAGTGCATACATCAGATCAACACATATGCTCTATTGTGTAGTGCTTTTGCCCTCTTTTTTAGTGCATATGTAATACAACACTTCTATTCAGTGTTTCTGCGCATTTAGTCTCTGAAGCAGCGCATCTATTTTAGGCAGTGATTTTAGGGTTTTTCTTGAAGATTTTTGCTAACGGTGACATCTTTGCAGGAACTCTCTTGATTTGTTTTGTAGGCTAGGTACTAGTTTAGATTCATATAGTTGCACTTGTTAGCTCACACTTTGATTTCTAACAGGAAAGTAAAATGGATGCTCATGTAAATCTCACATAGTTTAACTAGGAAAGTGGTAATTGAATCATTGCTATATTGCTACCTTTTCAAAGTTATTGTTATCTGAATAAAATTGAACTCATCACTGCTATCTGGGTAAAACTAAACCATTGCTATGTCGATTGACCATAACTTCAAAGTTAACAACTCGTGCTACATGGATAAAACTGAACTCATCATTGCTATCTGGGTAAAACTGAACCATTGCTATCTCAATTGACCATCATTTCAAAGTCAACAATTTCTGCTACGTGGATAAAATTGAACTCATCATTGCTATCTTGGTTAAAATTAGACCATTGCTATCTTGCTAATTACTTCAAAGTTCTCTGCTTGCCCAAGTAGATAGCTCATCTAGTTTTTCTCATTTTAACTAGGGGAAAAGAACCATTGTATTCTATGTTTTGGGAATGATACTAGGCCTATGCTCTCCCCTATCTTGGGTGACCAAAATGCCAGACATATCATTTTCGCATGTGTTTTTCCTTTAGAGGGGCCTGCTCTTGGATACCGTCCATCCAAGTAGGAATGACCCTAAGTGGTAATAGGCTAGACACCAAACCCTTCCAAGCCACTTTAAATAAATTGTGTTTGGAGTGAAATCTTCAAACAACGAGTGAAGTTGTGTTATACCGACAACCAACCTCACCCAAAACCCTCTAAGGTGCAACCCTTGCAGGCTGGGAGACTCCATAACGGAGAGTAGTGCTGCCACATGTATAACCACTTGAATGGTTGCCTTCATTAAACACCTTTGTTCTAGTGGCCAAAAACCCTTGTAATCCATTTGAAGCCTAGGATTGTAATTATTTATCCTTTTAGTCCAAAAAGTGTCAAAAAATCACAAAAAAATAAAAAACCATAAAAATATTCTTTGTGTTTGTTGTGTCTTCTTGCCATAATTTCAGAAAATCAGATCAAAAAAGACCTTGCAACCAAAGTACCAAAAACATCATAAAATTTCCAAAAAATTACAAAAAAATACTTTGAAAAGCCAGAGCGGCACATCCGTCCTCTATTGTTGTGCATTTGTTCCAATCTGTGACACATCTATTCTAACCTACAGCGCTTTTAATGCCTATTACAGTGTATATACCTTTTTACCAGTGCGGCGCATATATCTTGACTTACAACACATTTACCAGTTTCTGCAGCACATTTGTTTTGGTGCATGCGTGACAGTGAGAACTTGCACAATTTGTGAGAGAAATTTTTTACCAGTTCTGGGTACCCATTTCAGTCTAGTTTCAAAATCTGAGATCAGGTCTTACCTTGCAGTCACTTTTCCTTCCATTTCGAGTCAAAATCTCTCTTTCGTTAGTCATCTCATCTACCTTCTATCAGGTCTTCCTAGTCCAAGGTCAAAAGTATCCCATATCAGGTCAGCATAGGCCCCTTTTTCATATCACTGTGGATTCAAGTAACCCTAGTAGATCATAGAACTTTGCTAGTGGTCTTGGTGTAGGACTAGTCCCTACACAGTAAGACAGGTATCGAGTACCCTTATTAGTGGCTACCGTCTTATATCGGCCATCTTACTTGGAATCATTGATCGAGAAAGTCCCTTGTCTAAGTCTTGTTATAAGTATCCTATTCTCAACAGTCTCCATCGACATCTTGCTAAAATCTATAGTTTCATCCCACCTCATTCCTCATCACCTTGTATGGTTCTTGTAGACACCTAAAATTTGACTGCTCTGCAAACCAATTTTCTGTACCTCGCACTCATCTACTCCCCCAATCTACATATCCCTGGTGATCAATTAATTCACCTAATTGATTCATTTAACCTTACAACCCTAATCCCTATCAATTGAATGAATATTCCTAATATTCATTTAGTTGATTTATTCATTTTCCCTAATCCCTGTTAATGAGATAAATCCTATTTATCTGATTAACCTAGGCTTAAGTCAATTAAAAAAACACTTAATTAACCTTGTCTCCCACTCATCTCCAATCACTAAATTTAATATTCAGTTGTCTCCCACTCATCTCCAATCACTGAATTTAATATTCAGTTGTCTCCCACTCACCTCCACTCACTGAATATAAAATTCAGTTGTCCCCCATACTTCTCCACTCTTCCCAAAATGGGAATTTTTAATTCAATCCCTAGGAATAAAAGATTCACTTTTATTCCTAGCCCTTGATCTGATCAGATGAATCCTGACCCTCCATCCTCATCTCCAAAATCCTATAAATAGGACCCCTCTCTAAGCCATTTGAGAGGCCAGTTCATGCATCAGAACTCTACCAAAATCATTCCCCAATCTCCTAATCCCATCAAACCTCTGTCAAAATCATCTCTCATTCCCATCTAGTCTCTCAAATCAATCATTTCCACACTTGTCTCTCATCCACATTGTGTTGTGAACACTTGAGCAACCCACATTCTACACTTTAGTCATTCTGATCATGGGAACAATCTGAGGAGCTACATGGTGCATCTCCTTCCCGCATGGATTTGTGAGGTCTCAATGAAGGTATAATCGTGTATTTATGCATTAGATTAATTATTATCTTCATTTTAATCTCACTTATTACATTAGCATGCCCGGTCTCGAGTCTAATCATCGTTTTGTGAAGGTTTCTTGTCAGAATCTTCATTTTCTAACCATTTTTAAATAATTTTTATCAAGTTTTGTGGAGGAAGTGTTGCAGGTTTCATTTTGAGTAGAAACAGACATCATTTTCGCGCTCAGGACGTTGATTCCATGAATTTTAACTATAAACTTTGATATATTTTTTGAAAATTTTTTAGGGGCCACAGGCCGTACCGTACAGATCCTACAACCCTTAGGGTGTTCATTCTCTGGTTTCTATCGCAGGTTAACATTTTTCTAGAAAGTTTAGTTTTGTAGGTTTTATGTGTTTTCTATGTAGGAAATGGTTAACATTCGAAGGTTTTTGGCACCGTTTAAAGTCGCCACCACCAGGTCGCCGCCTGCCACCTCCAGTCGCCACCACACTCCAAACCCCATTACCACCGTCCACTGCCAGGTTGAAACCCCTTATAACTCCTGCCCCCTACAAACCTACCCCCCATTCTCCAATCACTGCCTCCTCCGCCTGGTCGACACCATCCTTAGCGCCGACCTCCCTTTCCCCCTGTGCCACTTCCAACATCCGCAGCACCCACTAGTCACCGTCCCCCACCAGTCGACACCCTCCCACCACCACTCGAACCTCCCTCCACCCTTGCTATAGACTTCACCTCCCTTTGCCATGGCCCCCACCGCCCGCTTCCCCTGGTTCCCCTTCCTCTAGACCCCCACCCATACTCTCCACCCCCGACAGCCAGCAACCCCTCCAAACTCCCGCCCTCCACAGACCTCCGTTCCCTACCGTGACCACACCACTCCCGATCCCTCCACCTGCACTACAGATGTCTGTTCTGCTAGCCACTACCTCCCATGCTGCTTGTGCTAAAAGCCCATTCCCTGCACAAACAAACAACAAACAAAAAACAAACCCTTAACTCGACCGGTGGTCCCTTTGTTAATTGGGGATAGGGGTTATTAAACAACCCCTTATATTATCTTCTTTTTCAAAGTGATAAGCCCCTGGTCATATCAGTGACTAGGGGCCTTTTTCAAACATAAACTACCAAACTTAACCCTCACTGCCGAAGGAGTAAACCACTACATGTGACCACTCAGCACTAAACTGCCGGCGGTTAACCTAAGCAGTCAGGGTCTCCTAGTGCCTTCTATAAGCCGAAGGAGGCTGATTTTTTCAAACTTTCATAAATTTCGCATACAGAGGTGAAATCATGCAAACAAGGACTCATCAGAAAGAGGACTCCAAGCACTACATAGTTGTGAGGTTTTTATCAAGTGACTGTACATTTTTCCCACCTTTTTTATCTGTCAAAGTCAAACTTGCATTAAAACTTCAAATCATCATATCTTTTGCAAATTTGATCAGTTTTTAGTGATTTTTTTTTCAAATCACATAGAATTTCCTGAATTTTCTGTTATGCACTTCTTTTCTCTGTATTAGTTCTTTTTTTTATCAAATTTTCTTAGATTATCAATTTTTTGCATCACAATCTATTTAGCTAGTCTACTTGCCCTATTTTTGTTTTGTGACTTGTAGGTGATCATTCGGGACTGGAGCAACATCCAGGGCAGAAAACACATCAATTTAGACAGTGAATTAATTAGGTGTACTCATCCTATTTCTCATTCCATCCTAATCTTGGTTGCATCACACATTTCAATTTGGGCTCATAAAACAAACATTTGTCTTCATCACATTGAAATTAGGCTTAAAACAAATCAGTGTCTTCAATCCCATTTTGAAATTGGGCTAAAAAGAACCATTGTTTGATGTGTTTTTCCTCACATTTCATTTTCTTAAGGGATAATTAATCAACTGCGAGTGTGAATCAAGTGGGTGTGTGTATGCTTTCTCCTCGCACCGCAAGGTGATCTTGGAGATCATAAACACCTCACTTGATTTGCTTTTGTCAATCCCTTTCCTAGGAGGCCTACTAGGGGATTTCATCACTCCTAGGGATGACCTCATCCGAGGCTAAATCGAAAGACACCCTCTTTGAAATCAGAATCCTGTCACTCTCGGCTAAGCCCCAAAGAACTTTCTACCTTTGGGAAGTGAAGGTGAAGGGTTTGTTACCCCCTTCTCCTAGATGTGTGACAAGATTTCAATTTCAAATCCTTAGTCAACCTCATTTAAACATTGACCAAACCTAATTGGCCATACCTTACATCAAACTAGACAATAGGGCCTGTTGATTTGTTTGCAAGTGTGCTTGTTAATCATTATCATATTCTTAAACTTCAAAATCCAAATTTGATTGTGTCTTGTGTGAGTGATTCTTGTTTGTACATGTGATCATTTGCTAAACATTGCCAAATCAAACTAAACATCAAACACATAAGACAAGTCCCTCCAACACATTCAAACCCAATCACTCACCTATCCTAATCATCCTAATCACCTACCTTATCCACATCATCATCCAAATCATTCAATCTAATCTTATCCTAATCCAATTCATCAACATCATTCTAATCCCATCTCATCCAAATCAAATCTAAAATCCAACCAACATCAATCCATAATCTTCCAAACCATATTTCAAATCCAATCATCATCATAACCAAGCACTTCCCAACAAGGACTTAAGATTTAACCACTTGTGTGACATCATGTTAAACTTAGAGGACCTCCAAAAGCTCCTTCATATGCTTCACCACATGTAGGCAAACCAATCCCCTCTAGAAGAGTGAACCTTTCAAAGCATTCAAGGATTGATTCAAATAGGTCGAACAAGCCAATCCTCACACATACAATACCTCTCAAATCAAATCCAACACCTCTTGGCCACTTGCAAAGTCCAACAACCATCATACCTAGCACCTATCCCATCATATCCATCTAGAGATCAAAGAAATCCTGCATCATCTTATCCCACTTCATATCAACCTTCAACATCCTACATATCCACACCATCAACCTCATATCAACTTCCATCATATCAACCTCCATCATCCTCATATCAACTTCAATCATCCTCATATCAACCCTCAACTTCATACCAACCCAAGTCATCCCCCTATCATGTCAATGCCACATCAACAACTCAACCTTCACCCCAACATTATCCAATTTCTCATTCTAACATTCCAACATACCACCAAGCCCATCCATACGACAACCAAGTGTCATCACAACAAGCACTAGTGAGCCCAAATACACCTTTGCAACAAGAAGCACATGCAAGTCCAAGTGGTTCTGTGTACATAAATCAAATGAGTCCAAGTTATCCTAGGCAAGATCTAATAACCCTTGACAAGGGAGATACCAATCTAGAGTGCCCTCCAACACCATCATCCAGTCCAATAACAACCCTTGAACCCACCCAAGAACCATCACAACCTAATCATATCACCCACCTATCCAATCCCCATCCTAATCCCACACCATCCGCCATCATCATCCATCCATTATATTGCTCTTCAACCCATCAACTCATGAAGGATACCATCCATTTGTTAGTAGCAAGGAATCAAACACTCTCATACAATCCAACACCCACCGAACTGCTTGAACAATCTCCTATCATAACTCAAGAATCCATCCAAACACATATCACATCCATCCAAGCACCCACCACATCTATCCAAGTCACTCCCACTTCTATCCAAACACACAAGCTATGTCAAGAAACAAACCCAAAGCATGTTGAAACATCAACCCCTTCTCCTAATCAAGATCTAACCATCCCCTCCAATCCCATCCCCGATCCCCTCCCATCTATTGGTCAACTTATTGATCCCACACCTTCTTCTACCACCCCTTTACCATCCCCCATCACTCCTTTACCTCCATCTTCCAATCCCATCCCAAGTCCATCCCATTATCCATTGGGCACAAGCACTTTCCCCCATGGTGACTCCCTTGTAGGAGGTGAACAACTTCCATCCACCACCTATTCTTCTTCAACAAATACTAGACTCGCGTCTTGTTTCCACAACACCAAACATCCCATTGCATGTCACATGCTCCAACTTATGAACTATCAAGGCAAAGGCTTAGGTCTTCACGAACAAGGCATTTTGGAGCCCATTCACACCACATTCCATCCATCCACACATGGCCTTGGCTATGCATCCCAAGAACAACAATCTACACAAGTTGATACCATCCATCCATCTTCCAAAATCCATTCATCCAATCCCAAACATGGTGAATCTCATCGCCCTCCCAAAACATATGTTGCCATCCCTCCTCCATCATCCTATCATTTGTAAAACCATGTGACCATCCATCTCCCTCCATCCAATTTACCTCCACTACTTCCAACTCCAAAAATCCCTATTAAATCCACTCTACCTCCTATCCTACCCACTCCCAACATCTCTATCCACAAATCCACTTTACCTCCTATCCTCCCAACTCCTAATATCCCAATCATCAAATCCCTTCATCCATCTATCCAAAAATCCACTTTTTACCCCTCCATCCATAAGTCCACTAAAATCCCGAATCAAGACCAACAAAAACACACATCTTCCAAACAAGAAGCTTCCACCAAATCCATGGGATTCAAATACTTGAATGCCTCAATTCATAAAGCACAAAAGCCTAAGGATATTATTCCTTCCAATCAAAATGAAAAATCAAAAAGGCTATCAAAGCCCACACCATCAAAATAAAAAGCAAACACAAAAATGGTATGGGTCCCTAAACAATGATCACTCAACTCTAATGAGGCATCCACATCCCAATCCACCCCAAAATCCCAAATATCCCCCTCCCCATCTAAAAATCCCCCAAAGTCTAAGTCTATTTAGGTCCCTAAAACCCCAAATCGACCATCCAACAATCCCCCATCCCGATCCCCATTACTCCCAACTCCACATCCAAAATACAAGCTTCCAAATACATCACAATGTGTGCAACCATTGGTCTTGGTTCCCCTCCACCACTTGCAATTCCCTCATACCTCCATCTTTCCAGCTTTCATTCACTATCCTACATATCTTCCCCGTCACATTCCTCTAGTCCATGCTTTTAAGTAGTCCACATCATAATCCACATCATAATCCCCATAGTCCACATCATAATCCCCATAGTCCACATTATATTCCACATAATCCACATCATCCATTATCCACCATCCCTTCCATTTTCACCTATCTACCAACATCCATGCAATCATCATCCATACTGCTATCCAACATGGGACCATCTTCTCCTTGCTATGGAAACAGACGCTAGAGTCCCCCTTCCATCAAAAAGTTAAAAAATCAAGAAAATAGTAAAGAGAAAAAATTCGTCCAATGGTGAAAACCACTCCTTGTGGCGCCTTGGGCAAGTACCATGATGAAAACCCCTTGTGGGCGTCATGTGTAATCCCTTCTCCATCCATTTTGCATCCCAACACTTGGGGGCAAAACTGTATCCTTCATCCACATCCATCATCTCCTTGCACATCTTATCCACTGTCTTATCATTATCCTACCACATTCCTATCTACCATCCCTTATTCATCCTGTCATTCCCCATCCATTCTATCCACTCTATCTCCCACCTTTGATCTTGATAAAGACAAGGAGTAAAATATCAACAACATGCTTTGGAGACCTCTTGGCATACTTCCTTTCCAAGTATATCCTCCATTCATCTATTGCAAAGACCATCCATTCACACATGAGCCCATCATGCAAAATTCTTTAGACATTGGGGCATATGATTCCTTGCAACTTAGCCCTTGGAGAAAATCCTCATCCTTATCTTCCATCTATCCAACATACATCCCTATCACTCATCCATTCATCTATCATGAATCAACTATCCAATACCCCTATCCAACCCCATCACCTTCACCTCTAGACTTGATGTTCCTATGTCATTGGTATTAAGCACAAAGGCTATCCACACGAAATCCAAGACACCATCATAATAAACCATTCCTTTCCCAAAAATCCAAAAACATAAAAAAATCTAAAAATCCAAAAACATCAAAAAATCCAAAAAATCCCAAAACATCACAAAATAAAAAAAATCCCAAAACATCACAAAATCAAAAAAATCCCAAAACACTAGAAAACACACAAAATTCCAAAAATAATCTATCCATCACACAAATAAAACTTGCTCCATCACACTCTCATCATCACCCCATTCATCATCATCCCACATCATCATCACATCTATCATCAATAAACTTACACTAGATCCAAGCATCGCATCACTTATCAAAGCATTGTCCTTATCAAAAATCAGCATCAATCACAACTTGTCACCATCACATCTTGAGCCACTTTTACAACATCATCAAATCATTATCAATCTCTACCTTAGGATATATCTTTCCTACGATAGGCAAAATCTATCACATCATCATCCATTTTGGCAAAAGATACAATGGTTACTTGTTTGGTTCGTTGATCTTACTATATCATGGTATGCGGCAAAAACATCTAGAATGGGGCATGGTCTTGCTTTTGTATGTTGTGCTTGTGGGTTGGTTTCATTACTCCAAGCTAGTATTCATAACTTGATTGATCATAGGGTCAGTTCTAGCATATTGATCTCCTTATGCATCTAAGGTTAATCATACCTTTTTTGTACTAAGGGCTTATGCTATGAGTCCCCTTCCCTCGTCTTGACAAGGTTGTACTATCTTGGGCATGCATGAGATCATCCCTTTGTCTACGTGTCTAGTTCATGCAAATGTTGGATACACATCATCACCCTGGTCTTCTATATCTTGGTGAAAATATCCACTTTGCTATATCAAACCTAGGATTGCTTAAATTTAGTTTTAGCACAATGATCATCCACTGATCATCTCCCAACATCATCATCCTTTCATCCCACCACTTATCCTCTGACCAGTTCAACCAATCTGTCCCATTCATTTTGAGAGCACAACCGTGTTCTCGCAACTTGCCTATCCTCTTGAGGGGGCATCACCCTTACCAATTATCTCCAAACATTATTCTTCCAAACCAAAATCTTTCTTCTATCCAATCCATCTCTATATTTTAACTTCTTTGAAATGGTGTTGCTTAGCCGCAACACCATCTCAAAGAGGGGCAAATGTAGACACCTAAAATTGGACTACTCTGCAAACTAATTTTCTGTACCTCACACTCATCTACTCCCCCAATTTGCATATCCCTGGTGATCAATTAATTCACCTAATTGATTCATTTAACCTTACAACCCTAATCCCTATCAATTGAATGAATATTCCTAATATTCATTTAGTTGATTTATTCATTTTCCCTAATCCCTATTAATGAGATAAATCCTATTTATCTGATTAACTTGGGCTTAAGTTAATTAAGAAAACACTTAATTAACCTTGTCTCCCACTCATCTCCAATCACTGAATTTAATATTCAGTTGTCTCCCACTCATCTCCAATCACTGAATTTAATATTCAATTGTCTCCCACTCACCTCCACTCACTGAATATAAAATTTAGTTGTCCCCCACACTTCTCCACTCTTCCTAAAATGGGAATTTTTAATTCAATCCCTAGGAATAAAAGATTCACTTTTATTCCTAGCCCTTGATCTGATCAGATGAATCTTGACCTTCCATCCTCATCTACAAAATCCTATAAATAGGATCCCTCTCTAAGCCATTTGAGAGGCTAGTTCATGCATCAGAACTTTGCCAAAATCATTCCCCAATGTCCTAATCCCATCAAACCTCTGTCAAAATCATCTCTCATTCCCATCTAGTCTCTCAAATCAATCATTTCCACACTTGTCTCTCATCCACATTGTGTTGTGAACACTTGAACAACCCACATTCTACACTTTAGTCATTTTGATCACAAGAACAATCTGAGGAACTACATGGTGCATCTCCTTCCTACATGGATTTGTGAGGTCTTGATGAAGGTATAATCATTTATTTATGCATTAGATTAATTATTATCTTCATTTTAATCTCACTTATTATAGTTCTTACTAGATCTCAATACCAAAAACAACTTGAAATGGCCAAATCATCCAACCACATCATCACACCTCATGATAGTGATGAGGAAATCTCTAACAAAGATTATCAAGGAAGCCTCCAAGATCAAAAATTCCAACTCTTGTTAGAGAAACTACTCCATGATGATCCTCACAACTACTTTTATTATCTTGCAAATCTTGGAATTAAACTCCCCACAGATTTTGATATAAGCACAATCCAAGAAAATGTGGAGAATAATCATGAAGAAAGGGGAAAGAAGGCCATAGACCCAAATGTGGAAGATAAGAATGAAAAAGGAAAGAAACCCATAGACCCAAACATGGAAGATAAGAATGAAAAAGGAAAGAAAGCCATAGACCCAAGCACCCCTATGGAAGAAATAAGGAAACAATTTGAGGGTCTAAAGCAACAAATGTATGATCTCAAGATAGTTACAAACACTAAAACCTATTCCTTGGAAGATATTGTACCATACCCCTTTGATAAAAGTTTGAACATGACACCATTTCCATTTCGATTCGAAGTTCCTAACTTTGATAAATACAAAGGGAAAGGGGACCCTAGAGATCACATTAAGGAATTCAATGCAGCATGTATGAAAGTAGCTCACAATGAGACTTACTTAATGAGACTATTCCCTAGATCTCTAGGTAGTCAAGGCATGGTGTGGTTCTTACGACTCCCACCGG
The DNA here is from genome assembly GCA_027924645.1 of Cunninghamia lanceolata. Classification (NCBI taxonomy): domain Eukaryota; kingdom Viridiplantae; phylum Streptophyta; class Pinopsida; order Cupressales; family Cupressaceae; genus Cunninghamia; species Cunninghamia lanceolata. Next base: position 1,528,166 of record BSBN01001480.1, read on the forward strand.
GCATAAAATCTTTTGATGAGTTAGTCAACAAATTCATCATGCACTTTTCTTACAATATTGAACATGAAGTCTCTATGCTTGATTTATGCAACACCAAACAAAAGAATGGCGAATCATTCGCCACTTTCCTACAAAGATGGAGACAACTAGCAAGTAAATGTTCATATGATGTACCAGAGAAATAATTAATGGAGATGTTTGTCCATAATCTCAATACCAATCTTAGCTATCAAACACAAATACAATACCCTACTTCATTCTCAAAGGTCATAGAAATGGGATTGTTCATCGAAAAAACTATGATCACCAAGGGGCAAATCAAGTTATACAAGGACACACCTACCTCCAATTATATGACCGACAAATCAAATTATTGGACTAAAAACAAAAATGTCATCAACGATGGAGTAGTTGATTCCAAGGTGGCGGCTCCCAAGTAACAACCTATATTCACTCTCAAAGGAGAGACAAGCAATGTTACACCCAAAAAAACATTCTCTCAGGAGCCAAGACCATGGTTCACCTCAAATCCAAGGCAAAAGTTCACACCGCTAGGTGAGTCCCAAGAATCTGCGTTAAGGAAGCTATTGGCTAACAATGAAATCTCTCTACCCACAACAAGTGATTATGAGCCTCAAATCAAACCTCACTATTGGAAAGACACAGACTATTGTGAGTATCATGGAGGAAGGGGACATACAACCACCAATTGTATCCGTCTCAAACATGTTATTCAAGATGTGTTTGATCAAAATAAAGGAGGAAACCAACAACATAACTCCAATGAGACACATGTGGTGTATAGGGATCCACTTCCCAGTCATGATAGGTCATACAACAACAATAACAATGGCACCAAAAACAATGGCAACAACAACAACCGTAACAACAACAACAACCGCAATAGGCAAAATCAGAACAGTGGGAATAGTAATGCCAACTACGTAAGTGTGCCATTCGACTATACCATCAATTGCATATCATAGCATGTCCCACAGATCAATATGGTCATGTCAAACCAATAATCAGAGCCTAACCCAAATAATTGTATTATCATTACCCATAGTGGTAAAGTCATGTTGAATACCATCCCTCCAAGGTCATCACCTTCTCAGTCCAATCCCCATCAGTATAGTGTCATAGATGAACTTCGAAAGACTCTAGCCCACATTTCTATCTTAGAGTTGTTGCGTCTATATCCTTCCCACAAGGAGATTCTCAATAAAACCTTAGTGGAAATGATTGTACCCAATAACTTGGCCCAAGAGAAGTTTCAGGCCATGGTAGGTAATCTGACCTCCTCAAGTATCATATCATTTACCGAACAAGATGACCTCTTAGTGTCTCAACCTCATAACACCCCTCTACATTTCGTCACCTTCATCCACAAGCATAGCATCAAGAGGGTTCTCATTGATGGGGGATCCAGTTTAAATATTGGCACGTTGAAGCTAGTCCTTACATTGGGGTTCTCTGAAAATGTAGTTGATCCAAGAAAGAAGATAACTATCAAATCCTATGATGAAGAGGAGAGAACTACAAAAGGAACAGTGGTGTTGCCCATACAAGTGGCACCGATAATAAAAGATGTTGTGTGCCAAGTCCTAGATAGGGAGCTCACCTATAATATTCTCCTAGGTAGACCATGGATTCATGCCATGAAAGTTGTTCCCTCTACTTATCACCAATGCATAAAATTCCCTCATAATGGCAAGCAAGTCACGATCCAAGGTGACCCTGACCCCTTCTAGCATTATAACTCTATCCTTTCAAAGCCTGATTGCATCATACCAAAGAATAGAGCATCTACATCCCCTATCCCATAGCATGATTCTACCTCTGAAGCTTCCTCATCAAGGCCCAAAGAGTAGAAAATTACCATAAAAAAAAATGGAGTAGGGGAATACTCCATAGAGCACAGCCTCAATCTAGCCAAGATGCCTTTATCTCCTAGATCCTTTGATCGAACCAAGCATTTTCCAAAGCCATCTTCTCCTCCTATACCTCCCACAACTCCCTTTGTAAAATAGGGGACCTTATCAGATGAGACAGAGGAAAGACATATCCTACAATGGCTTTATATCGAAGAAGAAGAGAACATACAAACAAGAACCACCTAGGCTCCCAACAAAAATCTATGGGTGAGGTGAATCTATTGTACGTAGAATGGGCTATGAAGGACAAGACCCCATTAGCCTAAGAAAAGAAGGAATCATAGAACCCATTCAACCTTCATCATCCTCATTAGCTAGAAATACAAAAGGCCTAGGATATAAGGATAAGGGAAAAGCTAAAGAAAATGCTTGTCTAGTGGAAATGATCCATACACTTCAAGTGGACAGTGACACAGATTCCAATGAGTATGAGTAGGATGAACTAACAGAGCATTCCTATGATGATAAAGAGGTTGATACCATTCAAACTTATACCCCCTATTGTGAGGGACAAATGCTACCGAAGAGGCCATTAGAGTCTGATTTGCCTATCTCTGAGAGTATGACTTTCGAGGAAGATTCGAGTTCTATCACAATAAACAACTTGGAGGAAAGTACCATCCCAAACACTCCCCCTCCCAATACTCCTAGTATATCCATTCAAACTATCAACAAATCAGATCTATCCTCCGACTCCCTCCCCCTTGTGCCTGAGCTTATTGACTAGGATTTACGAGGAACCCCTCAACTAGATATGTTCCAAAACGATGATGCCTATATTGACTACGTGGAACTTAGGGACCACCTACCAAAAGGGTATCAAAAAGTTGGTTTTTCTATCAAAGTTAATACCATGGCTTATTTCAGAGAGGGTGCCAAGCCTTCCAGTCATAAAAATATCAAAATAAAAACTAGATCTAATGGTGAAAACCGCTCTACTGTAGTGTCAAATCCCAAAATATTAAAAAGAAAGGACGCATTTGAAGGTGAAAACCCAACTATGGCACCTGATGATGGAAAGCTTTACACTCTTCCCAATGACATGTACCACGAGAAGTCTCAGATTGTTTTGGAACCAACAGAACCTGTTAACATTGGAACAGAGGAACAACCTAAGATCATTCACTTTGCTAAGTCTCTAACCCCACCAGAGAAGACTACGTTTGTACCATTCTTCAAGAGAAAGCAAGTAAATTTTTCTTGGTCATACGCAGATATGCCAAGGTTAGATCCAGATTTTATTATACACCATCTTCCATTAGATCTAGGAGTGAAACCAGTGAAACAGAAGCTTAGAAAGATGCATCCACACATAGCACTGCTTGTAAAAGAAGAACTCAAGAAATTAATGGATGTAGAGTTCATCATAGCTATAGACTATCCGGAATGGGTCTCTAACATAGTACCAGTGTCCAAACCAGATGGCTGAGTCAGACTATGCAATGCCTTTAGAGATCAAAACAAAGCTTGCCGCAAGGATGATTTTCTGTTGCCAAATATAGATATCATAGTCAACTTAACAACAAGGAATACCATGTTATCTCTCATGGATGGCTTCTCAAGATATAATCAAATCAGGATAGCACCGGAAGACCAGCATAAGACATCTTTTACTTGTCCATGGGGTACTTTCTGTTGGAATGTCATGCCATTTGGGCTAAAGAATGCAAAAGCCACATATCAACGTGGTATGATGACTATATTTCATGATATGATGCACGTCACTATGGAAGATTATGTGGATGACATCCTAGAAAAGTTACTCACAAGAGAATCACACTTGGATGTGTTAAAGAAAGTCTTTTAGAGATTAGAGCAATTCAAAGTCAGATTAAACCCAAAGAAGTGTGTGTTTTGAGTCACCTCAGGCAAACTCCTAGGTTTTATTGCTTCAACAAATGGAATAGAGGTGGAACTCGCTAAAGTCAAGGCCATCATGGACATGCCTCCACACAAGACTCTTACTCATCTAAGATCTTTGCAAGATAAGCTACAAGCAATCCGTAGATTCATATCACAACTGGCAGATAAGTATCAACCATTCAGTCATCTCCTGCACAAGAACAATCCATTTAGATGGGATGAGAAATGTGAAGAGGCATTCAACAATCTGAAAGAGTATCTTATGAATCCACCTATTCTCATGCCTCCTATCCAAGGGAAACCATTGATATTCTACATATCTACGACACCTACAGCTCTTGGGGCTCTTCTAGCACAACAAGATTATGAGAATAAGGAAAGAGCCATCTACTATATGAATCACATATTGGTGGGCTATGAGTTGCAATACTCTTAGATAGAAAGATCATCTCTTGCGGTAGTTTTTTCTTCCCATAAAATCTGACATTATATGCTTGCACATCTAGTCAAACTTATTGTAAAAATAGATCCACTGAAGTACCTACTAAGCAAAGTAGCTCTAACATGTCACCTAGCTAAATGGGTAATGCTCCTAAGTGAATATGACATTGAGTATGTAGACAGAAAAGCTATCAAGGGACAAGTCATTGCTGACCAGTTAGCGGATGCACCACTACAGGACACCACACCAAAGCAATTTGAGTTTCTGGATGAATCTTTATTCAATATCTAAACACATTCCTAGAAACTATACTTTGATGGGTCCAACACAAACCATGGATCGGGGGCAGGAATCTTGTAACTCCTCATGGTGACACCATACCGAAGTCTTACCATTTGTTATTTCCATGTACCAATAACATAGCAGAATATGAAGCCTTAGTCATTGGCCTCAAGATGGCAATAGATTGGAAAATCAAAGAGCTACATGTCTACGATGATTCTTAACTAGTGATAAATTAGGTCAATGATGATTACCAAACCAAAGATGAGAAGCTTGTCCCATACAAACACATGGTAGATGACTTCAAGGAATACTTTATGATTATATCTTTTGAGCAGATACCTTGCATTGAGACCAAAGTAGTAGATGCCATGGCAACCATTGCCTCTCTTCTTGAGATATGAGAGAATGAGTCATGGTACGAGTTCTTAGTGGAAACCATTCGACAACCAGCTTATGATCTTCCTAAGACCTATTCCATATGCCTTTTAGTTGGATTTGATTCACCTTGGTAAGGTAAAGTTTACACTTACCTCAAGGACAACACCCTCCCACCTGACTTATCTTCAAACCAACGATGAACCTTTATATGCCAAACCTCTCACTATACCATTATTGCTGACACCCTTTGCCGAAGTGGTTTAGATGGTACTTTACTCTGTTGTTTAGAATGAGAAAAATCCCAAATTGCCTTACAAGATCTACACGAAGGGATTTGTGGAACACACTCTAGCGGTCCTTTCTTAGCTAAAAAACTCATGCGTTTGGGTTATTACTGGCCGAACATGGAAACAGATTCATATGAGTTTGTGAAGAAGTACAAGCAGTGCCAAATTCATGGGAACCTGATACATGCACCAACTCAAGAGTTGAGACCTTTAATGACACCTTGGCCCTTTTGCCAATGGGGACTTGACCTTCTGGGAAAGATCCATCCACCCTCATCCAATGGCCCTAAATTCATCATAACCGCCACTAAATACTTTACCAAGTGGATTGAAGTAATTCCCCTCACCACTGTTACAGGTAAACAAATTTCCTAATTCATCCTGAATTACCTCATCTGCAAATATGGAATTCCCTCATCCATTATCACGGATAACGGAAGACCCTTCAAAAACTAGGATGTCCAAGAACTTTGTCACTGATTCAAAATCCAACACCTTTTCTCCACACCCTATTACCCCTAAGGCAACAGTCAAGCTGAAGCATCTAACAAGACCATCTTGAAACTCCTCAAGAAGACAGTTAATGATGTTGGCTGTGATTGGCACATCCAACTCAATCTTGCTCTGTGGGCCTACAGAACCATTATACACACTCCCATAGGTGCTACCCCTTACGCCCTTATCTATGGCTCAGAAGCTATCCACCCCATTGAGGTCAAATTACCATCTCTCAGGGTGTCGTTAAAAGGTCTCATATCAGATGAAGAATATAGAGTCTCCAGATTGCAAGAACTAGAGTTGCTAGAGGAAAGGAGATAGAAAGCCTTTGACCATCTCAAAGCATATCAACAGATGATGTCACGAAGCTATAACCACAGAGTTCGTCCAAGAATCTTTAAAGTTAGAGATCTGGTACTTAAGGAAAATCCTTGTAATCAATCGGATAGGGAAAAGAAAGGCAAGTTTGAACTCAACTGGCTTGGGCCTTATGTGATCGTAGTTGCTTATGGATCGGGGGCATATTAGTTAGCAACATCAGAGGATGAGCTGTTAGATGACCCAATCAATAGCATGCATCTTCACCGGTTCTATACCTACGAGAACCCCAATGTAAGGGGGCATAAAATACAAAAAAATAAAAAAAATCATAAAAAAACAAAAAAATTAGAAAATTACAGAAAATTGTCCTTTGGTGAAAACCTAGAAAACAAGCACCTTGGATAGGTATCATGATGAAAACCTGGCAAACAGGCATCATGTTTACTTTCTAGCTTTTCGTACAAATAAAAGCAAGTGGTAAAAACCTGGTAAACATGCATTACTTGTGATAAACCGCTTCCTCCATCTTTGGGAATCCTATCACCTTGTGTCCATTCTTCCTCATGTCCCATTCGACCCATATCCATTCCATAATAAAAACCTTACGATAACCTATCATGGCTTGATACTCTATCTCTTTGTTGCCTTGTCAACCAAGGTTTTATCCCATGTCCTATTCATAGTGTTAGCCTAGTATAGTGTCTCTCGTTGGTGTCCATGGTCCAAGTCCATGAACTACGTTGCCTCTGTGATGTCACATAGGCAAGGCCATTTCTCAAATGCGCCCCTAATGCTCCCATGGTCTCATCTATCCCATTTCTAGTCATGTTTCTTGTAGTCCATCCATGGTGTTAGCACTCATTTTGACCTGGGGTTGATTTTTCATGATCAGGGGGTTTCTTCATTTGAACCCTTTATCTTCTTGCCCATTTTTTCTAAGTGTTGGACCTCCTCAGCATTTTTCAGCTGCAGCATCATATTTTCTTTGAAGAGGAGGTCATCATCATCATCTTTGTTTCGATGAAGGTCAGCATCATCATGTTCTCCGTCGACCGGTTTCTCATCGTCATCATCATATTTCAATATCGGGTGATGTTTGGTTATTATCCTGATCCTGCTGATGAGCTACAGTGCGCCCTGATTTGCTTGCGGGGGTGATTTTTCGAGTATCCGGTGATCTTCCATTTATCACCTTGCGCAAACATGATGATGATGTTGCCCCAATTTTCTGAGGGGGGTTATTCTTTGAGTTGTTCGACCTGACTTGTTCTTTCTTAAGGGTCGTCATCATCATCATATTTCCAGTTATCACCGTGTTGCTTGCGAGGGTCATCATATTTTCTGCCTTCATGATATTTCGCCGGGGTGATATCTTTATCATCGAGTGATCTTGGTTATGATCATCCTGATGATGTTGTTGAAGAGTTCTAAGTGCGACCCGATATTCACTGGGGTCATCATATTTTGAACGTCAGGATGATCTTACTCAATATCATCCTGATGATGTTGTATCACTTGTTCGTTGTTTTGTCATCCTGATGATGCTGACGTCATTCTTATGTCAGGGTGATATCCGGTTCTCTGCCTATCTGCATCATGATATTTCCGAAGGAGGGGGTGATATTTTCATATCACCCGGGTGTATGTTTGTTCCAGCGTCGTGATGATGCTGATGTCAAGGAGATATCCGCCTGCCGGCTTTGTGCATTATCTAGTGGGGGTGATCTTTTCAAGCATCATCATATTCATATTTCGCCCCGATCTTATAGTGGAGCTACAGTGCAACCTGATATTTGTGCATCAGGATGATATTTCCAAATATCCGGTTGTCTTCCGAATATCATCCTGATGTGGATATGATGATGACGTCATCAAGGTCCGGGGGGGGTCATATTTCTAACACTGATCATCTTGTGGAGATCCCCCGATATTTGCAAACATGATGATGACGTCATCCGGATATGAGGAGGTGTGCAGTAGGCAGATATGATGATGACGTCAGCAGGATATGATGATGATGTCATCAGGATGTTTATCGGCCAGACTTTTGGTATAGGCTCAGCAGGAGGATGTTCCTCCGATGGATCAGGTTGTGCCGATGAAGGCAATTATCATGCAGGTTGTATTGCGATATGATGCTGACGTCAGGGTGATTTTTCAAGCAACAGGATATCATGCTGCTGGAGGATGATGATGATGAAGTCTTATACTAGTGTCGTCAGGAGCAAAAGCACCGACATCATATATGCTCATGACCTAGTATATAAAGTGTTAAGGAGGTTGCTGCGGGGTGCATGTGGGATAATTGGTATCCTGCATTTCAAAATATCATGATGATGAATCTCGGCGGGAAATGGTTGCGATTGACTGTTAGATGTTCTTCCCAAGGCCGCGGGTTGGTGCGCCTTTAATGGCGATTGTTGCAGAGGTATGGGCGATGGCGTGGGCAGATCTGGTACCCGATTGAAGGTGTACATCAGTGGACAGTGGCACAGGGCTCGAGAAATCTTCCTGTCTCCTCCCCTACCTGCTGCATTCAAGTTTGGGCACCAATCTGGTAATGTTTGAGCGCCATCTTTCTGATATGTGTATCTGGCGGGATTTTTGGTCAACCATGTAATTAATTGCTGAGCACCTACCTGGCTGTTATAAGCAGGTTGTGTTGCTCATTTGTTGGTTGTTGAAAGTTGAGGATTTTTGGCTCTGTAATCCAAAACCAGCTGATCTGGTTGCTCTGTACAGTATAACCTGTGAGTTTATGTATCTCCTGTTGTACGATTTGGCATGAATCCACTGATTTCATGGTTGATCTTATATGAGTAATGCTATCTTAGCATGTGTTTTGTTAATTCTGTCTCCAGTATTGCATGTATTCTTCTTCTGGATCTGGATATTTGCGTAATGTTTAGATTCTAGAGCATAGAATTCCTATGTTGAATGTCTGATCTTTTAACTTCTGCTCAAGGGGTAGATTAAATTGTTTTCAGGTTGAACATTGGGAAGGGTATACTGCAGTAGGGATGCCATAAGTAGAGATAACTTAACACTCTGTATTGGGAGATATCTGTAAGGCAGATATCATGTATATCCCCTTGAAATCCAGTTTTAGCTGTTTATGCTGATCATTCACAGGTGTATGTCTACTGACTCCAGGCCCTGGATAGGCACCAATCTTGCTTTGTGTTTGTGTTACAACCATGTCCAGCTTTGCATCCAAACTTAAACTCCAAATCAAAATCTAAAACAACCATTAGGACATTAGAGTTAGTTTTAGGATCCTGAGTCCTCTGTCTACAACTGCAAATAGGCCCAAAGCTAGCCCCTTTGCTCTTATCTTTCAGTTTTGGTCTACTTACAGGAGGACTTATCTGGTTTCTGTCAGCATCCCAGCCTTGTATGCATATCCTCATGGATGTTGAGTAGGGAATACCCCCCTAGGTCTTGCAGAGCCTGAAGAAGAAGAGGAGATAAAATATAGAGTCTATCTCCTACACTGTTGGCCCCCTGGCCCAGAGATCCTGTTGATCACCGATGGCTACCTTGTAGGGAAATCTGGGAATAAGCATCCAGTCTGGGAAAAAGTCAACACATGGTTCATTAGGGCTTGCCCTGAACTATGTTGCCTCTACGTCGTCACGTAGGAAGGCCATTTAGCAATAAGCCCTGGAGGCACTAGGTCAATCCCTTAGGGTCTGTCTCATGAATAAAGATTGTGAAAATTTCTCACCAGGAAAGCAAGCGCAAGCAAAGCCCGCTTTCAAGTAGAAATCCTAACACAAGACATTAACCTATCCAAAGCAAAGAAAACAAACTCCTAAGGCCTTCTAAATGATTTTTACCCAAATTATGGGAAGAAAGAAACACACCTAAATGCAAAAATATTTTATGGATTGGAAACATGGTTAAAATACAGAGTCTTGATTTTTACTAGCATGACTTTCTAAGCTACTCAAGGATGCCAAAAGCTAGAGATGCTATGATGAGGGCATGATTATTTTCTTTGTTTGCTGTTTGTGGATTAAATTTTAGTAATGTGAAACCTTCTCTAAAGACATGATTGGAAAAAGATCATCGAGGACATCAGAGGTCTAACACGAACGGGGGCAATCCTTGACTGTTGATACGTAAGAAATACTTAAGCCATCTCGGTTCAATTACACCTCAATGCTTGTATTAACTTGCTAAATCAAAATCCATGTAAGCAATGCTCAGGTTATCTTGGTTCAGTTATACCTAGATGCTTGTAATAACTTACAACATTCAGAAAAAGTACTAAAAAAAATTGCCCAATGATGAAATAAGCACTTCAAAATACTTGCACCATCAAGATGTCGAAATCAAAGCATCCACCATACATCTGTTTATACATCCATGCATCCATATTCCAAGTAATAAAAAATCCAAACAATGCAGAGTAACAATAAAAAGTCAAAGCTTGTGAATCTTTCTATCGAGTCATTCTTCCAATCAATCTTTTGTCTATCACTCTGTCATCTCTGTGTCAATGGAGTACATTATGATATCACAAAAACATAGCACATAGCTGCATATCATATCACATGAGATAGTCATTTACATGATTAAATCAGTTGTATACATAGAAATTGCATCAGGTCATCCATATACAATCATCACATAGTGTCAAAGCAGAAAATATCAAAAACATAGATAAGTGCATCACATAAGTTGCATATTCATATAGATACCATTTACACTCACACACATTAGAAGCATATCAAGTAAAAGCATCTAATTTTGCATTAGGTCATATAGCATCACATAACCATCATATAACATCAATTAAACATCTGAGTCTGTATTAGATAAACACATACATCACATCATACAATAGAAGTGCATCATAACTCATACATATAGAGAGCATCAAAATAGCTGCATCATCATATAAATATCAAAAACATGTCCAAATGTACAATATCAAAGTAGTCCATCTTTGAGTCAATGTCATATATAATAAATACATCCCAAGGATGGTGATAAATGTCTCAAATTGCAAAAAGGTACATAAGATCCAAAGTCTTCTAGTCTTCTCTACCCCTGTTGCTATGGACAACTGCTACCAACAGTGTCTCCTCCTCCTCTTCCACTAGCCCTAGACTACTGTGACTCCATCACGGAGGCCCCTGACCTTGATCCACCTGCTCTCTAGGGAGCCACAAACTGGCTCCTATAGCTCAAAGCCCTCTGCCTGGCTGGCACGACACCATGGTATAATCCCCAATAGTACTTTGCCTGAGCTTGTGCTCTGACAAGCTCCCCTTGTACCTATGCTAGCTGTGTCTGTGCCTATGCTAGCTGTGCCTGTGCCTGATGCACCTGCCCAACCAAAAAGCTAGTCGTCATGTCTATCCCCAGGCCTATCACTATGGTATCCCACTCTACTTGGATAACTTGTATCTGTGCTTCCGCCATATCTCTCTCTGTAGTGATCCCTGCAATTACCTCTACCTCTGTCTCTTGCTAGGCATCAGCCCTCCTGAGCTGTACCCGTAGTTGCCTGATCTCTCCCCTCAAAGTGGCTATAGTCCACTCCTAGATGTCTAACTAAGCTAGACCTTAGGTTACATGTGCATGTCCTTGCCCCTGTCTCTAAGGTCCCTACTACTGTGCCACCTGCTGAGGTGGTGGCATCTGTACCTATGGTACCTGTTGTGCGACCTATGGTGGCACTACCTGCTGGGCATGGGAAGGTCCCTCCTTGCCACTCCTCCTCTGTCTGGGTCGACCTCCGTCATCTCCATCATCTCCCCCATCTCTGCCACCTCCCCATCCTCCTCCTCCTCTGGCCAACCTGGCCCTCATCATCAAAGTTCACCTCATCTATCTTAGGCACCAACACCCCAGGCCCTAAGTATCTCAGAAATGGGTGTGCTGTGAACCAATCCCCGTAATCTTGGGTCATCCCAGCATCTACTATCTCCCTCCTCATATCCTAGCTAACATATGGTGTCTACTGAAACTCTGCTAGTGCCTCTTCGTAGGATGCCATCGGTCCCCATCTGAGCCTCTCGGCATGAGTCCTAGCAAATTGGGCCTGCCCCTATGGCATACCCTGCCTCCTCCCAAACTGCCCCTGTACCTGACTGACTATCTGTCTCTCTAGTATAAATTGTGTTCATCTTATCAACTACCATGACTGATAGTAGTAAGGTAGCTCATCTGCCTCATCCTCCCATGGCTCACAGTCTAGATATGGCCACCACTCGACCACATCTACTTCGTCCAAGGCATGCCGCCAACACTCAAGCTTCCCTAGCCTATGATGGGAAATCACTCCTGCATAGCCATAGCTATATGGCTCCCCTCTCTATCTATCAAACACACATATCGGCCTTCTGATCCCTATGTGCTCCCATAGCCAAAACTATAGCAATGACATGCTTGTAGATAGGCCCGTACTCCTGTGATATACCACTTGATGAATATGATGGTATAAGTGCGCTAACACGTAGACACCCCAATTGTACCAGATGCCCTCTATCACCATCCTTTCCATAATCCTACCCCATCCAATGGGGAACCCGTGTGATCTCTTGTCAGGGCAAACAATGCCTCTGATTAGTCCTTCGTGCTAAAGAACCAAGGAGCCACATATCAACGTGCTATGACCACTATATTTCATGATATGATGCACGTCACCATGGAAGATTATGTGGATGATATCCTAGCAAAGTCACTCACAAGCGAATCACACTTCGATGTGTTAGGGAAAGTCTATCAGAGATTAGAGCAATTCAAAGTCAAGTTGAACCCAAAGAAGTGTGTGTTTGGAGTCACCTCAGGCAAACTCCTAGGTTATATTGTTTCAAGAAATGGAATAGAGGTGGACCCTGCCAAAGTCAAGGCCATCATGGAAATGCCACCACCCAAGACTCTTACTCAACTAAGAGCTTTGCAAGGCAAGCTACAAGAAATCCATAGATTCATATCACAACTGGGAGACAAGTGTCAACCATTCAGTCATCTCCTACACAAGAACATTCCATTTAGATGGGATGATAAATGTGAAGAGGCATTCAACAATCTGAAAGAGTATCTTATGAATCCACCTATTCTCATGCCTCCTATCCAAGGGAAACCATTGATACTCTACATATCTGCTACACCTACAGCTCTTGGGGCTCTTCTAGCACAACAAGATTATGAGAATAAGGAAAGAGCCATCTACTATATCAGTCACACATTGGTGGGCTATGTGTTGTAATACTCTCAGATAGAAAGATCATGTCTTGCAGTAGTTTTTTCTTCCCAAAAACTCTGACATTATATGCTTGCACATCAAGTCAAACTTATTGCAAAAATAGATCCACTGAAGTACCTACTAAGAAAATCAGCTCTAAGAGGTCACCTAGCCAAATGGGTAATGCTCCTCAGTGAAAACGACATTGAGTATGTAGACAGAAAAGCTATCAAGGGACAAGTCATTGCTGACTAGTTAGCAGATGCACCACTACAGGATACCACACTAATATAATTTGAGTTTCTAGATGAATCTTTATTCAATATCGCAACACATTCCTGGAAACTATAGTTTGATGGGTCCTACATAAACCATGGATTGGGGGCAAGAATCTTGTTTGTAACTCCTCATGGTGACACCATACCGAAGTCTTACCATTTGTTATTTCCATGCACGAATAACATAGTAGAATATGAAGCCTTAGTCATTAGCCTCAAGATGGCAACAAATTGGAAAATCAAAGAGCTACATATCTAGGGTGATTCTCAACTAGTGATAAATCAGGTCAATGATGATTACCAAACCAAAGATGAAAAGCTTATCCCATACAAGCGGATGGTGGATGACTTTAAGGAATACTTTGTGATTATATCTTTTGAGTAGATACCTTGCATTGAGAACAAAGTAGCAGATACCATGGCGACCATTGCCTCTCTTCTCGAGATACTAGAGAATGCGTCATGGTACGAGTTCTTAGTGGAAACTATTCGACAACCAACTTATGATCTAGATGGTACTTTACTCCATTGTTTAGAATGAGAAGAATCCCTAACCGCCTTAAAAGATGTACACAAAGGGATCTACGAAACACACTCTAGCAGTCCTTCCTTAGCTAAGAAACTCATGCATTTGGGTTATTACTGGCAAACATGGAAACAAATTCATATCAGTTTGTGAAGAAGTGCAAACACATCCAAATTCATGGGAACCTAATACATGCACTAGGTCAAGAGTTGAGACCTTTAACAACACCTTGGCCCTTTTGCCAATGGGGACTTGACCTTGTGAGAAAGATCCATCCACCCTCATCCAATGGCCATAAATTCATCATAACAGCCACTGAATACTTTACCAAGTGGATTGAAGCCATTCCCCTCACCATCGTCATAGGTAAACAAATCTCCTCATTCATCCTGAATTACATCATCTGCAGATACAAAATTCCCTCATCCATTATCATGGATAATGGAAGACCCTTCAAAAACTAGGATGTCCAAGAAATCTATGACTGATTCAAAATCCAACACCATTTCTCCACACCCTATTACCCCCAAGGCAATGGTCAAGCTAAAGCATCCAATAAGACCATCTTGAAACTCCTCAAGAAGACAGTCAACGATGCTAGCCATGATTGGCACATCCAATTCAATCCCACTCTGTGGGCCTATAGAACTAGTATACACAATCCCACAGCTGCTACCCCTTACGCCCTTGTCTATGGCTTAGAAGCTATCCTCCCCATTGAGGTCAAATTACCATCTCTTAGGGTGTTGTTAAAAGGTCTCATATCAGATGAAGAATATAAAGTTTCCAGATTGCAAGAACTAGAATTGCTAGAGGAAAGGAGACAGAAAGCCTTTGACCATCTCAAAATATATCAACAGATGATGTCATAAAGCTATAACCATAGAGTTTGTCCAAGAATATTTAAAGATAGAGATCTAGTACTTAAGGAAAATCCTCGTAATCAATAGGATAGGAAAAAGAAAGGCAAGTTTGAACCCAATTGGCTTGGGCCTTATGTGATCGTAGCTACTTATAGATCAGGGGAATATCAGTTAGCAACATCTGAGGGTGAGATGTTGGATGACCCAATCAATAGCATCCATCTTTGTTGGTTCTATACCTAGGAGAATCCCAATGTAAGGGGCGCATAAATTACAAAAAAAATTAAAAAAAAAAAAAAAATACAAAAAAATGTCCTTTGGTGAAAACTTGAAAAACAGGCACCTTGGATAGGTATCATGATGAAAACCTGGCAAACAGGCGTCATGTTTACTTTCTAGCTTTTTCTTGCAAATAAAAGCAAGTGGTGAAAACCTGGTAAATAGGTGTTACTTGTGATAAACTGCTTCCTCCATCTTTGGGAAACCAATCACCTTGTGTCCATTCTTCCTCATGTCCCATTTGACCCATATCCATTCCATAATAAAAACCTAATGATAACCTATCATGGCTTGATACTCTATCTCTTTGTTGCCTTGTCAACCAAGGTTTTATCCCATATGCTATCCATAGTGTCAGCCTAGTATAGTGTCTCTAGTTGGTGTCCATTGTCCAAGTCCATGAACTACATTGCCTTTGCGTCATCACGTAGGCAAGGCCATTTCTCAAATGCACCCTCGAGGCTCCCACAGTCTCATCCGTCCCATTTTTGGTCATCTTTCTTCTAGTCCA
Organism: Cunninghamia lanceolata; assembly: GCA_027924645.1. Taxonomy (NCBI): domain Eukaryota; kingdom Viridiplantae; phylum Streptophyta; class Pinopsida; order Cupressales; family Cupressaceae; genus Cunninghamia; species Cunninghamia lanceolata. Next base: position 1,543,832 of record BSBN01001480.1, read on the forward strand.
TCCATGGTCCATTAAATTTTACCCTAAACTACATTACCTCTGCATCGTCACATAGGCAAAACAATTTAGCAATGAGCCCCCAAGGCACTAGGTTAGTCCCTTAGGGTCCGTCTCACCAATAAAGATTGTGAAATCTTCTCACAGACAAGCAAGCACAAGCAAAGCCTACTTTCAAGCATAAATCCTGACGTAAGACATTAACCTATCCAAAGCAAAGCAAACAAGTACCTACGAACTCAAAATGATTATATCTAAATTATGGCAAGAAAAAAAATCTAAATGCAAGAATGTTTTGTGTCTGTGATCAAGTTAACTTACAAAGTTTTGATTTTTGTCATTATGTCTTCCTATGCTACTCAAGGATGCCAAAAGCTAGAGATGTTATGATGGGGGCATAATAATTTTCTTTGTCTATTGGTTGTGGATTAATCTTTAGTAATGTGATGATTTTTGTCTAACAACATGATCAGCAATAGATCATCGAGGACTTCAGAGGTCTAAACATGAAAAGGGGCAATCCTTGTCTATTGAAACACAAGAAATATTCAGCTCATCTAGATTCAATTTTGACTAGATGCTTGTATTAACTTGCTATATCAAAATCCATGTAAGTAATACTTAGGTCATCTCGGTTTAATTATACACTGATGCTTGTATTTTCTTACAACATAATAAAAGCCCAATGATGAAATAAGCACTTCAAAATACTTGCAACATCAAGATGACAAATATCCATATCCATAATGTATCCAATTGTATCTCATATCTGTATCCATATCCATTTACATTTCACATACTATCCCATGCAATAAAAATTCTATGCAGAGTATCAATGTTTACAAATAAAATCTTTTGATTTATTTTGTTGAGTCATTCTTCTATCAATGAACTTTCTATCTATCATTGTGGTCCATTCTTCCCAATCCAGTCAGTCTGAGCAATTATCCAAATGCAAGTCTATCCTTAATCCATACCAATCATGTTAGTCAATCTTCTCAAATTATCCACTCACAATCAGTGGTCTTGATCCTTGTCTAGTTGTAAACCAACTCAATCAGTTATAATCAATCAATTGTTTTATAAAGGATATTACATTGTCGAAATCAGACCAACACACTCATCTTACATGACATGTTTCATTTCCTGAAACCATACACTATCCTATCGTGTTGCTCTAGGGATCTATCATTCCCCGCCATGACAACACTGTCGTATATCATTATCGATTTGGTTTACCACTTGCCGAGGCCAATACCTTGTTTGTTCTTATATCATTCGTGCATACTTGCTTACTTGCTTGTGTGTGTTATCATTTTATCTTGCATCTCATATCGTTCAGCTTTTTCTTCACCCTAACCTAACTTTGAATTGCTGTAATCTCTGAAAGACTTTCTCTAACACATCCAAGTATGATTCTCTTGTGAGTGACTTTGCTAGGATATCATCCACATAATCTTCCATGGTGACATGCATCATATCATGAAATATAGTGGTCATAGCATGTTGATATGTGGCTGCTACATTCTTTAGCCCAAATGGCATGAAATTATTATTGATTCCATACTTCGTTAGTCATCTCATCTGCCTTCTATCAAGTCTTCCTAGTCCAAGGTCAAAAGTATCCCATATCAGGTCAACCTTCTTTGGATTCAACCTGACTTTGAATTGCTCTAATCTCTAAAATACTTTCTCTAACACATCCAAGTGTGATTCTCTTGTGAGTGACTTTGCAAGGAGATGACTAAATGGTTGACACTTGTCTGCTAGTTCTGATATGAATCTACAGATTGCTTGTAGCTTGCCTTGTAGAGATCTTAGTTGAGTAAGAGTCTTGGGTGGTGGCATGTCCATGATGGCCTTGACTTTGGCAGGGTCCACCTCTATTCCATTTACTGAAATAATAAAACCTAGGAGTTTACCTGAGGTGACTCCAAACACACACTTCTTTAGGTTCAACCTGACTTTGAATTGCTCTAATCTCTGAAAGACTTTCTCTAACACATCCAAGTGTGATTCTCTTGTGAGTGACTTTTCTAGGATATCATCCACATAATCTTCCATGGTGACATGCATCATATCATGAAATATAGTGGTCATCACCTATTGATATGTGGCTCCTGCATTCTTTAGCCCAAATGGAATGAAATTATTATTGATTCCATACTTCAGAGGTCATCTCAGCCACCTTCTATCAAGTCTTCCTAGTCCAAGGTCAAAAGTATCCCATATCAGGTCAGCATAGGCCCCTTTTTCATATCACTATGGATTCAAGTAACCCTAGTAGGTCATAGAACTTTGCTAGTGGTCTTGGTGCATGACTAGTCCCTACACAGTAAGACAGGTATCGAGTACCCTTATTAGTGGCTACCGTCTTGTATTAGCCATCTTACTTGGAATCATTGGTCGAGAAAGTCCCTTGTCCAAGTCTTATCATAAGTATCCTATTCTTAGCAGTCTACATCGGCATCTTGCCAAAATCTCTAGTTTCATCCCACCTCATCACCTTGCATGGTTCTTACTAGATCTCAATACCAAAAACAACTTGAAATAGCCAAATCATCCAACCACATCATCACACCTCATGATAGTGATGAGGAAATCTCTAAAGAAGATTATCAAGGAAGCCTCCAAGATTAGAAACTCCAATGCTTGTTAGAGAAAGTGCCTCATGATGATCCACACAAGTACTTTTATTATCTTGCAAATCTTGGAATTAAACTCCCTGCAGATTTTGATATAAGCACAATCCAAGAAAATGTGGAGAATAATCATGAAGAAAGGGGAAAGAAAGCCATAGACCCAAATACGGAAGATAAGAATGAAAAAGGAAAGAAAGCCATAGACCCAAGCACCCCTATGGAAGAAATGAGGAAAAAACTCGAGGGTCTAAAGCAACAAATGTCTGATCTCAAGATGGGTACAAATACTAAAACCTATTCCTTTGAAGCTATTGCACCATACCCCTTTCATAAAAGTTTGAAGATGACACCATTTCCCTTTCAATTCGAAGTTCCTAAGTTTGATAAATACAAAGGGAAGGGGACCCTAGAGATCACATTAGGGAATTGTATGGAAGTAGCTCACAATGAGACTTACTTAATGAGACTATTCCCTAGATCTCTAGGTAGTCAAGCCATGGAGTGGTTCTCACGGCTCCCACCGGGCATCAAATCTTTTGATGAGTTAGTCAACAAATTCATCACTCACTTCTCTTACAATATTGAACATGAAGTCTCTATGCTCGATTTATGCAACACCAAACAAAAGAATGGTGAATCATTTGCCACTTTCCTACAAAGATGGAGACAACTAGAAAGTAAATGTTCATATGATGTACCAGAGAAACAATTAATGGAGATGTTTGTCCATAACCTCAATACTGATCTTAGCTATCAAATACAAATATAATGCCCTACTTCATTCTCAAAGGTCATAGAAATGGGATTGTTCATCGAAAAAGCTATGATCACCAAAAGGCAAATCAAGTTATACAAGGACACACCTACCTCCAATTATATGACTGACAAATCAAAGTTTTGGAATAAAAACAAAAAATTCATCAATGATGGAGTAGTTGATGCCAAGGTGGCAGATCCCAAGAAACAACCTATATTCACTTTCAAAGGAGAGGCAAGCAATGTTACACCCAACAAAACATTCTCTTAGGAGCCAAGACCATGGTTTACCTCAAATCCAAGGCAAAAGTTCACACCGCTGGGTGAGTCCCAAGAATCCGCGTTAAGGAAGCTATTGGCTAACAATGAAATCTCTCTATTGCCAACAAGTGATTATGAGCCTCAAATCAAACGTCACTATTGGAAAGACACCGACTATTGTGACTATCATAAAGGAAGGGGACATACAACCAACAATTGTATCCATCTCAAACATGTTATTCCAGATGTACTTGATCAAAATCAAGGAGTAAACCAACAACATACCTCCAATGAGACACATGTGGCTTATAGGGATCCACTTCTCAATCATGACACACTGTACAACAACAATAACAACAACGACAACAACAACAATAACCGCAACATGCAAAATTAGAATAGTGGGAATAGTAATGCCAACTACACAAGTGTGCCATTTGACTATACCATCAATTACATATCAGAGCATGTCCCACAGATCAATGTGGTCACACCAAACCAACAATCAAAGCCTAACCGAAATAATTGTAGTATCATTACCCACAGTAGTAAAGTCACTTTGAATACCATCCCTCTAAGGTCGTCACCTTCTCAATCCAATCCCCATTAGTATAGTGTCATAGACCAACTTCGGAAGACTCCGACCCACATTTCTATCTTAGACTTGTTACGTCTATCTCCTTCCCACAAGGAGATTCTCAATAAAGCCTTAGTGGAAATGACTGTACCCATTAACTTGGCCCAAGAGAAGTTTCAGGCCATGGTAGGTAATCTGACCTCCTCACGTACCATATCATTTACCGAACAAGATGACCTCTCAGTGTCTCAACCTCATAAAACCCCTCTACATATCATTGCCTTCATCCACAAGCACTGCATCAAGAGGGTTCTCATTGAAGGGGGAGCCAGTTTAAATATTTGCACATTGAAGCTAGTCCTTACATTGGGGTTCTCTGAAAATGGAGTTGATCCAAGAAAGAAGATAACTATCGAAGCCTATGATGAAGAGGAGAGAACTACAAAAGGAACAGTGGTATTGCTCATACAAGTGGGACCAATAATAAAAGATGTTGTGTGCCAAGTCCTAGATAGGGAGCTCGCCTATAATATTCTCGTAGCTAGACCATGGATTCATGCCATGAAAGCTGTTCCCTCTACTTATCAACAATGCATAAAATTCCCTCATAATGGCAAGTAAGTCACCATCCAAGGTGACCCTGACCCCTTCCAGCATTGCAACTCTATCCTTTCAAAGCCTAAATGCATCATACCAAACAATAGAGCGTCTACATCCCCTATCCCACTACATGATTCTACATCTGAAGCTTCCTCATCAAGGCCCAAAGAGCAAAAAATTACCATCAATGAAAAAGGAGTAGGGGAATACTCCATAGAGCACAACCTCAATCTAGCCAAGATGCCTTTATCTCCTAGATCCTTTGGTTGACCCAAGCATTTTCCAAAGCCATCTACTCCTCCTATACCTCCCATAGATCCCTTTGTAAAATGGGGGACCTTATCAGATGAGACAGAGGAAAGAGATGTCCTACAATGGCTTTATACCAAAGAAGAAGAGAACATACAACAAGAACCACCTAGGCTCCCAATAGAAATCTATGGGCGAGGTGAATCTATCATACATAGAATGGGCTATGAAGGAAATGGCCCCATTGGCCTAAGAAAAGAAGGAATCATAGAACCCATTCAACCTTCGTCATTCTCATCGGCTAGAAATACAAAAGGCCTATGATATAAAGGATAAGGGAAAAGCTAAATAAAATGCTTGTCTAGTGGAAATGATCCATACACTTCAAGTGGCTAGTTACACATATTCCAATGAGTATGAGTGGGATGAGCTGATAGAGCATTCCTATGATGACAAAGAGGTCAATACCATTCAAACTTATAGCCCCTACCATGAGGGACAAACACTACCGAATAGGCCATTAGAGTCTGATTTGCCTATCTCTGAGAGTATGACTTTCAAGGACGGTTCGAGTTCTATTGTAATAAACAACTTGGAGGAAAGTACCATCCCAAACACTCCCCCTCCCAATACTCCTAGTATATCCATTCAAACTATCAATGAATTAGATCTATCCTCCAACTCCCTCCCCCTTGTGCATCCTGAGCTATTTGAATGGGATCTACGAGGAACCCCTCAACTAGATATGTTCTAAAATGATGATGCCTATATTGGCTACATGGAACTTAGGGACCACCTACCCAAAGGGGATCATAAAGTTGGTTTCACTATTGACCTTAATACCATGGCTTATTTCAGAGAGGGTGCCAAGCCTTCTAGTCACCAAAATAACAAAATAAAAATTGGATCTGATGGTGAAAACTACTCTGCGGCAATGTCAAATCCCAAAATAGTAAAAAGAAAGGATGCATCTGAAGGTGAAAACCCAACTATGGCACCTGACGATGGAAGGCTTGACACTCTCCCCAAAGATATGCACCATGAGAAGTCTCAGATTGTTGTGGAACCAACAGAACCTATTAACATTGGAACAGAGGAACGACCTAAGATCGTTCACTTTGCTAAGTCTCTAACCCCACCAGAGAAGACTAAGTTTGTACGATTCTTCAAGAGATATCAAGTCAATTTTTCTTAGTCATCCATAGATATGCCAGGGTTAGATCCAAATTTGATTCTACACCATCTTCCATTAGATCTAGGAGTGAAACCAGTGAAACAAAAGCTTAGAAAGATGCATCCACACATAGTACTACTTGTAAAAGAAGAACTCAAGAAATTACTGGATGTAGGGTTCATCAGAGCTATAGACTATCTAGAATGGGTCTCCAACATAGTACCAGTGTCCAAACCAGATGGCTGAGTCAGACTATGCAATGACTTTAGAGATCTAAACAAAGCTTACCGCAAGGATGATTTTCTGTTACCAAATATAGATATCATAGTCAACTTAACAATAGGGCATACCATGTTATCTCTCATGCATGGCTTCTTAGGATATACTCAGATCAGGATAGCACTGGAAGACTAGCATAAGACAACTTTACTTGTCTATGGGGCACTTTCTATTGGAATGTCATGCCATTTGGGGTAAAGAACGCAGGAACCACATATCAATGTGCTATGACCACTATATTTCATGATATGATACACGTCACCATGGAAGATTATGTGGATGATATCCTAGCAAAGTCACTCACAAGAGAATCACACTTGGATGTGTTAGAGAAAATCTTTCAGAGATTAGAGCAATTCAAAGTCATGTTGAACCCAAAGAAGTGTGTGTTTGGAGTCACCTCAGGCAAAACTCCTAGGTTTTATTGTTTCAACAAATGGAATAGAGGTGGACCCTGCCAAAGTCAAGGCCATCATGGACATGCCACCACCCAAGACTCTTACTCAACTAAGATCTTTGCAAGACAAGATACAAGAAATCCGTAGATTCATATCACAACTGGCAGAAAAGTGTCAAGCATTCAGTCATCTCCTGCACAAGAACATTCCATTCAGATGGGTTGAGAAATGTGTAGATGCATTCAACAATCTGAAAGAGTATCTTATGAATCCACCTATTCTCATGCCTCCTATCCAAGGCAAACCATTGATACTCTACATATCTGCTACACCTACAGCTCTTGGGGCTCTTCTAGCACAACAAGATTATGAGAATAAGGAAAGAGCCGTCTACTATATCAGTCGCACATTGGTGGGCTATGAGTTGCAATACTGTTAGATAGAAAGATAATTTCTTGTGGTAGTTTTTGCTTCTTAAAAACTTTGACATTATATGCTTGCACATCCAGTCAAACTTATTGCAAAAATAGATCCACTGAAGTACCTACTAAGCAAAGCATCTCTAACAGGTCGCCTAGCCAAATGGCTAATGCTCCTAAGTGAATATGACATTGAGTATGTAGACAGAAAAGCTATCAAGGGACAAGTCATTGATGACTAGTTAGTAGATACACCACTACAGGACACCACACTGATGTAATTTGAGTTTTCGAATGAATCTTTATTCAATATCTCAACACATTCCTAGAAACTCTACTTTGATGGGTCCTACACAAACCATGGATCGGGGGCAAGAATCTTGTTTGTAACTCCTCATGGCGACACCATACCGAAATCTTACCATTTGTTATTCCCACGCACAAATAACATAGTAGAATATGAAGCCTTAGTCATTGGCCTCAAGATGGAAACAAATTGGAAAATCAAAGAGCTACATGTCTATGGTGATTCTCAACTAGTGATAAATCAGGTCAATGATGATTACCAATCCAAAGTTTAAAAGCTTATCCCATACAAGTAGATGGTGGACAACTTTAAGGAATACTTTGTGATTATATCTTTTGAGGAGATACCTCGCATTGAGAACAAAGAAGTAGATGCCATGGTGACCATTGCCTCTCTTCTCAAGATACTAGAGAATGAGTCATGGTATGAGTTCTTAGTGGAAACTATTCAACAACCAGCTTATGATCTTCTTGAGACCCATTCCATATGCATATTAGTTGGATCTGATTCACCTTGGTATGGTAAGGTTTACACTTACCTCAAGGACAACACCCTCCCACCTGACTTATCTTCAAACCTATTGGTTCTTTCTCTCTGAATCAGCAAAGGGTTTGCCAGTTCCAATGCACAGGCAGATTCAGCCAACAAAGTGGTGACTCTGTTGGGGAGTTGAAGTAAAAGATTGAATTCTTGCCCATCCGAGTTAGCAACAAAGTGGCGACTCTGCTGGGGAGTTGAAGTAAAAGAGTGAATTCTTGCCCATCTGAGTCACCAACAAAGTGGCGACTGTACTTGGGAGTCAAGTGATTTGGAGATTTAGATGACCCAGCATCTAGTGAAATCATTGCTGCATATCTGGATCTTTCATGTGAATAATGGTGCTCTGTTGGTGGAATGAACTCAGAAAAATATTTGTTCTATGATGAGCTTTGAGTTGTCTGAAGGTTTTATCCTCTTTGGAGAGGTGGTTACTCTACAAAATAGTTCTCAGTGCACATGAAAGGCTGATGTATGTTGTTGTGATCTAAAAATATTTTGTTCAAGACTTCAGCATCTGGATGAGAAAAGGTACACAGTTTCTTCCCACTTGTATTTGTTGTTTTATTGCATAAGTTAAATGTCAAGGGGAAGCCTTAGGTCTTAGGTAGACATAAGATGTCTGAGATTGAAATTTTCATGAATCCAAGTATGTATACACCCATGCTCAGCCAAGAGGGGGATGAAATGTTGTGTAAAAAATTGAAGAGATAAAGAAAAGGTTGATATCCTTAGAGGCTAGGCATGCTCAGTTAAATATTCACCTTGTTGTGTTTGCCAGTCAAAATGCCAAACCTCTTGTCAACTCTTTTGATCCTTTGTATGACCAACTAGATTTGTCATGGGTTGACTATGAAGTTGAAAGTATGCCTAGTCAGATTTATAATCAGATGCCTAGATTTAGTGGACACAGTGTGTGTGATGGGGGTGCACATATCCAAAACTTTCATAGCTTTATGGAGAAACACTCATTTCAAGATGAGGATATGTGGATGAGGTTTTTTGTTAGATCCTTTGGTGCAAGAGCTAGAGATTGGTATTTGAGCTTTCCAAAGAAATCCTTTACCTATTGGGATGAACTTGTTGACTGTTATAGAAAGGAATTTACAAGAGAACCTACTGATCTTGTTGCAAGATTAATGGAAATTAGAAGACAAGATGAAGAGCCTAGTATTGATTTTAGTCATAGATTTGCAGTTGCCCTTTCACAAATCCCTAAAGACTTTAGACCTGATACTCCAGCCTGCATTGGCATATACTTTGAAGCTTTTGAAAAGGGCTCTAGTGCAATGTTGAGGGAATTCAAGATAACAAGTGTACATATGGCATACAAGTTTTTAGAAAATATAGAAAAAATGAGGGATGTGCACATACAAAATTCCATGTCCATAGGCTTTGGTATGAATAGCAATTGTGTAGTTACAAATGACCAAGTGATCATGGCATCATTTGAAGATAAATGTGAAAATGAAAATATAAAAGTTGAGAATGTTGTGTCTGAACATAGTGATGGCATCAATGCTCAGCTGGATTCTTCACCAGTTAAGGATGCAAACAAGAGGTTCAGTGGTGACTCCCATTTCAAGGTTGAGGTATCTAGTTTTGAAAATAATGATGAGGTTATGGGCAGCAATGAATATTTGTTGGGCTGGGTTTGTGGGGATGATTGTGAGTATTGTGCACAAGATAGAGATGAAATAAACAAGCAAATGAGCAATTCCATGTTTAAATCATTACCTTTTATTCAGACACATCGAGATGATGAAGAGAAATTAGACATTGAAACAAGCAATAGTGCTAGGCATGATTGTTCTTTATTTGATTATAGTTTTGTTTACGGTACATAGGTTGATACTCCTCCACACAAGGAATTCATTGGTAATGAAAATGCATGTTCGGCTACTTATGAACCAGCGGCATACTATAATGAAGCTGAAACACTTGGGTCAACCCTCTTCCATGCAGATGATACATATAATGATGAGGATCTGGTTGAGTATGGTGAAAATCATGGCACTATTATTGATAAGGATTCTGAATTTCATCCTGATGAAAGAGAGACCAACATATATAATGAAGGTTGTTGCAGAGAGGTACCTGAGTCTGAGCCTTTCCTGTTTGGTGCAGCTGGAGGTTGTTTGCATGAAGTGCACAAATATGAATATGAAAGCTTCTTCTTTGATATGCCAGCTTATGATAAAATGAGGCCTGATGATCCTAGCTATATAGTGGACTTTGAGTGCTTTCAGTTTTTAGTCTAGCTGGGAGATCATTTTACAATGCATATTGCTGATATAGATGATGATAAGTGTTATATGTCATATGAAGGTGCATTGTTTGATGAATATGATATTCACATGTTGCTTGATGCTGAAGGTTGCTTGCATAAGGTTGACAGAGGCAATGCTGATAGGGGCAAGCTCAATGAGATGTTTGAATATGCAAATGACAAGGTTTGTTTGTGGGTAGATCATGGCAGTATCTTCAGGATTGATCTAGTGAAATTAGATGAAAACAGGGTATTTGACAAAGGAAAATTCTAGTTTTTCCTTTTTGGTGGCCCTAGGCCACCAAATATATTTCAAAAGTGTAATTTGTGATACAGGTTTGTGTGGTGCTTGACTCTGTGCCCAATGGATAAGGCTCGGTCTACATCCTAGAGGTCTAGAGTTCTCTCCATGCCTGCAAGAGGCATGCGTCCCCAGATAGAGCCAATGGTGGTGGCTACCTAGGGTTAGGGGTTCGAGCTTGAAAACCTATTGGTCTTTTTATTTAAACCCTCAAAATTCCTAAGTCCCAGAGTCATGCGCATTGTGTTTTTTAATTTGCCGTTGACCTCCTATAGCAGGTCATTAATCACTTAAGTTGCATTTTCATGCCTTAGCACTCGTAGGTTGACCGGCCCCTTTGCATTGCATTACCGCTCTCTCCTGTCGTACTAAAGAAAAGAAAGAAAAAATGCTAAGTCCAAAAAACCCTTTATGCGGTGGTGAAATCTGTTATATGTATCATTGTATGTATGTGTCTTTGTATGTACAACGCCGGACCCGAAAAGAAATTTCAATCGGCCTTTGAAAAGGGTGAAAAATGGTTGTATGCATATAAGGTTTGTATGTGGCATACAAATACATTTTTGGATGTGAAAATATGGTTGTATATAATAGATTCTTGGAATATTCTACAGTTGTATCAAAGAGATTGCATGTATATTGTGTTGTATGTTTGATATACAACTGGCTAGATACAACACCGAACTTCAAAAAAATTCAAATCGGGTTGAATAGTTGTCGAGCCCACAGGTGTACAAGGGGTATTGTATGTATGTTTGATATGCAATTTGATATATAATGGAAAATATAAAGGGACGGGATAAAAATTGTTTCAAATTTGTTGTATGTGCAGGTTGGTATCTGCCATTGTATATTGTACATACAACTGCACATACAATGTGAAATATACAAGCAGGCAGGTGCAAAGGGTAGACACAGCCAGAAAGTAAACTGCATTTATGAGTTGGGTGAGATCCGTGATTGTATATTAGGATTGTATGTTCCCAATATACAATCAGACATACAATGAGCAGATATAAAGATATATACAAGTGGGAGTAGTCAAAGTCAACGGTCTTCAAAAGCATGGTGGGGTCCACACAGTTGTATGTCCCAGATTGTTTGTATGTGCATATACAATGCAAGATACAAAGGGCACATATAGAATCCAGACGTGAATGAAGAATGTGTTTTGGCAGATTTTAGTTTGGAGTCTGCAGCTGGTTGTATATTGCGCATTGTATATGCGATATACAATGAGAGATGCAAAAATGCCGATACAACACCAGATTCAAAATTTATTCCAATCTACCTCATAAGTATGATGGAATCTGTGGTTGTATGTATATGCAATATACAAGGTGATGTGTAAAGGAGTTAGATACAAGGCCTAGACCTGATAGTGATTTCAAATTGTTTTATAAAGATTTGGGGTCCGCCCTTGTATGTTGGTGATTGTATGTATATACAATTACACATGCAACCACAGATGCAAAAGAAGATATATTTTCTCGTCGATGGAGTTGCAAAGGCATAGAAATGGAGATCCAATCAGGTGCTACCATGTGTCCAAGGGCAGTTGTATGTATATACAACTACATATGCAAAGATTTAAAGACAAAAATAGGCGAAAAAGGTAAAAATGTATGTTTGCGCTGTGAAAAGTCAAAGGGAATAATGCACCTGCATGGCATAATTTCATTGGCCGGTGACTTTTCCAAGTGATGACCTACTTCAAATTTTCAAAACAGGAGGGGATTTTTATGTGTTCATAGCTGCATTCTAGGTAGGAAAAACTCTTGAGCACGCAGCTGTTGTATTTCTAGAAGCTGTGGGTAGGTTGGCCATTAATGGAAAAATTTGTAGAGGCATGGTCTTGATTGATAGGTCAACTACCTGATTAAGGGTGAAAATCTTTAGTCGGCAGCTCACATCCCGAACCCACCCACCCTTTCCTCTTCATCTCACGGCTGCATTGAATATTTTCAGCACCATTTAGATGGTGCATTGTATCTATCAGCATTTTGAAAAGACCATGTAATTAATTGCTGAGTACATGTTCTGGGTATAAGAGGACTGTGTCACTCATTTTTCTGAGGGTTGAAGACTTGGGCAAATTTTTTGGAGAAATAACAAAAAATAGAGCTTTTTGGCTATTCTGTCTCTTTTGGAGTTTACGAGTTGCATCTGAATGCATGTTACACATGTTCAGTTTCATGTTGTGTTTATATGAAAAATGCTTCTTTGCATGTGTTTAGCTGTTTGTCTCCATTTGTTGTATGCATCCCTTCTTTTGATTTTGGTTGCTAAAGGTTACTTAGATTCTAGGATATTGATTTCTATATTGCATGCTTAACTTTTGACCTCCATTCAAGGAGTGGATTAAACTATTTTAGGTTAAGTATGAAGAAGATTGTATGGCAGCTGGGATGTTTGTAAGTAGAGATAGCTAAATAGTCATTCTTGGGTGGTGTTTGTAAGGCAAATACCAATCCAGCCCCTTGAAACTTGAATGCCAGTGCAAATCATTCACTTGTATACGTCTAGTTGATTCCTTGCCCTGAGATAGGGACCGGTCTGCCCTTGTGTAGTAGTTATGATCCAAAACCCCCTATCTTTCATCCAAAACATTAAAACAAATCCTTTTATAATTCAAACCTGTTAGTTTGTAGGAGTAGAAATATGACCCATGCATACTCTCATTCCTAACTAGTTAGATATGTCCAAGAACACTGCCAACCTTATGATTTATCACACAAATCTTGGTCCTAAAATGAGAGTATTCTGCCTGACTGTAAAGCTAAATCTTTCTATTGGGTGAGTCAAATTTAAATCTTTAGCTATAGGGATACCCCCCTTGGTGTGGCAGAACCAGAAGTGAAGGGGAGGAAGCTCACACAACCTCCTATATTTGTTGGCTGAATTTGCCTATGCATTGGAACTGGCAAACCCTTTATTGATTTAGAGAGAAACAACCAACAAAACCAATGACAAACCTTTATATGCCAAACCTCTCGCTATACCATTATTGCCAACACCTTATACTGGCGTGGTCTAGATGGAACTTTACTCCATTGTTTAGAACGAGAAGAATCCGTAACTGCCTTACAAGACGTACACAAAGGGATCTGCGGAACACACTCTAGCGGTCCTTAGCTAAGAAACTCATGCGTTTGAGTTATTACTAGCCAAACATGGAAAGCCATTCGTATTAGTTTGTGAAGAAGTGCAAACAGTGCCAAATTCATGGGAACCTGATACATGCACCAGCTCAAGAGTTGAGACCTTTAACGACAACTTGGCCCTTTTACCAATGGGGACTTGACCTTGTGGGAAAGATCCATCCACCCTCATCCAACAGCCATAAATTCATCATAACCACCACTGAATACTTTACCAAGTGGAATGAAACTATTCCCCTCACCACCGTCGTAGGTAAACAAATCTCCTCATTCATCCTGAATTACCTCATCTACAGATACAGAATTCCCTCATCCATTATCATGGATAATAGAAGATCCTTCAAAAACTAGGATGTCCAAGAACTCTGTGACTGAATAAAAATCTAACACCATTTCTCCACAGCCTATTACCCCCAAGGCAATGGTCAAGCTGAAGTATCCAACAAGACCATCTTGAAACTCCTCAAGAAGACAGTCAACAATGTTGGCTGTGATTGGCACATCCAACTCAATCCCACTCTGTGGGCCTACAGATCCACTATATGCACTCCCATAGGTGCTACCCCTTACGCCCTTGTCTATGGCTCAAAAGGTATGCTCCCCATTGAGGTTGAATTACCATCTCTCAGGGTGTTATTAAAAGGTCTCATATTAGATGAAGAATATAGAGTTTCTAGATTGCAAGAACTAGAATTACTAGAGGAAAGGAGACATAAAGCCTTTGACCATCTCAAAGCATATCAACAGATGATGTCACGAAGCTATAACCATAGAGTTCGTCCAAGAATCTTTAAAGTTGGAGATCTGGTACTTAAGGAAAATACCCGTAATCAATAGGATAGGGAAAAGAAAGGCAAGTTCAAACCCAACTGGCTTGGGCCTTATGTGATCGTAGCTACTTATGGATTGGGGGCATATCAGTTAGCAACATTAGAGGGTGAGTTGTTAGATGACCCAATCAACAACATGCATCTTTGCCAGTTCTATACCTAGGAGAACCCCAATGTAAGGGGGGCATAAAATACAAAAAAAATAAAAAAATAAGAAAAAAATACAATAAAATCGTCCTTTGGTGAAAACCTGGCAAACAGGCACCTTGGATAGGTATCATGATGAAAACCTGGCAAATAGGTGCCATGTTTACTTTCTAGCTTTTTGTGTAAATAAAAGCAAGTGGTGAAAACCTGGTAAATAGGTGTTACTTGTGATAAACCACTTCCTCCATCTATGGGAAACCAATCACCTTGTGTCCATTCTTCCTCATGTCCCATTCGACCCATATCTATTCCATAATAAAAACCTAACAATAACCTATCATGGCTTGATACTCTATCTCTTTGTTGCCTTGTCAACCAAGATTTTATCCCATATCCAATCCATAGTGTCATCCTAGTATAGTGTCTCTTGTTGGTGTCCATGGTCCAAGTCCATGAACTACATTGCCTCTGCGTCGTCACGTAGGCAAGGCCATTTCTCAAATGCGCCCCCGAGGCACCCACGGTCTCATCCGTCCCATTTCTAGTCATCTTTCTTCTAATCCTTCCATGGTCCATTAGGGTTTACCCCAAACTATGTTGCCTCTGCATTGTCATATAGGCAAGGCCATTTAGCAATGAGCCCCCGAGGCACTAGGTCAGTCCCTTAGGGTCTGTCTCACCAATAAAGATTGTGAAATCTTCTCACCAGGCAAGCAAGTGCAAGCAAAGCCCGCTTTCAAGCAAAAATCCTGACATAAGACATTAACCTATCCAAAGCAAAGAAAACAAACTCCTAAGGCCTTCTAAATGATTTTACCCAAATTATGGCAAGAAACAAACACATGTAAATGCAAAAATGTTTTGTGGATTGGAAACATGGTTAAAGTACAGAGTCTTGATTTTTTCTATCATGCCTTTCTATGCTACTTGAGGATGCCAAAAGCTAGAGATGCTATGATGAGGGCATGATTATTTTCTTTGTTTGTTGTTTGTGGATTAAACTTTAGTAATGTGAAACCTTGTCTAAAGACATGATCGGCAAAAGATCATCGAGGACATCAGAGGTCTAACATGAGCGGGGGCAATCCTTGACTATTGATATGCAAGAAATACTCAGGTCATCTTGGTTCAATTATACCTTGATGCTTGTATTAACTTGCTAAATCAAAATCTATGTAAGTAATGCTCAGGTCATCTCAATTCAATTATACCTAGATGCTTGTATTAACTTACAACATTCAGAAAAAGTACTAAAAAAAAATCGCCCAATGATGAAATAAGCACTTCAAAATACTTGCACCATCAAGATGTCAAAATCAAAGCATCCACCATACATCTATTTATACATCTATGCATCCATATTCCAAGCAATAAAAGATCCAAACAATGCAGAGTAACAATACAAAGTCAAAGCTTGTGAATCTTGCTATCGAGTCATTCTTCCAATCAATCTTTTGTCTTGTCTATCAGTCTGTCATCTCTGTGTCGATAGAGTACATTTTGACATCACAAAAACATAGCACATAGCTGCATATAATATCACATGAGATAGTCATTTACATGATTAAATCAGTTGTATACATAGAAATTGCATCAGGCCATCCATATACAATTATCACATAGTGTCAAAGAAGAAAATATCAAAAACATAGATAAGTGCATCACATAATTTACATATTCATATAGATACCATTTGCACTCACACACATTAGAAGCATATCAAGTAAAAGCATCTAAGTTTGCATTAGGTCATATAACATCACATAAACATCATATCAAAATATGCATTAGATTACATCATATAACATCAAGTAAACATCTAAGTCTGCATTAGATAAACACATACATCACATCATACAATAGAAGTGCATCATAACTCATACATATAGAGAGCATCAAAATAGCTACATCATCATATAAATATAAAAAATGTGTCCAAATGTACAATATGAAAGTAGTCCATCTCTGAGTCAGTGTCATATACAATAAATACATCCCAAGGATGGTGAAACATGTCTCAAAATGCAAAAAGGTACATAAGATCCAAAGTCTGCTAGTCTCTACTATCCCTGTTGCTATGGACCACCACTACCAACAGTGTCTCCTCCTCCCCCTCCACTAGCCTCAGACTACTGTGGACCTATCACGGAGGCTCCCAACGTCGATCCACCTACTCTCTAGGGAGCCACAAACTAGCTCCTGTAGCTTGAAGCTCTCTAACTGGCTGGCATGGTACCATAATATAAACCTTGGTAGTACTGTGCCTGAGCCTGCGCTTTGGCAAGCTCACCCTATACCTGCGCTAGCTATCTCTATGCCTATGCTAGCTGTGCCTGTGCCTGGTGCACCTGCCCAACCAAAAAGTTGGTTGTCACGTCTATCCCCAGGGCTACCACTACAGTATCCCACTCTACTTGAATAACTTGTATCCGCGCATCTGCCATATCTCTCTCTAGTGAGCCCTGCAATGACCTGTGCCTCTGTCTCTTGTCGAGCATCAACCCTCCTGAGCTGTGCCCACAGCTACCTGATCTCTCCCCTGAAAGTGGCTATAGTCCTCTCCTAGATGTTTGACTGAGCTGGACCCTTGGCTGCCTGTGGCTGAGGTCCCTACTGTTGTGCCACCTGCTGAGGTGGTGCCATCTGTACTTGTGGTGCCTACTGTGGTGCCTGTTGTGCGACCTATGGTGGCACTACCTGCTAGGCATAGGAAGGTCCCTCCCCACCTCTTCTCCTCTATCTGGGTCAAGCTCTGTCATCTCCATCATCTCCTCCATCTTTGTGACCTCCCCATCCTCCTCTCCCCCTCCTCTTCCTCCTCTAGCCAACCTAGCCCTCATCATCTAAGTCTGCCTCATCTATCTGAGGCACAGTACCCCAAATCCTGAGTATCTCAGAAATGGGTGCATAGTGAACTAGTCCTCGTAATCCTGTGTCATCCTAGCATCTTCTATCTCCCTCCTCATATCCTAGGTGACATATGGTGTCTTCCAAAACTTTGTCAGTGCCTCCTTGTAAGATGCCATCAGTCCCCATCTGAGCCTCTCGATGTGAGTTCTGGCAAATTGGGCCTACCCCTATGGCATGCCCTGCCTCCTCCCAAACTATCTCTGTACTCAACTGACTATCTGTCTCTCTAGTATAAATCATGTCTATCCTATTAACCACCATGACTGATAGCGGTAAGGTAGCTCATCTGCCTCATCCTCCCATGGCTCACAGTCTAGATATGGCTGCCACTCGACTACATCTACTCCATCCAAGGTATGTCGCCAATACTCAAACTTCCCCAGCCTATGCTGGGAAATCACTCTTGTGTAGCCATAGCTATATGGCTCCCCTCTCTATCTGTCAAACACACATATTGGCCTCATGATCACTATGTGCTCCCATAGCCAAAACTGTAGCAATGACACACCTACAGATAGGCACGTACTCCTATGATATACCATCTGATGCATATCATGGTATAAGTGTGCTAGCACATAGACACCCCAAGAATACCGGGTGCCCTCTGTCACCATCCTCTCCATAATCCTACCCCATCCAATGGGGAACCCGTGTGATCTCTTGTCGGGGAAAACAACGGTTTCGATCAGTCCTGCTACAATCCCTAGGAAGTAGTCATAGCAGTCATAGATTTCCTGCCAAGGGATGACCTGTCCAACCAGCTTGAAGTTATTAAACACTCGCTTGCACTCATCATGTCCTACATCCCTCTGTGGATCGTACTCCACAAGCTCTCCCTGAATAGGCAAATGGAGAATCTTGTACATGTCCTCCAAAGTAACGGTAACTTGATATTTGATATTATTGATTTGTTTCAGCGCATGTGTGACAGTGAGCACTTGTACAATTTGTTTTGCATTAAGTCTCACTGTGAGCTACTTCCATACTTCCATATATACTTTCTCAATCAATGATTCCAAGTAAGACGACTAATACAATATGGTAGCCACTAGTAAGGGTACTCGATACCTGTCTTACTGTGTAGGGACTAGTCGTGCACCAAGACCATTAGCAAAGTTTTGTGACCTACTAGGGTTACGTGAATCCATAGTGATATGAAAAAGGGGCCTATGTTGACCTGATATGGGATACTTTTGACCTTGGACTAGGAAGACCTAATAGAAGGTGGATAAGATGACTAACGAAAGAGAGATTTTGACTCAAAATGGAAGAAAAAGTGACTGCAAGGTAAGACTTGATCTCAGATTTTGAAACTAGACTGAAATGGGCACCTAGAACTAGTAAAAATTTTCTCTCACAAATTGTACAAGTGCTCACTGTCATGTATGTGCCGAAACAAATGCACTGTAGAAACTAGTAAATGCACTGTAAGTCGAGATATATGCACCACACTGGTAAAAAGGTATATGCACTATAATAGGTAGTAAAAATGCTGTAGGTCGAAGCAGATGCGTCACAGGTCTGCACAAATGCACAGCAACAGAGAACAGATGTGCCGCTCTGGCTTTTCTTAGTATTTTTTGCAATGTTTGGAATTTTTCTGATGTTTTTTTTCTTTTTTTTGGTACTTTGGTTGCAAGGTCTTTTTGATCTGATTTTCTGAAATTATGGCAAGAAGACACAACAAACACAAAGAATATTTTTATGGTTTTTTTTTGTGATTTTTTTACTCTTTTTGGACTAAAAGGAAAAAACAAGTACAAATCCTAGGCTTCAAATGGATTACAAGGGTTTTTGGCCACTAGAACAAAGGTGTTTAATGAAGGCAACCATTTGAGTGGTTATACATGCGGCAACACTACTCTCCATTGTGGACTCTCCCAGCCTACAAGGGTTGCGCCTTGGAGGGTTTTGGGGGAGGTTGGCTATTGGTATAACACAACTTCACTCATTGTTTGAAGCTTTCACTCCAAACACAATTTATTTATAGTGGTTTGGAAGGGTTTGGTGTCTAGCCTGTTACCACTTAGGGTCATTCCTACTTGGATGGATGGTATCCAAGAGCAGGCCCCTCTAAGGGAAAAACACATGCAAAAATGATATGTCTTGCATTTTGGTCACCCAAGATAGGGGAGAGCATAGGCTTGGTATCATTCCTAAAACACAGAATACAGTGGTTCTTTTCCCCTAGTTAAAATGAGAAAAACTAGATGAGCTATCTACTTGGGTAAGCATAGAACTTTGAAGTGATTAGCAAGATAGTAATGGTCCAATTTTAACCAAGATAGCAATGATGAGTTTAATTTTGTCCACATAGCATGAATTATTAACTTTGAAATGATGGTCAATCGAGATAGCAATGGTTCAGTTTTACCTAGATAGCAATGATGAGTTCAGTTTTATCCACGTAGCACGAGTTGTTAACTTTGAAGTGATGGTCAATCGAGATAGCAATGGTTTAGTTTTACCTAGATAGCAATAACTTTGAAAAGATAGCAATATAGCAATGATTCAATGATATGCAAGATAGAAATGATTATATTACCACTTTCCTAGTTAAACTATATGAGATTTGCATGAGCATCCATTTTATTTTCCCATTAGAAGTCAAAGTGTGAGCTAACAAGTGCAACTATATGAATCTAAACCAGTACCTAGCTTGTAAAACAGATCAAGAGAGTTCCTGCAAAGATGTCAGCGTTAGCAAAAATCCTCAAGAAAACCCTAAAATCACTACCTAAAACAGATGCACCACTTCAGAGACTGAATGCGGAGAAACAGTGAATAGAAGCACCATATTACATATGCGCTAAAACAGAGGTCAAAAGCGTTGCACAATAGAGTATAAGCGTTGATTTGATGTATGCGCTGTGACAAGTAGTAAATGCACTGGAACAGTGTCTATATGCGCTGCAGAAACGTATGTGCCGTGACAGGTGATAGATGCTCCAGAACAAAGATTGTATGCACTACAAAAACATATGCACCTTGACAGGTAACAAATGCGTGTTAGGATGTATTAGATGCGCCATTTCCTCCTATGTACGGCCTTCTAAAACACAAAAACTCAATATTTGGGGTTAAATTTGGGGCTAGGCCCCACGGTGGGCACCAAAAATGTTAAGGAAAAATTGGATTCAAAAGAATAATCAATAATATCAAATATCAAGTTACCCAAAACTCAATTAAATGGTGAACAAAGAAGATTCAATAAACAATGCACAACAACAAAGCAAACCTCCTTAATTCGAAGCTGCCATTGATCGCTTATCACAATCAATGTTGCATGTATGAAATAGGGCCGTCAAAGAGTGTACTTCCTTGCTATGCTTCAAGAATGTCAATTGGGAATGGCTATGATAATACTGCCATAAAGAGGAGCTTCACAACGATGGTAGTAGTGCATAGTAACGAGTGTGATCACAAGTAATGAAGGAATTGGTGCCAAAGGTGCACTGTAGTTCTTGTAGAGTAATGATACTTAAAGCTTGGAAGACTGAAATGGAAGAAGAGGGTTCAATTCATAGACTCGGAAGAATGAAGATCAATGGTATAGAAAGAATGAGAAGATCAACGGTTGAGAATAGCTGAGGAATGTGCAACGAATAAGAAAAAGACATGTGTCTTGCTTTCTTTTGTGTGAGAGGATTTGCTAAGAATAGAAGAATGAGTTAAAGCAATTAAAAGAATATAACAATGAGATAAGTGATTTAAAACAAGAAGGGTTTTGCATGAGAATAAGAAGATATTTTGCTTTGTTAAATATTAGGATAATTTAATTGCATGTGCTAAAAGATTGAATTATATTTAGAGATAACTCAATTTAGAAGAAAAAAGACAACTTAAATAAATATTTGATTTATTTAAATTTAGAGAAGATATTATTGGAAGAAGCAATTAAATAATTGGTATTATTTAATTTAGAAGATAAGAAAGAAAATTAAATAAATAAATTTATTTAATTGTTTGTGCATGATTTTGGAAGAATAAATAAAATATTTGATTGTATTTTATTTTTAGAGATTGAAAGGATTTAAATAAATTTGATTTGATTTATTCAAATTTGGAAGAATGATTTGATTTAATTAAATAATTAAGAATTATTTAATTGTTTGGAAGAATTTAATTAAATAAAGGATTTTATTTAATTGTTGGAAGAATATGAATCAAATAAATAAATTTGGTTATTTATTTATTGATAGAGGAATAAAGATGGAATAAATATTAAGAATATTTATCTAGACCGAATCATGTCATTTTTAGGTGTATACAAAATTTAGCTGACTCAATTCGTGGGATATCCCCTACAAAACTTGTCTATTTCGTACCCTAGATCTCTAAGCACATAAAATGAGACAAATCAAATTGGTCTAACACATAGTAT
This sequence comes from Cunninghamia lanceolata, assembly GCA_027924645.1. NCBI lineage: Eukaryota > Viridiplantae > Streptophyta > Pinopsida > Cupressales > Cupressaceae > Cunninghamia > Cunninghamia lanceolata. The sequence continues at coordinate 1,566,030 of BSBN01001480.1, forward strand.
CACGCCTCAAAAAGTCATTTTAAGTTGTGTAAAAAATTCACCCCTTCAAATATGAAAAATTAGACTTTTTCTATGACTTGACATTTTTCATCACATGCAAGGCCAGAGAAATTCCCTGCCATTGCATTTTTGTGTGTTTTTCTACCTATGTAAGGCTAGAAAAAAACCCCATCCCTGCAAATGCTAGGGTGGAGAAATTCTTTGCCCTAGTGCATTAACTCAACATGAGTGGGTAGTTGGGTAATTAATACCTTGTTTATGATTATAAATTATGGTAATTTCATTTTAGTTTTACCCTGTTGTTTTTACCTCCACCATTTCCAAGTGTTATTACACCTTCTTCACTGTTTTATCTTACGATTGCACATGACATGTTGTAGATTTCTTTGGTTCTCCAGCGTCATTTATCCTAGGTTGGTTTTTACCATTCTTTCTACTTGTGTTTTTTATTCCTATTTTGTTTTCATGTTTGTTTTGTTGTATTTTTAAACCCTAGGGATTTTTATGCCCATCTAATCTTCATTGCTAAATGGTGGAAAGTTGCACAGTTTTTCTCCACAAAACCCTTAAAATGCAGTGAAGGCATAGTTTTATCTTGCCTATGATCCCAAACTACTCACAACAATATGTTGTTTAGAGAATTTTCTTCGAACGACATCACTGGTTTTAAGTCCAATGTTGTTCGAAGAAGATTGTTCGAACAAAACAAACCAAACCTTAAAAATGTCTAGCGGAAAGACATGACCTTCAGAGAAAATTCTCTGAATGACGTGGTTAAACACTAGCCATGTCATTTGGAGAATTTTCTTCAAAAGTCATGTCTTACCCAATAACCCAAGTGCAGTTCAGAGAATTTTCTCTGACTTGCACTTCAATTAAATTATCCTATGCAAGGGCAAAAAATTTCTCCATCCATGCACACAAAAAATTGTTAACCTAAATGTACTTCAGAGAATTTTCTCTGACCTACACTTGGACGAACTACCCTATGTAGAACCATCAGTGATGCCATTTGTCACCAACTTTCTAAGGTGTCTTCTTCCATCAAGTTCTACATGACATCTTATCTCGTATATGCTGCAGCATGTATGAGAGCTTTTCCTAGTCTATCTTCCATTGGAGACATAAGGAAGGTACATGTGTATGATTACTATCCATAGTTGACTCTAAAGGAGAGTCTAAAGCCTTATAGAAGGGTTAATGACACATTCTTTTATAATATATTTGTATGTTTGATAAAGACCTTGTCAAGAAGAGGTTTCGAATGCATCCTGGGATTAGGTAAAGAAGGTCGGTTGTATATTCTTGCAATTCCCAACCTTCACCTACATTAGGGTAGGAGGGTTTAGTGAGCAACCCTACATGTTGCTAAGGTATCATGGTGACAAACTGGTGTTAATGGAGTTGTGTTGATAGATGATGAATGTCCACAAGAAAAAATTAGAGGCTCATAGGCCTGGGTTGAAGTTTCCAATGAATATTGGCTGATACATAGTATCTACCACCCCAAAGGACAATATCTACCACCCCAAAGGCCAAGTTGATGGAAACTGAGTTACAATAGATTACTCTCAGAAGATTCAAAAGTTGGGATGAATTTGATTATAGAGGAATGAAGGAACAGATTAAGGGCAATTACACTCATGTGCACAAAATAGAAGACATTTGGGCTAAGTGTAGATCAGATGAAGATGTGAGGAAGATTGACTATAGTCATCTAACTCTTGATCATATTAGAGATTTAAAACTGGTAGATGTCTCTAAAGGTATGGATGATGATGGGAATATACTAGATCCTCTATATGAGGGTAATCAAATTTATTTAACACCTCTTCCATTGATCTAGTTGTCATTGAAGGAATCTACTTCTATAAGAGATAGATTCTAGTTCACCCTTACCAATACCAACACCTAGTTGGAGGAGAATGAGATAAACCTAAAACCATTCAAGACATGATCTGAAGAGGAAAATGTTGAAGGAACTTCTAGAAAGTGAGAAGATCTTAGAACAAAAAATAAGGAAGATGCTTCTAGTTCTAGGCAAAGGGTGAAAATTGTTTTCAGAAATAAAGGGGAGAAAGGAAAAGGAAAGGAAAAGGAGGGAACATCTACACAAGTAGATATTGAAGGAAAATCTGGTGCAGTCATGGTTAGGAGGGTCCACAGAGTGAATAGTCTAGATTGTGCAACAAGAGTAAATACAATGAAAGCTACTCAATTATGGAATACAAATGTAGATTCAGTCATTCAGTACATCATAGATTCAAAATATAAACATGCCAGCAACATGCAGGCTTAGAATTAGGGCTCATAGGCCTAACTCTCCAGTTACAATGTATGCACAAGATATATCTTTGAAGCACCTTCTCAAAGAATTCAAACTATCTATCTATCTCTATCTCATTGACTACTTTCCTTTGCATCTAATACATGATTATATATCATCTCCAGATCACAAGAATCCTCCGCATCAGCCAAGGATGGCTACAAACTCCAATGAAAGAGATGTAACGTGTGTACATGGATAGGTCAGACCTAATCAAGTGGGAATCCTCTACAAGTGAATGGAATAACATGCAGATCTCACAGAAGTTTGACCATGATCCAAAGTTCCTTGAATGATGTGCAATTTAGCTCTGCAAGTCGTGGAAGTGCTTTACAAGTCTTCTCCTTTAGCTAATTGTATGAGACTATCAGGATGCTCTATTCTGAGAAAATAGTCAATCTTCTAATAGTGATATCTTTCTAAAAACTAATCCAAATGATCTAAATTTTGGATATGATATGCATGCAGATGTCTAGATGCTAAGTCCAGCTCCATAAGGTCTAAAAGGAAATTGCAACAGAATGCAGACCAAAATACAGAAACTGCTACTGACTAAATTGACTGTATTGAACTAGAAAATGAAAGAAAACAAATTGAAATGCAAATGTTTTTGGTTGATGCAAGATTGCTCTTGAACCAAGGATGCTCCTACATTAGACATCCAGGGTTGTTGAAAAAGTGAGTCCCTCACTTTACTAGGGCTAGAGGAAAACCAAGCTGGTCCACCTCAGCTTGAGAAATCCAAGATGAGTCTTCTTCCGGTCTACCTTTCCATTTTACCAAATATTTTTTATGTTGCTTGCCTCTGGTGTTGTGTTCAAGTGTGTTGTCCAAGATGTCCTCAATCTGCTCCGGTACCTGTTGTGGTAGCTGCTTCTTCAAGTCTTCTTCAATGCTATCACTAAAATCTACTACATGATATTGATATATAGATCTGCAATGTTGAAAATAGGTGATATACCTAATGTCTTTGGTAGCTCCACTTCATATGCATTTCCTGAATCAAACTTCCTGAGTATCCTACATGGTCCAAACTTCTTCATCTTCAACTTGTTATATGTCCCAACTAGAAATCTCTCTTTTCTTAGATATACCATCACTTCATCTCCCACTAAAAATTCTTTGTCTTCTCTTCTCATCTAGTTGCTCCTTATACTTACTGTTCATTTCCTCTAAATGATTCTTAACCTTATTATGCATTGTTTCCATGTGTCCTACAAATTCTTCTACCTCTACCCTCCTCTTATCTTCCATACTGATGTATCCCAACTCTACAACTCCTCTAGGGTTAGTCCCTCTCACAATCTCAAATGGTGTTCTTCCAGTACTCTTATTCACTGAATTATTATATGCAAACTCTGCTTGTGATAGAATCAAATCCCAATTTCCTATCTTTTCTCCAACCAAACATTGCAACAAGTTTCCTAAACTCCTATTCACTACCTCCATCTATCCATTAGTGTGTGGATGAAATGATGAATTAAACTTCAAATATGTCTTCATCTTCTTCCAAAAGTACCCAAGAAATCTTGTATCTCTGTCTGAAATTATGCTCATAGGTAATCCATGCAATCTCACAATCTCCTTGAAAAATAGGTTAGCCACATGCACTACATCAATTATCTTCTTACAAGGTATGAAATGTACCATCTTTGAAAATTTGTCCACCACTACAAATATTGAATCATGTCCCCTGAGTGTCTTCAGCAATCCCATTATGAAATCCATGCTTATGTCTTCCCAAGGTCTTTCTAGTACTATTAAAGATTTTTATAATCCAGTATTCTGACTACTTCCTTTTGCAACTTGACAAACTCTACAACTCTGCACAAACTTCCTAACATCCTAATGTATTTGAGGCCAAAATTAATGTTCACTTACCAAAGCCACTGTCTTATCAATTCTAAAATGTCCTGCCAATTGACCATTGTGCTTCTCTTTGATCAAGTTATCTCTCATTGAACTCCTAGGTATACACAACTGATTTCCTTTGAACAACAAATTCTTCTAAATGAAATAGTCCAACCACTTACTTCTATCTATCACAATAGGTTCCTTACATGCTTTCCAACATTCTACAAAATCAAGATCTCCTTTATACATGTTCTTCAATTCTTCAAATCCTAACACTTCAACTCTCATCCTTGTCAACAAATTCCTTCTCCTACTTAATGCATCTGCAACTTTGTTTGATTTTACACTCCTATGCTTTAGTAAAAAGTTTAACTCTGCATGAACTCTACCCATCTCATATATCTCTGATTTAACTTTCCTTGACTGTTTAAATATTGCAAAGATTGATGATCTGTATACAACACAAACTCCTTAGGCAACAAGTAATGTCTCCACTTCTTCAAGGCTTGAATTATGGCATAGAACTGCTAATCATAAATTGAATATCTCCTCCTTGCATCATTCAACTTCTCACTAAAATATGCTACAGGTCTACCTTCTTGACTTAACACTACTATTGTATTTCCACTTGCATCACAATCTACTTGAAATACTTTGTTGAAATTTGGTAATGCCAACACTAGTTGCTATGTCACTTTCTGCTTCAACAACTCAAAACTTGTATATGCTCGTGATGTCCACTTAAAGTCTTTTATGTCACCTCTCATTGTCTCTATTATAGGATTACATACTGAACTAAAATTTATGATGAATTTTTGATAGAAACTAGCTAATCCATGAAATGATCTGACTTCTCCAATGCTCTTAGGTGTAGGCCACTCAACAATTGCTCTAACTTTCTCAAGTTCCATCTTCAATCCTTCCGCAGAAATCACAAATCCCAAGTATACCAATTCTTCCTTCATGAAACTACACTTCTTGATGTTTATCAACAATTTCTCTTCTCTCAACCTCTGCAATACTTGTCTCAGGTCCCACAAATATTCTTCCTTTGTCTTACTAAAAATTAGAATATCATCCAAATATACAATAACAAAATTACCCAAGAATTTTTTTAAAACTTCATTCATCAACCTCATGAAAGTGCTCGGTGCATTTGTTAATCCAAAGGGCATCACAAACCATTCATACAATCCTTCATTTGTCTTAAAAGCAATCTTCCATTCATCTCCTTCTCTGATTCTAATATGATGGTATCCACTCTTCAAGTCTATCTTTGTAAAATATTTTGCTCCACTCAAACAATCCATAATGTCATCCATCCTAGGTAAGGTAAATATATACCTAATTGTGATCTTGTTTATTGATCTGGAGTCTGTACACATTCTCCATTCTCCATCCTTCTTTGGTGCTAGCACTTCAGTACTACACAATGACTCCAGCTTTTTCTGATCTAACCTTTCCTCAACAATTCATGTAATATCTATTTGATTCTTCATTCTCTACTAGTGTCATTCTATGTGTTTCTTTGTTAGAAAAACTAGCTCCAATTATAAGATCCATGTGATGACTGACACTCCTGATTGGTGGCAATCCTTCAGGTACACTGTCTGATTTGATGTCTTCATACTCTATCAACAACTCAATTATCTTCTCCATTTGTGATTCTTTAGTTTCAATCTTTAGGTTTTTAGGTTTCTTAGGAATGAAAGCATAGCACATATTCTCATGTCTCAAACCAAACATAAATTTCCTTCCATCTACCAAATAGATTCTAGCATTCCCACATACTTCATTCTTAGGGTCATCCTCCAAAGGAATCGAATTGATTCTCTTTCCATTTGTTGTTATAGTGTATGTATTCCTTCTCCCATCATGTATAGCTTTCCTATCATACTGCTAAGGTCTAGCTAAGAAAATATGACATACATCCATAGGCATAATATCACACAAGACTTCATCATGATAAGATCCAATATGAAATTTCACCAAAGATTGTTCACTCACCAATACCTTATGATCATCCTGAATCCATGCTATCTAATATGGCTTAGGGTATTCCAATCTTTCCAACTTTAGCTTAGTCACCATCTCCTTTGAAACTAAATTATCTGAACTACGACTATCAATTACAACTTTACAACATTTACCTCTTGATTTACATTTGGTCTGGAACAAACTTTTCCTATGTGGTGGTTCCTCATTTGTTTCTGTTTGAAATAGTGCTCTCCTCATGATTAATGATTCTCCTATTGAACACAGAGAATACTAAGAGGGGGGGTGAATCAGTATTCTACAAAACCACTTAGTTTGTTGTTCCTTAATCCAATTACCAAATTCAACAACATGAAAGTAGAAAAAACATGAGAACAACACCCATAAAAACATAACACATAGACACCAAGATGTTTATGTGGAAAACCTAAAAAGGGAAAAAATACCGTGAGTGTTAGCTCACAATATATTATGATAGCACAATATCAAATTACAAGAAGGGCCACTGCCCTAGGAAGAAGTACTCACTACACAAAGGCTCACTACCAAGAGAAAAAAAGATAGAGGAAGAATTGCCTCACTACCAGGAGATGAACTGCTACAAATGCATCTACCATATGCTAGATCACAATTAGATTGAAGGATCAATATACAGATTCAAACATCTTCATTTATTCTGTCCTTCTTCTCAACTTAACTACATATACTCTTTTTTGGCTCTGTACTCTGCTTATGATCCTTCATACTTCAAATTCACATACCCTACACACTCTTACATCACATCAATACCTTAATCCATCAAGTATTTATATCCGCAACAAGATTCATCTAATAATCAGGTCGTCAAGCTAGACATGAAGCATGTATACAATATATTCTACCTTGTCAGCTTGAACAAGTGTAAAAATAGTAATGTGGACCCAAACAATCATTGATTAATCTTCACACAAGTCAAAACCAAACATACAACTGCTTAGTTTTTTATTCAAGCAATATACCTTCTCCACATAAAGATCTAACTGCTTGTCAGCTTGTCTCTTAAGAACATGCTTGACCCAATACATCCGTCACATCAAAACTCTCACTACGGACCATAGGAGGCTCAAGGATTCATAGCCAAGATTCATTCTTGACCTCTAAGCATACCTCCAGAACTGCAAGACAAAATATGTAACTATAGAGAAATGCGGACCCTTTTTCTCAGGCATTGTGCATTGTTCCTGTCTTAGTTCTATTCACCTAGACTTAGACATTTCACAGTATGACTTTCGGAGGGAGTCAGGTCTAGATCATTGGAACATAACATCATGAAATAGCTATGAACAATATACCTAAACTACATATAATGATCTTCTATTGCAGAGGCATATTAACCCAATCTCTGTCACTCACTCTGTATACTATCCATACTTAGTCATTTTAGCCTTCCGGACTAGAATACTTTTGTGCCTTGTTGTCAAACCAAGTTGGTCTTCCAAAGTAATGTCTCTTTGTCATGCTAGTGGAATCCCTTTGCCTTGTTGTCATCAATGACAACATGCAATCCTTCATCAGAACAATGTCTCTTGCCAACAATCTCCCCCTTTAGCATTGATGGCAACACTTAGTGAAAAATGCTTGTGTCTGCTCCCCCTTACTCTGTATTCCTTCTCTCCCTTAGATGTTTGCCTATTTTTCACTAGTCTTCTTTTACCCATTTGACATCAATGGCAAAGGTGTATGTACAAGAGTCAAAATTGTGTCAAAACTACAAGTCTGTCATACTCTACCGCATATGTACACATACAATCTTCAACTTAATTAGTTGTAGATGAAAGGACATCCTTGTACATAATATTTAATTGTGCAATCTCTTCATCCCACCTTTTCTTGGCTCTTTCCAAAATTTGAATGTGATTATTTATCAAAAAGACTAATTTTTCTACCTTTTGCACATTAGAGGGTGTGTCAATTTGTGAAGCTACCTATGCTTCTACTACACGATTTACCATGATCTCATTTTTAAGCTTAAAATCCTTGTCAGTGAACACATTTTGTTTTTAATTTCTTCTTGTTTTCTGAGAAGACTACTTATGTTATTCTGAATATTTTTAACCTGTGTTTCTATGTAGTTGATTGAGTCAACTGCTAGATCAAAGGTCTCAGAAATATTTGTGAGTTGAATCTCCAAGATTTTGACTTTCTCATCTATTTCCTTAGTGGTTTCAGGCCAAGATAGACACAATTTATATATATCACACGCTTCCTTGATTGCATTTATCATATTCTTGATGTTGCTTTCTAACAGAATTTTGTCACTGTCTAACTTAGTTTTTGATATTGCTAATCTTTTATCTTCATATTCCTTTTTAACCTTAATATCAATAGATTTTTCAAAGGATTCAAAATAAGTACTTACAGAATTTATTAGACCTTTGAGATGAGCAGGTGATGATACTGATGTATCTTTCTGGTATGAGGGCATTAGCTTCTCTAGAATACCTGATGTCTCATCAATGAGTTCATTGTCCTGTATATATGTTCTTAGCATTTATTCCTAAGCCTTAGCTTGCACGATTGATACTAGTTTGAATTTCTCCATAGGAGACATGGAAGCCAAATTTATTGGTCCTTGTAGAGTCTTGGGTGAATCTGGAATTTGTACACTTTGCTATTTTTCCAAAAACTTTTTAGCAAAGTCAATTGAAATTTGGTATGCAGCAGTGTCTCTTGCTGCATATTCATCGCTAAGAGTAAGTTTCCTTCTTTTCTTTTCTTCTATCAGATTGTCTTTCTCTACTTTGGTAGCGGCTTCTGTATCGGATGAGATGCTTGTTCTTTTCTTGGGGCTAGATACATGTTTTTCCTTTTCAGTTTTCTCATCTTTTTTTTTAAAAAATGTGCCTAGTAAACTTTTTAACATGACCAGTGATGTTGGTACGACACACCCTCCAGCTCCACGTGAATTCTTTTGGCCAAAGAAATGAACTAGTGAGGTCATAACACGGGGACCTCATCCCCTAGCAAGAACACTTCAAACCCGCAAGCTTGTTGGCCCAGTGAAGCTACTGAACCATGCCCTTATCGGCTGCTTTCTCATCTTTTCTTTCTAGAGTGTTTGACTTCCATTTCTCTGGAGCATTTAAGGGTCTTGACTCTTCAGATTTAGTTTTTACCTCACTTGCTTGTTCATCAGAAATTTTCTTTGATTGCTCATATTCCATAGATAATTCTTTGAATGTTCCAAACCTGTCTTCTTTGAGATCTTTTGGTTTATTTAGTAGTTCATCAGCTAATTCAGTCAGGATATCTTCTGCAACTTCATACCCTAATGGAGGGGCCCACGCAGTTCTTGGTTCCACAGCTTCCATGAAGCATTTGTATTTGTTCACCATGAATACAATGCCATTTTCATATTTCATCACTACCTTTTTAGGTATCCGGACCCTGCATAACATTCTCTTTTGAAAGTTCATTAAGTATCCCCGTAAGATTTCATTATGTCTTCTTTGATTTCCCAAGCTCTGTAGGTGATTCCTTATTTGAGTTGCTACTGGTGTGTGATCAGAGCAGACAATGCTTCCCAGGCTGGTAGCTCTCTCAGGAAGTAGAAGAGTAGACAATTAATCAAAGTTCCATACTTGAAGGGGTAATTTGTCTCTTTTGTTCTTTTCAAGTTCTCCATTAATTCACTCGGGAGAAATTTACCTAGGTTATAATCCATATTATTTTTGACCATGTCATAAGTTGTGTGTATAACTAGTGTAGTCACAAAATTTTCTGAGTGGGAAAAGTATATTTTGTATCCAATAATCATTGATGCGAATCTGATAGCTGAATCCTTAATATCATTTACTATGAGAGCTTTCTTATCAAATTTGGCTCCTGTTAGCTACATTACTAAACTATTCTTTATTTTCTTTTCACTTGGGATTCTTCTGGAGGAACTCATACCAGTTACAACTTTAATATATTCTTTAGTTATCATATATGGTTCATCGAGCCACAAAAACTCATCATGAATTCTGCTTAGAATGAACTTAACCCATCATGTATCATTCGTGATCGCAAGAAATTCAACCAGGTGTCCAATTTCTTTTCTCCTAGGACTTTATATTCATCTTTGAACTCAACATCAATAGTGGTCAGTTCATCCAAGTATAATTTTCCAAGATTCAAGTGATCATATTCCTCTAAGTTGGTGTGAATATATGCCCTAATATCCTCCATGTGCATAATTCCATGAGGAGTATTGAGAATACCCCTACAAAATTATTTTCTAGTGGTTTAAAGATTTTTTTCTTGAACTCAGGGTGGGGTTTTTCCGTCATCGTGATTAATTAGGGAGTAAACATCTTCCATAATAATTTAAACAACATAGAATAGTTTTCAAGCTGTAAATACCTTTTTCTCCAAATTAAGATTTTTCTTTACTTGAATTTGACTTGATTTGAATTTCTTTGGAAAACTCTGTAGGCACTTGGATTCTTGCTTTTAATTCTTCTGGATGTTTGAAAGGTAGAATACAAAGTGAATTATCTATCAAATGAGCCACTTTTTATCTTTTGCAAGGATGACCTAGTCATCATAAACAACCTTATTGAAAAACTATCAAACACATCTCTGCAAAATGTAGTCTATTTGGATTTCTCTGCAATGTTTCATGTTTGATCCTTTTCTTCCAGAATTTATTTCAAAAGATCTGTCATATGAATCCTTTCAATATGTCTTCGTTTCAGATTCTAGCACTAACAATTTGGATAGGGGATTAAGATTTTTATTGCAACTCCCCCTAGGCCAGAGCTCACAAATTCACTTCCCAGAGGAAGTATCTGCACTAGATGCTGGTGCAGATCCATCCTTGACTTCAATCACATCTTTCTTGATCTAGATCTTACCCATTTCTTTCTTAGTTTCAACCGGATCAACTTTTTCCTTTTCCTTATCATTCCTATGCTCTAGTTTCCTTTCTTCAGCATAGTAGTTTCTTTTCACATTCTTGCTTCTACAAAATCTTGCAACATGTCTAAACTTACTGCAATTGTAGCATACCATATTCCTTTGTCCTTGATTTCTTCCATTGATTGGATTTGATCTGCATTGATTAGCCATATATCCAAATCTATTGCATGCAAAACACTTTCCATTGAATGATTGAGTATTCATTGCATTGTAAAAACCATTCCTTACCAGACTTCTGCATTCATTTGATCTATGACTAATTTTCTTGCAATTGAAACATTGACCAGAGAATGATGGAACATTTAATTTATTCTACTCCTACACTGAGTAGCTTTATGTCCTAACTTATTGCAATTAAAACAATGGCCATTGAAAGATGGGTACCTTTGAGCATTTGGCTATTTGACCGGAGGTCTTCTAGGTCTTCTTTGATACCTAAATTGGTTGCCTTTATTTTTCTTCAATTGAAAGTTTTCTTGACCTAATTTTGAACTTTCTCCTTTCTCAAATCCCAAGCCTTGCTTGTCAACTAAAATCTTCTGACTTGCAATTAACTCCTCAAGCTTTGCAGAGATTATCTTAAACTTTTCTTCATAGCTCTTAGCTTTCTCCAAATCTGATTTCAGGTTTGCAACTTCTTTTTCAAGTTTATTGCATTCTTCTAATTTTCTTTTTACCAACATATTTAGATCATCTTCTACTTTAGCTCTTTCTATAACTTCAACTTTCAAATCATCTAGGGTTTCATTGGATGATATCAATTGTTCACTAACCTCTTTGTATTTTTCTTTGAACTTCTTGACCTATTCTTTTAGCTTTAGAATGCATTCATTAGCTTCTTGTATGTTATCCTTCAGATCTCTGATTTCTTCTTTAGATCTTTCAAGATCAATAAGGGTTGTTGCTAGTTTAACATTATTTTCATATGAATAATTTCCAAATCTTCTGGCTTCCATGAATGAACTTTCCCAGATCTTCCTCAAGTTGTTAGGCTTCTTCCAAGGAACCTTGCTCTATTACCAATTGTTGAATATAGAGAATACTAATAGGGGGGCGAGGTGAATCAGTATTCTACAAAACTACTTAGTTTGTTGTTCCTTAATCCAATTACCAAATTCAACAACATGAAAGAAAAATAAACATGAGAACAACACCCATAAAAACACAACACATAGACACCATGATTTTTATGTGGAAAACCCAAAAAGGGAAAAACCACAGTGAGTGTTATCTCACAATATATTATGATAGCACAATGACAAATTACAAGAAGGCTTGCTGCCTAGGGCTCAATGCCCTATGAAGAAGTGCTCACTACACAAAGGCTCATTGCCAAGAGAAAAGAAGATAGAAGAAGGATTGGCTCACTGCCAAGAGATGAACTACTGCAAATGCATCTACCATATGCTAGATCACAGTTCCATTTAAGGCTCAATATATAGATTCAAAGGTCTTCATTTATTATGTCTTGATTCTCAACTTAACTACATATACTTTGTTTTCTACCCTTGTTCACTTTTTCAACTTTGCACTCTACTTATGATCCTTCATACTTCAAATTTTCATACCCCACACACTCTTACATCACATCAATACCTTAATCCATCAGGTATTTATATACGCAACAAGATTCATCTCATAATCAGGTCGGTAAGCTAGACATGAAGTGTATATACAATGTATTCTACCTTGTCGGCTTGAACAAGTGTACAAACAGTAATGTAAACCCAAACAATCATTGAATAATATTCATACAAGTCAGCACCAAATATACAACTGGTTAGATTTATTATTCAAGCAATATACCTTCTCCGCATAAAGATCTAACTGCCTGTCAGCTTGTCTCTTAAGAACATTATTGACCCAATACATCTGTCACATCAAAAATCTCACTGTAGACCACAAGAGACTCAAGGATTCATACCCAACATTCATTCTTGACCTCTAAGCATACCTCCAAAACTGCAAGACAAAATATGCAACTGCAGAGAAATGCAGACCCTTTTTCTCAAGCACTGTGCACTGTTCCTATCTTAGTTATGTTCACCCGGACTAAGACATTTCATAGTATGACTTCCAGAGGAAGTCAGGTCTTGATCATTGAAACATAACATCATCAAATAGCTATAAACAACATACTTGAACCACATATAATGATCTTCTACTATGGAGGCATACTGACCCAATCTCCGTCACTTACTCTATATACTATCCATACTTAGTCATTTTAGCCTTCCGAACCAGAATACTTTTGTGCCTTGTTGTCAAGCCAAGTTGGTCTTCTAGAGTAATGTCTCTTTGTCATGCCAGTTGAATCCCTTTACCTTGTTGCCATCAATGACAACATGCAATCCTTCATTAGAGCAGTGTCTCTTGCCAACATCTCCTTTCTCAGGTTTACCAACTAAACTTGGTGATCCAATAGGTTCTTCTTCCACATGCTGCTCTTCCATTGTTCTCTGTATTCTTGTTTGTACTTCCTTAATTACATTCAAATGCTCTATGTCCTTCACCTCCACACTTAAAACAAGTTCCTTTGAATGGTCTCCTGTTAGGGCATCTTCCATCTCTTCTATATCCTTCACTCTGATATGAATTAGGGTTTCCTTTGCGGTAGAAAGTTCTATCATCTCTCTGGTATGCATTGTTATCTATGTCTTCCTTGTTGAATGTGTTGTCTTATCTATTCTACTCAGCAAATGATCTCTCTCCTCTAGAAAATATTCTACCTCTCTAAAATTTGCCTCCTCTACCTCTTTGTCTCTGCTCATACTTCTTGTTCAACTTTTCTTCAACTTTCAGGGCAAACTAATATGCTTCTTTCAGAGATGTTATCCTCACAAAACTTAGTTCTTCTTGAATATTCAATCTCAATCCATTGATGTATCTAGCCACTTTCTCCTTTCTTGCTTCACTATGTCCTGTCCTTATGACGATCTTATGAAATTCTTTAGTATACTCCTTCACAGATTTCTCCTTTTGTCATAGGTTCTTCAATCTCTTCAATAGTTCTAACTCATAGTCAGCATGTATAAACTGATTCTTCAATTTTGTCGCCATTCTATCCCATTTTATGATCTTCTCTTTTCCTCTTCTATTTCTATACAAATGAACTTCTTTCCACCAAATAGCAACATATATTTTCAACTTAGTCTTTGTAAATTTCACCTTCTCCAGATCTTCAATTTCTTCATACTCAAAGTATTCTTCTAGGTCATTTATCCAATTAATCAACTCTTTCGGATTCAAATTGCTAGTGTAATTTAGTACCTCTACTCTAGGTCTTTTCCCAATCTTTGAAATAGCTTGCAACATCTTGACTTGATCTGACTCTTCTTCTTCATCTAGGGTTACTTCATTCTGATCAGTGAATTGAAACTCTTCATCATCATCACTTTCAACATTAGGTTTAGCTGTAAGTCCTCTTCACCTATCTTCTTCAACAACAACTAATTGAACTCACATCATTTTCATCATCTCCATCATCTCATCCATTCTTCTAGCCATAGTACCAACAACAGGTATTCTCTTTAGTGGCATCTCTTCCTAGGATCAAGTGTAACTGCCTCAAATTCAGTGATCAGGCTACAAGGTGACAACTACCTCACGATTGACAATCAGTTGAAAACACAATTAGTATACCTTGGATTTGACGATCTATCCACAACAAGATCTTATGTAATACATTCACAAACTTTTCTCCCAAAGGATTCAAACTTCGCTCTTATACCACTTAGTGAAGTCATGGTTAGGAGGGTCCACAGAGTGAATAGTCCAGACCATGCAACAAGAATAAACACAATGGAAGCTACTCAATTATGGAATACAAATATAGATTTAGTCATTGAGTACATCATAGATTCAAAATGTAAATAGTCTGCAACATGTGAGCTTATAATTAGGGCTCATAGGCCTGATCCTCTAGTTACAATGTATGCACAAGATATAGCTTTGAAGTGCCTTCTCAAAGAATTCAAACTATCTATCTATCTCTATCTCATTGACTACTTTCCTATGCACCTAATACATGATTATATATCATCTCCAGATCACAAGAATCCTCTACGTTGGCCAAGGATAGCTACAAACTCCAATGAAAGAGATGTAATGTGTGTACATGGGGAGGTCAGACCTAATCAGGTGGGAATCCTCTACAAGTGAATGGAATAGTGTGCGGATCTTAGGGAAGGTCAACCATGATCTAAAGTTCCTTGAATGATGTGCAATTTATCTCCACAAGTTGTGGAAGTGCTCTGTAAGTCTTCTCCTTAAGCTAATTGTCTGAGACTATCAAGATGCTCTATTCTAAGAAAATAATCGATCTTCTGATAGCAATATCTTTTTGAAAACTGATCCAAATGATCTAAATTTTGGGTATGGTGTACATGAGTATGTCTAGATGTTAAGTCCAACTCCACAAGGTTTGAAAGGAAATTGAAATAGAATGTAGACCAAAATACATAAACTGCTACTAACTAAAATGGAATATGAAAGAAAACAAACTAAAATGCAAATGTTTTTGGTTGATGCAAGATTGCTCTTGAACTAGGGATGCTCTTGCATCAAAATCATTCTATTTTTGAAACACAAGCTCCTCCTACTACTTCCCAACTAGAATCATCATAGATGTTATCTACTCCTTCACCTCCTATTGTTACAAATGTGCAATCTTCACCTTTTATGTTTGCCACTCCTTCCATTCATGTGCAAACTATTTATTCATATCTGTTATCACCTACAAGTGACTCCTTTTTCCAAAGTCCTCCTCATGGTACCTTAGAACAAATGTTTGGATCACTTTCCTCCTTACCTAGTCCCAAACATTCACCATTTCCACCTTCCAATCCATTCAGTACAACCCAAATGGGCTTTGACAAGGTCTTATCCACTCTTGCACCTAATGTGCCAACAAAACTCAACCCTACTACTATATTGACCCAAACACCACCTATGTTACCACCACTCCATTGGTATCCACTCCATTATCAGGTACGTCCATTCCATATTCCATTTCATTCACCTCACAATCTACTAATACTATCCCATCATCACAGTCTTTGGTGACACAATCTAAAGAAGATCTATCTATTCTTTTCCCCTTGGTTGATATCTCAGAAACCAAAGAGAAAGAAATAAGAAGTATCACCAAATGATTTTGACTTTGGTCAATTGGTCCTGATAAAGCCTAAATCTGCAAAGAAAGCTAAGACCATATCAAGGGTGGTCATGGACTCAACCAAGAATAAATATACAGAAGTTGCCGTGCCACCAAAGGACAAGAACATTAAGGATATCCAAGCTATAGATTATTATGTTTCATGAATAGAGCTTGGAAAAAAAATGCACGAAGGTGCAAAGGAAGATTTACAAGCAGTACTAACATCTTTGTTGGAAAGGTATGATAAGGATAAGTTGATCAAGGATCAACTTAAAATTCAGGTAGAACAATTGACCTCTATTCTACTGAAAATCACTCAATCTTTTGAACAAGTAGAGCCTATTGGGACCTGCGTTGATGAAGAAGCTATTCAGAAAGTAGAGAAGATTGGGTCACAAGGGAAGACGGTCAATGCCTAGATAGATAAACTGTAGGCTCAAGGTACCAAATTGATCTAGTCCTCTATCAAACTTTTTGATAACTTGGGGGAAGTAAAGACAGAGTTGAATCAGACTCTTGAGATGTTATCTCAAGGCCTATAGCTAATAGACAAAGATGTTCACACCTAGGCCTAGTTGTGACAAACCAAGTTAGAAATTCTGATAGAAAAGGGGGAAATCCCCAATAGGAATGTGTGTAGAATACAAGGAGTCTATGAAGAATAAAGTAGAGGTTCCCCAAAATTTGATCAATGATCTCAAAGAAGCCCTAGATGTAAGCATTACCAAGGGGCTAGACATTTCTGATAAAGTTGGAGAACATCCTTATCAGATGTTGGATGACAACTAGAAAACCCTCCCTATAGAGACAATTATCTAAGAATTCATGGCATTGGTTCAAGTTGAAACAAAGCTAGAAGGCTTTTCATTGGCATCAATTGATAAACTGGTGCATTTTCAAGCGACCTTGGATAAATTGTAGAAGATTTTGGATAGGAATAAAGGAGTGTCCATCAACATCTCAGGCTCCATCACAAGAGTCCTTACTATATTTAGATATACACTAGGACCAAGTGAGAATGATGTCTAGGCAGCGTTGGAGAGATATGAAGATTTCTTGGAAAAGGATAAAGAGGATGAAGTTCCTATGTCTATGGACACTTAATTTATTTTCAAAGCATTTCATATGTAATTTAGATTTCATATGTAGTTTTGTAATATGTAATTTACATGTAGGAGAAGTATAAATTCCTAAGCAAAATCAGACTCTGTCTAGACTTAGTCAAGGTAGTTACAATTTTCCTATTTTTGTTCAATGGATCCTCTCTATAAATAAGAGGGTGCTCATTTGTAAATATTATCTTTTGGTTAATGAAGTGAAACACTATTGCATTGAGAAACAACTTGAAACTTTGATTTCAAAGTTTAAATCTTTATTTCAATCAATACAAGAAAGACAAGTGGGCATTCAATCTTTGTGTTGAAATAAACTTGTGTATGGGAATGTTCTTACATCTTTTCCATTACATTTTCTTGTGGGGTTGATTGGATTGTGGTGTGAATCTATATGATCTGGAAGGTGCTAGAAATCTGATATAGAAGTCTTTGAGTTGCAACATCATTTCTAGAATAGTGTTATGTGTTTGTGATTGGAGGTGACTTTGGTGACTTTAGGCTGCGAGTTATTATCCTTGATTATTTAATCTTCATTGGCAATAAGTTGGAGAATTTGGGCTGCACTTTGTTTCATCCATTTTCATTTTCTGATCAGTGTAAGAAGAAACAAAAGTTTTTGAGCTTTCGTGGGTTTCTTGTGATTGACACACACTGGTATTATTTTAGTTATTCTTATGTCTAACTAATCTGAATATTAGTTATTATTGCTCCAACAAGTAGTTTTATGTTTTATGATATATTGTAATCATCAAAGGGATCTAAGTATAAGATTGTAAGTGATCATCAATTCTAAAGGAAGAGAATTAGATGATATGGCAACACTCACATTATAAGTTTAGTGTAAATAAGTGTAATTAATTTTACTTGTTCTTAGTTAGCAATAAGAAGGGCGTCTCCCCTTTCCTTGAGGAGAGATTCAATCTCATCACACTGTGGTTGAAAGTACCATTCTATTACCATTTTGTCAGTGACAAAATATTCACCCAACGGCTTAATATAGCTTGAACATTAATTTTAACTCCAAGTGGTTGTACCTTCCCAAGGTCCATAATAATGATTAAACCTTACCACTCTTCCAATCTCATCACAAGAAAAACTAGTGAAAAACCCTTAAGTGTTTTTCAAAATTATTCTTAAATTGTAGTTCACTAATAGGATCAAGTTCTCTAGTATTTGAACCTTTGCTCTGATACCAATATAATAACACAACAAATGTGACTAGAAATTTTTCTTCATTTCTACAAATATTACAAGACGCAAAACTATGCAAGTAATATAATATTATCACAACGAATTTCCGCTAACATTCATCAATTATAATATAAAGTACAAAATAAGTACTATTAAGTACACCATAATAATCAAATGTATATTAGGTCAAGAACTACATCCCCTTAATAACATATATGAATACAATAGGCTATGAAATCAACCTCCAAATATACAAGTTGTCATAACAATGTACACCGTAAATAAATATGAGGAACTCCAAGCTAAACTTTGCAAGCTAATTCTCCAAGCTCCCATACTTCTATTGTTGATTGGGATATCGTTAAACCCACCATGAGGATGGCCCTTTCCTCCCCATCCATTAGTTAAGGTGAAGATGAACAATCCATAATCCAAAGGTGTGGTACAATATAGTACTAGTGATTATTGCCTTTAGTTAATTCCAATTATTAACACATAATAATATACATGAAATAATATATCCAAACATGCAAAAAAATAAAGATAAATTTCATAAAACATATTCACAATGACATACACATACCAACAAATTAATCTATTACAACCAATACATCTCGACACTTCACATCACTAAAAAATTAACATCAAACACTCACACAAGCCAACCAAGATAACCTTTCAATTCTTTAAGACATTATAACCTACAAGGTTTGACTTACAACAAAACATGAAAGATCACATGAACACTCAAATGAATTACTATGTGCTTCCCATACTATGAAATCTCTCTTCAAGTAATGCCACATGTCTTCACAAGATACACATGCTCAACGAAGAATGACATGCATCCCATACTACATGCATCCTATCCTTGGCAAAACACATCAAAACACATATTACCAATAAAATAATAAAACCAAATACATAACAAACATACAAGAATTATAAAGTCATACATAATAAAATACACAAAGCAATACACATACACTAAAGACACATAAGCATAAAAATGCCTTAAGTAAGAAAAATAGGGAAACAAGACATAAATACAAGAAGACATCTACCTCAAAATTTAGACACAAGAACATACGCTCAAAGATCACAACCAAGGCATATGCCTTAAAGTCCCATACCACACTAAGGCGCACATCTCCTAATGGTAGTCTTTCTTTGTACCAGATATTGCATAAATAAGAAAAGATAACCAATAGTAAACATAAAGTGCAACACCCTCTCACCCACTAGTGATATGGTATATACCAACTTTAGCCACATGTCTTAGGTAGAGATCTCCTAGTCCTAGTGATGAAATGGGAAACATAATTTGTATGTATATACATCTTGTGAAGCTCTTTGACCATTTAGAGCACTAGAATGTTTGTGATGTGAATAAATGGTTGGCAAGAATAGATTATGTTAGTTCTCTTTCAATATTAATTAAGAGGATAAGGTCTTCAAATGTGTTGGACAAAATATTAGAGAAATTGACATAAGATGGAATCACCCACAAGACATATAACATTCTATCAATCCATACCAATCATGGTTCCTATATGACAACCAAGGTATACGTAGTCTAAATCAAGACCACAAAGTGCAGTGAAGCACATTGAAAACATTTCCAATTGTTCTTACACACACAACACCACATAACATAATAGGTAAAACACATAATCAGGATTGTACAAAACCAACCAAAGATGGATTTACAAGCATCCAAGGTAGTACATTTATTCTAGAACCTTCTCATAAGATAAATTAGGTGTTGAGAAGCTCTAAGATAACTCACATAAACCACTTACTCATATAACCACTACCCTACTCTCATGAGTAGAACCATGTATCCTATAAATTGTATTGTCAAAAATTGCATACCCTTACAATTTCATGCTATGGTTTTTTCTCACTTTAGTATCCATTCCCTTAGCAACATTTTAGGTTCATTTGTAGCCTTACCTTATCCTTTTCCCACCCAAAAATTTAATTTTTATGTTATGTTTTCTCCTTTGTGCTTATTTTTGTAAAATTATCTTAAAGTGTTATGTTCTTATGGTTGTTCTAAGGTTCTTTGAAGGTTTAGAAGTTGAAGTCACTTAGACACTAGAACAACATGCATACATTTGTGTGATGTGCTAGCATCTTGTGATCATCTACTACCCAGTGACCATTTATGATAATTTCTTTCCACATTTTCTTGCATGTGAGATTCTATGTACCATGTCCAGATGGTTTGTTTTGACCCATCCTCTCTCTGCTTCCCTCCAACCTTGGTATTTTGAATCTAGTTTTGCAAAATCTTGGCTATCTCTCTCGCTTGGCAATTCCATTGTTGATTCTAGCATACTCCTACATTTTTAGTATTTTTATAGCATTATTGGAAATCATCCTTGGCTTCCTATAAGATACATTGAAGTGGTGTTATTTTATCCAAGCTTATGTGCTTAATCTTCAATCTCTTATCATCTTTGTTGGGTTTTGTGAAACCACTATCTATTGCTAGGCTCTTTCTTGGGCTTGTTCTTAGTTGGGCAGCTCTCATCTTCATTTTTGAGGTGATTATGATCTATTTACCCTCTTTTTAATCAATTTCTTTGTGTAATCCACTTGTGTGTGTAAATCATTTTGTGGGTTACCTCATTTTCCTTCCATCTCTACAATAATCACTAGTTTGCTTTATCTTGAGTAGATTTAACTTGAGAGTTCATAGTTTTATCATTATCACTACTATTATT
The DNA here is from genome assembly GCA_027924645.1 of Cunninghamia lanceolata. NCBI lineage: Eukaryota > Viridiplantae > Streptophyta > Pinopsida > Cupressales > Cupressaceae > Cunninghamia > Cunninghamia lanceolata. Next base: position 1,587,342 of record BSBN01001480.1, read on the forward strand.
TTTCCTAGACACACTTAGAAAATAAAAGCACACACTTATTTTTGATATTTTCCACTGTTGGCTGTCCATGGATGTTGAAAAACCTACATAGGGGCTTGACCTAAATGAAATCTCCCAAATAACCCCAACACTTCCTTGTTTCCTTGCAGCTTACAAATTTTGAGGAGATGATTTACAACCACATGTTGGTTTTGTGGATTTCTCCTTTATCTTGTTATTTCCTTTATTTTCCTTTAAGTATATAAGATAAAATCTATTTATCTCCATTTCTATTATGACTTGGAGATCTCCTAGGTTTTTTGTTGCTAACTTCTATGCAAGATGGGTGTGATTATCGAAGACAAATTTGAAGTTTGGTTTACTATGCTTCCTAGACTATAGCACAATGTGTAGATGTCCACACAACACACTAGTGTCTTGACTAGTGAGCTTCAAATTGTTGTCATGTAGGTTCTTATCAACCTCTTATTTATATTTTTGTTCATTTCCAATTGAATATGAAGTTTTGTATTCTGTAAAATTCAATTTGTATTAATTAGCATAGGGTTTTAGTTTTATTAGAAAACATAGTTTTTGTCAAGGGTAAAACAAATAGGTGTAGCTTGTCATCCCTATCCATACATGCATGTACAAATAGCCAAAAACATAGTACATGTTTTTAAACACAACATAATAATTGCATTTATTTATACTTTCAGTGGTGAATGATGTACACTCAACACCATTGTGCATGAAACAAATGAGGGAATTGCACATATGGTGAAGGAAAAAGACACAAATGCAGGTGATGAAAACCTTGTTGTCACACCTTAGAATAATAGTGATGGTCACCTATTCAAGTATCAACATTATTAAATATGGTGACATGAAGGGTTAACCCACATGAGTAAATTCCATTAGGTTTTCTATGTGTAAGAATTGAGATGTTGTCATCTTAACATGACTAGAGCAATTACGCTCAAGGGTTAAATTAAATACCTAAAATTAACCATTAAGTTTAATATCACATATAAAAATGGTTTAATTTGCAACCTAGTCCAAATTAGGTAAAAAGATTAAATGATTAATGCCATGTTGAATTTCAATCATAACTAAATTTTTAAGAATAAGACTGTCTTACTAAAGGTCTCTAGCATTCACAAATTAAATATTTAAAACTCTAACTTAATCAAAATTAAATAAATAACAATTTATTCACTTATTTTCCTATGACAACTTAAATGATAATATAATTCAAAAGGCATGAATCATAATCTAGTATCTATAAATTTAAATAAATAAAGCTTACAAATTTAATTCCCAAATCTAAATTTAAAATAAAATAAAATTTATAAAGAAAGAGATCAATAAATTCAATTAAAAAATTTATACATAGTAAATTTGAAATCTTAACATTAATTTAATCTTCAACAAGATTTTCAATCATTAATGCATCTAAAAATTAAAATTAAATTAAATATCACCTCGTTCTATTTTAAGCCAAGTTAACTATATTTTTGGAGTTTATTGTGAAACAAATTATTGAATTTAAAACTTTTCAAATTGAAATATAAACATATAAAACATATCTCCTACTCCACTTCTCATTTATTTAACTCACATGCATGATGCTTCTCTCTATTCTATTTATCTCTACTTGCATAATGAAGGGGAAGTTAAGGGTGTAAAGCTTCTAGAATAATCTTGAATGACCTCTTCTCACCTCCTTACCCCATTCTAGGAGCTATATTTTTTTATCATGCTCTAATTATGTGTTCATTAATATACATTCTTTTTTTGAAACACTACCCATGGATTATCTAGTTGTGTTATGATCACAAATTTGAAGCTTTCAAGTGTTGCATGATGCAAAACTGTCGACAAGGATAAATTAATAGGTTTTTATCTATATATAGCTTTATGCATGTAGGTACACCAGAGGAAGAAGAGGAAGATCTCTCAGATTTACAGCGGGTTTAAATATACATGTCTTCAAACACAATAATGTGAAATCTCTATTAATAGAGGATTGTGGATTCTTTTGTAGGGAATGGATAAATACATGATTTAAAATTAACATATATTTCCTTTCTGCCAAATCTCTGTTACTAATATCTCTTGTTTTATAAACCCAATATGATGGTTTACTACATATTGGAATTATTTCTCTTTCTTTAAAAAAACTATGGCTCAAAGGTGACATATATATATATATATATATATATATATATATATATATATATATATATATATATATATATATATATATATATATATATACACACACACACACACACACACACACACACTCACACACATACATATATGTATATGTATATATACATATATATACATACATACATATATACATATGTATGTATGTATGTATGTATGTATGTACATATATATGTATATACATACATACATACATACATATGTATGTATGTATGTGTATACACACACACACATATATAGTTAAATATTATCACATATAATTTCTAGAAATCTTAAATAAAATCAATATTTGGAATTAAAACAACAAATGATTATGAAATAAAATAATTACATTAAAAAAATTGCTTGTAGAGAGAGGGGGCACCTACCATGAAGGGGCCGCACCCCTCCATGGAGCCCCATGACCCCCTCTACATGGCCATGGCTGTGTAGAGTGGGGGGGCATGTGTTTCCCCCATTGCCCTTATGGCCCAAGGCCTTCACCATTGTGTAGGGTGATAAGAAACAAAAGTGACTCATTTTTTTTCATTTTTTTAATTTTATACTTGATTTAATAGATTTATATATACATACATACATACATACATACATGTATATATATACATATGTATATATGTATATATATATATGCATACACACATACAACAAAAGAAATAAATAATTAGGATTGAGTGCTTGTGTATATGGGTAAGTGCACAAATATGGGGGACCAAAAGGGGGTCTTAAGATGATACTTTTTTCTGAAATTAGGAAAGACTAATGTTGGATGAGAAATTGAAGATAGTTACACTCAAAATTTGAAGATACAAGAAAAACAAGAGTAGTAGCGCTCTAAATCTAGTTTCTAAACTACTATTTTTTTTTTCAAAAATGGTTGAGATTAAGAGGTTCAAAAAGGGGGAGCACACAAATTGGTCCTATTTTTTTTCAAAAATACATAACATAGAATCTGGTATGCTCCCCTTAAAATTTTAATTTTTTTTAGTATTTCAAAAATTGCTTCGGTGAGAAATTAACTAACACCATGTAGTTTATCCCTGATTTTTCTGATAATTTTTCATGAATAATTGATTTTTTACTAATTTTCAAAGTGGACACATATTGAAAAATAGAAAATTGAGTGTGCTCCCCACTAATTTTTTTGAAAACTAATCAAAAATCCAAATTTTTTTTAATACGTGTAGAATGGAGTCTAGTTTCTAAAAATTTAATTTATTTGAAATTTTGATGAATGGTTAAAAAAGTCAAAAATACCACACACTAGTTTTTGACAAAAAATGGATACACTAACAAAAGAAATTAAAGATGAAATCCTTAACATACTCAAAACGTAAAAAAAATTATATGGTTAGAAAGCTAAGAGAGAGCTTAAGATTATGGTGGTATTTTTTGACTTGTTATTAAAACATGTGCAAACTTGATGGGGAGAACACTCTAGATTATGTAATTTTTGTTACAATCTAGAAAAACATATCTTTGGATGTCCAAAACATAGTCCAAGCCTTTGGGTTGGAAGCCTAAGGCAAATCCAAGGCAAAGGCTTGGAAATTACCAAAGCAAAGCATAATGCGAGTGCATTATAAAGTGCTCACATTATGTGCATTCAAATAACGCGAGCACATTATAACACGCTAAAGTTATGTGCATTCACATAACATGAGCACGTTATAATGTGCTCATGTTATGGTGAAATGAGATCATCTCACTCCCTCCCTCCTTAACCCTATCTCTATAATTCTCTCTCCCTCCCCTCTAGGTCTCTCCCTCCTCTCCTCTCTCTCTCTCTCTCACCTTTCTACCTCCTACCCTCTTTGACTCTTAACTTCCCTCCCCTTTCTACCTCCTACCCTCTCTCTCAATCTCTACTTCCCTCCCCTCTCTACCTCCTACCCTCTATCTAACTCTCTACTTCCCTCCCCTCTCTACCTCCTACCCTCTCTCTCACTCTCTACTTCCCTCCTCTCTCTCTCTCTACTTCCTTCTCCCTCCCCTCTTTAGCTGCTACCCTCTCTCTCTCTCACCTATCAACCTCCTAGTTTTCCTTTTCCTTTCCAATTTCCCTTTAGATCCCACCAAATTTTCCCTATTTTACTATTTTCCACCTCTCATCTCATAATTCTTTACATCCTATGAACTTTCATTTTATCTTGTTTCCATTTCATCCTCCCAATTTATATCCTCATCCCTCTTTGCATGTCCTAGTTTTCTTGTTTCCATTTTCTTTGTCGATAAGAGAGAGGGAGAGGGAGAAAGGGAGAGGGATAGAGAGAGAGAGAGAGATGGTAGTAGGTAAAGAGGGGGGGAGAGAGAGAGTTTTGATTTTTACTTTTGTAAAACGTCAGCGCATTATAATGCACTCACGTTAGAGAGTTTTGAGTTATGAGTTTTGCTTTTGCAAAACATGAGTGTGTTATAATACGCTCATGTTATGACTTGTATGGGACCAAAAAGTCATGTGGTGACTTTTTGGCCCCCCATCTTTGTGCACTTACACATATATATGTTTGTATATAGCTTGTAAATAAGTTAAATAATAGAATCTTGTAAATAGAAATATATATGCATATGTATATATACAAATGTATATTTGTATTTATATATATACTATTTTTTTTTTGAGTATGGAAATGAATACACTAATAAACTAATTGATAAACATTAATTTCAAATCTGTATTTTCCCATGAGGTAAAAATCATGAGATATGAAGGTAAAGAAGGTTTAAGTAATTTTCTTGGCATACACATATACAATTATTGGTATAAATTTTTTGTCTAAACAAAATCATTTAAAATTGGAAGCACTCCTCCAAAATGCAATAAGAGAGGTTTAGTGAATATTTTCTACAAGGTAAATTAAGTATATATAACTTTAACATCATGCCATATATATATATAGAGAGAGAGAGAGAGAGTTTAGTGAATATTTTCTACCAGGTAAATTAAGTATATATAAATTTAACATAAAGCTATATATATAACTTTCTTGTAAGTGTTTTTTCCTGAGAGTTAATCAACAAGTAAATGTAGGTGATAGAAAACATCATATTGTTATAGAAGAATGGAAATATACAGGAACATATAATTTTATGAAATTTATTTTCTTTCTTTGTGTTCTATTTCTTATTCATCCCTACAAGCTTAATTTATGAATACAAAAATTAAAATTTTTGTGTATGGTTAATTGCATGAAGGTGCTTCTCATAGTAACTAATCATATAAAAAATTTAATTTTTGTTGAAACAATACAACTAAATTAAAAAATCAATTTAAGTTTCTTAGGAAAAATAAACTTAGGACTTAATCTACTAGCCTTACATGAACTATACAAATATGTAAATCACTCTACCACACACTTTCCTATAATTTCTATTTTGAAACAACAATTAAATAAAATGGAAATATATTCTTTCCTTTTTTGGAAGGTACACATACATTCATAAAAGCTCCATCTCTTCAAATAATAACACATAAATTAATGGAGTGGTATTTCCAATTCACAACTTGATCCAACTCTTTTGAGTGACAATGAAAGTTTCAACACTAAATGTATACATACATGCCACTCTTTTGCAAAGAGGTTTTGAATGTAAAGTAGAAGATGAGTTTCCTCTTGTCTCCTAGTGAAGGTTTATTCCAAGAACAAGTTTAAATCTACAACAAAATAATTTACAAGGCCTCAAATAACCAAGGCTAGCTCACCTCCCAATCATAGGACTTGTAAGCAAGTCCACCCCCAAACTAAGAGGCTCCCAAAAAGTTGGTTGCACAACACAAGTCACATACAAAAATCATAAATATGCAAACTACCTATATGGTCAACACACATGAATGGATCTGCATAAGGTCCATAGTCAAAGGGGACTCAAGGGGACTCACTAACCTCTTGGGGAAAAAATGAAAATAAAATACCCATCGAGCCACCAACTTAAAAGCCATATCTCTCCATAATCTCCATAATAATATTGACCCAAATCACATAATCAACTCAACACAATTATACCATTATACATACATACATATATACATACATGTGCATATATATATCATCTCCACCCAACCACCACATGCACATAGGCACTTATTCCAAACATATACAACACAAATCTTCCCCAAGAGAGGGTCCACACCTCTCTCAATGCTAACACATGGATGGATCTTAACCCAAGTGGGAAGATCTGCACCTAACACAACTCCATGCCCAAAACTAACAACTATATGTTTTTATTTTTAAACACAGATAACACCACTACAATCTATATATGGTATAAAAGTCTACCTCTATGCTTCAACCAAGTTAGGTGAAGCATTGATCCAACTTCTTCTAACTTTCCTCTCTTCATGCTCCCAAATACTTCTTCCAAAATTTCCTCTTCCCCACCCTTGTGTTCTCCAAATATAAAAGTTTTCAACAATAGAAGCCAACCCTAACACAAGATTTCAAAGAGAATAAATAAAAAAATAAAACTAAGGTTAGGTTTTGACTTACAACTTAAAATTAGATTTTGCCTCACAAACACTCATCACCTATCTTATAAGGTACTTTTAAGCTTCTAGAAACTTCCAAAACACTTTTTAAACATTTGAACATAGGCCCCACTCATAGCTTATAACTATAGGGGTTTAATTTTACATAAATAATAAAGAAATTAGCACTTTATGACTCCAAAATCTCTCTCTTAAGTTTAAATCCGAGATTTGACACAAGGGAATTTAATCACACTCAACACAGAATAATTAAAATATAATTAGAAAATTAATTAATACAATCACACCCATGACAATTTTATACATAATACCCTCTTAGGATAAGGCCTAGGTACACTGGGAAACACAATAGTGGTTTCTTGAGGAACCTCCATGATTTTTCCATTGGTCATGGAATTTAACCTATGCACCTACACACAAGCATTAATATATCTGAGATGATAGCCAAAGCAACATTCATAATAAAATTAATAAACACTTCATAAATATTTTATAATTAAAAGTTCTATTATCATAATTAAATGAAAATCTAAACATGTTTAAACCATCATCTAGATCACACTAATATAAGATTTCATAACCACATAACATTTAACTATATATGGTATAGATTAAACATACACAATTACATTCATACAAAATCCTTAATGATAAATTAATTTTAATTTGTAAACCCTAATCAATAAATTGTGAACTAGTCCATAACTATAAATTAACCAAACCATCATCAATGACCATAAAGTGTAATTTCATACTATCTTTCTAAATCCTACAATAATTAAAACTAATTTAAATTAAGATTCACCATCACATGATTAAACTCATACTGAAATCATATCAACATGGTATGATGAAATATGTACTTCTAATTCCATCATATAGATAATGTGAGTAAATCATAGTTATTAACAAATTAAATTAGCATCATAAATTGATAAAGCCACTAATATAGCCATAGTGTTAGTATCCACACAAATACATAATCATAACAAAATACAATGATGAAGTTCCTGAGTAATCATAAACAAAGAAAGCCTATCCACATATAGATGTAGTTACAAGGAGGAATGGGCCTCACATAGTAAAAATCTTCTCTTCTGTTAAGATAGTAGCATATTGAATTCATTATAAGTGAGCTAGTTGTTCCTAGTGTAGTCATTGAGATCATTTAACAAGGAAATGCACACTTTTCTTCACTGAATCTAATTTCATACACTACATTTTAGTGAACCCATCACTCTTTAACATTTACATATCTTCTCTTCCTATTGTGGTTTACCCTATATTTTGGTGAACCCAACACTCTAAAAATTTTTAAATATTTAAATAACAATCTCTCATTCTTCTCATCACTTTCAATTATGTGTTGTGAATCTTGACTTCATTTATGAGATTCACCACAATCCTTTTATTCTAATAACATCATTAGAAGAAGTTTGAGAAATTCTTAAATAACTCATTCTTGTGCCTCTACTACTATTAGATCAACACTAGATTTCTCAAACTTCCCCTATGACACTACTACAATAACTTTACCATTCCTTTCAACTTTTTCAATGCCTTTGGTGACAAGTTTCCATGATGCAAAAATGACTATCAACCATGAGGCCCCATTAAGTAGTTGTCTCTCAAACCTAGGTGTATGATCTAAATCAACACTTGAGAAATTATCATGCCCTTTTAATTGGTGAGAGAATGACTAATGACATTGCACCTATTATTGATGACCTCTATGCCATGCTAATGAACAACCCTGATGGTCTTGATTTCCTTTGTGACATAGTTTAGATCATTCACAATGATGTTCCACCTTTACAACTTACTGTGAGGGCACTTAGAACTCTCACTCAAATATCATCGGTCAACAAGTTTCCATTCCAATGGCTACTTCTTGTTCCTAGACATATCTTCTCATATAGTTACTAATGCTCCAAAGCATAGTCAGGTAGAATTTGGTTCCTCTAGAATGGCATGAAAGCCCATTCATCAGTATGGGTTTATTCCCCCTTCTGTACCCTTAAGTTTACTTTTCTCGATGGGTACCTTGGAACCTCTTAGAACATGACCTTGCCTTTGACAAATCCCATTGATTCTTCTACCACATATATCCCTATACACATGACTAATCTTATGCACAACCCTTCATTCCACTATACTATCACTAGAGTCCCCTCTTGCTTAGAATTTTAGCTATGTAGTTTCCTATTAGTTTTAAGGCATCCTAGTTTGAAAAGTACTCTAGTAAGGGAGACCCACAAACTCATGTGTCCACCTTTACTGCTCTCTACAACAATTTCATTTTTAAGATCATTTGTTAGCCAAACTATTCCTTTTAGCATCATAAATTATGCTCACCCATAATTCCATGCTCTATTTGGCACTTTCTTTAGTGTACATTCCCCTAGTGTGTTCCTAGGATCACTTTGCAGCCTTAGCCTTACACCTAAATCCACAAAGATGCTATCTAAATGTTGTTTTTTCCCCTTTTTGTGTAGCCTATTCCAAAAATGTAAAAGTGTCTTAACCCTGGCAATGCCCCAAGTCCTCAAAGATTTCAAGAAGCTAAATTTGATTGGACATGAGCATTAGTTGTGGATGTATGCACGACATGTTGGCGTCCTAATAGTGTCTTCCACTTCATCAACAATTTAGAAGTTGAATTTTTCTTGTGCATCATTCCTAGCTTTTCTACATGGCTATCCATGCCCAAATGACTCTCCTCCTAGATGCTTATCCTTTGTTTTGCCTATATAATCCCATCGCTTTTCCATTTTGAGGGATCAAATTATTACGCTTACAAAACTCTGTTGAAATATCCACTCACGCTCATTGTGCTTCATGATATCATTATTAAAAGTTATTGTAACTTACAAGTTCTCTTGTGGATGTGATTCCCTTTATTTTCATTTGCACTCTCCATAAGGCTCTCATGTGTGATCGATATCCTTCTGATCAAAACTCCATCTTGTCTGTGGTAGTGATAACCTTCCAATGAGAACCTCATAATCTCTTTTCTAACCCTTTGCAAATCCTTTAGATTAGTGTTAATCTTTGTCAATTTCATATCATTTTCTTTACTGTTCATAGTAGAAAATCATTTATTGTTAACATATTTAAAAGGATTTAGGGCTAGGATGTAATTATTGTTGACACTGGAGGGCTAGGATGTAATACCAACAATGTTACGAAAGCCATGGCCCTCCTATGGGGATTGAAAATTGCTTTATCTTTAAAAATCAAGACATTAAGTGGATGAAGGGACATGATGTAATGTAAGGCTAGGAAGTTATTGTTTCTTACACTAGAGGGCTAGGATGTAATACCAACAACATTGTGGAAGCCATGACCTTCCTATGGGGATCAAAAATTGCTCAATCTTTAAAAATCAATAGGTTATAGATTGAAGGTGATTCTAAACTTATCCTTGATGTTGTTAGTGGGAAAGAAGAACCAGGATGGCAAGTAGGTGATATAATTGAAGACATTAAAGGCCTCATCCAGGGGTTGGAACAACATACTTTAGTCCATACCTATTGAGAGGGTAATAAAGTGGAAGATGCCTTGGCCAACCAGGGTATCAACTACACTTAGTTAAGATGTTGGAGAAGTATTGAATTTCTCTCCAAGATTGTCAAAGACCTCCATAAGGAGATGACTAATAATCCCTAAGTCTTATGTCTCCTATAAGAAAAGAGAATCATCTAAATTCTAAGTGGGCACCCCACTTGGGGAGGGAGAGAGGGATGTGCGATGTTGAGGTGGAGCCTGACATGAAAAGTAAGCACAAGGCTTACGTGGAGAGGGAGACCATCCATGTGGATAGGTAAGTGAGGTGATGGAGATTTTTTGAAGGGAAAGACAACATAAATAAGCATATGCCTAATGTCAATAGCCAACACTAATGCAACAAGTATAGGTGGTATGCGCGTGTGAATAAGATAGATTTTTGAAATCCTTGACAACATTGATCATTAATGATCATAGGTGAGATGAAATTTGTGTGCTTGGTAATCATTTCCAGAGCTATGGAGTGAGAGAAGGCAATAATTCTAGCACATTCCAACATCTCGAATGTGATCTTAATTATTGTGGCAATCATTATCAAAAGCAAGGGCTTTGTGATACCGATAACTTAATCTATTGTCTATTCCCTCATCAGCTTGGTAAATCTCTATGTGTTCTCTAGAATTTAGCTCTCAAAATACGAGGTGAAAGAGTTAGGATGGAGCTAGTGTCATGTGAAAAATTCTGTAAGGATGAGATGCTATGGAGTGTCTATTATGAAGGTGGTATAAGCCCACTTATGGAATTCTTGAATGGTTAGGATGAAAACCTTTTAGTGCAATTTTTGTCTCTTGGGATAATTGGAGTGTGCAGCTGGGTGGTATTCAATTCAAAATCAGTGAGGATACAATTGTTCAAACCATGGGTTTGTCTAGCAAGTGGAGAAAACTAAAAAGGAAAAGCAAGGTATAGGATAAGGATAGCCTATAGATCCTTTTTAAGGAAGGGGAAATCCCAACCAAACTTCAAGGGGGTTTTGACAACTAGGAGTTGATCAACCCCTAGGACAATGTATGCTATGTTTTAATGAAGTATGTGACTTTATAGGGTCAATACAAATGCTTCTTTTACTACCATTTTTCTCTCCTCAATCACTTCTATCATAAAGTTATTATTAGCTTCTCGTTTTACCCATTGTCATCCTTAGAGTCTACTATGAAAGCCACTAAGGATTTGCTGGTCAAAAACCCTAATGTCTCTACTATCCCCCTCCACCAAGGTTTAATCCTTTGTCTGTACCACTTCCATCTCACCCTATGTCCACCTAATCCGATTACCACATGCTTGATTGATGATTCTCCCCCAAATCCAGTAGTAGGGTCCTCTTTTGAAGGTAAAAAAATTTTGGCCTAGGATGATGTTGAAATCCCAATGGGTAAAATTTTCAAGCCTTTGGCTATTGTTGGGCCCCCACCTCTCATTAATAACAAAAAACATGTCTCCATTACCAAGGATCCCCCACATGTTGCTATCACAAAAGTTTTTGAAGATTCTGGTGCCAACCCATCCTTGACCCTTACCCTTAAGCCTTCGGTCCACAACTCCTCTACCCAAAAGGAGGCTACGACAGGGCTTTGTAACTTGAAGAGTAGCCTAAGAGAAATCACTGATAGGGAGAGGGTGACTGCTAAAAGATGCCCTATTAGGCCCAGTAATAAATCTAAAACTAAAAAGGCCAAGGTCAACTCTATGTAGTTTGAGGAGGGAGACCATGTTGAGACTACTGTCAAACCCTAGGAGAAACCCAATGCTGAGGAGGAAATCATTGAGGAGAGTACATATGATGGTTTGGTTGTGAAGGAGGCTAGAAACAAAGAGAATATTGGTAAGAGAAAGAGTGGGGATTCCAAAAGTAGAAGGTTGAGTATTAAAAGATCCAATAGGCCGATAGGGAGGCTCACTCCCAAACTCACTGAAGTGAAGGATTCTAGTGACAACTTGTATGAGGATGATGTGGATTTGTAGAAGGTGATGGAGACCCCAACAAGTAAATAGTTCAAAGAGGGAGCAAGCCTATTTGAAGAAATTAATGCCCTATATTCTAAGTTGAATAAGGAGGATGTGGACTTGACTAAGGATACCGCCCCTACTCAAAAGGACTATACTCAATGCAAATAGGTTGTTGAGGAGGTTGCGGAGCTAAAGACTAAGATGGCTACTCTGGAAAAAAACATGAAGGTGATAGCTACTTTCAACATAAAGGTTATGCATAGGTCAACTACTATAATGTCTATCATCTAAGATTTAGAACTCAATAGGCATGGTTTGGATGTAAAAAATTTTGTTAACTACAAAGATATGTATAATTTCCTCATAGAGGACTAGGGGCAGATGCTTTTTTAAGTTTGTATGTTGGTCCTACTTCTTATTTTTGGTTATGGGTTTTGTTTATATGTTCTAGTTAGTGACTCTTCATTGGTAGTTTGCTATTTATCTATCGTCAATGGCCTGTTGGTGGCCTAGCTTTCTCTACCTTAGTGGATTTTTGTTAAAGGGATCAACAACCTTGTTTGTTTCTTATCATAATCAAAAACATATATTTAAAATCATTGTTTATATTCATTTTATTCCAATATCATTTGTCACTACTCATCGCAATCATAGTAGCATTTGGGATTCAAGAGCACACACTCTATTTTTCATTACATTTCAATATCTAGCTGTCGTGGAGGTGGAAACACCAAAATGGGGTTTGACTGATGCAAACATCTATACAACCCAACCCTTTTCCTCTTTCTTGCAAGTTACAAGATTCGTGAGAGGAAGAAACTCAAATGCATGAGCATTTGCTTTTCTCTTTCCCTCCTCTTGTTTTCTTCATGATTTTCATTTTGTATATTACCATTTCCTTTTATTTCTGTTAATCGCCAAATTTGTGGATTGATTGTCATGTTTTCTGTTAATAGGAATTTGTTGAAAACCATGAAGATCCATACAAGTGTATCATAAACCCCAATGTAACACAGATGTTTGTGCCATGGGTTGTCATCCTGGACAGTGAGGCTATCCACATGGTGACATGTTCCTATTAGTTTATAGTTTTCATTTCTATATTCTGTTTGTCAAAATTCTTTATCTGTCTCTATTTATTTTCTTGTTTTCTCTTGTATTTTTTATTTTGGTTAAGTTGTATCCCATCATTCAATTTTAAATTACAACAAAGGAATAGAGCTAACATAGTTTTACTCTTCCAGATCGGATAGCAACAAAACATACATTTGCATTGGTTCGTATTCCAATGTGTAGTAGAGAATTAGTCTAATTAGATATAGTTTAAATAGAATCACATTTTCACTATAACATTTTGGTGAACCCAGCGTGCTTGTAACAATTTCAAAATTACAAACTAAAAACAAAAACAAAAGCACATTGTTCTTCTTCTTATGAAACAAAAACCTTCCTTTCTCCTTGAAACACATTTTTCTTCTTCCAATTTATAAATATAAAGGGTACTTGTGTGTTAGGAAGCTCCTATTATTTTATGAGCTTCACAACCTAGTGCTCTAACTCTGAATTCCTTGTTTGTAGAAGTTAGATATTATACATTGCTTCCCATGTTTCTAGCAGCTCCGGTGCCACCTAGATGGAAACCGATATCTTGAACTTTTCAACAATGAAGCTAAAGGATTCCAAAGCATTCATTGTGTTGTAGAGAAGACTTGTGTTGTTATTGTGTTTGTTTGTTGCAGAATTATCTTCATCAATCCATCTCCTTATGGCATGAAAGAGCTTCATTCTTCTGTGAGGGTTTCACCTCCAAGGTGACATCTATTTATGTTTCAATCAATCTATCTTATTATTTGATTTTGCCTCTATCCACCAAGGACACACACTCTATCTAACAATGGTGTTGGAAGGCTCGAATACCATTTTGGGGCTTAACCGAGGTAAGCTCCTAAACACCACAACATGCAACCACTCTCTTGTGGTTATAGGATACAGGTGCATGATCTTGTGGAGGGGAGTTACAGAAGATCAGAGTAGAGGATAAAGATTTGAGATCTAAAAAAAAGAGTAGAGAATATTCCCTTCTAGACTAGGGAATCTACCCCAATGTTCTTCCAATTGTCAGTGCCAAAAACTTCGAAGTAGGTTGTTGTCTACATCACCCCACTGTTCTAGTTCTATGAAAAAAGTGGCCTGTTGGACTAGGCCACCCTCCATATTGTCCCCAAAGTTTCCACTTTCTAGAATCTGAATCCTGGTATGTTTCTAATCTACATTTAGTGCCTCCCTATGCAATCATTTGTCATGTTTCATATCTCTGTATCCGAAATCATATAATTAGGGTTTAAGACTTAATTGAACTAGGGTTTGACATATCTAGCAATCTTATCTATATTTCCATATCATTCCTAAGTGACAACAACCTATAGCTATGTCTTCTCCATCTGTACTGACTTAGCTCAATTGTTGTCCTTTGAATGTTATTGGTGAAAGGCGGATTTGATTGATTTTACCTTAACTACACTTCAACCTCATCCTCTTTTTCCACTTAACATTTGGTGAACTTGTGTTTTTACTAAAATTGCATGTTTCTAAGTATTTTAAAAATATTTTCATTCATTCATATCATATTCATCATCATACATTTAAAAATCTTGCATAAATTTGAAAAATTTGAAAAAATAAGCATTTTTTGCTTGCATTAAGGCATAGTTTGCACTATTTTCCTTGCATATCATTGAAAACATGTAATTTTATGATATTTACATCTGATATGAGATACATTACAGCATTTTATCATTTCATGATCATTTATCTTGCATTTGCATAGGTCGTTTGCTAGGGTTTTGCTTGAAATTTTGCATTTTTTCATATAACCTAGTCATTTCAAATACTAGGGTTTGTAGTTAAAATATTGTTTCAGATTTTACTACTAATTCAAACACTCTTTAAAATATTATTTTTGACTATATTGTGGCTGCATTGTGTGTCTTTACATTTACATTTGCATTATTAGCACATTTACATTGAAAAAAGTGAAAAAATTAAGCATTTTAGGTTCATAAACAAGCATAGATTTGTGTTGCTTCATTTCATTTGTCATAGATATCTTTAATTTAAGATATTTCATTCATTTTAAAGCATACATGCATTATTCATTTGAAAATTTCACATCATTTCATAGTATTGTGTGAAAATTTGCATATTTTTAATTACACAATGTGTATTTCAACATAGGCAATTTAACCTCTCTCTAACATTTCTTTGCAAGAAAATATTAAAAGTGATCTATACTACCTCTTGTACAACACTTTTTCATCTTTAAAAATCCATTTATAAGGACACTAGTGTGTTTTGGTTCTTGGTAGCAAACTTTAAAAACCCGGTTTTCTCAAACTAGTGTTGTGGTGTACAAAGGTCCTTTAATTAATAACATTTGATAAATGAAAAGATCTCATTGTGCATTGCTATTACAAGACATTCTATCATGTAATATTCATCTCATTGCTCTTTGGTACCTTTACATACATATATAAAGAACTTTGAGAATTTCTACACATTCCTTAACATGAATCATCATGTTCTCATTCATATACAATCTATGTACCACAAGGATATCTTTAAATACTCTTCATTCAGAATCCTTGATTATGTATCTGATTTTGACAACTTCATAGCTCTCATGAATACATACCCTTCGGTATTAGAAGATATAACCAAATACATCTCCATGAATACTCATGAGAAAGATGATTGTGAAAGTTCTTCTTCTTCTATTAGCACCATAATTCATGACAATGCCTTAGACATAGTCTCTAATACATGTGACGGTGACCTAGCTTTTCCTATTTCACCCTATGATTCCTCTCCGAAAGTTGTTCCCACTTGTGAGGACATCTTGGTGCAAGAAGATGAAATCATTGATACATTCCTTAACATCACCCTACCCTCTCTTCATTCCAATGCCCTCCCTTTGGAAGAGAAAGTATTAGCAAATGAAAAATCTCCTCTCAAAAAGGATCCCCATTGGGTAGTTAATAGGTGTTCCTCTAATAATCACATGCTACATGAGGTTCCTAAGGATAATCTGATGGATCTCCCAGAAGTGAAGACCTTTGATCTCCCTCCTCTAGATGAATGTTCAAGAACCTTGGATATCTCTAAGGATGTGAAGACCTTGGGTAGCTCTCCTTTGGTTACAAGCTCTATTCCATTGGACATCACTAAAGATCAAACCATCAACAATACCTTTTCTCTTTGTTCCAATGCTCTCCCTTTAAAACATGAAGCATTAGTAGATGAAGAAAGTAAAAGCAATATTAATTCAATTACATTTAATAGGTTTCTTCCACCCACTAAGGGGTTATTAGAAAAGTGTATTAATATTCCTAATATGATTGTGCAAGGGGTACCTAATGCACCTTCTTGCCTAAAACTAGTGATGACAGTTCAAGGTAAATAAAAACCACCTCGACCCCAAGATTACATTCTAAACTATGCAAGATAAATCACTCAAAGAAATCAAGGTGTTTAAAATGTGTCGCAACAACCACATTACAATATGATTTCTCACACATACAATACCCATAATAACAAGCAAAGAAAGCAAGCACTGCATGTGCCTATCTCTCTTCCATCTTCTCAACCTATGCTCCCTCCACCACCTTGTCTTAATCATAAAGGTGGTCAAGATTACAATCTTGTTGAGTAGCTTCATGCTACTTGTTGTGTGGTTACACAACACGCCCCATTTTGACTTGGCAAAATAGGGACCCAACTTTTGCTTGGCTTGTTTTGTGCTTTCTGGCGGTTTGGTAAAAGTAAGTCATGCAGATCATCATGCATGGAAAGGCTGGGTAAGTCATCATCATGAGGTTAGTTTGTAGAAATTCATAAGCCATTCTAGTAACCTCATATTTAGAAAGAGCATCAAATTTCATGTAGGTTTGCCTTTTGCATCACCCTGATATTCATTAAGGTGTGAAAGTTATGAACGATCAAAATCCTAGTCAAACCTAATATTTCTAGGGGAAGGATCATATTCCTCAATATCAGTCATATTACAGAAGGTCATCCTAATCTAATTTATCACCTGATAAATCATGTGGTCCAAATGTCCAGACGTCAATTTTAGGTGATTGTGACCTTTGTCCGTCAACAGCCTTATGTATTTCACGAGGGTCATATTTCTCAATGTAACCTGATATTTCTCAATATCCTCCTGCCGTGAAATATCAGCCTAAGCCATTATTCTGATGATGTCATTCAAGTACAATAAATAAAGAAACAAACATGACGGTGATGTAATCATCATTTTTACCTCTCGGGGGCATATTTCCTAAACATGATCCTTCTCGCATAACATGATGATGACGTCATAATGCCCTAGCGATATAATGAGTGAATATCTAGATGATGTCATCTTGATATTCTGAGAGAGAGATGTTATAGTTTATCCAATCATCATCATTTTTATATATCACCTGATATATTGAAATATCCTCCTGATGTATAAAGCACGACCTAAGGGTGCGCTCGTCACCCGATATTGTCAAGATAGTTTTTCCTCTTGAGGAGGATGATCATATTGCACTCAGGATGATATTTGAGAATATCACCCTGATATCCAAATACTATCATGCATTTGAATATATCCTATCATACGGATATCACCTCGCTCTCGTTGCCACCATTGACATTTAATGCACGTAGAGGTGGTAGGTAGTTCCCGCTGACCACAAAACCCGATGAAACACCTGGCGAAATCCTGAGTTTCCATGAGAAATCAATGATTAAAATCTAATACGTCAGGGTTTGCCCTAATTGCAAGGTTAAAAAGTAAATTCAATTGTTATTTTTACACTTACCTTGCGATAAAATCATTGTTATAGAGCACTAGCTTCCAAACCCTCATACAGGCGATACCTGGATGAATAGAGCTTACAGGCAGGAAGAACTGCGAGATTATCACTAGAATTAAGAGCATTTCTAGAAAACCACTGGTATAATCAAAAGGGAGATCTGCATAACCAGGTAAGTAATTAAAACCCTCATCCTGTAGCTTCTGCATAATCAGGTATGATGTTACAAGTTCTAGTTTATGCATCCCATGATAAGTAAATGTTGAATAAGTACAATATGCATGACGGTTAGTAGAGATAAATTGTTATATGCATGCATGTGAGTATCCATTGTAAGACAAATCTTGTTAATTGCAGATATCCATGGCTAACAAGAGGTTAGCTAAGTGTGAAGCTGAGTTCAGCAGGCCCATGTTTGCATCTCCTAAAGGGGTCCTGTTCAAGTATGGTACCATAACAAATATGCATCAAGGATGTACCGATTTGGAGGCCTGGTCTGCCAAAATGAAAGATGAAAAGAATAGAAGCACCCTGTTGGATGCAGTGTTTGTGTCAGGAATGTGGAATACAACTGGTTTTATGTACTCTATGGAGTCTCTGGAGCTGGTTATTGATTGTGCATGGAATTACAATCCACAAACAAGACAGGTGGTGAAGCATGGGAGAATATATGCAAACCTGTCCATCAAGGGTCTTTCCAAGACATTTGGACTGCCATTGGGTAGGAAGGTTAATAGTGGAGATTTGAAGAAATCTAAAGTTGAGTATGAAAATAATAAGAAGAAGGCCAGGAAGAACATGTATCAGTGGAGCGCTAAGAATAGCACATATCCTACAGCTGCCAAACTTCCTCTGCACTTGTATAAGTATGATTTTGACGAAGAGTATCAATATATGATTGCATTGCTTAGCAGGGTGATAGGCCAGCCTGATGCTGGTAGTTTTAAAGATTGGATGTACGATGTCATCATGATGTGCATATATGCAGACATCAAGCTACTATGGGGCCAATTGATAAGTGATGCTCTACATGAGTAGCTGACGAACCTAGGAGGTTCAAATTGTTCCTTTTACATGACATCATACATTGTCTACTCCTGTTCTTACAAAGGCACATGTGATGCATTAACAACAGTTGGTAAGATTGGTGGAACCACCAATGATGCTCATATTTGGGATCATCATCCCTAGTTGCAGAGAGTTAATTACCTCTAGGATTACAAATTGGTAAATGATGCATTCTCTATGCATCTGGTAAGAACCATGGAGGAGGACAGGACAAAAAGATTGAGCATGGAGTTTCAATAAATAATCTACAAGCATGGAGCCTGGTACATTCAATTTGCAATATTTTCTTACATGAGAATTGAGGGTTTTGAAGGACATCCCCTCATGCTGCCAAGATACCCCACTGATGCAGTGGTATTAATGGAATTTATAAGGCAAAGCTCCACAATACTGAAGACATACAAGGATGCTCAGAAAATACTACCAATTTTGTTTCCAGTAACCATTGGTTGGTACATGTGCCCAGATTCAGAAAGTATCAAGAAGGTGATGGTTAGTTTGAATAAAATGCAGTTGCAGCCATTCCCATTGGTAAGGCCATATGATCCTTATGGGAGGCTACAGAAAATAATAGGGAAACCTATTCATCAGAGGCACCTGGAAGACTTCTGGGTGGATTGTGAAGATGAAGCAGAAGCTAGAAGAAGAAGATACCAAAGGTTAACATTGAATCAAATCAAAACCTTTGACTGCATCCCCATTCCTTCACAGTTGAAAAGGGATGATGGTAGAATAATAGAAGATGAGTATGAAGAAAAGAAAACATATAATGATACAATATCTGCACCTTATTTGACTATGCAGGAAGATATATCTTTAGATCCTTTCATTGCCAGGACATTACACCTGACCCAAGCTTAGGTTGATGAACAAATTGAGGCATTGAAGAAGAAAGGTGTTGTTATTACTGTGGATAATAAGAAGAAGAGACAGGATATTCCTGATGAGGAATATGATGATTTTATAATTGAAAAAAGGAAATCAAAAGGAGACAGGATGCCTCCACAACAACAACAAAGCAAAAGACCCCCTAGGCGTAAGAAAATTGATAATAAACCCAAAGGGGTGATTATTGAAAGGGAAGTGTTTCTAGATGAGGATGCAACATCATCAGGATCAGGATCAGCATCACCTCCATGGGCAGGTAAACAAAAATACAAGAAAGATCAGATGACAGGGGCAGTGGTTACTGAGACCCAAGAAGAGGGTCAATCCTCATAAAAACAAATAAAAGAGGATATCCTTATGGAGGAGGAGCCTGAAGAAGAGGAGGCCCCTTTTCTATTCAAAAGGAAGAGAAAAGCTCCACAGGTGGTGGTAGCTACCCCACCTAAGAAACCAAGAACCTCCATGAAGGGTGAGATAAAGCAATCCCTTATACTGTTGAAAGGGGCAGGTAGTGAAGTATTCCATAAGGAATTTCAACACAATGTTCCACTTCCTACTATTGTGAAGTTCAAGATTGAACTTGTAGAAGAGCAAAGAAAAGAAACCTCCAAGATATTCGAGGGAGGCGTTATCTCATTCGATGAAAGAGTTAATCTATCTAATGATGAGGTTGTGAAAGAAGTAGCTTTACAGAAGATGGAAACCCTTGCTGTAGGTACGCACATGACTCCTCATGGGACTCCATTAGTTCAAACAATATTGGAGGAGATGAAGCAAGTGAAATCTAAAAAGGAAAAAAGTCCAGAGAAGATAGCTTAAGAAATAGGGCTGGACACATTAGTTGCATAGGTGACAAGTCCTATAGTAGTGGATTTGACAACTAGACAGGATGTAAGTCCTGAACATCCGGCAGGTACACCTGATAAAAGAGAACATATGGAAGAAGTGAAGATGGCAGAACTAGAGGGCCATGCTTTAGAAATAAGCCAACAACACCAACAGGATACATCAGCGAAGCCCATTATAGTAGAAGTTCAAGAAAAGGGAGCTGATGAGAAAGATGTTTTAGAAGATCCTGCTTCTAAAGTTTAAGAAGTAAGTAATGCAGGTGTAGAACAAATAGTGGTTTCAGAACAAATACCAGTACCTAAGGAGGATTCCACAATATCCACCATTGTGAATATACCTCAACAGGAGGAAAAGTCAAAAGTGGATGAGGTAATAAAGGAGAAAGATCATGATCATCATGATCATCATATAGACACATCACAAGATCCTCCACCTCAGGATGATGCTCCTTCGAAAAAGGAAATTCCTCAGCAAGAGGATATACCACAAGATCGCCCTCAGAGTGAGCATCATGAAGAAGAAACAAGGAAATCACCTTCTCCATCACATATACTGATAGATGCAGGAGATCAAGGTGAACATCATGATGATGCTGAGAAACATGATCAGGTACCTTGATGGTTGGAAAAGGAAGTAAACACAAAGGTAGATTTTGAGATTCAAGAATTTGATGTGTCCACCTTATTTTCAAAAAATCTAATAAAACCAAAGAGGAAGGCTAGAATGACTTCGGCCATTAAGAGAGATCCGACAACTGGAAGAAGGACTACACAAATAGCAATTCCCACTATAGATAAAGAAAAGGGTAAAATTACTCTGGAAGAATTCCAGATTAATATAGTTGACTTGAGGCTTGCAAATGGAGACCAGGAGAGTCAAGAAGGTAAAGACATCATAGATTCTTTAATTTAGAAAGTTAAGAGAGAAAAAGAGAAAAATAAGCAACACAGAGCACATTGCTCAGTTGCATGCATATATAGGAAGATTAACCAATCTTGGGGATAGTTCCACTGATCATGCAGTCCCATTGACTGCTATTTCCCAAGAAGAGGTAAATAAGTTGGATCTCATGAAACATGAGTCATCCATATTGAGAAAGTGGATGTATTCCACATTTGATATTGCAGAAGAAGTGGTAAAGGCCTCTTTGAAGAGGTGGAGTTCTCTCAATGGCTCCAGGAAAAAGGTAGACAAGCTACAAATGGAGACAGGTAAAAGATCTTTCCAATTGGAGAAGATATTAGATGTCCTGGGAGAAATAAGGAGGATAAATCCCCAATTGTTCATCAACAAACAGGTGCTAAATAATAATAATGCATTATAGATAGATATACGGTATAAGGACATTCAATTTGAATGTGATGCCCACAACAGATGTAACAATAAGTTGAGGGAAATCAGCATAAAACTACATGACATGATGTCTTTTGAGGCAGAAATTTTGGAAACATTGGAAGGAAAAGTGGAAGGGAAGATAGATAATCAAGATGAAGAGTTTGCAATCCAAGCTCTACACAGTAACTTCCAATTTGTTGCTGATGATCCATTAGGCCAAATGACAGAAGAAATCATGGATAAACTGGTGAGGACCAAGGTGAAAATTGAAAATTATAATGAGACACTGCATAATAGAAGAAATAAACTAGATAACATCAGAAATAAATACCAGGCACATAAACACACCATTATCAAAGCAAAGACCCAGGATGGTGGAGAATAGATAAAATTGTGTAGTTGTATGAAAATGTCAGGGTCATCATGCAGCCTCATATACAAGGTCGGCATCATCAGGATGATGAAGGGACAGAAAGTGATACACCTGATGATGAAGCGCATGAGTCAGATAAAGTAGATGATGATGCATCATGAAGTAAATATCAGCATCCAATACTTAGTGAAAATAAGTATTTCAGATAGTTGCCAGCTGGCAACTTGTGCTATTTGATAAAGTTAACTTAGTCAAGAAAATATTGACCATAGATATTCATAGATAAATCAAGATCTTAGATCTTTTTGTAACGGATTCCTCACCTTGTTCTATAAAAGGTGCAGGAATGCCTCATTTCAAACATTCGAAACTTAATTGAAATCTATCTGCTGAAATATTCAGGGCTCATTTCAAAGCTTTTTTGTATACATTTATATCCTTGCATACTTAATGAATGAGAAGACTGTTTTGATTACAATTCATAGTAATCTTGAGTAATCAGTGTGTGAATTCTGGATATATTTGGTGATTTGCTGTGTCCCTTGGAGTGCATGTCTACATGCATATGTTGTTTTCATACAATTCCTTTGAAGTTAGCATCAACTGTATCTAGCTGTGGAATGTCCTAGTGAAAATATGGTTTGGTTTTCTTCTCTCATGACTGTATCTGATATACATGTGGTTCAATAGCTGAAGGTTCAACATTAATTTGAATCATTTCTTTCAATTTCTTTTAAATTTTAGAACATTTTACCATCATAATTGCAAATAATTGATAATCTCAAGCAAAGAATGCAAATATGTGGACATCTCATAGATAATTGAAAATATTTAGCATATTTGAAGCTAAAGCATGTATAATTGATGAATATCATGCAAATATTTGAGTATAACTATATCATTTGATCAAACAACTGTATAAAATGACCTCTTTGTGAAGAATCTTTGTAGAAATAGTGTCATGATGATGAACTCAATGTAAGGCCCCAAAATGGAAACAACAATGCACATCAACCTCTGAGTAACGTCAGATGATTAAGACCTAATCACCGAAGACTTGGGATCATGAATTCTCTGAATTCATCGTATCTTTCAAGATGAATAAAGGTTAATGTGTACTTTTATTCTATGTTTGTTTGTGACTAACATCATGACCAACACTACTCTTGCTAATATCTCTCTTTGGGAACTCATACAAACATCATCTACATACCACAAAATACTCCAAGAAGCTTTACAAAAGGTGATTTTACCACCTGCTATTAAGCCGAATGATGTAGTAGCTTTGTTAGAGTGTACACATGCGACAAAAATGGATATTCTATTTCAACAAGATGAAATACCATCAATTAAAGATGAATATGATCCACTTATAATATTTTTTACAATAGATAAAAAGTTAATAAAGTGAGTTATGATTGACAATGGACTGGCTCTTAATGTTTGTGGCATTGACTTACTAAGTAAAAGAAAGATTGACACATCTTTAATCAAACCGGATAGGATTAGTATTCATGGCTTTGATAATGCTGGTAGGCAATCCCTGAGTACTATAACTTTACTTGTAAAGGTTGGAACCATGTCATTATCTAGCCTTTTTCATGTCATACCTGGATTGCTTTCATACTATATGATTCTCAGTAGATCGTGGATTCATGCCATGGGGGCAGTTCTGCCTACCCTTCATTGATCAATAAAATTTATTTATCAAAAAAAGCTCTACACCATGGAAGCCAATCCTGAACCGAATAATTGTTTACATATTGAAACACAAAAACAAATTAACAATCATGTGAGTCTAAATAACTTATGAGTTGATTCATCAAGACATCTTGCTACGGATAATGTTGTACAAGACCCTAAACCATCAAATGCAGTTTTTGGTGATGATTGGGGTTCATTAGATTTTACTCACAATGTGGGGGAATATAAACTTAATAAATCTAATCTTGACACATCAAAGGTCGTATCAATTTCATCCAAGCAATCTTTGGAAACACCTAAGAAACCCAAAGTATCTTTGGTAGAAGACAAAAACAATACTCTTACTTATACTATAGATTATGAGATCTACGAGGCCTCACCATCTTCTAAAGAGATGGAATCTCTCTATGGTCATGGATTTCAAATTTTATACAAAAAATGCGACTATGTAGGCAATGGTTGCAGTGTAAATCAACAAGGAATCAGAGTACCTTAACAAGTTGTTAGAATTAACTACATGACTGGATATTTGGATACTGCTCTTTGAAGCACATCAAATCCTACTATCATCCTAAATTTAATGTCAATACAATATCAACAAGACCAAAATTACATGTGAGATATCCTGAGCTGATAGACAAGGATTGTCCACTAGGAAATATCCCATTGAATCAGATAAGTATTTCACCACTCTTTAGCCACACTCAATGTAGCACCTATTCTAGTTGCTCTCAAGGGTAGCCTCCTCCTAGATATATATGTTGTTAGCATTATATTGTGTTCCTCCGCGATGTGTTACGTGTTTTTTAGGTCTCCTAGGATGACCCTTAATAATCTTGTAAGGTCAAGGATACCGAGAGGCCACCTTTGTTGTGACCATTCTTCTATTTGTTTCATCAGTCTTCTATCTTGCCTCTCCTCTATTTTATTGTTGTGTGTCATGTCTTAGGGGCATAGCATTGTGGAGGGTGTTTTGGAGGCAGCCTCCTATGTGGTGTTCCTAAGGAACTTGTTCCCCTCTCTCATTTTTATTGTTTACCTTCATCAGTGATTCTACCTAGCCGGTGGATGATGAAAACAAACAAATACTAATACAGACTGCGTATCCCTTTAGCAATTAAGCAAAATGGACCCAGTCCATATATGAAGATGGGGTTGATATATATTTCTAATTCTTGACTAGTAGAATCACTCCATTTGATGCATCATGTTGTCTTATCTCTTCTAACAAACCTTTGCAATACAACTACTCCATGCACTTTGGATTGTTTTGTATCTCACCTTATTGTTACACTTAGTCCTAAGATACTTGTAATATAAGCTCAACAGCTATACTTAGATTTGAACCTATCAGTGTAGCCTTGGTTTCTTGAATGTGATCTAATACGTGCATAGATTTTTCTTAGCATATCTTATCAATGTGTTTGTGGGAACATTCAGCGATCGTAAGCACATGTCACCTCGGGGGCATGGGCTCTGTGAGAGCTCTTGTTCCCTTGCATGTTTTCTCTCTACCTTAATTTGCTTGATATCGGTAAGAGACATCAACCACCTTAAGGTGGGGGCATATATAATGGTATCAGTTTGATGATTTTGGCACTAACGAAGCATGTTTGTAAGCCCTCTCTGTGAAGTGGGATGTTGTATCTCTTAAGCTAGTGCACATCCTTATATATAAATTGCAAGCAAAATGCCCTCTTCGTGAGGTGAGATTATGTATCTCTTGAGCTAGTGTGTATCCTTTTATACAAATCCCTTCTGCGAAAGGCAGGATGGTGCATCTCTTGAGCTAGTGCACATCCTTTTATACAAAGTCTTCATCAGGAGGCGGGGTTGGATCTTGAGCTATCCTCCCTTAAGCATGTCCTTGGTAGTTGTTGTAGCATAACCTTAATGATTAGGTGTGTCTGCAGCATGTTTTAGATGGTGGGACTTAGTAATAAGCTCCTTTGATCGCTCATGTTTGTAGCATATAAGATGTATAGTATGTCTATGGCATACTATAAGGCACTCATGTATTCCATGTGTCTTCTCTATATGTCTTCCCTTGTGTGTGATTTCAAGGGCATAGCAAGGAGCTCCCCTCACACTTAGGTTTTTTTTGGCATGTCTTCTCCCTTGTGTGGTATCAAGGGCATACCGATGAGCTCCCCCCACACTTCGGTTTTGTTTGACATGTTTTCCCTTGCTTTAGTATCAAGGGTGTAGCGATGATCTCCCTGTATATTTTGGGTTTTGTATTATGTGTTTTTGGTGGTTTCAAGGGCATAGCGATGAGCTCCCCCGACCCCTTAGTTAGGATTTTATTGCATATATGAAAATTTTATATCAATATATTCATCATGTTTTGTGTGACTACTCTCATGTCTTCATCATGTTTTGCATGCTTTCACCGTATCCTCCATGTTTTGCATACTTCCTACTATCTTCATTGTGTCTTGGATGTCTTCAATGTGTCTTCTAGTTCTTACCTGAGACTGGGGGCTAGAAATAGTTCCTCAATCTTTGTGTATGCCTTAGCTTCATGTGCTTGGTGTGTTTGATGTGTTTTTTACCATACTTTAATGCATGTATGGATCGTAAGATCATACATACATTAAAGTGGGGGCTAAATGTTATGTTGTAAAATGTCCCCCTAGGAATTTTTACATCCTAGTTTAGCTCCTAGGTCCCATTAGTTTAATCATGCATGTGTAAAACTTGTCTTGGAGAAAATTCCCTTGAAACATGTCAAATGGGGCTTAGGGGTCCACTCTAATGCTTAATCAAGACCAAAATTAGGCCTCTGGACTTGGGTGCCTACACCCTAGTCTAGACCTATTTTTTTGGGACCCAAATTTAAAAGTGTTAGTTTATGCTTGTTAAAAGGTTTCCCTTTGTTGGCCTTTTCAGTTTGAATTACGAATGTTAGTGGAAATACATATATAAACATGTTTAGGACTTCATTTTACACCTAGATAATACAAACTTGTGATATTGAGCTAAGGGATTCTAAAGCATTCATTATGTTGCAGAGCATACTTGTGTTGTTATTGTGTTTGTTTGTTGCAGATTTGGCTTTATCAATCCATCTCCTTATGGCATGAAAGAGCTTCATTCTTCCATGAGGGTTTCACCTCCAAGGTGACATCTATTTGTGTTTCAATCAATCTATCTTATAATTTGATTTTGTCTTTGTCTACCAAGGACACACACTCTATCTAACAATGGTGTTGGAAGACTTGAATGCCATTCTGGGGCTTGACTAAGGCAAGCTCCTAAACACCACAACCCTTAACCCCTCTCTTGTGATTTTAGGTTATAGGTGCAAGATCTTGTAGAGAGGAGTTGCAAGAGATTAGAGCAGAGGATAAATATTCATGATCTGAAGAAAAGAGTAGAGAATATTCCCTTCTAGACTAGGCCACTCGCCCCAGTGTCCTCCCGATTGTCAGTGCCAGAAACTTTGAAGTAGGTTGTTGTCTACGACACCCCACTATTCCAGTTCTATAGAAAAATTGGCCCGTTGGACTAGGGCACCTGCCCAAGTGTCCCCAAATTTTTTTCTTTCTAGAATCCAAATCTTGGTATGTTTCTAATCTACATTTAGTGCCTTCCTATGCATTCATTTGTTGTGTCTCGTCTGTCTATATCTAGAATCATATAATTAGGGTTTAAGGCTTAATTGAGCTAGGGTTTGACATATCTAGCAATCTGATCTATCTTTGCATATCATTCCTAAGTGAAGTCAACATGTAGGTGAGTCCTCTCCATCTACAGTGGCTTAGCTTGATTATTGTCCTTTGAATGTTATTGGTGAAA
The DNA here is from genome assembly GCA_027924645.1 of Cunninghamia lanceolata. Taxonomy (NCBI): domain Eukaryota; kingdom Viridiplantae; phylum Streptophyta; class Pinopsida; order Cupressales; family Cupressaceae; genus Cunninghamia; species Cunninghamia lanceolata. The sequence continues at coordinate 1,615,432 of BSBN01001480.1, forward strand.
GGAAGATTTGATTGAATTTACCTTAACTACACTTCAACCTCATCCTCCTTTTCCCACTTAACACTAACCCTTTACCACATCATTCTACCAATTTGATTGAGCTTCCTTCTAATACTATGGTCTCTAGTGTGTTTGTTGATGTGTCTTCCTCCTCTCTTGCGAAGATAATTAACATGGTGGATGGTAGCCTTCATGGTAGTCAAGTGTGTCCTATTCCCAAGCTGATCATCTCCTTCACCCCATCGACACACCTATGCACATATATGACGGACCCCTCTACATCACTACCCTGATTAGTGACAAGCCCACCAAGGGCATACTCATTGATCCTATGTCCATGGTAGATGTAGTCATAGAGGAGTTCCTATATGTTCATGGGTTGTACTAGGACAAGTATGAGAAATCTAAAGTCCAAGTACGAGCGCTTGATGGATCCTATCATTGTACCCTAGGTTCTATCACCCTTCTTGCCCAAGTAGAACCCAGACTATTAATGTTTCCTTTGAACTTTTGAACAATTTCTTGTGAAGTTGGGCCATCGGTGGCTCTTTTCCATGAAAGTTGTCCCCTCTATAGTCCATAAGTGTTTGAAGTTTTCCCATGAAGGTTAGGTACACACTATCTAGTGTAATGGGTTTAAACCTCTTTCCTTAAGAGGAAACTTCTCCTAAGACTACTTTTGGCCAACACCTACTAAGCCATTACAACCTCACAATGATTTTCTATTTTTATCTTACCATAAATTCAAGGCCAATCACATAACCTAGTTGTTTGTTGGTGCCTCCTCCTTTATCCAATTGGCTGCTAACCCTGCAGTCATTTGATATTGGTTAGCTTCTTCTATGCTTCCTCCTGCTTGACAAGAAGAGAAAGTTAAGCAACATGAGTTAAGTCACCGCCCTCATCCCCAGGTGTCTAGTATTTATGCCAAGGTCCCACCTCCTAAGTCTTACCTAAGACCTAGAGGCACAGGACCTACACAACCCAGGCCTGCCTTCCCTTTAATGGTTTCTCCTATTCCTCCTACCTCTTTGAAGACTCACGTAAAGCAACCTATAGCATAGGACCCTGCTCCTTCAGTTCCTCCACCATCGGTGGTTTCTCCTATTCCTCATGCCTCTTCTAATATGTGAGAAAAGAAGCCCATGGTGTGAGGTTCATCCCTGTTGGTCCCCCAATCCTTAGTAGTAGCCCCTATTCCTCCAGCCCCCTTGGTGGCTAGAGGAAGGCAACCCATATTGAGAGACCCTCCTTCGACATTACTTAAGCCTTTGTTGGCTCCTTCTGTTCCTTTTCCTGCTCTTAGAGTAACAGAAGAAAAGGATCCCGTGTTGGGAGACTCCCCAGTTTCTATGACGGATGCTTCTAGCCACTCTAGATGTATCCAACTTGTGAGAGATTCCAATCATCATCATTTTACTGTAGCTCCTAAGCATGTGGGTAGGGAGGAACCCCTTCCCACTCTCATGCAGCTGACCCCTAACTTAGCCCCACTACCTCAACCTCTTGCACCCTCTCCTTAACATGATTATCTCCCATCTCCCACCCTAGCCTCTCTACCAAATTAGCCAAATGTCAACACCACACCTAGTACCATTGTCTCAAATCCACTCTCACTATAGTGTACCTGACACTAGATAATTCCTGATATCTTTTATCTCACTGCCATTGACATGGACATTCCACAACTGATGCCTAAGTGTAAGCATAAACATTGCCCCACCCCACCCTTTGCAAACCCAAGTGCATGCCACTCTTTCCTCCACTGAGTGATGCTTCATCTACTCTAGCAACAGCCACCAATGTTCACAATCCTACTATCAGCATTGGGAAATCACCGATTGTCATATATTCTGACAGTGAATCAAATCCATCTTCCCCCATGGAAGATATATTTGAGTCCTTGGAAGAAATGTAATCACTGTCCTTTATCTTCACATGACCGATGGACCTCACCTTCGGTGAGTTATGCCAGGATCCTCCCTTAGATGTTGATCCTCAACATGATGAGCTAGGTGCTTTTCCCAATACTACCCTTAATGTGGACCCTCTAGTTGTTTTCCTCCATCCTGATATAATAAGAAAGATTGAGAGGAAAATGACTTTCTAGAGCCCAACCCTTGAGTGCAGTCCCTTCGTTCATATGTGTTTATTTGTGGTTTGCTTGTGTGTCTTGTAATCCCTGTATATGAGTATGACATGACTCTTTATTTGTTATCTCTCCCTAGATGACCCTTGATTCCCTAGTAGAAACATGGATATAGGGGGAATGAAAAATGTCATGACATTCTTCTATATGTTTCTAAATTCTTCTCTATGTCATACTTGAAATTTTCCACATTTTGGGGATGATGCAAACTATTGGATGATAAATTTTGCATCCTTCCATGTTGACCCAAAAATTTTATGTCTTCTTGTGACCCTTTGTATTCATAGTTCTACGTGCCAAGGAGGATGATGACAATTACAAAAAAATTCAATCACAAATAATTGATGAAATCATTTGTAAAAATTATCCCACATAGATTAGGCTATATATTGTACTGACTCCAAAGCACATAGATCCCTTTATGTTTATAATTGATGTTTCTTTTTTTATGTGACACCTTGTTGCATTTCTCGATGTCATGCCATGCTTACACAAGCCATTGTGTATCATGCCTGCAATATCTCTTTTGTTTTCCTACTTGGGGGCAACCCCTTTCATGAAACAACTCATTGGAACATCTCCTTAAGGCATATGCTTCCCAAAAGCTCTTGTGCCTTATTCCCTCTTTTAACTTAAAACCAATTGTTCCTGTATGGTGTAAGGAATTATTTCAAGGTGGGGACATGCATTTTCTATCTCGTACACTTAATCACACACCACACTGATGGTATGCACTCTATAGTATTGGCATAGCACTTGTGGTCCATACCACCTTTATCAAAATTACCTAGAAAATAATGGATTTTGTTAGTCCTATAATTTCTGAAACTACCTGAAATGTAACTCAGCTAGCAGAGCAATGCTAGTTTGTGATTCTACATTTTCCACCACTTAGCACTTCTCATAAGCCACCTAGTAAACAACACATTTTTCTATCTCTAGTGATGATTCCTAGAAAACAACAGATTTTTCTATCCCTAGAGCCATACACCTTTTCCTTCTTTCTTTTGTGTATTTTTATTTGTTTGTTTAGATTAGTGTGCATTAGACTATATTATTTGTTAACCACAAAGGTTTTAGAAAATAATATTTGGTCTAATCCTTCTTACCATTAGTTATATATGTGTGTACGTGTGCTTCTAATATCTCTATTGTGTACATATTTTCTCAACCTAACATTGTAGTTTTACAAAGTCCAAAGTTGGGGGATCCGCACCTCTCAATTAGTGAAATTCTACTTCCTCTATAGTAATGGGTAAAAATTTTCTTTCATGTACTTTATCTTGCACATGCATGTAGTATCATATGCCCACTAAAGTGGGGGCTAAATGTCGTCTCATAAATTATGCTCACCCACAATCTCATGCTCTATTTTCCACTAGCCTTAGTGTCCATTCTCCTAGTGTCATCCTAGGATCACCTTCCAGCATTATCCTTACCCTAAATCCACATAGATTCTATCTAAATGTTGTTTTCCCCCTTTTGTGTAGCTTATCCAAAACTATGAAAGTGTCTTAACCCTGACAATGCCCCAAGTCCTTGAAACCTTCAAGAAGCTGAATTTGATTGGATAGGAGTGTTAGGAGCCGCAAATGTCTATACAATGTGTTGGCGACCCAATAGCATCTTCTAGTTCTTTAACCATTTTTAGAAGTTGCATTTTTTCTTGGATGACATTCCTATCTTTTCTACATGCCTATTCATGCCCAAACGACTCTCTTCCTAGATGCTTATCCTTTGTTTTGCCTATATAATCCCATCACTTTGCCATTTTGAAGGATCAAATTATTACGCTAACAAAACTCTATTAAAATATCTACTCATGCTCATTATGCTTTATGCTATAATTATTACATGTTATTGTAATTTACAGGTTCTCTTGTGGATGTGATTCCCTTTATTTTCATTTGTATTCTCCATAAGGCTCTCATGTGTGATCGATATCCTTCCAAATAAAACTCCATCTTGTTCATAGTGGCGATAACCTTACAATGAGAACATTAATCTCTTTTATAAACATTCTTCATGCCTTTAGATTAGTGTTAAACTTTATGGATTTCATATCATTTTCCTTACTGTTTATATTAGTAAATCATTTATTGTTAACATATTTAAAAGCATTGTTTAGATTCATTTTATTGCATTATCATTTGTCATTGCTTGCTATAATCCCAATAGCATTTGCGATTCAAGAGAACACACTCTCTTTTTCATTACATTTCAATATCTGGTTGTTGTGGAGGTGGAAACACTAAAATGGGGTTTGACTGAGGCAAACCTCTATACAACCCAACCCTTTTCCTCTTTCTTGTAGGTTACAAGATTTGTGAGAGGAAGAAACTCAAATGCACGAGCATTTTCTTTTCTCTTTCCCTCCGCTTGTTTTCTTCATGATTTTCATTTTATATATTATCATTTCTAGTTATTTATGTTAATCACCAAATTCATGGACTGATTGTCATATTTTTTGTTAACATGATTTTTTTGAAAATCGTACAGATCTGTACAAGTGTCACATAGACCCTAGCATGCCATGCAAACATCTTGGGTAGTGAGGTTGCTCATGTAGTGACATGTTCTTGTGAGTTTGTAGTTTCCATTTCTATATTCTGTTTGTCAAAATTTTCTATTTATGTCTATTTATTTTCCTATTTTCTCCTATATTTTGTTAGTTTGGTTAAGTTGTATCCCATCATTCAATTTTCAATTACAACAAAGGCATAGAGCCTAGATAGTTTCTCTCTTCTAGATGGGACAGAAATGAAACATACATCTTCCCTGGTTTGTAATCCAATGTGTAGTAGAGAATTGGTCTAATTAGACATAGTTTAATTAGGATTACATTTTCACTATAACATTCCTACAGTCATTGATAGACACCACACTAGATTGGTTTTGCTTGCTTCTTGACCATTCTATTTCTTCATTTGAACAATTAATGAATTAGTTTCTCCAATATTTTCAAGCAAACATTGGGCCCTAGGTCATATTTACAAACTTGGTGCACTATCACTAAGGTGATCAAGAGAAGTTAACTGATTATTGATGCAGGTCAAGGTCTAGGACTTTGACAAGCTACTAAACTATGCAGTAAAATGAACAACACACAACAATGAAACAAATAACTCTTTATTCATATGCAATAGAAAACATTACAACATGAGTAAAATGGTCTTCATACATGCATTTGCCTAAGCCTTACAATCATTCCAATAGTTAGATCAGAGTAACCTAGCTTTCTTGTGAAAGCCCAAAACAATCTTCCAGTAGAAGCCAAAAAATTCACTACGAAGAAGTCAACCTCTTTTACTGTGAAATTCCCCTATTTATAGGCATTTGATGTGGCCACCACACTCTTCACGTGAATTAGACATGTGTTAGTCATTAATTGGATCTTGGATTAGCCATACAGGTGGTCAAAAACCATTTTTGTCACTTTCTAGGCACTTTCAAGTGATAAAGCAAGAAAAAGTGACCCAACATGATATTGCGGGAAAAAGTGACCCAACGTGATATTGCGGGAAAAAGTGACCCAACATGATATTGCAGGAAAATGTAATCCAACATGATATTGCAAGGAAAACTATCAACTGGATATTGCATGGATTTTGGTGTCAAGTAGATAGTGGGGATTTTGGGGTCAACTAGATATTGTGGGGATTTTGGGGTCAACTAGATATATCTTGTTACAGACCAAAGTTCTGCCTAAGCATAACTTTCTCAAATTTTCTCAAAATCTTGCAAAACTTGGAATTTTGGACACCCGTTTGGCTTCTTAACAAGATGACATCATCAATTGAAATTTTTTTCTAGGGTTTCAAGGGTCATCTACATATATCTTGATGGAAAGGAATTTTCCACATATCCTGTTGACACTAAAAGTTCCACATTTGCTTAACTTGTCCAATTTAGCTCAGATCTTCACCAAAATTAAAATGTGAGCACCCATTTGGATCTTCTTCAAGATAAAGTCAACACTTGGCCAAGAATCCTTAGGAAATTCTCTAGAAATGATGCACTTCAGGGGAGGCTTCTCAAAAACACCTAAAAGGATTCATGAGATTCATTGATTGACTATCCCAACTTGACATGTTTCCTCTTCACCTAGCATGGTTGCCAAAGGATGATACATGCACAAATGAAGGCCAATGCATGAGCCAACCTACTACACTCCTATCACACCCTAACACACTCTATTTTGGTAGACTAAGACCATTCAAGGTCACAAAGACTCATGACATCATGCCCTCCTAGTCGCTCTCCTACAATTTGTCTTATTTGCTTGTAGCCATTGGAATAGGGTTTTTGGGGCATAACTTGCAGAATTCATGACAAACCCATGAAAAAATTAGCTTTTTGGATACCCATTAGGTTTCTACACAACATATCAAACATACAACATAGGTTTCTTTGGAACATTTGCCTCAAAACCTGACTGTACCTATTGTTCTTAGGCCTAATTAGGCCTCTTTTACAAGGCAACTGTGAGATATAAACTTTCTCCCAACTTCCCAAACCTACTCTAGGGCATCAATAGGGTTGAAAATGGTCTAAATATGCTGGTTTCAGGTTTCTTGAGTCATCTCAAGTCAATCATGCATCAACTCACTACTCCACCTATGCTAGAAGACCTAATACATGAAGATATTAGGATTCAAATGCTGCAACAGTCACACCATTCGAGCCCCTACTCTTGCAATACAATATACAAAGAAATGCAACCTATCTAAGTCCATTCCACCCATGTTTGAGAGTTGACAGAGGTGGAATGGGTCAAAACCCCATCGGATTGCTAAAACCCTCTAAAACTAGGGTTTAAGAGCTAGTTACATAAAACAATTGATAAAATTCTTCAAACACAATGAATATCCTCCAAAATTGATTCAAATGAAAGATAACACCATTCATTTCATGATTTTAGACATGTGGATTCATGACATCATAGTACGGACTGGTACAGGATGTTGGAACAACAAAAGGATAGAAAAATGCAAAAAAACTCAAAAAATCTGTATTATTTTTCTCTTCAAAACTCCTTCTCTAATCTGCCTCAAAGTGTGTGAGGCCTCAATAGAATGTTTACATTTAAAATCCATGTTTTCATAACTCCACCATCATGGAAAAGCCAAAAATAAGGCATAAAACGGCTTGTCCCTAAAACTACCAAAATAGACTGGCCTAAATTTAAGCAAAATTTAAGACTCCACTCTTGGTGACTCTAAATACATCAAAAGAATGGCCTTAACTAGACTTTATTACATCATTTAATAAGAAAACTCCATCTAGGCTCTTTGATGAAACCAAAAATTCAAAATTTTTCTTAGGTTGTCTTGGGCCCCTGCACCATACACCCAAGGAGAAAGGATCTTAGTCTCCACCTGAGATCACATCAGGGACTGTAGTTCCATATTTTACAATGTCTTTAGCTATCATCCAAGTGGCATCTTCATGAGGAAGACCTTGCCACTTGACAAGGTATTCATTATAAACCTTATGTCTTGTTCTCTTGACCTCCTTGGTGTCTAAAATGGCTTCAAGTTTGACTGGTGTAGTAGGAGGAAGATCTTTAACCCAATCAACATAAGCAATACCTTCATCAGCATTAGTACCTACATCCAAAGATTCCTTGAAAGGATATAAGTCAGCAATGTTAAAGATTGGTGAGATAGCAACTCCAGGAGGGAGTTCTATCTCATATGCATTTTCACCAAACTTGTGGACCACCTTACATGGCCCAATTTTCTTCATCAACAACTTAGTGTATCTACCCTTAGGTAAGCTCTCTTTTCTTAGATGTGCAAGTACTATATCTCCAAATTTGAACTAAACATTCCTCCTTTTCAAACTGCATGCTTCTTGTAAGTTTCCACACTCTTCTTGAGGTGTTCTCTAACTTGATCATCTATATCTTTCATAGCCACTGCAAACTCCTTTCCTTTAACACTTCTCTTATCTAATCATCTCAAATCTCTCAATTCAAGTATACCTCTTGGGTTCAATCCATAAACTACTTCAAAAGGACTCTTCCCTATGCTCCTATTAATGTAATCATTATAAGCATAATCTGTTTGTGGAAGAACAAGATCCCATTGCTGTCCATGTTCCTTTGTGAGACATCTAAGCAAGTTCCCCAATGATCTATTAACTACTTCAGTCTGCCCATCTATTTGTGGGTGATAGGTAGAGTTGAAAGTCAAATTGGTTCCTAGTTTCGTCCATAAGGTCCTCCAAAAGTGACCTATAAACTTAGAGTCTCTGTCTGAAATAATAGTGAGGGGCAGTCCATGAATTCTAACTATCTCCTTGAAGAATAAACTAGCAATGTTTGATGCATCACTTGTGCATTTGCAAGGAACAAAATGTGCCATCTTACTAAATCTGTCCACAACTACAAAGACATTGTCTACTCCCCTCTGAGTTTTGGGTAGGCCTAATCCAAAATCCATACTAAGATGTTCCCAAGGTCTGCTAGGGATTGGGAGAGGCTAATATAGGCCTGCATTTGAACTAGAGCCCTTGGCTCTTTGACAAACTCCACAAGTTTCAACAAATTTTCTGATATCTACTTGCATCTTAGGCCAAAAATAAAATCTTCTTACCTAATCTAGTGTCTTGTCTATCCCAAAATGTCTTCCAAGACTCCCACAATGCTTCTCCCTTATGATATTTGTCCTCATAGAGAACTTAGGGATGCATAACTAAGCTCTCTTAAATAACAATCCATCTTGCAATACAAAATTAGGAAATTGATCATGAAAAGTACCTTGAAACTATTTACAAATAGAGTATACCTCTTTGAAGTCTGCATCAGCAACATACATGTCTTTCAATGCTTCTTATCTTACAATTTGGAGTTGTATTTCATGCACTAGGACTGATCTCTTGCTTAAGGCATCTGCTACCTTGTTAGCTTGGCCTTTCTTGTGATGGTGAATGTGTAACTCTGCAAGTACTCAACCCACTTTACGTGCTTATGACTCAACTTGTCTTGACTGTTCAAAAAACTCAGAGCATGGTTATCTATGAAGACTATAAATTCCTTAGGTAAGAGGTAATGTCTCCACTTCCTTAGGGACTACACTAATGCATATAGTTCTAGGTCATATGAAGAATACTTTCTTTTGGCTTCATTGAGCTTTTCACTGAAGAAAGCTATTGGTCTACCTTCTTGGCTCAAGACTACACCTACTGCAGATCCACTAGCATCACACTCCACTATGAAGATCTTGTAGAAGTCAGGTAGAGCAAGGATGGGCTATTGTGCCACTCTATTTTTCAAGTATTCAAAGCTGTTTGCTACCTCCTCAGTCCACTGAAATTTCCTCTTCTTATCTCCTTTGATGGTGTCAAGGATGGGAGAACAAATATGACTAAAATTCTTAATAAATTTTGTATAGAAGGTAGCTAAACCATGAAAGCTTCTTACCTCTCCTACTGATTTTGGAGCTAGCCAACTGAGAATGTGCCTTTAGAGATCACAAAACCAAGGTATACTAGTTCTTCCTTCATAAACTCACACTTTTTGAGGTTGATCATCAACTTCTCCTCATTTAATCTCTGCAAAACCATGTCAAGATGCTGCAAGTACTCCTCCTTTGTCTTGTTGAACACAAGAATATCATCTAAATAAACAACAACAAACTTTCCAATAAAAGGCTTCAAGACCTCATTCATTAATCTCATAAATGTGCTAGGAGCATTAGACATTCCAAAGGGCATTACCATCCATTCATACAGTCCTTCATTGGTTTTAAAGGTAGTTTTCCATTCATCTCCTTCCCTTATTTTGATTTGGTGATAGCCACTTTTGAGATCAATCTTTGAGAAGTAACATGCACCCCCTAAACAGTCCATTAGGTCCTCCATTCTAGGTATTGGGAACCTATATCTGATTGTGATGTTGTTTGTGGCCCTTGAATCAGTACACATCCTCCACTCTCCACCTTTCTTTGGTGCTAAAATAGTAGGGACAACACATGGACTTAAGATTTCTCTGATGAGACCCTTATCTAACAATTCTTGGACTTGTGCTTTGATTTCTTCATTCTATTGTGGGGTCAGCTTATATGCAGCCTTATTAGGCAAATTGGCTCCAAGGATTAGGTCTATGTGATGGTTGATATCTCTCATGGGAGGTAAGGAACTTGGCAACTTAGCTACCACTATATCCTTGTACTTGTTCAACAAAGACTGAGCCTCACTAGGTATGTCTCCCACCTTATTTTCTGCTACATCAGACTTGGTCTTAGGTCTGATTACTACTTCAAATCCCTGTCCTTCCTCCTTCATTATTTTCAAAAACTCTTTCTCTCCTACTACCATGATGCTAAACCCAACTTATTTATCAGATTCTTCCTCTTGAAGGGATGTTAAAGAGAATGAGACTCCATCCTTCTCTATCCCATAAATGTTCTTCTGACCATCATGCTTACTCTTTCTGTCATGTTGCTAGGGTCTTTAGAAGCAGGTGACAAACATCCATAGGAATGTTGTCACGAAGGATCTTATATTTATACCCCCCCAATATGAAACTCTACCCATGAATGCTCATTCACCAAGACTTGTTGGCCCTTGTTTAACCATGACACTTTGTAGGGTGTGGGGTGAGGAATTCTTTTTAGGTTCAACTTCTCTACCATTTCTAAGGAAACTAGATTATCAGTAGAACCAGAATCAACAACTACTTTGCATACCTTTCCATGTGACTTGTAAGTTGTTCTAAACAATGATTTCCTTTGTGAAGGCTCCTTGGTTGTTGGCACCTTGAGGAGTGTCCTCCTTATCATCAATGTATCACCTATCTTAGGGGTAGCAGGATGAAGTGGTGAATTGACACTTTCACTATCCTCTTCATGCACTATTTGTGTTATGCATTCACCTCCATGAGAACTTGATGCTTACTTGCTGGGCACTTGAATGCAGGATGTCCAAACTAATTATAGTTGTAACATTTGCCTGAGAAGGTGCTTGACCCTCTTCCTTGGCCACCAAATCTTCCTCTAGTGTTAGGCCTTCTACCTCTAAAACTACTCCTATCACTTAATTCCCCTTTTTGCTCTTGTTGTCCACTTGATTCTTTTTGGAATTGTGTCCTTCCCCCAAAGTTACCTCTATCTCTATTATTCTTTCCTCTGCCCCTAGCCTACTATTCTTGTCTTCTTTTTATCTTCTCTTCTACCCTTACTGCCAATTGGAAATATTCTACCACATTTCTAGGGGTGGCAAGGCTTATTTCATCTTGAATATTGGGCCTAAGCCCATTGATATATCTAGTAATTTTCTCAACCTCATCTTCATTGTGCCCTATCCTTATGGTCAGCTTGTGGAATTCTTCAGTATAGGCCATAACATCCATTTATTTTTGCTTTAAATTTTGCAATCTTCTAAAGGTTTGAATTGCATAATCCTTTGTAAGGAATTGGCTCTTTACTTTGGACACCATCTAGTCCCATGAACTGATTTTTGTTTTTCCTTTCCTCAACCTCTCTGATTGAACACAGTTCCACCATGTCAATGCTGCTCCCTTCAACTTGGTCTTTGCTAATTTGACCTTTTGTTCTTCTGGCATCTCCTTGTACTCAAAATAGTTATCTAAGGAATCAATCCAATCTAATACTTCCTCACTATTCATTTTCCCTTCATACATGGGTAACTCCATTTTGACAACAATGCCTTCCCCTTTCACAGTCTGCAACATCTTCATAAACCTTCTATTAACTGGATCCATCTCTGCCTCATTGTATCCCTCTTGAGGGCCTGCATTCTCACCCTCATTCTCTTGGTCACTTTCTTCCTCAATGACCTGACCTCTTCTAGGTTTGCTTCTATGGCTACAAGTCTGGCTAGGACTCCATCTTGGGATTCCTTCATCATTCTTACTTCTCTAGTGAGGACTGGATTGTTTCTAGGAGGCAGCTTGCAACTATTCCTCCTTCACACTACAACTTTCTTCTTTCTTCCCAATTAGAACCTGAACATAGCTTTGATACCACTTGATGCAAAGTAGGGGAGGCTTCTCAAAAACACCTAAAAGGATTCATGAGGTTCATTTGATTGGTTGTCCCAACTTGACAAGTTTCCTCTTCACCCAACATGGTTGCCAAAGGATAATACATGCACAAATGAAGGCCAATGAGTGAACCAAACTACTACAATCCTATCACACCCTAACCCACTCTATTTTGGAATACTAAGACCATTCAAGGTCACAAAGGCTCATGACATCATGCCCTTCTGGTCGCTCTCTTGCAATTAGCCCTATTTGCTTGTAGCCCTTAGAATAGGGTTTTTGGGGCATAACTTGCAAACTTCATGACAAACCCATGAACACATTATCTTTTTGGATACCCATTACGCTTCTACACAACATATAAAACATGAAACATATGTTTCTTTGGAACATGTGCCTCAAAAACTGACTATGCCTATTGTTCTCAGGCTTAATTAGGCCTGTTTTACAAGGCAACTATGAGATAAACTTGCTCCCAACTTCCCAAACCTACTCCAGGGAATCAATAGGGTTGAAAATGGTCTAAATATGCTATTTTTAAGTTTCTTGAGTCATCTCAAGTCAATCATGTATCAATTCACTACTCCACCTATGCTAGAAGACCTAATACATGAAGATATTAGGCTTCAAATGCTGTAACAGTCACACCATTCGAGTCCCCTACTCCTACAGTTCAATAAACAAAGAAATTCAACCTATCTAAGTCCATTCCACCCATGTTTGAGAGTTGACATAGGTGGAATGGGTCAAAACCCCATCGGATTGCTTAAACCCTCCAAAACTAGGGTTTAAGAGCTAGTTACAGAAAATGATTGATAAAATGCTTCAATCATAATGAAAATCCTCCAAAATTGATTCAAATTAAATCTAACACCATTCACTTCATGATTTCAGATATTTGGATTCATGATAGTATAGTACAGACTGGTACATGATGTTGGAACATCAAAAAGACAAAAAAATGCAGAAAAAATTAGAAAATCTGTATTGTTTTTCTTTTCAAAAATCCTCTGATCTGCCTCGAAGTGTGTGAGGCCTCAATAGCATGTTTAAATTTAAACTCCACATTTTTATAACTCCACCATTGTGGAAAAGCCAAAAATAAGGCATAAAATAGCTGGTCCCTAAAACTGCCAAAATAGACTGGCCTAAATTTAAGTAAAATTTAAGACTCCACTCTTGGTGACTCTAAATATATCAAAAGAATGGTCTTAACTAGACTTTATTACATCATTTGAGAAGATAAATTCACCTAGGCTCTTTGATGAAACCAAAAATTCAAAATTTGTCTTCGGTTGTCTTGGGCCCCTGCACCAAGAAATTTGATCATCAACTCCTATAGCAGAACACGAAGGAAAACAAGCAAGCAAACAAGAAAGGAAATATTTTTGGTTGATGAGGATTGCTCATGGACATGGATGCTCCTTCATTAGACATGTCAAGTAACTAAAATGTTGCATGAGTTGGAAACTCATGAACATTTTGGCAAGTCTGGAACTGGAATTCAATACTTGACCAACTCTGTAGCACTCAACCAAGAAGCTTCATTTGCAGCTCTGTTCTTCCATTGGACCAAGTATTTGATGTACTCCTTTCCTCTGGTCTTCTTATCCACTCAGAAGTTAATCACTTTATCTACTTCTCCCATCTTCTTTTTTAGGTAACTAATCTAACCATCCTTGTGCATCAAGCAAATGTGAGTGTGTACCCCCTTGTAAACTTGTCTCTCCTTCATGGAATTGGTATAGATTAGCACCATTGAAAATAGTAGATATGTCTATCCCTACTAGTAACTCAATCTCATAGGCATTGGATGAGAACTTCGTCAACACCTTGCACGGGCCTATCTTCTTGAATTTCAACTTATTGTATGTTCCCTATGGAAACCTTCCTTTCCTCAAATGTGCTAAAACTAAGTCTCCTACTTGGAACTCTTGTTCCCTCCTATGGTTATCAGTATATTCCTTGTATTTTCTAGTACTTTTCTCCAACTTTTACTTCACTTTCTTGTGAACCTCATGAATGTATTCTACAAAATCTTCCACAACACTCTTCTTGATCAAATCTACACTCTCTTAGCTCATCAACACCTCTTTGGATGTACCCATAAACTATTTAGAATGAGCTCTTTCCTGCACTTCTATTCTCTAAATTATTGTAAGAAAATTCTTCTTGTACTAAGATAAGATCCCATTGATGTGGTTTGTCTCCCACCAAACATCTTAATAAGTTTGCCAAACTTCTGTTCACAACCTTAGTCTGTCCATCAATCTGGGAATGATAGGCTAAACTGAATCCTAATTTAGTGCCCATCTTCTTCATTAATGTATGCCAAAAATAGCCAACAAACTTTGTGTCCCTCTCATAAATTATGCTCTTAGGCAGTCCATGCAGCCTGACTACTTCTTTGAAAAACAATGTAGCTATGTGGGATGCATCACTAGTTTTTTGACATGGTATGAAATGAACCATCTTTGAAAATCTATCCACTACAACCAAAATAGAATCATTACCTCTCTATGTTTGAGGTAGACCCAAAAAAAAATCCATACTTAGGTGCTCCCATAGTCTCTCTAGTATAGGCAATGGCTGATATAGTCCTGTGTTTTGTCATGCTCCTTTAGCATGCTAGAAAATTATGCATCCTTGTACCAGTCTCCTCACATCTACACTCATTCTAGGCCAAAAATAACCTTCACTCAGTTATGCCAATGTCTTATCTATTTCAAAATGTACACTCAAGCCTCCACTATGCTTTTCTCTTATTAGATTCTCTCTCATTGAACCTCTAGGTATACACAATTTTTGTCCTTTGAACAACAAGGTATCTTGGATGAAATACTCCAACCATGGCATCCTATCTACCTCCACTAGACTTCTACTAACTGTCCATCCTTCCTTAAAATTAGAATCATCAGGATACAACTCCTTCATTGCATCAAAGCCAAAAACACTGACCCTTAACTCATTCATCAATAAACATCATCTGCTAAGTGCATCTGCTACCCTGTTTGACTTACCGCTCCTATGTTTCAAGAGAAAGTAATAACTTTTCAACAACTCCACCCATTTCATATTCCCCTAGTTTAACTTACCTTGACTTTTCATGTACTACAAGGCGTGATGGTCTGTGTTCAATAAAAAATCATTTGACAACAAGTAATGCCTCCACTTCTTTAAGGCTCGCACTATAACATAGAATTCTTGGTCATAAACTAAGTATTTCCTCTTTTCTTCATTAAATTTCTCACTGAAGTAGGCAATGGGTCCACCTTCTTGACTTAACACTCCCGCAATTGCACTACCACTAGCAATCTACATGAAACACTTTGCCAAAGTCTGGCAATGCCAACACTGGTTGTTCTGTCACCTTCTTCTTCAACAATTGAAAGCCCTTTACTATTGAAGTTGTCCACTGGAACTCTTTCCTAACACCATTTATTATCTCGGTGATTGGTGCACATATTCCACTAAAATTCTAATGAACTTCCTATAGAAGCTCGCCAAGCCATAAAAACTTTTGGCCTCAAACATATTTATGCGTGAAGGCCAATCCACTATTGCCTTAACCTTCTCAAGATCCATCTTCAACCCTTCTTCAAACACTAGGAAACCTAGATATACTAGTTCCCTTTGCATTTAAACTACATTTATCCATGTTTACCAGCAACTTTTCTTCTTTTAACCTCTACAAAACTTCCTTAAGGTGTAGTAGGTGTTCCTCTTTTGTTTTACTAAAAATTAAAATGTTATCCAAATAAATGATAACAACTTTTCCAAGGAAAGGATTCATTACCTCATTCATCAATCTCATAAAGGTACTAGGTGCATTTGTCAACCCAAATGGCATCACTAGCCACTCATACAGTCCATCCTTGGTGTTGAATGTTGTCTTCCATTCATCCCCTTCTCTAATTCTGATTTGGTGGTATCCACTCTTCAAATCAATCTTGTTGAAGTACTTTCCTGCACTCAAACAATCCATCAAGTCATCTATACAATGCAATGAAAACATGTACTTAATGGTTATCTTATTTATAGCCCTTGAATTAGTCCACATTTGCCATTTCCCATCTTTCTTAGGTGCCGGTACAACAAATACAACACATGGACTAAGGCTCTTTCTAATCAACCCCTTATCCAATAGCTCTTGAACTTGTCTATTCACCTCCTCATTTTCCATAGGTGTCATTCTATATGGTGCCTTATTTGGTAGGATTGAACCTGGTATCAAGTTCATGTAATGACTTATGCTTCTAGTCAGAGGTAATCCATTGGGTAAGTCCTTCATTAAAATGTCATCAAATTCATTTAGAATTTCTTGGACTTTTGTGGGAACTTCTGCCCCTTTCTATGTTGTCATAATTTCTATAACTTGTGGTAGGAAAGCATAACATCTCCTTTCTAATTTACTTAAGGAAGTATTTTCCAGTTACTAGACAAATCCTATTAGTTTTCTCAACTTCCTCATCCTTATCCTTCAAAGGATTCAACACATATTCAACCCCATCCTTTTTTATTTTAATACAATTACACTTTCCATCATGAATGGCCTACCTATCATATTGCCAAGGTCTACCAAAAAAATGTGGCATGCATCCATTGGCATAACATTGCACATTATCTCATCTTTCTAATTCCCAATGTGAAATTTAACAAGGCATTGTTCACTTACCAATAATTGATGTCCCTTTTGTAGCCAGGAAACCCTATAGGGAGTTGAGTGTTTCAACCTCTTTAGTTTTATCTTCTCCACCATCTCTTCTAACACTAAGTTGTCAATGCTGCCGTTGTCCACAATGACTTTGTAGAATTTTCCTCTAGACTTACATCTAGTTCTAAACAAATTTCTTCATTGTTCTGGTTCCTCTTCTACCTTTTTTGGTGTTAGAAGAACTTTCCTCGGCATCAAGGAATCTCCATCCTTAGGTTCTTCTCCAAATTTTGGTGAGGTTACACTTGCCACACTCTCCTCCTCAGCTTGTGCTATATGGACTATAGTCTCTTTTTCTTTTCCACTACAAATATTGTACTTGAGGACATTTAAATGCCCTATGTCTAGCCTATCCACATTGGAAACTTGTTCCTCTAAATCCTCTTCCTCTTCCAAAATTTCCTCTACCTTGGGAGTAATCACCCGTTCCTCTACCTCCTTGGGTACTAGTCTGAGAAGAACTTGTTTCTCCTTGCTTATCCTGAGAACTACATCCAGGATTTGACTACCCTATTCCTTTGGAGGATTTACCTCTTCCCCTAGAGCTATTCTACCTTCTAGATATCTTTTCTTCTGCCTTCAATGCAAATTGATAGGATTTTTTTATGTTGGTAATTCTAACCATGCTAATTTCATCTTGGATAGAATAATGCAAACTATTTATATACTTGGAGACCTTCTCAGCATCATCTTCAATGTGACCAGCCCCAATGTTCAATCTATAAAACTCTTCAGTATAGTCTTGCACACTTTTCTCCCTCTACTTGAGGTTCCACATCATTTTAAACATGGTGATCTGATGGTTTTGTTATCACTAAGATTGCACCCTCTTGTTGAATGTGATTCAACAAGACCCCATGATACAATGTGAATAGCTTCTAGGTGTGGGACCTTACAAAAATTGAAGCTAAACCTCTAGATGAACGCCTGGTTCCCTTGGTTTTCTCACCTAAAAGTTACTTTAATCTACTATTGTTCACAGAGGAAAAGGGTAAGAAATGACATAAAAGAATCCTAAATCCTAATGGAAGGTGATGCACCAAACATTTATGACCTATTATACTATTTATCATACACAATACAACCAATAAACTTCACTACAACATACACAACTTAGATTTGACATGTTTTACATGAGTATTTCATAAAGAGTCCTTGGAGTTTATGACAAACACTCAGGAGGAACAACAAATGACCTTTTTAGAAGCTCAAATGACTAATTTCATAGCTAAATCCTACATGAAACTCATATGATACTAACTATGACCTGCAAGATACATGTACTTGTGCATAAAGGCAATGACTATTTAGATTAAAACCAATTACAAACATTATTATCACAAGGAAAAATCAATAATCCCATAGTATCACATAATACATAGTATTGGGAAGGCAAAATAGCTTGATTTTATTAATTGAAAGGTATCATAAACTTCTGTACAAGTGTAATTTTTTGTATGTTTTCTCCAAAAACATGAAATTACATTGTTGTTCTTGAGCTTCTATAGATTTAAAACATGAAAGCACTCCTTTAAAAAGGTAGCCTAAGGGTCCTATATCTCATCCCAAACATGGGAGAGCATATAAGAACTACATTTAATTGAAAAACGTGCCTAAAACTTGGTCAACCTATTTTGGAAGCCCAAGAAGAGTCCTCATCTAATTTTCTTTCTTGACATGAGTTGGTTGACCCCTTCAAGCTCCTAGGAATGTGGTCCAACTATTGTTGAAGGTCCTATATCCTTGGAGAGTGTTGGAATCACCCCTAGATGCCCTCAAACTGCCCACAAATTGCTCCTCTTGCTATCCTAGTCACCCATTTGGTCATAATTGCTCCATAACATCTCTTAGATGCTTACATGACACCTCTTGAACTCCATCAAGACCCTTGAAAGTTCCCAACCTCCTTCATGAATGCTTGTTGACAAGTGGACTAAGTGTTTGAAGTGATCAAATGCCTTTTGTGTGTTTGGAAAGAGTTCTTCTACTTTTGGAGTCTTCAAACTTCTCACAATTGCCCATTCATGACCTAGAAACACTACATTCTTCATTTAGTACCTTTGGAAATATCTTTGACAAGGTTAAAATAGCATTATTAGCCTTAGACTGTCATTAACTTTGACTGTTCCACCCATGTCTATCACTATTATTTGATGTTCAATCCCTCTTAGCTTGGTGCACCTTTTAAGACTTGTAATGCTTCTTGAACTCACTATACCTTTAAGGTTTCACTAATGCTTTGTTATAGACTATTATTTATCTCTATTGAGGATTCTTAGTGATCACTGACTATCTAGAAACTATTCTAGACACTACCTTATGAGCCTCAAGACTATCCTCTCTCTTTGTATTGTGTCCTTTATGAGCCCGTGACTGTTCTACTGACTTCATGATTGTCACCACAATTTTTATCCTATTCCTACCATGCTTTCATTTTCAAAGCTCCTATATCTATAGGTTGCCCTTGACAGGACTCTTGATGACCTTTTTTTGGTACCAAAACCTTTTCGAAACATTCAAACTTTTGGCAGGCCCTACTAGGGTAAAGCACACACTCTAATTACCTCCATGGACTCTTTAACAACTATACAAAATATCTAAACTTCCTTGACAATTTCTTAGGATTGAACACCTTCTAAATGAATTAGTATGGCTTAGAATATTGATAGGAGCTTGATAGGGCCCTAAGAGAATATGCATAATATGCATACTTTCTTATTTTTCTCTAGACATATCATCAAAGTTCTGACAGACTTCAAAGATTTGAAACTACTGTGATATTGCACTTATATTGTCTGACAAACCTATGTTCTTTTCCTAGCTTCAATGGGGTTTCAAAGATCTTGATGCATATAACCTTACTCTTACATCCATTGTAAGGTTTCACTATCATGACATGGAGGTTTGGACTAAGTTTGAAAAAGTTTCTAACTCTACAAACAACCTTTCATCCCTTCCATGTGCTATGCCTAAGGAGGACTGAAACCTTCATGTTTTCACTATCATGCTATTTTGCATGCTCCTTTGATAGTCATTTTGATGACTATTCTCATCTTTTTAACAATCATTTGATGATTGTTGTGTTTTCTTTGACATTTTGTAACAATCATTGTGACTATTTTTTTCATTATTGATAGTCATTTTGACTATCTTTTCTACTGTCATAGTCTTCTTGACTAATGTTTGCTATCATAGTCTTCTTATGATTGTTTTCTATGATTTGGAATAGCTTCATCTTGCTTGTGTGAACTATTTACCTTTTCAATACAACCCTAAACTTGTGCCTACCTCCTTGAACCCCTATAAGGTCTTCAAAAACTTGACAGTCATAGGGATCTTCTTTTAGAATCCTCCCTCTGAATGGAAAGCAGAGTCTAGAGTGTTAACCTACATGGTGTTCCACATGCCTGAAGATTCTTTTCTTTGCACTCTAATGATTCTAAAAGTGGACAGACTTTAGGATGCTTCTTTCGGGACTTGTATCACACCTCTAGAAACTGTGAGTAGACCTTTCTTTGCTTTTCTAACCTTTATATCTGCATCTTTGTCTTGATCAACATCACTATTTCTTATTTGCATTCTTTCGTAAGATTTTCAAGTCCTCTACCACTAACATTACCATATAGTCCATTGTACTATTTCTGACTTCTTGTACCACTGGTGCCTCTATTCCATACATTGTCTATTGTCTTTTGCCTTCATTTGATTTCGGATATGACTACTATCAAACCTTGTTGTGCTACTCAACATTTACCCCTAGATCTTTAGTCATTGCCACAGGTCACTCATAGTTGTTGTGAAGTCTCCTTCATTTAGTATTGTCATCATTCTGTCAAACCTCTATTCTAGATATTCCATCTTTATTGCTTGTAAGTTCACTATTACCAAACTTGTACAAACCCTTAATGTTGTTTTAGTACCATGAAAATTATGTTCTTGGATCCTTGTTTCTGGATTTCTTCATGCTTGACAATCCATATTGGGTCTTTAAACAACAATGCGAAGCCTAGAAACCTCAAGAGATTTAATCCATAGTAGATAGATACTAAAACCATATGTGGATATGAAATAAACTACTCAATACCTTTTCGACAATCATGCATGACACATTTAAATAACAAGGAACACAAACATTCTGAGTGATAATATAAAATTGCACATGAATAACTCTTTTAGGTTACTACAATGTTTTATACTTTATACAAATCTCTTGAGTTTTGAACACATCATTGTTATCTTGTCATGATATTAAATCACATTGTCCTCTCATACCTCTTTTGACAGTGATATCTCTATCATTTGTAGAGATTTCTCTCATGATCTCTGCATTGAAGACCTCTGTCAAGATTGACTATGATCTTTGTCACCTCTTTGGTGCATCCTTGAGAGAAAGATCCTTGAAGAAACTTCCTTAGTATTCAAAACATATGTAAGAGTCTAACATTGTATTAATACCTCCCTACAACTTTTGCAAACCCCTACATCTGATACATAGTGTCAAGTCTCCAACACTGTCATTGATTTATACCTTGTAGATGTTTAACATCTGGCAAGTATTTTCCCACACACATTGTCTCTTCCTATTCTCCTCAGTCTCAAACCTTGTAGAATTTGTGTCCTTATGTCCATCCTTAAAAATGAGGGAAAATAATTGTCCATAACTCTGGTTTCTACCTCCTGATGACACATTTTTGCTAATTTCCTCACACCCTTATATGCATATCCCTTCATTCAAATTTGGTGGCTTTATAGTCTTTAATGCAAATCTTTCCACATAGAAAACATGCAAAACTTCCTATGAAACATGCATTGGTCCTTGTTCTTATATGTTCATCATTATCTTTAGGACTCCTACTGGTCTTTGCTTCCTTACAATGGAGTTCTAATACAATACAGGAAATTATTTAAAGAAAACATCTCTCAGACCTATCTTCTTAGATCTTTGCTACCTTCTTTCTAGTCTATTGTTTAAGCTATTGCTCCATCTTCATGACTATCCTCTGCATTCAAAACCCTCAGCAAACCCTAGCTCACTCTTTGTGAGGGAAAAAGAAAGCACAAAACTCAGAAGAAAACCTAAAAGATGAGACAAAACAAACCTAACTAAACTCAAGAGACTTAACTTGAGGAAACCAAACTCAACACTGGTGTCTAACCTCATTAACCAAAATAGAACTTTTGAAAAAAAATCCCTCCCAACACATGTATGGGTTTCTTTATTGCTTTTTTGATGATTTTAAGGTTTAAGACACCCCTTTTACCCCCCCCCCCCCTCTTTTACTTTAGTAAAAGACATGTATTATGTAGGGGAGAAAAATTTTAATGTTTGAAATGTTATAAACATGGTTTTTCATATGATTTTAAAGAAAATCTCAAAGACCATTATTTGTAAAAGAAAGATAAATGAGAGACTCATTACTTTCTAAACAAGGATTGACCCCTCCTAACAAGGAACAAAATTCTAGTGACACTTTTATACACCCATGGTTACCTATTCGAGCCGATGAGCAAGGATAAGTAATAGGTTTGCAGGAATAAATTTTGCCTTCAACTTAGTTAACATCCTCTCCCAGGTTTTAATCTTTTCCTTTCCTTTTCTTATCTCTCAACTTGCACATGATCCCACCATAGAGATGCATGTCCCTTTAACTTTGTAGCTACAAGTTTTACCCTCTTAGGGTCTTCAATAGATTCCAACTCAAAATACTTTTCCATCTCTAAAATCTAGTTAGCAAATCATCTAGTTTTAGACTACCACTGTAACTGGGTAACTCTTCATCAGGTTTATTGGCAATCTTTGTCATTGCACTCAGAAACCTCCTTTCATATCCATCTTCTCCTTCTTCTGCTTCTTCTTTATTGAATTCTTCCTCATTATCACTCACATCCTCTACAAGTACTCCTCTTTGTTGTGTTCTTTCCATTGTATCCATCCTAGCTATGATGCCTCTTAGCATCTCTACCAATGCTCCATCTCCAGTTCTTAGAGCATCTCCTTTTCTTCCTCTTGGTCGGTGTGCCATGTCTATAGACCCTCTGCACTTGCAGGTTTTTCTATTGACTTTGCCTACAAAAATCTCCTCAAAGTCCGTTGCACAACAATCCCATAGCCTCTAGGAATTCTAAACCTAGGCTCTGATACCACTTGATGTAGGTCAAGGTCTAGGACCTTTGACAAGCTACTGAACTAGGTAGTAAAATGAACAAAACACAACAATAAAACAAAAAACTTTTTATTCATATGCAATAGAAAACATTATAATAGGAGTACAATGGAATTCATACATGCCTTGGCTTATGCCTTACAATCATTCCAATAGTTAGATCAAACTAACCTAGCTTTCTTGTGAAAATCAAAAATAATCTTCTAGTAGAAGCCAAAAAACACACTATGGAGAAGTCAACCTCTTTTTACTGTGAAATTCCCCTATTTATAGGCATTTGAGGTGTCCACTACACTTATCACGTGAATTGGACATGTGTTAGTCATCAATTGGATCTTGGATTGGCTGTAAAGGCGATCAAAAACTATTTTTTTCATTTTCTAGGCACTTTCAAGTGATAAAGTGGGAAAGAGTGACCCAACGTGATATTTTGAGAAAAAGTTACCCAACGTGATATTGCATAAAAATGTGACTCAATGTGATATTGTGGCAAAATGTGACCCAACATGATATTGTAGGGAAAACTAGGTCAACTAGATATTGCGGGGATTTTGGGGTCAACTAGATATTGTAGGGATTTTGGGGTCAACTAGATATATCCTATTGTAGACCAAAGTTTCACCTAAGTATAACTTGCTCAATTTTTCTCAGAATCTTGCAAAACTTGGAATTTTGGACACCCATTTGGCTTTTTAACAAGATGGCATCATCACTTGGATTTTTTTTGCAAGATTTCAAGGGTTATCTATATATATATTGATGGCAAGTAAAGTCCCACATATATTGTTGACACTGAAAGTTCCACTTTTTCATAACGTGTCCAATTTAGCCCAGATCTCCACAAAAATGGAAATGTGAGCATCCATTTGGATCTTCTTCAAGATCAAGTTAACACTTGGCCAAGAATCCTTAGGAAAATTTTAATCATCAACTCCTGCAGTAGAACAAGAAGGAAAACAAACAAGCAAGCAAATAAATCTTTTTGGTTGATGATGATTGCTCATGGACCCGGATGCTCATGCATCAACTATCCTTTACCTAACTTAGATGTGCAGTGAGTTTTTATTGTAAACTTACAACCAATGATTCAAGATAAGATTCTATTGATGAAATATCATTCTTTTTCTCATCTTTTCACATCACTACATGACTATTAGTAGATGGTTTTCCAGTTTGAGGTACCCACCTCATAGGCTCCTACTATCTTATCTAGGCCTTTAGCTTTATTTACTAATTATAAGAAAAATAAAAGTTTCTTTAAAAATAATACTTCTACAATTGTTAATATTGTAATGGTCACAACACCCTCACTAGCTTGTATGGCCCTCTCATCATCAAAGAAATAATGGAATAAGAAATTAGCTCCTTTATCTAAATCTTTATATTCCATCTTGCAACAACTCCTGAATAAAAATCAGTGTACTTGTTGCACATTCATCCTTTGGATACCAATAAACATTTGTTGCCAAGTCATATGACTTGAAGGCCTTATATTAGTTTCATAGAGTCCCTATCCATGACAGGGAGAGATGCCTATGTCTTAAGCACATTGTGCAAGACCTCATTGGTTTGAACTTAATCTAGGTCTCTAGAGTTAATGATAAATGTAGTAAACTAGCTACTCCACCAAGTTAGAGCTTACAAATTTACATAAATCTATTTCCTTGCCATTCATTAAACTTCATCTTCTAGGTGCTAGAAAATGACATTGATCAGTCTATTTCTTCCTTTTTCAAAATGATAGGAATGTTGAACATTCACCCTCAAGCATCTTGAGAGTGGCATGTTCCTGAACCTGTCATTTCCTCCTCCTATGTTGATGTGCCCATGAACATATATGATGGACCTCTTTACATTACAACTCAAGTAAATGGAAAGCTCATTAGGGGAATTTTAATTAATCATGTATGATAAATGTAATTATGAAGGAATTTCTATATATCCATGAGTTGTAAAAAGACCACTATGACAAGTCAAAAGTATTTATACAAACACATGATAGCCTTTTGAGATTGACTTTGGGTTCACTGGCTATCTTTATTAATTAGGTGGGAACAAAGACCTTGGATGTGCCTTTCTCTATGATCCCCACCTCAAATTGCTTTCACCTAAATTCGCGTCATCTATGGATCACTTATATGAGAGCGGTCCCCTCAGTAGTCCATAAGTTCCTGAATAGTGCACATGATCCACCACATTGTATTTTTTCTTCTCTTGATGCATGGTAAATTTCCCTTGGATTACTTTTGGCTAGCCCCAACTAAGCCTCTTCAACCTAGTGGCATTTGGTCTCACAAATGTACCATCCACATTCTAGTGTCTATTGAACCACATTTTCTAGCCATCACTTTAGAAATTCATACTAGTCATTTTTATAACATTGCCATATATAGAAAGGCATGGGAAGAACCACTCTAAACAAATCAATTATTTACCAAGCACTCCAAGTGTTCTTTTGGTACAATAGAGGTGGAATACCTTGGCCATATTGTCTCCATTGAAGGTGTTAAGATTAATGCCAAAAAAATTAGGATATTCAAAATTGATCCAAACCACTAACTCTTAAAATTCTTTCAAAGATTTTTATGTCTTATAGGTTATTACCATAAATGTTTTTGAGACTATGATACAATTAGAGATCCTTTATAAGGAATGTTAAGAAAAATGCTTTCATACAGTCTAAAGTAGTGAAGTGTACCTTTCCCTTCTCAAATAAGCCAGGTGTTTCACACCAACACTTTTCATGCTAGATTAGAAATTCAAATATCAAAGGACATTATGTGCTTCATCCTTACTAACACTAGATTTGTCATAAGAGGTCTAATAAGAATTGTAGACACCCAAAATTGTCCCAACTTTGTTCATGTCTTGCAACACCTTGTCAAAAACATTATCCTAGACATCTTGTAACATTTTGTCCTAAATCCCACTCTTAATCCCATTTATCCATTAAGCCAATTAATTAAATAAATTTTATTTATTTAATTAAATTCCATCCTTATCCTACTTAGCCAATTAATTAAATAAATTTTATTTATTTAATTAATATCCAACTCATATCCCAACTAATTCAAATATTTTATTTGAATTAAGTTCTCATCATAAGCTGACTTTCCAATTAATTAAATAAATTTTATTTATTTAATTAATTTATCGTATCATTTAGCCGACATGTGCCTCTTTCATTTAAAAAAGATAAGTGGTACTACAGCCTTTTATTTAATATCTTTTATATGTAGTACTTTTTATGTACACAAGCACACATGAGCCCTATTCTCCTTGACACTTGTCAAATGACTACAACTCCCTTGAAGAGTGGGATAACCGAATTAATCCTAGCCGTCCACATCAATCAATTAGCTTTTTAATCTCAACCATCCATTTGAACCAAGCCTTTTCTATAAATCAACCCCCTCACAAGCC
Source organism: Cunninghamia lanceolata (assembly GCA_027924645.1). Classification (NCBI taxonomy): domain Eukaryota; kingdom Viridiplantae; phylum Streptophyta; class Pinopsida; order Cupressales; family Cupressaceae; genus Cunninghamia; species Cunninghamia lanceolata. The sequence continues at coordinate 1,641,891 of BSBN01001480.1, forward strand.
ATTAGCAATGCATTGAGCTTCAAGTAACATTACTCTGCCAAATTATCATTAGCATGCATTGAGCTTCAAGTAACATTATGCTGTTGAAATACCATTAGAGCCTTTGCATCCTTCATCTATCATTCATTCTAGCACCTTCATCTTAATGTTATGCTGCAGAATCGAGCAACCAACACAACAAATTGATCAATCGAGCTCATCTTACATCTTCGAGGTATTGAATTATTTGGGTTTAGGTTATGCATTTCAATTGTTTGATCATTTCCATATACAAATCCAAATTTTTCGATATACATTTTGGCACGCCCGGTGGGACCCACGTCCTTGATTAACCTCTCTTGTTTGAGTTGTTTTTATGAAGTTTATATCTCTTGGAGCGCCAATCTTTCATTTTTGTAAGCTTTTGTAGCAAAAATTTGCATTTTTCTAACCCTAGTTTGCAAAGATTTGGCTAAAAATGTATGTAGATGATCTCTTAGCCCAAATCTAACCTCACCATTGCGTCCGGGAGGCCGTTTCCATAAACTTTGAGTATAAATTTGCCTAAATTTGATGAAAAATGGAGCGTTTGGTGAAGAAAACAACAACCGGGCTACAACAATGTGCTTCTGGTAATTCAGGTCGCTTATGATCAAACAGCAGTCGCCTGGGCTAAATCAGCTCGCCTTTGGGCAAACAGCAGTCGCTTATGGTCAAATTTGGTTTGCTTTTGAACAAACAGTGCTCGCTTTTGAACAAAAACTGATAGCATATGGTAAACTTGGTCGCTTATGGTTAACATTTGCCTTCTGTCTCCTGAAACTTTCCAGATCGCTTTTGGGCTAACAGTAATCGCTTTTTCACATATTTTGATCGCTTTTAGTCAGATACTAATCACTTATGCATTTATTTGAATCGTTTTTGATATAATAGTAATCACTTTTGATCTTATTCGCATCGCTTATGAACAAACAGTAGCCGCTTTTGATCTGATATGCATCGCTTATGAATTGAAATCGGCCGCCTATGGTGTTTTCTGGATCGCCTTTGCACCGACAGTAATCGCCTAGGGTATGAAATGCATCGCTTTTGTCCCAATAGAATTCACCTGTGAGTTTTTCATCTTTCACACTGTTAGTTGTCGCTTTCAAATTGTTTTGCTCGCTTATGACCTAACAGTGATCGCTTATGGTTGCATCGGATCGCTTTTGAATTAACAATAGTCGCTTATAACTTGATCTGTGTCGCTTTTGATTGAACAGTGGTCGCTTTCAAATTGATTTGCATCACTTATGATCCTACAGAAGCCACGTTGAAACTGATAGGCGTCGCTTATGAACTGACAGTGATCGCCTATGCAGGGACGGGTTTTGACTGTGTTTTTGCAGATACAGGTCGCTTTTAGCCCGCAATCAGTCGCTTCTGGGTATATCCGCATCGCTTACAAGCTAACAGGGACCGCATCTAGTATTTTTTGTGTCACATTTGATCTGTAGTATCCCGCCTGTCGCAAAATACAGATCGCCTATGATCAACAGTATGTCGCATCTGGCAACTGTAACTTGCTTCTGGTAGCTGTCATTGTGCATCTTGGTATTCCTATCATAACTCTCACATACGGAGGCAAAATTGCACAAACGAGGACTCATTGGAAAGCTGGGAGGACAAGCTTCACAACTGTACCACTTTTATCAGGTGACTGTACTATTTTTCAGGCTTTTTTATCAGTCAAAGTTCAGCTTCATTTCAAACTTCATTTGAGCATAACTTGAGCAATTTTGATCGTTTTTCAGCGAAATTTTTTTTCAAATTGCTTAGAATCTCCTGAACTTTCTATTTATACAATCTATTTTTCTATATCAAATCATTTTCATCAGAATTTTCAGATTTCATCTTTTTCATGTAATCATCTTCTTTGCAAGTTTACTTGTTTCTTTTTGGAATTGGTGACTTGTAAGGGCATCTAAGGCGCTGGAGCAGCATTGGCATCAACATCTACAGCAAATTGGAGAGTGATTGTATCAGGTGCACTCATTCTAATCTTTCTTCTCTTTTATCTTCTAATCATTGCTTGCAAACACATTTAGATTTTGGGCATAAAACGAACAATTGTTTGCAAATTCACATCAAAACATTGGGCTAAAACAAACCATTGTCTTTCATCACATTTGGATTTGGGTTTTAAATAAAACAAGTGCTTGAATTGTTTGATCACACATTGAAATTCTAAGGTTAATGAACCCCATGCGAGTGTGACCAAGTAAATGTGTATGCTCTCTCCTCGCGTCCCAACACGAACTTGGAGATCAAAAACATTTACTTGTGTTTCTTTTGTTTAGCCTTAGAGAGGCCTGCCTTGGTATCCACCCCAAGGGAACGACCTCAAGCGGTACTTTCATCCGGTCCGCTATAAAAATTAGAGGATAAGGCGAAAGCCAAGTCTAACCGGTATTAGCGCTCACCATACAGTGCTAACTCGAAAGGAGGTGTACCTTTGTGTATATTAAAACTCCTAGTAGGGTTAGTTAAAGTCTTAAGTGGCTTGCTGGATGCTCGTGGGGTGCCGGTCCCCCGGATTTTCATTAGAACCTCCTTGTGATAGTGGCCTTGCCTTGACTAGGACTTGTTGAGTGTCTTCACATGCTTGCTTAACCAACATCACATTATTCCAAACTAATAACTTGCTTATGTGTCTTGCGTGAGTGATTCATGTGTGTATATGCATAATCATTTGTTTGAACATTGCCACATCAAGCTCTAAACACTCAAACACATAAAGACAAGTCATCCTACACATTCTTCCAATAACATTCAAATCCAATCACTTTCATCCCAAACATAACCAAGTCATCCAAACAATCCACATCATCATCCAAATCCCTAAACAAGCACTTGCTAAAAGGACTTAAGACAAACACTTGGTGACAACATGTCTACACTAGAAGACCTAGAAATCAAATTCCAAAGATTCCTCCAAAATCTTTATCAAGGATCACAACCCCTAAACCAAGATACCATTAAAACATTACAATTCTTCATCCAAAGAGCTCAACCCCATGCAAGCCAATCACCTCAACTACAACACTTCATAGCCCAAGTCCAACACCTTTTAGCCACTAGTCAAGCTCGACAAGTACAACAATCCTTAGCCACTTCCTATCAACCTAATCCACCTCATAGCCACATGTCATATCCATCTACTTCCTATCAACCTAATCCACCTATCCACCAAGTCAATGCCACATCAACCTATGAACATCCACCTCAAGCTTATCCAATCCCTCATGCCACCATTCTAATGCACTATCAAGCCCATCCACAAGGCAATCAAGTGATATTACAAGAACAACATCCAAGTCGCAATGGCCCTTTGTACATAAATCAAGCAGGTCCAAGTACACCTTTTCAACAAGACCATCAAGCACCATTGATAGACCTAAGTCTACCTCTGCAACAAGAAACACATGCAAGTCCAAGTGGCCCCTTGTACATAAATCAAACAAGCCCAAGTTACCCTATGCAAGATCTAATAACCTTTGACAAGGGAGATACCAATCTAGAGTGGCCACCATCATGCAATCCCATGCCAACACATGAGCCAACAAGTCCTATCCCAACACCATCATGTGATCCTACTCTTAGTACATTGGTCCATCAACCTTCCAAATCACCAAGCCTTTCATTACCTTCATCACCAAGTCATTCTATTCCTTCACCAAAGGATGCGGCTGAGAGAGTTTTACAAAGGATGCTTGAAGCAAAACTCATTGAACTTCCTAAAGTCAAACCATGTGAAGAAAGTCCATATGATGAACATGATTATTGTGCATACCATAGGACCAAAGGCCATAATACAAATCAATGCCCAATATTTCTCTCAATTGTTTACAAGGTGTACCTACCTATAATGGGAAATCATGCCACATCATCCCAATCTCGTGTGTCACCCTCATCTAGTCCAAATCCTAATCCACCCAATCTACTTATCCCTCAACCTAATCCTAATCATAAGCCTACAACACCATCTACCCTTATCATCCATCCATTATATTGTCCATCCACTCATACCCTTGCAAAGGATGTGATCCATTGGCTACTAGCTAGGAATAAACTACCTCCATGTCAAACACCCATTCATGAGCCAACCAAAGAGCTTCCAAAGGTCATAATCCCATCATGTGGTCCACATATCCTTGAGCCTCTTCAAGAGCCTTCCATTAACATGCCTAGCCCTTTAAGCCCATCATGTGACCTACTAGCCAACAAGTCTATTCAAGAGTCTCCAACCACAAGCCTAAGTCAAGAGTCATCATGTTCTCATGTTGTTGACCAAGAGCCTATCCAAGAGCCTTCCACTTCCATTCAAGAAACCCAAGAGGTATGTCAAGAGCATAATCTTAAACATGTGGAAACATTAAGCCTTAGTCCAACTCAAGATCAAAACACTTTCATACAACCCATCCATAACATTTACCTTATTTATGATCAAGATGATACCTATGAAGAAGCTATCCATGAGCACCTTGATCCTATCCATAATCTTATATCCATCCATGAGCAAGATATCCAAATTGCTCCTAGTCATATGCCATCTAGCCCTATCCATAATAAGCAAACATCCACTTGTCATGATGAGACACTTGTCCCCCAAGTAAGCATAAAAGATCAAACAAATAGCTTGGATCTTAGCGAACATAATCAAGATCCTAATGATCATCCTTCCACATCCACCATCGATTCCACTTCAAATCCACTATCATGTCCTATTGGTCTTACAACCTTTATACATGAATGTTCTTCCTTAGGACAACAACGATCTTTATCCACTTCATCTTCTCCATCCAATAAAGAGCTCAAGTCTAGTGTTCAAACCACATCAAGCCCTATAGTCAATCGCATACTCCAAAACATGAACTACAAAGGCAAAGGTCTAAGCCTTTATGAACAAGGTATTTTGGAGCCAAACCATGTCAAGATCCCTCCATGCTCATATGGCCTTGGATACACACCCCAAGGTAAACAAGGCCAAGATGTTGGTAGTCCTTTTATGCATCCTAAACCTACCACTTTCCATCACACCCCCCATCATATACCCAAAACATATGTAGCCATTCCATCTCCATCATCCTATAAATGTCAAAAGCATGTGACCATACACCTTCCGCCATCCACCTTGCCTCCACTTTTACCAACTCCAAATATCCCTCCATCCACCTTGCCACCATTGCTTCCAACACCTAACATACATATCATTCATAAGTATCCTTACATCCCTAATCCTAGCCAACAAAAGCACACATCGTTTAAGCATAAAGCTTCCAATAATTCCATCCACTTCACACACCCCATGGGATTCAAAAGCAAAAATTTTGATGCCTCTACCTATAAAGCTAAAAGTCCTACCAAAAATCCTAAGAACTATCATGCCTTAGGGCACAAACATGAAAAATCAATGCAAAGAACCAAATCAAAGCAATCCAAAAAGCTATCCAAGCCCATACTTCCAAAAGCAAAGCCCAAAAGCAAAATGGTTTGGGTTCCTAAACAAATAGCTAGAAAGTCAAATGAGGCATCCTCATCCACATCTCAAGAATCCCAACCACCTATCTCCATTCCAGAGCCTATTTCCATCCAAAACTTCCATTCCCTTCAAAAATCCCACAAGCAAAACAAAAGCACTAAACATACTAAATCTATGTGGGTTCCTAAATCACTTCATCAACTATTTCTTAAGCAAACATCTCCATTGCTTCCTACACCACCATCCCATCAAAAGCTTCAATGTTTATCACGGTGTGTGCAGTCGTTGGTCATGATTCCCTTCCATTCCAAAACATTCACACATGCCTACATCTCCCCATCTTCTATCCATTATCCTACATATCTCCCCCATGCTAACCCTATGGTCCATGCTTTGGCATAAACTTTTCATCCATATTCATTCCATAAGCCTATATAAATCCACACCATAAGCTACTAGCCTACCCTACCATAATTCTACATCATAATCCATTATCTACCTAATCCATCTCCCATCCATGCAATCCCTTATCAACATCTATGAGCATAATGACATGGTCCATGCAATGACATCCATCTCTAATGGGACACTATCACCTCACATAGCACTAGCCATTTGAGTCCCTCCTATCCATTACCATGGTGAAAACCTGGCAAATAGGTGCCATGTGTAATTGTCATGCTATCCCATCAAAGCAAAAAGAAGAAAAAATAAAAATCAAAAAAATAAAGAGAAATCCCTTCGTCCAATGGTGAAAACCTGGTAAACAGGTGCCTTGGATAAGTACCATGATGAAAACCTGGCAAACAGGCGTCATGTGTAGGTTGATCTTCTATGTCACTTACACTTGGGGGCACATTGTCTCATCCAACCTATCCATTTCCAAACTATCTATCCCATTATATCATATACCATCCTACCATCCTTAGCCATTACATAAACATGCCTATCCTACTGAACCCATTTACCCATCCTTACACCTTTTGATTTTGATGAAGACATAGGGGCAAAATGTTGAAACATGTTTGGATATTTCTTGACATACCTCCTTTCCAAACCAAGTCCTATCTATGAACCTTCCATCCCATTTAAACCAATCCATCATGTCATCCCTTGGTCATGAACTTTGTCATGTAAAATCCTAAGCATTACCATCTAGAATGGGGTAAGTTCTTCCTATGCAACATAGCCTTTGGAGATCACATCCTAGCTCCCTTATGATCCATCCACTATGGCGTATCCTTATCACGAGCTTTACATCTATCATGAGCTTTCCACTATAGCCTACCTATCCATTTTTCATGAGGCATGCATACATACCTTATATGGCCTATCCTCTCTTCTATCCATCCAACTCTCATCAGCCTTTCATCCCATTTACTATGAGCCCATCCTTTTATCCATCCCTTGCACCTAGACTTGGTCTTCCCTTGTCATTGGTATCAAGCACAAAGGCTACCCAAATTGTAAATCCATTGACATCCCAAACATCCAAAAACAAAAAAAAAAAATCAAATATTCTCAAAAAACCAAAAAAATCAAAATATCCTCAAAAATATATAAAAAAAATCAAAATATTCCAAAACCCAACAAAAAAAATCAAATATCCAATGAAAAAATCCAAGCAATAAAACCAATCATCATCAATCTAAAACAATCCACTCCATCAACATTCAATCAAATCATCATCATCATCAATTCTTCCTATCAATAACATGCATTCATCCATTTCAATCAATCCATTTCCAATCATATCAATCAAATCAATCTAAGCAATGATCTTAAATCCAAGTCACATTAATCCATATCAAGCAAGCTAATCAATCAAGGAACATTATCCAATCCAATCAACAAGTTTTTGATCCTAATCTTGTCATGAGCCCAATCAATCATCATCAATGGGATATAGCGTTCCCACATCCTTGTGTTGATCTAGGGATATAGCTTTCCCTGCAATGACAACACTATCATTATCAAACAAACAATCAATCATTGGTTTATGACTTGACAAGGGCAATACCTTGTTTGTTTTACATCCTTTGAGCATAATGAGAACACTTGCTTATGCTTAGATTGAGTGAACACTCTAATCATCACACCATCACTATCATCATTCAAAACAATCCAATCATCAAAACAATCAACCCAGCAATAGCAAACATCAAAACCAACGCACATCAAGCTAGCCATCAAAATAAATCCAATCACTTCAAGCAAATCAAAAGCAACTCAATTCACCACTTATCATACTATCATCACCATTTCATGAATCAATCATTTGATCAATCTCAATCCATTTTCATCATCTCATTAATAAAACGCAACATCAGAACTACATCTCATTTCCATCGTTAAGTGCCTTGATCCCATGGATACAGGGTATGTAGGCAGTCTGGAGTACGAAGGAAGTGCCCAGATTCAGGCACAAGCGATTTTCCTCTTTCTTCTCTCATCATTTCTTCTATCATCTATCTTATACATCATCAATAAACAACTTCTTCCAATCAATCTATCATCGCACATCAATCCAATCATCACTTCATCTAATCATCCTTCAATCATCTTCCAATCATTCCAAGCAATGATCCAAATGCAAGTCCATCCTTAAGCCATACCAATCAAGTTAATCAATCAAGCCAAGTTATCCAAGCTCAATCAATGGTCTTGATCCTAGCCTTGTTGTAAGCCAAAACAATCAATCAACTAGCCAACCAACTTAGCAACCAACCTTGTGTTGATCTAGGGATATAGCTTTCCCCACAATGACAACACTCTCAACTATCAACAATCAAACAATCAATCATTGGTTTACAGCTTGACAGGGGCAATACCTTGTTTGTTTTTGAATCATTTGTGCATGCTTGCTTGCTTGCTTGTGTGTGTTATTATTTTATCTTGCATTTGCATCACATCGATATCATTCCAGCTAATATTCATATCTTGTATCTAGACAAGGTTGTATTATGCTGGGGCACAAGACACAACATCACCCTGGATCCTTATACCTTGGTGCATAACGTCTAGTGCTATATCAAACATCATGGTTGCTCACTTTCATTGCAGCATAACGCATCATCCATTTCTTCTATCCATTCCCTTATCTTTCTTTTGTAGCCAAGCCATTTCTTTTCGAGAGCATACCCGTGTTTGTCCAACCCACCTATCCTCTCGAGGGGGCATCACCAACCTATCCTTTCCATCATCATCAGCATCCCTATCAATTATCCATACCTTAACTTCTTTGAAATGATGTTACTCAACATAAATCTCATCATTCGAACATCATCTCAAAGAGGGGCAAAATGTAGACACCCAAAATTGTCCCAACTTTGTTCATGTCTTGCAACACCTTGTCAAAAACATTATCCTAGACATCTTGTAACATTTTGTCCTAAATCCCACTCTTAATCCCATTTATCCATTAAGCCAATTAATTAAATAAATTTTATTTATTTAATTAAATCCCATCCTTATCCTACTTAGCCAATTAATTAATTAAATTTTATTTATTTAATTAATATCCAACTCATATCCCAACTAATTCAAATATTTTATTTGAATTAAGTTCTCATCATAAGCTGACTTTCCAATTAATTAAATAAATTTTATTTATTTAATTAATTTATCGTATCATTTAGCCGACATGTGCCTCTTTCATTTAAAAAAGATAAGTGGTACTACAGCCTTTTATTTAATATCTTTTATATGTAGTACTTTTTATGTACACAAGCACACATGAGCCCTATTCTCCTTGACACTTGTCAAATGACTACAACTCCCTTGAAGAGTGGGATAACCGAATTAATCCTAGCCGTCCACATCAATCAATTAGCTTTTTAATCTCAACCATCCATTTGAACCAAGCCTTTTCTATAAATCAACCCCCTCACAAGCCATTAGCAATGCATTGAGCTTCAAGTAACATTACTCTACCAAATTATCATTAGCATGCATTGAGCTTCAAGTAACATTATGCTGTTGAAATACCATTAGAGCCTTTGCATCCTTCATCTATCATTCATTCTAGCACCTTCATCTTAATGTTATGCTGCAGAATCGAGCAACCAGCACAACAAATTGATCAATCGAGCTCATCTTACATCTTCGAGGTATTGAATTATTTGGGTTTAGGTTATGCATTTCAATTGTTTGATCATTTCCATATACAAATCCAAATTTTTCGATATACAAGAATGTCAATGGGATGCATATATTCAATATCTTATTCATTAGCAAGCAACCAATCCTAAAAATAAGCTAGGATACACTTGGGATGGCCAATTCCTATGTCACAAAGGGTAATTTATTATTTATATGAATATTTCTCCTTAGGACCAACTATTATGTGAGTTACATGAACCTCCTTCTATGGAGAATTTACGCTTCTTAAAAACCTATGAAAGAACACAACACACTTTTTTAGTTTTTCTATGAAATGATATCAAAAATTTATTGAAGAATGTGCTACATGGTAATTCTACAAGGGAAAATTTATTGAGACTCCAAGAACTCTACAACCATCATCAAGTTTGATTGTAGTATGACAAATATTTCCATGGGTTTTTTAAAGGATTTCCTAAGTCAAGTGGTAAATCAATCATTATTTTGGTGATTGGTTGACTCTTCAAGTATGTCAAATTTTATTCATTGATCCATCATTATAAAGCATCTATTGTGGCCCAATCCTTCGTTGATCAAATCTTCTACCTATATGGTATGCCCACTTCCATTGTCTATGATTATGACCCTAGCTTCACTAGTAATGTTTGGAAGGAATTGTTAAAGATACAAGGAAAACAATGGAAAATGAGCTTGACATACCACGAGAGGAAACTCCTGCAACAATATAATGAAAAATGCATGAAATAACAGAACACCAAAAGAATTTATTGATTGCAGGCCACTTTTAGGGGGCAACCTCCTTTGAGCAAGCTCAATACAATAAACTCATGGATCCTTCATTGGTCTCAACACATACTTATATACTAAGTCTAATCTAAACAACCATTACTTCCCATGAATGTGGGATACTACAATATACTCACGGGATGACTTACAAATCATATGCGTCCAAATGTAATATACTAACAAAGTAAAGTGGGTTCCTAACATCCCCTCCCTCTTAGAAAAGATTTGTCCTCAAAGCGTAAGATGTGGAAATTGTTGTTGAATCTGAAGAAGTGGTTCCCCTGTAGCAATATCTAGGTGCATTCCATGCCACTGAATTAAGACCTCTGTGATGGATCGGGAGCGAAGAGGACAAGTGCCCCTATCGAGGATTACCTCTAGTGCCAAAAGGATGGATCCTTCATTATCCAGTTGTGGTAAAATAGTTTGTGCTCTGTCGTTGGCGCTAAGAAATTTCTTTAGACAAGAGACATGAAATATTGGATGAATGCAGGGAGAAGGAGCCAACTTATGATCCCCAATCTGATCCTGAGTGCAGAGAACCATGTCAATTGCTTGAACTCGTGAACTACTGGGGGAGTATGGAAGGAGCGCTGGCAGTGCTTGACCATAGACTGCTTCATATGGAGTCATGTTAGATACAGTGTGGTAGGAGGTATTGTACCACCATTCAGTGAGAAGGAGCCACTTTGCCCACTGATGTTGTTGTTCTGAGGTATCACATGTAGCCACAATCTATTCAATTACCCTGTTCATTCCCTTCCAAAAGAAGTGATGCCATGCCCGCTTATAAGTTTTGAGGAACCCAGAGTGCCCTACTGATGGAGAAACATAGAGTTCATAGAAGATAGCCTACGGGATAGATTCTAACCAATTTGGAATAGGCATAGAAATAGCTAAAAGAGAAGCTTGGTCATCACATGTGTGAGAAAGAGAATCCACCACAATATTATCCTTACCCTTCTTGTAAGTGATCTCATAGTCATAACCCATGAGTTTATTGATCCATTTATGCTATGCTGGGGAGGATACCCATTATTCCAGGAAATATTTCAGGCTTTGGTGAGTAACCCTAATGCAAAAATGATTCCCTAGTAGGTATGGCTGCCACTTCTATATTGCATGCAAAATAGCCATCATTCGTTATAGAGCTGAAGGAGTAGTGGAGACCATGGATGGTTGCATCTGAATGGAGTGAAGCTAAGCGATGACACCATGTGAATTCTTCTTAAGAAGCTTTTCTAGGTGATGTGAACTTATGATGCTAAGAGACCTCAGTTGTAAGCCCTTCAATATGTGTTTGTGCCCATTGTTTAAAAACTGCATCCAAAGTTTAGCAAAATCCCATAAGATGGGTCCAAGTGTGCGTAATCATTGGGTGCCCAAAACCACATCACATCCGCCTAAAGGCAAGGCAAACATGTCAAAGCACAGGTTATAATCTCCAATAGAGATATGCACATTGTGACACTTCCCTTTGCAAGGTAATGTGCCCCCATTGGCAATCATGACTTCAAAGTTTGAGCAAGGATGAACAAAACAATCATCCTGTTTGGCAATTCAAGGGTCAATGAAGTTATGAGTACTACCAGAATCAATTAGTATTGTAAGTGGGAGCTTCTTGAAGTAACCCTTGACCCACATGGTTTATGGGGTGGTGACTCCTACTACGGCATGGAGAGAGATCTTTGGGTGGTCTTCCTGAGAAGTAGGGTCAACAGGCGACTGCTGAGTTTCAACCTAATTAGCTACTGTATCCTGAGCATCTACATAAACTTTAGTTTCAGGTGGAGAATCCACATCCAAGAGATAGAGTTTTTGCTCAACACATCTATGTCCCTGAGTGAATTTGTCATCACAATTATAACAAAGCCCTTTTTCTCTATGTGCCCGCATCTCTGCTTCAGTCAAATGCTTGATAGGAGTTGTTCTAGAAGCTGGCATTATTGAGGGCTGTCAGGATCCATATTTCTGAATGGAACAAAATTGGATTTGGAGCGTTGTTGAGCTGTGATCTTGTCCTCCTCCAACTTAGCCAACCCTAAGGCTTCCATCATTGTGCTTGGACAAAACATTTTAACCTCAGAGCAAATTGCATCCTTCAAACCAGTGACAAAACAACTCTTGAAGAATTCATCAGACAATCCCTTTGTGTGATTGGCTAGTTTTTTAAATTATATCTGATATTCTCTCATAGTGCCTATTTGGTGCAGTTTTATGAGTGCTCTTGTGAAGTCATCAAAAGCACTAGGGTCAAATTGTTGCAAAAATATGTCTATTTTGGCTCTTCATGAGCTTTGATGTACCAACGGAACCATTGAACGACTTCATGTTCCAAATGAAAGGAGGCAAGTGGGACTTTGTTGACATCAAAAGTATAATGCAAATTGAAATATTGTTTTGCCTGGTATATCCATCTAGTCGGATCATCACCATTGAAGTGAGGAAAATCAAGCTTCGGTCCACGAAAATTGCCAGAAGAAGAAAACCATATATCTGCAGAAGACTCTAGCTGCCATCTATTGTTCATGGCTGAATGCTGAAGATTGAGCCCAAGAACTTTTTCATCTAGATCTTGGAGTTTGGTCTTGATGGCTGCAAGTTCCTCCATGTTTTATGCTCCTATGCGAGTGACAACCATAACCAGGATTTTTTTTTGGAATGGGTAGAAAAACAAAAACAAAAACTTTTTTAGTAAAGGAAAATTTGGACTTGGGAAAAACTTTGATGGGTAAGTGGGGTGTGACTAGGTTTTGGACACTTTCTGAGGGACAGGGAAGCATAAAATGGGGATTTCAGAAGTGGGGTGATGGAATGGGAAAATTTGTCCAAGAGGGACAAAGGAGAAGAAATAGGCAATGAACACGGTGGCAAAATTTGAAGGTGATTGGGTGAGAATTAGAGAAGTTATGGCAAATCCTAAAAATAGACAAATGTGGGATTTATGGCTTCGATAAGTGGAATTTGGGATAGGGTCCTCAAGGAAGGAAATATGCAGAATAGAATTTTAGGGGTTCTAGTGAATTTTCAGAGGAAATAGAGGTAAAGTAAGGAAGATATGGTGAAAAAACAAAAAAATTAGGACCCTAGGTATGTTCGGCTTCCTAAAGGTTTAGGGGATTCACTTGACTACCAATGTTGTCTAATAGCTTGCGTATTGGGGCAGTACCCCTCACTCCATAGCTCAAGTAAAATTGATAACCACTTTGCCACAAATGATAGCTCTTGGTTTACCTCACGGATGGGAACTAGTCAATGAGGTAGGGGCCGTTACCCTTTTCACTAATAGGTCCTCTCAATGGGCCAACTACTTAGGGGTTCCTGTGGTACTCCTCATAATGAGTTTTAGGGCTATGCCCAGGCACTTCCCACAGTTAAGAGAATAGGGATTATTCCCTGATCTAAACCTGCAATTGAAATGAACAATACAGATGCAAAGAAAAAAGAACTACTACAATAATCACATTGCCTAGAGGCCATTGCAAAAAAAATTTGGTAGAAATTCCACCCAATGAGCCCAAGAAAATGCTCTGATACCAGATGAGAGGAACCTTCTGCAACAATATAATGAAAAATGCATGAAATAATAGAAATAGCGAACACCAAAGGAATTTATTGATTGTAGGCCACTTTGAGGGGGCAACCTCCTTTGAGCAAGCTCAATACAATAAACTAGTGGATCCTTCATTGGCCTCAACACGTACTTATATACTAAGTCTAATCTAAACAACTATTACTTCCCATGAATGTGGGATAGTACAATATACTCATGGGATGACTTACAAAGCATATGCGTCCAAATGTAATATACTAACAAAGTAAAGAGAAGGGTTAAACACAGGTTCCTAACATACCACTCACAAACTAATGATTAGATAAAGATAGTTAATAAATTCCAAGATATTTATTTAAGTTTCTTTGCTTCTTGAAATTGAAATGAAGCAAGGTACACAGAACACATTTCCTACACCAATATAATGAGGGGAATGGAGTACAAATTCATTTAAATCCTTACAATTGCAGCAACATTAAACTAATAACATAAAGATTATAGCAGCAACACAACACAAAAAGAAGGTGACACAATATATACCATGGGGAAACCCTTTTCAGGTAAAAAACCCCACACTCTAAACTTCCACAATGTATTATCAAAACAACAATAGTTTACAATACACTTTCAATGCAAGTCTTCCAAGAGTCTACGAATGTCGATTCAGGAGTTAATCTGATAGCATAACAGTACCTATAAAAACACTATGCAATTACAACTCCAAACTATACATTTTATAAAGATTACAAGACATATCTTGAGAGCATCTCAGTGAAAGGAAGCTAGCTATGTAGAAATCACTTCCTACACTAATCTAATGAGGAGAGGGCTATGCAAATTCAAATTATTCCTTACAACTACAGCAACATAGAACATCTAAATGAGATATTGCAGCAATACGCATGAACCAGAAAGAAGACAAAAGAAGAGAGACAAAGATATACGGTGGGGAAAACCTTTATCAGGTGAAAAACCCCACACTCAAAAACTTGCACAATGTATTAACAAATCTGAAAGAATGTTTACAATACACTTGCAATGCAAGCTTCAATGGTCTTTGACACTCATATCTAGAGTCAATCCCATAGCATAATAGTACGTGTAAACCTGTAATACAAACTCCATCTCCAAGCACTTGTTTATATAGAAAATACAAGGCAAAATAGGTCCTATCTTGGGATGGGCATCCAACTTGGCCTCATGGCCCAAAACCCACACCTAGGGACACTTGGTCAACATTGTAGAATGTGCCTGGTGCTTGTCTACAGCTCCCATCCCAAAAAGGTTGCCTATTTCCAAAATGGGCTATGACAAATGCTCTTGCGACATTTACGATCGTCATAGAATCTGTCATAGTAGTTACAACTTACAGCTGTAAGAGAATCTATCATACACATGCTATAAATAGCATATTCTCTTACAACATGTCATAGTCCACCTTGGGGTGCCCAAAAATACCTTTTTCAAAGATGCTTCAGGACACATGTCCTCACCTATCTTACAAACTTCTATTTCTAACTCTTACATGTCATAAATTCTGTCATAGGAATCTGTCATAACTATTTCGGTCAATGTTCCCTTAAACAACATGGAATATGCCGACACATGGAAAAATGTTCCTACCACAAAGTGGGATGCCTATCTCCTCATGTGAGGACAAAATTACAAGTTGTCATAATCCATATAGGATTGACACATCACTGTGCCACATCCCACAATATGACAATATAGAATTTACAAATATTTACAACATAGGCAATTAAATAATAAATACAAACATTAATAATGTAAGGAATTACCAAGGTTGAGACACCTTAATTCCCAACATTCTCCCACTTGTCAAACACCTTGTAAGAGCCAATAGAAAAATAGGATTTAACTGCTATAGGCCAAGAAGCCCATAGACTCTGAACACCATCTAAACTTCTATGTACCCACTGGCTTTGTTAATGCATTTGTAACATTCTTCAAAGTATCTACCTTCTCCAAATTTACCTTTCCATCCTCAACCATGTCTCACATGAAGGCAAACTGAACATCAATGTGCTTTGTTCTAGCATGGAAAGTTGGATTCTTCGCAAGGCAAATTGCACTCTGACTGTCACAACTAATCGTGATCTGACCTGCATCAACACCAATATCAGAACATAATCTCTTAAGCCAAATGGATTCCTTACAAGCATGAGTTGTTTCCATATACTTAGCTTCTATCATGGACAAAGAAACAACAAGTTGTCACTTACTCATCTAGCTAATAGCACCACCGAACAGTGTAAACACATAAGCACTGGTGGATCTCTTGCTGTCAATGTCACCTGCCCAATCTGAATCCACAAATCTATGAATATCAACAGAATGTGGAGGTCCAGAAACATTACCATGATAGCAGATGGAATACTTGGAAGTACCCCTCAAATATCTGAACACTCACTTAACTGCATCCCAATGAACTCGTCCAGGATTAGCCATAAACTGACTAAGGACTCCCACTGCTTGGGCAATGTTTGGTCTTGTGCAGACCATAGCATACATCAAACTACCAACAACACTAGCATAAGGTACTCTGCTCATGTCTTCCACCTCACTAGGAGATTTTGGACAATCCGCAATAGACAACTTTGTCCCCAAAGAAATAGGAACACACAATGGTCTACAATCTACCATGCTGAACCTATCCAACATGGTCTTCACATACTTACTCTGGCTTAACCAAAGTTTTTATTGGTTCTGTCTCTTCTGATTTCCATTCTTAGAATGTACCTGGCTCTCCCTAAATCTTTCATTTCAAACTGTGCTGACAACTGAGATTTAAAATCAGAAATCATATTCATACCCTTCCCAATGAGCAACATATCATCAACATACAATGCAACAATGAGAATACAATCACCATCAAACTTATAATACACACAGTGATTTGATTTCTATCTCACAAATCTAATTGACAACACAAAGGCATCAAACTTCAAGTACCATCTCCCAGGGGATTGCTTCAAACCATAAAAAAAATTCTTAAGTTTGCAAACCAAATTTTCTTTATCTTTCACCATGTAATGCTCTAGCTGTGACATGTAGATTTCTTCCTCCAAATCACCATGAAGAAAAGCTGTCTTCATATCCATCTGTTCTACCTCTAAGTCATAAGCTACTACGAGAGACAACATGAATCGAATGGATGTCAGCTTTGCAATGGGAGAGAAGATCTCACCATAATCTATACCCTCCACTTGTGAATACCCCTTCACAACCAATCTGGCCTTATATTTCTCAACACTGCCATCTGCACCAAATTTCTTCTTGAACACCGATTTTCATCCAACATGTTTCCATCTAGGAGGCAAAGGCACCAAGTCCCAAGTTTGATTCTTTTCCAAAGAAGCCATTTCATCTTCCATGGCCTCCTTCCAGGAACCTACATCTTTCATGTCCATATCCTCTGATACAGTTCTAGGTTCATCATTGTTAGTAAGAAAACCAAAAGTACAACTAGAATCAAGCAATGTAAAACCAAACCTTTCAGGTTGCTTTCTTATTTGTGTAGACCTCCTCAAGAGCTGAGGTTGAGGTTCAACTTCTTCATCTAAGCTTTCAGAGCTGCTAGAGCTCTCCTCATCATCAGGTCCAACATTGTCTTTCTGTTTAGTCTTCTCAGGGGTGAGAGGAAACTAAACATCCTCTTTCTTTTCTTTTTCTTCTAGCTGTAAAACAATGGAAGAAGGTGTAAGCTCTCTAAAGATGACACTTCTTCTACACAACACTTTTTCATCCACGGGGTCCCAAAGCTTGTATCCTTTCACACTGACACCATAGCCAATGAAGATACACTTAACAATCTTGTTCTCTAATTTTGGCTGCTTCTCTCTAGGCACATGTGCATATGCCTCAACCAAAAACATAAAGATATCTTATTGAAGGCTTTCTACTAGACTACACCTCCATGGGTGTCTTTCCAATAAGAGATGATGTAGGAGATCTATTAACAAGATAGCAAGCAGTGGCAATAGCTTCAACCCAAAACTTTTGTTCTAGGCCAGCTCCACTAAGCATACTCCTAGCCTTCTCTATCAGTGTCATGTTCATCCTTTCTGCAACTCCATTTTTCTGTGGAGTGTATGGAGTTGTCTTATGTCTTTCAATCCCAAGTTCCTTGCAATATTTATTGAATTCTGTAGAACAGAACTCACCACCATTGTCAGTTCTCAAACACTTAATCTTTTTACCAGTCTGATTTTCACCAAAGGCCTTAAACTCCTTAAACTTACTATAGACTTCAGATTTACTTCTAAGAAAATAAATCCTTGTCTTTCTATTGTAGTCATCTATAAAAGATACAAAATATATAGATTTTGATAATGAAGGAACATTAACAAGACTAAATACATTAGAATGAACAAGGTCCAACACACCAGAAGACTTGTGAGAACCTGAATAAAACTGAACACAGTTTTGCTTTCCATAAATTCAATGTTCACAAAAGTCAAACTCAAGATTACAATCATCTAACCCCTCAATAAGGTTTTTATTTTTTAGGGTACATAGACCCTTCTCACCAATGTGGCCAAATCTCCTATGCCATAACATTATATTTTTCGGTAGGAAGATTAACTTCCAAGGCATGATTACAAACATTAGAACTAGAAACAACAGATCTCTTGACTACTCATTCAGATGGTGGGGATGAAGTGACTATTGCCCTTTTCTTTGAAGTAGAAGAACTATTACATTGTGAAATGCATGCCTCTATCTGAAACAAAGTACCTCTTCTAGTACCATTAGCAAGCACCATAGCTCCTCTAGTCATCTTGCATCCTTCTTTCGAAAAGACAACATGCACACCTGCATCATTCAAACTACTTACATAAAGCAGGTTTCGTGCTAAGCCTGGGATAGGCATAACCCTAGAGATCCCCTTCACTCGACCATCAGGGAATCGGATAGAGACTCTTCCACAACCAACAATCTTCAGATGAGATTCATCACCCAAGTACACCTTTCCACCATCAAACTCCTCATGCTTAGTGAACTAGTCTCAATGCAAGGTCATGTGGAATGATGCACTAGAGTCAATCAGCCACACATCATTAGATGCATGGGTTGCCAGGGCTGCGATGAAAGCATCACCATCATCTTGTGATTTGTTAGAATCTGAATCAAGAGCTTTCTTCTTCTTCTCCTCTTTGCATTCCTTTTAGAAATGCCTAGATTTACCACAGTTCCAATAGATAGCCTTGGACTTTCTAGGAGATTTGAATCTCCCACGGGATTTGGATCTACCCTTCTTAGCTTTCTTGGCCTTCTTTTTCCCTTTCTCCTTGGGTTTTCCATGGACTGCAAGAGCCTCTTTGGCTGCATCAGAAGACTTCCTCTGTATCTCTTCAAATAACAATGCAGATACCACATCTTCCATCTTGAATATGGATGTGGTGCTTCCAATAGCCATGACAAGGTGATCCCACTAGTTTGGTAAAGAAAAAAGCACGGTCATACACTGATCCTCCTCCTCCATCTTTACACCAATAGATGTCAACTGTGCAACTAGCATGTTAAAAGCATTCATATGTTCGGCAACGGATCCTCCATCCTCCATTCGAAGATAATACAGTTTTTTTCTTAGAAAAAGTTTATTAACCAAGGATTTGGCTTGATACACATCTCCCAACTTCTTCCAAAGAAAGGTTGCAGTCTTCTCCTCATGGACATTTAACAACATAGAATCAGCAAGATTAAGTCTTATGAGACCCTTAGCCTTCTGATCCTTGAGATCCCAATCAGCTTGTTGCATTACAGCTAGTTTAGTTCTGGTAATGGTTTCCCAAAGGTCTCAGTCAACAAGCATGTCTTCCATCTTGAGCTTCCACAACTAGTGCCATTAAACTTCTCCACTTCCATTCTTCTAGATGTGCTTGCCATCTCCTTGCTATAATAGAAAATAGAATACTCTACATAGACTCCCACTCAACTTAAGATTAGATCAAAAAACCCTACCCAACAACTAGGACCAAAGGTGATCAAGCTCTGATACCAACTGAAATGAACCTAGGTGTGTGGAAATCGCTTCGTACACTAATCTAATGAGGACAGGGCTATGCAAATTAAAATTATTCCTTACAACTCTAGCAACATAGAACATCTAAATGAGATATTACAACAATACACATGAACCAGAAAGAAGACAGAAGAAGAGAGACAAAGATATACGGTGGGGAAAACCCTTATCGGGTGAAAAACCCCACACTCAGAAACTTGCACAATGTATTAACAAATCTGAAAGAATGTTTACAATACACTTGCAATGCAAGCTTCAATGGTCTTTGACACTCGTATCTAGAGTCAATCTGATAGAATAACAATACCTGTAAACCTGTAATACAAACTCCATTTCCAAGCACCTGTTTAGATAGAAAATATAAGGCAAAATAGGTCCTATCTTGGGATGGGCGTCCAACTTGGCCTCATGGCCCAAAACCCACACCTAGGGACACTTGGTCAACATTGTAGAATGTGCCTGACACTTATCCATAGCTCCCATCCCAAAGAGGTTGCCTATTTCCAAAATGGGCTATGACAGATGCTCTTACGACACTTACGACCATCATAGAATCTGTCATAGTAGTTACAACTTACAGCTGTAAGAGAATCTATCATACACATGCTATAAATAGCATTTTCTCTTACAACATGTCATAGTCCACCTTGGGGTAACCAAATATGCCTTTTTCAAAGATGCTTCATGACACGTGTCCACACCTGTCTTACAAACTTCTATTTCTAACTCTTACATGTTGTAGATTCTGTCATAGGAATCTGTCATAACTGTTTCGGTCAATATTCCCTTACACAACATGGAAGATGCTGACACATGGCAAAATGCTCCTACCACAAAGTGGGATGCCTATCTCCTCATGTGATGACAAAATTATAAGTTTTCATATACCATGTAGGATTGACACATCACTGTGCCACATCCCACAATATGACAATATGGAATTTACAAATACTTACAACATAGGCAGTTAAATAATAAATACAAACATTAATAATATAAGGAATTACTAAGGTTGAGACACCTTAATTCCCAACACTTGGGATAGGCGTCCACCTTGGCCACATGGCCATTTTTAGCATCAAAGGACACTTTTCCTTGCTGCCCATACCTCCCTTACATCTGTCATACATGGCAGATTTGACTTTCCCAATGTAGAGCGCTCCAGGCTAAAAATAGACTATGACAGATGCTCTTAAGCATCTTACAACTGTCATAAGATATCCCATAATAACAATCTTAAATGTTGTAAGAGAATCCATCATACAATACTAAATAGAGCATATTCCACTTACAACATGTAATAGCCCAACTTGGGCGCCCAAAGATGCCTTTCCCTCATGCAAAGATGCAAACTGACACTTGTCATCACTTCTCATAGGAATCTTCAAACTTGGTCCTTATGCATCATAGATTCTATCATATGGAATATTGCCTTCCACATACCAAAGATGCCGACACATGGCAAATTAATGCCACCTCAATATGGGATGCCCAAATCCATGTAGGATTGAATTGACTATCCAAGTCACATTCCAAGTAAGTTGACATGTCACCATGCCACCTCAACTATATGACCAAACTAAATGTGCAAGTAATTACAATATTAGGCAATAATTAAAGATACAATTAAATTATCAATGCTAGGAAATTGCAAAGGTTGAGACACCTTAATTCCCAACATTCTCCCACTTGTCAAACACCTTACAAGAGCCAAAGGAAATGACAAGATTTTAGCTACTAGGGGCCGAGAGACCCATAGACTCCGAACACCATCTGAACTTATCTATGTCCACATGTTTAGTCAATGCATCTGCAACATTCTTCAAAGTGTCCACCTTTTCCAACAACGCCTTCCCATCTTCTACCATATCTCGAACAAAATGAAATTGAACATCAATGTGCTTTGTTTTGGCATAGAAAGTAGGATTCTTTGCTAAGAAAATCATACTCTAACTGTCACAATGGATAGTAATTTGTTCTAGATCAAAACCAACATCTGAACACAACCTCTTAAGCCAAATGGCTTCCTTACAAGCATGAGTTGCTGCCATATACTTTGCTTCTATCATGGACAAAGTGGTGTAGTGCACCTAGGATGTTCATTAAGTCAAATTCTTGAAATTTTGGTTGTTGAAGACTAAATGGAGTTATAGAATAATGCATTGAAGCCTTCTAAAGGCATGGTCATGTAGTGGAGACCTAGAATAGGCAATTTCTTTAGTGGAGTTTGTAGTCACTTAAGACTAGGACAGTCTAATTTTAGACAGTTAGTTTTTAGAAAAAAAAAACAATCAATTTTAGGCTATTTTTTAGCCTTTTCCCACGATTTGGGAGGCTGGTAATGAGAAATTTTGTTGAAAACAAATAGAGCTTACCTCTCACAAGTCGGGAGAAGAGATTGACGAAGTTTGAGAAGAAGAAAATAAAGAAAATATTATTGGCTACCCTGCATTTCTGAGTTTTTCTATCTTTTTGCTATTCCAGCGTACTGAGTGAGGCTGTACAATACCTTCAAGAAATAAAATGTCTAAAATTAATTGAAGCATGGATTTAAATTTCATTTGAATCAATCTTGAGAAATTTTCATTAATTTTTAAGCATTTTATCTCAATTTCTGTGCAAGCTGGTTTTAAACCCTTATTTTGAGGGTTTTAGAGTGGTTTATGGATTTCTAACCCCTTTCATTTTTGTTAGAACCCCAAAATGGGTGGATGAGTTTAGGATGGTATGTTTTCAAATGGGTTTTGTGTGCAGGAGAAGAAACAAATATAAGTTGGAGTTTGGAGCCATTGAGGTCTAATTGCACCTTGTGTTGGGCTAACTACCTTTGGTAGAGTGGAGGTTTGACCATAGAATGAATTTGAAAGGCCTTAGACCCCCAAAACCTATGAAATTAGTCTATTTGAATCCTATTGGACCCTCTAGAATAGGAGTTAGAAGTTTGGAATTAAATTTATGTGTACTTAGTGTCTAAAACTAACCTAATTAGGCCTAGCAAGAAACTGGTACAATCAAGATTAGAGGTTTGTGTTCCAAAGGAACCCATAGTACATGTTTGATATGTTAAATAACTTGATAATTGGTACTCAAAAAGCCATTAACAGCCCTATTTGGAGGTCAGTATCAAAAGATATTACTTGACAGTCCTTTTTAGAGGGCTACAAGGAAGTTGGGGCAGTTGTGAAGGAAGTGGTATAAGGGGTTGTCTCTTGAGTATTTTGATGGTTTTGTGAGCATAGACCGGTCAAACATAGGTGGTCTAGAGTCCCTAGAAGGTTAGGGAAAGATCCTAGGTGTATGAACCCAAAAGATGGTGTTGTTGTCTAGTCTTGAAACCATGGAAAACAAGAGGACAGTCATGGCTAGAAAGAAGACCAATGGAACAACTAGGTCCACAAGGGCCTAAAGGTCTTGTTTGCCCTACATCCTCTTCCCCTAAGTAGTGGGTTGTGACCCTTGTAGTGTAGCTCTGCATCACAAAGCAACCACAGGTTGTTGCTTACTCATCCAACTAATAGCACCACCAAACATGGTAAACACATACGCACTGGTGGATCTCCTGCTATCAATGTCACCTGCCCAATCAGAATCCACAAACCCATGAATAGTCACAGAATGCTGAGGTCTAGTAGGATAACCATGATAACATAGGGAATACTCAAAAGTACCCCTCAAATATCTGAACACTCTCTTCACTGCATCCCAATGTACCCATCCAAGATTAACCATAAACCAACTAAGGACTCCCACTACTTGGGCAATGTTTGGTCTTGTGTAGACCATAGCATACATCAAACTGCCAACTGTACTAGCATAAGGTACTCTACTCATATCCTCTACCTTAGAAGGAGACTTTGGACAATCATCAACATATAACTTTGTCCCCATCGTAATAGGAACAGTCAACGGTCTGTAATCCACCATATTGAATCTCTCCAACACAATGTTAACATACTTACTCTAGCCTAACCAAAGTTTTCTGTTTGCTCTATCACTTTGGATCTCCATCCCAAGAATGTACCTGCCTATCCCTAAGTTTTTCATTTCAAACTGTGTTGACAACTGAGACTTCAAATCATAAATCATATTCTTACCATTCCCAATCAACAACATATCATCAACATATAGTGCAATTATGAGAATACGATCATTGTCAAACTTGTAATACACACAATGATCTGATTTCAATCTTAGATATCCAATCAACAACACAAAGGCATCACATTTCAAGTATCACATCCTAGGAGTTTGCTTCAATCCATACAAAGACTTCTTTAACTTGCAAACCAAATTTTCTTTACCTTTCACTATGTACTACTCTGGTTGTGACATGTAAATCTCTTCCTCCAAGTCACCATGAAGAAAAATTGTCTTTACATCCATCTGTTCCACTTGTAAGTCATAAGCTACTGCAAGAGATAACATGAACTAAATAGATGTTATCTTTGCAATGGGAGAGAAAATTTCACCATAATCAATTCCCTCCACTTGTGAATACCCCTTTGCAACTAGTTTGGCCTTGTACTTTTCAACACTGCCATCTACACCAATTTTCTTTTTGAACACCCATTTGCATCTAATAGGTTTTCATCCATCAGGCAAAGGTACCAAGTCCCAAGTTTTGTTCTTTTCAAAAGAAGCCATTTCATCCTTCATAGCCTCCTTCCAGGAACCTGCATCTTTCATGTCCATAGCCTTTGACATAGTTCTAGGCTCATTAGTGTTAGTAAGCAAAGCAAAAGCACAACTAGAATCAAGTAATGAAAACCCAAACCTATCAGGTTGCTTCCTTGTTTGTGTGGACCTCCTCAAAGGCTAAGGTGGATGTTCTACTTCATCTTCTAAACTTTCAGAGCTGCTAGAGCTCTCCTCATTTTCAGGTCCAATAGGGTCTTTCTATTTAGTCTTCTCAAGGGTAGAAGGAAACTGAACCACATCCTCTTTCCTTTTTGTTTCTTCTGGCTATAACACAATGGGAGAAGGTGTTAGCTCTTTGAAGATAATGCTTCTGCTATATAACACTTTTTCAACCACAGGATCCCAAAGCTTGTATCCTTTCACAATGACACCATAGCCAATGAAGATACACTTAACAACCTTGTTCTCCAACTTAGACCATTTCTCCTTAGGCACATGTGCATATGCCTCACAACTAAAAACATGAAGATGTCTAACTAAAGGCTTCTCACTAGACCACACCTCCATAGGTGTCTTACCAACAAGAGCTGATATAGGAGATCTATTTACTAGATAGTAAGCAGTGGCAACAACTTCAGCCCAAAACTTTTGTTTGAGGCTTGCTCCACTAAGCATACTCCTAGCCCTCTCCATCAGTGTCTTGTTCATTCTCTCTGTAACTCTATTTTTCTGTGGAGTGTACGGAGTTGTCATATGTCTTTCAACCCCTTGCTCTTTACAGAACTTATCAAACTCTATTGAACAAAACTCACCACTGTTATCAGTTCTCAAACACTTCATCTTTTTACCAGTCTAATTTTTAGCAAAAGCTTTAAACTCTTTAAACTGACTAAAGACTTCAGATTTGCTTATGAGAAAAAAAATTCATGTCCTTCTACTATAATCATCTATGAAAGATACAAAATATATAGATTTGGAAATCGAAGGAATAGTAATAGGACCAAACACATCAGAATGAACAAGGTCCAATACACCAAAAGACTTGTGAGAACTAGAGTAAAACTAAACACAATTTTGCTTTCCATATATACAATGTTTGCAAAAGTTGAACTTGAGATTACAATCATTTAACCCCTCAATGAGGTTTTTATTTTTCAGGGTTCTAAGACCCTTCTCACCAATGTGGCCAAATCTCATATGCCATAACATAGTCTTTTCAGTAGGAAGTTTAACTTCCAAAGCATGTACACTACCATCAGAATGTGTTACAACAGATTTCTTCACTGCTCATTCAGATGGTGGGGATGGAGTGACTACAACTCTTTTCTTCGAGTTAGAAGAACTATTGCACTATGAAGTGCATGCCTCCAGCTGAAATAAAGTACCTCTCTAAGTACCCTTTGCAAGCACCATAGATCCTCTAGTCATCTTGCATCCATCCTTCAAAAAGACAACTTGCACACCTGCATCATTCAACATACTTACAGAAAGCAGGTTTTGTGCCGAGCCTGAGATGTGCATAACCCTAGTGATCCCCTTCACCTGTCCATCATGGAATCAAATTGAGACTCTTCCTCGACCAACAATTTTTAGATGAGAACCATCACCCAAGTACATTCTTCCACCATCAAACTCTTCATACTTCGTGAACCAGCTTTGATGAGAGGTCATGTGGAAAGATGCACCATAATCTATCAACCACACATAATCAGATGCATGGGTGGCCAGGGCTGTGATGAAAGCATCACCATCATCTTGTGACTTGTTAAAATCTGAATCTGGGGCATTCTTCTTCTTCTTCCTCTTTTCCTCTTTGCATTCCTTTCAAAAATGCCCAGATTTACCACAGTTCCAACAAAGAGCCTTGGACTTTCCAGGAGATTTGGATCTCCCATGGGATTTGGATCTACCCTTCTCATCTTTCTTGTCCTTCTTCTTCCCTTTCTCCTTGGGTCTTCCATGAACCACAAGAGCCTCTTTGTCTACCTTAGAAGACTTTCTCTACATCTCTTCAGATAATAGCGAAGATACCACTTCATCCATTTTGAAAGTGGATGTGGTGCTCCCAACAACCATAACAAGATGATTCCATGAATCCGGTAGAGAACAAAGGAAGGTCATACACTGATCCTCCTCCTCCATCTTCACACCAATGGATGTTAACTGTGTAACCAATGTGTTGAAAGCATTTGGGTGATTTGCAACAGATCCTCCATCCTCCATCCTTAGAGAATACAACTTCTTTCACAGAAAAAGTTTGTTCACTAGGGATTTGGCCTGATAAACATCTCCCAACTTCTTCCAAAGATCGTTTGCAATCTTCTCCTCATGGAAATTCAATAGGATAGAATTAGCAAGACTAATTCTTATGAGACCCTTAGCCTTTTGATCTTTGAGATCCCAATTAGCTTGTGCCATTGCAGTTGGTTTTGTGCCATTAATGTTTTCCCATAAATCTCTGTCAACAATCATGTCTTCCATTTTGAGTTTCCACAACTCAAAATTGCTGCCATTAAACTTCTCCACCTCTATTCTTCCGGATGTACTTTCCATCTTCTTGCTGCAACAAGATCATAGAATAGTCTACATAGACTCCCACTCAATCAAATATTAGCTCAAAAAACCCCTACCCAACAACTAGGATCACAGGTGATAAAGCTCTGATACCAATTGAAAGGAAGCAAGGTACATGGAACACACTTCCTACACAAATCTAATGAGGGGAATGGAGTGAAAATTCATTTAAATCCTTACAATTACAACAACATTAAACTAATAACATAAATATTACAGTAGCAACACAACACAGAAAGAAGGTGACACAAGATGTACCATGGGGAAAACCTTTTTAGGTAAGAAACCCCACACTTTAAACTTGCAAAATGTATTATCAAAATAGAAATAGTTTACAATACACTTGCAATGCAAGTCTTCCAAGAGTCTATGAATGTTGATTCTAGAGTTAATTCAGCAGTATAATAGTACCTGTAAAAACACTATGCAACTACAACTCCAAACTATGGATTTTATAGAGATTACAAGGCCTATCTTGAGAGCATCTTGGGATAGGCATCCACCTTGGCCACATGGCCATTTTAGCATCAAAGGACACTTGTCCTTGCTGCCCATACCTCCCTTACATCTGTCATACATGGCATATTTGACTTTCCCAATTTAGAGCACTCCGGGCTAAAAAAAGACTATGACAGATGCTCTTACGCATCTTACAACTATCATAAAATTTGCACACAATAACAATCTTGAATGTTGTAAGAGAATCTGTCATATAGCATATTCCACTTACAACATGTCATAGCCCAACTTGGGAACCCAAATATGCCTTTCCCTCATGCAAAGATGCCAACCGGCACTTGTCATCACTTGTCATAGGAATCTTCAAACTTGGCCCTTACGCGTCATAGATTCTGTCATATGGAATATTGCCTTCCACATACCAAAGATGCTGACACATGAAAAATTAATGCCACCTCAATATGGGATGCCCAAATCCATGTAGGATTGACTTGACCATCCAAGTCACATTCCAAATTAGTTGACATGTCACCATGCCACCTCAACTATGTGACCAAAATGAATGTGCAAGTAATTACAATATTAGGCAATAATTAAATATACAATTAAATTATCAATGCTAGGAAATTGCAAAGGTTGAGACACCTTAATTCCCAACAGAAACAACAAACTCAATGGGCTAAAGGACACCCCTTACAAAATGGTGGTACAAAACATCATATTATTATTTTACCAAGATGATTCTATATGAAGATATATATGGCCAAACTCTACTATCCCTCACATCCTACATGCTAAGCAATTCTAGGGTACATGTCATCAATAAAAGTCTAAGCCACCATGAGTATCTCCTCTAAAATAACAAGGACAACTTGGATCTAACTCAAAACCACATAAAAAATAGGTAGATTAATATTGTTTTGAGTTCACATTCATTAAAGGGAACTTGTTCTTTATACTTCTCCAACCATATATGCAAACATGCCTGTTGTCTTATTTTGTCCAAGCCAAAATGACCTAAAAAATCCATTCTTCCATAAACAAATATCCAATCTAAGACATTTGAAATGGAAGAAGTTCCCCTTAGCAAAAAAGCCATAAAAAATCCCCAAAAATTCCAATTTTTTTTCCATTTCTTTGCCTTAGTTGGCAAAAGTTCATTTTGGTGAACCTTTGGTTTGCAAGTTTGAAAGTTCGCCAATTCATTGGTTTGCCGACTAGGGGTGAATCGGCTAAGGCAAAACAGTCTAAGGCAAAGGGAAAAAAGACTAGGGAGAGCATTGTCAACAAAGTGAGAAGTTCACGAACCTCTCGGTTCATCGATGGGAAGATTTCCCGACAGGCCAAAGTGAGGCCAAAAAATATAAGGTGAATAGTCTAAGGAAGAAATAAAAAGTAAGACAAAGTTTGCCTTTGTCAGAAAATTTAAGGTTTGGTAAACCTTAAGTTCACCGATCGGCAGGTTTGCCGATTAGCGAATTCACTGACAAATGAACACAAAAGGCTGGGAGGTGGGGGTATTCATCAAAGGAAATGACTAAGGCAAGGAAAGGAAGAAGGAGCTTCTATTGGTGAATCCACAAAGTGGAGAATAGGGCAACAGGTTTGATTTTTCAAGGATTCACCAATAAGGCGACATGAGCTCAAATAAAGTAAGAGGTGGCAAAGACATTAGTTTGAGAAAAGTTGAATTTGCTAACAAGGCAAAAAGGGGCCAGATCAATGGATCTAAAAGGTTGAAGTTTTCTGATAAAGGAAAAATGTAAAAAATTGACTAAGGCATGGGTAGTTCAGGAAAAGAAAAGTTTTTTGATAAAGGAAATAAAGTATGAACTAGTTAGCTAGTCGAGAAATTGGCAAAATGGGTAACTTGTCGACCAGTTCATGATTTTAGGGATTCGTCAACAAGGTGAAAAGCTAAAGGAAATGTGCTAAGGAAGGAATAGTTTAGAAAAGTGAAGCTTTATCGATAAAGCAAAAGGACAGTCAGACAACAGGTTCATAAAAGTTAGGATTTGCTAACTAAAGGATCAAAACTAATAAAGAAATATGGTTCCCAAAAGTTAACTTCTGTCGAAAGAAGAAAGAAGCCATAGTTCAAGAAAATGAGTTTTTCTTCAATAAGGCAGAATAAAAGACCAGAATGATGAAATGAATGAAAATGAATGATAATTTAGAGTATTTAAGAAATTTAAATATTTTAATGTGTTATAAAAGCTTACAAATCCCTAAAATCATGCCATTATCTAGGGAGAGGTACTCAACATTCAAAGTTTCCAGGCCAAAGTCAATTACAGGTAGCTAGAACAGTAGAATTCTTCAATACTAATGTACGAATGAGAAATAAGATGGATTTATAGGTACTTGCAAAGTATTCCAGGCCTTCTCTCATTAATGCAGGCAAACCCATGCATGTGGGCAATCTCCCTCTTCCATTTTTCAAGCTTGTCAGAAGCATGGCTACCGTCCCTCTTCTAGAAGTTTTCTGAGCCAAATTTTTATGTAGTGTGGGCCTAGGTAGTGACAGTTGACCAAATTTCTGCACCCAAGATGCAAATGAATTCAAAATGCTATATATACATGAATCATAGATGTAAAAAAAGTTGTTAGCTATTGTTCTGAGCTATTATGCTAGACAATTTGTTGTCACAGATCTTATAACACAATTGTAAGAACTAGTAGAATTTGATGTATTGTTCATATAGCTAGGCTTTTGATGTCTTCTAGTTTGGTTCAAGGTTAGAAATGAAATTAACACTACTCAACGGAAATTTGATTCAAATGTATATTGAACAATCTTTAATAGAGTATTAAAGATGGACATTGAAACATAGAATATAAACCCACAATATAGAAATATACTAGAAGCAGAATGAAGCACGCAACACAATGTTTAACATGGAGAAAACCCTTACAAGTAAAAAACTCCATCAAAAAAGAGGCCAAGTTGTATTATCTTCACAAAAGGAGATTACAAATACATTCACTTCCTCTATCCTTCAACCTTCACTCTGACAGAACTTGGGTACCTATAAACTATTATGCAGCTCATCTACTATGCCATGGTTTATATAGAATTTACACAACCTCAAGATGGGTGTCCACCCTGGAATCTTCACCCATGCAGCATTCAATGACTTCTTCCAATCTCATAACACTTGTCAAGAGTCAACAATACAACCTTGGGCGTCCATGGACAAAAATAGGCTCTTACAGGATTATACAAGCTGTCATACATGCATCCTACACTTGGTAAAAGATTCCCATACAAGCTTGAATGACTGGGGGCCAAAAATAGCCACTTACAACATCTTATGATTCATCATATGCTATCATAAATGTCATAGATTCTTATGACAACTTATAACTATCATAGAATCTCTTACACCTTCTTACAACATCTATGACACGTGTCATAACACTAAAAATAGGTGATTCCTCCACATGTGCACCCCACTTTAACCAATTACCATTTACCATAGTTAATGACATCCCGTAACTACCATTGGTAACTCTGGAACATACTACTGCAATAACTCTGTAATTACCGTGGACAGTAAATAATTTTTACCACTGCCGATGAAACTAGTACATCCCTTATGGGTAATTACAAATAAATGGAATAATACAATAGTGGGATTTACAAGGTTAATTGCACCTTATCGAAACATTCTCCCACTTGACATTATACATTATAAATCAATCCATAGGAAAAAAAAATTGTAAATAATCAGGCACTAGAAACAATGCCCATGGCCTCTTTGCACCACATGAACTTCTCTGTGCTCACAGGCTTGGTCAATAAATTTGAAACATTCTCCTAAGTGTCTATCTTCTTCAACTCAATCTATCCATTTCCAACCAACTCTCAAACAAAGTGATACTGAGCATCAACATGCTTAGTCTGAGCATGATACATGGGATTCTTGGCCAAATAGATAGCACTTTGGCTATCACAACCAATCTGAATGATCTTGCAATCAAATCTAATACCTTTACACAGTCTTGTCAACCAAACTACCTCCTTAGAGACATGGGTAGCAACCATATACTCTATTTCTATGGTGGACAAAGAAACTGTGGGATGCCTCTTACTCATCCAAATCACTGCTCCTCCAAATAGAGTAAACACATAGCCACTAGTGGACCTTCGACTATCCAAATTACCTACCCAATCTGAATCAACAAAACCCTATATGTCCAAAGATTTATTAGCACTATCATACCAGAGTAAGCCAAACAATAATATGGAGTACTTGCAAGATATTTAAGCATCTTTTTCACATAATTCCAATGCTATCTACCAGGGTTAGACATAAATCTGCTCAAAACTCCCATTGCTTGGTCAATATCTAGCTTAGTGCAAACCATTTCATACGTCAAACTCCCTACAACACTAGCATATGGCACATTAGACATATCCTCAAGATTATCTTTAGTCTTTGGACACATATCTAATGAAGCTTAGTACCAATGGGTAAAGGAATTCTAACTAGGTTATAGTCCTACATACTAAATCTCTGTAAAATGTTATTCACATACTTTGTGACAACCAAAGATTTCTATTACCTCTGTCCCTTCTGATCTCCATTCCTAGAATATACTTGGCAGCTCCAAGATCCTTCATGTCAAATGCACCTAAAATTTGGGCTTTAAGCTCACTGATCATACCCTTAGTATTGCTGAAAAATAAAATGTCAACAACATACAAAGCAATAACCAGTATAGAATCATCCATACAATAAATGTAAACACAATGATTCTCCCCGCTTCTAATAAAACCTAATTTCAACATAAATGAATCAAACTTTTGATACCACATTCTAGAGGACTGTTTCAAACCATAAAGAGACCTCTTTGACCTACAGACCCATTTTTCTTTCCCTTTTACCTCAAAACCTGTAGGCTGTTGCATATAAATTTCTTCCTCAAGATCTCCATGCAAGAACGTAGTCTTAACATCCATTTTCTCAATCTCCCAATAATCTCCAATGACCCATCTACTCCAAACTTCTTCTTGAAGACCCACTTGCAACCTATGGCCTTTCTTCCTTTGGGCAAACGAACAAGATCCCAGGTATTACAAGAGTCTAAAGCCATCATCTCCTCCTACATGGCTAACTGCCAAGACTCACTATCATCTGAAAGAATAGATTCCCAGTAGGTCATCGTTAGTACTCAATAAAGCAAATACACAATGGAAATGTAGTGGGATATACCTATCAACTAGATTCTGTTGTCTTGTGGATCTCCTAAAGGGTGGAGTAAGAGTCTCAATTTGTTCTTCTGCATGATCATCTATACCAACTTCTTCTATAACAATAGATTAATCTTCATCAAAACTACTCAAATCTTCTTTTTCTTCTTCACCCCCCAATCCATCATTTTGTTCTTCTTGAGGTGCATCTTGCTACTCTAACTCAAAGTGCACTCTCTTTACCTTTTCTTCTTTTTCTTTTGGCTGCTCAAGTTTAGAAATAGCTCTAAGTTCCCTGAAAATAACATCTCTAGAAAAGATAATCTTGCAGGTTAGTGGATTCCAAAGCTTATAACCTTTGACATTATCACCATATCTAATGAATGTACACTTTTCAGCCTTTGGTTCCAACTTAGATCACTTTTCCTTAGGCACATGAACAAAAGACTCACAACCAAAACCCCTTAAATGTGAAACAAAAAATTTATTACCTGTCCACACTTCATAAGATGTCAAATCAAGAGTCTTACAAGGAGATTTGTTTAACAAGTAGCAAGCAATACACAAAACCTCTACCCAAAAGCATTCATCCAACTGTGCATCACTCAACATACTTCTAGCCCTTTCCATGATTGTTTGGTTCATCCTTTCTGTGACACCATTCTGTTGTGGTGTATACGGAGTTGTCTTTTGTCTGATAATACCTGCATGCTTGAAAAAATCATTAAATTCCTTAGACAAATATTCCCCTCTATTGTCAGATTTTAATATTTCTATCTTCAACCCTGATTGGTTCTCTACTAAGACTTTAAATTCCTTAAACGTAGTGAAAAATTTAGATTTCTATTTCATAAAATAAATCCATGTAAATCTAAACACATCATCAATGAAGGTGACAAAATAAGGATATTTTCTGATAGAATCATTATCCACAGGTCCAAAGTCATCCATATGAATAATTTCTAACTTCTCTTTTTCTCTATTGCTTCTTAAAGGAAATGATTTTCTATTTTGTTTACCAAACACACAATGCTCACAAAAATCAAATTGCTCATCAAAATAAGAGAAACTGTCCAACAAATATTTATTCTTAATAGTTTTCAAAACATTATTACTTGTGTGACCAAATCTACGGTGCCACAACATACATGTATTTTTAGTATTGGCCTCAGATACATAGGAGGCATTACAAACTGTAGTGGCTTCAAGCTTGAATAGGTTTCCCAATCTCTTCCCCTTTGCTACTACCAAGTTCCCTTTTACTAATCTGCAACCATGCTTGTCAAAAGTCACATGCATTCCCAAATCATTCAGCTTTGAAACAAAAATCAAATTTCTAGCTAATCCAGGAACATGATAAACATAAGGGAGGGTTTTAATTCTTCCATCACTAAAACACAATAGTACCTTGCCTTTCCCAACTATCAGATATGTAGAGTTGTCTCCAAGGTAGATATTACCTCCATCATATTATTCATATGTGGAGAACCATTCCTTATGCAAGGTCATATGAAACAAGCATCCTGAGCCAACCAACTAGTTTTCATTAGAAACAACATTATTGTTGCAAGTATGTGCTTAACCGGTGTTGTCATTGATGTCAACATATCCATGTTGTCATTAGTGTCAACTGTAATCATATTTTGATGCTTGATTGTAATGAGTTAGATGCTTTGTATTTGCCTATGTAAGTGTTGGAGATCCTAATATTGAGGATATTGAGAAAATTTGCTTCTCTGGTGGTAACAGTGTGTTGTAGAGTATCTTTGTCTATAGAAGAACAGTCCAACAGATTGCTTTGCATTGCTTGTAGAATGAATATCTTTATTTGCAGATTGGAAGTTATTTAGATACATGTCTAAAGATGCTATTTTCCAAGTTTGAGCCTCCAGCATGAAGATTTGAGTGAGTTATGTTCACCAGAGTGAAAATTTCTTTATCTTTATGTTTGGTGGTGACAAGGAGAAAGTATTATGCTCTACATTCCTCCACATTGAAGTATTTTGGTTTGCAGTTTTAGAGTTAAGTCTAAGATGATGTTATGTGCCTTGGATTCCAATGGTTTGTGATTTAGTGGTCCGCAAGTGATCTTTTCTTTATGACAATGGTTGACAGTGTTGGTTAAATGCTCCGGTTTGAAGAATCTTCTTGACAAATTGGTTAGAAGTTGTGTGGATGTTCTTGGTGATTACAATGTGCTTGTGGATGTCTCATGATCATGTTCCTACCTTTAGATTGGTCCGCAAAGAGAATTTTAGATCGTGGATGAAGACTATTCTTAGAAGACTTAGTGTTAACACCTATCTTAGCCAACTTGGTTGTTTTCACTAATTGTGGAGAAGCTTTGAAGATTATAGTAGCATGTTGTGATGTGGAAGATTATATTTGAGTCCTAGCTAAGGTGTAGTGTGATTCGCATACATCTTTACATCTTTCCCTTAGTATATTTTGTATTAGGTCCTGTAGACACCCAAAATTGTCCCAACTTTGTTCATGTCTTGCAACACCTTGATAAAAACATCACTTAGACATCATGTAGCATTTTGTCTTAATCCCACTCTTAATCCCACTAATCCATTAGCCAAATAATTAAATAAATTTTATTTATTTAATTAGAATCCCATCTCAATCCCATCCTTATCCTACTTAGCCAATTAATTAAATAAATTTATTTATTTAATTAATATCCAACTCATATCCCAACTAATTCAAATATTTTATTTGAATTAAGTTCTTATTATAAGCCGATTTTCCAATTAATTAAATAAATTTTATTTATTTAATTAATTTATCTTATCATTTAGCTGACATGTGTGCCTCTTTCATTTAAAAAGATAAGTGGTACTACAGCCTTTTATTTAATATCTTTCACATGTAGTACTTTTTATGTACACAAGCACACATGAGCCCTATTCTCCTTGCCACTTGTCAAATGACTACAACTCCCTTGAAGAGTGGGATAACCTAATCAATCCTAGCCGTCCACATCAATCAATTAGCTTTTTAATCTCAACCATCCATTTAAACCAAGCCTTTCCTATAAATCAAACCCCTCACAAGCCATTAGCATGCATTGAGCTTCAAGTACCATTATTCTATCAAAATATCATTAGAGCCTTTGCATCCTTCAACTATCATCCTCATATCATCTTCATCTTAATGTTATGTTGCAGAAGTGAGCATCCAACATTCCTCCAACAATAGTCCTTCAAAATCTTGCATGCTCATGCAAGGTGGAGAAGAGCAATGGAGATAAATCAAGCATAGCATGGAGATCGGTTTGCATTTACATTTATTATTTTGATTTTCATGTTGTCTTGTGCTTCATTGTGCATTGCTAGGGTTTTCATCATTGTTGTTTATTCATTTGCCCTGATTTGCAATTTTACCCTAACATACATTTGGCACGCCCGGTGGGACTCACTTCGCTTGGTCTTTTTTGTAGGTTTTTGTAGTAAAAATTTGCATTCATATAACCCCCATTGTTGAGTTTTGCAGGTTTAATTAACTTTTTGTTGCAGATCTATAGTTTTTTTCGACAAAACCCTAGGTTTCAAAGATTTCATCATATCTTCCAAACGGCTATGAATTTTTCTACAAGAGTTTAGCAGATGTTTGTCCATGATACAAGAAAGCTACAGCAGAAAAATGTTGGGTTTATTGTGATTTTTGCGGGATTTATCACGTTTTTATGTTTTTTCATAAAATCGCAATTTTGGGTGCAAATCAGCGAATTGTTTGGAAATTTTTATATTTCTGGAAATCTCTTGAAATTCTAATGGGGGTCTATGTTTTGCACATTTAATTTAGAGGTTGTTTACAGTGTGAAAATATCAGATCTTTGCCAACTGTACCATTTCCATAAATCCACATTTCTGGGCGCAAATCAAGGAATTTTTCTAATTTCTTTACATTGTCGGAAAGCTCTCTGAAAATTATTAGGGGTCTCTTCTTTGATTTTTTAATTTTCGAATAAAAAATCTATCGAAATAATCAAATCTAATTCGGCTATGCATCTAAAATTACAATTTTTCTTGCCTGATGAGCCTATTTTTTATGCTACATTATAATATCATTTTTTTTTATGTTGTAGGTGATCATAAGGAGTTGAAGCAACATTGACATCAACATCTACAGCAATTTGGATAGCGAATCAACTAGGTGCAATCATTTCATTTCTCATCTTTTCATCCTTGTTTGCAAACACATTTAGATTTTGGGCATAAAACGAACAATTGTTTGCAAATTCACATCAAAACATTGGGCTAAAACAAACCATTGTCTTTCATCACATTTAGATTTGGGCTTTAAAACAAACAAGTGCTTGCATTGTCTTCCACACATTGAACTTCTAAGGTTAATGAACCCCATGCGAGTGTAACCAAGTAAATGTGTATGCTCTCTCCTCGCGTTCCAACACGAACTTGGAGATCAAAAACATTTACTTGTGTTGCTTTTGTTTAGCCTTAGAGAGGCCTGCCTTGGTATCCAGCCCAAGGGAACGACCTCAAGCAGTACTTTCATCCGGTCCGCTATAAAAATCAGAGGATAAGGCGAAAGCCAAGTCTAACCGGTATTAGCGCTCACCATACAGTGCTAACTCGAAAGGAGGTGTACCTTTGTGTATATTAAAACTCCTAGTAGGGTTAGTTAAAGTCTTAAGTGGCTTGCTGGATGCTCGTGGGGTGCCGGTCCCCCAGATTTTCACTAGAACCTCCTTGTGATAGTGGCCTTGCTTTAACTAGGACTTGTTGAAGTGTCTTCACGTGCTTGCTTAACCATCATCACATTATTCTAAACTAACAACTTGCTTATGTGTCTTGTGTGAGTGATTCATGTGTGTATATGCATAATCATTTGTTTGAATATTGCCACATCAAGCTCTAAACACCCAAACACATAAAGACAAGTCATCCTACACCTTCTTCCAATAACATTCAAATCCAATCACTCTCTTCCAAACAATCCACATCATCATCCAAATCCCTAAACAAGCACTTGTTAAAAGGACTTAAGACAAACACTTGGTGACAACATGTCTACACTAGAAGACCTAGAAATCAAATTCCAAAGATTCCTCCAAAATCTTTATCAAGGATCACAACCCCTAAACCAAGATGCCATTAAAACATTACAATTCTTCATCCAAAGAGCTCAACCCCATGCAAGCTAATCACCTCAACTACAACACTTCATAGCCCAAGTCCAACACCTTTTAGCCACTAGTCAAGCTCGACAAGTACAACAATCCTTAGCCACTCCATACCAACCTAATCCATCTAGCCACATGTCATATCCATCCATTGCATATCAACTTAATCCACCTATCCACCAAGTCAATACCACATCAACCTATGAACATCCACCTCAAGCTTATCCAATCCCTCATACCACCATTCCAATGCACTACCAAGCCTATCCACAAAGCAATCAAGTAATTTCACAAGAACAATATCCAAATCCAAGTGGCCCCTTGTACATAAATCAAAGTCCAATTTATCCTATGCAAGATCTAATAACCTTTGACAAGGGAGATACCAATCTAGAGTAAATCATTCTTCTAGGGATATAGCTTTCCCTGCAATGACAACACTCTCAACTATCAACAATCAAATAATCAATCATTAGTTTACAGCTTGACAGGGGCAATACTTTCTTTGTTTTTGAACTATTTGCGCATTCTTGCTTGCTTGTGTGTGTTATCTTTTTATCTTGCATTTGTATCAAATCAGTATCAATCCAGCTAATATTCATATCTTGTATCCAGACAAGGTTGTATTATGCTGGGGCATAAGACACATCGTCACCCTGGTCCTTATACCTTGGTGCATAACGTCTAGTGCTATATCAAACATCATGGTTGCTCACCTTCATTGCAGCATAACGCATCCTTCATTTCTTCTATCTATCGCCTTATCTTTCTTTTGCAGCCAAGCCATTTCTTTTCGAGAGCATACCCATGCTTGTCCAACCCACATATTCTCTCGAGGGGGCATCATCATCCTATCTTTCCATCATCATCATATCCTTACATCATCATCCCATATCCTTTTCCTCTATCCATACCTTAGCTTCTTTGAAATGATGTTACTCAACATAAAGCTTATCATCTCAAACATCATCTCAAAGAGGGGCAAAATGTAGACACCCAAAATTGTCCCAACTTTGTTCATGTCTTGCAACACCTTGATAAAAACATCACTTAGACATCATGTAGCATTTTGTCTTAATCCCACTCTTAATCCCACTAATCCATTAGCCAAATAATTAAATAAATTTTATTTATTTAATTAGAATCCCATCTCAATCCCATCCTTATCCTACTTAGCCAATTAATTAAATAAATTTATTTATTTAATTAATATCCAACTCATATCCCAACTAATTCTAATATTTTATTTGAATTAAGTTCTCATTATAAGTTGACTTTCCAATTAATTAAATAAATTTTATTTATTTAATTAATTTATCTTATCATTTAGCTGACATGTGTGCCTCTTTCATTTAAAAAGATAAGTGGTACTACAGCCTTTTATTTAATATCTTTCACATGTAGTACTTTTTATGTACACAAGCACACATGAGCCCTATTCTCCTTGCCACTTGTCAAATGACTACAACTCCCTTGAAGAGTGGGATAACCTAATCAATCCTAGCCGTCCACATCAATCAATTAGTTTTTTAATCTCAACCATCCATTTAAACCAAGCCTTTCCTATAAATCAAACCCCTCACAAGCCATTAGCATGCATTGAGCTTCAAGTACCATTATTCTGTCAAAATATCATTAGAGCCTTTGCATCCTTCAACTATCATCCTCATATCATCTTCATCTTAATGTTATGCTGCAGAAGTGAGCATCCAACATTCCTCCAACAATAGTCCTTCAAAATCTTGCATGCTCATGCGAGGTGGAGAAGAGCAATGGAGATGAATCAAGCATAGCATGGAGATCGGTTTGCATTTACATTTATTATTTTGATTTTCATGTTGTCTTGTGCTTCATTGTGCATTGCTAGGGTTTTTATCATTGTTGTTTATTCATTTGCCCTGATTTGCAATTTTACCCTAACATACAGGTCCAAACCTATTTTTATGTATGATCGTAATGCCGACTTAGGAGATTGTTCCAATGATTGATGAATGTAATGCCGACCTTGATGCTTAATCCAAGGTTGATGAGTTGTATAAAAACATGTAATGTAGTTGTGAAAAAGCATCAGGGCAAAAATGCAAAGATAAGTGAGAAATGTAAGAAGAGAAGAGAAGAGAAGAAGTATTGTGCTTCAATGGAACTGAACTCAGGCATGAAGTAGATGATATCAAATTAGTTCACAAATCCCTAGTAGTGAGACACCCCTTGGCAGTGAACTGATCTTTTGCAGTGAGCATTTTTGGGCAGTGAGCCCATAGGTAGTGAGCCTCTATTTTTCAGTATTGTTATAACATATATATTTCTGTGGGCTAACACCCACCGTGGTTTTTTCCTTATAGGGTTTTCCACGTAAAAATCTGATGTCTCATGTGTTGAATATGTTATTGTGTTAACCTTCATGTTTCATGATTTCATGGTTAAATCTTAATAACAGTGATTAAACATTTGATATATTGATAAGAGGTTAAAATTTTGTGACAACTGATTCATCCCCCCTCTTAGTTGTCCTATGCATATTGACAATTTGTATCAGAGTCGGTTCCTTGGAACAAAGCTTAACCTCTTGAGGAAGATCCAAGATGTCTTATAGGAAGGAAGCTCCACAGTTTGATGGAATGAATTATGCTCTCTAGAAGGTATGAATGAAAAGCCATCTCCTTTGTCTTAGTTATAAAGTGTGGAAAGCGAAGTATACCTTGCCTCAGAATGGTTTGTAAACTGAACATGAAGTCAATGAATATGAGTTAAATATAAAAGCTAGAGAGATTATCTATTAAGTGCCTTGTCTAACACTGAGTTGATAAAAGTCATGGACTTGGAATCTGCTCATGAAGCTAGGAAAAGCTGAAAAAACTTTATGAAGGAGATGATTATGTGAAGAGTGCCAAACTGTAGGGCTTGAAAGTGAGCTATGAAGGTTTAAAAATGAATGAAGATAAAAACATAACTACTTTCATGCAAAAGGTTGATGAACTTGTCACTGGAATCAAAGGTATGGGAGGAACTATTGATGAGAAGGAAGTTGTGATTAAATTTCTTAGGTCACTACCTAAATCCTATGCTCACAAGGTAGCTACAATTGAAGAAATAATAATAGTGCAGGATGTCACTAAGGATTAGTTGCTTGGAAAGATTACAACCTTTGAGATGAGAGAGTTTAGTGATGTCCTACCGAAGGTCAAAACTGCTTTCAAATCCAATACTTTAGAGAAGATATCCAGAGTAGAAAAATACAAGGTGGAACCTAATGATGAGCTTGATGAAATTGAAGCCAACTTTGTTGACAGAGTGCAAAGAGGTTCCGGTAAGTTCAAAGGCAAATTACCTTTCAAATGTTTTAGATGTGGTAAGGTTGGTCACTATGCTTCTAGATGTCCGAAGAGAATTGAAAGAAATAGAAAAGGATTTGCTAGCAGACCTAAGGTTCCAAATAAATGCTACTATGTTAGAGATCTTGATGATGAAGGTGTGATAGATGATGAATCTGATGATGCTAGTACTAGTGTAAATGAATGCTTGTTTATTGCAATTAAAGAACGTGTCTACTAATCCTGCTAGTTGTGTGAAGGAAGAAAAACTAGTGGAAGAAAGTGCCTTGGCTGTTTAGGTTGAAAAAGATAAGGATGAATGGTTTATTGATAGTGGATGCTCACATCACGTTACTGGAAACAAATGTAAGTTTGTAAGTTTGGAAAAGTATGATGGTGGACTGGTTAGGTTTGGAGATGATACAACTGGTAAGATTTGTGGAAGAGGATCTATTTCTTTTGATGGAAAGTACAATACTGATGATGTTTTGTATGTGAAGGGTTTAAATCACAATCTTTTGAGTGTTTGTTAGATGTGTGACATAGGTTATGATATGAGATTCAAGGACAATCGATGCAAGATCATGGAAATCTTTGAAACTATGATTGCTACTAGTAAAAAGGCTAAAGGTAATGTTTATCATTTGAAAGGAACTAATAATTATTGTTTATTGGCTCAGACTAATGATGGTTGTGGCATAGAAGGATGTGCCATATATATTTTGACAACTTGGTAAAGATATGTTATGTTTAGGCTGTAAGAGATTTGCCTAAGCTTGTGAATCCTGCTAACACCATTTGCAAATAGTGTCAATTTGGGAAACAAACAAGAACAAGTTCCAAAAGAAAAGAACAATTCTCTACTAGATTATCAGAGCTAATTCATATAGATCTATGTGGTCCCACAAGAACAAGAGGTCTATAAGGAAACATGCATTTTATGTTGCTTATTAATGATTACTCCAGGATGATTTGGGTTACATTTCTAAAAGACAAATCAGAAGCCCTAGACAAGTTCAAAGCCTTCAAGACAATGATTGAGAATGAGTTAGAATTGAGGATCAAATGCTTGAGGTCTAATAGAGGCGAGTTTACATCAAATGAATTTAATATTTTCTATGAAGAACAAGGGATAAAAAGACAATTGTCTGCACCCAGAACTCCTCAGTCGAATGGAGTTGTTGAAAGGAAAAACATGACAATTCAAGAGGCTTCTAGGACTATGTTGAAAGAAGCTGACCTACCAGAAGTGTACTAGAGAGAATCTATACATACTATTGTGTACATCCTAAACAGAGTTCAAGTTAAAGGTAACAGTGCTAAAACTCCTTATGAATTGTGGTATGGAAGAGCTCCTACAGTGAGATATTTCAAAGTTTTTGGTAGCAAATATTCTATCAGAAGAGAAGAAGATCTAGGCAAGTTTGATGCTATGTGTGATGAAGGAATCTTCCTTGGATACTCTACCAAGACTAAGGCCTACTGGTGCTACAATAAGAGATTGAAGAAGATTATTGAGAGTGCTAATGTGAAGGTTGATGAAGACAAGGAAAGAATATCAAATATGAGTGGTTATGAATCAAATGAACCTACTGCTATAACAAATGAAGAAAAAGATGAACAAGAAGATAGTCAAAATGAAGAAGAAAATGCTCCAGAAAGTGTTGCTAGACTCCCAGGTATGTAAGAATTAATTTCATTCTAAAAATCAGATTATAGGTGACAAAAACAAAGGGGTGTTGACAAGGAAAAGAGCTACAGAAGAACAAGTAAATTACTGTTTGCTTTCAAAGGTTGATCCAAAAACTATGAATGAAGTTTGTAATGATGAAAATTGGGTAAAATACATGGAAGAAGAACTGATGCAGATAGAGAAGAATCAAACTTGGGAATTGGTTCCAAGACCTGCTGATAAGAATGTGATTGACACCAAATGGGTTTTCAGAAACAAGATGAATAAGAATGGAGAAGTAGTAAGAAATAAAGCAAGATTGGTATGCAAAGGATACTTTTAGGTTGAAGGGGTAGATTTTGAGGAGACCTATGCTCCTATGGCAAGAATTAAAGCAATTAGAATGTTTTTGGCTTTTACAACATTCAAAGATTTCAAGGTGTATCAGATTGATGTTAAGTATGCATTTTGAATGGTGAGTTGGAATAAGAGGTCTACATTGAGCAATCAGAAGGGTTTCAATTATCACAACAAGGTGATATGGTGTGCATATTGAAGAAGGCCTTGTATGGACTGAAGCAAGCCCCCAAAGCTTGGTATGTAAGGCTAGACAAGTACTTGTTGCAATTAGGATTTAGTAAAGGTATTGTTGACAACAATTTGTATTTCAAAATCAATGATAATTAGATCCTGATTGTTGTAGTTTTTGTTGATGACATTATCTTTGGAGGCAATGAAGGTATGTGCATGAAGTTTGTAGGTGAAATACAAAATGAGTTTGAGATGTCTATGTTTGGTGAAATGAATTTATTTTTGGGTCTACAAATTAATTAAGTAGATAAAAGAATCTTCATATCTTAGTCTAAGTATGTGAAAGAGTTGTTGAAGAAGTTTGGGATGGAAGACTAAACCGATATGTACTCCCATGGTGATTGGCAGCAAATTGAGCAAAATTGATGAATCACCCAAGATTGATAAAAAAAGGTACAGATCCATGATTGGAGGATTGCTTTATCTAACTCAAACTAGACCTGATATAATGCATGTAGTTTGTCTTGTTACAAGATTTCAAGAAGATCCAAGAGAGTCACATGTGATGGCAGTTAAGAGAATCTTGAGACATTTAAAAGGCACACCAAATCATGGCTTACAGTATCCAAAGGATAATGATTTCACTCTCAGTGCTTATACAGATGCTGATTGGGGTGGAGATGTTGATGACAAGAAAAGTACAAGTGGAGGCATTTTCTTTTTGGGTAATAGATTGGTTTCATGGCTAAGTAAGAAGCAAGATTCAATAGCTTTGTCAACTGTAGAAGCATATTATATTGCAGCAACATGTTGTTGTAC
This sequence comes from Cunninghamia lanceolata, assembly GCA_027924645.1. Lineage (NCBI taxonomy): Eukaryota > Viridiplantae > Streptophyta > Pinopsida > Cupressales > Cupressaceae > Cunninghamia > Cunninghamia lanceolata. The sequence goes on from BSBN01001480.1 coordinate 1,686,251, forward strand.
TCAAGTGCTATGGATGAAGCAGACTTTGAAGGATATAAGAGTTGTGTGTGAAGATCTAGTTGCAAACTTCTGTGACAATACAATTGCTATAAACATTTCAAAAATCTAGTGATGCACTCAAGAACAAAGCATATATATATAAGGTATCACTTTCTAAGAGAAAAGGTGACAGAGAATGAAGTAAATATGGTTCATATGTGTCCACAAAGGATTAGATTGTAGATATTTTCACTAAGCTTCTGCCTAAGGATACTTTTGAGTATATCAGAGAAAAGTTAGGGGTCATTACGCTTCTTGCTCTAAACTAAGATGCATAGGAATGCATTAGTCCAAAGGTGCTCAAGGTCTCATTCTTTGATCTGGATTGATGTTTTGAGAGCTACCTCTTAGGGGGAGTAACTTGATGTTACCAGTATGAGTTCCTGATAAAGAAAGTGTTAATAACAGTAAAAGTTTAGATGATTCAGAGCAATAGAGTGCAAGTATGTGCCCTTTGCCATTAATGTCAAAGGGGGAGAGAAATCATGTGAAAACCTCATAAGAACAAAGGGTGCAGATGTGTAAAGAGAAAGGGGGAGAATCTTGCCTTGATGGTCTTTACAATTTTTCACATCATATGTTGCCATCAATGACAAAGGGGGAGATTGTTGCAAGTATGTGCTTAACCAGTGTTGTCATTGATGCCAACATATCTGTGTTGTCATTAGTATCAAATGTACTCTTGTTTTGATGATTGATTGTAATGAGTTAGATGCTTTGTATTTTCTTATGTAAGTCTTGAAGATCCTGATATTATGGATATTGAGAAAATTTTCTCCTTCAGTGGTAACAATGTGTTGCAGAGTATCTTTGTCTATAGAAGAACAATCCAACAGATTGCTCCGCATTTATTGTAGAACGAATATCTTTATCTATGGATTGGAATTTATTTAGATACATGTCTAAAGATGCTATGTTCCAAGTTTGAGCCTCCGGCATGAAGATTTGAGTGATTTATGTTCACCAAAGTGAAAATTGCTTTTTTTATATGTTTGGTGGTGACAGGGAGAAAGTATTATGCTCTGTATTTCTCTGCATTGAAGTATTTTGGTCTGTAGTTTTAGATTTAAGTCTGAGATGATGTTATGTGCCCTTAATTCCAATGGTTTGTGATTTGGTGGTCTGCAAGTGATCTTTCTTTATGACAGTGGTTGACAGTGTTGGTCAAGTGCTTCGGTTTGAAGAATCTTCTTGACAAATTGGTTAGAAGTTGTAAGGATGTTCTTGGTGATTACAATGTGCTTGTGGATGTCTCCTAATCATGTTCCTACCTTTGGATTGGTCCACAAAGAGAATTTCAGATCGTGGATGAAGACTGTTCTTAGAAGACTTAGTGTTAACACCTGTCTTAGCCAACCTGGTTGTTTTCACTAATTGTAGAGATGCTTTGAATATTGTAGTAGTGTGTTGTGACATGGAATATTATATTTGAGTTCTACCTAGGGTGTAGTGTGATTCACATACATCTTTACATCTTTCCCTTAGCAAATTTTGTATTAGGTCCAGACCTATTTTTATGTAAGATTTTAATGCCAACCTAGGAGATTGTTCCAATGGTTGATGAATGTAATGCCAACCTTGATGTTTATTCCAAGGTTGATGAGTTGTATAAAAACATGTAACGTATTTACAAAAAAAAGCATTGGGGGAAAAATACAAAGATAAGTGAGAAGTGTAAGAAGAGTAGAGCAGAAAAGAAGTATTGTGCTTCAATGGAACTGAACTCAGGCATGAAGTAGATGATATCAAATCAGTTCGCAAATCCCTGGCAGTGAGCCACCCCTTGGTAGTGAGCCAATCTTTTGTAGTGAGCCTCTAATTTTTGGTATTGTTATAAAATATATATTTCTATGGGCTAACACCCACCATGATTTTTCCCTTATAGCATTTTCCATGTAAAAATCTGGTGTCTCATGTGTTGAATATGTTATTGTGTTAAACTTCATGTTTCATGCTTTCATGGTTAAATCCTAATAACAGTGATTGGACATTTGATATATTGATAAGAGGTTAAAGTTTTGTGACAATTGATTCAGCCCCCCTCAGTTGTCATGTACATATTGACAATTACATACAGAAAGTAAAACATCTTCACCTATATTCGAGGACTTACCAGAAGAACTCTCCCACTATTTCTTTGGGTTCCTGCACTCCTTCACATGTCCCCTTTTACCGTAGTCCCAACACTTAACTCTGTTCTTATTCCCATGAGTCTTAGATCAACCCTTGGACTTGTCCTTAGCCCCTTTCTGATCTTGTTTTGGTCCTCTTTCCTTAGACCTTCCCCTGAAACTGAGAACATCCCCTGAACTATCTGAACTCTTCTTCCTCAGTTCTTGTGATGGTAAACTGCAACAAGGGCATCCAACTTCAGATCTGTGAGGTTAACACTGATAGAAAGGATAACATTCTCCCAAGACTTAGGTAAAGAACAAAGTAGTAAGATACATTTATCTTTCTCATCAACATCAACATCAACATCTACTAAAGCAAGGTGACTCAACAACAAATTAAAAGAATTTAAATGCTTTGCAACTGAATCACCCTCTCTCATTTTCATGGAAAATAATTTTATTTTTAAATAGAGCTTAATTGCCATACTCTTGGCTTGATAGAGACAAATGTAATGTTCCCCATGCCTTCTTATCTAGTCTATCCCACTCTTTTGGAGATACTTCAGTAGGTTTCTTCTCTTTTTGAACAACCAACCACTAGTTTCTTTCTTCCAACAAATCCTCCATTTTCTACTTCCACAACTCATACCCTATTCTGTTGAACTTCTTAATGTCCAAACAAGAGGTTGATGCAATGGTGGATCTAGCCATACTAACAACACAAGATTTGCAAAACAAACACAACCAAATCTCCCACTGTAGCTGCATCTTCCACACTACCACACAAGAGTCAAATATGGCTAGGTTCTGATAACAGATGTTAGAAATGAAAGCAACACTACTCAATGGAAATCTGATTCAAATGAATATTTAACAATTTTTAACAGAGTATTAAAGATGGAGATTGCAACATAGAATATAAACTCATAATATAGAAATATACCAAAAGCATAATGAAGCACACAACATAGTGTTTAACATGGAGAAAACCCTTACGGGTAAAAAACTCCACCAAAAAAAGAGGCTAAGTTGTATTATCTTCACAAAAGGAGATTACAAATACATCCACTTCCTCTATCCTTCAACCTTCACTCTAACAGAACTTGGGTACCTATAAATTGTTATGCATCTCATCTACTATGCCATGGTTTATATAGAATTTACACAACCTCAAGATGGGTGTCCACCTTGGAATCTTCATCCATGCAGCATTCAATGACTTCTTACAAGCTCATAACACTTGTCAAGAGTCAACAATACAACCTTGGGCATCCATAGACAAAAATATGCTCTTATGGGGTCATAAAAGCTATCATACATGCATTCTACACTTGGAAAAAGATGCCCATGCAAGTATGAACACCTAGGGGCCAAAAATGACCACTTACAACATTTTATAACATGCCAAATGTTGTCATAAATGTCATAGATTCTTATGACAACTTACAGTTGTCATAGAATATCTTACACCTTACAACATCTATGACGTACATCATAAAAATAAAAAAAGGTGATTCCTCTACATGTGCACCCCAATTTGACCAATTACCATTTACCATAGTAAATGACATCCCATAACTACCCCCAATAACTCTGAAAGTTACTGGTGCAGTAACTCCATAATTATCGTGGATAGTAAATAAGTTTTACCACTGCTGGTGAAACTAGTACATCTCTTATGGGTAATTGCAAATACTAAATGGAATAATACAATAATGGGATTTACAAGGTTAATGGCACCTTATCCCAACATTCACTGAGTGTAATCAGTTATTTTGTATCTATTTCTCCTGCTGCAAATTGTTCTATTTTGTAATTGCTTTCTAGCCTTCATGACTAATATAGATTGTTATTTCACTTCTCTCCAAATTTTTATTCTATGTTTATTTGAGAATTAGATACTAGTATTGTGGGTAAAGTGACCCCTTTCTTGGCTTTAGTTTTTTGTCGAACCTCTATATAGCTTATATGAGTCTATGTGAGTCTTTTATAGTCTTGAAGTCATTGTTGTGTTAATTTAGACATAGTTACAACACAATTGTAAATATGGTACATCACCCCTCTTTTAACTTTAGTATTTTCTCCCCCTTTTCCCTATGAGTAGCATTATATTTAGTTTAATTCTCTAATCCTTAAGCTCAGAAAGAGGAACCAACCTTCTTGGGAGGACTGATCTCAACTGCAATGTCTCACACCTTGAGATCAGTCTCATTGTGTCATTTGAATGCTTGGACAGGCTCCAAGTAGGGTGCAATTTCACATGACAACAATGCCTAAATATTATAGGCAAATAAACATTAGCACCAAATTTTTATGGACCTTTCCAAGTAATACATTGGGTGGGTGAAGTAGCCTACAATTTGGATTTCCCTCCATCCTCTAAAATACTTTGTGTTTACCAAGTCTCATGTTTAACGAAATTCATTAGATAGCACATTTTGTGTATATGCCTAAAAATGATACGACTCTGTCTAAGTAAATATTCTCAATATTTATTCCATTCTAATTCCTCTACCAATAAATAAATAAACAAATTTATTTATTTGATTCATATTCTTCTAAATTAATTAAATACCAAAATATTTAATTACATCTTCTAAAGTCAAAATTCAATAAAATCTTTTATTTAATTAAATTCTTCCAAAAATAATTAAATAATTCTTAATTATTTAATTAAGTCAAATTCTTCTTCCAAATTTAAGTAAATCAATTAAATTTATTTAAATTCTCTCAATATCTACAAATGAAATACAGTCAATTATTTTATTAATTCTTCCAAATGCACAACAATTAAATAAATTTATTCATTTAATTTGCTTTCTTATCTTGTTATCTTCAAATATCTTACAAATCTTTTAAAAATATTTCTTCTTCTTCATACACACAAAATTAAATAACTTATTAATTAATTTCTCTCAAATCATGCAAAAGAAAATTACAAGTTGAGTTAATTGATTCGTTCAATCTTGTTTTAATCAATAACTCTTAAATTACAAAAAAATATTTCTAATTTATGAATTCAAATCTTATCTTCAATAAAGGAAAATTAGTTAATTCAAAATAGCTTTTGTGTGACACATGTCTTCTTTCTATTCGCACACATTCTCTCAAGGTTTCTCAACCATTGATCTTCTTATTCATTCTATACCGTTGATCTTCTCTCTCCCAAGTCTATAAATTGAACCCAATTCTTCCATTTCAGTCATCCAAGCTTTTAGTATCATTACTCTGCAGAATTAACAGTGCGCCTTTGGCACCGAAATCCATCCATAGCTTGCGATCACCCTTTTATTGTATTGAAGTTCATCTTCTTTACAAAAGTATCATATCCATCTCTCCATCGTCGTCTTGAAAAACAAAGCAAGGAAGTATGCTTCTGAGGGCTTCAATATTCATACAAAGATCAATTGAGACTAGGTGAACAATGGAAGCAACAAAGTAACAAGGTTTGCACTGTTTATTTTTTGTTATTTGAAATCTTTGTTATTTGTAATTTCTATTGAGATTATTGGTTTATTGATTGAGTTTAATAACTTTGACAATATTTCTGGTAACATTTTTGGCTCCCACTGTGGGACCTTGCCCTGATTTAACCCAAAAACTTAGTTTTTTGTACAAAGGTTCCGTACATAGGAGGATTCGATGCATCTAACCCATTCTAATGTGCATCTGAGCTCTATTTTGATGCATATGATCTTTTGGTGCATTTACCTCCTCACGTTGCGCATCCATGTTCTGTTACGGTGCATCTATCGAACAATGCATATACTCTTTGTTTCAGCTCTTTTAACTTCTGTCTCTACACTTCTGAAATTCCTACGCTTCTAAGCTCCGTTTCTACGCATTTAGGCTCTTAAGCTATGCATCTATTCTAAAAAGTGATTTTAGGGTATTTCTTGTGGTTTTTTCTAATGCTAGCACTTTTTTGCAGGGATATTCTCTCATCTACTTGTAGGGTTAAAGAGCTGGATAGTCATTCTAGTTGCACTGTTAACACACATCATCTTTTTAAAGGATAGTAATCGAATGTTCATGCAAAATCACATCTAGATCTAACTAGGAAGTAACTTGAATCTTGTTGCATCAACAAATTGAATCTAGTCCCAATTCTAGGAGGATAAAGTTGAACCACTGTTATCTTGTTTTCAAAGTTAACAACTCACATGTGTGCCCAAGTAGCTAGCCCATATAGTCTTTTTCATTTTAACTAGGGGAAAAGAACAACTGTCTTTCATGTTTTTGGGAATGATACTAGGCCTATGCTCTCCCCTATCTTGGGTGACCAAAATGCCAGACATATCATTTTCGCATGTGTTAAACCTTTAGAGAATGTTAGGAACCCATGTTAACCCTTCTCTTTACTTTGTTATTATATTGTTGTTGGATGCATATGCTTTTTAAGTTGTCCTGAGAGTATATTGTATTATCCCACATTCATGGGAAGTAATAGTTGTTTAGATTAGACTTAGTATATAAGTATGTGTTGAGGCCAATGAAGGCATCCACGAATTTATTGTATTGAGCTTGTTCAAAGGAGGTTGCCCCCTTGAAGTGGCTGCAATCAATAAATTCCTTCTATGTTTATGCTATTTCTGTTATTTCATGTATTTTTCATTATATTGTTGTAGGAGGTTCCTCTCATCTTGTATCAGAGCGCTTTCTTGGGCTCGCTAGGTGGAATTTTTGCCAAATTTTTTTCGCAGTGGCCTCCAAGCGCTGTGATTATTGCAGTAGTTCCTTTTTCTTTGCATGTGTATTGTTCATTTCAATTGCAGGTTTGGATTAGGGAATAATCCCTATCTGCTTAACTGTGGGAAGTGCCTGGGCATAGCCCTAAAACTCATTGTGAGGAGTACCACAAGAACCTTGAAGTAGCTGGCCCATTGAGAGGACCTACCAGCGAAAAGGGCAACAACCCCTACCTGATTGACTAGTTCCCATCCATGAGGCAAACCAAGAGCTATGGTTTGTGGCAAAGCGGTTATTAGTTTTACTTGAGCCATGGAGTGAGGGGTACTGCCCCAATACGTAATTCATTAGACAACATTGGTAATTGAGTGAATCCCCTAAACCTTTAGGAAGCCAGACATACCTTGGGTCCATATCTATTACCAGCTGATAAATCATAACTTGAATCTATCCAGAGCCATTTGTAGATCCCGTTGCAGATTGTTTCCAGAAAAAAAAATCTTCCTTGCTTTAGCTCTGTTTCCTCTGAAAATTCACTGGAACACCTAAAATTCTATTCTGCATATTTCCTTCCTTGAGGACCCTATCCCAAATTTCACTTATCGAAGCTAGAAATCCCACATTTGTCTATTTTTAGGGTTTACCATAACTTCTTTGATTCTCACCCAATCGCCTTCAAATTTTTCCACAGTGTTCATTTCCTATTTTTGCTCCTTTATCCCTCTTGGACAAATTTTCCTATTCTTTCACCCCGCTTTTGAAATCCCCATTTTTTGCTTCCCTGTCCCTCAGAAAGTGTCCAAAACTTAGTCCAGCCCCAATTACCCATCAAAGTTTTTCCCAAATCTAAATTTTCCTTTACTAAAAAAGTTTATGTTTTTGTTTTTCTACCCATTCCAAAAAAAAACCTCCTAGTTATGGTTGTCACCCGCGCAGGAGTAAAAAACATGAAGGATGAACTTGTAGCCCTCAAGACCAAACTCTAAGATCTGGATGAAAAAATTCTCGGTCTCAATCTTCAGCATTTAGCCATGAACAATAGATGGCAACTAAAGTCTACTGCAGACACTAGGTTCTCTTCTTCCAGCAATTTTTGTGGGTCGAAGCTTGATTTTCCTTGCTTCAATGGTGATGATTTGATTGGATGGATATACTGGGTAGAACAATATTTTAGTTTGCATAATACTTTTGATGTCAACAAAGTCCCACTTGCATCCTTTCATTTGGAATATGAAGCCCTTCAATGGTTTTGTTAGTACATCAAGGCTCATGAAGAGCCAAAATGGACAGATTTTTGCAAACTCATTTTGTAATGATTTGGCCCTTGTGCTTTTGATGACTTCACAGGAGTACTCACTAAACTTCGCCAAACTAGCACTGTGAGAGAATATCAGACAGAATTTGAGAAACTAGCCAATCACATAGAGGGATTGTCTGATGAATTCTTCAGGAGTTGTTTTGTTAGTGGTCTGAAGGATGCAATCTAATCTAAGGTTAAAATGTTTCATCCCAGCACAATGATGGAAGCCCTAGGGTTGGCTATGTTGGCAAAGGACAAGATCACAGCTTAACAACACTCCAAATCCACTTTTGTTCCATTCAGAAATATGGTTTCACAAAGGCCTCCAATGACACCAACTCCTAGAACAACTCCTATCAAGCATTTGTCTAAAGCTGAGATGCAGGCACATAGAGAAAAAGGGCTTTGTTATAATTGTGATGAGAAATTCACTCAGGGACATAGATGTATTGAGAAAAAGATCTATCTCTTAGATGTGGATTCTCCACCTGTAAATTTAGTTTATGAAGATGCTCAGGATACAGTAGATGATTAGGTCAACATTCAAGAGCCACCTATTGACCCTCCTTCTCAGGAAGACCACCCAGAGATCTCTCTCCATGCTTTAGTAAGAGTCACCACCTTTCAAACCATGCGGGTCAAGGGTTACTTCAAGAAGCCCTTGGATATCCTTCTGTCCAAGCGGGAATGACCTTAAGTGGTAACAAGATAAAGCCAAGCTCTGCTAAGCCACTATAAATAAATTGTGTTTGGAGTGAAAGCTTCAACAATGAGTGAAGTTATGTTATACCAATAGCCAACCTCCCCCAAAACCCTCCAAGGCGTAACCCTTGAAGGCTAGGAGACTCCATAACGGAGAGTAGCACTGCTGCACTTATAACCACTCAAATGGTTATACTGACTAGTCATCCTTTGTTTTAGTAGCCTAAAAAAACTCTATTTGTTGGCACAAAAGGTGGGACCTTCGAAGCCGCCCTGATTCTTGTGGTTCTTAGTAGAGACAGCAAGGACAATCTTAAGGTTCGACGAGGGTATGAGCCCTAGGAAACCTAGATCTTGGTATGCATGAGAAGTGAGTGCCGTGGAGAGGAGCTGGTACTACCAAGATCCTGAAGTTATCTACTTTGAATATGCATAGCTAGGGGATCCAAAAAGTATTTCCTTTACTATGCTAGGATTCGTAATTATTTTTAACCAAAAAGAGTCCATAAAATTACAAAAAAAAAGATTAAAAAAATCATGAAAACTTCTTTGTGTCAGATTCTTCAAGTCAAGGCAGACTGAGACTATCTTCCAAGTCCTTGATACTGTTAGATTCTTAAAGTTGAGGATTCAAAAACATTGAAAACATGCCAAAAATTGCAAAAAAATTCAAAAAACCAGAGCTGCGCATCTGTCCTGCAGAGCTACACATATTCCTCGGCCTGCTGTGCATACATTCCAACTTGCTATGCATTTAACACCTATTATTGTGCCTTTAAATTTTACTAGATCTGCACTTTTGTCCCGAGTTTCTGTGCATTTATCCTCTATTTCAGTGCTTCTATTTGTGCGCATCCACAACAGTGAGCATTTACACATCTTTTGGGAGAAAATTTTCAAGTTTTCTAGATACCCATTTCAGCCTTTCTAGATTCTAAGATTAGATTTACCATGTAGTCACCTTTTCCATCTATTTCCATAGCATACCCTCTCTTTTGTCGGTCACCTCGTCCACCTTCTACCAGGTCTTTCCAAAACAAAGCCAAAGTTCCATATCAGATTAGTGCAAGACTCTTTTCAGATCATTTAGGATTCAAGTAACTCTAGTAGGTCACAAAACTTCACTAGTGGTTTTGGTGCAAGACTAGTCTCTACACAGCAAACGAGTACCAAATATCCTTACTTGTGGCTATCGTCTTGTGTTAACCAGCTTACTTGGAATCATTTATCAAAAGAGTCCCTTGTTTGAATCTCGTCATAAGTATCCTCTCCTCAACAATTTCTACTAGCACCTTACCAAAATCTCTAGTTTCATCCCACCTCTTCCCACGTCACCTCGCATGGTTTTAACTAGATCTCAATACCAAAAACAACTTGAAATGGTTGAGACATCTAACTGCATTATCATCCCTCATGACAGTGATGAGGAAATCTCTCATGATGAGTACCAAGGAACCCTCCAAGATCAGAAATTTCAATGGATGCTAGAAAAAGTGCTCCATGAGGACCCTCATAAGTACTTTCTTCATCTTGTAAATCTAGGACTTAAACTCCCTACTAACTTCAATCTCAACAAACTGAAAGAGACCATAGAGGAAACTCATGAAAACCACACTAGTGAGGACAAAGGAAAGAAAGTCGTAGACCCAAGCATACCTATGGAAGAAATGAAGAAACAAATCGAGAGCCTAATGCAACAAATGATAGATCTCAAAACCAGAACAAACACTAAAACTTACTCCTTGGAAGACATCGCACCATATCCCTTTGAAAAAAGTTTGAACATGGTGCCCTTCTCCTTTTGGTTTGAAGTTTCTAAGTTTGACAAATATAAAGGGAAAGGAGACCAAAGAGATCACATTAGGGAATTTAACGCCACGTGCATGGAAGTAGCTCACAACAAAACTTTCTTAATGAGACTATTCCCTAGATCTCTAGGTAGTCAAGCCATGGAATGGTTCTCACGACTTCCACCGGGTATCAAAAATTTTGATGAGTTAGTAAACAAGTTTGTCACACACTTCTCATATAACATTGAACATGAAGTTTCCATGCTTGATCTATGCAATACAAAGAAAAATGGTGGTGAATCATTCACCTCTTTCTTACAAAGATGGAGACAACTCATGAGAAAATGCTCATATGACGTACCTAAGAAGCAATTGACAGAGATGTTTGTCCACAACCTTAACCCCGATCTAAGTTACCAAATCCAAATTCAATGCCCTACCTCATTTTTGAAAGTCATTGAGATGGGATTATTAATCGAGAAAGCTATGATCGTCAAGGGGCAAATAGAGTTGTACAAGGACACCCCTAACTCTAACTACACCATAGACAAATCAAAGTTTTGGACAAAGAACAAAAATGTCATCAATGATGGCGTAGTTGATGCCAAAGTGGTGGCTCCCAAACAACCAATCTTCACTCTCAAAGGAGAAGTAAACAATGCTACACAAAACAAGACCTTCTCTTGCGAGCCAAAGCCATGGTTCACCTCAAATCCTAGATGAAAATTCACACTAGGGGAGTCCCAAGAGTCTGCGTTAAGAAAACTATTGGCCAACAATGAGATCACTCTTCCACCAAATAGCGACTATGAACCTCAAATAAAACCTCACTATTGGAAAGATACTGATTTCTTTGAATATCATAGAGGAAGAGACCACATGACCAACAATTGTACCCATCTCAAAGACATCATTCAAGACATACTCAACCAAAATCAAGGGGGCACTAAAGAACATACCTCTAATGAGACACATGTGGCATATAAGGATCCACTCCTCAATCACGATAGGCCATACAAAAACAACAATAACAATAACAATCACAACAGGCAGAATCACAACAACAGAAACAACAATGCTAACTATGCAAGCATGCCTTTCAATTATACCATCAACTGCATGTCGGAGCACATCCCACAAGTCAATGCGGTCATATCCAACCAACAATGAGGACCTAACAAAATTAATTGCAGCATCATCACCCACAGTGGTAAGGTCACGTTAAACACACTTCCTCCAAGGTTGTCACCTTCTCCATCTAACTCCCATACGTACAGTGTCATAGACCAACTTTAGAAAACTCCTGCCCACATATCTATCTTAGAGTTGTTGCGTCTGTCTCCTTCCCATAAGGAAATTCTCGATAAAGCCCTAGTGGAAACAACTATGCCCACAAAATTGGCCCAAGAGAAGTTTCAAGCCATGGTAGGAAATCTAACCTCCTTAAGAACTATCTCATTTACTGAACATGATGACCTTTCAGTGTCTCAGCCTCATAACACACCCTTGCATATCATCACCTTCATTCATAAACACCATATCAAAAGAGTTCTTATTGATGGAGGAGCTAGTTTAAATATTTACACGCTCAAGTTGGTCCTTACATTGGGGTTCTCTAAAGCTGCAGTGGATCCTAGGAAAAAGATCACTATCAAGGCCTATGATAAAGAAGAAAGAACTACTAAAGGAATAGTGGTGTTACCAGTACAAGTTGGACCAGTGATAAAGGATGTTGTTTTCCAAGTCCTCGACAGGGAGCTAGCTTATAACATCCTCCTAGGTAGACCCTGGATTCATGCCATGCAAGTTGTGCCTTCTACCTACCACCAATACATCAAATTTCCTCATAATGACAAATAGATCACCATCCAAGGTGATCCTGATCCCTTTCAGCACTGCAACACTATCTGCACAAAGCCTGATTACATCATTCCCAACAATAGAGCTTCTACATCCCCCATCTCGCAGCATGATTCTACCTCTGAAGCTTCCTCATCCAAGCCCAAAGAGCAGAAAATCACCATCAAAGAAACATGAGTAGGGGAATACTCCATTGAGCATAGCCTCAACTTAGCCAAACTAACTCTATCTCCAAGATCCTTAGGCCAACCTACACCTAAATACATTCCAAAACCTTTTGCTTCTCCCAAATCTCCCATAGCTCCCTTTGTAAAATGGGGGACCCTATCAGATGAAACAAAAGAAAGAGATTTCTTGCAATGACTCTATACAAAGGAAGATAACACACAACAAGAACCACCTAAGCTCCCAACGAAAATCTATGGGTGTGGTGAGTCTATCCTACACAAAATGGGTTATGACGGACAAGGTCCCATTGGCCTAATAAAAGAAGGAATAATACAACCCATCCAACACTCTTCATCCTCATTGGCAAGAAATACAAAAGGGTTAGGATACAAGGACAAAGGCAAAGCTAAGGCCGATGCTTGTTTTGTGGAACATATCCATGCCCTACAAGAAGACAATGACATAGAATCTAACGAGTATGAGTGGGATGAACTCACAGAGCACTCCTATGAGGACAAAGGAGTTGACACCATTCAAACATATAGCCCCTACCGTGAGGGACAAATGCTAACACATAGACCATTAGAATGTGATTCACCAACTCCTGAGAGTATGACTTTTAAGGAAGGTTAGAGTTCCATCACAATAAACAATCTAGAGGAAAGTACCATCTCAGATCCTATCCCTACCAATCTGAATCCTAACCATGTATCCATTCAAACTATCACACCCAATGAATCAGGTCTATCTTCTGACCCCCTTCCCCTTGTGCATATTGAACTTATCGATTGGGATTTACAAGGAACCCCGCAACTAGACATGTTCCAAAATGATGCTGCCTATAATGACTACATGGAACTTAGGGACGACCTACCTAGAGGAGATCATAAAGCTAGCTTCACCATTGAACTCAACACCATGGCTTATTTTGGAGAGGGTACCAAGCCTTCCAGTCACAAAAACATAAAAATAAAAAATGGATTTGATGGTGAAAACCACTCTGCGGCAGTATCAGATCCCAAAATAGTAAAAAGAAAGGACGCATTGAATGGTGAAAACCTCTCTAAGGCACCAGATGATGGAAGGCTTGAAACTCTCCCCATCAACATGTATCAGGAGAAGTCTTAGATTGTTGTGGAACCTATAGAACCTGTCAACATTGGAACATAGGATAATCCTAAGATCATTCACGTTGCAAAGTATCTCCACTAGAGAAGACCAAGTTTGTACCATTCTTCAAGAAAAAGAAAGTCAACTTCAACTTTGCTTTGTCATATGCAAATATGCCCGATTTAGATCCAGATTCGATTCTACATCATCTTCCACTAGATCTAGGGGTCAAACCAATCAAGCAGAAGCTTAGAAAGATGCATCCACACATTGCATTACTAGTCAAAGAGGAACTTAAGAAACTGCTGGATGTAGGGTTCATCAGAGCAATAGACTATCCAGAGTGGGTATCCAACATAGTGCCAATATCCAAACCTAATGGCAGAGTCAGACTATGCAATGATTTCTGAGATCTAAACAAAGCTTACCGCAAGGATGACTTTTCGTTACCTAATATTGATATCATAGTCGACTTGACAGTAGGGCATACCATGCTCTCTCTCATGGATGGCTTCTCCAGGTATAATCAAATCAGGATAGCACCAAAAGACCAACATAAAACAAATTTCACTTGTCCATAGGGCACCTTATGCTGGAATGTCATGCCATTTGGGTTAAAGAATGCAGGAGCAACATATCAATGTGCTATGACCACTATCTTCCATGATATGATGCACATCACAATGGAGGACTATGTGGATGACATCCTTGCAAAGTCACTAACAAGAGAATCCCACTTGGATGTACTGGAGAAGGTCTTTCAGAGACTAGAATACTTCAAAGTCAGGTTGAACCCAAAGAAATGTGTGTTTGGAGTCACCTCTAGCAAGCTCTTAGGCTTCATTGTATTAGAAAATGGGATCGAAGTGGATCCTACCAAAGTCAAGGATATCATGGAAATGCAATCACCAAAGAACATCACTCAATTACGGTCTCTACAGGGAAAGTTACAAGCAATCCGATGGTTCATATCACAACTAGTAGACAAGTGCCAACCTTTCAGTCATCTCTTACATAAAAACATTCCATTCAGATGGGATGAGAAGTGTGAAGAAGCATTTGGCAAACTAAAGAAATATCTCATGAACCTTCCTATTCTAATGCCACCTATCCAAGGTAAGTCACTATTACTTTACATATCTGCTACACAAACATCTTTGGGAGCCCTATTAGCACAATAGGATTATGAAGACAAAGAAAGGGCTATCTACTATATCAGTCGCACATTGGTGGGCTACGAAATGCAATATTATTAGATAGAAAGATCTTGTCTTGATGTGGTTTTTGCTTCCCAAAAACTATGACATTACATGCTAGCACATTCAGTCAAGCTTATTGCAAAGATAGTTCCATTAAAATACCTATTAAGCAAAGCAACTCTCACAGGTCGCCTAGCCAAGTGGGTAATGCTCCTAAGCGAATGTGACATTGAGTATGTAGACCAGAAGGCTATAAAAGGTCAAATCATTGCCAATCAGTTAGCAAAAGCACCATTACAGGATACCACACCAATAAAATTTAAGTTTCTAGATGAAGCCATCTTCAGTATCACAACACACTCATGGAAGCTCTACTTTGATGGATCCTATACAAATGATGGATCAAGGGCAGGAATCTTGTTGGTCACTCCTCATGCTGACACCATACCTAAGTCTTATCATCTGCTATTCCCATGCACAAAAAATATAGCAGAGTATGAATCCTTGGTCATTGGTCTCAAACTGGCAAGAGAATGAAAAATCAAATAGCTACATGTCTATGGTGACCCCCAACTAGTAATCAATCAAGTCAACGATGACTATCAGACCAAAGATGACAAGTTAATCCCATACAAGCATATGGTCGATGACTTTAAGGAGTACTTTGTGATCATCTCATTTGAGCAGATACCTCGCATTGAAAACAAAGCAACAGATGCTATGGAAACCATTGCCTCGCTCCCTGAGATCCCAGAGAATGAGTCATAGTATGAGTTCTTGGTTGAGATAGTTGTGTAACCAGCTTATGATCTTCCTGAAACCCACTCCATATGCCTATTAGTTAGATTTGATTCACCTTGGTATGGTAAGATTTACACTTACCTCAAGGATAACACCCTACCATCTAACTTGTCTTCTAACCAATGCCAAACCTTCATTCGCCAAACCTCCCGTTACACCATAATCACTAACACCCTATACCACCGAGGTCTAGATGGTACTTTACTCTGATGTTTAGAATGGGAAGAATCTTAAACTACCTTATGAAATGTACATGAATGAATTTGCGGAACACACTCTAGCAGTCTTTCTTTAGCTAAGAAACTCATCCATTTGGGATACTATTGGCCAAACATAGAAACTGATTCATATCAGTTTGTGAAGAAATGTAAGTAGTGCCAGATACATGGAAACCTAATACATGCACTAGCTCAAGAGCTACGACCTTTAACGACACCTTGTCCCTTTTGTCAATGGGGACTCAACCTCATGGGCAAAATTCACCCTCCATCATCAAACGGCCACAAGTTCATAATAACCGCCACTGAATATTTTACCAAGTGGATTGAAGCCATTCCCCTCACTAATATCATAGGCAAAAAAATTGCCTCATTCATCCTTAATTACCTCATATGCAGATAGGGAATTCCCTCATCCATTGTCACAGATAACGAAAGACCTTTCAAGAACCAGGATGTCCAAGATCTTTGTGACAAATACAAAATCCAACACCATTTCTCCACCCCCTACTATCCACAAGGCAACGGCCAAGCAAAGGCATCCAACAAAACAATCTTGAAGATCCTCAAGAAGACAGTCAATGATGTTGGCCGTGATTGGCACATACAACCAAATCCCACTCTATGGGCCTATCGAACCAATATACACACTCCCACAAGTGCTACCCCTTATGCCCTTTTCTATGGATCAAAAGTCATTTTCCCATCAAGGTCAAGTTATCATCCCTAAGGGCATCGTTAAAAGGTCTCATTACTGATGAAGACTACAGAGTTTCCAGATTGCAAGAGTTAGAGCTGTTAGAAGAGAGAAGCCAATAGGCCTTTAACCATCTCAAGACATATCAACAAAGGATGTCATGAAGCTACAAGTACAGGGTCCGTCCAACAGTCTTCAATGTTGGTGATGTAGTGCTTAAGGAAAATCCCCGCAATTAGCAGGATTAGGAAAAGAAAGGTAAGTTTGATCCCAACTGGCTTGGTCCTTATGTAATCATTGCCGCATATGGATCAGGGGCATATCAATTAGAAACATCAGAATGTGAGTTGTTCGATGACCCAATCAATAGTATGCATCTTCGCCAATTCTATACCTAAGAGAACCCCAATGTAAGGGGGCAAAAATCTTAAAAAAAAAAATTAGAAAAGAAAAAAAAAATCAAAAAAATGGAAAAACAACAAAAAAATCATCCTTTGGTGAAAACCTGGAAAACAAGCACCTTGGATAGGTACCATGATGAAAACCTAGAAAACAGGCATCATGTGTACTTTTAGCTTCTTTGCAAATAAAAGCTTGTGGTGAGAATCTGGTAAACATATGTTACTTGTGATAAAATGCCTTCTACATCTTTGGGAAACCAATCACCTTGTGTCCATTCTTCCTACCATCATTTCTCATCTAATCCATATCTATTCCATAGTAAGTCACCTTGTGTAATCTAATGATAACCTATCATGGCTTGATACTTTCTCTTTTTGTCACCTTACCAGTTGAGGTCTTATCTAGTATCCTATCCACAGTGTCAGGCTAGCATAGCATCTATTGTCAGTATCATAGGGTCAACCCCAAACTATGTTGCCTCTATGTCGTCACATAGGCAAGGCCATTTTCAATGCGCCGCCGAGGCTCCCATTCCTGTCCATCCCATACCTTGTTGTCTATCCTCTAGTCCATCCATGGTCCAAGTCCCTGAACTACATTGCCTCTACATTGTAACATAGGCAAGGCCATTTAGCAATGCACCCCTGAAGCACTAGGTCAGTCCCTTAGGGTCCATTTTTACTAGACATGCATACAAGCGCAAGCAAAACCTGCTTTTGAACAAAAATCTTGATGCAAGGCATCAACCTATCCAAAGCAAAGCAAACAAGTACCTATGCACTCAAACTGATTCTATCTAAATTATGGAAAGAAAACACATCTAATGAAAGAATGTTTTGTGTTTATGATCAGGTTAACTTATAGAGTCTTGATTTTTGTTATTATGTCTTTCTATGTTACTTGAAGATGTCAAAAACTAGAGATGCTATGATGGGGGCATAATCGTTTTCTTTGTCTTCTGTTTGTGGATTAATCTTTAGTAATGTGAAGGCTTGTCTAAAGACATGATCAAAAAAAGATCATCGAGGACTTCAGAGGTCTAACATGAAAGGGGGCAATCCTTGTCTGTTGATATGCAAGCAATAGTTAGGTCATCTCGGTTCAATTATACCTAGATGCTTGTATTAACTTGCTAAATCAAAATCCATGTAAGCGATACTTAGGTCATCTCGGTTCAATTATACCTAGATGCTTGTATTATCTTACAACATTTTAAACGCCCAATGATGAAATATGCACTTCAAAATACTTGTAATATCAAGATGACAAATATCCATATCCATATCCATACCATATCCAATTGCATTCCATATCCGTACCTGCATCCATAATGTATCCAATTGTGTCTCATATTCATATCTATATCCAATTACATTTCGCATACCATCCATGCAATAAAGATTCTATGTAGAGTATCAAACAAAATCTTGTGAGTCCTTCTGTTGAGCCATTCTTCTATTAGTCAAATTTCTATCTTTTCTTCTTTCATCCTTATCTGGTCAATCTGAGCAGTGATCCAAATGTAAGGTCCATCCTTAATCCATACCGATCAAGTCAAGTCAATCTTGTCAAATGATCCAATCACAATTAGTGGTTTTGATCCTTGTTTGGTCATAAACCAACTCAATCAATTATAATCATTCAATTGTCTTATACAGGATGTTGTATTATTGAAATCAAACCAACTCACACATCTTACACGACATGTTTCATTTCCTGAAAACCAAACAATATCTATCGTGTTGCTCTAGGGACCTATCATTCCTTGCCATGACAACACTAGCCTTCGTGTTGCTCTAGGGATCTATCATTCCCCGCCATGACAACACTAGCCTTCGTGTTGCTCTAGGGACCTATCGTTCCCCACCATGGAAACACTAGCCTTCGTGTTGCTCTAGGGATCTATCATTATGTGCCATGACAACACTGTCATATGTCATTTCATATCGATTAATCGGTGGTTTACCGCTAGACAAGGGCAATACCTTGTTTGTTCTTGTATCATTTGTGCATACTTGCTTTCTTGCATGTGTATGTTATCATTTTATCTTGCATCATGTATCATGCAGCTCTTTCTTCATTTTAACCTATTTTTCACCTTCCTCTTCCTGAGATTGTCTGTCTCATGTCCTTCTGCCTTCTTCCCATCCAATCTCTCGAGGGGGCATCCTGTCATCATAACCTGTACTAGGGGCAAACTGAGACATGTATCATTATCAGAAATTCTTATTCTTTGAAGCAATGCTGTAAACTACATTGCATCAAAGAGGGGAAAAATGTATACGCCTAAAAATGACACGACTCTGTCTAAATAAATATTTTTAATATTTATTCCATTCTAATTCCTCTATCAATAAATAAATAAACAAATTTATTTATTTGATTCATATTCTTCTAAATTAATATAATACCAAAATATCTAATTACCTCTTCTAAAGTCAAAATTAAATAAAATCTTTTATTTAATTAAATTCTTCCAAAAACAATTAAATAATTCTTAATTATTTAATTAAGTCAAATTTTTCTTCCAAATTTAAATAAGTCAATTAAATTTATTTAAATTCTCTCAATCTCTAAAAATGAAATACAATCAATTATTTTATTAATTCTTCCAAATCATGCACAACAATTAAATAAATTTATTTATTTAATTTGCTTTCTTATCTTCTTATCTTCAAATATCTTCCAAATCTTTTAAAAATATTTCTTCTTCTTCATGCACACAAAATTAAATAATTTATTATTTAATTTCTCTCAAATCATGCAAAAACAAATCACAAGTTGAGTTAATTGATTCGTTCAATCTTGTTTTTATCAATAACTCTTAAATTAGGAAAAAAGCTTTCTAATTTATGAAATCAAATCTTATATTCAATAAAGGAAAAGCAATTAACTCAAAATAGCTTTTGTGTGACACGTCTTCTTTCTATTCGTGCACATTCTCTCAAGGTTTCTCAACCATTGATCTTCTTATTCGCTCTATACCGTTGATCTTCTCTCTCCCAAGTCTATAAATTGAACCCAATTCTTCCATTTTAGCCATCCAAGCTTTTAGTATCATTACTCTATAGAAATAATAGCACGCCTTTGGCACCAAAATCCATCCATAGCTTGTGATCACCCTTTTATTGTATTGAAGCTCATCTTCTTTACACAAGTATCACATCCATCTCTCCATCGTCATCTTGAAAAATAAAGCAAGGAATTATGCTTCTGAGGGCTTCAATATTCAAACAAAGATCGATTGAGACTAGGCAAACAATGGAAGCAACAAAGTAACAAGGTTTGCGCGGTTTATTCTTTGTTATTTGAAATCTTTGTTACTTACAATTTCTATTGAGATTAATAACTTTGACAATATTTCTGGTAACATTTTGATTCAATTAGTACTTCTTGAATTTGACAAAGAAGGCTCCATCATCCTTAAACTAGAAGCTATTCTGGGTCAATGATCATGCCAATTATGTAGCCACAATCACCAATATTTTGGCTTAGTGGTGAGGGTTACAACTAGAAAACACCACTTGAGATCCTCTCCATTAACTTCAATAGTAGTTTCCATACATCAAGCATTCATGATTTAGTCAAGGACAAGAATCCCAACAAAGGAAGATTTATCCTTGTAGCAATACTACACAACACCACTTTTAAGGACACAAAATGAGGTCCATTACCTAAATACAATCTAATGCTTAATATATTTTAACATGACAATAATGTGGATGAAAACTCTATAAGTTTAACCATACACACTAAACCCCAACAAGATAATTTTTAGAGTTGATTTTAGACACAACCAAGATGCCCATTTCCTAACACCAACTCACTTATGCAAGTTACATTTCAACTTTATTGTTAGGAACCCATGTTTAACCCTTCTCTTTACTTTGTTAGTATATTGTTGTTGGACGCATATGCTTTGTAAGTCATCTCGTGAGTATATTGTATTATCCTATATTAATGGGAAGTAATAGTTGTTTAGATTAGACTTAGTATATAAGTACGTGTTGAGGCCAATGAAGGCATCCACAAATTTATTGTATTGAGCTTGCTCAAAGGAGGTTGCCCCCTCGAAGTGGCCTGTGATCAATACATTCCTTCTATGTTTTTGCTATTTCTGTTATTTCATGCATTTTTCATTATATTGTTTCTAGAGATTCCTCTCATCGGGTATCAGAGCGCTTTCTTGGGCTTACTGGGTGGAATTTCTGCCAATTTTTTTTACAGTGGCCTCCAGGCACGGTGATTATTGTAGTAGTTCTTTGTTTTTTGCATCTGTATTGTTCATTTCAATTGCAAGTTCGGATAAGGGAATAAACCTATCCGCTTAATTGTGGGAAGTGCATGGGCATAGCCCTAAAACTCATTGTGAGGAGTACCATAGGAACCTTGAAGTAGCTGGCCCATTGAGAGGACTTGCAAGTGAAAAGGGCAATGGCCCCTACCTGATTGACTAGTTCCCATCTGTGAGGTAAACCAAGACCTGTCGTTTGTGGAAAAATAGTTATTAGTTTTACTCGAGCCATGGAGTGAGGGATACTACCCCAATACGCAAGCTGTTAGATAGTATTGGTGGCCGAGTGACTCCCTTAAACCTTTAGGCAATTGAACATGTTGGATTAGGTCCAGAAAACTAAGAGCGGGGGTGAATCAGTTATCACACATTCTTTATCTTTTATTTCTTTTACAACTTAAAAATAGTTAATGAAATAAACATTTCAATCATCACATAAGAAGAAATGAAATAACACATTTGACACCAAGATTTTTGATGTGGAAACTCAGTTAAGGAAAAAACCACGGTGGGGGTTAACCCACAAGAATTTAATACCCTGTTAAAAGTATTGATTATAAAAGGGAATGCACATGCATTAGAGCTAACTGCCTAGAGCTCACTACTCAAAAGAAGGCTCATTGCCTAAGACAATATTACAAATGAAAAATAGAGATATGAACCGATGATAGCATCTACTTATGCAGGAATTTCAGTTTTGGTTGAGTACAACAACTGATCTTATGCACTCCATCCTTGCTTTGTTCTTCTTATTATTCTGCTCTCATTCACACCTTAGATTTCTTCGCATGTACACCACACTCTAAACAACCAAAATCATCAACTATATATATCCGCAACAAGATCTATAATCATTCTACCAGTCAACTTCAATAGTACTTAGAACACTTAAGAATGCTCAGCCCTGTTGGCTAGATCTATGCATAACTTGGAGTGCAAACCAAAACTTACTCTTGAAAATAATTATTCATGTTGGCCATAGTTAATGAATGCCACCATTTGTCCAACAAGCAACTTCCATTCATCTAGAAACAAGATCTTTTGCAAGGTTTACCTATTCTTCTTTTGTCTGCTTTGTCAGACTGGAACCCGATACACAGATGCTAATAACATTTGATTCCTTCATCACCAGATGACAAAATTTTGGATTTAGAGTTTATTTGCATTACTATCAACAACCTTGGATCTACAACATACCATGCCTTTCCACCAAAGAGATCTAGACCAAAATACCAGACTCTGCTATATACTCTGTTTCAGGCTCCCGGACTTAGATAGATTATTGTTCTAACTTCCAGTATGATCAGATACTACACTATGGAGGTGTGGGACAATCTTAGTTGCCATCAATGACAACTCCTATCAATGGTATGCAGTGTCTCTTGCCAACAATCTCCCCCTTTGGCATTGATGGCAACACTTAGTAAAAAATGACTTAGTGTCTTTGTGAAACTCCCCTTTTGTCAGTACATTTTTGCACTTCACTTATTTCAGTGCTTCCCCTTTGCTGAATACTTCATTTTTCACTATCCCTCACCCCCCCTTTGACATCAATGGCAAAATGTGGGATCCACAAATCAAAACTTTCAAAAATTCTTGTATACATTGCCACATATGTATTAGTAACCATTAAGTTTTATTCACATGAACTTGAGGATGTCTATAAAACTAGCTTTTATTTTCACAAGTTCAGAGGCCCAAGTACTCTTCATTCCATCCAAAATTGAAATGTGTCCATTTAACACAAATGAGTATGCTTCTTCCTTTGACAGATTTGATGGAACACTGGTCTGATCTATAGTCTGAGCTTCAGATAAGCCATTATACATTGTCTCTAACTTAGGGGAAATTAATCCCTAGAGCTCACACATTCTTTTCATAATGTTTCTTTTCTCTTTGACAAGTTTCTTTATTTCCTCAGTTAAGTTAATTACTTGACATTCTTGACCTATGGGCGAAACTATTAGGGGATCAAAATTTTGAGAGAGATTTGACAAATTTTGTTCTTATTCCTTTATCTTGTTCTCAATATCCTTATTAACTTTGGGCCATGATAGACAAAATTTGTATATCTTACTTCCATCATTTAGAGAATTCTGAATACTCTTTATGCCAATACCAAGTATTCTTCTATCATTTCCTATCAAGTTCTTTATTTCACAAAACTTCTTATCTAAGAATTCTTTCTAAAATTTTACCTCCACAGACTTCTCAAAGGACTCAAAATGTGAATTTACTGAATTTACCAGATTCTTTAGATGTCTGGAGGGGGAATCATTTTGATTCCTCTGATAGGTTGGCATTAAATTCTCCAAAACTTCGGTTGCAAGTCCTAGTAGCTCATTCTCCTCAATGTGGAGCTTTAACATCTTCTCTCTAGCCTTTACTTGGGTGAATGATGTTATCTTCATCAGTTGAATTAGAGAGAGAGTGTCCAGATTGGCTAGACCTTGGAGTAGTTCCAGTTCATCAAGCTCAATTACTTCTTTTCCAAGAAGACCTTTTACTGCATCTGCAATGTCTCTTGTAGCCATTTCAGAATCAACCTTTGGATCTCCTGATTTCTCACTCTCTACTTTAGGTGCTTCAACATTTGCACCATCTTCTTTTGTATTATCTTTCTTTTCTCTTTCTTCTTCTAACTCTGCTTTATCCTTTTCTGTGATCTCTACAGAGGAAATTTTTCTTGTTTGTTCATTACTTGTTATCTGGTCAAGAGGGTTCTATGAAATAGTAACATTATCCTCTTTCCTTGTATTAGATAGATTGGGAGTATCTTCTGCATCAAATATTTTATCCAACATTTCTGTATACTCCTGAAATGCTTGTTCTATTTCTAGAATAGAGGCTTCATTCAATTGTTGTTCAAACATATTCTCTTTTTCTTCATCTGGAATTTCTTTTGTGATTATGGGAAAATTGTGCTTTTTCAGTGCTTTCAGAAGAATTTCTTGAGTTTCTTTAACAATTTCACTTGTTTCTCCCATCATGAGCTTGTTCATTCTCTTTTTTCTTCCAAAGTCATTTTTAACTTCCCTAAATATCATATTGACTTGATCAGGTGAAATTTGAGGACACAAAGTTATCAACTCCTGTTCTCTAATTTCCAGGTCCTTACATTTGACATTTTCTTTTCTCAACTCCAGAATATCAGCTAGACTTTGTGGTAGCTCAGAAGTTATCTCAATTAGTGCCTTGTTATAGATGTTAAGATATCTGATCATTGCTTCCTCCAACACCCTTTTATCTGCATCATTGTATTCATCATAGAATTCAGTCATGGGTCTTAGATTGCCATCTACAGTGACAGATTTAATCACATCTTCTAGTGAGAGTGTGGGTTTATCAACATATTCTTCATATTCTTTAGTCTTTTTCTTTTTACTAGTCCTTTTGCTTCCATAGGACTTTTCTTTGGTTGACTGTGCATCTTTTGTTTCAGTGACTTTTGGTTCCTTAATTTCAATGTCGGAGTCTATATCTACATCATCTTCTCTTATGCTTTCATAGGTCCGGGAAGCTTTTGTTGTCTTCCTTTTCTCACATTTTTCAAAAGATTTTGTTTCTAGTTTTGCAGATTTGGAAGGATCAGAGGCAGTAGAAGAACTTCTAGTAGTTCTTGAGGTGGAAGAAGGTTCCACTGGATCACTTGTTCGTCTCTTTTCTTTTTTTTCTTTCTCATCCTTTTCTATTCTTTCTCTAAATTTCTTCATAGCTTCCTTTGTTAAGCCAAGATTCTTGGCTAGCTGCTCAACTTCTTTTCTTACTCTTCTATTAGTTTTAGGTTCTCTGAGATCAGTATGCAACTTTAAACTCAGCTCCTCATAGGTTCCAAATCTTTCAACCGTTGAGTCTTTGGGCTTGCTTAGCAGATGTTGAGCATACATATCCAAGATCCTTTCATCTACTTCATACCCCATGGGCATGATCCAAACAGTTCTAGGTTACACTGCTTCCATTAAACACTTGTCAATATCAACCATGAAGCATACTTCATTTTTGTATTTGTCAACAATTGAATTTGGAATTCTTTCCCTTGAGTGCATCATACTCTGGAAATTTTTGAAGTAACCCCATATTGTCATTTTTTGACCATTGAAATCACCAATGCTACGAAGATGATTTTTGATTTGAATGGCAACTGGCTCATCCTTAGTCCAGTGTACACCTTTTACCCTAGGTACCTCATTCATATAGTAGAAGAATAGACATAAGATTAGTGTACCATACTTGAAGGTGTTCTTCTTATCTCTTTTGATCTTGTTCAGATTTTCAATCAATTGATTATGTAATAGTTCACACAAGTCATAATCAACATTTTCTTTTAGCATCTTGTATGTAGCATAAATGGTTGTTCCAGAAATAGAATTTTCTCTGCTTGAGTGGTAAATCTTGTATCCAATCACCATAGAGGCAAATTTGACATCCGGCTCTATAATATCATTTATGGTCATTGCTCTTTTGTCAAACTTAGCTCCGGTAGCATCATTTACTGTCTAGTTTTTTATAGCTTTTAGTATGGGCAATCCTCTGGTTGAGTTCAGACCAGTTACACTTCTAATAGCATCGCTAGTAATCTTGAACAGTTTTAACAACCACATAAATTCATCATGTATCTGACTTAAGGCATATCGGACCCACTCATCCTCATCAAATGGTGGAAACCCCATAACCTGAATGAAGTGTTTGTCTTGTAGAGCCTTGTATTTAGGTTTAAGTTCTTTATTTTCATCCATGAGTTATTTTTCAAACAAATCTACATACCTTGAATCTCCAAACTCATCTATATTTGAATGAATGTAAACCCTAATGTCTTCTACATGTAGCACCCCATTCAGAATGCTTGAAAAAGTGCCTAACGTATTGACTTGAATTGATTTGTGAGGATGCTTCTTGAATTTGGATCGAGGCCTTTCAGTAATGTCAACAACATAAGGGGTAGACATTTCAACAAATTTTAGATCAAAAGATTTACAAAGAGGTACCTTTTTCTTTCGTAGTGTTAGGGTTGATCACTTTTCGATTGAATTCATTCTCTGCCTCAGTCTCTAGACTTTGTAGCTCAAGTGCTCTTCTTCTTGTTTACTTTAAATGCAAGGTGATTCAAATGAGTGATCAAGTGACCTTTTAAAGCTCCGCATTCCCTAATTTGCCTTTGCAATAAATGCATTGCCCTAATTGTATCCGGTTAAATTGTTTAGATAGTTCCTCATATATCAACATCTTTTCTTCTGGAAATCCTTCCATAAGTTCTGGACTAACTTAGAGTATTTTCTATTAAAGTGCCAGATTTAGGCACCCACTTATTGACTGGGGGAATTTGATGTTCTATGCAGGTCCCCCTAAGCCAAAGTTTTTTGACTTAATTCTTGAAGGAATTGTCAGCACTAGATTTTGGTATGGACTCATTATCATTGTTTATTGTATCCTTTTTTATCCAAATCTTGTTCATTTCACTCCGTATCTCATCCACATCAATTTTCCTTTTGCCTCTGTCTTGTTTCTGCTCATCTAGTTTTCTGTTTATCAGACCTTTTCTTCCATTGTTTTTACTTTTGCAGAATCTTGCAATATGACCAGATTTATTGTAGTTATAGCATACAACATTTCCTTTCTTATAAACCTGATTTTCTCTTGTTTTGCACTGATTAGCCATATGTCCAAACCCATTGCAAACAAAGTAGTAACCATTGAAAGAATTGCTAATTCTTCTAATATTGGGATTATTTATTTTCACACTTCTGCATTCATTTGATCTATGACCATACCTGTTACATTTGAAGCATTGACTGGAGAAGGATGGACCATTTTGATTTACTCTGCTTCTGCACTGAGTAGCTCTATGACCAAATTTGTTGCATTTGAAACAATTTCCATTGAATGATGGATATCTTTGAGCATTTGGTTGTCTTACTGGAGGCTTTCTAGATCTATTTCTTCCATTCCTAAATTGAAATATTCGCTATCCAGATCTGGAGCTTTCACCTTTCTCATGCTTATCAACATCCTTTTTCTACCCTTCAATGAGTGCTGCCAGTTTAGCTGAGCTTATCTTGAATTTCTCATCGTACTCATTTGCAATTTCTAGGTCATGTCTAAGTGTGATAATCTGTCTCTCAAGTTCTCTTTCATTGTCTCTACTTTCTTGTAGATTAGATTCTAGAAGGCTAGCTATCATATCCAATTTGCAGCATTCTTCAGAACTCTTTTTTAGATTTTGACTTAACTCTTCTTTAGCTTTCTTCTTATCTTCAATTTCCTTGGTTAGTCTCATCACTCCAGTTTCCATCTCATGTTTTAGAATAGTAACTTCTTTAGTTAAATTTTCACATTCCTTTGTCTTCTCATCCAGGGCCTTGTCTTCATAAGGTTTTCCTAGTTGAAGAGGTTTCTCCTTTCCTTTTGCATTGGCTTTGCTCAATTTTTCTTTTAAAACTTTAATGAAGTCTTCAGCCTTTTTGAGGTTCTCTTGTAGCTCTTGAACTTCTGTCTTGGACTTCTCAAGATCATCTAGGGCAAGATTAAGTTGCCCTTGAAGGTCATATTCATCCATTCTGTTGTCTTCCCAAATCTTCCTTAAGCTGTTAAGCTTTTTCATAGGAACTTAACTCTGATACCAATTGTTGGATTAGGTTGAGACAACTAAGAGCGGGGGATGAATCAGTTGTCACACATTCTTTATCTTTGATTTCTTTTACAACTTAAAAATAGTTAATGAAAAAAAATTTCAGTCATCACATAAGCAGAAATGAAA
Organism: Cunninghamia lanceolata; assembly: GCA_027924645.1. Classification (NCBI taxonomy): domain Eukaryota; kingdom Viridiplantae; phylum Streptophyta; class Pinopsida; order Cupressales; family Cupressaceae; genus Cunninghamia; species Cunninghamia lanceolata. The sequence goes on from BSBN01001480.1 coordinate 1,714,388, forward strand.
TAATACATTTGACACCAAGATTTTTGATGTGGAAACCCGGTTAAGGGAAAAACCATGATGGGGGTTAACCCACAAGAATTTAATACCCTATTAAAAGTATTGATTATAAAAGGGAATGCACATGCATTCAGGCTCACTGCCCAAAGCTCACTACTCAAAAGAAGGCTCACTGCCTAAGACAATATTACAAATGAAAAATAGAGATATGAACTGATGATAGCTTCTACTTATGCAGGAATTTCAGTTCTGGTTGAGTACAAAAACTAATCTTCCGCACTTCATCCTTGCTTTGTTCTTCTTATTGTTCTACTCTCATTCGTACCTTGGATTTTTGCTCTACTCACATTCACTTTCTTTGCATGCACACCACACTCTAAACAACCAAAATCATCAACTATATATATTCGCAACAAGATCTATAATCATTCTACCAATTGGCTTCAATAGTACTTAGAACACTTAAGAATGCTCAACCATGTCAGCTAGATCTATGCATAACTTGGAGTGCAGACCAAAACTTACTCTTGCAAATCATTATTCATGTTAGCCATAGTTACTAAATGCCACCATTTGTCCAACAAGCAACTTCCATTCATCCAGAAACAAGATCTTCTGCAAGGTTTACCTATTCTTATTTTGTCTGCTCTGTTAGACTGGAACCTGATACATAGATGCTAATAACATTTGATTCCTTCATCACCGGATGACAAAATTTTGGATTTAGAGTGTATTTGCATTGATGTCAACAACCTTGGATCCACAACATACCATGCCTTTCCACCGGAGAGATCCAGACCAAAATACCGGACTCCACTATATACTCTGTTTTAGGCTCCCAAACTTAGATAGATTATTGTTCTGACTTCTGGTATGATCAGATACTGCACTGTAGAGGTGTGGGACAATCTTAGTTGCCATCAATGACAACTCCTATCAATTCTATGTAGTGTCTCTTTCCAACAGAAAATACCTAGGGCCTATATTATTGACAGCTGGCAAATCACAGATTGAATCCATCCAGAGCCGTTTGCAATTTTTTTTTTTTGCCATATCCTCCTTGCTTTAGCCCCATTTCCTCTCAAAATTCTCTAGAACCCTTGAAATTTCATTGTACATATTTACTTCTTTGAGGACCCTATCCCAAATTCCACTTATTGAAGCCAGAAATCCCACATTTGTCTAATTTTAGGGTTTGCCATAACTTCTTCGATTCTCACCCAATAGCCTTCACATTTTGCCACAGTGTTCATTTCCTATTTCTGCTCCTTTGTCCCTCTTGGACAAATTTTCCCATTCTTTCACCCCGCTTCTGAAATCCACATTTTCTACTTCCTTGTCCCTCAGAAAGTGTCTAAAACCTAGTCAAACCCCAATTACCCATCAGAGTTTTTTCCAAATCCAAATTTTCCTTTACTAAAAAAGTTTCCGCTTTTGTTTTTCTACCCATTCCCAAAATAAATTAATTAATTAATTAAACAAAAAAATTCTCCTGGCTATGGTTGTTACCCCCACAGGAGCAAAACACATGGAGGATGAACTTGCATCCCTCAAGACCAAACTCCAAGATCAGGATGAAAAAGTTCTCGGCCTCAATCTTCAGCATTCAGCCATGAACAATAGATGGCAACCAGAGTCTTTTGCAGACACTGGGTTGTCTTCTTCCAGCAATTTTCGTTGGCTGAAGCTTGATTTTCTTCACTTCAATGGTGATGATCCAACTGGATGGATATATCACGTAGAACAATATTTAAGTCTGCATAATACTTTTGATGTCAACAAAGTCCCACTTGCATCCTTTCATTTGGAACATGAAGCCCTTCAATGGTTCCATTGGTACATCAAGGCTCATGAAGAGCCCAAATGGACAGATTTTTGCAAACTCATTTTGCAATGATTTGGCCCTAGTGCTTTTGATGACTGTATTTAGGGTAAAATTGCAAATCAGGGCAAATGAATAAACAACAATGATAAAAACCCTAGCAATGCATAATGAAGCACAAGACAACATGAAAATCAAAATAACAAATGTAAATGCAAACTGATCTCCACGCTATGCTCGATTTATCTCCATTGCTCTTCTCCACCTCGCATGAGCATGCAAGATTTTGAAGGATTATTGTTGAAGGAATGTTGGGTGCTCACTTCTGCAGCATAACATTAAGATGAAGATGCTAGAATGAATGATAGATGAAGGATGCAAAGGCTCTAATGATATTTCGACAGCATGTGGATACTTGAGGATCAATGCCTCTTTGAAAATTTGGCAGAACAAGGGTACTTGAGGCTCAATGCATGCTAATGGCTTGTGAGGGGTTTGATTTATAGGAAAGGCTTGGTTCAAATGAATGGTTGAGATTAAAAAGCTAATTGATTGATGTGGACAGCTAGGATTGATTCGGTTATCCCACTCTTCAAGGGAGTTGTAGTCATTTGACAAGTGGAGGGAGGATAGGGCTCATGTGTGTTTGTGTACATAAAAAGTACTACATGTGAAAGATATTAAATAAAAGGCTGTAGTACCACTTATCTTTTTAAATGAAAGAGGCACACATTTCGGCTAAATGATAAGATAAATTAATTAAATAAATAAAATTTATTTAATTAATTGGAAAGTCAGCTTATGATGAAATGTGAGAACTTAATCAAACAAAATATTTGAATTAATTGGGATATGATTTGGATATTAATTAAATAAATAAAATTTATTTAATTAATTGGATAGTGGGATTAGGATATGATGTGGAAATTAATTAAACAAATAAAATTTATTTAATTAATTGGCTAAGTGGGATAAGGATGGGATTGAATGAGATTTTAATTAAATAAATAAAATTTATTTAATTAATTGGCTAATGGAATAAGTGGGGTTAAGAGTGGGATTTAGGACAAAATGCTACATCATGTCTAAGTGATATTTTTGACAAGGTGTTGCTAGACATGAACAAAGTTGGGACAAATTTGGGTGTCTACATTTTGCCCCTCTTTGAGATGATGTTCGAGATGATAAGCTTTATGTCGAGTAACATCATTTCAAAGAAGCTAAGGTATGGATAATTGATAGGGATGCTGATGATGATGATGATGATGATAGAAAGGATAGGTTGGTGAGGCCCCCTCAAGAGGTTAGGCAGGTTGGATAAACACGGGTAGGCTCTCGAAATGAAATGGATTGGTTAAGAAAGATAGAGGAAATGGATAGAAGAAATGAATGATGCGTTATGCTGCAATGGAAAGTGAGCAACCATGATGTTTGATATAGCACTAGATGTTATGCACCAAGGTATAAGGACCAAGGTGATGATGTGTCTTGTGCCCTAGCATATACGACCTTGTCTAACGTATGAGGAAGGAAACTTAGAGCATTGAAGTCCTAGTGCACAAAAGGTATGATATTACCTTAGATGCAAAGGATAGTGCACAAAGCTATTCCAACATACACAAGATATGAATATTAGCTAGAAAGTTACAGATGTGATACAAATGCAAGATAAAATGATAACACACACAAGCAAGCAAACAAGCATGCACAAATGATTCAAAAACAAACAAGGTATTACCCCTGTCAAGCTGTAAACCAATGATTAATTGTTTGATTGTTTTGCTAATAGTTGAGAGTGTTGTCATTGCGGGGAAAGCTATATCCCTAGATCAACACAAGGTTGTTTGTTGAGTTGGTTGGCTGATTGGTTGATTGATTTGACTTACAACAAGGCTAGGATCAAGACCATGGATTACGTTTGGATAACTTGGCTTGATTGATTAACTTGATTGGTATGGATTAAGGATGGGCTTGCATTTGGATCATTGCTTGGAATGGTTGGAAGATGATGAAAATGATTAGATTGATTCAGTTTGATGAAATGTGGTGGATTGAGCTGCTTTTGATTTGCTGAAGTGATTGGATTTATTTTGATAGCTAGCTTGATGTGATTGAGTTGATGCTAATGATTGATAGGATTTGTTTTGATAGTTGACTTGATGTGCTTTGGTTGTGATGTTTGTTGATGCTGGGTTGATTGTTTTGATGATTGATAGGATTTGTTTTGAATGATGATAGTGATGCTGTGATGATTAGAGTGTCCACTCAATCTAAGCTTAAGCAAGTGTTCTCAATGTGCTCAAAGGATGTAAAATAAACAAGGTATTGTCCTTGTCAAGTCATAAACCAATAATTGATTGTTTGATTGATGATGATAGATAGTGTTGTCATTGTAGGGAAAGCTATATCCCTAGATCAACACAAGGATGTGGGAACGCTATATCCCATTGATGATGTTTGATTGATATGATTGGGCTCATGACAAGATTAGGATCAAAAACTTGTTGATTTGATTGGATAATGTTCCTTGATTGATTAGCTTGCTTGATATGGATTAGTGTGACTTAGATTTAAGATCATTGCTTAGATTGCTTGGATTGATATGATTGGAAGAAGTGATTGATTGAAATGGATGAATGAATGTTATTGATTGATGATGATGATAATTGATTTTGATTGAATGCTAGATTGGATTGTTTTGGATGATGATGATTGGTTTTATTGCTTGAATTTTTTGTTGGATATTTAATTTTTTTTTAGATTTTTGAGATATTTTGATTTTTTTGGATTTTTGAAATGTTTTGGAAAATGCCAATGGATGTACAATTTTGGGTAGCCTTTGTGCTAGATACCAATGACAAGGGAAGACCAAGTCTAGGTGCAAGGGATGGATAAAAGGATTGGATGGATAAAAGGATGGGCTCATAGTAAATGGGATGGAAGGCTCATGATATATGGGTGGATAAAGGGATAGGCCATATAAGGGATGGATGCATGCCTCATGATTAAATGGATTGGTAGGCTATAGAAGAAAGCTCATGATAAATAGATGGGGATAAGCTATAAGATGAAAAGCTCATGATAAGGATATGCCATAGTGGATGGATCATAAGGGAGCTAGGATGTGATCTCCAAAGGCTATGTTGCATAGGGAGAATAACTTGCCCCATTCTAGGTGGTAATGCTTAGGATTATTACATGACAAGGCTCATGACAATGGGATGATAAGATTGGATTTTACATGATGCTTATGATGATAGGATGACATGATGGATTGGTTTAAATGGGATGGATAAATGGTCAATGGATAGGCCTTGGTTTGGAAAGAAGGTATGTCAAGAAATATCCAAACATGTTTCAACATTTTACCCCTATGTCTTCTTCAAAATCAAAAGGAGGAAGGGTGGATGAATGGGTTCAATAAGATAGGTATATGGATGTAATGGCTATGGATAGTAGGCTAGGATAGTATGGTAGGATAGGATAGGATGGAAAATGATATAATGCGATAGATAGTTTGGAAATGGATAGGTTGGCTGAGACAATGTGCCCCCAAGTGTAAGTTACATAGAAGAGCAACCTACACATGACGCCTGTTTGCCAGGTTTTCATCATGGTAATTATCCAAGGCGCCTGTTTACCAGGTTTTCACCATTAGACGAAAGGATTTCTCTTTACTTTTTAAATTTTTTTTTCTTTTGATTTTTTTTCTTTTTTTTGCTTTTAGATGGGATGACAATTACACATGGTGCCTGTTTGCCAGGTTTTCACCATGGTAATGGATAGGAGAGACTCAAGTGTCTAGTTCTATGAAGGTTGATAGTGTCCCTTTAGAGATTGATGATGTCTTCGCATGGACCATGTCATGTGTGCTCATAGATGTTGATAAGGGATTGCATGGATGGGAGATGGATTAGGTGGATAATAGATTACGATGTGGATTATGGTTCAGGTTCATGCAAGGATAGATGGATAAAAGGCTTATGCAAAAACATGGACCATAGGAAGGTGATTGGGAAGATACGTAGGATAATGGATGGAAGATGGGGAGATATAGCTATGTGGAGGTGCTGTAGAGTGGAAGGGAATCATGACCAACGGTTGCACACACCGTGATAAACATTGGAGCTTTTGATTGGATGGTGGTGTAGGAAGCAATGGGGATGTTTTCTTAGGAGATGGTTGATGAAGTGATTTAGGAACCCACATAGATTTAGTATTTTTAGTGCTTTTGCTTTGCTTGTGAGATTTTTTAAGGGAATGGAAGTTTTGGATGGAAGTAGGCTTTTGGATGGAGATAGGTGATTGGGATTCTTGAGATGTGGATGAGGATGCCTCATTTGACTTGCTAGCTATTTGCTTAGGAACCCAAACCATTTTGCTTTTGGGCTTTGCTTTTGGAGGTATGGGCTTGGATAGCTTTGTGAATGTGCTTTGCTTAGAATATGGATGATTTAGAGACTTTTCACATTGATTCCCTAAGGCATGAGGGTCCTTAGGAGTTTTAGTTGGATTTTTGGCTTTATAGATAAAGGCATCCAAATGTTTATTTTGGAATCCCATGGGATGGGTGGAGTGGATGGAATGATTGGAAGCTTCATGTTTAGGCGATGTGTGCTTTTGTTGGCCATGATTAGGGATGTAAGGATACTTATGAATGATAGGTATGTTAGGTGTTGGAAGCAATGGTGGCAAGGTGGATGGAGGGATATTTGGAGTTGGTAAAAGTGGAGGTAAAGTGGATGGTGGAAGGTGTATGGTCACATGCTTTTGACATTTATAGGATGATGGAAGTGGAATGGCTACATATGTTTTGGGTAGATGATGAGGTTTGTGATGGAAAGTGGTAGACTTAGGATGCATGAAGGGATTACCAACATCTTGGCCTTGTTTACCTTGGGGTGTGTATCCAAGGCCATATGAGCATGGAGGAACTTTAACATGGTTTGGCTCCAAAATACCTTGTTCATAAAGGCTTAGACCTTTGCCTTTGTAGTTCATATTTTGGAGTATGCGATGGACAATGGGACTAGGTGTGGTTTGAACACTAGACTTGAGCTCTTTATTGGATGGAGAAGGTGAAGTGGATAAAGGTCGTTGTTGTCCTAAGGAAGAACAATCATGTATAAGGGTGGATAGACCAATAGGACATGATGGATTTGAAATGGGATCGATGGTGGATGTGGAAGGAGGATCATTAGGATCTTGATTAGCATTGTGTTCAGTAAGATCCAAGTTATTTGTTTGACCTTTTGTGCTTACTTGGGGGACAAGTGTCTCATCATGACAATTGGATGTTTGCTCATTATGGATAGGGCTAGACGGCGGATGACTAGGAGCAATTTGGATATCTTGCTCATGGATGGATATAAGATTATGGATAGGATCAAGGTGCTCATGGATAGGTTCTTCATAGGTATCATCTTGATCATAAAGAAGGTAAATGTTATGGATGGGTTGCATGAAAGTGTTTTGATATTGAGTTGGACTAGGGCTTAATGTTTCCACATGCTTAGGATAAAACCTTTGACATACCTCTTGGGTTGCTTGAATGGAAGTAGAAGGCTCTTGGTCAACAACATGAGAACATGACGACTCTTGACTTGGATTAATGATAGAAGGTTCGCAAATAGGCTTGATGGCTTGTAGGTCACATGATGGGCTTGAAGGGCTAGGCATGCTAATTGAGGTCTCTTGGATAGGCTCAAGGATAGGTGGACCACATGATGGGATTATAGGATTGGACATGACCTTTGGAAGTTCTTTGGTAGGCTCATGAATGGGTGTTTGACATTGAGGTATTTTATTCCTAGCTAGTAGCCAATGGATCACATCCTTTGCAAGGGTATGAGTGGATGGAAAATATAATGGATGGATGATAATAGTAGATAGGGTTGGATTAGGATTATGATTAGGTTGAGGGATAATGGAGTTTGATGGATTAGGATTAGGACTAGATGGGGGTGACACATAGGATGGGGATGATGTGGCATGTTTTCTTATGGTATGTCGATACACTTTGTAAACAATTGGGAAAAACATGGGGCATGTATTTGTATCATGGCCTTTGGTCCTATGGTATGCACAATAATCATGTTCATCATATGGACTTTCTTCACCTGGTTTGACTTCGGGAAGTTCAATGAGTTTTGCTTCAAGCATCCTTTGTAAAACTCTCTCAGCTGCATCCTTTGGTGAACGATTAGAATGACATGGCGATGAAGGTAATGAAGGGCTTGGTGGTTTGGAAGGTAAAGGGATCAATGGACTATGATTGGGATCACAGGGTGGTGTTGGGATAGGACTTGTTGGTTCATGTGTTGGCATGTGATTGGATGGTAAAGGCCACTCTAGATTGGTATCTCCCTTATCAAAGGTTATTAGATCTTGCATAGGATAACTTGGGCTTGTTTGATTTATGTACAAGGGACCACTTGGATTTGGATATGCTTCTTGTTGCAAATGTGGACTTAGGTCTATCAATGGTGCTTGGTAGTGCATTGGAATAGTGGTATGAGGGATTGGATAAGCTTGAGGTGGAGGTTGATAGGTTGATGTGGCATTGACTTGGTGGATATGTGGATTAGGTTGATAGGAAGTGGATGGATATGACATGTGGCTATGAAGTGGATTAGTTTGATAATGAATGGTTAAGGATTGTTGTACTTGTTGAGCTTGACTAGTGGCTAAAAGGTGTTGGACTTGGGCTACAAAGTGTTGCAGTTGAGGTGATTTACTTGCATGGGGTTGAGCTCTTTGGAGGAAGAATTGTAATGTTTCAATGGCATCTTGGTTTAGAGGTTGTGATCCTTGATAAAGATTTTGGAGGAATCTTTGGAATTTATTTTCTAGGTCCTCTAGTGTAGACATGTTGTCACCAAAGTGTTTGCCTTAAGTCCTTCTAGCAAGTGCTTGTTTAGGGATTTAGATGATGATGTGGATTGTTTGAATGACTTGGCTATGAAGGGTTGGATGATGACTAGGATAAGTTTGGGATGAAAGTGATTGGGTTTGAATGTTATTGGAGGAATGTGTAGGATGACTTGTCTTCATATGTTTGGGTGTTTAGAGCTTGATGTGGCAATATTGAAACAAATGATTATGCATATACACACATTAATCACTCACACAAGACACATCAGCAAGTTGTTAGTTTGGAAGAATGTGATGATGGTTAAGCAAGCACGTGAAGACAATTCAACAAGTCCTAGTTAAGGCAAAGCCACTATCACAAGAAGGTTCTAGTGAAAATCTGGGGGACCGGCACCCCATGAGCATCCAGCAAGCCACTTAAGACTTTAACTAACCCTACTAGGAGTTTTAATATACACAAAGGTACACCTCCTTTTGAGTTAGCACTGTATGGTGAGCGCTAATACCGGTTGGACTTGGCTTTTGCCTTATCCTCTGATTTTTATAGCAGATCAGATGAAAGTACCGCTTGAGGTTGTTCCCTTGGGGTGGATACCAAGGCAGGCCTCTCTAAGGTTTAACAAAAGCAACACAAGTAAATGTTTTTGATCTCCAAGTTCGTGTTAGGATGTGAGGAGAGAGCATACACATTTACTTGGTCACACTCGCATGGGGTTCATTAACCTTAGAAATTCAATGTGTGGAAGACAATGCAAGCACTTGTTTGTTTTAAAGCCCAAATCTAAATGTGATGAAAGACAATAGTTTGTTTTAGCCCAATTTTTTGATGTGCATTTGCAAACAATTGTTTGTTTTATGCCCAAAATCCAAATGTGTGATTCAAACAATGATTAAGATGAAAGATTAGAATGAGTGCACCTGATTATTTTGCTATCCAAATTGCTATAGATGTTGATGCCAATACTGCTCCAGTTCCTTATGATCACCTACAACATAAAAAAAATGATATTATAATGCAGGCATAAAAAATAGGCTCATCAGGCAAGGAAAATTGTACTTTTAGATGCATAGCCGAATTAGATTTGATTATTTCGATTCATTTTTGGTTTGAAAATTAAAAAATCAAAGAAGAGACCCCTATTAATTTTTAGAGAGCTTTTCGAAAATGTAAAGAAATTAGAAAAATTTCTTGTTTTGCGCCCAGAAATGTGGATTTATGAAAATAGTATAGTCGGCAAAGATCTAATTTTTTCGCACTGTAAACGACCTCCAAATTAAATCTATAAAACTTAGACCCCCATTAAAATTTTGAGAGATTTTTAGAAATGTAAAAATTTCTAAAAAGTTCACTGATTTGCGGCCAAAATTGTGATTTTATGAAAAAACATAAAAATGTGATAAATCTCGTAAAAATTGTGATAAACCCAAAATTTTTCTACTGTAGCTTTCTTATATCATGGACAAATGTCTGCTAAAATCTTGTAGAAAATTTCATAGCCATTTGGAAGATATGATGAAATCTTTAAAACCTAGGGTTTTGTCGAAAAAACAGCGGATCTACAACAAAAAGTTAATTAAACCTGCAAAACTCAACAATGGGGGTTAGATGAATGCAAATTTTTACTACACAAACCTGCAAAAAAGATCAAGCGAAGTGAGTCCCACCGGGTGTGCCAAATGTATTTAGGGTAAAATTGCAAATCAGGGCAAATGAATAAACAACAATGATAAAAACCCTAGCAATGCACAATGAAGCACAAGACAACATGAAAATTAAAATAACAAATGTAAATGCAAACTAATCTCCATGCTATGCTCGATTTATCTCCATTGCTCTTCTCCACCTCGCATGAGCATGCAAGATTTTGAAGGATTATTGTTGAAGGAATGTTGGGTGCTCACTTCTGCAGCATAACATTAAGATGAAGATGCTAGAATGAATGATAGATGAAGGATGCAAAGGCTCTAATGATATTTCGACAACATGTGGATACTTGAGGATCAATGCCTCTTTGAAAATTTGGCAGAATAAGGGTACTTGAGGCTCAATGCATGCTAATGGCTTGTGAGGGGTTTGATTTATAGGAAAGGCTTGGTTCAAATGAATGGTTGAGATTAAAAAGCTAATTGATTGATGTGGATAGGTAGGATTGATTCAGTTATCCCACTCTTCAAGGGGGTTGTAGTCATTTGACAAGTGGAGGGAGGATAGGGCTTATGTGTGTTTGTGTACATAAAAAGTACTACATGTGAAAGATATTAAATAAAACGCTGTAGTACCACTTATCTTTTTAAATGAAAGAGGCACACATGTCGGCTAAATGATAAGATAAATTAATTAAATAAATAAAATTTATTTAATTAATTGGAAAGTCGGCTTATGATGAAATGTGAGAACTTAATCAAACAAAATATTTGAATTAATTGGGATATGAGTTGGATATTGATTAAATAAATAAAATTTATTTAATTAATTGGATAGTGGGATTAGGATATGATGTGGAAATTAATTAAATAAATAAAATTTATTTAATTAATTGGCTAAGTGGGATAAGGATGGGATTGAATGGGATTTTAATTAAATAAATAAAATTTATTTAATTAATTGGCTAATGGAATAAGTGGGGTTAAGAGTGGGATTTAGGACAAAATGCTACATGATGTCTAAGTGATATTTTTGACAAGGTGTTGCTAGACATGAACAAAGTTGGGACAAATTTGGGTGTCTACAATGACTTCACAAGAGTACTCACTAAACTTCGCCAAATAGGCACTGTGAGAGAATATCAGACAAAATTTGAAAAACTAGCCAATCACACAGAGGGATTGTCTAATGAATTCTTCAGGAGTTGTTTTGTCAGTGGTCTGAAGCATGCAATCCGATCTGAAGTTAAAATATTCCATCCCAGCACAATGATGGAAGCCCTAGGGTTGGCTAAGTTAGTAGAGGACAAGATCACAGCTCAATAGTGCTCCAAATCCAATTTTGTTCCATTCATAAATATGGTTTCCCAAAGACCTCTAATCATGCCAGCTCCTAGAACAACTCCTATCAAGCATTTGTCTGAAGCAGAGATGCAGGCACGTCAATAAAAAGGGAGTTTTTATAATTGTGATGAAAAATTCACTCAGGGACATAGATGTGTTGAGAAAAAGCTCTATCTCTTGGATGTGGATTCTCCACCTACAACTAAAGTTTATGAAGATGCTCAGGATATAGTAGATGATCAGGTTGAAACTCAGTAGCTGCCTATTGACCCTACTTCCCAGGAAGGCCACCCAGAGATCTCTCTCCATGCTTTAGCATGAGTCACCACCCCACAAACCATGCAAGTCAAGGGTTACTTCAAGAAGCTCCCTATTACAATACTCATTAATTCTGGTAGCACTCATAACTTCATTGACCCTCGGATCGCCAAACAGGTTGATTGTTTTGTCCATCCTTACTCCAGCTTTGAAGTCATGATTGCCAATGGGGGCACATTACCTTGCAAAGAGAAGTGTCTCAATGTGTGTATCTCTATTGGAGATTATAACCTATGCTCTGACATGTTTTCCTTACCCTTAGGTGGATGTGATGTGGTTTTGGGTGCTTAATGGTTACGCACACTTGGACCCATCTTATGGGATTTTCCTGAACTTTGGGTGCAGTTTTCAAACAATAGGCAAAAACACACATTGAAGGGCTTAGAACTAGGGTCTCTCAGTATCATAAGTTCACATCGCATGGAAAAGCTTCTTAAGAAGAATTCACATGGTGTCATCTCTCAGATCCATTCCATTCAGATGCAACCATCAGTGGTCTCCACTACTCCTTCGAATCTACAATAAATTTTTAAAAGGTATGCATGTGTCTTTGCCAAACCAGTGGGATTGCCACCTTCACAACTAGAGGACCATCGTATTCAGCTCCTTCCTAGAAGCATTCCTCCCAACATCATGCCCTACCGATACCTATTTCACCAAAAGACAGAGATTAAGATGCTTGTTCGAGACTTACTGAAGCAAGGTATTATTCACCCTAGTACCAGTTCCTTTTCTTAACCAGTTCTTCTTGTCCAAAAAAAAAGATGGGTCATGGCACCTCTACATTGATTTCCAAACACTTAATCACATCACAATCAAGAATAAGTTTCCAATTCCTATTGTTGATGAGCTTCTTGATGAGCTTCATGGTGCTCATTTTTTCTCCAAGTTGGATCTTCGTTCTAGGTATCACCAAATTCGGGTTCATGAGGATGATATCCCTAAAATGGCTTTCCGCACTCATGATGGCCACTATGAGTTTTTGGTCAGACCCTTTGGCCTCACTAATGCTCCTTCAACATTCCAGGTATTGATGAATAAAATATTCTGGCCCTACCTATGGAAATCCATTCTGGTCTTCTTCGATGATATCCTCATCTATAGTAAAACATGGGCTGAGCATCTCCAACATCTAGATCTCGTACTACAACTTCTCTCTAATCATCATCTCTATGCAAAATAGTCTAAATGTGTTTTTGGCTAGGAAGAGGTGGAGCATCATGGGCATATTATTTCAGCACAAGGGGTTTGAGTGGATCCTACAAAAATAGATGCCATGAAAAATTGGCCGCGTCATCAAACACTCAAGAGCCTCCATGGTTTTTTGGGACTGACTAGCTACTATTTCAAGTTTGTCAAGGATTATGGGAAGATTGCAGCTCCATTAACAGCTATGTTGAAAAATGATGCTTTACATGGACACATGCTACTGAGTGTGCCTTTGAAAAATTGAAACAAGCTATGTGTACTACACCTATTCTAGCTATGCCAGATTTTTTTGAGACCTTCACTATTGAGAGTGATGCTTGCGGCAATGGACTTGGTGTTGTTCTCCTTCAAGATGAACATCCCAATGCATTCACCAGCAAAGCCCTTTCTGGTAAGAATTTAGTACTCTCTATATATGAGAAGGAAATGATGGCTATTTTCCATGCAGTATAGAAGTGGTAGCCATACCTACTAGGGAATCATTTCTGCATCAAGATTGATCACCAGAGTCTAAAATATTTCCTGGAATAATGGGTCTCCTCCCCAACACAATATAAATGGGTTAGCAAACTCATGGGTTATGACTATGAGATCACTTACAAGAAGGGTAAGGACAATATTGTGGTAGATGCTCTTTCTCATACATTTGATGACCAAGCTTCTCTTTCAGCTATTTCTATGCTTATTCCAAATTGGTTGGAATCTGTCTAGCAGGGCTATGTCAATGACTCTTCATTATCTCAAATCATCCACCAGTTGGCCAATAAACCTTCTACTGTACCGCATTACTCTTGGGATGGTGCTTCTCTGAGATACAAGGGTCATCTGGTGCTTCCCTAGGGCACAGATCTTCAACAGGTTGTCCTCTATGAACTCCATGCTTCTCCATCAGCAGGGCACTCTGGGTTCCTCAAAACATATGAGCAAGCATAGCATAACTTATTTTGGAAGGGAATGAAAAGGGCAATTCAATAGATGGTGGCTGAATGTGATACCTGCTAATGCAACAAGGGTGAAATGACACTCCTTCCTGGATTTCTTGAACCCTTTCCCATCCCTACATGGATTTGGACAGATATTTCTATGGATTTCATTGAGAGGCTCCCTAAATCTAGAGGGAAGACAGTGATCTTGGTTGTGGTTGATAGCCTCTCCAAATATAGACATTTTTGTGCCCTCAGCCATCCCTATACCGCCTCCTCAGTCGCACAAATTTTCATGGACCAGATCTTCCATCTCCATGGCATCCCTTCTTCCATTGTCTCAGATCGCAATGTTACTTTCACCAGTCATTTTTGGACAGAACTATTTCGACACACTTGTACCAAATTGAAGATGAGTTCGAGGTATCACCCATAAACAGATGGTTAGACTGAAATTATCAACAAATATTTGGAAAATTATCTTCATTGCTTCACCTCAAAACAACAACATCAGTGGGCAAAGTGGCTCCCTCTTGCTAAATGCTGGTACAATACCTCCTACCACACTGCATCTAAAATGACTCCATATGAAGCTGTCTATGGTCAGGCATTGCCAATGCTCCTTCCATACACCCCTAGTAGTTCACCAGTTTAGGAAGTTGACATAGTTCTCCAAACCCGAGATCAAATTCTTCGCATCTTGCAGGACAATCTTCACATGGCAAGAAATTGAATGAAACAACAAGCTAATCAACACCATTCTGAGTGCACTTTTCAAGTAGGTGATATGGTTTTTCTTCATCTACAGCCATACAAACAATCATCCCTAAAACTCAAAGGGTGTCATAAGCTGGTTCCAAAGTTCTATGGGCCATATAAGGTTCTTCAGAAGATTGGGTTAGTTGATTATAAATTGGAGCTTCCTCCTTCTTCCTACTTTCATCCAGTATTTCATGTCTCTTGTCTAAAGAAATTTCTTGGCACCAACATCAAAGCACAAGTTGTTTTACCAGAACTAGATAATGAAGGATCCATCATTTTGGAGCTGGAGGCAATCCTCGACAGGCGCACTCATCAGCTTCACTCTCGATCCATCAGAAAGGTATTAATTCAGTGGCATGGAATGCAACTAGAGGATGCTACATGGGAACCACTCCTTTAGATTCAGCAACAATTTCCACATCTTAGGCTTTGAGGACAAAGCTTTTCTAAGAGGGAGGGGATGTTAGGAACCTATGTTTAACCATTCTCTTTACTTTGTTAGTATATTGTTGTTGGACACATATGCTTTGTAGGTCATCCTATGAGTATATTGTATTATCCCACATTCATGGGAAGTAATAGTTGTTTAGATTAGGCTTAGTATATAAGTACGTGTTGAGGCCAATGAAGGAATCCACAAATTTATTGTATTGAGCTTGCTCAAAGGAGTTTGCCCCCTTGAAGTGGCTTGTGATCAATAAATTCCTTCTGTGTTTCTGCTATTTCTATTATTTCGTGCATTTTTCATTATATTGTCGCAGGAGGTTCCTCTCATTTATAATTTACTCAACATCTTTTTTTGAATTTTTTGAACCAAAAATAGTGATACATAAAGGAAATATCACATTTTATTTCTCTTCTCATAATATGTTTTACATTAGGTTTCACTATGACATTTTGATAGAATATCCCCTTACAACTCATATGTTTAGATCCTAATAACCCTACAAAATATCACAATTAGAAACTAGGATCAAATCTTTAAATATGATCATAAAAATAGTCTCTTATCTCACAATCCATTACTAGTCTCAACACTATCTTCACACTACAAGACCATAACTCCCAATCTCTAATATATAGACCAATCACTACAAAAGAAACTTCAAATATGATTCATTCTTAATCTCCTCTCTTCTGGATATTCCCCAGTTCAAGCTCATCTAAGCTTCTGATGCCTTTCAAGAAAAGAACTCTCCATTTCCTTTCTACACAATATCACTCTCTCCTAGAAGCTACTTTATTCTCATTCTCATCAAAGGATTCTTTGCATCTCTCCAATCTTGGAGACATTCTTTAGGGGGTTGAAAACCCTTTTAAAATAACTTGGCAAAACACAACACCACTCAATATATTAATGTACAAATAACTTTATTACAATACAAAGATGTTTTTTTTGGGTTGATGCAATATCATTAATCATTTTCTTGATCTAATTTCATCATGTACCTTGTCACTAAAATAAGCTTATGCAAACACAAAGGAATATGCTTGTTTTATAAATACAAGGAAACCAAGAAATAACCAAGTGGTTTGTAATACTATAGATCCAAAACCATGGGCCGAAATCTATGTTTTACATTCCATGCATTTAATTTTAATACTTCATTTACATGCATGTTAACATTTCTAACAAGATTCCTTACATTGGTTGTTTTAGTCAGTTAAAGATGCCTCTTCTCAATGTGCTATATAAACCCCATCAATGTTTTTGATAGT
This sequence comes from Cunninghamia lanceolata, assembly GCA_027924645.1. Classification (NCBI taxonomy): domain Eukaryota; kingdom Viridiplantae; phylum Streptophyta; class Pinopsida; order Cupressales; family Cupressaceae; genus Cunninghamia; species Cunninghamia lanceolata. The sequence goes on from BSBN01001480.1 coordinate 1,730,999, forward strand.
ATAAGGCGGCAAAACCAGGGGCCAAACCCCATCAATGTTGCTCTTACAATGCAAATCATATTATGGGTTGTTTTATACACCTTGCGATGTCATAGATGTTGTTCCAAGTGATGGGATTATTATTAGAAGGGGAATCTCAAGATTCCTCTCCAATATGATGCCCCATTTCACATGAGGACTAGATCACCATACTATTAAATTAATTTCCAAGGCTTACAACACATATTCCTTACAAATATTATCAAAATGGGTGATTCTACAATAAGGTGTGTCACTTTTTTGCCTAACAGGGATATTAAAATTAAGATTTTTAACCAAATTTTCACTTTCTATCACTTATAGCAAGCAAACTGTTAACAATTTGACGATAACATGAACTAGTGGTTTTGGAAATTTTTTTGTGTAGATTCTAAATAATTTGTCTCATTTTAAAAGTATTTCTTAATAACTTTCTTTAATAGTTTATAGTATTTTTAATAAGTAATATTATTCCATTTCAGATAACTTTTCTAAGAAATAAGATAAATTCATAATTTCATAAATATAGATCATTAACATTGATATCTAGTGTATGCATATTTTTCATGATTTTTGTTGCATATTTTATTTATTATTAATTTTTTAATTCAAATTAATTAGAATTTAGAGTAATCTTATTCCATAATGGGTATCTTTTTTGTATGTATCTCATTTTTAATTCATTTTTTGAAAGGATATTAATATAGAGTGCAAATATATCTTTTAGCTTTTTTTTTTTACCTTTTTCTCTTTTTCCATGTGCATTGAATAGAGACCTTTATGCTTGGTAACAAACCTATGTTCACTAGAAAATAGAAAATAAATATAATAATTAAATAATATATTAGAAATTATTCTTTTTGCAAATCTTACTTCGAGGGCTATGATCCTGTGAAATTTCATGTTATGGTGGCTTTGTTTGATGGTCCAACCTTTGCTTCAAAACATAAATTTCTTCTTAAAACTCTTTGAGCAACAAGAGGGTGGCATAAAAGGTCCCTTAAATAAGGGATTTTCAACATGAAACATTTAAAAATGAAAAAAAAGGACCTTAATCTAAAGTTACTTACCTTCATTCAAATTCCCCCTTAATTCAAAGGTCATGATGACATCACCTTCGATGGAAGGTACTTCATTCAAAGGTATATGTTCATTTGAACGTGTTTTGTAATTTCTAGTACCTTGAGAAGATTTTTTTGCCCCGTCCAACAATTGGGGCAAACTATTGTGGGATCACCTAAATCCAAAATCCTATCTTCTAAGATGAAAAACTTTTAGTCTTCTATCTATTACTTCATCAACTCACATGTCATTTACCTCGAATTGAATGACTAAGGACTTGCATCTTAGGACATCTCCTAGGTCATTCTAAGGATCAGGTATTATTGATCTAGAGAATTATCAAATAATTGCATCAAGCATCACTAGTACCTATCTATATAGATAAGCATCATCATATGTATGGTGTGTTTCTAATAAGCATAGGAGATTAATTTCTATAAAGTACATCAAATAGTCTTCCCTCTATCTATAGTAGGCACCAAAGGTTCTTTTTATTACTTTTAATCTTTCAAGCATGTGTAGAAGCATAGGTGAACAAATTATAGAGTTCGATGTGCATAAAGGACAAATCTACCCTAATAGGATATGACTGTGCTAAGAGGGCTAGGCAATGGATGTGGATTAGTCTTAGGTGACAAAAAATAGTATTAGTTTTTCTCTACTATCTAAACATCATTGAGTACTCGATCCATACTTTATTACATCAATCATAGCATATTGACGAATCAAAGGAAAAAATCAAAAGTCACCTTGAAATAAACTTCTAATCCTTCTCATTTCTCATTCACATATACTTTTATCAATATCAATTCATAAATTGATTGAAAGTCTAATTTTTATAATTTATCATTGGATATCATTATAGATTAAGCTTCTAAATTAATTGTAGAGTGTGTTTATTTCCCTAAGTTTTCAAACCTTTTGTTATACACATGTTATTATGCCAAGAGGTGTACTACAGTCGTAGCAGGGGTGGAGATGAGAGCATTCATTTTTTGGTTGTAAATATAAACCAAAAAAAATGGAAAACTAAATTAAAAATAAAAATAGTTAAAAAAAATTGTGGAGGCAGCTCATTCATACATTTCATTTGTGTTGGATTCATTTATGAATTATTCTTTTCTTGGTGGTTGTTTCAGCTCTAATGTATATTTATAGGGCAAAAAACCATATTTTTAAGCCATGGTGGAGGCCAGGGTAGGCGAACACAACATGGGGGCAGAGGTGGAGAGGGCGAGGAGGCCCATTGAGGACTCCATTATTATCATAGTGCTTTGGATGCTTATACTTCCCATAAAGTGGAATTCCTGAGAATATGTTTGCTTCTTCATCTTTTCTTCTCCTATCCTATTGTTCCTTGTTCTCTTGCTCTGTGCTAGTTGGCAGCCTATTTGCGGATGCCATATTGGAAACACAATTGAGAAGTGTATTACCATTCACAACTTAATGGTAAGATATCATCCATTTCAACGACAATGGCATTTTATAAAAAAGGGAAGAGAGGCTTTTTCCCTTTTTAAATAGCTATTTTTGGGCATTCATGAAGATTTTTTATCCCTCCTTGCAAAAAAAACATATATTGTTGTTTTCCAAATAATTTTTTTTTGCTTTCTTTGAAAAATTATGTAGAGATATATGGTTGTTTTTAAAACTAATTAAAATAGCTTTACATCTCATATGATTTACAGATTTACATCTCATCTGATTTCAAGCATGAAGGAAAAAAAATTCTACCTTTAAAATATACAACATTTTGCATGCCATTTGAGCAAAAATCTTAATCACACTTAAAAATTATTTGTTTCAATGTGCCTAAGTTTCTTGCTATTGTATTGTTGTACTCAATATAATATTTTTATCCCATTGATTATTTGACTTCTTAATTATGCGAGAGGCATACTACAGTTGCAGCATGCAGTAGGGTGGAGGAGAGGGCACTCATTTTTTTTTATTGTAAATAAAAACCAAAAAAAAAACCTAAACCAAATAAAAAAAATAGAATTTGTTATTTGGAATGCTCAAATAAATTGTAAGTGTGCAGTTTGAGTAGTTTCTAAATAAATTGTAACTTTGCACGTATTTTAGATCTCTGCATGTATTTTAGATCTTTATATATCTCTGTACGTATTTTAGATCTCTAAAACCTCTTTCCTTTCCTAAGATTTATGCAAGAAAGATTTTGAATCTTAAATCTATTTTCATTCAAGTTGGGTAACAAAGTCTTCACATGGAAATTAAATTCATTGAGAGTATTATTGGAAAATAAATAGAAATAATAATAGCAATTGGGGGTTTCATTGTTGTTTTGGGTTGAGAAATTTGAATATACATAATTTATTTATACTCTCTATATATAACTCAATTGAATATCTCTATATAAAGTCTCTACCCTATAACTGTTGGCAGCTTCAAACCTCCACAACAAACTAGCAATGTGTTTTTCATAGTGAGTTTAATAGCTAAATTTTGACTTAAATAAAATTAAAATTAGAAGAATGAGAAAATCAAGGAAAAAATAATTATTGTTAACAAGTTTTTATTATTTTATTTGGATTATGATTTTTGAATAGGTAGTGAATTTAGTAAAATATATACTTGTGTACTATTAATTATAATTCATTTATTTCTTTTAGCAAGCATCATTTAATTTATATTTTAAGTAACTGCTTTAAAGTTGTTATTGATAAATTTTGGTAAGTTACCTTGTAAATTAGTAATTAAATAATAAAGTAAATGGTATCACCCTATTTATTGAATTTTACAAAAATTGTCCAATAAAGTTAGAATGTGCCAATTTATACATAGTGTACAGGTGGGCATTACAATACTAACCATAATTTCTTAAGTATACTATACTTTAAAGAATACTTAAATATTTATGTGGTTTATAAAATAACATGATTTACTTTCCTTTTAAATTAAGACAACTCCAATGAATAAATTACTATTCTGAAATGAATTCGTAGAATATTAAAGGTTTCTAAAATTTGTTTATCTTTAAAAAAAGATGCCTTACAAAAGCTCTTTGAGTTTATTAAAATAATTCATGTGAATATATATATATATATTTATATTTTTAAATATAAATTTCTAAAGTATTTTTTATTATATTAAAAAAATAAACTCATTTATTTTTATAAAATAAAATAAAAATAAATATTTCTTTTATGGAATACTAACCATAATTTCTTAAGTACACCATACTTTAAAGAATATTTAAATATGGTTTTATGGAAGCTTACATGTTACCAAATGTGATTTTGTGTGAGAATTCCCTCTATGTTAAGTAGATCTAGGGGTAGAATTAGGGTTAGGGTTATAGTTACAATTTGGGTTCAAATTAGAAATTAGTTACCAATACATTGAAGGTGTAGAAGAATCTCAGGTGGTTGACCAGTTCAGACCAGAGGCAGAGGATGGAGGGGATATAGAAGGAAGAGAAATGGATGTAGACTAGGTTGCTAGAGGTGTTGCTAATGAAGATCATTGAGATGGATTCTAAATATGAAAGTCTAAAACAAATTTGAAAACATAGAAAAAGCTTTCTTTTTGATATAGAGGTTCTTTATTATAATTAGAACTCTTTCTAGTATATGTTATAGTTTTTAATGTTTAAAACTGTGGTATATTAGGAAGAAACAGGTTTTGGATTGATGTAAGTAGCAGTCCTAAGGCATCTATAGCCTTTTTGTAAAAACTGGTATCTACTTTTTTTGAATAATATTTGTGCTCGATTCTCTTTCCAAAGAATTAGAAATTAGGGCTACAATCAGGGTTAGGGTAAGGATTAGTGTTCAGGTTGAAGTTAGAATTAGGGTTAGAAATATGGTTAGGGTTATAGTTGTGGATAGAATTAGAGTTAAGGTTAGAGTTAGGGTTAGGATTAGAGTTAGACTTAAGTTTAGGGTTATAATAAGGGTTAGAGTTAGGTTCAAATTAGAATTAAGGTTAGGGTTAGCCTAAAAATTAGGGTTAAGACTAAAATTAGAGTTAGAAATAGGGTTAGGGTTAGTGTTAGAATTAGGGTTAGGGTTAGAGTTAGATAGGGTTAGGGTTTGAATTATGGTCAGGATTAGGGTTAAATTAGGTTTAGGGTTAGATTTTGGGTTATGACTATAATTAAGGTTAATGTTAGAATTAGAGTTAGGGTTAGGGTTAGAATTAGGGTTAAGGTTAATATTAAGGTTAGGGTTAGGGATTGAATAATAGTTAAGGGTAGGGTTAGAGTTACGGTTAGGGTTAGGGTTAAAATTAGAGCTATGTTCAAGGTTAGAATAAGTTTTAGCATTATGGATAAGATTAGAATTAGAGTTAGGGTTAGGATTACAATTAGGGTTAGGGTTGCAGTTAGGGTTAGAGTTAGAATTAGATTACAACTATAATTAGGGGTAATGTAAGAATTGGGGTTAGGGCTAGGGTCAAAATTAGAGTTAGGGTTAGAATTATAGTTAGAATTAGGGTTAGGATAGGGGTTAGAATTACAATTAGAATTAGAGTTACAGTAAAAAATAGGGTGAGAATTAGAATGAGAATTAGGGTCAAAAGTAGGGTTAGGATTATAATAAGGGTTAGGGTTAGGGTGAGAATCAGGGTTAGGGTTAGAACTAAGGTTAGGGTTAGGGTTAGGGTTTGAATTAGAATTAGGGTGAAGATTAAAATTAGGGTTAGTGTTAGATTTAGAGTAAGAATTAGGTTTAGGGTTTGAATTATGGTTAGGGCCAGGGTTATTATTAGGGTTAGGATTAGGGTTACGACTATAATAAGGGTTAATTTTAGAATTAGAGTTAAGGTAAGGTTACAATTAGGGTTAATGTTAGTATTAAGGTTATAGTTAGGGTTTGAATTATGGTCACCGTTAGGGTTAGAGTTAGGGTTAGGGTTAGGGTTAGGGCTAAAATTAGAGGTATGTTTAGGGTTACAGTTAAAAATAGGGTGCAAATTAGAATGAGAATTAGGGTCAAAAGTAGGGTTAGGGTTATAATAAGGGTTAGGGTTAGGATAAAAATTAGGGGTAGGGTTAGCCTAAAAATTATGGTTAAGGCTAAAATTAGAGTTAGAAATAGGGTTAGCAATAGTGTTAGAATTAGAGTTAAGGTTTGAATTACGGTTAGGATTAGGGTTAAAGTAGGTTTAGGGTTAGATTTTGGGTTATGACTATAATTAGGGTTAATGTTAGAATTAGAGTTAGGGTTAGGGTTAGAATTACGGTTAAGGTTAATATTAAGGTTAGTGTTAGGGATTGAATTACGGTTAGGGTTAGGGTTAGAGTTAGGGTTAGGGTTAGGGTTAAAATTAGAGCTATGTTTAAGGTTAGAATAAGTTTTTAATGTTATGGTTAGGGTTACAATTATAGTTAGGGTTAGATTACAATTAGGGTTAGGGTTACAGTTAGGGTTATAATTAGGGTTAGGGTTAGGGTTAGAATTAGGTTATAATTATAATTAGGGGTAATGTAAGAATTGGGGTTAGGGTTAGGGTCAAAATTAGATTTAGGTTAGAATTGTAGTTAGAATTAGGGTTAGGATTACAATTAGATTTAGAGTTACAGTAAAAAATAAGGTGACAATTAGAATGAGGATTAGGGTCAAAAGTAGGGTTAGGGTGAAATAATAAGGGTTAGGGTTAGGGTGAGAATCAAGGTTAGGGTTAGAACTAAGGTTAGGGTTAATGTTTGAATTAGAATTAGGGTTAGTGTTAGGGTTAGAGTAAGAATTAGGGTTAGGGATTGAATTATGGTTAGGGTTAGGGTTATTGTTAGGGTTAGGATTAGGGATATGACTATAATTAGGGTTAATTTTAGAGTTAGAGTTAAGGTAATGTCAGAATTAGGGTCAATGTTAGTATTAAGATTATAGTTGTTGAAATTAGGGCAGACAAGTTCTGAGAGGGGGGTGAATCAGTTGTCACAAAACTTTTATATTTTGTTGCATTTAATCTTGTTTACCACTTATTAATAGATTAATGATATAACCATGAAAGCATGAATTAACAACACATGAGTAGAAACATAATCAACACACATAACACTAGGATTTTTACGTGGAAACCCAGTTAAGGGGAAAACCACGGTGGGACTTAACCTAAAAGATTTATTCTCTATTAAAAAAATAGAAAAATGGGAAGGCACTTTCCTTTAGGTGCACTGCCCAGAGCTCACTGCTCAAAGGAGGCTCATTGCATACATGAACATTCACAATGTTAACACTGAAAGATTGAACTAAGAAACAACATCTTCTTCATGTAGGGTTTAGTTCCATTGAAGCGTACAACACCTCTACTCTTCCCCCACTCACTTCCTCACTACATCCACATCTTCGCTCATATTCACACGTTTCCATGACTTCACAACACTTATTTATACATGTCATTGACTTTGGAATGAACATTAAAGTCAGCCAAACAATCATCTATCTGGAACATTCTCCAAGATAGGCATTACAAGCAATTACAATCACAAGACTTGAATTAATACAAAATGCTACATGCGAACCACTCATCTATCAACCAAGCATAGCTAGGACTCAAATCTTCCTCGAACAACACACAATGCTCCATAAAACTTCTCTTAGATCATCAGCAACACGCACCAAGCATCTGGTCAGCCAAGAATGGAAAGAACAACAACACTCAAGGAGAAATCTTCTATCACGAGCTCAATCCTCAATGCAGACAATAGGCACGCAATCCAGAGACCACCACAATCACAATGAAATCAACAAGAACAACCGCACCACCTCAAATCACCAGAAACACTTGCATCTTCATCTAGGAACTTAAGAATGCTAATTGTCATGATTGCCACACTAGAAATATTGCTTGCAAACCTCCAAACCACTAACCACTTGAGTTGAGGATACACACCAACATCCTAAACACACCTCTAGAACCACAGACCATAATATTCCAATGTGATGCAATATGGACCAAATTCCTGTGACTTTGTTTCCTCTAAACAACTGTAAAACCTGATTCTACTTAGATGGCCATAACTTTACCAATCTTCCATGTGGACCTCTCAAATCTTGATTGGAGAAACTTCAAACAATCCTCAACAAACCCTTTAATCTACAGACTCTGATCTTCATCTCACTGGGAATGTAGAGCAATCTACTTCACTGAACTGCATTGTCTTCACTATCTCTGACAAAAGAGATATGTTGACATCAATGACAACATATCATAGACACATATTTGCAACAATCTCCCCCTTTGTTATTGATGGAAATATATGATGTGAAAAACTGATGCAACCATCAAGACAAGAACTTCTCCCCCTTTCTCTTATCACACCTGCAACCACTTTCTTTACTGCTCCCCCTTTCACCAGCAACTACTCACTTCCATTCAAGTTTTTCACATGACTTCTCTCCCCCTTTGACATCAATGGCAAAGAGCACACCCTCTCTCACCCTTTTTGTTTCTTCGACAAGACCAGACTGAACTTAGAACATACTGACTACTCCCCCTGAGTAGCAACCCCTTACCATCAATCTGGATCACAAGATATGACTGTGAGTTCCACTGGACTGATGCACACTAGTGCACCATAGTTCTGAATAGGAGGGGTAATCACCCCTAGCTTCCCCCTAAGATACTCAAAAGTGTCCTTAGGTAGAGGCTTAGTGAAGATATCTGCAATCTGATCCTTTAAAGGAACAAACTCCAATCTGACTTCATTCTCATTTACCTTGTCTTTCAAAAAGTGAAACTTGATGGATATGTGCTTTATTTTTTAATGCAACACCAGATTCTTGTAAATGTTTATTGCGCTTAAATTATCATAGAAGATTGTAATAGGCTCTTCAAACACAATTCTCATATCCTTCAACATTTGCTTCATCCACAAAACTTGAGAAGAATTACTTATTGCTGCTATATACTTTGCCTCTATAGTACACATAGATATTGCCTCCTGCATTTTGCTCAACCAAGAGACCAATCTCTTTCCCAAGAAAAATGCACCTCCACTAGTACTTTTCCTGTCATCCACATCTCCTATCCAATCAGCATCTGTATATGCATGAAGAGTGAAATCATCACCCTTAGGATACCATAAGCCATAATCAAATGTTCTCTTCAGATATCTAAAAATTCTTTTGACTACTACAACATGAGATTCTTTAGGATCACCTTGAAATCTAGCAACAAGGCTAACTGCATTCATAATATCAGGTCTGGTATGAGTTAGATAAAGCAGTCCTCTAATCATTGATCTATACCTTTTCTGGTCTGCCTTAGGGGAATCATCATCTTTACTCAACTTGCATCTGGTTATCATAGGAGTACTCACTGGTTTTGAATCCTCCATTCCAAACTTTTTCAACAACTCTTTTACATACTTAAATTGAGATATGAAGATGCCCTTATCTGACTAAATGATTTGCAGACCCAAGAAGAAATTCATTTCACCAAACATGGACATTTAAAATTCACTTTGCATCTGATCAACAAATTTTTTACATATGCTTTCATTTCCATCAAAGATGATATCATCAATAAATACTTCAATAATCAAGATATGTTGATGATCAATTTTGAAATAAAGATTACTATCAGTTGTGGCTTTTCTAAAACCAATCTTTTGCAGATACTTATCTAATCTTGCATACCAGGCTCTTGGGACTTGTTTAAGTCCATACAATGCTTTCCTCAACCTGCATATCATATCTTCTTGATTAGACAACTTAAATCCTTCCGGTTGCTCAGTGTAGACTTCTTCTTCCAAATCTCCATTTAGGAATGCTGACTTGACATTCATTTGGTAAACTTTGAAATCTTTGAAAGAAGCAAAGGCAAGAAATAATCTGACTGCTTCAATTCTTGCCACCGGAGCAAAATTTTCTTTAAAATCAATTCCCTCTACCTGAGAATATCCTTTGCACACCAATCTTGCTTTGTTTCTCACAACTTCACCATTTTCATTCAATTTATTTCAGAAGACCCATTTAGTTCCAATTACATTTTTGTTTTCAGGTCTAGGAACAAGATCCCAAGTATGATTCTTTTCAATTTGCATTAATTCTTCTTCCATGGCTTTTACCCAACTTTCATCATTACAAGATTCATTCACTGATTTTGGTTCAACCTTTGAAATTAAACAATACTCTTTTTGTTCTTCAATAATTTTTCTTCTAGTTTAAACACCTTTATTTCTATCTCCTATGATTTGATCTTCAGAATGATTCAACCTCACATACCTAGGAGTTTTGGGATTTTCTTGAACTTTTGATTCATGAACTTGTTCCTTAACATTTGCACTAGCTTCTTGAGTCACTGGATTCTCTAGACCAATTTGAATCTAAGTTTGAGGACTTTCATTTTGATCATCTAATTCATATCCACAAAACTTGGAAGGTCTCTCCTTACTTTCATCAACCTTGACATTAGCACTTTCAACAATCTTTTTCAATCTATTGTTTAAGCACTGGTATGCCTTGCTTTGGTTAGAGTAACCCATAAATATTCTTTCATCACACCTTGCATCAAACTTGCCTAGATCTTCATCTCTTTTGATATAGCATTTACTATGAAAAACTCTGATGTATTTCATGGTAGGAGCATTACCAAACCATAGTTCATAAGGAGTTTTACCAGTATTACCTTTGATTTGCACTCGGTTAAGAGTGTAGACAGCAGTACTCACATCCTCTCTCCAATAGACATGTGGAACAATTTCTTCCATCATCATGGTTCTAGTAGCCTCTTGAATAGTCCAGTTCTTCCTTTCCACAACTCCATTCTGCTGAGACTCCTAGGAGCAGATAATTATCTTCTTATTCCATGCTTTTCACAAAATGCATTAAACTCACCAGAGGTAAACTCTCCACCTCTATTAGATCTCAGACACTTTATCTTCACACCAATCTCATTCTCCACCCTAGCCTTGAACACCTTGAATCTATTAAGAGCCTCTGATTTCTCTCTTAACAAAGTGACCCACATCATCCAGGAGTAATCATCAATCAGCAACATAAAGTATATATAATCTTGCAAACTCCTAACTCTAGCAGGACCACCCAAATCAGTATGCACAAGCTCCAACAATCCACTTAAAAATTGTTCTTTACTTTTGAATGTAGTTCTGCTCTATTTTCCCAACTGACATTCGTTACACATGTTGTTAGCAGGTTTTACAAGCTTTGGGAGATTTCTCACATCCTGAGTAGTAGTTATCTTGACAATACTATCAAAGTTTACATGACACATTCTCCTATGCCATAACCAACTCTGATCAATCTGAGAAATCAAACAACTTTTACCAGTACCACTTAAATGAAAGATATTACCTCTAGTCTGTGTACCAGATGTAATCTCAATTATGGAACTTTCCAAGATTCTGCATGTCCATCCTTGAATCGGAGATCATACCCTTTGTCAACCAACTATCCAACACTGAGAAGATTATGCTTCAACCCTTCTACATAAAAAACATCATTAGTGTTATTCTTACCATCAAGAGAGATGAATCCTCTGCCACGGATTCTACCAGATGAATTGTCTCCAAACTTTACAATTCCACTTGAACATACCTTTCCATACTTACAAATTTACTCTTATCACTTGTCATATTATGAGAACATCCACTGTCAATCACCCATTCATCCTTTTCTTCAACCTGAGTAGCCAAGGCACTTTCCACACTCATATAGCTAGCAGATTTGAAGTAGGCACTAGATCTTCTTCTTTGATAGCAATGAACACCCATTCATTTCTAGAGGTACTTCCCTTATCAGATTCATTATCTGTAACTCCTTCATCAACAGGTTCTTGGACATAGTAGCATTTCTTCTAAAACCTAGATCTATTAGGGTTTGGCTTTGAAACCCTCTCCGGACATCCTGAAGTAAAATGACCAATCTTATTCCAAGCGAAACATTTGAAAGGCAACTTTCATTCATAATTACTGGAACCTCTTGGTAATCTTTTGGCCATAAGGGCTTCAAGGTCTTCAAGCTCCATTTCATCTTCTTCAAGTTCCTTCCTTGCCTTCTCACATTTGGTTAGCCTTCTTGAAGAGATTTCACTTGGATCAAATCTTTGCTTCCCAAAAACATTATCCTTAAAAGTAGATCTAGATTTAGGAAGGGAATCACCAAACTCACTCATTTCAAATGTTGAAAGCTTGCCAACCAACTGATCTCTTGTAACAGTTGTCACAGTCATGATCTCCTCAATAGCAGCAACTCTATGTTTGTATGAAGCAAGTAAGGATCTGGGCACCTTGCCAACAATCTCTGATTCTTCCAGTTTTCTACTAGCACACTTGATACTACACACAAGTTCATTCACTTTCTGCATGTAGGAAGTCATGTTTTCATCTTCACTCATCCTAAAACTTTCGTATCTACCCTTCAGGCTTTACAACTTAGCACATTTGACATATGCATCACCTTCATATACAGTTTCTAACTTCTTCCAAATTTCATGAGCAGTTTTCAATTCCATGACATTTGTCATTTATGTATCAGTTAGGGAACTCAATAATGCTTCTTTAGCCTGAATGTTGTTTTCAGTATCTTTGATTTCATCTAGAGTTGAAGGACCTTTCTTTGGAGGCTTATACTCATCCTTAGTTATCAACCAATAAGGATCACACATACATTACAAATGACACTCCATCTGATTCTTCCAAAGAGAGTAATTTGTTCTGTCAAATCTTAAACTATCCTTCTTGTATGTTGACATCCTGGATCTCCTCAAGTGGTCAAGCTTCTATTAGAGGAACTGAATTTGATACCAATTGTTAAAATTAGGGAAGACAACTGAGAGGGGGGTGAATCAGTTGTCACAAAACTTTTATCTTTTGCTGCATTTAATCTCCTTTACCACTTATTAACACATTAATGATATAACCATGAAAGCATGAATCAACAACACATGAGCAGAAACATAATCAACACACATAACACCAGGATTTTTATGTGGAAACCTGGTTAAGAGAAAAACCATGGTGGGGGTTAACCCAGAAGATTTATTCTCTGTTAAAAGAATAGAAAAATGGGAAGGCACTTGCCTTTGGGTGTACTGCCCAGAGCTCACTACTCAAAGGAGGCTCACTACCTACAGGAACATTCACAATTTTAACATTGAAAGATTAAACTGAGAAACAACATCTTCTTCATGCAAGGTTCAGTTCCATTGAAGTGCACAACACCTTTGCTCTGCCCCCACTCACTTCCTTGCTACATCCACATCTTCGCTCATATTCACACATTTCCATGACTTCACAACACTTACTTATACATGTCATCAACTTTGGAATGAACATCAAAGTCAGCCAAACAATCATCTATCTGGAACATTCTCCAAGATAGGCATTACAAGCAATTATGATCACAAGACTTGACTTAATACAAAATGCTACATGCGAACTACTCCTCTGTTAGCCAAGCATAGCTGGGACTCAAATCTTCCTTAAACAACACACAACCCTCCATAGAACTTCTCTTAGCTCATCCGCAACATTCACCAAGCATCCAGTTGGACAAGACTGGAAAGAACATCAACACTCAAGGAGAAATCTTCTATCATGAGCTCAATCCTTAATGCGGACCACCAACACAATAGGTACATGATCTAGAGACAACCACAAGCACAATGAAATCAACATGAACAACTGCACCACCTCAAATCACCAGAAACACTTGCATCTTCATCCAGGAACTTAAGAACACTAACTGTCATGACTGTCACACTAGAAAGATTGCTTACAGACCTCCAAACCAATAACCACTTGAGTTGAGGATACACACCAACATCCCAAACACACCTCTAGAACCACAGACCATAATATTCCAATGCAGAGTAATCCAGACCAAATTCATGTCACTATGTTTCCTCTGAACAACTACAAAACCTGGTTCTACTCAGATGGCCATAACTTCACCAATCTTCCATACAGACCTCTCAAATGTTGACTAGAGCAACTTCAGACAATCCTCTACAAACCCTTTAATCCACAGACTCTGATCTTCATCTCACTGGGAATGCGGAGCAATCTACTTCATTGAACTGCACTGTCTTCACTATCTTTGACAAAAGAGATATGTTGCCATTAATAACAACACATCATAGGCACATATTTGCAACAATAGTTAGGTTTTGAATTACGATCACCATTAGGGTTAGAGTTAGGGCTAAAATTAGAGGTATGTTTAGGGTTACAATTAAAAATAGGGTGCAAATTAGAATGCGAATTAGGGTCAAAAGTAGGGTTAGGGTTATAATAAGGGTTAGGGTCAAGGTGAGAATTAGGGTTAGGGTCAGAAATAAATTTAGTGTTAGATTTAAGGTTAGGGTTAGCCTAAAAATTAGGGTTAAGTCTAAAATTAAAGTTAGAAATAGGGTTAGCGTTAGTGTTAGAATTAGGGTTAGGGTTTGAATTATGGTTAGGATTAGGGTTAAATTAGGTTTAGGGTTAGATTTTGGGTTATGACTATAATTAGGGTTAATGTTAGAATTAGTGTTAGGGTTAGGGTTAGAATTAGGGTTAAGGTTAGGGTTAGGGATTGAATTACTGCTAGGGTTAGGGTTAGAGTTAAGGTTAGAGTTAGGGTTAAAATTAGAGATATGTTAAAGGTTAGAATATGCAAAGCCTCACAAATCATGTAAAAGCATTTAAACCAACTTAAAATTAAATGAAGTAAATAATCTGCTTAAATACAACATCACAATAACCAAAATAAAAAAGAAGTAAATAATCCACTTAGATACAACTTTCAAATATAATAGATGCAATTAATCCGTTTAACCACAATATCTCAAATTAAAGATAATCTTATAAATATGAATCTCATTGTCAATAAATCTTACATAATCACGTGCTTAATCTAGGTAACAAGCACTATAAAATAATATACATAATCCTTTGGCAAGCATGCCATAATACATCCAAAATAGGTACAATAATCAAGTACATCAACAATAAATAAATCAATACACTCTCTAGCTACATGAACCAAGTGGTCGACTACCTGCAAGCTGAGAGACAGGAACATGGCTCAGGTGCTTTTTCACCCAACCATAAAGTATTTACAGTTACCCGAATCCCTTCCTGAAATGAAGGAAACCCACCCCTGCATGAAATGTCTAGCTACCTGGTAACAACTGCAGGAGGGAACACCTGATGCAACCCTGATGTCTAAATGTGCAATTCTATGTAATGAAAAGAAAATTGTCTCACAAGAGGATGTGGTAGAGATATCAATAAATACGTTTGCTAGACAATAAACATCTATTTTAATGTCATTCCGATTAGATCTAATCATTTAAGTAACTTGGACAATTACTGAAAAGAGGAAAAGACATCTCTGAATATCCACATTCAGAATCCTAGTCCCAAAAGTAACCCAATACATTCCTATATAAAAACTACTTCTTTCCCCAAGAAGCAAGAAAATAAGTAAAGAATCACAAATTCAAGATTTCCAATAAATCAATCCAATCCCTTTCCCATAACATTAATAAGGAAAAATACTCTTTCAAACAATAAACCATCTTTTGGTCATTCAATCAAAATCATAATTTTAGACATTTGATATAGTTTCCAACCTTATATTTCTTTCATAATGTCTTCAATATCTAAAATATTAATATATCTTGTTATTTCTGTGACAGGAGATTTAAAAAATAATAATAAAAATAGTCTATAACTTTGTTTAATGACATAAACCTCAAGTCCATATTACAATCATATTTCCTAATAAATATTCATCCTTATTGCTTTCAGCAATCAGTGACAGGAAGTTTACCAATCTAATTTATTTAACCAAAAGTTCATGATTCAATCAAGAAAATAACTTTCTATCCAAACTATGATAGGAAGTCCCAAAACAACCAATAGTCTACCTATCACACAGTGACATGAATTGTTGCAGAAAATAAGAAAATGAGCAAGAACATAGTTTAATCTAGTTTTAGTTTTGATTATAATGCAATAGGTTTTCAGCCTCATCATTCATAGGAAAATAATAATGTAGTCTACTGTCTCTGTTTTGTCTCTGTTTTGAATCGACATACTATTTTAACAAGTTTTAAGCAAAGCTACATGAACAATTTGTTTAGCTACAGTCAATAATTTTCCAAATACAAAGCTACAGGTACTGTAGTTTTTGCATAAGCGGTTGTTTCATCTTAAATGGGTTGATTTACATCATAGATCTATTCAGCCAACATAAAAGAGAAATAAAATACAGTCAAACAAATGTCTATCAAGAGTTGTCTACTAGCCATCTGGAGATTAATTTATAGTTTCAACAGTAGAATTCAAGATCAGAAAATAATGACTTGTTTTTAGCAGTTTGGATAGGGAAGAAATATGTTTTAAAAACCATCATTTCAACCAAGATAAGATTGGGTGGTAGGTAAGATAAAATGGGTTGATCCATACAAGATCGCCCAAGAAGACCCAATGACCTGAATGGTAGGATTGGTGGCCTAAGAAGAAGCCAATGGCCATCAAAAGGAGCGGCCAGTAAACATACAAATCAGCCAATAAAACAAGCAGCCAGAATATAGATAGAAGCTACAATAGGAAGGCCAAATTCAAGAAGATTCAGATGGAGTAAGGTTCGATTCAAGCATCCAATGTAGGCCATAAATAATAGAATGAGTAGCCAGAAGGAGGGATGGCCATCCCAAAACAAGGATCGGCCAAAGTGGAAATAGACGCCACCCAACAGCCTAATAAAACTATCCTTTTTGACAATCAATTAAACATGATTTCAATCCAAAAATTTATTTAAGAGAAGAAAACCTGGAAATAAGAAGAATCTGTAGCTGCTGTCGTTGCCTCCTTATCTTTCCCTATCGCTGAAATTCCTTCTACTCATGTCGCCTAGGAAAAGTCACCTTTCTGCTACTAAAACATGGGTATTTTCCCAGCTGAGCGATCCGCTCTTTTTATTAAAGTTTTTCCTTCTTATTTTGGGTAGACTCCTTTGGTTTACAACTGAAGTCTCATTTTTTAGTTTGCATGAACATTCGACCAATAGAATTTTGAGAAAATAAAATGCTATTTAAAACAATAATATAATATCTTTGCAACTTACTATCGCATGGGTGACAAAAACATATATTTTTAATTCTTTTATCAAAACACTAAATATAATAATGCTAATTTTAATATTAATTAACTATTTTAATTAAAACAAAACCATTTAAATAATCAAAAGGGAAATGCAATATAATATTGCATATTTCTATATAATTTAATATATAATATCTATTTATTTTTAAGGAACATATTTGCCTCCCAAACATCTTATAGATAATATTTTATTATTTATTTAAATAACACACAATACATCATTTGAATATATTTTCAAAAGATATTAAGTTATAGCAATCACATCATGCATTTGAAAATGATTAAAATTATGCATTAAAGCAATCAAAGCCAATCAATAATGCATATGCAACTACTTGATGTGTGTGATTGCATTAGGGTAATTCATCCATCAGTTCTTGCCAAGTGGCTAGAACATCTCTTCCTTAGCCATGCTCTCATCTTCGACGAGTACCTGCATCCATTTGCACTCAACTCGACGTCAATAGGTTAGTGTCTCCAAAAACATAGCCGAAGCAAATCATTGCATCAATATTCAATATTTAAAATAATTTCTAATTTTCATCAATTTAACTCATAATAATTACCTCCACGTATGCAAAATTACTTAAAGTAAAATCAATCACAATAATTGTTCACTAAACTAGAATAATCATATTGTTAAAAAAAATGAGACGTGACAGAATAAGTTCTAACGTATGGTTAGGGTTAGAATTAGAGTTAGGGTTAGGCTACAATTAAAAATATTCTTAAGGTTACTATTAAGGTTAGGGTTTGAATTACGACTAGGGTTAGGATTAGAGTTAGGGTTAGGGTTAAAATTAGAGGTATTTATAGGGTTACAACTAAAAATAGTGTGATAATTAAAATGAGGGTTAGGGTCAAAAGTAGGGTTAGGATAATAATAAGGGTTAGGGTTAGGGTTAGGGTGAGATTAGGGTTAGGATTATAACTAAGGTTAGGGTTCGAATCAATGTTAGAATTAAATTTATTGTTATAATGAAGTTTATGGTGAGGGTTAGAATTTGAATTAGTGTTATGGCTAGAATTAGTTTTAGGGGTAGGGTCAGGGTTAAGGTGAGAATTAGGGTTAAGCCTAACCTTATATCTTACATTGATTTATAAGCCTAGTTGTAACCCTATCCCTAAACAAAATTGTAATTCTAAATCTAACCTTGATTCTAACCCTAACCTAAACCCCAATTGTCACCCTAACTCTATTACTAATCATAATCCTAATTCTAACCTAAACCCTAACCCTAATTTTAACCCCTAACTCTAATCCTAAATATATTATATAATTTTAATTATTATATATTATAATAATAATTATTATATATTATATAATATTATATTATATAATTATTATATAATATATTATAATAAAATATCTAATATATTATTAAAACATATATCTAATATAATATATATTTTTAAAATATATCTAATATAATATTTTTTAATATATTATAATAATATAGTTAGAATTAGGCTTGTGGCTCCCGATGCCACTAGCATATTTATATTAAATATAATATATCTAAATGACGCCAAGAGATATCCTTCTCGAGGTGCCTAATGTTAGGATTAGTGATTAAAAATGGCCCCTGGAGAAGGATATCTCTCGACGTATTTTAGATATATTATATTTAATATAAATATGCTAACTTTAAATTAAAATCTAATGAGCATTTAATGAAATGTAAATTTGTTTTATTTTCATCTTATACATATTTAACTATTTATTGGATCTCCCTCATGAATTTTAGATTTTTTATTTAATAGAACAAACATAATTTCCAATAATAACTTAATATGTTGTATAATAGAAATCAATCAACATTTCGTTGTGAATCCATAACTATAAATCCTTCTAAATAACTACAAGATTTTCAACTCATACGCAATTTCTTCCATAAAATTTCTGAAGGTAGGAAAAAAATAGAAGAGTCTTGAGAAATTTTTCTTTAATCTAAACCATTTGTGAGTGAAAATTTCAACTATATTACTGAAACAGTAAATCTATATAAAATAAATTATTTCGTAATGAATTCACCTTGTTTCCATTTTTAAGGCAAACTTTTCGTATCTTTTGTCTCCAGTTACAACACGATGGAATTTGGATTGTTGCCAATGACATGAAGGTTGTAAGCCGCCGAGAGATAAGACAATTGAAGAGACAGTATGTACTTGAAGGAGAATCTTTCTTCTTTATTAACAATTGAAGAGATGGAATTTGGATTTTTCATGAATGAAGAAAGTTGTACACTTTTTTTCTCAGAGAAAACAATTTAAGTCAGCCAGAGTTGCTTCTGGTAAATGATGCGGACGTGAGCATCTCAAGGTCGATTGATCTGTGACCTGTCTTAATTGAAGCAGCCTGGAATGGAAATGACATATATTTAAATCATCTCTTTTGAAAAACTTGTCATACCTAGTCAGTACAAGCAGTAAATTCAATCCTCGATTGAGAGGGAAAATCTACAGGGTGGTTGTTTGTTGACTTGGATGGTTGTGTATCTCAACCTGTCGATCTCCTAATCATCATCTTGAATTCAATCTGCGGTTGTCAATTTGACAAGTCATTTCTATAGTTGTGTATCTGAATCTTAACATTTAAATTTCAAATTCAAAATAAATGGTGTTGACTCCTTCGTACTAGTTGTTGTGAGCTGACCTAACATACATTTGTCTTGATTTGTGTGTTATGTGGCTGTATTTAAAGATATCCAGTCATTTTAAACCATTTTAGACTGTTGAAAGAACATCTCAGTCAAAGAGTATAAACGAGAATCTATTCTACATTATCTGCTTGTGACATCATCCTTGGCACCATTGCATGCTTACTTGTTTTCTTTGATCTTTCACTTAGATCCATAAAGTCATTTCATGACCCTCACAATTCAATAGATGCTTGCTTGTTGTCTTTGATAGACCATTTTCTACCAATTCAATTATGTGACTTGTAGCTTAGATCTACATGTTAGATACAAGTCCGCACTTGTGGAGACCAAGTCTACACTAGTGTAGATGAACTAGAACAAAATATAGTCAGTAGGTAGATTCTAAGGCACTCCTCTAAGAAAGCCCTAAAAATCTAATATTGTTTTGAATTGGTTTTTGGGACCTTTAGTCTCACTTTCCCATCTTTAGATACTAGCAAATTATTGTATTTAATTTGGAATATTCATTCATCATTTCCAATCCGAGCTCATTTATCTAGATTTATCATTTATTTAAATTGCTATATTTATTTAATTAACCATAATATTTTATGTATGTTGTTTATTTTATTTTCAAATAGTATACATTGACCTAATAATGGGTTGGTGAGGTGGTGTGTGGAATTGGCTAATGGGAGGGTGGAGGATGACTGATAGGACAAATGACATTATGAATGAGTAGTCACATTTATTCCCTGCAAAAGATGGTGGTAGGGGCTGTTAGTGCCTGAATTCACTGACAGTTTCCAAATAATTTTTATGCAGGCACCATCCCAAAAAATCAAAAAAAAAAATTTCAGTTTTGGCACCCCTTCAGTGTTTTGTAGCATCCACATCATCTTTCTTGATGGAGGGGGTCATCATGTTCTGCCCATCGGCATGAGTTTTCATGTGTCTTGGCGATCATATCAATAGCATGGTGTGTTCTTTGTATATCGCCAAGAGCTTGGTTTATCGGCGAAGGATATTGTGGTTCCGCCGACGGTGTTGGTCATGCCGATGGGGGTATCTCAAGTGTTCATCGGCGAGACTTGTTTTATCGGCTAGTATGTTTTGTGGTTCGCCGATAGAGGAAGTCACCCCGATCAAGAGTGCCATTGGGGTGACTTGGTGCATCGGCGGAGGGGTTTCTTGTTGCTCCGATGGTTGGGAGTCTGGCCGACAATGAGGTTGATGTTCGGCATGTCGGGGTGACGATGTTCCATGTATTGGCGATATGCGAGTATGGAGTGGTCATCGGTGAGATTTTGGCTATCGGGTGGATGGAGAAGTGTTGGCCCGACAGTTGGGGTCTCACCGATGGAGGTGGGCTATCAGTAGGAGTTGGGCCGATGGCTTGATGGGGGGTGAGTCATGTGTTCATCAGCGAGATTTGGCTTATCGGCAGGAGATCTGTGCGGTGGGCTGATAATGTATGTCATGGCGATGGGCTGTGGGCGAAGGGTCGTGTGTCGAGCGCGGAAAAATGCTCGACACTTGGTATGTATGCGACTATGTTTTTAAAGCGCCGAAGTTGTCTCCACACCATGCATATGGGACTAATCCCCTTGCATTATTTTTGAACCCGCGGTAGAACATGTTTTGGCGGGAAGCTCCATTTTGATCACTGCGACAGTCTTCTGGGTGGTTGCGGGTTGTTGAGCCATCAATGGTGATAGTGCAGGGGTATGGGTGACGGTACAAGCAATTAAGCTGCCTGATCGTGGATGAAGACTTTCAAGTGGTGGCACAAAGCTCAAGACCCCCCCTGTCTGTCGCATTTAATCTGTGAAGGCCATTTTCAAATGGAAGGAATGTATCTGGCAAATTTTTGACTTCTGGCCATGTAATTAATTGCTGAATGTACACGGTTCTGTATAAATGGTTTTGGCTGTGTTACTTTTTGGAGGTTGGATGTTTTTGGGCTTTCTGCTCTGACTCTGAACATAAGGTGTTCACATTTTGAAAGGCATTTTTTGCTATAGACTCGGTCCTTAGTCTGGTGTACTAATCTATCTTGGCTTGTAAATGATGATTTTCTCTGTGATGGCCTTCTATGCAGATTGATTCTAAATGAAAAACACCTGTGTGTGTATTGTTTCTAATTTTCTCCTGTATGTCATTTGTTTTCCTTTCAAACAAGGTTGTCAAGGGCTTCCAAGTTTTTTCAGTATGTGCATACTGTGTGTCTAATTTATTGCGTCTGCTCAAGGAGTGGTTAAATAGGCTTTTGATCAGATACAAAGGGAAATAGATTGCATCATAGGATCTGTTAAGTATGATCATTAATGATACTCTTTCTTGGACATGTTGCTGTTAGGCAGTAGCATTATTCTTAGGTCCTCTGGATATGAATTTATGTTGTCATGGGGAGACATTTACAGTCTTAGATATGACTCTGCTGCCCAGATAAGGCACTGGTTTGGGAATCTGTCTGTTCAATGGGTCTAGGAAAGTCCCATAACTCCAAACACCATTTCAAACCATCTCATCCTTCCATCTATTAGTTGTAGGATTAGGAGTAGGAAACCCCTGCATGCTCTCATACCTAACCAGACGTTATGTCCAAGAATGTTGCCAACCTTGTGATTTGTTACACAAATCTTGGTCCTTACGTGAGAGTATTCTGCCTGTTGCTGTCAAGTTAAATCCTTCTATCATTGAGCTAGCCAAGGTTATACTTTTATCAAATAGGGACACCCTCCTTGGTGCAGCAGAACTAGAAGTGAAGGGGAGGAGCTCACGCAACCTCCTATGTTAGTTGGCTGAATCTGCCTGTGCATTAGAACTAGCAAACCCTAATGCTGATTCAGAAGGAAAACCAACAAATTGGCGACTCTGCTGGGGATGTTGATGTAAAGTGATATCCTGTAGTCTCTAGTGAAGTTTTGCTCTACTGGTGGAATGAACTCAGAAAAATATGTGTTGAGCTTTCAGCTGCTGTAAATTTTGTCCTCTTTGGAGAGGTGGCGACTCTGCAAAAGATTCAAGTGCACATGAAAAGTTGATGTGTGTTGTGACAGAAAATGTGCTTTTCAGACTTCAGCATTTGTATGAGAAAAGGTACCCTATTTCTTCCCACTTATATTTATTGTTCTACTGCATAAGTTAGATGCCAGGGGAGGCTATAGGTCTTAGGAATGCAAAGGATGTCTGAAAATAGAAATTTCATGAATCCAAATATGTATACACCCATACTCAGTCAAAAGGGGGATGATTTGTTGGATAAAAGAATAGAAGAGATGAAAAATAGGTTGATACTCTTAGAGGCTAGGCAGGCCCAATTAAATCATGATAACCTTGTTGTGTCTGCCAGTCAGAAAGCTAAACTTCCTGTCAGCCCTTTTGATCCTTTGTATGACCAACTAGATTTGTCATGGGTTGATTATAAAGTAGAAAATATGCCTGCTAGGATATACCGTCAGATGCCTAGATTTAGTGGTCACAGTGTGTGTGATGGGAATGCACATATCCAAAATTTTCATGAGTTCATGGGAAAACATTCATTCAGAGATGAGGATATGTGGATGAGGTTTTTTGTTAGGTCCTTTGATGCAAAAGCAAAAGACTGGTATTTGAGCTTTTCAAAAAGATCCTTTGCCTATTAGGATGAGCTTGCTGACTATTTCAAAGAGGAATTTGCAAAAGAACTGGCTGATCTTGTTGCAGAATTGATGAAAATCAGAAAACAAGATGAAGAGCCATGTGTTGATTTCAGTCATAGGTTTGCAGTAGCCCTTTCACAGATCCCAGAAGTCTTCAGACCTGATATTTCAGCCTATGTTGGCATATTCTTTGAAGCTTTTGAGGAGGGCTCTAGTGCAATACTGAGGGATCTCAAGGTGACAGGTATGCAGATGGCATACAAGTTTGCCAAAGATATAGAAAAATTCAGAAATGGGCACTTGCTGAAATCCCTATCTCCAGGCCTTGGTGTGAGAAATGGTTGTGAAGCTGCAAATGACCAAATGATTATGGCATCATGTGTAGATAAAAATGAAAATGAAAGCATAGAGGTTGAGACTGCTATAATTGAACATAATGCTAACAATACTGCTCAACTGGATTGTTCACCAGTTGAGGATGCCAGTGAAAGGACTAGTGAGGTTTCCCATTGCAATGATGAGGCATATGACCATGAAAACAATAACGAGGTTATGGACAGCAATGAGCAATTTTTGGAATGGACCTGTGGAGACAATTGTGAGTATTGTACTCAAGACAGAGAAGATATAAGCAAACAGAGAAGCAGTCCTATGTGTGACCCATTGCCTTCCTTTCAAACACATGGAGATCATGAAGAGCAGTCAGGGATTGAAACAAGTGCTAGTTCAGAGCATGATTGTTTTTCATTTGATGGCTGTTTTGCTTATGACACACAAGCTGATACTCCTCCACAAAGGGAATCCATTGGTGATGAAGATGCATGTTCTGCTGCCCATGAACAAATGGCATACTATGATCAAGTTGATGTACCTGGATCACCCATCTTTGACACATATGGTGATGAGGATCTATTTGAGTATGGTGAGGATCTAGACATTGTTTTTAGCTTGGATTCTATTTCTCATCCTGATGAAAGAGGAAACAACATGCATCAGGTAAGTGACTGTGAAAATGTGCCTGATTTGAAAGAGATGCCAGAGCCTGATCTTTTCCAGTTTGGTGTTGCTATTGGTTGTGTACATGATGTGCACAATTGTGAATTTGAAAGCTTTTCTTTTAAGAGGCCAGCATATGAAATGAGCTCTGATCTTCCTAGCTGCATGGTGGACTTTGAGTGTTTTCAGTTTTCAGTCTAGCTAGGAGATCATTTTGCAATGCATAATGCTGATACAAATGATAACATGTGTTATATTCCATTTGAGTATGCATTGCCTAATACATTCTGCATCCACTTGTTGCCGGATGCTAAGGGTTATCTGCACAGGGATGATAGTGACAAGCTAAATCAGAAGGTTGAATGTGTAGATGACCAGGTTTGTTTATGGTCAGATCATGGTAGCACTCTCAGGCTTGACCCAGTGTATGCAGATGAGAATAAGGTGTTTGATAAAGGGAAATATTGGTTCTCCTTTTCTTGGTGGCCTTAGGCCATCAAGTTTGATTGGTGATGTAGATCATTGTAACTTCATGACTCTGTGCCCAATGGATAAGGCACTGGTCTGCATCCCAGAGATCTGGGGTTCTCGCTGCAGTCTTGCACCTGCACGTCCCCAATCAGAGCCACTGTTGGTGCCTGAATTCACTGACAGTTTCCAAACAATTTTTATGTAGGCACCATCCCAAAAAATTTTTAAAAAAATTTTCAGTTTTGGCACCCCTTCAGTGTTTTGTAGCATCCACATCATCTTTCTTGATGGAGGGGGTCATCATGTTCTGCCCATCGGCATGAGTTTTCATGTGTCTTGGCGATCATATCAATAGCATGGTGTGTTCTTTGTATATCGCTAAGAGCTTGGTTTATCGGCGAAGGATATTGTGGTTCCGCCGACGGTGTTGGTCATGCCGATGGGGGTATCTCAAGTGTTCATCGGCGAGACTTGTTTTATCGGCCAGTATGTTTTGTGGTTCACCGATAGAGGAAGTCACCCCGATCAGGAGTGCCATCGGGGTGACTTGGTGCATCGGCGGAGGGGTTTCTTGTTGCTCCGATGGTTGGGAGTTTGGCTGACAATGAGGTTGATGTTCGGCATGTCGGGGTGACGATGTTCCATGTCTTGGCGATATGCGAGTATGGAGTGGTCGTCGGTGAGATTTTGGCTATCAGGTGGACGGAGAAGTGTTGGCCCAATAGTTGGGGTCTCGCCGATGGAGGTGGGCTATTGGTAGGAGTTGGGCCGATGGCTTGATGGGGGGTGAGTCATGTGTTCATCGGCGAGATTTGGCTTATCGGCAGGAGATCTGTGCGGTGGGCCGATAATGTATGTCATGGCGATGGGCTGTGGGCGAAGGGTCATGTGTCGAGCGCGGCAAAACGCTCGACACTTGGTATGTATGCGACTATGTTTTTAAAGCACCGAAGTTGTCTCCACACCATGCATATGGGACTAATCCCCTTGCATTATTTTTGAACCCACGGTAGAACGTGTTTTGGCGGGAAGCTCCATTTTGATCGCTGCGACAGTCTTCTGGGTGGTTGCGGGTTGTTGAGCCATCAATGGCGATAGTGCAGGGGTATGGGTGATGGTACAAGCAATTAAGCTGCTTGATCATGGATGAAGACTTTCAAGTGGTGGCACAAAGCTCAAGACCCCCCCTGTCTATTGCATTTAATCTGTGAAGGCCATTTTCAAATGGAAGGAATGTATCTGGCAAATTTTTGACTTCTGGCCATGTAATTAATTGCTAAATGTACACGGTTCTGTATAAATGGTTTTGGTTGTGTTACTTTTTGGAGGTTGGATGTTTTTGGGCTTTCTGCTCTGACTCTGAACATAAGGTGTTCACATTTTGAAAGGCATTTTTTGCTACAGACTCGGTCCTTAGTCTAGTGTACTAATCTATCTTGGCTTGTAAATGATGATTTTCTCTGTGATGGCCTTCTATCCAGATTGATTCTAAATGAAAAACACCTGTGTGTGTATTGTTTCTGATTGTCTCCTATAAGTCATTTGTTTTCCTTTCAAACAAGGTTGTCAAGGGCTTCCAAGTTTTTTCAGTATGTGCATACTGTGTGTCTGATTTATTGCGTCTGCTCAAGGAGTGGTTAAATAGGCTTTTGATCAGATACAAAGGGAAATAGATTGCATCATAGGATCTGTTAAGTATGATCATTAATGATACTCTTTCTTGGACATGTTGCTGTTAGGCAGTAGCATTATTCTTAGGTCCTCTGGATATGAATTTATGTTGTCATGGGGAGACATTTACAGTCTTAGATATGACTCTGCTGCCTAGATAAGGTACTGGTTTGGGAATCTGTCTGTTCAATGGGTCTAGGAAAGTCCCATAACTCCAAACACCATTTCAAACCATCTCATCCTTCCATCTGTTAGTTGTAGGATTAGGAGTAGGAAACCCCTGCATGCTCTCATACCTAACCAGATGTTATGTCTAAGAATGTTGCCAACCTTGTGATTTGTTACACAAATCTTGGTCCTTACGTGAGAGTATTCTGCCTGTTGCTGTCAAGTTAAATCCTTCTATCATTGAGCTAGCCAAGGTTATACTTTTATCAAATAGGGACACCCTCCTTGGTGCAGCAAAACCAGAAGTGAAGGGGAGGAGCTCACGCAACCTCCTGTGTTAGTTGGCTGAATCTGCCTGTGCATTAGAACTGGTAAACCCTAATGCTGATTCAGAAGGAAAACCAACAGGGGCTACATAGTATACTGGGTGATGGGCTATTAATAAATGGTGTTTGTTGTGTGTGTGTGTGTGTGTGTGTGTGTGTTGTGTGATACATGGCATTTACAACTGGTTAGAAACCGAGGAAGGCAAGGAAGGTAGGGAGTTTTAAGGGAAAGGCTCCCATTACTATTAGGAGGGGGAAATAGAGGAAAAGAAGCATGTTTGGGGAGGAAATGCTAGTGGATTTTTATGGCCTTCATCAAGGAGATCAAAAATCTCTAGTTGAGCCGTTAGGTGGTTCAAATTTGGGAATTGGTAAAGGATATAGATGACACTCCTTATGTTCATATTTAGTCTGTAATGGCTAGCCTTCTATTGGATCTAGGTCATACACAAGGAAGGTGGAATATTTTTTATGTTGCTTAGACCTTGAGTTGTACTTCAATGCTCTCAAATGTGGTTGGGTCTTGTTTGCTACATGATGGTATTGAGGATGTGATGCATCAGTCGAAGGTATATTTTAATTGTCTCCTAGATCATCTTCATGCTTTGAGGCAGTGATAGAAGTATTTATAGCAGGTGGTCGAGGAGATTTCCAAAGGTGTGAAGGTTAATATTCCATGTGATGTCATTCTTACCTTTTCTAATTGCTACAACAACAAGGACTCAGATGATGTTGCTGAGGTCACTCTAACTGGTAAAGATTTTTCATGAGTTAATTGTAAGATTGTTAAAGGGGAGGCTCCGAGGCCTACATAATTTTCCTTAACCCCAATTCTTGTTTTTTTGGGATGATATGTGGATGGGCTTGACTGTAGAACAATGGGGTTTAGGGATATGGGTGTGTTGGGTTAGGTTTGGTTGCAAGAACAATGGTGGGGCTAGGTTTGGGAGTGGTTTGATTTTGTTGTAAGTATGATCATAGATAATGGTTAATATAGAAGATGCTTTGATATTTCTAGTTTGGTCAATTCATCAGTGATCACTCAGTAGGTGGTTTGTATATGGTATTTTTATGACAATGGACCTAGTAAATGTTATTCTACCAACATCTAGGGTTTAAGCCCATTTTTGTTTTATGTCTTGTGGGCCCTAACTAGGTTTACCATAAAAAAAATAGTATACATTAATACAAATATATATAAAAAATGATATAATTATAGTATATTAATAATTTTCATATAGTTGAACAAAAATAAACACGCCATACAATTAATTTACATCCTAACTAATGAAAAATTAATCAATAATAATTTAACCTAATTTAATATGCATTGAGATAGTAATTGAAATAAGAAGTTACAATGTTCTTACTGTTAGAAATGAAGGTGCAAACCACACAATGAAAATCTGATTCAAACCTTATTAATATCCTCTAAATAATATAGAATCAATGGAGATTGCAATAGAAAGAAAACCCACTACATAGAAATAACATGCATTAAGAAATGAACATAACACAATATGTAATGTGGAGAAAACCCTTTCGGGTAAAAAACTCCACCAAGAAAAGAGGCTCAAAGTTATATTATCTTCAAATATTGAAAGGAAGCTAGGTGTACGGAAAACGCTTCCTACACTAATCTAATGAGGAGAGAGCTATGCAAATTCAAATTTATCCTAACTATTACAACGATGTTAAACCATTAACATGAGATATTGCAACAAAATACAAGAACCAGAAAGAAGATAGAAGAAGAAGAGAGAAAGATTTACGGTGGGGAAAACCCTTATTGGGTGAAAAACCCCACTCAGAAACCTACACAATGTATTAACAAATCTAAAAGAATGTTTAGAATACACTTGCAATGCAAGCTTCAATGGTCTTCGACACTCGTGTTTGAAGTCAATCCGGTAGCATAGCAGTACTTGTGAACCTGTGATACAAACTCCATCTCCAAGCACCTGTATATAAAGGAAATACAAGGCAATATTGGACCTATCTTGGAATGGGCGTCCAACATGGCATCTTGAACCAAAACCCACACCTAGAGACACTTGGTCAACATTGTAGAATGTGTCTAAAACTTGTCCATAGCTCCCATCCCAAAGAGGTCACCTATTTCCAAAATGGGCTATGATAGATGATCTTACGACACTTGTGACCATCATAGAATATGTTATAGCGGTTACAACTTACAGCTGTAAGAGAATCTATCATACACATGCTATAAATAACATATTTTCTTACATGTCATATTCCACCTGGGGGCACCCAAATATGTCTTATTCAAAGATGCTACATGACACATGTCATCACCTGTCTTACAACCTTTTATTCTCGACTCTTACATGTCATAGATTGGTGCAGGAGCACCTACCTGACAGCTGGCCTCCATGAGGCAGTTAGTTTGTTTTGAGTCTTGTTTATGTTTTCAAGAAGGTCTGATAAGACCAAATGCATGTAATAAGGTCATGCTGATCATGCTAAGATCATGCTGACCATGCTTTGCTATTTTTAGCCAGTTTGTTAGACAGTTGTCATGCTGTAGGACCGGTTGGATCTCCCAGCCGCCTAGAGAGATTTCCCAGCCGCTTGGAGTCGGGTCAGTAGTACTCACCGGAAAACCTATATATACATGAGGATCGGTTGGTATTGCATATCATTGATCAGGCTTTGCTGAGAGAGAGGAGAGACTGAATATTGTAATAGCATCTTTTGAAATCAAATAAGAGATCCTGTTGTGTTCATTTTCTGTTTGATCTCCACTGTGTGATCGATTTGCTGTTTTGGGTGGTTTCATGGATTCACTGATCCATTCCACCGGTTGATTCGTCGGATCGGTGGAATGGCGATGTACAGTAGGTTAGGTGTTAGTTTGCTTTCTGTTCGCATGCAGGTGTGCAGGATCGCCGTCGAGAGATGTTGAGAACCCTAGCATGGGTATGTGCTAGGTCGAGCTGATAGAGTCTGGAAGGTCACCCTGAAAGTGGATCGGGTCATCCCTGGAGGTTCAGCGGATCAGAACGGTGAAAATCTGCTAAGGCTGGAAATTTGTCAAAACGGCATCATCAGGATAATTTGGTGTATATCCTGCAGTCGCTTCGGGCATCGTCATCCGGATAAGTGGAGAGGAGCATGATGCTATCGATTGCATGAAGTGAATGAACGTCGGGGTGATCATCATCAGGAGGTGCCAAGGAGGAGCGTATCGGCATAAGGAAGAAGATCGGGTTGATCGCGGGCTGAAAAAAGTTAAGTTTGGCCAACAGCAGGATATGACGTCATCATCATCAGGATATACGTCATCAGGATATTGCGGAGCAGCAGGATATTGAGAAGCTGCAGGTGATGTCATCATCATCAGGATAATCATCATCAAGATATTGGGATGATGTAAGCATCGAGGGGACGGTGCGTGGAGTTAAGGTTTGTCATCATCAGGATATATGGGAGGAACCGGATGTTCCATATCCTGCTGATTAACATGATGTTGAACATCATGATGCTGAAGATAGTGAAGACGGAAGTTGTCGGTGAGATGAACAGTGGACGTCAGGAGGATGTTCGCGCTTGCCAAACATGATGATGCTGCTGATAGTCGAACGTGATGATGTTGTTGACATGCGAAAGGGCGAAGGCTTGTCATCAGGAGGATATCGGTCGGCGAGGGAAATATGATGATGCTGACAGTGTTAAGGAAAACATGATGATGATGATGATGATGATGATGATGATGATGATGATGATGATGATGAAGGGTTGCAGACATCCATGCTGTATGTTAAGGTTATAGTATGGATGCCTCTACATCATAGTGGTATCAGAGCTCAGCAAAAGGTCTGGGCTGTTGTGTGTTGATTCTGTCACCGCAAGGGCAGAGGTAGAGTTGATTGTGTGTTGTGTGTTGATTGGGAAGTTGACAAAATGCCTCCAAAAGGTAGTGGTACTGCAAGGGAATTGCAGGAGATGAAGGAAAAACATGCCAGAGAGATGAGGAAGATGAAGGAGCTTGCTGAAGCACTTCAAGCCAGGCTTGTAGCCCTGGAAAAGAACAAAAAGAGGGAAGTGGAAGACAATGAGTCTGAAGAAGATGAAGATGCTGTTGAAGAGTATGAAGAGGTAGCTGAAGATCTGGATGCTGAAGACCAGAGACTTGCAAAACTGTTAAAGGCAGTGCAGAGTGATAAACCTAAGGTAAAGGTTGATGTTTCCAAGTATAATGGAAGTTTGAATGAAGATGAGTTGCTGGATTGGATTGCTGCACTTGATAATCACTTTGAATGTGAAGATGTTGCTGAGGATTAGAAGGTAAAGATTGCAAAGACCAAGTTAGGAGGTCATGCTCTGGTATGGTGGGATTATGTACAATCAGAGAGAAGGAAACAAGGGAAGTCAAAGATCACTTCATGGGATAAGATGGTAGCAAGGGTTAAAGGTAAATTCTTGCCAAGGGATTATGAAATTCAAATGTTTAAGAAGCTGCAATTTTTAAGGCAGAAGGAAATGGATGTGAAGGCATATACTGAGGAGTTTTATAAGTTGAGTATGAGATCTGGTCATCATGAGAATGAGGTAGAAAAGGTGGCTAGGTACTTGGCTGGTCTGAGATTGAACATACAGGATGAGTTAGTTTTAGCTAACCCTAAGAATGTGGAGGATTGTTATCAAATGGCAATCAGGATTGAAGAAAAGATGAATAGGGGACAAGATAAGTCCATGAGAGGAAGAGGAAACAATATGAGGGGAAGAGGAGCAGCCCCTACACAAAGGCAAACCAATGAGGGTCAAGAAGACACTGGTAAAGGATAGGGACAGTCTGATTTCAGAGGTGGATGGAAAGGTAATAGAGGAAGATTTGGAGGTGGTAGAGGTTCTACTACATTTTCAGGAAAATGTTACACCTGTGGTGAGTTTGGGCATCCATCTTTCAAATGTCCAAAAAATAAGGGTTCATCATCCAGAAATGATAGAACAAATGACAAGAGAGTACAACTTGTACAAGAAGAGAAAGCAGAGCAAAGTGTGCAGAGTTCAAACACTTATCAAAAAGATAAGGAGCCTGACTATTATGCATATCCTGAGGAGGGAGAAGCATTGATGCTAAGGAGAATTAGTTTGCAGGCATCAAAGGATCTGATGCAAAGGAGAGCTCTTTTCAAGACCATATGCAAGAGCAAAGGTAAGGTATGTAAGGTTGTCATTGATACTGGTTCAACAGACAACATGGTATCTCAGGAAATGGTGGATAAACTAAATTTGGAAAAGATTCCACATCAACACCCTTACAAGGCATCTTGGGTGAGTGATAGTCAATCACTTTTTGTCTATGAACAGGCATATGTGGATTTTCAGATTGGAGCATATCAGGATAGGGTTTTGTGTGATATTTTGCCCATGGAATGTTGTCACCTACTGTTGGGTAGACCATGGCAATTTGATAGAAGGGTACTGTATGATGGGTATGCTAATACCTACACCATCAAGAAAGATGGGAAGACTATTAAGTTAATGCCATTGCAGGCAGATGCTGCAGCACAGGAGGCAGCCAAAATCATTTTAATGGGAAAGAAGGAGTTTGTACAGATGCCTATAGGAGCAGGCATAAAGGCAGTTAAGGACACTGCAGGAAAAGGAGTTGTTCAGGACAACAGGTTGAAGAAAGTTTTAGTTTTGACTGACAGAGGTCAACAGCAGGTGCAGAAACAGGTTTGTAAATAGCAACCAGTTGAGAGGGATGACAAGGATGTTGTCATAGTTGGGACTATTGTTTGTCCTATAAAGGTTGAAAGGAAGATAGAGTTGAACTTTGCAGAAGTTCAAGAGATAGTTTAGACAGAGGTTCTGGTCAGACAACCTGACAAACACAGGGAATGTGAGAGAAAGGCCTACATTGACAGGCATGAGGATTTACTTGCCAGAAAGCAAGTTAAAGTTCAGAAGTCTTGGAGCAGCCAAGAGCCAGCAGAGGACAAAGCTGGAACAGATCAGCATATTGCTAAGGCAAAGTGTAAAGGTGGAGGACTTCCACAACCCAAACTCATGGGACATGAGTTCTTTTCTGTTGGGGAGTATGGTGCAGGAGCACCTACCTGACAACTGGCCTCCATGAGGCAGTTAGTTTGTTTTGAGTCTTGTTTATGTTTTCAAGAAGGTCTGATAAGACCAAATGCATGTCATAAGGTCATGCTGATCATGCTAAGATCATGCTGACCATGCTTTGCTATTTTTAGCCAGTTTGTTAGACAGTTGTCATGCTGTAGGACCGGTTGGATCTCCCAGCCGCCTGGAGAGATTTCCTAGCCGCTTGGAGTCGGGTCAGTAGTACTCGCCAGAAAACCTATATATACATGAGGATCGGTTGGTATTGCATATCATCGATCAGGCTTTGCTGAGAGAGAGGAGAGACTGAATATTGTAATAGCATCTTTTGAAATTGAATAAGAGATCCTGTTGTGTTCATTTTCTGTTTGATCTCCACTATGTGATCGATTTGCTGTTTTGGGTGGTTTCATGGATTCGCTGATCCATTCCACCGGTTGATTCGTCGGATCGGTGGAATGGC
Organism: Cunninghamia lanceolata; assembly: GCA_027924645.1. Classification (NCBI taxonomy): domain Eukaryota; kingdom Viridiplantae; phylum Streptophyta; class Pinopsida; order Cupressales; family Cupressaceae; genus Cunninghamia; species Cunninghamia lanceolata. The sequence continues at coordinate 1,764,646 of BSBN01001480.1, forward strand.
GATGTACAGTAGGTTAGGTGTTAGTTTGCTTTTTGTTTGCATGCAGGTGTGCAGGATCACCGTCGAGAGATGTTGAGAACCCTAGCATGGGTATGTGCTAGGTCAAGCTGATAGAGTCTGGAAGGTCACCCTGAAAGTGGATCGGGTCATCCCTGGAGGTTCGGTGGATCAGAACGGTGAAAATCCGCTAAGGCTGGAAATTTGTCAAAACGGCATCATCAGGATAATTTGGTGTATATCCTGCAGTCGCTTCGGGCATCGTCATCCGGATAAGTGGAGAGGAGCATGATGCTATCGATTGCATGAAGTGAATGAACGTCGGGGTGATCATCATCAGGAGGTGCCGAGGAGGAGCGTATCGGCATAAGGAAGAAGATCGGGTTGATCGCGGGCCGAAAAAAGTTAAGTTTGGCCAACAGCAGGATATGACGTCATCATCATCAGGATATACGTCATCAGGATATTGCGGAGCAACAGGATATTGAGAAGCTGCAGGTGACATCATCATCATCAGGATAATCGTCATCAGGATATCGGGATGACGTAAGCATCGAGGGGACGGTGCATGGAGTTAAGGTTTGTCATCATCAGGATATATGGGAGGAACCAGATGTTCCATATCCTACTGATTAACATGATGTTGAACATCATGATGCTGAAGATAGTGAAGACGGAAGTTGTCGGTGAGATGAACAGTGGACGTCAGGAGGATGTTCGCACTTGCCGAACATGATGATGCTGCTGATAGTCGAACGTGATGATGCTGTTGACATGCGAAAGGGCAAAGGCTTGTCATCAGGAGGATATCGGTCGGCGAGGGAAATATGATGATGCTGACAGTGTTAAGGAAAACATGATGATGATGATGATGATGATGATGATGATGAAGGGTTGCAGACATCCATGTTGTATGTTAAGGTTATAGTATGGATGCCTCTGCATCATTCCACCTGGGGGCACCCAAATATGCCTTATTCAAAGATGCTACATGACACATGTCATCACCTGTCTTACAACCTTTTATTCTCGACTCTTACATGTCATAGATTCGTCATAGGAATCTGTCATAATTGTTTCGGTCAAACATTCCTTACACAACATAGAAGGTGCTGACACATGGTAGAATATTCCTACCACTAGGTGGGATGCCTATCTCCTCATGTGAGGACAAAAATACAAGTTGTCATAATCCATGTAGGATTAACACATCACCGTGCCACATCCCACAATAGGACAATATGGATTTTCCATATATTTACAACATAGGCAATTAAATAATAAATATAAACGTTACAAATGTAGAGAATTACCAAGGTTAAGACACCTTAATTCCCAACATTCTCCCACTTGTCAAACACCTTGTAAGAGCTAATAGAAAAATAGGGTTTAACTGCTATAGGCCGAGAGGCCCATAGACTTCGAACACCATCTAAACTTCTATGTGCTCACTGGTTTCATCAGTGCATCTACAACATTCTTCAAAGTATCTACCTTCTCCAAATTTACCTTTCCATCCTCAACCATGTCCCTCATGAAGTGAAACTAAACATCAATGTGCTTGGTTCTAGCATGGAAAGTTAGATTTTTTGCAAGGCAAATTGCACTCTGACTGTCACAACTTATCGTGATCTGACCTACATCAACAACAATATTGGAACACAATCTCTTAAGTCAAATGGCTTCCTTACAAGCATGAGTTGCTGCCATATACTTAGCTTCTATCGTGGACAAAGTAACAATGGGTTGTCACTTACTCATCCAACTAATTGCACCACCAAACAGTGTAAAAACATAAGCACTAGTGGATCTCCTGTTGTCAATGTCACCTGCCCAATCTGAATTCACAAATTCACAAATATCAACAAAATGTAGAGGTCTTGAAATATTAACATGATAGCAAATGGAATACTTGGAAGTACCCCTCAAATATATAAACACTCACTTAACTGCATCCCAATGAACCCATCCAGGATTAGCCATAAATCGACTAAGGACTCCCACTGCTTGGGCAATGTCAGGTCTTGTGCAGACCATAGACTACATCAAACTACCAACAACATTAGCATAAGGTACTTTGCTTATGTCCTCCACCTCACTAGGAGATTTTGGACAATCCTTAATAGACAACTTTGTCCCCAAATAAACGGGAACACACAATGGTCTACAATCTACCATGTTGAATCTGTCCAACATGGTCTTCACATACTTACTCTGGCTTAACCAAAGTTTTTTGTTGGTTCTATCTTTTCTGATTTCCATTCCTAGAATGTACCTGGCTGCCCCTAAGTCTTTCATTTCAAACTGAGCTGACAACTAAGATTTAAAATCAGAAATCATAATCTTACCCTTCCCAATAAGCAACATATTATCAACATACAGTGCAACAATGAGAATACGATCACCATCAAATTTATAATACACACAGTGATCTGATTTCGATCTCACAAATCTAATTGACAACACAAAGGCATCAAACTTCAAGTACCATCTCCTAGGGGATTGCTTCAAACCATACAAAGACTTCTTAAGTTTGCAAACCAAATTTTCTTTACCTTTCACCATGTAATGCTCTAGCTGTGACATGTAGATCTCTTCCTCCAAGTCACCATGAAGGAAAGTTGTCTTCGCATCCATTTGTTCTACCTCCAAGTCATAAGTTGTTGCGAGAGACAACAAGAATCGAATGTATGTTAGCTTTGCAATGGTAGAGAAGATCTCACCATAATCTATACCCTCAACCTGTGAATACCCCTTCACAACCAATCTGGCCTTATACTTCTCAACACTGCCATCTGCACCAATTTTCTTCTTGAACACCCATTTGCATCCAACGAGTTTTCATCCAGGAGGCAAAGGTAATAGTCCCAAGTTTGATTCTTTTCCAAAGAAGCCATTTCTTCCTCCATGGCCTCCTTCTAGGAACCTGCATCCTTCATATTCAAAGCCTCTGATACAGTTCTAGGTTCATCACTGTTAGTAATCAAAGCATAAGCACAACTAGAATCAAGCAATAAAACCAAACCTTTCAGGTTGCTTTCTTATCTGTGTAGACCTCCTCAAGAGCTGAGGTTGAGGTTCAACTTCTTCTGAGCTTTCAGAGCTGCTAGAGCTCTCCTCATCATCAGGTCCAACATTGTCTTTTTGTTCAGTCTTCTCAGTGGTGAGAGGAAACTGAACAACATCCTCTTTCTTTTCTTTTTCTTCTAGCTACAAAACAGTGGAAGAAGGTGTAAGCTCTTTGAAGATGACACTTTTGTGTATGAGGAAAAATTGATTAAATCTAAACTAATAAAACCAAAAACCAATCACATAAAGCAAACCAATCTAAGTAAAAGCCATTATCACAAAATCAAAAGACAAATGAAAACTCTTACCAAAACCTGTATTGTTCCCTTTTGGAGAAGTGTGGATTGCTCAATGAACTTGTGAAACCATAGCTGCAACAAGCAAGTAATGTGTTCAAGAGATTCGTAAAGGTTGCTCAATCAACGTGTTTTGTATGCTCAAAGCTCTGTTAAGTATGCTTGAGAATACGATTGAAGAGAGAGATTGTGAAGGAGATGAGGGGGGTTTATATAGGTTTCAACAGAGATCGATCAACGGTCCAGATAATTCAGAAGAATCAACAAAGGAGAACAGTTGAGGAACATGCAACGAATAAGAAGAAGACAAGTGTCACACAAAAGTTGTTTTACTTGAGTTAAACACTTTCTTTTTCTAAAGATAAGACATGCTTTTCATAAATTAGAAAGCTTTTTTCTAATTTAAGAGAAATTGATAAAAACAAGGTTGAGTGAACAGATAACTCAACTTTAGATTTGCTTTTGGATGATTTGAGAGAAATTAAATAATAAATTATTTAATTGTGTGTGCATGGAGAAGAAGACTTAATTTTAGAAGATTTGAAAGATATTTGTAGATAAGAAAGCAAAATAAATAAATAGATTTATTTAATTGTTGTGCATGATTTGGAAGAATAAATAAAATATTTGATTTATCTTATTTTTGGAGAATGAGAGAATTTAAATAAATTTGATTTGATTTATTCAAATTTGGAAGAATGAATTTGATTTAATTAAATAATTAGGAATTATTTAATTGTTTGGATAAGATAGAATTTGTGATGAATTAATTAAATAATGGGATTTATCTAATTAATGTGGATTTGATTTTTGGAAAGAGGACAATGATTTAATTAAATAATATAAATTATTTAATTGTGGAAGAATAACAGAGGAATTTAATTTAATTAATTAAATAAAGAGGATTTATTTAATTAATGTCGCAAGTATGTGATTTAGAAGAATTTAGTGATTTTGGTGAAATTAATTAAATAATTTGATTATTTAATTAGCGTTGAAATACAAGTGATTAGACAGATGATGAAATGCGAGTAGTGCGACGACTTGGTCATTTTAGGGTGTCTACATTTTTGCCCCTCTTTGGTGCAATGCAGTTTATAGCATTGCGTCAAAGAAATCGATTGTTGAAGACATGATACAATTTTTGATGCCCTAGTGTAGCTAGTTGCCATAGCGTAGCTGGCGTAGGGTGCCCCCTCGAGAGGAAAGATAGGGAAGTGACAGAAGAACTATGTTGATGCTCAGCTAGAAGATATTGTTAGAGATAGACGAGGTTGGGTTGATGATAGATAGAAGAAAGGAGATAGAAGAGAACATGAGAGAAAGACTGTTGATCGATCCTTGCTGGAAAACTATATAAGGCCATGGATGAATGGATGGTGTAAATGGATGAGCTTGTTGCAATGGTTTCACATTTGTATATAAAGAGCAATCCTTATTTTTGATATAGCACGTGGATAATTCGCCACCAAGGTATAAAAGACCAAGGTGCAGTAATATCCGAGTGCGTGGATGTTGACTCTACAAGCAAGCGGTTTGAACTTAGATCCCCTTAGACATAATATAACCTTGTTGGAACATGTGAATAAGCCATAGTCTTGAACATAAAATAAACTTCAATACATGTAAATGCAAGAAGAATATTAATATGTAAGATGCTAGGTCGTAACACACACAAGATAAATATGATGTTAAGAAAGAAACTGAAGATCATTCCTCAAACACGGCATACAAAAGCAATGACTATGCCCCCAATCCGTACTGCATCGCAACATACCAAGATTATAGAAAAATCAAGGTAGTCTTGAATAGGTAAAGGATAAGGAACAAAAGATAAACCATAACACAAATTGACTGACTTACAAAGTAAACATACGGCCAACATATTCTCTTGCCAAAGAGGTTGCTCAGGATAGATTGGATAGGAAAGATAACAGCCTTATCATAGGAAATCTGTGTCTGTTAAAGGGGGCTATCTACCTAAAAAAAAAGACAATGTCTTGCTACAAGAAATGTCACATGTCGCAGGAGACACGTGTGTTGGTCTCGACAATGGAACACTTCGCGGAAGACAAGCTTGTTGATCTAGGGCTTGGGTTAAGTGATACTTAGCTGATGTTGGCAATCAGTATGCAGGACAGTAGTTGACTCTGGAAGAAAGCTGTTTTGCTTCAGGTTTGCGAAGAACTTTCACTTTGAAAGGATGTGCTAGCTTGATGCTTGAGTTAGTCAAATCGAGGTGAAATGGATTTTGATAAATGGAAGACCAGAAAGGTGACACACTAATGGATTGAGATGAGTGGAGAATAATGGATCATGTGTGCCTGAGTACTGGATACATCCTTTGTATTCCAGACTACCTACATACCCTGTATCCACGGGATCAAGGCACATTACGATGAGAGATGAAAATGATAAATATGTAGTTCTGGATAGAGTGATGAGATGGGTCAAGGTGAAAGGAGGAGATCTTATGTACCTAAGTACTGGATACATCCTTCGTATTCCAGATTGCCTACATACCCATATCCATGGGATCAAGGTACCTTAAGATTGAGAAGATGATAATATGTAGTTCTGGTAAGTGTGATGATGTGGGAAAAGTGTTGAGAAGATAACATCCTTATCGTAGGAGCGATGTGTCCATTAAAGGGTGTTACTTGTGGAAATGAAAAAAGATTGAAGTATGCGTTGCGAACCACGAATGAGGAACCAGTCCTAGACCTAAGTTAAGGAAAGAGTTGCCCCTATTCCGGTAGAGGAATTTGCATGGGTGACTGCCGAAGAAGACACCGAAAGCTTTGACCTAGGACAAGATAGTGTTAACTACTGACACAGATCAAGATGTGGGATGACGACAAGAGACATTGACAAATTTCCAAGCTATACTAGATAGGGAGATGGAAATGCAAACAAGGTCAATGGTTTTATTATCAATGGATGGAAAGGCGTGCTTTGTGCACTGGACATGGAGTGGACAGGACTCGATAGACGATGGATGCTGACTCTACACATAGCACCTGTTTGCCAGGTTTTCACTATGGTACGTATCCAAGGCCCCTGTTTGCCAAGTTTTCACCAGAGGACAGATTTTTTTTAGATTTTTTTTTTTGTGGAATACTCTGAGGATCAGGCATAGAACTTCTTGAGATGGACACTATTAAGTGGCTCATCCAAAGGAATGCCGTCAGGTGTAGCTAAAGTATAAGCTCTTGATCTGTATGCTGCTGTCACAATAAAGGGGCCTAACCAGTTAGGCTCAAACTTGCCCTTCTTCTCTCGATCTGCTTGATTTCTCTGATTTTCTCTTAGTACAAGATCACCAACTTGAAACCGTCTTTCTTTGATCTTTTTGTTGTAATTACACCAGAGGCAGTTTTGATAGACATGGAGATGATTAAGTGCGACAAGGCGCCTCTCATCCAGTAGTTCAAGCTCAGCTAATCTGGAAGTGCGATACTCCTCTCCGCCGATCAGGTCCTGCATAGATACTCTGAGGGATGGGATCTCGACCTCTATAGGTAGGATGGCTTTAGAGCCATAAACTAAGGCATATGGTGTGGCACTAGTTGGTGTTCTAATACTAGTGTGGTAGGCCCATAGGGTGAGATTGAGTTGCAAGTGCCAATCACGACCAGCTTCATTGACTATTTTCTTGAGGATTTTGAGAATGGTTTTATTGGAAGCCTCAGCTTGACCGTTTCTCTGTGGATAGTAGGGAGTTGAAAAGCGATGTTTGATATTGTATTGTGTGTACAAGGCACGGACATCTTGATTCTTGAATGGTTTCCCATTATCAGTGACAATGGCTTGGGGAATACCATACCGGCATATGAGGTAGTTTAGGATAAACTTGGCTATTTGCTTACCGGTGATATAAGTCATAGGAATGGCTTCCACCCACTTCATGAAATACCCAGTGGCAGTAATGATAAACTTGTGGCCATTGGAGGAGGAAGGGTGGATTTGTCCTACGAGGTCGAGACCCCATTGAGAAAAAGGCCATGGAATTATCATAGGTTGTAATTCATGAGCTGGTGCGTGAATCAAATCTCCATGCTGCTGGCATTGTAGACACTTCTTAGAAAACTGTGTAGCATCTTGCTCTATTGTAGGCCAGTAATAACCTATTCTGAGTATCTTCTTAGCAAGATTAGGACCGGTAGAATGTATGCCACAGACACCTTTGTGTATGTCTCATAAGGTAGCCTCAGCTTCTTTCGCGTTAAGACATCGTAAGAGGATACCATCGAGACTCCAGTGATATAGTGTATCACCTAGAATGATGTAAGGGGAGGATCGATGGATAAAGGTTTTGTGTTGGGTGGATGATTGGTCAGGGGGAAAGGTATTGTGTTTAAGGTATTCATAGATATCTTCATACCATGGGGAATTGGGACCAACAAGTTTGCAGATGATTTCAGTAACGGGAACATCAACGGCTGGTATCAACAATTGCTCGATCAAGAATTCGCATTTATGTGTATTAGCCGGCATGTCAATTAGTGACCCTACAGAAGCCATAGAATCTGTAGCTTTATTATGCTCTCTTAGAATTTGCTCAAATGTGATGCTAGAAAAGTGTGGTTTGTAGGTGTCCACTAGTTGTTTGTAGGGGACCAACTTTTCATCTTTTGTTTGGTACTCATCTGTGACTTGGTGAATGACTAGTTGTGAGTCTCCATATACTTGTAATTCTGTGATGTCCCATTGAACTGCTATATTGAGACCTAGGAGGAGTGCTTCATACTTGGCAATGTTATTGGTGCAAGGGAATGCAAGCCGATATGACTTTGGAATGTAGTCATTTTGAGGTGTGACAAACAAGATGCCGGCCCTTGATCCATGCTGTGTGTAGGAACCATCAAAGTATAACTTCCACATTATTGAGTTGGAAAGAGTGAATAGATTCTCATCTGGAAAGTCTGCTACCATAGGATGTGTATGTTGCATAGGTGCTTCTACTAGTTGATCTGCTAGAGCCTGTCCTTTGATTGCTTTACGATCCATATATTCAATGTTGAACTCACTAAGGATCATGACCCATTTAGCTAGTCTGCCTGTAAGAGCTACTTTTGCTAGTAGATACTTCAAGGGATCGATTTTGGCTATCAGTTTTGTGTGTTGGTTCAACATGTAATGCCGTAACTTTTGGGAGGAAAACACTACTGCTAAACAAGCCCTTTCCATCGGTGAATAATTGAGCTCATATCCCACCAAGGTTCTACTGATATAATAAATTGCATGCTCTTTTCCTGTTTCATCATTTTGTGCTAGAAGGGCCCCTAGGGCTGAATTCATAGTGGAGATGTATAATATCAAAGGTTTGTCCACAACTGGTGGAACCAATATAGGAGGTGTAGCCAAATACTCTTTAAGCTGATCAAATGCTGCTTGACACTTATAATCCCATCGAAATGAGACATCCTTGCCGAGTAAGTGTTGAATTGGTTGACATTTATCTGCTAGTTGTGAGATGAAATGCCTGATAGATTACAACCTTCCCTGAAGGCTCCTTAATGCTTTAAGGTTCTTTGGTGGAGGCATCTCCACTATAGCCTTGACTTTTACTGGATCTACTTCAATGCCTCTACGAGATACAATATATCCCAACAACTTTCTTGATGTTACACCAAAGACACACTTCTTTGGATTGAGTCTTACTTGGTATTTCTTGAGCCTATCAAAGATTTGTCCTAGAACCTGTATGTGATCTGCCCTAGAAGATTTAGCTAGTATGTCATCCACATAGTCCTCCATGATGTGATGAAAGAGGTCGTGGAATATCACTGTCATTGCTCTCTGATAGGTTGCTCCTACATTCTTTAGACCAAATGGCATGACACACCAACAATAGTTAACCCATGGACAAGTGAAGGTTGTTTTATGTTGATCCTCTTCTACTATCCTTATCTGATTGTAGCTAGAGAATCCGTCCATGAGAGAAAGCATCTCATGACCTACTGTCAAGTCCACTATAATGTCAATGTTCGGTAGTGGAAAGTCATCTTTAGGGCATGCTTTGTTCAAATCTCTAAAGTCATTACACATGCAGATGTGCCCATTAGGTTTAGACACAGGTACAATGTTTGAGACCCAATCTGAATAGTCAATTGGTTGTATAAACTTTGCATCTAATAACTTTTGTATTTCCACTTTTACCAAGAGAGCTATCTGTGGGTGCATCTTTCTCAACTTTTGCTTGATTGGTTTAACTTTTGGATCAACTGTGAGATAATGGACAACTAGCTTGGGGTCTAGCCCTGGCATATCAGCATAGGTCCATGCAAAGTTGATGGTTCTTTGTAAGAAGAATGTGTTAAGTTTCTTGTGCTCTGTTTCTGATAATGATGCTGCTAGGAATGTGGTCTTTGGATTTTGCTCTGTGCCTAGGTTTATCTCTGTAGAATCTTCCACTAGGAGAGCTGACTTCTCTTGATACTTAGATGGTAGGGGAAGGTCAAATCCTCCATCCTCAGGTGCCACAGTTGGGTTTTCACCTTTGGATACATCTTTTGTTTTTACTATTTTGTGATTAGGAGGTGCCACAATGTGGTTTTCACCTAGAGATCTTTCTTTATTTTCACTTTTGTGACTAGAGGATTTGGCATTCTCACCAAAATAAGCTATTGGCTCTAGTTCCATTACAAAACCTGCCTTATGATTGCCAAGAGGGATACCTTCCCGAAGTCCCATGAACTCAGCTAAAGCTTCGTCATTCTGAAATACATCTATAATGGGGGACCCTTGTTGGTCCCAATCGATAAGTTCAGGGTAGACAAGTGTTATGTTCTGGGTGCTAGTGGTGGAGGTTAAGGATACGAAGGATAGCATACAAATGGAGGATTCTGTGAATAGGTTGGTCATATGGAGGGAAGAGTCATCGATGATATCCTCTATAGATGTCGAATTGGCGAGAAAAGTGTCAGCTACCTTGTCAAGGATATACTCGATGTCTGAGGTGCGTGGTACCTTCTTACCAAATCTTAATCCCTTCTTGTCTAGTTTCTTTGTCACAACAATGGGTTCCATATTTCCTTGATTCTATTTCCCAAGGCCACCTTTGCCTTTATAGCCCATGTTTTTTACTATCCTTAAGCCATTGCCATATTGCTTGACTGGTATTGTGACTGGTTCTTTCTCCTTATAGAGCTAAGAAGAAATATCCTCAATAGTTTCCTCTTCTAATAACTTGTTGATGGTGTTTTTAGCACGCAACAACGTAGGTGTGATTGCTGGTTTCACACCTCTCTTGAAAAGTATCTCACCCTAGGCAAGACTACTCCAAGGATAATACAGCTAGGTCTTAGCTTGCTTGGAATTTCTCAATGGTTATGTTCTAGCTGTACCTACAAGGGGTCTTACATGCAGTCTGCAAATCTTCAAGGTTTAGACAACAAATACACATAAACCCTATTATGATTCTCAGCTGATAAACCAAAATAAGGTGCTGCTGAAATTTCTATTCTAACAACTAAACATTGGGTTTAAAGAAAATGCAAAAGATTTAGGGTTTCGAAGGAATCCTAAGTGACATTCACAATGCAAGGGTTATCCTTAGTAGACAAATATTCCAGACTTCAAACTAGTTCTCTGAGTTACCAAACTGAAATGGGTGTTACAGTGCTGCAGAAAATGGTGCTATCTTCAATGGAAGTCGAAAGATTTTTAGACCACATTCAGTCGTTAAATACCCAATAAATGGCGCAACTTAACTCATAAAATGAAGTTGAAATTTAGCACAAATAATAAGCCCAGGCTAACTTTACACAGTTATTTACCATCAGCAAATAACTAAAAGTATGGACTTGGAACATTCATCAAATACTGCAATAAACCATTAACATCATAAAAGCACAACTAATCTAACTATGGGAGAGCAAGAAGCAAACCATGAAGACCACAATGAATCGAAACAAGATGCAAATTCTCAGAAATACTGCAGAAACTTGCTTTGTATTTAATTCAAATGGCACAGAGTCAACAATTTGGCATCAAAATCTCTCTTACAAAAGTGGAACTGGCGGCCCTTTATATAGCAAGCAGCATACCCTAGCCCTTCAAATGAACGGTGGAGATTAACTCAACACCGACGGCCCAGATTACATCAAGAAAGACCCACATTAATTCCTGGATTACATTTTGTCTTTTATGAAAAAGATGAAAAAATAGCTCCAGATACATTGAATCTAGTCATTTTGACTAGCCAACTCAATACATTAGTGAAAAGACTCATTTAGGAGGTAAGAAGAAGACAAAAATGAATCACATACTGTCTAGATATATCAAATTTACAACAATGACGGGATTGAATCAATAAAATATCTAAATAATATTAGGATTCTTTATCCAGGTCGATACTATCCCCGCTGGACAGCTTATTCCGATAGGCCAGCCATGCCTCAAGTGCCGGATTGATATCAGACGGGTCTGGATCTTTCAGATGATGTATTCTGTAATCGAATACCTCTAGCTCCCAACTGAACCTGGTGTATATCCTTTCAAAATCTGTCTCTGCTCTGCAGAATGCTTTGAATTCTGCTCTGAGGTCACTTGCTTTATTCAGCCATTCCTCTGTACTTAGCACAGTGTCTTCAAATAATATAACATGCAGTTTACCTTTGCATTTTTTGACCTCGAAAGGAGCATAGTCATCAAAAGACTCATCCCTACAACTTCTCAAAGCATCACTGATATCGTCTATGAGAGATCTTAGCTCTTCGTCAGTGGGTTTATATGCTTCCTTTACTTGCTCAAAGGTTTCTTTCCTCAGAAGTAACTGCTGATACCACTCAATAGCCTTCGGGAGCCTATCTCCAGTCAAAATATTCTCCGTGACCAAGGTTTGAGCTGGCAACTCTCGGATACCCTTGATTCGCAGATACATGTGAGAATAATATTCATCGAACAAATCACATTCATCACGTAAATCCTTCCATTTCTTAAGCAATTCCACTGTACGCTGGTGGACTTGAGCAGAGGCACTTATGGCGTCGCATCCCGCTTCAAACACACTCATCAACCAGTTCTCGACGCCTTGGGACTTTGATCTTACCTCACTCAGCTTTGCCATTTCGTCGGTAGATAGGAAGGTAGGCACAGTCCGTATATCACCCCCTGCATCTACTGGTTTTACCAAAAATTGAAGGCATGCCCTGAGCTCCTCGTTTTGGCACTTTAGTTCCTTCTTAGACACCTCGTCCTTATCCAACTGCTTCAAAATTGACGTAACTAATCCCTTGAAATCATCCACCCTTTGAGCACGGGTGGTTGGGCCTAAGTCGACTATAGATATCACATAATCCTCCGCCCTGACCTGATCTCTTGCTACGTCAGCTGGAGGGACAGCTACCTCCGCAATCCTTGAGCCTGATTCGCTCTGGTAGATCCTTGATTGCACCTTCGCCCTCTTTCGTTTCTGAGGTTTTTGAGCCTGCGATAGGATGGTGCTCAAATCAATTTTCATAACTTCAATCTGGGGTTCTGGGTATACCATCCTATCCTGCAGCCATTCGGGAGTGGAAGATTTGCTCAACTTAGCGGCTCCATCCTTATCTGATACAATCAATTCTTTGGAAGGCTCTTGTTCAGGCTCAGGGCTCTTCTCCTTTTCTCCTTGGGCCAATTCCTTTAGGCTCTCGAGCACATTTTCCTATGCAATTTCCAAAACTTCTTCTGTTGGGTCCTATCTCAGTGGACTATCAGATATATCAATTATCTCTATACCAACAGACGTGTCGAGGGGGCTTTTATCATTTTCACTGGTCAGCGCTCCCTCGCTCTTTTTAGTCACTACCCCGTGCTCTTGTAATCCTAACTCTGCGCACACTTTCTCAATACCATCCAACAAAGGTACTTCCAATGACATCGCAAGCATTTGTGAAAGGGGAATAGCAGAAGAAATTGTGAAGGAAGGGGTACTAATTTGAGTCAAATTAGCGAAGGTAGGCAATGGTAAGGGAGAAGAAAGGGTAGGGTACGTAATGGCAAGAGTGGGAGAAACAGGATTGCTGAGATCACCTGAGGAGATTGCTAGTGGGCAGGAAGTGGTAGTAATGCCAGAGGAAGGAGAAGCGGAAGGAGATGATTCCTACACAATGACGACTGAAGTGGTGGGAGAAGTAGATGAAACGGAGGAAGGAGGAGGAATAGAAGTAGAGAAGGTGGAAGTCAAAATAGCCATTCCTGTATCGGGCATGGGGGTTTGGGAGATTGAAGGAGTTGAATCATCCTTGGTAGTAACATTCTCCTTACTCGCTACTTTTGTTTTTACCTTCTTGGCCTTCGAGGCCTCCTCAGCGCTACCTGGCATGTCTTTCCTCTTAGTAGCTCTGGGCCTAGGAGGTGAATCCTTCTTCCGGGGAGATCTTACAGGAGGTTTTTTCACTTTTCTTGCCCTTGCTGCCAAAGGGGCATGTTCATCAATATCTGAATCCTTTTCCCTTATTGGCTCTGTATCATCTGTCCCCAATACGGGCTCATCCTCCTCTCTGTTGGAGTCCTTATCTGATTCAACCGCCGTATAGGTCAATTGGACTCCTTGCCCCCTTAGGACACCCAATTGTGCTCTAACCCAGGCTTTACTCAATCTAATTGGCTCCTTCATGATCACATCCAAGGAACTTTCTTCAACGTTCGCCCAATTGGGTAATGGGATGGGCAGGTGGTATTGTGTCTCCCATGGGCCTCTGACCATGACATTATCATCGTCCTGCAATTGGTCTAGCACTACCATTACATGAAATTTCTTAATAAAATCCAAGGATAGCCTCGAGTGCGCCCTCTTCATGACCTCGTAGTCATCAGGGCAGTTGGCCTAGAAATCTTCGATATGATCCTTGTGAAACAACTTCCTGCTCACGAACTTCTCCATCACTTGATTTGGGTCAAAGTGAGCCCTAGCATTGTAATAGTGCAAGTTCAGGAGCTGGAGCTCTTTATCAGAATACTCAGCTGAGACGAGGGAGGGGCACGCATAGAGTCCTCTGCCAAACTTGATGGGGAATTGGACATTTGTCCTGTGCAGGTGCTTGAGCTTTTCGGCACATGGCACTAGTTGCCTAGACAGTTCTAGGAGCATTGTCTTATCATCGGGATATCTTGGCAACCTATATGCCATTCCAGTGAAGCCTTGTACCCTGATGTATGTAAACTTTTCAAATTGGATATACCACCGGCCATATTGGATTACTTCGTTCATAGCCTCGGCTAAAATCCTCAAGGCTGTATTACCTTGCAACTTCCTCGTTATGTACATGGTAAATGCATCGTTGACCCGCTTGAAGTGTATCAATGATTGTGATGAAGTTAATTGAGGATAGCCTTCATACACCTTGACCTGGGTCTTTTCATCATTCCTGATTTCTCCGATCTTGGACAATCCGTCGTAATGATTCATTCTTGCCAATGCATAGACGACGTAGGATGTCCATCTGAAATATTTCTTCTCATTGAAGTTGCTGAAAGCTTCATGTATATTGTCGCTAAGGATTTGCGACCATGGAACTTGGTTACCTTCAATACTTCTGAGATAATAATGAACATCCAATCTTCAAAAGTGGAAGCAGCCTGTAACCCATACACTCTGCTCAAAAAGGTTACTATATCCCCGATCTCATCGTGGAAATCACTTCTATATAATACTATGGGGAGCTTGAGGAGAGCGGATTTCTTGCTCTTGACCCAATGATCATTTATATGTTTTCTGCATCCCTCCACATCTTTATTATATGCCTCCTTAGATGCTTGCCTGTCGGGCATAGTCATGGTTTTGTGCCACGGGATATCTAGCATCTTTGCCAAAGCAGGCGGGGTCAAATCAGCTAGGATTTCTCCACTAGCTGTCTGTATTTGTCTAGATACGATATCGTATCTATCTGCACAACTTGCCATCAATTCTGCACACTGAACGGAGGTTGGGAAGGCAGCTGCTTGTCCGAGTCCACTGTCCTTAAGTCTCTTAGCCCGAGGAGTCAGAGTGGGTCTGAAGATTCTGAGTCTGAAATCATCTAAGTCAATATGACCTAGAGTAGTGTCTCCCATGTTACTCCACCCAGAGTGGATTTTGGTCTCTGGGGGTATCCCTTTGAACTCGTACTTCATGGCTTGAGCTCGTGCAGTCATCTAATCTGCAAAACCAGACCTTATAAGCTTGATACCAAGTAAGTTCCTTGATATACTCCTAGGATTAGATAAACCAATCATAAATCTATCATTCATTATAAGCATGCATTTCGAAGGAAGACTAAGTTAACATACACATGGTACTGCATGCAAGGAGATATCAAATGTTGTAAAAAGATTCACCTAAACATCATTATTACAGCATTACAACCTTAATGACCTTACCTTGAACCATCTTCCCTAAAGAAATTTCAGCAAATTCGGCCATTTAGGGTGATTTGCGCTAATATGGAGGTTGTCTGACCTTGGGCAGAAAAAAGTGCTAAAATTGAGGCTGTCCGACCTTGGCAGGAAAATGAGGCAGTTCTGACCTCAGATGAGGGTTTGTTCTGTGCGTCCCAGAATTTGCGCTATTTTCAAGGGTGTCTGACTTGCGCGAGATTTGGAGGTCTCCGACCTCCAATGGTTTACAAGTCGGTCGGTGGACAAACTAGCACAAAACGATTGCTGGTATAACAAGAGTCCTCCTGCGCAGAATTCAGGTGAGTCCGACTTGCGCGGGTTTCGACGGGGTCTGACTAAGTTCAATACAAGGTATTGTAGCGCAAAGTCAGACAGAGGAGATTTTAGCGCAAAAAAGGAGGTTTTTAGAGTTGTGGGCATTTCTAAACCATCCGACCCGATTGAAAACGATATGTTAGCTGCGAGGGTCAGATGAGGTCATTTTTAGCGCAATTGGGCGCTGGATTTTGGTGCTAGATCCCAGGGTGTCTGACCATATTGGATGGTTTGGTCATTTAGAGGTCGGTCGAAGGTCAATTCAGCGCCGACTTCATGCGCGGGGTTTGCAGGGTTTTGACCCGAAAGGGTCTAAATTCGCCTAAGGCATCTTAGTTTGTGGTCTTTTAAACCTAGGGTTTGAAAAATGAAAGGATCGACTCACCAAACCCTAACCCAGAACTATCACATTTCAGCAATCACAATAAAAAAATGAAAACCCTAACAGTTTCCCCCTGACTTTGCTTCAAAAAAACCCTAGAGAAACTCAGAAATGCAAAGGGTTAGAACCCTACCTGTAAATGGCGGCGCAGATCTAACTTGTTGAGAGGTCGCGGGTTCAAGCTCGGGCGATGTCAGCCGTGAAAATCAGAGCTCAAGATGCGCAGCTTTGAAAACGCAGTGAAAAATGAGTTAATCCCACTTAACTTCCCTATTTAAGCCACGTAAATCCACCATTAATTACTCGGGAGTACGGACTGTCAGCACGGATTTGCAGCGGTTCTGACTTGGCAGGAAAACTGGAAGTCTCTGACCTGGTCAGTTGAGGGAAGAATCAGCGCAAAATCTGGAGGTCTCCAACTTAACCTGTTTGGCAGGGTTTTCAGACTCATCCGACCTGCAGGGTTTGTTTGGGGATCCGACCAAGTCGGCGATTGAAGATTTTAGCGCAAAGTCACTTGGAACGAATTTTAGCGCATAGGTCGGATGGAGGGGATTTTAGCGCTAGGTCCGACAGACTGAAAATCGGCACAGAGGTCGGTTGAAGCCAAATTTAGCGCAAAGGTCAGTTAAAGCCATATTTAGCGCAAAATACTAAATCAAGGACTCCAGAGGGAAAATAACAACCCTCCTTAGCAAGTTTGAAGTGATTTTTTCAATGTAATCATTCTATCCAGGTCACAGATACTTTAGACCATACAACCACTCCAAGAGAGAGAGATCAAAAAATCAAACGACTCACTAGCCAAAATAAAGAGAACAAAGGGGAGGGGCCCCCATGTTTAGAATGGGGCGTGTGTGCAAGGCACAACAAATGGCGACTCTAATGGGGAAATGCTCCAGAGCATTTCCAAGATAAACGTTAGTTCAAACCCAGACTCTCTGTGTTTCCCACTCATTAGACGAGAAAGTATGGTACCTTACCAAAAGAATCAAAGACTGTTAACCAGTGCATCCCTCCATATCCTGAAAACCTGAGTGTGTGCAATTGTATTCATTCCATCCCTTGGCAACTAAGTTCATCCAAGATTCTTCGTGCTAAGCTATGAAGTTGGGATTATTTTACCACCAAGAGAATGCTCCTGAGGTTGAGACGTGATGAGCCTAGATAAAGGTGAATGATAATCCTTCCAGTACAATTCTTCGGCAATGATATTCTTTCTTGATATTGCCTTTGATGATTTCTGATGCTAATAATCTTTAGATAACAGTCTTCATGTGAGAGTATTTAAATGATAATCTTTATACTGATACTTTGTAGTGGGTCTGGTGTTGAGAAACACCTTTTATTTTTACCCAGTAGGCTAGCAGTACTTAGTACCGCCTGCCACTCTCATCTGGATCTGCAGAATTAGTGTTGGTGGTAAAATTTGGGACCCAAACTTTTTGCTTACACAAGATCACCCGGACTTACTTAGCTACTTCAGGAGCACTTTAAGTGTGAGAGATATATGGTTAGAAAACACTTTGGGTGCACCAGCTAACGACTCGTTCTAGTGAAAAGACATCATGTTTCCTGGTAAAACAGCGGAACCCATAGCAAGGCCTAAGCGAAACTTTGGCTTCTCAAAGAAAGGCTACAGATTATTTGCCCAACAAGGAAGCATCCGCAGGTCTACACAACTGCCACCACATCAGAAACAAGGACCCTGCGACAAAGAAGACGCAGCAAACGAAAGCACAAGAACAACCGGACGAAACAAAACGCCCGGCCCGAAGGAGAGCAAAAAGCAAGACAGCCAAAAGCAAGAAAGCAAACTAAACTAGCAACAACCTAAACTAACCGGAGCAAACAAACCTCTAACTATATACACTAGAACGAGACATAGATGTCTCTCAGGCCTGGAAGTAGTGCTTCAGGAACTGGCCATTAATAGGCAATGGCAGCTCCTCACCAATAAGGCTCTTGAGTCGATACGTATTGTCCCCCAGGATCTCATAAATCTGGTAGGGTCCTAACCAGAGCTTATCAAACTTGCCATGTTCTCCCTTTCTCTCATGGGCTTTATCCCAATATAGGACCAGATCAGAAATAAGGAAAGCTTTAATTTTAGCCCTCTTGTCGAACCATCGTTTTACTACATCCTGGTGTTTAGCAAAGTTTTCTAAGGCTGCATCGTGTTTCTCTTCAAGGTGCAATAGCTGGGCCAGTCGTGAAGACAAATGGTTGTCGATCTCGAGGTACTCTTGCATGAATTGAAGTACCGGGATTCTCAAGTGGATGGGAAAGATGGGTTCAATCCCATAAACCAGGTGATACGGCGAGGTATTTAAGGCGGCTTTGTGTCGGATTCTATTAGCCCATAAGGCGAACCTAAGCTGGGTGTGCCAATCCCTGGGGTTTTTGTCTAAAAGTCTCTTGATGACTTCAAGCAAGTTCTTGTTTGTTGATTCAGCTACCCCATTTCCTTGTGGATAGTAGTTAGAGGAGAATTTGAGAGTGATCCCATAGTCGAATGCCCAGTTAGAAAAACGCAATGATGAAAAGGCAGGGCCATTATCACAAACTAAAGCAAATGGACAACCAAATCTAGTGATAATATGCTTTTCAATAAATTCGATAACTACCTTCGTGGTGCATTGCTTACAAGCTATCGCCTCAGACCAGCGAGTGCAGTAGTCAGTAGTGGTCAGAATATACCTGTGGCCCGTAGAAGAGGGTGGGTTGATCATACCGATGAAGTCAAGCCCCCACTGAGCAAATGGTCGTACCTCCACTACCGGTTGCAATGGCATGGCTACGTGGTGTTCTCGATGCGTGGCGGTTTGACATATATGACAGGTCCTTACATGTGAATGCGCATCCTTAAACAATGTTGGCCAGTAATACCCAGCCCAAAGAATCTGATTAGCTGTCGAATGCGCCGACCCATGTCCTGTCCTGAACCTCTCGTGAAAACTGATTAATACCTGATCAACTTCTGACTTGTCCAAACACCTTAGATAAATGCCCTCGTGATTCTTCTTGTAGAGGACAGATCCTTTTATCATGTAACTGCTACTTTTGAGCTTGAGAGCTCTTCTTTGTACTGCATTTAGCTGCTGCGGACAGCGTTGATTAAGCAAATAAAATATTATATCCTCGTACCATTCATCCTTTGAAACATCATCCAATAAATACTGCTGAGAAACCAAGTCGGGTCCTACCTCGGCCATGGTTTTAGTCAAAGCTTGGCCTCTTACCAACTTCATGGGTTGAATCTCTATGTCGAATTCCTGCAATATGGTGACCCACTTCCCTCTTCTTTCTCCTAATTCACTCTGCATCAGCAGTGCTTTGACTGCTGCATCTGGAACTATGGCGGTAACTTGACTTCTTACGATATAGTGACGGAATTTCTTGACCGCTTTGACAAGAGCATACGCCTGTTTTTCCACATTTGGATATCTTAGTTCTGCATCTTTTAATGGAGTACTCATGAAAGCAATGGGCCTTTCATCGTCAACTAACCTCTTTTGGGTCAACATCGCTGCGCAAGTATGCTCTGAAGCAAATGAGTATATGTAAAATGGCAACGCATAATCAGGGCTAACCAAGACAGGTGCGTTGGATATAGCTTGCTTGATTTCTGCAAAGGCAGCCTTAGCTTTTGGGGTCCAGTCCATTTTAGCATCCTTTTTCAGCATGGCGTTGAGAGGTCAAACTATCTCAGCAAATCCTGTTATGAATTTGCGCACAAAGTTAATCTTACCGAAATATGATTTAAGTTCCTTTTTACTGGCTGGAGGGGCAATCTTGAGTATTGCTTGGATTCTATCCAGATCAATGGATATTCCCTGGTCAGATATCACATGCCCCAATAGCTTTCCTTCAGTTACCTCAAACATGCATTTCTTGGGGTTAAGCGATATGCCATAATCCTTACATCGCTGCAACACCTTCCTCAGATCAGCTACATGGTCTTTGCGCCTTTTTGAGAACACCGTCAAATCATCCATGTAGATGATTATGCATTTTCCAACTAATCCTTTGAAGGCAACATCCATTGCGCACTGAAAAGTTGCGCTAGCATTTATCAAACCAAATGGCATTCGCCGGTACACATAGATGCCCCATTTGCAGGTGAAAGATGTTTTTAATCTATCTTCGTATTCCACCATTACCTGATTATAACCAGAGTATCTATCTATAAATGACATCATCTGGGATCCATTGACAATCTACAATACTTCGTCCAATGAAGGTAGCGGGTAATTGTCCTTTTCAGAGGCTCTGTTTAAATTACGGAAATCAACACAGAGCCTGATTTCCCCATTTTTCTTTCGAACAGGAACTAAATTCGCCACCCATGCAGAGTGTCTGACTGGAAATATTATCTTATCTGATAATAGCTTCTAAACTTCTTTGAAAATGAGTGGCTCCAAAAGTGCATTAACTGGCCTCTGCCTTTGCCTGAAAGGCTTTGCCCCTGGCTTCAGCGGGATCGTGTGTGTGATAATCAAGGTGTCGTAAGTTTTTAGATCCTCATAACTCCAAGCTATTACCTCATGGTAATCTCTTAGTGCATGTATGATTCCAGTCCTTTCATCCTCTATGCTGGCCTTTCCAATAAACACATTCTTCACATCCGCCTCTGTCCCCAAGTTAAAAGGGTCACACTTTCCTCCTAGAGATTCTCCTTCTTTCTTCTGAGTTCCTAGATTATCTGTGTCAAACAGTCTTTCCAATTCTACCATTCCTCTGGGGATTGTATTTGTTTTTAGATTCAGTACTCCTTCCAAATCGATTTCAGCAGGCTCTACCTCTTCTTCATCTATTATCTGAGCAGTGAACACATCTGATGAGGAAAGAAAATTGAGTATGTGTTAATCATCCTCGAAAACTTGAAAATTGGTAATGTTGTCGGGCACAGAGGGAGTAGCCACGAACTCAACAGGAAACTTTTTCAATCCCGCCATGGACGTGGGTTCCAATCTGCTTGCGGTCTGGACCAAAGCATTTACAACATGATTTTGCCTTCTAGGAATGACCTGGATGTTAAAACCGTCAAAGCATTCAATCAGATCCCATACCCTATTCCTGTACCTATTCAACCTCTTGTCATTACACGAATACTATTTTCGCACTTGTTTCACCACTAACTCAGAATCACCAAACACCTGGACAACCCTGACCTTTTTCTGTAATGCTAGCAGCAATCCTTGCACCAACGCCTCATATTCAACGATGTTGTTTGTACATGGAAATTGCAGTCTTTGTGATGTCAGAAATGAACTCCCAGTAGGACTAATCAGCTCGACTCCTGCACCGGACCCTTGCCTACACCTTGAACCGTCAAATCTCAAGGTCCATACACAAAAATCCTTGTCTTCCCTCTATCTTCCTGGTTTCTCTTTCTTTCCTGATTCCTTTTCCTTTCCTGGTTTCTCTTGCTCAAGCAGAGGTTCAGACTCTTCCTTCTTTTCAGCCACCGGTTCGCCCTTCAGGATTAAGGGAACCTTTAGTTGCTTTTGCACTTGTTTAATTGCCTCTTGACATAGTTGGCAGGAAAATTCAGAATGAGATGTATCGTGTATGCGACACCAGTTGGGCAGTAATAATTCCTCCATTTGGACCTGCCTCCCAATAGCAGTTTGATCTTGCACAAATCTGGCTACAAAACTACGAAACCCCTCGAAGACCCCGGGCTCGTCCTCCTCTAAAGATTCTCCGTCATCGGATTGAACATATGTAGCTGTACCTTTTGGTCTTTCTATCAGAGGCTTAGGAGGTCTTAAGCAACTCAGCATAAGGATTTCTTCTGGTGGATTGATGTGGGGAAGGTAGACACCCAAATCAACCTCTGAAAACAAAATTTTGTTGGGCTGATTAAATTCAGTGATCATGTGCTTCATCTTAGGTTCCCTTTCAATACGGATTTGATTAGCTAATCCCTTCCACGGTAGCCACATATGAGAGAAATCTGTCGCCATATATCCATTCAGAGTTCTGGACCAGTCTCTACTTAAAAGCATACCGTATTGATCTGGAATATCCACCACTTGAATATCGATATACTGCTGTACCCTATGATCAAAAGCCAATTGCATGTGTATTCGGTTCAATTCACCAATCACATTCACCTCGGTTTTATCTAATTGCGTCACTTTTCTGGAGGACTTGGTTGGAGCGAGCCCAAGCGCTTTACAAACGGACAATGGCATTACGTTTGTGGAAGCACCTGAATCTACTAAACAATTGTGAAGGTTTTTGTTGAAAATCCTGAGGGTTAAAAGGAAAGGCGGACTTTCCTTCCTGTCTTTATACAGAGTTACTTTTTGTTCCATGTCGGTCACATGTATCCTTTCCTTCCCTTTATCAATATTATCCTTAGCGATGTTTTCTCTCGGCGTATGATCAGTCTTGGTTCCAGCACCTATGTCTTGAAAGAAAGATGTTCTGACCTCAGGTATCTTAAACAACTCATACACAGAGAGACTGACCTTCATCTTTTTAAGCTCATCAGCCACATACTGTCCTATTTTTACCATATCAGCACGCTAGAATCTCTCCGGATCAACAATGGTACCATGATGTACGGTTTGAAGAGGGGCTTTGGGGGGTTCAGGATTATTGGTAGCCTGAGGATCAGGTGGGACTTGATAATTATTTGGGGGAATGGAAGTGGTGAAAGGGCCTTTTGGCTTGCTACTCCTCAAATTATAAGGAGTCTTGTTGTACTGCTGATATGCATTGACCTCCTCAGACTCTTCTTCTTCAGGTTGGTTATCATCCTGGAATGGGAATGTATAACTATCAAGAACGAGAGCAGCATCATACCTCTGAGAGGGGACAATCTCATACCCGGTTGGTGGAGTCTCTTGATGTTCAACGTTCTAAATTTCCATTTGAAAGATACTAGAAGCAATCTGGAATTCTGGGCAATCCAACTCAGAATGGGCATTGGTGTTGTGCAATCTGCACCAGGTAGATAAGGCAGCTTCGGCCAGCATTACACGACCTGGGGGTCTGGTGTCGTTACTCTGATTTTCCAAAGGTGAAGGTACTCCCCCATTGTTAGGCCTGGTATTCCAGGATCGATTTGACCGCTGCTGAAAGCTCTGATTTTGATACTGATTTTGATTTGGAAATTGGTTTGGGCCTTGATTTTGTGAATGCTGCTGGCTCTAGAGATGTTGCTGATTCTACCCCTTCTGCTGTAAATAAGCATTCTGGTTTTTGAGGTGAGTAACTTCAGCAGTGAGCTTTTTCATCTGTTCAACCAGCTCTTTGATATCGTCTCTGTCTTCCTTGGTCTTGGCCGCCTCCGAGGACTGCAGGAAAGGCATTTGCGCTGGAGGCATTTCAGCCACTGGGTTGCCTGGATGGATTACTAGAGCTTGTGTGGCAGCTGGACTCGGGACTGGGTTCATTACAGGGGTTCAGTTGGCCAATGCATGATTTATCATGGGAATTTGGTTTGGCATGGCCATGGGACCTATATGATTCAGCAGGCCAGAGGCTGTTTGTCCAAGCTGGGTACTCACTTCGACAGTAGCAGCATATGCTGCGGCTAAACTGGCTAGTACCGGGTTGGCCCTCCTTGCAAACATGGAGGTGAGTTTATCTAGGGCAGCATAGTAAATAGGTAGGGCTGCAGCCTGGTCTATAGCATAGGGGGCCTGCAGGCGACTGTAAGCTTTCTGAAATCTGTTATTGAAGGTGCTGATCATCTCACCTTCCTCTCATCGAATCTCCACAAAAGAACAGTAGAGATCAGACGGGGTAGTGGGCATACGAAACCTATTCAGAAAAGCTGTCTTCAGATTTGGCCAAGAATTTATAGATGCCGCCGGGAGATTGGCAAACCAGTAGTAGGCTTCATCCTGCAAAGAGTAGGGGAACAGTCGGCATATCACATCTTCATGTTGCACCTGTAACATGAACATATTAGCTTCAAAGATCTTAATGTGTTCATCCGCGGTCCTGTCTCGGTTTTTGGGCATGTCATGGTAGTCATTGAACAGCAGAGGGGACTGGTTATTTCCCGCAAAGTAAGCCATGATAGGGGGATTATTGGGACCTGCAGCAGTATTTCTAGGGGCTGACTGAGCTCGAGGAGCCCTGGGTATTCCTTGATCCCTTCTTGTTCTTTTAAATTCTGTCAGAGATAGTAGTTCTTCTCCAGCTGAACTGGATCGAGTGTGTCTCTGTTTAGTCCCCAGACTTGCTGATTTTTAGTTTTGCCCTCCTTCTAGTGCCAATTCTGTTGATGGTGTTTTTAGCACACAACAATGTAGGTGTGATTGCTGGTTTCACACCTCTCTTGAAAAGTATCTCACCCTAGGCAAGACTACTCCAAGGATAATATAGCTAGGTCTTAGCTTGCTTAGAATTTCTCAATGGTTATGTTCTAGCTGTACCTACAAGGGGTCTTACATGCAGTCTGCAAATCTTCAAGGTTTAGACAACAAATACACATAAACCCTATTATGATTCTCAGCTGATAAACCAAAATAAGGTGCTGCTGAAATTTTTATTCTAACAACTAAACATTGGGTTTAAATAAAATGCAAAAGATTTAGGGTTTAGAAGGAATCCTAAGTGACATTCACAATGCAAGGGTTATCCTTAGTAGACAAATATTCCAGACTTCAAACCAGTTCTCTGAGTTACCAAACTGAAATGGGTGTTACAGTGCTGCAGAAAACGGTGCTATCTTCAATGGAAGTCGAAAGATTTTCAGACCACATTCAGTCGTTAAATACCCAATAAATGGCGCAACTTAACTCATAAAATGAAGTTGAACTTTAGCACAAATAATAAGCCCAGGCTAACTTTACACAGTTATTTACCATCAGCAAATAACTAAAAGTATGGACTTGGAACATTCATCAAATACTGCAATAAACCATTAACATTATAAAAGCACAACTAATCTAATTATGGGAGAGCAAGAAGCAAACCATGAAGACCACAATGAATCGAAACAAGATGCAAATTCTTAGAAATATTGCAGAAACTTGCTTTGTATTTAATTCAAATGGCACAGAGTCAACAATTTGGCATCAAAATCTCTCTTACAAAAGTGGAAATGGCGGCCCTTTATATAGAAAGCAGCATACCCTAGCCCTTCAAATGAACGGTGGAGATTAACTCAACACCGACGACCTAGATTACATCGAGAAAGACCCACATTAATTCCCAGATTACATTTTGTCTTTTATGAAAAAGACGAAAAAATAGCTCCAGATACATTGAATCTAGTCATTTTGACTAGCCAACTCAATACATTAGTGAAAAGACTCATTTAGGAGGTAAGAAGAAGACAAAAATGAATCACATACTGTCCAGATATATCAAATTTACAACAATGACAGGATTGAATCAATAAAATATCCAAATAATATTAGGATTCTTTATCCAGGTCGATACTATCCCCGCTGGACAGCTTATTCCGATAGGCCAGCCATGCCTCAAGTGCCGGATTGATATCAGACGAGTCTGGATCTTTCAGATGATGTATTCTGTAATCGAATACCTCTAGCTCCAGACTGAACATGGTGTATATCCTTTCAAAATCTGTCTCTGCTCTGCGGAATGCTTTGAATTCTGCTCTGAGGTCACTTGCTTTATTCAGCCGTTCCTCTGTACTTAGCACAGTGTCTTCAAATAATATAACATGCAGTTTACCTTGCATTTTTCGAACTCGAAAGGAGCATAGTCATCAAAAGACTCATCCCTACAACTTCTGAAAGCATCACTGATATCGTATATGACAGATCTTAGCTCTTCGTCAGCGGGTTTATATGCTTCCTTTACTTGCTCAAAGGTTTCTTTCCTCAGAAGTAACTGCTGATACCACTCAATAGCCTTCGGGAGCCTATCTCCAGTCAAAATATTCTCCGTGACCAAGGTTTGAGCTGGCAACTCTCAGATACCCTTGATTCGCGGATACATGTGAGAATAATATTCGTCAAACAAATCACATTCATCACACAAATCCTTCCATTTCTTAAGCAATTCCACTGTACACTGGTGGACTTGAGCAGAGGCACTTATGGCGTCGCATCCCGCTTCAAACACACTCATCAACCAGTTCTCGACGCCTTGGGACTTTGATCTTACCTCGCTCAGCTTTGCCATTTCGTCGGTAGATAGGAAGGTAGGCATAGTCCGTATATCATCCCCTGCATCTACTAGTTTTACCAAAAATTGAAGGCATGCCCTAAGCTCCTCGTTTTGGCACTTTAGTTCCTTCTTGGACATCTCGTCCTTATCCAACTGCTTCAAAATTGACGTAACTGATCCCTTGAAATCATCCACCCTTTGAGCACGGGTGGTTGGGCCTAAGTCGACTGTAGATATCACATAATCCTCCGCCCTAACCTGATCTCTTGCTACGTCAGCTGGAGGGACAGCTACCTCCGCAATCCTTGAGCCTGATTCGCTCTGGTAGATCCTTGATTGCACCTTCACCCTCTTTCGTTTCTAAGGTTTTTGAGCCTGCGATAGGATGGTGCTCAAATCAATTTTCATAACTTCAATCTGGGGTTCTGGGTATACCATCCTATCCTGCAGCCATTCGGGAGTGGAAGATTTGCTCAACTTAGTAGCTCCATCCTTATCTGATACAATCAATTCTTTGGAAGGCTCTTGTTCAGGCTTAGGGCTCTTCTCCTTTTCTCCTTGGGCCAATTCCTTTAGGCTCTCGAGCACATTTTCCCGTGCAATTTCCAAAACTTCTTCTGTTGGGTCCTTGCTCAGTGGACTATCAGATATATCAATTATCTCTATACCAACAGACGTGTCGAGGGGGCTTTTATCATTTTCACTGGTCAGCGCTCCCTCGCTCTTTTCAGTCACTACCCCGTGCTCTCGTAATTCTAACTCCGCGCACACTTTCTCAATACCATCCAACAAAGGTACTTCCAATGACATCGCAGGCATTTGTGAAAGGGGAACAGTAGAAGAAATTGTGAAGGAAGGGGTACTAATTTGAGTCAAATTAGCGAAGGCAGGCAATGGTAAGGGAGAAGAAAGGGTAGGGTACGTAATGGCGAGAGTGGGAGAAATAGGATTGCTGAGATCACCTGAGGAGATTGCCAGTGGGCAGGAAGTGGTAGTAATGCCAGAGGAAGGAGAAGTGGAAGGAGATGATTCCTGCACAATGACGGCTGAAGTGGTGGGAGAAGTAGATGAAATGGAGGAAGGAGGAGGAATAGAAGTAGAGAAGGTGGAAGTCAAAATAGCCATTCTTGTATCGGGCATGGGGGTTTGGGAGATTGAAGGAGTTGAATCATCCTTGGTAGTAACATTCTCCTTACTCGCTGCTTTTGTTTTTACCTTCTTGGCCTTCGAGGCCTCCTCAGCGCTACCTGGCATGTCTTTCCTCTTAGTAGCTCTGGGCCTAGGAGGTGGATCCTTCTTCCGGGGAGATCTTACAGGAGGTTTTTTCACTTTTCTTACCCTTGCTGCCAAAGGGGCATGTTCATCAATATCTGAATCCTTTTCCCTGATTGGCTCTGTATCATCTGTCCCCAATACGGGCTCATCCTCCTCTCCGTCAGAGTCCTTATTTGATTCAACCGCCGTATAGGTCAATTGGACTCCTTGCCCCCTTAGGACACCCAATTGTGCTCTAACCCAGACTTTACTCAATCTAATTGGCTCCTTCATGATCACATCCAAGGAACTTTCTTCAGCGTTTGCCCAATTGGGTAATGGGATGGGCAGGTGGTATTGTGTCTCCCATGGGCCTCTGACCATGACATTATCATCGTCCTGCAATTGGTCTAGCACTGCCATTACATGAAATTTCTTAATAAAATCCAAGGATAGCCTCGAGTGCGCCCTCTTCATGACCTCGTAGTCATCAGGGCAGTTGGCCCAGAAATCTTCGATATGATCCTTGTGAAACAACTTCCTGCTCACGAACTTCTCCATCACTTGATTTGGGTCAAAGTGAGCCCTGGCATTGTAATAGTGCAAGTTCAGGAGCTGGAGCTCTTTATCAGAATACTCAACTGAGGTGAGGGAGGGGCACGCGTAGAGTCCTCTGCCAAACTTGATGGGGAATTGGACATTTGTCCTATGCAGGTGCTTGAGCTTTTCGGCACATGGCACTAGTTGCCTAGACAGTTCTAGGAGCATTGTCTTATCATCAGGATATCTTGGCAACCTATATGCCATTCCAGTGAAGCCTTGTACCCTAATGTATGTAAACTTTTCAAATTGGATATACCACCGGCCATATTGGATTACTTCGTTCATAGCCTCGGCTGAAATCCTCAAGGCTGTATTACCTTGCAACTTCCTCGTTATGTACATGGTAAATGCATCGTTGACCCGCTTGAAGTGTATCAATGATTGTGATGAAGTTAATTGAGGATAGCCTTCATACACCTTGACCTGGGTCTTTTCATCATTCCCGATTTCTCCAATCTTGGACAATCCGTCGTAATGATTCATTCTTGCCAATGCATAGACGACGTAGGATGTCCATCTGAAATATTTCTTCTCATTGAAGTTGCTGAAAGCTTCATGTATATTGTCGCTAAGGATTTGCGACCAATGGAACTTGGTTCCCTTCAATACTTCCGAGATGATAATGAACATCCAATCTTCAAAAGTGGAAGCAGCCGGTAACCCATACACTCTGCTCAAAAAGGTTACTATATCCCTGATCTCATCGTGGAAATCACTTCTATATAATACTATGGGGAGCTTGACGAGAGGGGATTTCTTGCTCTTGACCCAATGATCATTTATATGTTTTCTGCATCCCTCCACATCTTTATTATATGCCTCCTTAGATGCTTGCCTGTCAGGCATAGTCATGGTTTTGTGCCACGGGATATCTAGCATCTCTGCCAAAGCAGGCAGGGTCAAATCATCTAGGATTTCTGCACTAGCTGTCTGTATTTGTCTAGATACGATATTGTATCTATCTGCACAACTTGCCATCAATTCTACACACTGAACGGAGGTTGGGAAGGCAGCTGCTTGTCCGAGTCCACTGTCCTTAAGTCTCTTAGCCCGAGGAGTCGGAGTGGGTCCGAAGATTCTGAGTCTGAAATCATCTAAGTCAATATGACCTAGATCGGTGTCTCCCACGTTACTCCACCCAGAGTGGATTTTGGTCTCTGGGGGTATCCCTTTGAACTCGTACTTCATGGCTTGAGCTCGTGCAGCCATCTAATCTGCAAAACTAGACCTTATAAGCTTGATACCAAGTAAGTTCCTTGATATACTCCTAGGATTAGATAAACCAATCATAAATCTATCATTCATTATAAGCATGCATTTCAAAGGAAGACTAATTTAACATACACATGGTACTGCATGCAAGGAGATATCAAATGTTGTAAAAAGATTCACCTAAACATCATTATTACAGCATTACAACCTTAATGACCTTACCTTGAACCATCTTCCCTAAAGAAATTTCAGCAAATTCGGCCATTTAGGGAGATTTGCGCTAATATAGAGGTTGTCCGACCTTGGGCAGAAAAAAGCGCTAAAATTGAGGCTGTCCGACCTTGGCGAGAAAATGAGGCAGGTCCGACCTCAGATGAGGGTTTGTTCTGTGCGTCCCAAAATTTGCGTTATTTTCAAGGGTGTCCAACTTGCGTGAGATTTGGAGGTCTCCGACCTCCAATGGTTTACAAGTCTATCGGTGGACAAACTAGCGTAAAACGATTGCTGGTATAACAAGAGTCGTCCTGCGTGGAATTCAGGTGAGTCTGACTTGCGCGGGTTTCGACAGGGTCTGACTAAGTCAGATACAAGGTATTGTAGCGCAAAGTCAGACAGAGGAGATTTTAGCGCAAAAAGGAGGTTTTCAGAGTTGCGGGCATTTCTAAACCATCCGACCCGATTGGAAACGATATGTTAGCTGTGAGGGTCGGATGAGGTCATTTTTAGCGCAATTGGGTGCTGGATTTTGGCGCTAGATCCTAGGGTGTCTGACCATATTGGATGGTTTGGTCATTTAGAGGTCGGTCGAAGGTCAATTCAGCGCCGACTTCATGCGCGGGGTTTGCAGGGTTTTGACCCGAAAGGGTCTAAATTCGCCTAAGGCATCTTAGTTTGTGGTCTTTTAAACCTAGGGTTTGAAAAATGAAAGGATCGACTCACCAAACCCTAACCCAGAACTATCACATTTCAGCAATCACAATAAAAAAATGAAAACCCTAACGGTTTCCCCCTGACTTTGCTTCAAAAAAACCCTAGAGAAACTCAGAAATGCAAAGGGTTAGAACCCTACCTGTAAATGGCGGCGCAGATCTAACTTGTCGAGAGGTCGCGGGTTCGAGCTCGGGCGATGTCAGCCGTGAAAATCGGAGCTCAAGATGCGCAGCTTTGAAAACGCGGTGATAAATGAGTTAATCCCACTTAACTTCCCTATTTAAGCCATGCAAATCTACCATTAATTACTCGGGAGTACGGACTGTCAGCGCGGATTTGCAGCGGTTCTGACTTGGCAGGAAAACTGGAAGTCTCTGACCTGGTCAGTTGAGGGAAGAATCAGCGTGAAATCCGGAGGTCTCCGACTTAACCTGTTTGGCGGGGTTTTCGGACTCATCCGACCTGCAGGGTTTGTTTGGGGATCCGACCATGTCGGTGATTGAAGATTTTAGCGCAAAGTCACTTGGAACGAATATTAGCGCATAGGTCAGACGGAGGGGATTTTAGCGCTAGGTCCGACAGACTGAAAATCGGCGCAGAGGTCGGTTGAAGCCAAATTTAGCGCAAAGGTCAATTGAAGCCAGATTTAGCGCAAAATACTAAATCAAGGACTCCAGAGGGAAAATAACAACCCTCCTTAGCAATTTTGAAGTGATTTTTTCAATGTAATCATTCTATCTAGGGCACAGATACTTTAGACCATACAACCACTCCGAGAGAGAGAGATCAAAAAACCAAACGACTCACTAGCCAAAACAAAGAGAACAAAGGGGAGGGGCCCCCATGTTTAGAATGGGGCGTGTGTGCAAGGCACAACATAACTGTCCATGTTGGAATTGGGTTAGGAATGTTGGGGGAGGAATAGCTACTTTTTTAGTTACTTTGGCAATGGGTGGTTGGCCATAAGATTTTGGAGATAAAGGCATCCACCCTACACAACAAGATTTTGAGATATCGTAAGTGCCAAAGCCTATATCTTGGATGCGAGCCGTGATCTCAGGGAGAGGATTTGGGTTACTTGTAGAGGCTTGCGTGAGAGTTGCAGGGTCAACATATAGTGGGGATTCAATGGTTTTGTCATTTTTAGGCACTTGGTTGCAATTCTTATAGCTTCCTTGCAAGACATGGCAAAATTCGAAAGGATTGGGGTCTCCTGGGATAGTGATCTCCATACCATTGTATGGGAACTTTAGAGACTGATGGTATGTGGAAGGAATAGCTTTCATTGCGTGGATCCATGGGCGGCCTAGGATAATGTTGTAAGGCAACTCAATATCAAGAACTTGACACCTGGTTTCAAGCATGACAAGGCCCAGTTGTATAGGCAAGTGGATAACACCTTCTGAGCGGTGTTTAGCATCATCATACCCCTTGATTGTAATAATATGATCAGAGTTGACATGATCCTCAGAGTATCCCAATTACTTTAGTAATTTTAAAGAACAGATGTTGAGACCAGCACCACCATCTATGAGGATGCGTTTGATTTTGCGCTTATGGATGAGAACCTCAATATGAAGGGCATCATTGTGGCAGGGATCATGGGATGGGAGATCTTTCTTAGAGAAGACCACATTGTAGGGTGAAGCAATGTTACCTACTATAGCTTGGAAATCCATGACTGCTATGTTGTTAGGAACCGAAGACTCTTGGAGGGCTTTTTCTAGCACTACTCTATGTGCAGGTGATGACCGTAGAAGGTCCAAGATAGAGATTTGTGCGGGCATTTTACCTAGATGTTCGACAAGATTATAGTCAGATTGAGCCAGAAGATTGGGTGTAGGACCACGAATGGTGACACGACCATGATGAGTTGTAATAGCGCAATTCGTAGATTTGCCTTTAATTGTGAGGGTAGACACTTGACTCTCTTCAAAATGACCTACAATGGAATCAAAGGAAGTGGAAGCATGATTGATACCTTTACCTCTATCCTGAGGAGGAGGTGGACCATGATGAGGGAATGGTTCCTTGTACATATCGAGATCTTTGTTTGTGTTTTGAGCCGCTTGTTCATTCTCAAAAGTGATTAGGTTGCCGTCGATGAGATTTTGGATTAGGTGCTTGAGTTTCATGCACGACACAGTTCTATGTCCTTTGCTCCGATGGAATTCACAGTATTCATTTTCTCTATACCGTGTAGTTTTGTAAACTAGTTCACCATATGGGGGTGCATCCGGTAAGGTGATGAGTCCTTTCTATAAAACCTGTTATAGGACCAACTCCATAGGCACTCCTAAGGGAGTAAATTGACGTCGTGGAGGGTAATCTTGTTGAGGTCGCTCCTGTTATCGTTGTTGTTGATTTTGATACGGTTGCCGCTGTTGTTGCTGTTGTTGAGATGGAACTTGACTTGGTTTGGAGAGCTGCAGTGGTGTTTGCAAAGTTTGGACATGCTTAGAATCAACCACACCATCGTTGACCACATTTTTGTTCTTATTCCAATATTTGGGTTTATCGCTCGATTGTTGATGAGGAGTGTTGTCTTTCGTTTCTTTGAATATTTTGACCACACCCTTAGCAACCACACCCTTAGCAATGAGGGCCTTCTCAATATTGATTCCTTTGTATGTGATTTCATCAAAGGTTGTAGCATTGAGAATTTGCAAGTGGAAACCTAACTCTTGGTTGAGGTTCTGCACAAATATGCTAACAAGCTATTTCTCAGGAATCTTGAAAGGAAATTTACTAGCCATTTGTCTCCACCGTTGAAGGAAAGAAATGAAAGTTTCCCCATTTTTCTATTTGTTGTTGCATAGATCAGTCATAGAAATCTCATGCTCTGCGTTGTAAGAAAAGTGGGTGGCAAACTTCTCTGCTAGCTCATTGAAAGACTTGATACCCATGGGTAAGTGTGAGAACCATTCTATAGCTTGACCTCCAAGACTATGAGGAAAGAGACGCATAAGATATGTGTCATTATGTGAGACCTCGAAGCAAGCAAGATTGAATTCCCTAAGATGGTCTTTTGGGTCACCTTTTCCTTTGTATTTATCAAACTTGGGAATAGTGAAATTTTGAGGAAAAGGGATCATTGGTAATGACCGATCAAAAGGATAAGGACACACTTCCTCTAAAGAGAAGGTCTTTTTGGTGTGGCCAAATGTAAGATCAGATAGCTGCTGTTGAACTTCTGCAATTTTTAGCTCCATAGTCGTGGGAGGGGTTGGTAACATCTCCTATTGTCCCAAAAGTGGTTGGTGTTGCCCATACAGAAGATTATAATGTAAGCCATGCACACTAGTGTTATAAGGGTCATAATATTGATTGGGATCATACGGGTTGTACATTTGGTTCAGATTGGGTTGGAATTGGAGGTTTTGATTTGGAAGAGGTGGAGGTGGCGCTAGGTAAGAATGTTGGCTTTGTGATGGTTGAGGGAAAGTATTGGGTGGAGGAAAGCTAAAGTGCATTTGATTAGGTTGTGATGGCGGAACATAGCTTTGGGAAACTTGATGTTGGGAATGTTGAGAGTGGCTAGGCAATGTGTGAAAGAAATTGAGCGAGGATGAACGTTGTGGAGGAGGGGCATAGGTAGAAGTGATTTGCGACGGTTGGGGTTGATTGAGGATGAGAGTAGAAGAACGTTGTGGTTGGGGTTGATTGAGGATGAGGGTAGAAGAATGTTGTGGTTGGGGTTGCATGACTCTAATTGGTTGAGAGACATGAAGGTTTGATGATATAGGAGGTAGTAGTTGTTGAGACCCTTGTTGCATGGCTACATAATTGTTCCCCGGATTGTAATTGGGTGGGAAACCTATCCGTGATGGGGTAACCAAGATTCCACTTGCGATTGGGGTGGACACTTGAGGAGGTGGTTGCATATTCGATTGAGCTAAGGTGGCTTTCTTAGCTAACTCTGCTTGACATTGGCAAGTTTCTTGTTGGTTGTTATAGATCTCCATAGGAGTCAGAAGCAGTGATACGGCCCTCTCTCCTGTTGAGTTTTGAAAAAGGGGATTCCTATACTGCGAGCCTTGTGCAGGTAAGGGCGTAGCCATCGTGGACATGGTTTGAACTGCTTGTATGGCACTCAATGTGTTGTTTGTCTCCTTGAGAGAGGATAAATCAAAATCCTAAGGTAACTTGGCTCCTTGCTCTGCAAGTAAGTGAAAGAAATGATCCTGATTCTCACTAAGGATTTTGTCAAAGGTGGCCATGACTCTAGGCTCTTGTATGAATTCATCAAGATCTTGCCCATCTTCTTGAGACGATTGACCTATTTCAAAGTGTCACTCTTCTTGAGATGGGGGTTGATCTACAATATAACCTTGTGGCACAAAATCCTGAGGCAGGCCTGTAGTGTAGTGAGGAATGCTTACCAAAGGAACCCTACCCTCTTGTGATGGGATTTGCTCAATAGTATATCCTTGTGGCACAAAGTCTGGAGGCAAGCCAGTGGTATACTGGGGTGTACTTACCAAAGGGACCCTACCTTCTTGAGGAGTGCTAGGGTGGTCAATGTGCGGCATGTTCAGAGAGCTGATTGGTTTTGCCGTGGGTGTACTAGGAGTAACCTTGGGAGTAATGTTGAGACGACTTGATTGTGGTGTGTGAGGAGGTGATTTGTGCTTCCTAGGGCCAACTTGCTTGGACTTCATAGTTTGCTGGAGCCTGGTGGTTACCATGGGATACACTAGGACAAAAAGGTAATGCTAGGATTCTGTGAGGTGCTTTGAGAAACAGACAAACTCTGATGCACAAAGTACTGGACCAAAATCGCTATACTATTTGACCAGAGGTGTAGGGCTGTGTGACCAAAAGCGAGCTACTGTGATACCAAAGGTGATGGACTAAGCTACCAGAAGCAAGTTACTGCTATGCCAAAGGCGAGCTACAGTGACCAAAAGCGATCTACCATTATACCAAGGGCACTGAAGTAGAGTTTTGCCAGAGGCGAGTTACTGCTATGCCAAAGGTGATCTACTGTACTACCAAAGGTGAGCTACTATAATACTAGGGGCACTGAAGTAGTGTGGTGTTTCTAAAAGGCAAAATTTTGATAGATTGTTTCTGTTTCTGATTGGATTTGTTTGGCAAGAGAAAACACAGTAAACAATGTTGGCACAAACAAGGGACTGACACAACAGATAGTGTATGTTCGAGGCTCCAAACAAGCCCAATTTTGCCACAGGTATAAGACAATTGCAATCAATAACAAGCACTTTTTATCCCTAGAGACAAGGTTTCATTGCAGTAGATCAGCTCACAGCTTAATACTCCGTCAATAAAAATATCATTCCATAAAGGTATCGGATATTTAGTATCTTTGCGAGAGACGATAGGTAGGGATATCTCACCCTCCCCTTGGAAAGCTCAAGTAGGTCACAAGAGATTTATGGCCAAGGGAATACTATCTCTTCTCAAGGGAGCCAATGGTGAGTATCTTAAGGGCTTAAATCGATTCCCCTGGCACTGATGATTACCGTAATGTTTAGAGGTAGGTCGGGTAGTCTCTATCTAGAATGGTTCTTAGTGACTTTGAGGGACCAATGCCTTATGAGCAATGTGACAAGCTACTAAAAGCTTTAACCAATCCTACTAAGAGTATCAAACACTTCGCTCAATGTGAAAATCATTTCCACAAAGAGCTAGTACACCTCTTTTCAGTTTGGCACCACAAGGTAAGGCTGACGTTGGTTAGGACTTGGCTTTCACCTTATCCCTCTTATATAGCGGTTCAAAGGAAAACTCCACTTAGGGTCATCCCTTTTGGATGAAGCGCAATCCAAAAGTAGGCCCTTCTAAAGGAAGTATAGAAATGTAAGAGCAGGCACGTCAAACAAAGGTTCAATTGTCTTGTTATAAGAAAAATAAGGTGCAACTAAATTAGGCACACACATGGTTGTAGTTGTCAATTGTCCCTTATGAAAATGAAGTGTTTGGCATTCATGTCCATCGTCCCTTAGAAAATTGAGGTGTTTTCACATACATGTCCATTATCCCTTAAGAAAAGCAGTATGTTCCTAAGACTTAAATTGCAAAGAAAATGATTTGTTCAATTATCCCTTTAACAATGCCATGTGTTTCTAAGACTTAGTGAGATAGATCAAGATTTCTTCGACACTCATCCTGCATGAACATGTTAAAAAGACCTATTTGCTCTGTGTGAGTAGTAAGAGGCTGCAACAAGTCAGTTTAGTCCCACAAAAACCAATAAGTTTAGCCAAAATAAATCAATATGACCAAAAGCGAGCTACTGTCTCACCGAAAGCATGTCACTCTGCTACCAAAAGCACTGAACTGTGTTTTTAATAGCATTGTGATGCAGATCAGAAGCATAAAAGAATAATACCATAAATGCTGAAAAATATCCAGAAGCACTGCACTATGTTTCTGAAAGCGCTGTGATACATACCAGAAGCGTAAAAAGATAATACCAGAAGCACCGAACAATATCCAGAAGCGTTGTACTTTGTTTCTAAATGCATGATATTTTATAGCCAAATGCGTTGTGCTGTCTTAGATAAAAAAAGTTAGCTTTGGTCAAAATAACCAGATCCAAATGGGATTCCATGATTGATCTACTATTCTGAGAAGTAGTATCTAAGAGATCTGTATCATGAATTGCAGAAAATCTAGGTGTAGTAACAAATAGGTTTAACTCAAATATCAAAGATATCCCTAAATAAGTTAGCTTAGGAAGTATCAAAAGAGGGTTCAAAGACAAATACAACAGTTTGTCAGAGAAATGAAAAGATATGTAAGGAATAAAAACCCTGTCAAAACACCAACTGAAGTCAGAAAATCTATTTAACCCAAAAGTGCTTAACAATACTACCAACAGCACCGTTCTGTATTACCAGGAGCGCTTTTTTGTAATACCAGAAGCCCAGCAGTGCCCCCAAAGGCGCTGTAATGTGCCTCCAATAGCGCTTAATGATACTGCTAGAAGTGCTTTGCAATGTCATTTGCATTGTACCGTACTGTGACTTCAAAAAAATAATTTCTCAAAGAAAAAGAGGGATTAGTGGGTCCCACCAGGCATGCCAGAATGTGTATGAGGAAAAATTGATTAAATCTAAACTAATAAAACCAAAAACCAATCACATAAAGCGAACCAATCTAAGTAAAAGCCATTATCACAAAATCAAAAGACAAATGAAAACTCTTACCAAAACCTGTATTGTTCCTTTTTGGAGAAGTGTGGATTACTCAATGAACTTGCGAAACCATAGCTACAACAAGCAAGTAATGTGCTTAAGAGATCAATGTTAAAAGATCGTAAAGGTTGCTCAATCGATGTGTTTTGTATGCTCAAAACTCTGTTAAGTATGCTTGAGAATACGATCGAAGAGAGAGATTGTGAAGGAGATGAGGGGGGTTTATATAGGTTCCAATAGAGATCGATCAACAGTCCAGATAATTTAGAAGAATCAACGGAGGAGAACAGTTGAGGAACGTGCAACGAATAAGAAGAAGACAATTGTCACACAAAAGCTGTTTTACTTGAGTTAAACACTTTCTTTTTCTAAAGATAAGACATGCTTTTCATAAATTAGAAATTTTTTTCTAATTTAAGAGAAATTGATAAAAACAAGGTTGAGTGAATAGATAACTCAACTTTAGATTTGCTTTTGCATGATTTGAGAGAAATTAAATAATAAATTATTTAATTGTGTGTGCATGGAGAAGAAGACTTAATTTTAGAAGATTTGAAAGATATTTGTAGATAAGAAAGCAAATTAAATAAATAGATTTATTTAATTGTTGTGCATGATTTGGAAGAATAAATAAAATATTTGATTTATCTTATTTTTGGAGAATGAGAGAATTTAAATAAATTTGATTTGATTTATTCAAATTTGGAAGAATGAATTTGATTTAATTAAATAATTAGGAATTATTTAATTGTTTGGATAAGATAGAATTTGTGATGAATTAATTAAATAATGGGATTTATCTAATTAATGTGGATTTGATTTTTGGAAAGAGGACAATGATTTAATTAAATAATATAAATTATTTGATTGTGGAAGAATAATAGAGGAATTTAATTTAATTAATTAAATAAAGAGGATTTATTTAATTAATGTCACAAGTATGTGATTTAGAAGAATTTAGTGATTTTGGTGAAATTAATTAAATAATTTGATTATTTAATTAACGTTGAAATACAAGTGATTAGACAGATGACGAAATGCGAGTAGTGCGACGACTTGGTCATTTTAGGGTCTCTACAACTTCTACTATACAACAATTTTTCAGCCACGGGGTCCCAAAGCTTGTATCCTTTCACACCAACACCATAGCTGATGAAGATACACTTAACAGCTTTGTTCTCCAACTTTGACCGCTTCTCCCTAGGTACATGCGCATATGTGTCACAAACAAAAACACAAAGATGCCTTACTGAAGGCTTTCTACCAGACCACACCTCCATGGGTGTCTTTCTAACAAGATGTAGGAGATATGTTTACCACATAGCAAGTAGTGGCAACAACTTCAACCCAAAACTTTTGTTCTAAACCAGCTCCACTAAGCATACTCCTAGCCTTCTCCATCAGTGTCCTGTTCATCCTCTCTACAACTCCATTTTTCTGCGGTGTGTATGGAGTTGTCTTATGCCTTTCAATCCCAAGTTCCTTTCAATACTTATCAAATTCTGTAGAACAAAAATTACCACCATTGTGCATATGCCTCACAACCAAAAACATGAAGATGCCTTATTGAAGGCTTTCTACCAAACCATACCACACCTCCATGGGTGTCTTTCCAACAAGAGCTGATGTAGGAGATCTATTTACCAGATAGCAAGTAGTGGCAATAGCTTCAGCCCAAAACTTTTTTTTTAGGCCAGCTCCACTAAGCATACTCCTAGCCTTCTCCATCAATGTCCTTTTCATCCTCTCTGTAGCTCCATTTTGCTTCGGGGTGTATGGAGTTGTCTTTTGTCTTTCAATCACAAGTTCCTTGCAATATTTATTGAATTCTATAGAACAGAACTCACCACCATTGTCAGTTCTCAAACATTTAATCTTTTTACCAGTCTGATTTTCAGCAAAGGCTTTAAACTCCTTAAACTTGCTATAGACTTCAAATTTGCTTTTGAGAAAATAAATCCATGTCCTTCTACTGTAATCATCTATAAAAGATACAATGTATACTAATTTTGATAACAAAGGAACATTAACAGGACCAAACACAACATAATGAATAAGGTCAAACACACCAAAAGACTTATGAGAACTCAAGTAAAACTGAACACAGTTTTGTTTTCCATAAATGCAATGTTCACAAAAGTCAAACTCACGATTACAATCATCTAACCCC
The DNA here is from genome assembly GCA_027924645.1 of Cunninghamia lanceolata. NCBI lineage: Eukaryota > Viridiplantae > Streptophyta > Pinopsida > Cupressales > Cupressaceae > Cunninghamia > Cunninghamia lanceolata. Next base: position 1,804,513 of record BSBN01001480.1, read on the forward strand.
TCAATGAGGTTCTTATTTTTTAGGGTACGCAGACCCTTCTCACCAATGTGGCCAAATCTCTTATGCCATAACATTGCCTTTGCAGGAAGTTTAACTTCTAATGCATGATTACAACCATTAAGATTAAAAACAACAAATTTATTCATTGCTCATTCAGATGGTGGGGATGAAGTGACTGCTGCCCTCTTCCTTGAGTAAGAAGAACTATTGCATTGTGCAATGCATGCTTCTAGTTGAAACAAAGTACCTCTCCGAGTACCCTTAGCAAGCACCATAGATCCTCTTGTCATCTTGCATCCTTCTTTTGAAAAGACAACCTGCACACCTACATCATTCAAACTACTTACAGAAAGAAGGTTATGTGCTAAGCCTAGGATGTGCATAACCCCAAAGATCCCCTTCACTCGACCATCAAGGAATCAGATAGAGACTCTTCCATGACCAACGATCTTCATATGAGAGTCATCACCTAGATACACCTTTCCACCATCAAACTCCTCATACTTAGTGAACCAGTCTCGATGCAAGGTCATGTGGAATGATGCACCAAAGTTGATTAGCCACACATCATTAGATGCATGGGTTGCCCGGGCTACGATGAAAGCATCACTGTCATCTTGTGACATGTCAGAATCTAAATCAGGAGCTTTCTTCTTTTTCTTCTTCTCCTCTTTGCATTCATTTCAGAAATTCTCAGTCTTGCCATAGTTCCAACAAAGAGCCTTGGACTTTCTAGGATTTTTGGATCTCCCACGAGATTTGAATCTACCCTTCTCAGTTTTCTTGTCCTTATTCTTCCCTTTCTCCTTGAGTCTTCCACAAACTGTAAGGGCCTCTTTGGCTACCTTAGAAGACTTTCTCCACATCTCTTCAGACAACAGCAAAGAAACCACTTCTTCCATTTTGAATGTGGATGTGGTGCTTCCAATTGCCATGACAAGATGATCCCATGAGTCCGATAGAGAACAAAGCAAGGTCATACACCGATCCTCCTCCTTCATATTTACACCAATAGATGTTAATTGTGCAACCAGCATGTTGAAGGCATTCATATGTTTAGCAACAGATCCTCCATCCTCCATTCGAAGAGAATACAACTTCATAGAAAAATTTTATTGATAAGGGATTTGGCTTGATACACATCCCCTAACTTCTTCCAAAGGAGTTTTGCAGTGGTCTCTTCATGGACATTTAACAACACATAATCGGAAAGACTAAGTCTTATGAGACTCTTAGCCTTTCGATCCTTGAGATCCCAGTCATCTTGTGACATTACAGCTGGTTTAGTTCCATTCACACTATCCCAAAGGTCTCAGTCAACTAGCATGTCTTCCATGTTGAGCTTCCACAGCTTGAAATTACTGCCATTAAACTTCTCTACTTCAAACCTTCCTGATGTGCCTGCCATCTCCTTGCTGCAATAAGATACAGAATGCTCTACACAGACTCCCACTCAACCTAAGATTAGCTCAAAAAAACCCTACCCAACAACTAGGACCAAAGGTGATCAAGCTCTGATACCAACTAAAAGGAAGTTAGGTGTGCAGAAAATATTTCCTACACTAATCTAATGAGGAGAAGGCTATGCAAATTCAAATTTATCCTAACTATTACAGCAATGTTAAACCATTAACATGAGATATTGCAGCAAAACACAAGAACTAGAAAGAAGACAGAAGAAGAAGAGAGACAAAGATTTATGGTGGGGAAAACCCTTATCAGGTGAAAAACCCCACTCAGAAACCTACACAATGTATTAACAAATCTGAAAGAATGTTTAGAATACACTTGCAATGCAAGATTCAATGGTCTTCAACACTCGTGTCTAGAGTCAATCTGGCAACATAACAATACTTGTGAACCTATGATACAAACTCCATCTCCAAGCACCTGTATATAAAGGAAATACAAGGCAATATTAGACCTATCTTGGAATGGGCGTTCAACATAGCATCTTGGACCAAAACCCACACCTAGGGACACTTGGTCAACATTGTAGAATGTGTCTGACACTTGTCCATAGCTCCCATCCCAAAGAGGTCACCTATTTCCAAAATGGGCTATGACAGATGCTCTTATGACACTTGTGACCATCATAGAATCTGTCATAGCGGTTACAACTTATAGCTATAAGAGAATCTATCATGCACATGCTATAAATAGCATATTTTCTTACAACATGTCATATTCCACCTTGGGGCACCCAAATATGCCTTATTCAAAGATGCTACATGACACATGTCATCACCTATCTTACAACCTTCTATTCTCGACTCTTACATGTCATAGATTTGTCATAGGAATCCATCATAACCGTTTCGATCAAACATTCCTTACAATACATAAAAGATGCTGACACATGGCAGAATATTCCTACCACTAAGTGGGATGCCTATCTCCTCATGTGAGGACAAAAATACAAGTTGTCATAATCCATGTAGGATTGACATATCACCGTGCCACATCCCACAACATGACAAAATGGATTTTCCAAATATTTACAACATAGGCAATTAAATAATAAATATAAACATTACAAATGCAGAGAATTACCAAGGTTGAGACACCTTAATTCCCAACAAATATGAGATTACAATACATGTATATCCTCTTCTTACTCTCAACTCTGCTAAAAATGTAATACAAATGTCCTTATAAAAGGGGGTTTCCTTCAAGGGCAAGAAAACTAACAAATATTGATCATCAGATCTGTGACCTAATGACGAACGGTCTAGATTTATAATGATAAAATATAAATAAAATATGGTTTTGGGGGTGTTGTCCCCAAACCCTTGTTAGGGCGCACAACCCCTGGACCCCCCACCAAGGGGATGATCTTGTTAGAACACAATGATATATAGTGAGAGGGGGGGAGTAAATTAGTATATACCAAAACTTTATTCGAAATTAGATTTATCAACCAAATCTTCTTACTCCCTTAAACAAATGATAAATAAAATTAAGCAAATCAAAGCACAACACATGAGCACACAACCACAATGCTAGATTTATTTGGAATACCCTAGAAAGGAAAAACCATGGTGAGCAAGCTGCTTGGAACTACTGTCCAAATCTAGCTTCACAAATAAAAACAAGATTACAATATTATTTATGGGCTATAACACAAAGGAAGATACAACTCCCTAAAATACAATACTACAACACTTACAGAATGAGGTTGCAACCTCTAAACATCACCTTCAACCGATATCATTGTTCAAACACCTCTGTAACATCCACACACTTCACTCTAACTCAAATCTTCACTTCCTTTGCACAACAAACACTGCTCCCTTCAACACATCTTCACATACACACTCACTCACATAACCTTGCACCATCTCACACACTTCCTTTTCACACTAAAAAAGATCTTTCATTTATACCTTCTACAAATTACAAAATCTTTTTCCCATGTCAGCCAAGATGAAACTTGTATACATGAAACATGCAATGGCCACACCAAGTCAACATCCAAAGGATGTAGAAATCCAATGCGGTTCAAGACAAATGATAACCAGGACCAATTCTTTCCTTAACACATTCTTTCAAGTTGGTGTACACTTCAAAACATCTAGCAGGATCATAAAAACACATGAAGTCAGTCCAACAAACACTTGTCATTCCACAAAATAGCTCCAAACCTAAAGTGGTACTAGAGGGACCAATTAACATCATGTAGATCATCACTCAAGCAATATAAGACTTACACAAACCTTCTCAAACAATCCTTATGCTGAAATATATGTTTTCTTTCTAGTGGAAACAAATAGAAACTAAGCCTAGCATCACTTACAAACACTAAACACACAATCTTGAGATAGAGCATTGAAAAACCAACTTGTAGTGCTCTTTAACACCTAAAACCTCAAATAAGGAAACATTTTTGAGTATCTAAACTCATTCTCCAAACACCAAAGAAAAAATATGAATTGTTGTGAAATGTAGTGGCTTTTTCTTTCTCCTCTAGACAATCGTAATCAACAACATGATATGTCTTTGCTCTGCTGAATCCGAAAAACTTTTGTGGTGCATAAAAAAAAAGTAAAACTTGAATATATAACAATATTTTCATCTATAACTGACCATCCTTCAAACCACAAGACCTCATCTACAGAAGTGGAGAAATGTGGAGTAGTTCTCTGACACCTCTTTAATGCAATAATTTTGAACCTCTGTCTTCACTCTGTGAGCTCTAGAATCTTCTGTGGTAACTTCCAAGCTCTAAAATTAGGAACATACAAACTTCATACTAGTCCCTAAGTTACTTCCAAACTATAATTCCATACCTTCAAATGAGAAGGAATGCAAAGCATTCTCCCGAGCTGCTTTAGTGCAAACTCCAGTGCCTTAGACCTCCTAAATATTTCTTTCAAGACTAAAGCAATTTCTTTCCATAGGAAACAAGAAATACAATATTCACCACATCAGAGACTTCATTCTCAATATCAAACACAAATCCTTCCAACAAAACAAGAATCTTCATGTTAGCACATTGTTTTGCTCACAACTTTCACCTCTGCATTAACTTCAGAAAATAGGGTACAACTATGTATAGATGATACTGATCCAATCAGTATACATGGCACATGACATTCATCATCTTATCCTTTACTTCACAACTTCTCTAATCCATCTCTTTATTAGTCTTTTGTCTTCTTCTCTGATCACCTCAGCATATAGCCCATTTATCTAGATTTATTATTTATTTAAATTGCTATATTTATTTAATTAACCTCAATATTTTATGTAGTTTATTTTCTTTTCAAATAATATACATTGGCCTAATAATGGGTTGGTGACGTGGTGTGTGGTATTTTCTAATAGGAGGGTGGGGGATGATTGATAGGACATATGACATTATGAATTAGTAGTTGCATTTATTCCCTTTAAAAGATGGTGGTAGGGGATACATAGTATACTAGGTCATGGTCTATTAATAGATGATGTTTGTTGTGTGTAAGTATTGTGTGATAGATGACATTTACGACTGGTGAGAAACCAGGGAAGGTGAGGAAGGTAGAGAGTTTTAAGGGAAATGACCCCATTACTATTAGGAGGGGGAAATAGAGGAAAATAAGCATGTTTGGGGAGGAAATGCTAGTGGATTTTTATGGCCTTCATAAAGGAGATCAAAAATCTTGAGTTGAGGCATTAGGTGGTTCAAATTTGGCAATTGGCAAAGGATATAGATGACACTCCCTGTGTTGGTATTCATTCTACAATAACCAACCTTCTATTGATCTAGGTCATACACAAGGAAGGTGGAATATTTTTTATGCTTCTTAGACCTTGAGTTGTACTTCAATGCTCTCAAATGTGGTGGGGTGTTTTTTGCCACATGATATTGAAGATGTGATGCATTAGTTGGGGTATATTTTAATTGTCTCCTAGATGATCACCTTCATGCTTTGAAGCAGTGATAGAAGTGTTTACAACAAGCGATCGAGGAGATTTCCAAAGGTTTGAAGGTTAATATTGCATGTGATGTCATTCCTACCCTTTCTAATTGCTACAACAACACAGACTCATATGATGTTGCTGAGGTCAGTGAGATCATAGAAAATCAATATGAGGTAAATGATAATAAATGCAAAATAAACAAATGCAAACCTTCACATTGATCCACAATCCGTCGATAAGGTGGAGAGTGTTGCACCCAAAACACTCTAGCTTTACCAAGAGATGAATGTTGATTACTCACAATTCAACAGCATAACATGAAGATAGGGATTGATAGATGGAAGATTGAATGATGCAAGAGGGATAGGTGATAGATAGATGATGGATGATTGAGAGGAAAATTCAATAGCATGACGATACTAGAAGAAGATTCATTACAAATGGCTCAAGAGAGGCTACCTTTATAGAAAAGGCAATTTTGAATAAATGGTTGTGATTGAGAGTTATTTTGAATGATATGGATGGTTAAGATCGATTAGGGTTGATTAGGGTTTCCTTGCAAATCAAGAAATCATAGTCATGTGACAAGTGTGTGAAGGAGAATAAAAAGAATCTAATTCAAATATTTTATTTGAATTAGCTTGCACATGTGACTTGTATTAAATGCAAGATGTACTACCTCACATGAGACAAAAGGAAAGTGGACAAGTGTTTGATTGTGAAAAAAGGAATCTAATTTAAATAAAAGATTATTTAAATTAGTTTGACACGTGAAGGGATTAAGTGGAGGATGTAGCATGTGACACTTGTTTGAATGAGACAAAAGGTGAGGGATTAATTCAAATATTTAATTTGAATTATATGAGACATGTGATTAGGGAATTAATTAAATAAAATGGATTTATTTAATTAATTAGAATGTGATTGAGTTAGAATTATGAGTGGGATGACCTAGGACCTAGGGCAAAACATTACAAGGTCATGTGTTAACAAGACCTAGACGATTTTTAGTGTCTAAATTTTCCCCTCTTTGAGATGATGTTGCGAGATGATAAGATTTATGTAGAGTAACATCATTTCAAAGAATCTACAGAATGGATAGAAGAAAAGGATAGGGTGATGATGCCCCCTAAAGAGGATAGGTGGGTTGGACAAAAATGGGTAGGCTCTCGAAATGAAGGGATAGGTCAAGGAAGATAGCTAAGAATAGATAGAAGGAATGAATGATGCGTTATGCTGCAATGAAATTGAGCAATCATGATGTTTGATATAGCACTAGATGTTATGCACTAGGGTATGAGGACCAAGGTGATGATGTGTCCTGTGCCCCAGTGTAATATAACCTTGTCTAATGTATGAGGAAGAAAACTTAGAGCATTGAATTCCTAATGCACAAAAGGTATGATATGACCTTAGATGCAAAGGATAGTGCAAAAAGCTATTCCAACATACACAGGATATAAATATTAGCTGGAATGATTACCAATTTGATACAAATGAAAGATAAAAATGATAACACACACAAGAAAGCAAGCATACACAAATGATTCAAAAACAAACAAGGTATTGCCCCTGTCAAGCTATAAACCAATGATTAATTGATTGATTTATTGATTGATGATGATGATAGTGTTGTCATTGAGGGGAATGATATAGCCCTAGATCAACACAAAGATGCAGGAATGATATATCCCATTGATGATGATGATGATGATTGATTTATTGATTGAGTTTACAACAATGCTAGGATCAAGACCAAGGATGTAATTGGATAATTTGACAAGATTGATTGACTTGATTGGTATGGATTAATGATGACTTGCATTTGGATCATTGATTGGATAACTTGATGGATTTGAAGGATGATTAGATGAAGTGATTGATGAATTGATTTGAAGAATTGATTTGATGGAGTGTTTGGATTGATAGGATTGATTGAATTGATTTGAAGAAGTGATTTGATTTGATTTGATGTGTATTAATGAATTTGATGGATTGATTGGATTTTGGATGTTTATTAATGAGATGGGAGATAGATGATAGAAGAAATATGAGATGGATGAAGATGATGATTGGTGAAGATTAGAAGGATGGAAGATGAAAATGGTCTATCACCTATGCTTGAATCTAAGTACTTCCTTCATATCCCAGATTGCCTACATACCCTATATCCACAGGATCAAGGTACTTAACGATAAAGATGAGATGTAGTTCTGATTTGTGTTTTATTGATGGGATGATATGGATTGGATTGATCAAGTTATGGATTGATTGGGATTGATTGAATGCATGGATGCCTTTTGATTCTTTGATAGATTGGCTTGATTTGATGATGTGATTGGACTTGTTTTGATTTTGATGATGTGATGAATTTGATAATTGGCATTTATTTGATTGGAAGAATGTGATTTTGATGATTTGATGATATGGAATGGTTTTATTGCTTGGATTTTGTTGGATTTTTTTTTTTTTTGGATTTTTGACATATTTTGATTTTTTTGTCCTTTTGGGAATATTTGATTTTTTTTGGTTTTTGAAATGTTTTGATTTTTTGGGGTTTTTGAAATGTTTTGATTTTTTTGGGTTTTTGAAATGTTTTGATTTTTTTGGGTTTTTGAAATGTTTTGATTTATTTGGGTTTTTGAAATGTTTTGATTTTTTGGGGCTTTTGAATGTTTTGATTTTTTGGGGGTTTTTGAAATGTTTTTGAATGTCAATGGATTTATAATTTGGGTAGCCTTTGTACTAGATACCAATGACAAGGGAAAAAAAACCAAGTCTAGGTGCAAGGATGGATGAATGAGATTGGATTGATAAAAGGATGGGTGATAATAAATAGGATGGAAGGCTCATGATAGGTGGGTAGATAAAAGGATAGGCCATAGTGGAAAGGAAAGCTCATGATAAATGGATGGATACAAGGATAGGCTATAGTGGAATGGATGTATGTGTAAGAGAGCAAGGATGTGATCTCCAAGGACTATGTTGCATGGGAATAACATGCCCCAGTCTAGGTAGTAGACTTAGGATTTTTCAGGACAATGCTTAAGGCAATAGGATGATAGGATTTGACATGACAAAGCTTATGACTTGGATGATAGGGTTCATTTGGAAAGGATGGGTATGTCAAGGGGTATCCAAAACACTTGTCAACAATTGCCCCCAATCTTTGTCAAGATCAAAAGAAGAAGGGAGGATGAATGGATGCAATGTGATAGGTATGTATATGGAAATGGTATGAAAATGGTATGATAGTTTAGAAAAGGATGAGACAAGGTGCCCCCAAGTGTAAGTAACATAGAAGATTGACCTACACATGATGCCTGTTTACTAGGTTTTCATCATGGTACTTATCCAAGGTGCCTGTTTACTAGGTTTTCACTATTGGATGAAAGGATTTCTCTTTACTTTTTTATAATTTTTTTCTTTTCTTTTTTTGACTTTTTTGATTTTTTGTGATTATTTTGACTTTTGAATGGGAAAGGGGGGATATAGATGGGTGGGACTCAAGTGTCTAGTTCCATGTAATGTGACAGTCCCATTAGAGAAGGATATCATCACAAATGGACCATGTCAAGTCATTATGCTAAAGATTTTGGTAGGGTGATTGCATGAAAGTGAGATGGATAAGGTAGATAGTGGATTATGGAGGGATCGAAAGTGGATTATGATGTGGATTATGTAGGGGTGAAAGTGGATTATGATGTGGATTATAATGGACTTATGCAAAAGTATGGACCATAGGAAGGTGATGGGGGAGATATGTAGGATAATGAGTGAATGATGGAGTGATGGAGGTATGGAAAGGAATCATGACCAATAGCTGCACACATGGTGTTAAACATGGAAGCTTTTGATTGGATGGTGGTGTAGGAAGCAATGGTGATGTTTGCTTAGGAGATGGATGATTTAGGACTTTTGAAACCCACATGAACTTAGTATTTTTCTAATTATTGCTTTTCAGGTGGGATGTTTGAAGTGTTTGAATGGAATGGCATTTTTGAATGGAGGGGGATGGTTGGGATTTTTGAGAGGTGGATGCCTCATTTGACTTCATTGATTTTTGTTTAGGGACCCATATCATTTTATTTTTTGACTTTGCTTTTGGAGGTATGGACTTGGATGGATTTTTGAATGTACCTTGCTTTGAATTTTTGGATTGATTTCCTAAGGCATTAGGACCCTTAGGATTTGTGGGTTTTTGAACTGGGGCATCCAAATGTTTATTTTTAAATCCCATGTGGTAGATGAAATGAGTGGAAGCTCCATGTTTATACAATGTGTTCATTTGTTGGTCATGATTAGGATATTTAGGGTATTTATGAATGATTGGGTAAGGGGGTGTTGGTAGAAATGGTGGAAAAGAGGATAGAGGGATATTAGGAGTTGGAAGGAGTGGAGGTAAATTGGATGATGGAAGGTCAATGGTCACATGCTTTTGACATTTGTAGTATGAGGGAGTGGAATGGCAACACATGTTTTAGGAATATGACAAGGTTTATGATGGAAGGAAGTGGATTTAGAAAGTGTGGAGGAAGTACCAACATTGTTAGATTGTTGACCTTGAGGTGTGGATCCAAGGACAAATGAGTGAGGAGGGACCTTGACATGGATTGGCTCCAAAATGCCTTGTTCATGTAGGCCTAAACCTTTGCCTTGGTAGTTCATGTTTTGGAGCATGCGATTGACTATAGGACTAGGTGTAGTTTGGACACTAGACTTGAGTTGATTATTGGATGGAGAAGGTAAAGTGGATAATGGTTGTTGTTGTCCTAGTGAAGAACATTCATGGCTTAAGGTGGTAAGACCAAGGGGATATGATGGTGGACTTGAGGTGGGATTGGTAGTGGATGATGTGGAAGGGTCATTAGGATCTTTATTATGTTCATTAGGATAAAAGTTAATGGTTTAATCTTCTATGTGTTCTTGGGAGGCACATGTCTCATCATGACAAGTGGAAGTGGTTGGATCATGGATTGGTGGAGTTTCTTCATTTTGTAGGAAGGTCATGAAATAGGGCAAATGTAGATGTGGTGACCATCAAGGAAGCACGTAGGCGGTCTCTGAAGATTCAAAAGTGGCAAAAATGTTGGCGGCTAAAACCATCAGCTAGGCTTGGAACACAGGCACATTTATCATATAGTCAATTAGAGGACCATGATGAAGCCTTTGAAGACCGTAACAGAAGTTTTAGGATCTAAGCGGTATGGATTTAAAAGATCTCGACCTAGGGTTTGGGGTAATCGAATTCCAACCTATTAAATGTTGATTTTAAACCTGTAAATAGACACTATTAAACCTGCAACAAAAAATGTTAGCCACTAAAACATTAAATCTGCAATCAAAGTTAGCCTTCAACACAAATCAGAGGCTAATAATCAATTTGCATAGAGTTCGCAGGCTGTACGGATCCATATGGTACAACTTGCAAAACTAATTTTTTTAAATTTTTTTTCAAAAATTTTGCAATGACAAAAGATAGGCAAATTTATCGTCAAAATACATAGAAATGACCTCTTGATTGTGATGGTGCAGTTAGATTTCACCTAGGATGAAACTTGTAACAAGTCACTCAAAAAACTTGCAAATTTTGACAAAACTAGGGTTAGAAAAAACAAAATTTTGACAACAAAACCTGTAAAAACTAACGATTATGAGTCCCATCGGGCATGCCAAATGAGATCATGGAAAACCAATATGAGGTAAATGATAACAAATGTAAACTTTCACATTGATCCACAATCTGTCAATAAGGTGGAGAGTGTTGCACCCAAAACACTCTAGCTTTAACCAAAGAGATGAATGTTGATTACTCACAATTTAGTAGCATAACATGAAGATAGGGATTGATAGATGGAATATTGAATGATGCAAGAGGGATAGGTGATAGATAGATGATGGATGATTGAGAGGAAAATTTGACAACATGAGGATACTAGAAGAAGATTCGTTACAAATGGCTCAAGAGAGGCTACCTTTATAGAAAAGGCAAATTCGAATGAACGGTTGTGATTGAGTTATTTTGAATGATATGGATAGTTGAGATCGATTAGGGTTGATTAGGGTTTCCTTGCACCTCAAGAAATCATAGTCATGTGACAAGTGTGTGAAGGAGAATTAAAGGAATCTAATTCAAATATTTTATTTGAATTAGCTTGCACATGTGACTTGTGTTAAATGCAAGATGTACTACCCCACATGAGACAAAAGGAAAGTTGACAAGTGTTTGATTGTAATAAAAGGAATCTAATTTAATTAAAATATTATTTAAATTAGTTTGACATTTGAAGGGATTAAGTGGAGGATGTATCATGTGACACTTGTTTGAATGAGACAAAGGTGAGGGATTAATTCAAATATTTAATTTGAATTATGTGAGACATGTGATTAGGGAATTAATTAAATAAAGTGGATTTATTTAATTAATTAGGAATGTGATTGAGTTAGAATTATGAGTGGGATGACCTAGGACCTAGGGCAAAACATTACAAGGTCATGTGTTAACAAGACCTGGATGGTTTTCAGTGTCTACAGTCAGTCTAACTAGTAAATTTTTTTCATGTGTTAATTGTAAGATTGTTAAGGAGGGGGCTCTGAGGCCTACATAATTTTCCTTAACCCCAATTCTTGTTTTTTTTTGGATGATATGTGGATAGGCTTGAATATGTACAACAATGGGTTTTAGGAATATAGGTGGGTTTGGTTTAATTGCAAGAACAATGATGGGGCTAGGTTTGGGGGTGGTTTGATTTTGTTGTAAGTATGATCATAGATAATGGTTAATATATAAGATACTTTGATATCTCTAGTTTGGTCAATTCATCTTCGATCACTCAGTAGGTGGTTTGTATATGGTATTTTTATGACAATGGACCTAGTAAATGTTATGCTACCAACATTTAGGTTTTAACCCCATTTTTTATGTCTCGTGGGTCCTAACCAAGTTTACTATAAAAAAATAGCACACATTAATACAAAAATATATAATAAATGATAATTATAATATATTAATAATATTTATGGGCAGGAGGCCTGGATTGATTGGTGAGAGCTTCCTGTGGTAGGCACGAGGTCACGAGGTCTAGTCTTCCCCCCCCGCCCACATGGAATTGTGCCCAGTTCATAGCTTTGGTCAAAGCCCTTTACCCATGTTGAATTAAAAAAATATTAATAACATTCATATAGTTGAACAAAAAATAAAAACACCATACAATTAATTTACATCCTAACTAATGAAAAATTAATTCAATAATAATTTAACCTAATTTAATATGCATTGAGATAGTAAATGAAATAGGAAGCTACAATGTTCTTAATTCTATGTCAATTTAGGGTTGTCAATGATGAAGACTCTAATCTGTGGTACATTCAACATTTAGTTTCAAAATTATGGTCTTGTACCTACACTTATTAGGCTATAATGAATTTGTATTTGTGACTCTAGATGTAATTGGGAATAGGCCTCACTAGTGATCTAATCTCAATCCATGTATAATTTAATCCTCTATTGAAATTTCATTCAACGATGTTCAAATTTGTAACATGTACTTACATCTAAGACAAACATATGTGTTGAAAAACACCTTTAGGAACCTTCATCAAGAGCTCTTCTTGGGGATTAAATGATGGAATCCAAGGGTGTGAGGAAAAATCATAAATTACCAACAAATGAGGGACCACCTTTGATTTTTGAATCAAAAACAAAGTAACTTAGGTGACTCAATAGAAACCCTATGCAAGGAAGCAAATATCAAGCCTAGAGTAGTTTCACCAATTTAGTCAATCCATGATTTTTGATTATCCATTGAAGATCTGACTCCCAAAAAATGCCATTTAAATCTCTCTCAACAACTTAATAGAGTATAGCAACATAGATTATATCAACATAGGGAATGAAAAACAAATTCCCTCTCCAAATAGCCCACCCAAAAATCCTCATTTTAATTTTAGTAGGAATGGAGTTTGATAGCCGAAGGGACCCCTTGAGCCTCCCCTCTTCCCTCCTCCTCCCATAGTATAGAGTTCTGTTGGAGCTTCCTTGGGTAGTGTTGATGGTGATGTTAGTCACACACAAACATACAAATAAAAGTTTACACAACAACCCTTATTTATCTTGAAAGATATGATGAATTCAAAGAATTCATGATCCCAAGTCTCTATTGATTAGTTCATAATCTACTGACGTTACTCAGTGGTTGATGTGTGTTGTTGTTTTCCATTTTGGGGCCTTACATAGATTAGTAGATTCTGTTTCTTGCAAATATGCTATACAAAGAGGTTACTTTACATAGTATATTTCTTCAAATAATGTGTCTAAGTTGATAGTTGCATGATTTCTACCATTATTTGTGATTCTTTGCATGATATTTTCAACACTACATGCATTTAGCTCAAATATGCTAATGATTTTCAGTTATCTACGAGATGTCAGCATATTTCTCTGTTCTGCTTGTTATTTATCATGATTTACAGTTATGGAAGTGATTTCAATGAAATTAAAATGAGAAAAAGGGTTAGAGAATGAAATTCCAAAAATTACTTGACTGAGATCATTAATCCACATACATACTCCGATACAGTAATAAAGAGAAGAAAAACTAGAATCATACTTCACCAGGACATTCCACAAATCTGCATGATCCAGTGCAAATCTTCAAAGGAAAGGTTGAAAACAACATGCAATGAAATGAAAGTGCTTCTATTTGAACACATGATTCACCATTACATATCCAGAAAATCAACTCAAAGATTACGTAAAGTTTACAATTAGGATGTAATCTGAAGGTTCATCTCCATTTAGTATAATTAGAAACAAGTACATTTATAATGATCTGAAGAAAGAACCTTGACATTTCAACAATTCAGTCCTCATTAGTCTCAGTAATCCAATCTCCTATAAAATTGGCTTGGCCAGATTTTTTATGATTTTGACCTCTCTTTTTGTACAGAGTAAAGGGGCTTAATATATGGCTTTGGTTATCCCCAATACGGTACCCCAAAAAAACCCTAGTTAATCAACAGTCTACACCTCAAGTGCAATATCAGATGGCAGAAGACAAATACCGCCAAAAACCTTAGCAGCAAACCCATACCGAGTCATTGCTTTAATAATGTTTCCACCTGTAATTTCCTTCGCATTGAAAGCCTTTACTTCTCCTTTTATGTTTGCGACCCCTTGGGATCCGATCTGCCACCTGGGATGTCCTCACCATTAAAGCCCCGTCTTTATTTCTACCTGTACGCTACCACTGTGTCTGGAACTCTATGACTTTCAGCTCCTTCGAAATAGCTCCAACATCCTACAGCAAATAAATAAGATTTAAGCACCATCATTTAATAAACTAGCAGGAAGATAAACATTAAATTAGGCTGAAATTACAAACACAGATATCGAGTCATGAATCCCTAAAAATCATGCATCCAAATGCATATACAGCGTCAAAAACAGCCGAGTCAACCATCATTGACCAAAAACATGCATTGGGCTACAAAATGGATTCAAAAATCCCTTCACTTTGCTTTCCTACCCTTTTCCTTGCATCTCGAGAATGCATATTCAATTCCTTGTATATCAGGCTTGTATATCCTTACATACAAGCATTCCGAACATACAAGGACCTTTTCATTTTTAACTTCCTATTCGGGTCCGAGTTGCACCCTTAACTTGTACTTTTCCTTTTGCATCAATTGCTTATATGTATCACTTGTATCTAGAGATATGCATTGTAATTTATACAAGCCAATACATACAAATTCCTTTGTATGTCCCTATTAGACTTCAACCCCTTTATAGACTGTAGTCTATTTGCCTATCAAATCCATGATGTAAAAAAATGCAATGCATCTTTTGATATACAATTGGACGTGATTCATGCTTTATACCGTATTTTAATCTCCTTTGAATTCTAGCCTATATGAATAAAGCAATGTATGTTATGCAATGTATCTCTTAATATACATTCGGGTTTTGATACATTGCATAAATCAGATTTAAATTTCATTTGAATTCTGGCTTGTATGCATCTTGCAATGTATGTTTTGCAACATACATACAAAGCACAAAATGTACAAGCATTTAACTCTATTTGATAACTTTTCAGTTCTGACACTTGTATGTAACCAATGCACATCGCAATGTATGTATTGAAATATACAACAGCTTAACTTCATTTCATAACATTTCAGTTCTGCACATTGTATCTCCACCTTGTATGTATCGTAATGTATGTATACTGCAACATACATACAAAGCGAAACATACAAGGACTTAACTCTAATTCATAAATGTTTCAATTCTAGGCAATGTATATTGCATTGTATATTTACCTTGTATGTTTTGCCTTTGCTAACATACAAATAGTTTATGCATTCATCGGACCCATCAGTTTATTCATTCAAGCTCTAAAATGTGTCGAGTCTGCCTTGTATATAAAGAGCCTTGTATATAAAGTGTTGTATATTTCAACTTTGTATGTTTCACCTACCAAACATACAAACATAAGATACATGCAATGGACTTAACAAAATATTCATTCAAACTTTAGACTTTTCAGGCCTGACTTATATATAAGAAAAAGGTGCAGGCGAAACGCATACAAGTATAAATGCATAAAAACTCGATGACCCATTTTTGTGACTAACACAAGGATGATATATAAAGGACTTTGTATGTGAACAACTTTGTATGTTATGACCTTGTATATGTAACTTGATATGTATATGAATGAATTTGCATATACAAACAATTTTGTATATGCAACATACAAACCCGAATGTACATTTTACCAAAATACTCATATCTTGCAAAATACAGGGAATTTCAAGATGGTTCAAAAAGTAACCCCTGGTCATTTTTGACAAGGAATTCACCCATATTTAGCTCTAGTACTCAATACAATTTTTTTCATTGTTTTCAACAAGGTTTGTACTTTTCACTCCCCTTTTCCCTTTACCACCAAGCAGAACAACACACACACAAGCAAAAGTAATAGCCACAGTAGGGGTCCTTATTTTGCTAAGGAGTAAAATGGAGCGTGTTGTGAACATCACAACAACTAGTAACCAAAGAAAACAATCAAATTAAAACCATTAAAGGAAATTGAATGAAATAAATTCATAACTTCCAACTATCTTTTCTGTAAATCATTATTTAACCTGAGACTCAAAATATTCAATAAGGTGCATGAATTTTTCTTTCAGTTTAAGTGGGTGCACGTGATTAATAATCCTCATCTTGAAAATTAGTTGAACAAACTAGTGACTAATATTACCCAACGTAGGTGAGGACATTTCCTCATAGCCAACCGAATAGAGCCTTGCTGCCAGCAGGCGTCCATAGCCCCGACAAGGTTATCATTACAATTCTCCTAAGTAGAGCCCCACTGCCAGCGAGCGTCTATAGCCCCAATAGAGTTACTTAGATGACTTAATCTAGATTTTCAGTAAAATATGCTTTATTATTTTATTTTTTTGTATTTGATAGAGATTTCATAAGATAACAGTTGTAACTTCATGATGCAAGGAAAGGTCACTTGCTGAAATTAAGCTGAGAATTGTAATGGTAGCAAGGGTGACCTCTAATTTTTCACCTAACATCTACATTGGTAAGTTCAACAAACCCAAGGATTTTAGGTGTGTCTTTGTGAGAAACATTCCTTGAATACTCAACCCATTCTTATTGAATACAAAATTTCACAAGTCAAGCAACTTTCTACATTCATGACAGTCACAACAAGTTATGCATAAATTTCAAATAATTAACCTAAATGATCTGAATTTCCTAATGTTTTCAGTGGTTGCCAATCTGCTCTTTCATACTCTAAATCAAAATAAACATCCCTACTATGGAAATAACAAAGCAAGCAAAACAAGCAGACTGTACAAACAACTATACAAAAATGTACACTATGATACACATGGCTGTCATGGCACTACTTCAGGCTTGAAAATAGTGTTTGAGAAACTATCCATTAACTGGTAATGGAACATCCTCACTGGTTAAGGTCTTAAGTATGTAGGTGTTGTCTCCTAAAATTTTAGAAATTTGAAAGGGACCTATCCAGAGTTTATCAAACTTACCATGATCACCTTTCCTTTCATGCCTTTTGTTCCACATCAGGACTAGATCTGAGATTCTGAAAGCCTTAATTCTGGCTCTTTTGTCAAACCAACGCTTGACAACAACCTAATGTTTAGCAAATTGGTTAATTGCTTCACTTATTTTTTCCTCTAGGTGCATCAACTGCAATAACCTAACTTCTTGTTTATTATCTATGCCCAAGTATTCTTGTGCAAACTGTAGTGTAGGAATCTTCAAGTTAACAGGGAGGATGGGATCCACCCCATATACTAAGTGGAAAGGTGAATTTCCTAATGCAGCCTTATTCTTGGTTCTATCTACCCACAAGGCATATTTCAATAAGGTATTCCATTCCCTTGGGTTCTTTTCTATTAATTTCTTTATGATGTTCAATAGGTTCTTGTTTGTGGATTCTTCTAATCCATTCCCTTGGGCATAGTAATTTGAGGAGAATTTCAAGATGATCCCATAATCAAAAGCCCAACTTGATAGTTTAATTGAAGCAAAAGCAAACCCATTATCACATACTAAAGCATATGGAACTCCATACCTGGTCACTATATTGCTTTCCAAAAACTTAATGACATCCTCAGCATTGCATGTCTTGCTACTGACAGCTTTAGCCCACTTGGTACAATAGTCAGTAATAGTTAAAACATACTTGTGGCTTGAAGATGATGGAGGGTTGATGGGTCCTATGAAGTTCATTCCCTATTAAGCAAATGGGCGCATCTCCATCACTGGCTGCAAAGGTTGAACATCATATCTTTCTCTGTTTGCAGCAACCTGACACATATGACAACATTTGATGTGTTCAACAGTATCTTTAAAAATTGTGGGCCAATAATACCCTGCCCTAAGGATAGCATGAGTGGTGGCTAAGCATGATCCATGTGCAGTCCCAAACTTATCATGCAATTATGCTAGCACCTTGTCTGCTTCTTATCTTTCCAGGCATCTAAGGTATATCCCCTCGTAGTTTTTCTTGAAAAGGACTCCTCAGTTTATCATGTATTTCTATGACCTTATCTTCAAGGTTCTCCTTTGTGAGGCCTGCAGTCTTGAAGGACATCTTCTAATAATCAGGATGTTTCTGATGTCTAAGTACTATTCTCCACCATCCTTTGCATTTATAACATACTGTTGGCTCATGGTATTAGGATCAATCTATGATATCATCTGGCTCAATGCTTGCCCTCTCACTAACTTCATGGGTGTAATTCCCATATCATACTATTGGAGGACAGTGATCCATTTAGCTCTTTTTTCTCCTGGTTCACTTTGCATTAATAACATCTTCACAGCGACATCAGGTACTACAGCAATCACTTTACTTCTTAGAATGTAATGCCTAAATTTCTTGACTGCTCGAACCAGAGCAAGCGCATGTCTTTCAATGTCCATGTATCTAAGCTCTGCATCTCTGAAAGGGTAGCTCATGAAGGCTATAGGCTTTTCCTCTTTGGCATCATTTCTCTGTGTTAATACTGCTATAGATGTATGTTCTGAAGCAAAGGAGTAAATGTAAAAATCCTTGGTATAATATGGACTGATTAGAACTGGAGCATTAGATATGGCTTTCTTAATATCTTCAAAAGCTGCTCTAGCTTTAGGTATCCACTTGATTTTAGCATCCTTTATGAGCATGGCATTCATGGGTCTGACAATCTCTACAAAGCTAGTAATAAACTTTCTAACAAAATTAATCTTATCAAAGTAAGATTTGAGCTTCTTCTTGCTTCTAGGAAGTTGTATCTTCATGATGGACTCCACTCTGTCAAGGTCAATGATAATCCCATTTTCTGTCATCAGGTGGCCTAATAGCTTCCCTATGGTTACCCCAAATATGCACTTTCTAGGGTTCAAGGATATCCCGTATTGCTCACACTTGTTCAACACCTTTTTCAGGTCCTCTACATGGTTTCTTTTATCTTTAGAGAAAACGGTTAAGTCATCCATGTATATGACTATGCATTTACCAATCAAGCCTTTGAAGGCTATGTCCATTGCTCACTAAAATGTTGCCCCAGCATTTATTAACCCAAACGGCATGTGCCTGTAGGTGAATATTCCCCACTTTGTGGTGAATATGGTTTTCAATCTGTCAATTTTGTCCGCCATCACCTGGTTATAACCAGAGAAACTGTCCAAGAATGACATCATCTTGGCACCATTCATAATTTGCAAGACTTCATCCAGAGAAGGCAAAGGATAATTATCCTTTTCAAAGGCTCTATTTAAGTTCCTAAAATCCACACACAATCTAATATCACCATTTTTCTTCCTTACTGGGACTAGGTTTGCCACCCATGTGGAGTGTCTCATGGGAAATATGATCCTAGCAACAAGAAACCTTTTAACCTCTTCAAAACTAATGGACTCCAGCAAACATTGATGAGTCTTTGTTTTTACTAAAAAGGCTTGACATCTGGCTTCAAAGGTATTGTATGAGTGATGACTAATGTGTCGTAAGTTTTTAGTTCATCATACATCTAGGCAATGACATGGATATAATCTTTGAGAGCTTGGGTTATTCCTTCCAACTCCTCTGTATAGACCTTCCCAATTAGAACATTTTTTTTAATCATCCTGTCCAATGTTAACCTATGAATACTGTCCTCCATTAGCTTTTGGAAGATCCTTCTATTTTAGCATGTTGTCTAGATCAAATGCTCTTTCTAGCTCTGTCATTCCCTTAGGAATCTTATTGTTAGGCAACTCTAGGATTTCTTCTTCTTCCTAGATATGATCTTCCATATTTATTTCATCTATAATCTGTGCTTCAAAAACATCTCTACTAGAAATGAAGTCCAATATATGTTGATCATCATCAAACACTTAAAGATTAGTTACATTATCTGGAATAAAAGGCATTGATACTAATTCAACTAAGAATCTTTTTAGACCAGATATGGATAGTGGTTCTAAAGTATTGGCAGCCTGGGCCAAAGCATCTACCCTGTGATGTTGTTCTCTTGGTACATGGGTGATATTGAATGCATCAAAATCTTCTATTAAGTCCCACACCCTATGTCTGTAATTAGATAATTCTTTTAATTGCAAGAGTATATACCTCTTACCTATCTCACAACCAATTCTGAGTCTCCATAGACATGCAAAATTTTTGCCTTCTTTCTAAGTGCAATGAGTATCCCATGAATTAGAGCTTCATACTCCGTCACATTGTTTGTACATGGGAACTGCAACCTGTATGCTGCTAAGTAGGATTTTCTAGATGGATCAATGAGATCCATCCCTACTTTGGCTCCTTGTTTTGACTTGGATCCTTCAAACCTAAGGATCCATGGGTTATCCTCAGCTAAAGGCTTGTCTGGGCCTTCTTTTTTTCTTTTAGCTCTAGCAGCTGCGCCATTGGATATCCACTTTAATTTTGGCATCTCAGCTTTCTCAGACTTCACCTTATCTATTTTATGTGAAGCTAATATTTCTTCTTTCCTTTTACCATCAGAAGGAAAATCTTTTGGGCTAGGCAACATCTACCTTTTCAGAATATGTAGACACAATGAACAAGTAGTTTCTAAATGGGGTGCTTCATGTAACCTACACCAGCCTTCAATCAAGACATCCTGTGGAGGTCTTTGTTGTTGTGTCATCTTCTGAATCTCTTTTGATAAAAACTTTTCAAATTTTGACAGATTAGTGCCCCTATCTTCATCAGATAACTCATAATCTGATTCTACTAAACAATCACTCCCTGGGGTGATTTTCCTTTTGCTTTTATCATTACTCCTATTGCATACCAGTATCTCTTCTATCATCTGAATAGAACTTTCATCTTGATATGTGCATTCTCCTATTCTTGCAGAAGACAAACAAAAATCAATTTCATTATCACAATCTGCAGAACTCACCGTGGATGATGGTGAAGATGCATGATTGTATGCTTGTTCCAGCTCCAACATGTCTAAACAGGCATCACAAGTCTTTTTAGAATGTGCCTCATTATGCAACCTGCACCACCCATCAATTAGAATATCATGAATAGGCACATTTAACAACTGACATCGTTGTACCTCTTTAAACAAATGCCTCTCAAAATTCTTGAAATGATATACCTCTACTTCATTTTCAGGGTTACAATCAGATTCTAAAGTTATTTTATCCTCTTGAGGGTCATCATTATGATTATGAATGTCAAACATCAGGATCTCCTCTATGATGGTGGTCTGGGGTCTGATGGAGTAAACTCTAGGTTCCACATCCACATACATGATTTCATTGGTTTTGTTATATTCAGTGATCATGTGTTTCATGTGGGGTTCAACATCTATCCTTATTTGATTTGGTATTCTTCTCTAGGGAAACCACATATGACTAAAATCAGTTGACATATATCCATTAAGGGTTTTCGACCAGTCTCTGCTGAGTAACATCCCATATGTATCAGGTATATCAACTACCTGAATATCAATATAGTACTGATTTATGGGATCTGATGCTAACTACATGTGAATGTGAGTCAGTTCTCCTACCACGCTCACCTATGTTTTGTCTAGTTGTGTTACTTTCTTTAATGATTTAGCAGGATGTAACCCTAAAGCATTGCATATGGATGGGGGCATTACATTGGTAGATGCTCCTAAGTCTACTAAACAATTATACAAATTTTTACCAAACATCCTTATGGTAAGGAGGAAAGGAGGTGACTCACTCTTGCCTTTGTATAGGGTCATGTGGGAAGTCTCTGTAGCTTGAACAGTAGTTGGCACTTTATGTTTACCATTAACATCCCTAGCAGCATGATCTTTATTTCCAAATTGACCTGAGATATGACTATCCTCTTTTTGAGTAGGATCATCTAATGATTTCATGAAAGCTTTCTTGATAGCAGGGGTTTTAAGAAACTCTAATAATGATAGGTTGATTTTAACCTTTTTCATTTCATCTGTCAGATATGTAACCAACTTGTCAGATTCAGGAGGTAGACTACCAGCTTTTGGTGCTGTATTCTATGGTGCTAAGTACTGAGCATTGACTTTGGGAAATCTAGGGTTATTACTTGCCTTGGGATCAGGTGGAGTATTGAGATTGTTTGGAGGCAAGGATGTGGTCAAAGGATTAGCAGATTTGTTTGAGTTATTCCTCAAGTTGTAATTATGCCTACCTTGAGGTTGCTGTTGATAAGCATTGAATTCCTCATGCTCAATTGATGGCTCATTCTCATCCTCAAATGGAAAAACATAGTTAGATTCAAAAGCCATGGCTGATTCCTCACATGTTGAGGTGTAATTATGATGAGATGAAATTGTCTGTTGATAAGGATGATGCATGAAGCTTTCCAGCACTAAGGCAGAATCATATTCACAGGGGACAATTTCATTTCCCTCTGCATAAGGTGGGTTGCCTGAAGTATTGGACACTTTAGCTTGGAAAATACTAGCAGTAATCCTGAATTGAGGACAGTCTAGCTCTGCATGAGCATTGGTGTTATGCATCCTGCACCAGTTTGTAAGTGCTGCCTCTACAAGGTTTACTCTAGTGGTCTTTTTAGGTTTACTAGGAAGATGATTGTCTAGGGTTGATGGCAAGGAACCATTGTTTGGCCTAGTGTTCCACACTCTAGGCTATCTAGGAGGATTATTATTGCCATTGTTATTGTAATTATTGTTGTACCCCCTATCAGGATAATTAGGTCTGTCATTGGCATAAACTCTGTTATGATTTGGTTGAGAATAGAAGTTCTGACTCCTCATATGAGTAATCTTAGTAGTAAGTTTCCTTAACTATGCTGATATTTATTTGATTTCTTCTTTCTCTTCCTAAACCTTGGCCACTACACTCTCTTTCTGAGGCTTGAAAAGGGAAGATCCATTGTTATTGTTGGATTGTTCCACAACCTGAGGTACTCATGTTTGTACTGGATATTGTAACATTTGGCCATTTCCATTTGGTGGTGGCATGATACTGAGTGGAGGTATCTGCAAAGGGGCTGGCATCACAGCTAAAGGTATCATGGCTCCATTGGTATGTTGGTGAATAGGATCTGTAGGATAACCAGGAAGTGTAGGGAAGACAATATTTGGTGTGGGAGCAGAAGCCAATTACTGGCTAACTTTGATAGCTTCTACAAAAACTTCTACCAAAGTTGTTACACCAAAATGTGTTCTCCTGATGAACATGGAAGTCAAGGGATCTAAAGATGAGTAATAAATGCTCCTAGCAGCTTCATCTGTTACAACATAGGGACCAACTAGCTTCGATAGTATCTTTTGGAATCCAGAGTTGAAATTAGCGATAGGTTCTCCTTCAAAGTTCATTGAAGGATCTATAGGTACCTTGAACCTATCCCTGAAATCTTTTTCCAAGGCATCCCATGAAATGACTAAACCTTGACCAAGACTAATATACCATTTATAGGCCTCTTCCCCTAAGGAAAATGGGAGTAACCTGCATACCACATCTTCATGTTCAATTCTAGCCCTACAACAAGCTTCCTTGAACATTCTGCCAGGATCATCAGCATCCTAATACGGATGATACCTAGGACAAATTTTATCAGGATTCTTAGGTAAAGCATGATATGCATTGAAAGTCAAAGGAGACTGCTGTAAAAAATGACATTACAATAGGTGGAGCTTGGACCTGAGGTATGACCGATTGAGGTTGGACCTGAGGTGTGACCAGTGGTCCTGTAGGTGTTTGTAAGCCAATAGGAGTTATAGGAGCATGCTCTGGTGAAGCTTCTAATGCACTAGAATCAGGAGAGTGATGAATGTCTACAGTTCTAGGTCTAAATCCCCTGATAGGTAATTCTTCAAAGAGTCCATTGGATCTAGACTTGGTATTTGGCTTGAGAGCCAGGATTTCTCAAATTTTTAAGGAAAATGGCTGGTTTACTTGTGAAGATCAGCTGAAACTCCCTAGCCAAGGTTGTGTTTATGGTCAGAATTTGAAACTGACAGGATATTTAAGCCAAGTTTCTAGAATTCCATAGATTCTTGGTTCAGGCCCTCCTTCTAGCGCCAATTCTATGTTGATGGTGATGTTAGTCACACATTGATATAGAGTGCACAATGGAAGTGGGTAAAACTTAACAATAAACTACCGAATTGTGGTATATGCATAACATGACTTGCTATAGCTGGCTACTATACCCTGATTCACTGTTATGACTGGTCACTACTTGTATCTACTGAAAGATACATTCCCAACATGCATACCTTATATGCATTCTAAACATACATTCTCCTGTGTGCCTTTGTGATGTACATTCACATTATACATCTAAAACTTATGCCGATGGATTTCTACTGTTGGCGTGATCCCCCTTTGTCGGCAAAGCTCTCAACTGCTCTTTGATGCGCCAAGGTTTTGACCACGATCCACACTCATTGGCATAACAACTACTATTATCACCCATGCTAGGGTTTTCTGCTAATACTCTGAATGTCATTGCACAGTCTGCGTTCACCGAACCCTAGCACATGGATATGCTAGGCGATCTACTATGCACCTCGCACTGTCTTGAATATCTGCCTCACCAAAATAATGAAACAAATAGGAAATGAAAACAAATATATATACAACGAAGCCATTCCACTGATTTTGATAGAAATCCTATCAGTGGAATGCTTCACATCGACATTTTTCAACAATAGGAAAATAGAAAGGAAAGGAAATCTATGGCTATGCAATTCATATTTATAGAGAATGGGAAACAAAATTAACAACATAGAAAAGATCAATTTCTCCTTCACAATACTTGATTACATTCACACAATCACAATATCATATGACTGATTACAATCTGAATCCCTAATCTATATGCATTTGATCCATTTCTCTGGATTTTATAGATTCACCCAGAGTAGTACCAACTGACTCCAAGCGGCTGGGAGATCGATTCCAAGTGGCTGGGAGAAAACTATCTCCAAGCGGCTGGGAGAAAACCCACCATCTTATTATTTTTAATTTGACAATTACAACCTAAGTACTTGGGACTTACAAACAAAAATTACATGCATTGGTTGAATAGACCTTATTACAACCCAAAACATGATTTAAAACAAAACATGAACTTAAATGACTTGTGTTAGGTGCCCCTACACCATACTTCTGGGGTTTAAAAGAACTCAAGTCCCTTGAGGAACCAAGTCTAAAATATTAACCCCATGCTTGATGATGTCTTCCTCGCTCATCCAAGTTGCATCCTCATCAGGTAAACCACACCATTTGACCAGGCACTGCTTGTAGGTCTTATGTCGAGTCTTCTTCTAAACCTTTGTGTCCAAAATATAATCCAGTTGTGCTGGTTGACTCGGTGGTAAATTAGAAATCCATTCTACATCTTCAGCTTTTGTCTTTATTGCATTGGTTCCTCTGAATGGAAACAAATTTGCCACATTAAAGATGGGTGAAATTGCTAATCCAGGAGGAAGTTCAATCTCGTATGCATTAGCCCCAAATTTGTGTACAATCTTGCATGGACCTATCTTCTTCATATGAAGTTTTGTTGGCTACCCCTTAGGAAGTCTTTCCTTCTTTAGATAAGCCATCACCAAATCTCCAACCTTGTACTATATATCCCTCTTCCTCTAATCAGCTCTCTCTTTAGATTTCCTTGTGTTCTTCTGGATAGTTTCCCTTATAGCATCATGGATATCCTTCATGCTAACTACAAAATCTTCTCCTTGTGTGCTCTTTTTCTCCATATTCTAGAGATTCCTGAGCTCCAAAATTCCCCTAGGATGAATCCCATATACAACTTCAAAAGGACTCTTTCCTGTGCTTCTATTAACAGAATCGTTATATGCAAACTCTACTTGTGGGATGATCATATCCCATGATTCTCCATGCTATTTAGTCAAACACCTCAAAAGATTACCCAGTGACCTATTCACCACCTTAGTTTGTCCATCCGTCTAAGGGTGATATGCTGATGTGAAATATAATTGAGTGCCCAATTTCTTCCACAATGTGTGCCAAAAATGTCCCACAAACTTAGGATCTCTGTCAATGACAATATTCAATGGCAAACCATGAATTCAAATAATCTCCTTAAAGAATAGACCAGCAATGTGTGAAGCATCGTTAGTACATTTACATGGTACAAAATGAGCCATTTTACTAAACCTGTCAACAACCACAAACAAACTGTCAAATCCCCTTTGAGTCCGGGGAAGACCCAAAACAAAATCCATACTGATGCACTCCCATGACTTTTGCGGAATTGGAAGTGGTTGATAGAGACTTGCATTGGATGGAGTCCCTTTTGCCCTCTCACAAATGCTACAAGTTTCCACAAATTTCCTGACATCAGTTTACATCTTAGGCCATAAGTAAAACCTGTTCACTTGCTCTAACATCTTGTCTAGTCCAAAATGACCTCCAAGACTACCAAAATGTTTCTCTTTTATGATGTTCTCCCTCATGGAACACCTAGCCACACATAGTTGGCTGCCTTTGAATAGTAGCCCTTGCTATAACAAATATTCAAAAAAAATAGAATGATAGGAATCTAAAAATTGTGAACAAACTGTATACATCTCCTTGAAGTCCTCATCATCCTGGTACATATTCTTGAGATAATCCACTCCCACACTTTACAACTGGATTTCATGTGTAGTGCACACTCTTATGCTCAGAGCATCTACCACCTTGTTGGCTTGTCCCTTCTTATGTTTGATGGAAAAAGTATACACCTGGAGTTGTTCAACCCACTTCATATGCCTGTGATTTAGCTTCTCCTATGAATTCAAAAAACTCAAAGCATGGTTGTCAGTATAAACAATGAATTCCTTGGGCAAGACATAATGTCTCATTTTTTAAATGCTTGAACCATTGCATACAATTCTAGATCATATGTGGAATACTTTCATTTAGCTTCATTCAACTTTTCACTAAAGAAAGCAATAGGTCTGCCTTCCTGACTCAAGACAGCACCAATGGCAAGGTTACTGGCATCACATTCCACAGTAAACAACTTATTAAAATCAGGCAAAACCAAAATGGGTTTCTCTGCTATTTTCTATTTGAGAATCTCAAAAGACTCATCAGCTGCTCTATTCCAAACAAACTTACATTTCTGCCCTCCTTTTATGGTATCCAAAATGGGTGCACAAATATGACTGAATCGTCTTATGAATCTCCTATAAAAAGTTGCCAACCCATGAAAATTCCTTACATCACTTACAGTTTTGGGTGCCGGCTAATACATAATAGCCTTTACTTTCTCTGGATCCATTTTCAAACTGCCCTGGGATATCACAAATCCAAGGTATGTGAGTTCTTCCTTCATGAAGATACTCTTCTCCATATTGATCATTAGTTTCTCCTCATGCAGCTTCTTCAACATTTGTTCCAAATGTTACAAATGTTCTTCTTTTGTCCTGCTGAAAACCAGAATATCGTCAAGATAGACAACAACAAATTTGCCAATAAAATCCTTCAATACCTCATTCATTAGATGCATAAAAGTGCTTGGAGCATTGGACATACCAAATGGCATCAAAAACCACTCATAGAGACCTTCATTAGTCTTAAAGGCTATCTTCCATTCATCCCCTTCTCTAATCCTAATCTGATGGTATCCACTTTTGAGATCAATTTTAGAAAAATTCCGAGCTCCACCCAAAAAATCCATAAGGTCCTCTATTCTAGGCATAGGAAACCTATATTTGATGGTGATCTTATTTATGGCTCTTGAATCAGTACATAACCTCCATTTTCCATTCTTCTTGGGAGTTAAAATTATGGGTACTGCACATGGACTAAGACTTTTCCTCGCCAGGCCTTTATCCAACAATTCTTGTACTTGTTTAGCAATCTCCTCATTCTGATTAGGTGTCATTTTATAAGCTAGTTTCTTTGGCAATGTGGATCCTGGGACGAAGTCAATCTGATGACTTATGTCTCTCATAGGGGGTAGTACATTGGGCATATCCTCCACCATGATACCCTTGTATTTGTCTAACAATTCATGCACTTCCTTAGGAACTTTTCTCTTGTTGTTTTTAGACAACTCAAAATTGTCTTTAGGTTTCAAAATTAGAGCATACCCCTGGGTTCCCTCTTCTTTCAAAGTATGGAGAAAATCTTTCCCACTCACTAACATGGTACTTGATCCTACATTCTTGTCTACACCCTCTTCTGGTAAAGGATCCATCTTATACTGTCTACCATTCTTGGTGATCACAAAGGAATTCAACTTACCATCATGCTAGACATGTACATCATACTGCCAAGGTCTACCTAACAGTAAATGGCATGCATCCATGGGAATTATATCACACAAAAGTTTATCCTCATCAACCAAGACTTGTTGCCCTTTGTTCAGCCATGACACTTTGTATGGACTCATATGTGGCAATCTTTTCAAATTCAATTTCTCTACCATTTCCACTGAAACTAAATTTTTAGTTGAACTAGAATCAACAATTACCTTACACCTTTTACTAGAAACTTTACACAGAGTTTTGAATAGTGTCTTCCTCTGGGGTGGTTCTTTGTTTTGTGGTACCTTCAGCATCATCCTTCTCATCATGAGACTCTCTCCATCTTGTGTTGGAGCTACACTTCCCATAGGTGAGTTCACACTCTGACAATCTTCTTCTTGAATTAGCTGGCTCCTTCTCTCTCCACCATGAGAGCTTGAGGCTTTCTTTGAACACCTACTTGCTGTGTGTCTAATTTGGTTATAGTTATAATATCTTCTTGTGAAGACGTTAGGACCTCTGCCTGGTCCACCAAATCTACCTCTCCCATTGGGTCTCCTTCCTCTGAAACCCTCTCTGGAACCAGATTCTCCACTACGTTCTTGCTAACTAGACTCCCCTTGATTTTTCTGGAACTGGTTTTTGCCACCAAAGCTATTTCTGCCCCTAAAATTCTTTCCACCTATCTTTGTTCTGCTGTTCTCCTTTTCTTTTCTGCTTCTCTTCTACTCTCAGTGCCACTTGGAAACATTTTTCCACGGTTTCTGGTGTCAAGATGGTAATCTCATCTTGTATACTATATTTCAGGCCATTAATATACCTAGCAACTCTTCCTTTCTCATCTTTAGCATGTCCACACCTTAGAGACAATTTGTGGAATTCCTGTGTAGGTGGATACATCCATATCCTTCTTCCTAAGGTTCTACATTTTCCTATATATCTACACCTCATAATCCGCTGGTAGGAACTGAGCCTTGATCCTCTCTACCATTCAACTCCAGGATGAGATCATGCTCTTGCCACTGTTCACCCTTTCTCCCTGGGTGTAGTTCCACCACGTGAGTATAGTGCCCTTCAATTTTGTCTTTGCAAACTTGACTCTCCTATTCTCTAGTACCTCCTTGTACTCAAAGTAATTGTTCAAAGCCTCGACCCATTTGATGACTTCATCTGCATCCATCTTTCCGCTAAACATCAGAATCTCCATTCTTACCTTGGACGACTCCTTACCAAGTGATTTTATGGCCTCCAAAAATTATTTCTAGTCTGCAGATATATCTATTTGTCCTGGGGTTGTCTCTTCTTCCCCATCTTCACCTTCTCCATCAGACTCCTCATCTGGTTTCCTGCCTTTTCCCAAGGTCTTCAACTCAGCCTGGAGTACTTCCTTGACTCCAGTCTTGATCAGCTCCTCCATCTCCTTGAATTTCTTGACCATTTCGGTGATCATCCCCTTTGGAGGCATATCACTAGCCCCTTCTTTGCTTTCTCTGTCTGATATAAACATTCACTGACAATGCCAACACTTCTATAGACCTTTCACTAGCTTTGATACCAAAATGATGCAGAGCACACAATGGAAGTGGGTAAAACTTAACAATAAACTACCGAACTATGGTATATGCATAACATGACTTGCTATAGCCGGCTAGTATACCCTGATTCACTGTTACAACCAGTCACTGCTTGTATCTACCGAAAGATACATTCCCAACATGCATACCTCATATGCATTCGCAACATACATTCTCTTGTGTACCTTTGTGATGTACATTCACATTATACATCTAAAACTTATGCCGATGGATCTCTACTATTGGTGTAATCCCCCTTCATTGGTGAAGCTCTCAACTGCTCTTCGATGTGTCAAGGTTTTGACCACGATCCACACTCATCGGCATAACAACTACTATTATCAGCCATGCTAGGGTTGTCTGCTGATACTCTGAATGTCGTTGCACAGTCTGCCTTCACCAAACCCTAGCACAAGGAGATGCTACACTATCTACTATGCACCTCGCACTGTCTTGAACATCTGCCTTGCCAAAACAATGAAACAAATAGGAAACAAAAACAAATATATATACAATGAAGCCATTCCATTGATTTCGACATAAATCTTATCAGTGGAATGCTTCACATTGACATTTTGCAACAATAGGAAAATAGA
Source organism: Cunninghamia lanceolata (assembly GCA_027924645.1). Classification (NCBI taxonomy): domain Eukaryota; kingdom Viridiplantae; phylum Streptophyta; class Pinopsida; order Cupressales; family Cupressaceae; genus Cunninghamia; species Cunninghamia lanceolata. The sequence continues at coordinate 1,835,339 of BSBN01001480.1, forward strand.
AAGGTAAGGAAATCTATGGCTATGCAATTTGTATTTATAGAGAATGGGAAACAAATTTGACAACATAGAAAAGATCAGTTTCTCCTTCACAATACTTGATTACATTCGCACAATCACAATATCATATGACTAATTACAATCTCAATCCCTAATCTGTATGCATTTGATCCATTTCTTTGGATTTTATAGATTCACCTAGAGTAGTACCAACTGACTCCAAGCAGCTGGGAGATTGATTCCAAACAGTTGGGAGAAAACTAACTATCTCCAAGTGGCTGGGAGAAAACCCACCATCTTATTATTTTTAATTTGACAATTGCAACCTAAGTACTTGGGACTTACAAACAGAAATTACATGCATTGGTTGAATAGACCTTATTACAATCCAAAACATGATTTAAAACAAAAAATGAACTTAAATGACTTGTGTTAGGTGCCCCTACACCACACACAAACATACAAATAAAAGTTTACACAACAACCCTTATTTATCTTAAAAGATACGATGAATTCAAAGAATTCATGATCCCAAGTCTCCATTGATTAGTTCATAATCTACTGACGTTACTCAGTGGTTGATGTGTGTTGCTATTTTCCATTTTGGGGCATTACGTAGATCAGTAGATTCTATTTCTTACAAATATGCTATACAGAGAGGTTACTTTACACAGTATATTTCTTCAAATAATGTGTCTAAGTTGATATTTGCATGATTTCTACCATTATTTGTGATTCTTTGCATGATATTTTCAACACTACATACATTTAGCTCAAATATGCTAATGATTTTTGGTTATCTATGAGATGTCAGCATATTTCTCTGTTCTGCTTGTCATTTATCATGATTTGCAATTATGGAAGTGATTTCAATGAAATTAAAATGAGAAAAAGGGTTAGAGAATGAGATTCCAAAAATTACTTGACTGAGATCATTGATCCACGTACATGCTCTGATACAGTAATGAAGAGAAGAAAAACTAGAATCATACTTCACTAGGACATTCCATAAATCCACATGATCTAGTGCAAATCTTTAAAGGAAAAGTTGACAACAACATGCAATGAAATGAAAGTGCTTCTATTTGAACACAAGATCCACCATTAAATATCCAGAAAATCAACTCGAAGATTACATAATGTTTACAATTAGGATGTAATCTAAAGCTTCATCTCCATTCAATATGCTTAGAAACAAGTACATTTACAATGATATGAAGAAAGAACCTTGACATTTCAACAATTGAGTCCTCGTTAGTCTCAGTAATCTGATCTCCTATAAAATTGGCTTGGCCAGATTTTTTATGATTTTGACCTCTCTTTTATATAGAGTAAAGGGGCTTAATATATGGCTCTAGTTATCCCCAATACGGTGCCCCAAAAAAAACCCTAGTTAATCAATGGTCTGCGTCTCAAGTACAGCATAAGACGGTGGAAAACAAATCCTACCAAAAACCTCAGCAGCAAACCCATACCGAGCGTCATTCCTTTAATAATGTTTCCACCTGTAATTTCTTCTGCATTTAAAGACTTTGCTTCTCCTTTTGCATTTACAACCCCTTGGGATCCTATCTGCCACCTGGGATGTCCTCACCATTAAAGCCCCATCTTTATTTCTACCTGCATGCCGCCACTGTGTCCGCAACCCTCTGACTTTCAACTACTTCAAAATAGCTCCAACATCCTACAGCAAACAAGCAAGATTTAAGCACCATCATTTAATAAACTAGCAAGAAGATAAACATTAAATCAGGTTGAAATTACACACATAGATATTGAGTCATGAATCCCTAAAAATCGCGCATCCAAATGCATATACAGCGTCAAAAACAACTGAGTCAACCATCATTGACCAAAAACATGCATCAGGCTACAAAATGGATTCAAAAATCCCTTCGCTTTGCTTTCCCGCCCTTTTCTTTGCATCTCGAGAATGCATTTTCAATTCCTTGTATATCCTTACATACAAGCATTCTGAACATACAAGGACCTTTTCATTTTTAACTTCCTATTTCGGGTCTGAGTTGCACCCTTAACTTGTACTTTTCCTTTTGCATCAATCGCTTGTATGTATCGCTTGTATCTGGAGATATGCATTGTAATTTATACAAGCTGATACATACAAATTCCTTTGTATGTCCCTGTTAGACTTCAACCCCTTTATAGACTGCAGTCTATTTGCCTATCAAATTCGCAATGTAAAAACATGCAATGCATCTTTTGATATACAATCGAACGTGATGCATGCTTTATACCATATTTTAATCTCCTTTGAATTCTAGCCTATATGCATAAAGCAATGTATGTTATGCAATGTATCTCTTAATATACATTTCGGTTTTGATACATTGCATAAATCAAATTTAAATTTCATTTGAATTCTATCTTGTATGCATCTTGCAATGTATGTTTCACAACATACATACAAAGTGCGGAATGTACAAGCATTTAAATCTATTTGATAACTTTTCATTTCCAGCACTTGTATGTAACCAATGCACATCACAATGTATGTATCGAAATATACAATCGCTTAACTTCATTTCATAACATTTCAGTTCCGCACATTGTATCTCCGCCTTGTATGTATCGCAATGTATGTATACTGCAACATACATACAAAGTGAAACATACAAGGACTTAACTCTAATTCATAAATGTTTCGGTTCCAGACAATGTATATCGCATTGTATATTTACGTTGTATATTTTGCCTTTGCTAACATACAAACAGTTTATGCATTCATCGGACCCATCGGTTTATTCACTTAAGCTCTAAAATGTGTCGGTTCTGCCTTGTATATAAAGTGTTGTATATTTCCACTTTTTATGTTTCACTTGGAAAACATACAAACATAAGATACATGCAATAGACTTAACAAAATATTCATTCAAACTTTAGACTTTTCGGGCCTAACTTGTATATAAGAAAAAGGTGCAGGCGAAACGCATACAAGTATAAATGCATAAAAACTTGATGATCAATTTTTGTGACTAACACAAGGATGCTATACAAAGGACTTTGTATGTGAACAACTTTGGATGTTATGACCCTGTATATGCAACCCGATATGTATATGAATGACTTTGCATATATAAACAACTTTGTATATGCAACATACAAACCCGAATGTGCATTTTACCAAAATACTCATATCTTACAAAATACAGGGAATTTCAAGATGGTTCAAAAAGCAACCCGTATTCATTTTTGACAAGGAATTCACCCATATTTAGCTCTGGTACTCAATGCAATTTTTTTCTGATTTTTTTCAATAAGTTTTGTACTTTTCACTCCCCTTTTCCCTTTACCACCAAGCAGAACAACACACACACAAGCAAAAGCAATAGCCACAGCAGGGGTCCTTATTTTGCTAAGGAGTAAAATGGGGCGTGTTGTGAACATCACAATAGGTAGCTCTTCAATACACATGAATAAGGCCTTGGATTCTAGTTCCATCGCTTAGAAGGAATCCCTTTTGGGCATTGGCCATAGGGAACAAGCACCTGGGAATGTTGTCTGAGTGCTACAAGAATCTGGGGAAGATATTGCTTTAAAGTTGCCAGATTTGATGGTGAATAGAATCATTTCGACCATGGAGAATAATTTGGTGGGAAATTTCTTCTCCTATCGTGCAAACATTGACTTGGTTAGGAGACAAATAATGACAAAATGATAGCCAAAGGGCTCTGTAATGGTTAGCACAATGGCGAGAAGTATGTTTCATTTTAACTTCACTTCTAAAGAGGATCTCATTTGATTTTTATCAAGGGATCCCTAGCTTTATAGGAAACCCTCTCTTTCCCTTAATGGTTGGAAACTGATCTTTGATCCTAAGGATGACCTGAATAAATCAGCTCCCATTTGGGTCAAGTTGCCTGGTTTATCTTTGGAATTTGGGATGAAGAGTTTTTTTCTTGGATTGGGAATTCCTTTGGTGGTGCAGGACCACCTAATCAGTTTAGTCAAGATGATGTAAATATGAGTCATGTGTTGAGTCTAGATATCATAAGGTCATAATAGACCATCTAGTATGTAATTAGGAGTCATTGAATTTATAATGTCATTGAGTTTATGTAATTAGAATTCATTTAATCATATGGAGTTGTAAAGGTGAAAAAAATGCAAAGTATGGAAGCCCAACAGTCAGGGCATTTTAAAGTTAGTTGAGACCATTGGGTTTCTTTGGAAAACATATTTAAATATGCCTATATTTTTGAGGCAAAGTGGGGGAAGATGTATTGAAGACATACTGAAGATGAATGAATACAATTCTGAATTCAAAAACTATTAAAATTCTCTATTTTTTCTGAGTTTTCCAGCTTTTCTACTATTCCAAAGATCAATACGACCCTGTACAAGTTGTTCTTAGTCTGAAATACATGGGAATTGGTGAATACATGTGTTAACTCCATTTTAAATGTGGTTTGGTTAGGTTTCATTGTGATTTATGTATTTGATAAGCAAATTACTATGGGCAGCCTGTAAAATAGAATTAGTAGGTTTGAAAGTGGAAAAGGAAACCCTAAGCCATACCATCTAATGAAAACTAATATAACATGGTGGAATAGTCCCCTTGGGTGTAAAATGGTGTGTTTATGTGTTTCTATGAGCAGGGAAGGCAATTTGTGGTTTTTGGAGTGATACCTAGTTGGTAGTCCTTTGATTTTTGGTCAAATTTGGTGCTGAATGGTTAGAAATGATTAGAAAACCTTGGGGTAGTAGTTTGTGAAGATTTATTAGGCATGGGTAGACACAATTAGATGTGTTTGAGGTCTTGGTTTTCTGAGTAGAAGCATGGAGTAGTGATTTTCAATAAACCCTCTTCAAACTAGTCCAAAAGGAGGGTTTGGTGTTTATGCATTTTGGAGGGTAGTTCCATTGATAAAAGTGGTGGATTTGGACCATTTGAGGTCTGTGTTGAACATTAGAATTGGGTTTTGAAGTTGGGAGTGCACAATAGTTGGTGATGCTTTGTAAATAGGCCTAATTGGGGCTAAATTAGGCAGAACAATCAAGTACAAAGGGTTTTAACCTGAAACAACCCTAGTTGAAATTTGAATATGTTATAGATGAGCATAATGGGTATCCAAAAATACCTTCACAATCTTGAGTTTAGGTCTGCAGCATAAGATATGCCTTGACAGTCTATTTTTGAGGGCTACTAGCAATTAGGGGACAATTTGTGGGAAAGGACCATGTTGGCTGCAAGAAGGTTTTTGTGAGGAGTTGGTGGAGTGAGTTAGAGTCATTAAGATGAATAAAGAATGTATGTAACCTTGTTTGAACTTGTGGACCTGAGAAGCCAAGAAAATGTGCCTTGTGAAGTAAGTTGCCATGAAATTGTTTGCTTTTGAAAGTTGAGAAATTTGTCTTTGAGCCCATTGTTTTGAAATATGCCTCCATATGAGTGAAGTGAACCCCTTGCATTGCATCATTTGGGCACTATAGCATAGTGGATAAGGTCACTAAGGTGAAGGCTAGATTTGTTTATGCTAGATTCTGTGTTAATGTTGATATTCTAAAAACCCTTCCAACTTCTATCACCCTCGAGTCCAAACTTGGGAAGTGGAAGCAAAGTATCCTATATGAAAATGCAAGTTTTTTTGCCAAAACTACTCAAAAATAGGTCATGTTGTTACACAATGCATGGCCCCTACTATTTATAATCAAAAGTTCAAGGAACTTGTGGAAGGAAGGAGTAGACTGAAGATTACCCTTTTAAGGAGGATCTCCTCAATATCATTTGTTCACCCCTAGCTCCCCTAAAAAAACTCTAGTCAAAAGGGAGAATCTTGAGGTGGAGTTGGTGAATGAGGTGGAAGCCCATGCTACTAAAGACATTTCAATTATGTAGGATGAATAGCAAATGTTAAGCCATTTAGTTATTTCTTTGGATTAACAACCCAAGGTGATTATAAAGGAAGATTTGGTTCTTCCCTAAAATGATTTGCAATAGGAAAGAGAGTATGGATAAATTCCCTCTCCGGATGTCTTAGGGATTCCTAAGGAGGCTGTCAAAGAACCTTTCATAGAAACTGTAATAGAGGTTTATCAGCTTCAAGTTGGGATTGTTGAAGTTAAAGTCAAGAATGTTGATGTAGGGATAGACCCAAAGACATGGAGACCTTCTCTTTAGGAGACTAGACAAAGGGAGATAGAAAAAGAGATAGCTAATGGAAGGCATAGTACTCTTTAGTTGTCTTCCAAGAAGTCTCAGAAATGAGGATTCTTCCATGGAATATTCGAGGACTCAATAGTCCTCATAAGCAGTTTTTAGTCAAAAACTATATCCTTGAGAATAAAATTGATATTTTGTTATAGTAGGAGGTCAAAATGTTAGAATTCAATTCTAAAGTTGTTGCTAAGAGTATATGGCCTAGTGCTGATTTCTATACCAGTGAAGCTCAAGGAGCTTTATGAGGGATCATGACTATGCGAAGTGAAAATGTCAAAGGTTCCTATATGGATCATTCCAAACATAGTGTAGAGGTGAGTTTTTCATACTATAATAAAGATTGGATCATCTCTAATATTTAATCTCTAAATACCAGAGCTGCTAGAAATGATGTTTGGGTTAGTGTCTCTACTGGCATTAAGTCCAATAGCAAAACTCATTAGATGGTGGCTAGATATTTTAACACCCCCTATTTCCTTTTGAGAAATTGAGGGGTATTATGGATTATTCTGACAACATGTCAAACTTGGAGTTGTTGAATGATGATGGTCTTATGGATATAGAGCTGACAGGTCAACTCTTCATCTGGTCCAATAGGTGAAGATGAGATCATCTAATTCAGGTCAAGCTTGACAAGTTCCTTATTAACCATACAAATCTTGCTTCTCTCCCAAGAATTAGGTCAGATCATAACCCCTTGCTTCTGAATTGAATGAATAGAACTCATAAGGGTCCCTATCCCTTTAGGTATGAGATAATGAGGGCCTCTCACCTAGACTTTAGGGACTGCATCTCTAACTAGTGGAATATTCCTATTCAAGGTTATTCTATGTTTAGATTGGCTTAGAAATTCTACAATATAAAAAATAAAATCAATGGATGAAATAGAGTCTCCTTTGGTAATGTATTAGAGCATAAAAAGGCCCTTGCTACTAGGCTATCTGAGGTGTAGAATAGACTAGCTAAAGGAGATAGCTTGGAGGACATATTCAATCAATAACATACTTTAATGTAGGAATGGTCTAATATTTTGAGGAAGGAGGAATTTTTTTGGAAACAAAAGTCCAGAGTCTAATGGTTGAGAGAAGGAGATAGGAATACTAAATTATTTTAACAATCAACCTTGTGCCTCAGAAAAAGAAACACCATCTCTAGGCTTCTAGATGAGGGAGGTGCCAAAGTTAGATTGGATGAGAAGATTGGGTAGGTGGCCTCTAGATATTTCCAATCTTTTCTATCCTTGTAGCCTAGAAATTCTTCTCTAGCTATTATGGAGAAGCTCTTGGAAAACATTCCTACCTTGCTAACTAAGGAAGATAATTGCCTCCTCACTAGACCTATCACTGAAGAGGAATTCCAAGCTATGGTCTTCTCAATGGGTGCCTTTAAGGCTCCCAATCTAGATGGATTCCCTCGTACTTTTTTTCAAGAATTTTGGAAGATTGTTGGGAAAGATGTCATGGATGCTGCTAGAAACATTGTTAAGATGGGAAATCTCCTCAAACATCTCAATACTTTTATAGCACTAGTCCCTAAGAATCCTAATTACATTTCAATGGAAGATTGTAGATCTATCAGCCTCTAGAAGACAATTAATAAGGTCTTTTCTAAGATCCCAGTTCTTAGGCTTCAAGTGTTACCAAATAATCTCATCTCAAGAAATTAGAAAGGCTTTGTCTCAGGTAGACAAATCTTGGATTCTACTATCTCCACCAATGAAGTTATCCATTCTATGGAAAGAAGTAGTGTTCCTGGCATGGCCTTAAAACTTGACATTTCCAAGGCCTATAATAGAGTCTCTTCGGAGTTCTTATTCAATGTCTTGGAAAAAATATGGTTTTTAGGATGGTGTCTTTAGACTACTAAAAGAATGTACTATGATTGCCAAATTCTCAATTCTTGTAAATGGGATCCCTAGAGGTTTCTTTAATTTTGGTAGAGGTTTAAGGAAAGGGGACCCTCTATCCCCGTGTCCTTTTTATCTTGATGGCCGATGTGCTAGGTAGGACTATAGTGAAGATGTTGAGCATGGGTAACCTTAAAGGTATAAAACTGACTAACAATTTTTTGATGATGCCATTCTCTTTGGTATTTCTTCAATGGTGGCAACAACTTGTTTCTAGAAAAAACATTAATTATGAAAAGAGCCAAATCCATTTCTTCAACACTACTATAGATCTACAAAAAAATTAAGGCCATTTTGGATTGTTCCTATGCTCAACTTCCTACTACTTACCTTGGGCTCCCCTTGATGGTCAAAGATGTTACACCAACTTTCTAGAATTTGGTTTTGGAAAGAGGTCAAAAGAAGTTGGTTGGGTGGAAAGGCAAACTCCTAAGTCGAGATGGTAAATTCTAGCTCCTTAAATCTTCCCTCCAATGTATTCTTATTTATTTCCTTAGTATTTTTTAAATCCCTAAGTACCTGGTTGAGAAGTTTGAGCATATCCAGAGGAACTTTTTGTTTAGTGGAAAAGAGTAAATCTATCCTAAAGACTTAAACTAGGTCAAACCCTCTTCTACAAACATTAGGACATAAACCCATCTTGGCATCTACCCAATAAGGAGAGCCAAACTACAAGGGTTATACCCTTTTGTTGTATATAGATGATTCAACCAAATTCAACCAAGGTCAAGTAAGAAAGCTAGGGCAAATGACAAAATCCTAAATGACAAAGATCGACTAACTACCTATTGGAAATAGATATTAGAAAACCAAAAGAATAGAGATCAGGGTGTAGATCAGAACCTAGATTTGGGAGAAGAAACGCCAAAGACCAGGGTGTTTGGGTGCCCTAGACCCTAATTAGGGTTTAAAAAAATCTCAAGGTATCACCAAACCTGTACCTACAAGCTCTGTCTTTTCTAACCCACACACAAGGAAAAAGGAAAAGATTGTGCTATGTATAAGGGCTTGCCTTAGTCAAACCTTGTGTTGGTGTTTCCACCTCCACTACAATGATGACTAGATCTAAGAGTGCATGCCCTAGGAGGGCAGAAGCTAGATCTACAATAAATGATAGAAATATGAATGAAAATGATAATGATTACCACAAGATGTGAAACCCTAATTGATGAAGATAACTCAAAATCATTCATCAACAAGGAGAGTGATGGAGAAGGGTTGAAACTTCCTTCAAGACCTACAAACAAACTTTAATAACATCCACAAGTAGATAACACCTCTAAGCATGAAAAACAATTTATCATAGAATATAAAAGCATAAGATCATCCCTTGTCATAACAAGCTAGTGGGCATCTAGGTATAAAATAAATTACAAAACACCTTTAAATATGCACTCCCACTCATAAACAATGAATAAAACCAAATAGGCCTGACATGTACAAACTAGGGAGGTGTTCTAATCCAACATGACAAGAGAGGGGCTAAAGATCCCAACTGGGACTAGGGTGCTTAGGCACCCTAGGGCTTTAGCCCTACAAACTCTGGGGAGTGTCAAATGTCGTGTGCTTAGTCTAGTCCTAAGTTTATTCTATCAGGTTTATTCATCAAGATTGAAATTTTAGCTTTTTATGCTAAAAAAAGGTGTTAAAATAGGTCTTGATTAACAAAGGCAACAATTTAGGTCCATCTAGGTGCTAAACTAAGTGTAAAATGCTATTGTACACATTTTACTCTATAACATTTAGCCCCCACTTTGGCGTGGGTACAAACTTATGTTTAAACTTGCACTAAAGGATGGAGAAGACAAATTTCAAACTCGCAAAAATAGAAGCCCAAAGAATTCCACCAAGTTGTGGACTATAGGTAGCCCCCAAGCTTAGGATTCTAAGGTTGCAAACACATTAGAAAAAAGGTTTTTAAACACGCAAGACATTGCAACATAACTCACACATACATGGAGAACTAGAAAAGCATACACATGAATACAATTAAGAGACATGCAATAAAAAAAGGGAAATACATGCCATACAAAATGCATACATGCTTGACACAAAGCGTACACATAAGGCACAAAGTATACATGCAAAACACATGGAAAACATGATGAAGACACAAAGATACATGGAATCATTAAGGAATAAAAGTTTAAAATGTAAAAAACAAATAAATATAGAAACACACATAGGAGCAAACACACAAGGTACATGACTCTGATGTTAGCTTGCTTTATCTCTAAGGGTCATGTGAAAAGAAGTGCCAATGTGGATCACACACTAGTAAGGACCGCTGAATTACTAGGTGACCATGACAAGTCACATGAAGCACATGGGCTAGCCAACTTTGATGCACTAGGTGACTCATCAACCAAAAAGGAAAAATCATAGGCTAGTGAGGATGACCAAATCATTAGGTGAGTTCCATGCCAATAAAAAAGTACGTACCAAAATATAGCATAGTGTAATTTATGCCCCCACCTTAAAGTGATTGCTAACATCTATCAGGAAGCAATTTTTTTAAGGTAGAAAAAATCACAAGATAAGCACAAGCGCTTTCTAGAAGCACATGCCCATAAGATATTCCCAAAAACTACATCACATAAAGGGGTTGCCCCCACAAAAGGAAAATTGAGGCGATACTACAAGAATGATAGACAATGGCTTGTGTAGTCATGGTATGACGTCGAGCATAGCAATAAAGTGCCACATAAATCAAAACATACAAGAAGCAATAAATTATACTAAGTAATAATACAAAGGGATCTACCTAACTAGCATTAGTATATGAATGGTTGTCTAATAGGATATGCCTTAAGACTATAGATATATATTTGGAATTGTCATCATTTGCCAGCTAGTAGAACTATGGCGACAAAGGAAGAAGTGTCATATGGAATCAAAATAAAAATCTTTTGGGTCAACAAGGGAGAATGTCAAAGCATTCTACACCTTGCATCATCCCCAAAGGAGATAATGACAATACAAATTGTAATGTCAGAAAATGTCCCCTGGGGGGCTTTTCCCTCATAAGGTTTAGCTTCTACATCTTTAGCATGCATTTAGGACATCTTAGTTCATATTTTGGCATCCCGATGGAATGAGGCCTAAGTTTCATTGCAAATTGGACCTAGGTGGACCCCTTGAGCTGTACCCCACCCAAAATAGGGGGAGGACTTGGCCACCCACACCCTAGTCCTGCCCTATTTTGGGGCAGCCCTAATTTTTGGGTGTCAGTATGTGACCATTATTTGGTCCCTTTTCTGATGCGGTAAGTTTGAATTAGGGAAATCTTGGCAAGAGTGCTTGTAGTTGCATATAAAAGCATGCTTAAGAATTCATTTGTAAACTAGATTTCAACTAGATGATTACTAGCAAGCTATTGTATTCTCAAGGTGATTCAAGGATTTCATTGTGTTGCAAGAGTAGACTTGTGTGTTTTATGTGTTCATATTTGTAGATTTGACCATCAATTTCCTCATGGAATGAAGGAGCATCTTCCTCCCATGAGAGATTCACTACAAGGTGACATAATATTGTGTTTTCATCATTGATTCCTTCAGTTTTTACCTCTACCTCACAAGGGCATGCACTCTCTATCTGACAATGGTGTTCAGAGACTTAAGTGTCCTCCAGGGCTTGACTGAGGCAAGCCTCTAAACACCACAACCCCCAAACCAAGTCTTGTGATTGCAGGTTACAGGTGTCGTATTTGGGAAAAGTGAAGTTGCAAGAAGGAGTGGCAGGCATCAAGGATTCAGGATCTAAAGAAAAATAGGACACAGGAGCATTTCTAAGACTTGGGCACTTGCTCTAGTGTCCTCCATAGACAAATTTTTGAAAATAGAAGTTACAGGGCTAATCAGTGTCTGGAAGAGGTTTGGATCCCACGAAGAAACTAGTACCTTGGACTTGGGCACTCTCTCTAGTGTCCCTGACTATTCCTCTTTGGAACCCCAAAAATAGGTACTCTGTGATTTGGTATTTTACTCCTGTCTGCAAGAGCTTTTTCTGTTATTCATCAATTTGTTGTCGTATTTGCATAATTAGGGTTTTAATGGTCAACTGAACATAGGAGAAGGAAAGTTGATAATTAAATTCCCTAATCCAAGTTTCCCTACATCTGACAAGTGACCTAGGGTATGATAGTGCTCGCCACTCGACCCTAAATCCTTGAATGTATAGTGGAGAGGAGGATTTAAACATCAAAACACTAAAACTTTACAAATCTAATTTTCCCCTAAACATTTTGGTGAACCCATGTTTTTGGACTTAAATTGTAACTTTCTAAGTGTGTGTCTTCAGATTTGGATTTATTTCATTCATTTATATAGTCATTCATTTTATTGCATTGAGAAAAATTCAAAAAAAATGAAAAATTTGGAAAATACAAAAAAATTGCATTGTTTGGCTTACTAAATTGCATCAATCCTTTATAAATTTTCCTAATTCATGATTTTTGCATCAGATATGATATAAACTATAGAAAAATCCAAAAATTCAGAAATTTGCATTGCATTTGCATTATTAATTTGCTGGGTTTTTTTAGAAATTTTGACAATTTTCATATAACCTAGTAATTCCAAAATCTAGGGTTCGTAGGCAAAATCTTTTCTTAGATTTTTATACTAATTTTAGAGGCTCGTTCAAATTAACATTTTTCTTTAGTCTTGCATTTTAGTGTAAATTTACATTTAGATTTAAAATATTTGCATTTTTGCATAGAAAATTTCAACAAAAACTAGTAATTTTCATGCATTTTCATTAGATTTGCATTGGTATTTTGCATAAAAAGGCTTGAAAATCATTTTAATATCTAAGAGTAAGTCAATTTCATCATAAATTAGACTTCAAAACATTCACATAGCATTTTGTCCCAAGCTCTCAAACATAGGGCTTCAAAAACAATGGTTTTCACTAAATTTGGCCTTATTGACTCCATAAACTTGCACTGTAGGCATGTTGTGAAAAGTATTTTTGAATTAATTTTCTGTTATCAGGATAATAATTTTATGCCTCTCATAAAAATTTTCACAACACCCTTTTATCGGGCTCTTGTAGTGAAAATTTGATGAAAAACTACACATTTTAGCTATTTTTGCCCTAGGGTTTGACCTAGTTTGCACTCCAAGCATGTTGTGATCAATTTTATGGATTGAGGTGACTGATATTATTAATTTTATTTTCTTTATCTCATGAAATTCATTACAAAACCTCCTTTTCTAGGTATTAGAATTGAAAAACCGTGAAAAATTGCATATTTTGCTATATTTTCACTAGGGTTTTACCTTAAGTAGCACTAAAAGCATGTTGTGTTGGGTATTTTGGAACCAAGTGGCTATTATTACTGATATTAGTTTCTTTTCATCATCATTTTCCTCACAACACCTCTTTGTTATGCTCTTTTGCATTGAGTTTGGGTGAAAAAAGTGCTTATTTTGACATATTTTCACTATATTTCAACTTGGCATTAACTTAAAATCACATCAAGAGAGTGTTTAGAAGGACACTTTTTCTATTTTGAACTGATATCAGACATATAAATTTCTTCCCTTGACTGAAATCCTTACAACACCCTTTGGGTCATTCATTTGCATTGAAAAAGTATAAAAAAAAAAGCAATCTAGGCTATTTTTGCTCGTCTTTTGCACCAATTTTGAAAATCTTTCAAAATCTGATTTTGCATTGGTTTGGGCATATAAACATGATCTCTCAGTGCTCCTTGGAATCTCTACATGAACATATTTCAAAATTTGAAAATATTCTCAAGTTCATTAGTAAACATCCTTATGTCATGCCCTATATACAAGCCACGTACAAGGATTTATTAGTGTCATCTTCTTTCGAAATCCTTGATTATGTATCTGATCTTAAAAATTTCATATCTCTCATCAATACATACCCTTGGGTAATAGAATAATTGATAAAGCACACTTTAGATGAAGAGCATGCCATTTCTCATAATAGTTTGGAATTAATAGCTCAACCATATGGTGATAATATTGACAATGATCATGAGAGTGATAATCAATTCACAAGCTACCCTACTAATCCTACAACTGAACATTCAGGTAATTCAGATGAAAAGACAAGGGTTAGATTTAGTAATTCAAAGAACCCTCTTAACCAAAATGTAGCATTAAGGGATGACATTGTGACAACGCAACATTGTTTTAACTATCTTGACCTATTTGGTGTGATTGATGTGGATAAGGAACAATTTCATAACCCACCTAGTCCACTAAGAGACAACATTCATGTTGAGGTCCATCCTTCGTTATCCCTTCAGGGATCAGGAAGTGATCAAAATACATTAGACAGACAAATGGACCAACCTACATCTCTTTTTAGCATTCAGATATGGGAAGATCACCTCCCCAAAGACAACTTCTAGCATGAATCTCCCTATAGGTAAGTATCTCTAACCCTTTATCTCTCTCATGATGTGCTTCCCCTGTGATGTGTTATATGTTGTTTAGGCCTCCTGGGATGACCTCGGATTCTCCCATAAGGTTCAGGATACCAGGAGACTACCTCTATTGTGACCTTCTTCTATTTGTATCATCATTCTTCTAAATTGCCTCTCTTTGATTTCATTGTTGTGTGTTGTGTCTTATGGACATAGCATCATGGTTGGTGACCTAGGGACACCCTCCTATGTGATTGTCCCTAAGACACTTGTTTCTCCTCTCTTATTTATTGTTTCCCTTCCTCTAGTGTTTCCACCTAGTGGGCGGATGATGACAAACATTTATATTGATGTGGACCTAGTGTCCCTTTCGAGAGTAATAAAAAAATGCACTTAGTTCCTAATATGATGATGGGATTGTATATTTTATCTGACGCTTGGCTAGTGGAAGCACTCGTACTTTTTGCGTAGTGAATTTGATGATGTTTCTGTCACATTTACAAACCTTAACAATACTACTGCTGTAATGAAATAACTTGCACAATGGAAGAAGATAATATGAAATATTCTGCAAATACTTGATAATAACTAAGAATAACAGGCCACTTTGAGGGGGCAACCTCCAAATATCTCCAATGAGAACACACTTCACAATATATCATGAAATAAGACTCATATCCTCCTATGTATACCTAATTATGCTTAGGATGAATAGACACACCCCTATATAACACCTAGTCCAACCTATCTAACTAAATAATAATATAATAATGATAACATGACTTAATTAGGAGTTAAGAGAGCCACAAGCTAACTATTCATAACCCTATGTACACCAATATTAAGGGCTTAGCATGCCCTCCTTCTTTAAAGAAGCATTGTCCTCAATGCTAAGCAAGTGTGGATTCTTCTAAATGAACTCCTCATCCTCCCATGTGGCCTCTTCAACTGGTAAATTCTTCCATTAGATGAGATACTCACTGAGGGTTCTATTCCTCAGCTTCTTAGTGCATGTTTGAAGAATGCACTTTGGTTCCACTATGATTCTTCCTTCTTCATCAAGCTCTAGTAACATTGTCGTAGCTGGACTTTTGAGTCTACTAGCATTCTCTAAGATAGAGATATCATAGAAAGGTTGTATGATTTTTGATTTAGGGAACCTTAATTTGATGTCAATGTTGTTAGTCCTTGTTGAACCTTTATGAAGCCCGTACAAATTAGGTTCCCCCTTATGATCCAAAACTGTAACTACTTTCTTGAAAGGTGAAGCAGGAATCTTTGGCTTTTACACTTCCATTGACAATAATTGAGCCACACCTTTATCCACATCTTTTTTTAGTGAAATTTGGTGTGTAATTACCGATTGTGGACTCTTTGCACATAAACCTCATAGCTCATATTTTTATCCCCAGAGTAGAAGCGCATGAATAGTTCCTAGAAATTCATCTCAATTGTGCCCAAGGTAGTAAGCCATTGAACTCCCAAAATAGTGTCTACTCCAGCCATGGGTATAGAAAACATAGGGCTATCTATCATGTAGTCTCCCATGGTGAGTTTAATACTATGGCATTTCCCTAAACAATTGATTATACCACCATCTATAATCATAACCTGGAATTCGGGGGTAGGGTAAACAAAACAATTTAACTTTCCTGCTAGTTGCTTGTTGATGAAGTCATGTGTACTTCCTGAGTCAATCAATACTATGACTATTTGTTTTTTAAGGAAACCCCTTACCTTAAGTGTTTGTGGGTTATTAATACCTGATAGTGCATGACAAGAAATAGTTGGTTGGACATCTTTAGGGTCCTCTACCACCACCACTGGATCTTCTTCATCTTTATCTTCATCATAGGTAGCCTCAATATAGAACAACTTCTTCTCATCACATTTATGTCCTCTATGATATTTTCCATCACAGTTGAAACATAACCCTTTGGCCTTTTTCTCTTCTAATTGTTGAGGTGTCAACATAGTAGGATGAGTAAATGATGATGCAAGAGCCTTGTCAACTTTGTTACTAGGTAATTTCTCCCTTCTATTAGCCAAAATTTTTTCCTCCACTTGTCTTGCCATAATCATTACTTCAGAGATAGAATTTGGACAAAACATGCATACCTCATGTTGAATGTGATCCTTGAGACCACCCAAGAATAAATAATTCAAGTTCTTTGTAACTCTATCCACTCTTAAGGATATATTTTGGAATTGTTGAATATAATTCTTAACTGATCCTGTTTGTTGAAGTTTAGCTAGTTGGCTAAAGAAGTTGTCTGCCACACTGTTGCTATATTGTTCTTAGAGTTCCTCTGTAAAAACTAACCATGAGACAGTGAGACCCTCCTTCTTTTGATGAGTACAAAGCCAATGATACCAAATGAATTAATCTGGTTCTAGATATAGGGAAGCCATTGTGACCTTTTGTCCATATGGGATTTGATGTACTTTAAAAGCATTATCCATTTGGTTTATCCATGTTAGAGGATCCTTGCCATTGAACTTGCGCATATCCACCCTTGGAAACAAATTCCTAGATCCCATAGGAGTATAAAAATTTGTGTCAGTATTAGCCGACTTGTAGGTTTCACCTTGGTTGTTTGAGAACTCCTTTCTTGGTTCATTCATATAGGCGCTTAACATGCTTCATATATCTGATATATCTTCTCTTAGGTCACATATATCCCTCTTAATTGAGGAAACCTCTTCCTTGACCTTACTTATTTCCTTAGTGGGTGTACTATCCTCTATTATTTCCCCATCCTTATCAGAGGATTTCCCTGGTGTGGCAACATTCTTTTTGCCTCTTGTTGTAGGCCCCATCATGATGGAAACTAATATTTTTGAAATAAATCACACAACTGAAATGTAAATTCTCTAAAAATATTACTGTAACTTACTAGGGCCAAGATACCACTTACCCAGAAAAAACTCAAAAAATTAGCAAATTTGCTGCCTTGAGAGAGAATTTGTTGGAAACCCTAATTTTACAATAAATCACTTTTTTCTTTAATTTCTCCAAGATTTGGACTGTAGTCTCCTCTATTATGTATTCAAAAACCCAATACAAATTATACTCCAATTCAATAAGATGTGAGAGATATGTAGATCTCAAATAAATTGTGTAGAAATCATAATTCTATAATAATTCACTCAAATATGCTCCAATTCCTTTGAGATCTGTATTGTAGCTTCTTTAATATGGTCTTCAAAAACCCTTTAAATATCTTCAAAAAATTCTCTAAAATCTAAAAGTTATGCTCTTCCCAAAATCACCTCCAATATTGAGAAAAAATCTTGCCTCTACGGTGCCAAGATCATGCTCTGATACCACTTGTAATGAAATAACTTGCACAATGGAAGAAGATAATATGAAATATTCTACAAATACTTGATAATAACTAAGAATAATAGGCCACTTTGAGGGGGAAACCTCTAAATATCTCCAATGAGAACACACTTAACAATATACCATGAAATAAGACTCATATCCTCCTATATATACCTAATTATGCTTAGGATGAATAGACACACCCCTATATAACACCTAATCTGACCTATCTAACTAAATAATAATATAATAATGATAACATGACTTAATTAGGAGTTAAGATAGCCACAAGTTGACTATTCATAACCCTATGTACACCAATATTAAGGGTGTAGCAGTTGCTCTATGCACCTTTGTTTGCCTTTGAATCTAGCCTTGGTGGTACTCTATTTGGAGAGCTTTGTGATATAGCCCCATGGTTATCCTTGAACTCTAAATTTGTTGTATAACCTTGGCTCTTTGTGTGGTTAATCAGATGCATTAATGTTGTTTATCATGATTTCATAGATACTAACATGTTTCTTGCAGGGATGTGATTGTGGGAACATTTGGCGATTGTAAAGTACATGTCACCTCCAAGGGGCATGGGCTTTGCAAAAATTGGCATTCCCTTGTGTGTTTTCTTCCTACCTTAACGTGATTGATATTGATAATTGATATCAACCACCTTAAGGTGGGGGCATATATAAGGTAAGCTATCTTTTAAAGATGTTAGCAATGTGTTTGACCTCAGATGCAAAGACTTGTGCCCCAAAGTAGTACATCATGCATCCTGATTTTGTTTACAATCAATTAATCAATCATATAAGTTCTCTATGGAGGTGGGATATTGTGTATATCCTTTTTATCTTAAGCCCTCTATGGAGGCAAGGATGGTATATTTCTTGAAGCAGATTACATCATCCTGCCATTTTCAAAAGTCCTCTACGAAGGTGGGGAGTGGTTTTGTGACTAACTCAACCCTTAAGCATGTTTTCGGTGATTGTTGTGGTGAAGCCCAATTATTGGTGTGTGCCCATAATGTGCTTGAGTTGGAGTTGGACCTAGAAATAGGTACACTCCATTGCTTGTTTGCCGTGTTTTCTCCGTGTCTTCAAGTGTGTGTGTTTTGGCATGCTTGTTTTGTGTGGCATGTTTTTTGCCCCATATGCAGAGATCAACACCCTTAGGTAGTGCTTCCTACATTTTGGGAGGTTTTGTGTGTCTTGCATGTGTGTTTCCCCATATATATAAAGACCTATGCCCTAAGGTAGTGCATCCTATATTATGGGAGATTTGTTTACTTTCCAATACTTGCATTTGCATTTCATATATATGAGAAAAAGAAAAGAAAAGATATCATGCCTATCTTCCATGCATTAATGTGTCTTCTATGCATTGATTGTCTTCTCTATGTTCTGCATGACTGTAACTATCTTCTCCATGTTTTGCGTGCTTGTTACTATCTCCTATGTGATTGGCATGTCTTCTCCATGCTTAGCATGTTTGTTGTGTTTGTGACCTTACTTTAATGAATGTGTTGGCCTCGCATTTATACATACATTAAAGTGGGGGCTAAATGTAATGTCGGAAAATGTCCCCTTGGGGGCTTTTCCCTCATAAGGTTTAGCTCCCAGGTCTTTAGCATGCATTTAGGACATCTTAGTTCATATTTTGGCATCTTGATGGAATGAGGCCTAGGTTTCATGGCAAATTGGACCTAGGTGGACCCCTTGAGTTGTACCTTGCCCAAAATAAGGGGGAAGGACTTGGGCATCCTTGCCCTAGTCCTACCCTATTTTGGGGCAGCCCTAATTTCTGGGTGTCAGTTTGTGACCATTATTTGGTCCCTTTGCTAACACGGTAAGTTTGAATTACGAAAATCTTGGTGGGAGTGCTTGTAGTTGCATATAAAAGCATGCTTAGGCATTCATTTCTAAACTAGATTTCAACTAGATGATTACTAGCAAGCTATTGTGTTCTCAAAGTGATTCAAGGCTTTCATTGTGTTGCAAGAACAGACTTGTGTGTTGATATTTGTAGATTTGAGCATCAATTTCCTCATGGAATGAAGAGCATCTTCTTCCCATGAGAGATTCACTACAATGTGACATAATATTGTGTTTTCATCATTGATTCCATTGGTTTTTGCCTCTGCCTCACAAGGGCACACACTCTTTATCTGACAACAGTGTTCAGAGACTTAAGTGTCCTTTGGGGCTTGACTGAGGCAAGCCTCTAAACACCACAACCCCCAAACCAAGTCTTGTGATTGCAAGTTATAGGTGTCACATTTGGGAAAAGTGAAGTTGTAGGAAGGAGTGACAAGCATCAAGGATTCGAGATCTAAAGAAAAGTAGAACACATGAGCATTTCTAGGACTTAGACACTAGCTCTAGTGTCCTCTGCAAAAAAATTTCTAAAAACAGAAGTTACAGGGATGATCAATGTTGGAAGGAGGCCCAAATCCCATGAAGAAACTAGTAACTTGGACTTGGGTGCTTGCTCCAGTGTCCCCGATTGTTCTGCTTCAGAGCCTCAAAAATAGGTTCTCTGTGATTTGGTATTTTACTCCTATCTGCAAGATCTTTTTTTGTTATTCATCAATTTGTTGCCGTATTTGCATAATTAGGGTTTTAATGGTCAATTGAGCATAGGAGAAGGAAAATTGATAATTAAATTCCCTAATCCAAGTTTCCCTACATCTCACAAGTGACCTAGGGTATGATAGTGCTCGCCACTCAACCCTAGATCCTTGAATGTATAGTGGAGAGGAGGATTTAAACATCAAAACACTAAAACTTTTACAAATCTAATTTTCCCTTAAACACAAATTATGACATATAGAATAATGATGATACAAATAGAGAGAATGTCACAATGAATTTTGGTCCCTTTGTATCCTTACACCTACAAGGGTGTCAAGGGTCATCCAAAGAGAGCTTAACAACAATGGCAATAACAACATAAATAAAGTATCAAGCAACACATGAAGGGGGAAAACAATCACATGCACTCATAACATAATAAAAATAAGAGACCTCACTTAGAAGTCAACCTAAAACAAATCATCCTCCTTCCAATATTTCTCATCATCTATTTGCAAAGGTGGACATGATGTAAGAGGAACTATAGCATGTGAAGTATAAGGAACACGGGCCATACCTATATTATCTTTAGATTCACTATCAAAATGTAGTACAATAGGTTCATGTTGTGTCCTTTTTTCCATAACACACCCCCATTTGGGTATGGCAAATAGGGCCACCCTTTTTTCTTTCATGCCTTCTGGTTCAATGTCTTCTTTTCACTTGCATTTCACTTGATTTCATTTTGAGTGTGGTGATGTCCTTGCCTATTGGGCCTATGGGGTTTGCCATTCTAGAATGATAGTAGAAGCATCACTGACTTCCTGATGCCCCTTCTATGTGGAATTGACAAATGGGTTTGGTTAGTCATGCCAGCATGAATGTAAAAGGTCTCCAGACTCCTCACTGTAAGGGACACTAGAGTAGCACTATGTGTCACCTATGTTGGGGCTTTGGAGCTTGTCCTCTAGACATGCTCAAGAGAATAGCCCCAAGGGTTAACCTTGATGGACGATATGTCCAGTACCCTATCTACCCTTGGTGGTGGAATTATGGTTAGTTTCCTACACGATAGAAATGGGCTTTTTTTTATTGCATTTTCAGAAAGAACTTTTTCATTCTTGGGATCTTAGCTCCATAGCCAATTCCTTTGTTTGCAATTTGAGCTCCCACTTCATGGTTGTGCCAAAGTATTTTAGCTAATAGAGAATTTTGGATGCATTAGATATTGATAGGAAAGGATTTTTTCTAAGCCACCATTTTTATCTTACCGCTTCTTCGAACCAGGTAGGACTTTCATTGTTTTTTTAGTCGATTGTGAGAAAATGTAGTTTGATTGTGGTCTGGTAATCATATGGGCTTTGGGTTTGGTTCCCTTGTAGTCTTGAAGGTATCATGTGGTGTTTTTCCTCATTTCTCATAGTCTTAGGGTTTATTTCTAGATGAATTATCCTCATGGTTATCCGTTAGACAATGCAATCAAGTGGCAGACTAGTTGTCCTTTAACAATCCTTAATTTTCTCATGATTTAGCCTTAATTCCAACAAGCAAGTAGAATCCCATCAAAACCCTAGTCTCTAAGTTCTCATTTACCCTAATTTTTTAACTTTAGCATGATCAACTTCATGATTTGTCCCTTAGCAGGTTGATTTCCTTAGAGTCAGGAGAACCAAGTCTGCCTCAACCTCAAATCTCATTGATTTTACCTTTACTTAGCCTTTAGCTAGATTGGGATCATAGGCCTTCTGGTGATTGTTGTAAGTTGGAATAGTATGAAAAAGTGGTCATCCTCAGCTTCCAATCCCTAGTATCTACCTTTATCTAACTCTATCAGGATCAGGATCGTGGGTCTTCCCTTTACTTGTTGCAAGTTGGGAGTTAGAAGAACCAAATCACCCCTAACTCTTGATCCCAGACTATTACCTTTGCATAACCTTTTTGGGATCAGGGTCACAAGGGTTTCACTAAGTAGTTATGAGTGAGAAGTCAAAGGAACTAAGTTAACCCCAACCTTTGAGCCCCTATAATTACCTTTACATTCCTTTAGTGGGATCAGGGGTGCAGATTTCTTTCCTATCTAACAACTTAATAGAATAAAGAAGGGATATTTCTGATAATATCTAATGTATTTGATGTGATTTGATCTAATTATTCCCTTGCTTGCAAAACTATAACCATGGTAGAGGATGCACCTGTCAAGGAGGTAAAACAAGATTACAAGGGGTACCTTCCCCCATCCAAATTAATTTGCCAATTCTCAAAGATTGGGGACATGGACTTGGGAACTCCTAATGTCCAAGAATTCTCGAAGAAGATTAACACTACAGGGGGGAGATCCTTCCAAGCCTAGTAGATGGCTGCATCAGGGTTAATTTAGGTCATGGCCTTCACTATTTCCCTCCAATCTCTAGATATGGTTCTAGAATGTGAAAAATCTTACAAGACAGGAAGTAATAGGATCATTGGGTTGGATGGACAGATTATTTTGGATATCTCTCCTGATATGATGGACACAAAGTTTGGCATGCTTGTCTTTCAACTCTATGAGAAGATATCCATCACTTCTGTAGAGATCTTTTATTCTAGTAAACCCAAGGCTTCTACTTCATAAATTAATCAACAACTTTTGGCTACTCAAAGGAAACACCCAATGAAAATGGCAGTAGTACAACCATAAAGTAAATTCAAGGAGGATGGCAAAGAGTTCATCTCACTCCTTGGCATGGTGTTTGGCCTCCCTTCCTCTAACAAATGGCAGCCTTGGATGTACTACTTTTGCATGAGGATTATTGATGGGAAGCACATTGACTGAGGCTCTTTCATTAGCAATAAATTGGATGAACAGTTGTCTCAAGTATAAAAAACTAGGGAATTCTACATGACCTCATATCTTATTTTCCTGTTAACATATCAGGCTAGTTTCCCAAGGTTACAACAGGTGGGATCCCTTCAGATAGAAGAGGTGGTAGTCTATCAACATTTTCCATAGTTGGAGCCCCTTGAGAGCTTGAAACACTACAAGATAGTTAATGATGCCTTTATCTATGCCATCATTAGAACCCTAGATAATCACTATTCTCAAAGATTGTCTCCAAAAGCATGTGATGAAATGGACAATTGGGGCCACACGTACATTCAATTCAAAACCTTTTCATACATCAAAGTGATGGGTTGTTTAAAGCCCCAATACAAACTCCCTAGATATCCCAGTGATAGAGTGTTATTAATGGAGATTTGCAAGAAGTGTCAGAGGTTTACAAGCTCATCATTAGTAAACACAAGCCAAGTTTCAAATTCCCTATCAATAGGAGGCTACTCTTTCCCAAGCATAACACATGCTAAGTCAAGAGAATCAGAGATGGCACCCTAGGGATTAGACTTGTTTGATTTTTCCCAAGCAAGGTTTGATCCAATGGGGTGGGTTAGCCCCCTTATTGTAACATGGTTTGTACATGAATATACAGTTGAAGACCACTAGGCTAATTGCATGGATGACCATGAGGTTAGGCGATGAGTGCCAAGTAGCACCCATGAAATACACCTTTTTACCCCTCTTTTTCTCCCTTATTATTCCATTGTCCTGATGACTACACCAAAATAGGTTAACAAGATTGTTCTAATGATGATTAATAAGAGATGAATTACTTAGAATCATGATTTCTAATTGAAGGACTAATGTGCATTGAATTGATGGAAATATGCAGAAATCTTCTCTTTTTGAATTAGCAGGTGCAGATATTCAGGTAGACATTTTTGTGCATCTCCGGAGGTAGTCCTAATGATCTCTAGAGTTGACATCAGAATGCCATGAATAGTCTCCAGTGTTCTCCAATTTGATTGGAGAGATTTTGGGATAAGGAGGCACGAACTATCTCCAGAGTTGGATTGAAGTCACAAGCATCTCCAAAGCTGAATGAGAAGATCACAATCATATCTCCAGAGCTATAGACATAACCATACATCTGCGGCACCTCTTTAGAATAGTGCAGATTTCTAGCATAGCTGTTGGTCAAACACCTCTAGTAGTGATCAAGATGCTCTTGATGTTACTCAAATCATCACCTGAGTGATTGAGGGTAGACCATAGTTAACTGTTGGAAATTTTATCTCCTTTTGATTTTGAATGATTTATTGATAAACTAATTTAAATACCTATATTTTAGGGCCTCTCTGCCCAAGTGTATTTAAAACTAAGACTTAGATTTAGTGTGGACTGATGTTCCACTAAATCTATTTTAATTGCATGGATATTCATTCTATAGTTAGACTATTAGTAGAATAAAGAGATTAATGTTATCTCTTAGATGAATTAGTAGATAGGGTAAGTGATATCTCATCACAGATTTAGATATAAACTTATAGAAGTAGCAGCAGGAGAGACAATGATTAATTTATGATTTCTGTAACCTTATTTTGATATAAACATTTTTTAAATACAAAGCTGATGGAATTGGACTGGAATTAAGTTGTGATATTATCTTCTGGTGCTAATTCTCTACTTTGGTCTTCAGCGCCAAGGGTGTGGAGCAAGGCCCACTCTCACAACTAAGGCAGAAGGCTAGTACTATTGTTTTTGTTATTTTAGATTCTATTTAAGGAGATAGTTACTGTTGGAAGGAATAATATAGATTTACTCTAAGCAATTCATTTCTTAGTTTTGTTTTCAATATTCTTAGAATTCATTTCACAATAGATAGATCAGTAATATTAAGTTTCTTTAATCAGTAAAGATCATTAGAGTTAGTTAGATAAAACTGGGCAACTTTAGGATTCCTAATTATAGATAACCATCGACATAGCCCTAGATTTGACACTTGAAATATGATTAAATGATAAGGTACAATGACCCTTGTCATTTTTGGCACCATTGCTGGGGATACTGTGTTAATTAGGAAAACTTAGCTAAATAGTTTTAGGATAGATCTGTATGGTTAGAGCTAGGGATTCAAAAGGAAGATACATAAAACATACACCCCATCAAACTATAGGAGAAAGCAGTAGGGTGGCACAAGATCTTGTTGAAGAGAGACATCTAGAACCTACCTTGGAAGTTGCACTTGAAATTAACAATCCTTTCAATCCTCCAAATCTTCCACTTGCTGACTATATCCAGGAATTACAACAAAAATTCCAAGAAGACCCTTTGCCAAAACCTATTTTCCCAGACCCTCAAGAAGAAGAACTAGTACTGAAGATGGATGATAATCATGAAGATGAGGAAAATTAGGCTTCAAGAACCTTCTCATATCCCATTGTTCTAGCTGTTGGAGAAAATGCCCCTATGAAAAATATTTCACCTGCACACTTGCCAAATTTTAGGGGTCTTGCTTTTGAGGATCTAGATCAGTTTTTGTTTGAATACAAAGTGGTATGCTAGACTTATGATTATGGATCAGATAATCAAAAACTCAACCCTAAAAGATTCTACAATGAGATGGTTTATGGGCCTGCCCCAAAACTCCATCCATTCCTGGCATCAGATGGAGATAGAATTCTTGGGAAAATACTAGGATTACTGGAGAGTCAGTGATAAGAATGAGGAATTATTAAAAATTAAACAGAGGGAGGAATAGACCTTGGAGGATTATGTGGATAGGTTCAACTTTTCTTTAAGAAGATATGGCAACCTTGTAAATCATTCTTTGGCCAGAACCCTATTTGTAAAAGGATTATATAAAGAATCAAAACAAGCATTGGATCTGATGGGAAAAGGGAATATCAACAAAATAGATATGCCTGCTATAGAAGAACTTTGTAGGAACTATTCTAGAACCCAAGATGGTGTGAGAATGGCCAAATCTTTCAAAGGGAAGAATGAAATAGGATAGTTAATGGAGGAAATTACAAATTTTTAAATAGATATTCTAGTCCAATTGAATACCACATTAGATGGTATTCAAGCAAAAACTAGAACAAATGATCAGGACAAAACAACTGAACTACTCTCCATCTATTGTCCTAGGTGTAGAAACAAATATATGTTGAGAGAATGCCCTTTAGATAAAGTAGAGATATGTTAGATCTGTGATAGGGAACATCCTACCAGTCAATATAGTTAACTTCCAACCTTAAAAAGGATAAGTAAAAAGAATGCCATTATAGAGGAGGAGTTGAATTATGTAGGACAAAAATAGATTATAAATTTTCCTTATAATCAGTATCCAAACTAGCCTTCTTATAGAGGTCCTTCTAATTGGGGAAATAATCAATGGAATGCAAATTGGCATGGGCCTTAGAATAATCTTGCTTGGGGATAACAGGATTGGCCAAATCAGCAATGGAAAAACCAACATTGGCAAAATCAGCCTTGGGGAAATCAACAATGGCCACCACAATTTGGATCATAAAACATGCAGCCTCATTGGGGTCCTCAACAAGGGTATAATCAACAGTACCAAGGACAACCTAGACGTTTCCAACCTCAACAAAAAGCATTGCTAACTGGACCCCCAACACACAAGGTCAGTCAAAAAATGAACCAGTTAGCCAACCACCCTTACCATCTCAACCTATACCAAACCCATGAAATAAGCAGGTAGCAGCTGTTTACATGACAAAACAAGAAAACATGGCTGGAATTAATGCTATATATTCCAATAATCTCTAGCTACATTCTGGGAAAGCACTTCCAAGACGATCTCCTCCAACTATAGTTGAAGTAACCAATGAAGAGTAACCTACAAATTCATCCACTCAGCTTCCAGAAGAGATTACTACCAAAAAAATGCTAAAAGAATCATCCTTGGATAACTCTAGAGATCCTCCTAAAAGAATGGTTCTGGAGAACATCCCTAGAAACATTTCTGATAAGAGCTCCAGAGATGCTCCGAAGATGGAAAAACTAGCACCATACCCAGAATGGCTCAAACAACATGTTCCCTAGAAAAAGGTCTTACAAAAACAAGTCCAATCTACCCTGGAATCAGAACTTTTACAAGAAATTAGGCAACTGAACATTAAAATTCCGCTCCTACAAGCAATCAGAGATGTACCTAAACTTAACCAATTTATCAAACAACATTGTTTTAAGACCCAAGGAAGAAAGAAGAACGTTCCCTCAACTATCCAGTTGGAAGGAAAGGTATTAGACCTCCTAATGGGAGAAATGCTCCTCCCAAAATATGGAGACCCTGGAAATCCTGTCATGATTGTTTACATCTCAAGGGTAGAAATTTCAAATGTTTTGGTTGACCTGGGAGCAGCAATAAATGTAATGATAGTTCATACAATGGACAAATTATCCTTAACAGGTATCTAATCTACATATACAATCCTTCAACTTGCTGACCAATCAGTAGCTATTCCAAAAGGGGTGATTACTGATGTTCCAGTTGTGATATAATCATGGGAATTCCTAGTAGACTTCCTAATATTAGAGCCAAGAAATTAGAGAAATGCTTATCTATTGATATTAGGAAGACCATGGCTAGCTATAGAAGCAACATCTATTGATTGTCAAACTAGGGATATGGTGATTTCTAATGGGATAGACTTGAAGAAAATATCTTTGTATCCTCCAGGTAAACCATCAATACATTATATAGGAAGGGTATGGGTAGATGAACCAGATAACATGGAAAATAGTGCTTCAATAGCTATGGTTACCATCAAAGAACATTTGGGTGAGTTGGAAGAAGAAATTCACTATGATACAACTGAAGATATCACTCACATTCTTATTAATGAGAATATAATGGAACTAGCCCAAGATTCAAGGAGAGAACTTCTCACTTCTACTCATTGTACCTTAGCAAATATCATTCCTTGTGGAGAAACCTTTTACAGAGACTTAGCCACATTCCACATGTTGCTTCCACATTCTTGCCCCCTCAATACCATGACCTTAGTATATGGATTAACTACATCTATGGATCAGATCACAAAACAGGTTATGATTCTACTTGGAAAAACACTAAATATCAACACCCAGTTAGCAGAAAAATAGGGGGAAGAACTTATCAAACTCCTAATTTCCCATTCAGTAACTTTTTCTTGGGAATACCAAGATATTAAGGGCATCCCTCCTAAGATCTGTACTCATCGTATATATATTGAATATGTCAAACTTGTTAGACAACCCCAGAGAAGATTGAATCCTGCTTTAAAAGACATTGTCAATACTAAAATAGAAAAATTGCTGCAAGTATGGTTTATATATCCAATCTTAGATAGTTAATGGGTCTTACCCCTAGTCATAGTTCCTAAAAAGAATGGGAAGTAGAGAGTGTGTATTGACTATAGAGAACTAAACAAAGCCACAGAGAAGGACTACTTTCCCCTACCATTCATTGACCAAGTGTTGGACAACCTTGCAGGGAGAGAGTATTTTTCTTTCCTAGATGGGTTTAGTGGATACAATCAAATCCAAGTAGCACCTGAAGATTAGGATAAAACCACTTTCACTTGTTCTTGGGAAACTTTTGCCTACAAAGTTCTTCCATTTGGACTATGTAATGCTCCAGCTACATTTTAGAGGCTTGTTTTAGCCATCTTTGTTGAACTAGCTAATGAGTGCATGGAGGTCTATATGGATGACTTTACTGTGTATGGGAACAACTTTGAAGAAGCTCTCATAAACTTGGAAAAGGTATTAAAATGTTGTGAAAAAAATCAACTATCCCTGAGCCATGAAAAGTGCTTCATGATGGTAGAGGAAGGAATTGTATTGGGACACCACATTTCAGTAAATGGGATCAAAGTAGATCAAAACAAAATAGAAGTGATCCAACAGTTGCCTTCACCTAAAAATCAGACAAACTTTAGAAGTTTTATGGGTCATGCAAGCTACTATAGAAGATTCAGAGAAAATTTTAGTAGGATAGTTGCTCCTCTATTTACCCTACTTAACAAAGACACATAATTCTTATGGATAGAGGATTGTCAATCAACATTTGAAACACTTAAGGAGAAACTTACTGTCACACCTATTTTAAGAGGAGTCAATTGGACTCTACCATTTCACATATAAACTGATACCTCCAATGAGTCCATTGGGGTAGTCTTAGGACAAAAGGAGGAAGGAGAAAGTATGCATACCATCTATTACATAAAAAAAAACCTTACCTCTACAGAAATAAACTATACCACAACTAAAAAAGAATTCTTGGCAGTCATCTATGCTATAAACAAATTTAGGCATTATATCACTGGATACAAAATATTTGTACATACTAATCATGCAGCCATCAAATACTTAATTAATAAGCCAGTAGTGGGTGCAAGGATAATTAGGTGGTTATTGTTGTTGCAGGAATTTGACATTACCATAGTTGATAATCTAGGCAAATTTAATTTGGTTGTTGACTTTCTATCAAGATTGTATACAGGTGGAGAACACCAGCCAGTGGAGGATAGATTTCCAAATGAACATCTTTTTGCTATCTCCTCTACTGCACCTTGGTTTGCTGACATAGCTAATCTCTTAGCTATAGGCTTATATCCATCTCATTTTACCTCAAAACAAAAGAAACACTTACTTAAGGAAAGCTTATCTTACAAATGGTTAAATGGTTTGCTATTTAAATGTGGTCTTGATTTCATTTTATGCAGGTGTTTAAAAGCTGATGAAATTTTTGATGTCTTAAGGGCATGTCATGATGAACCATCTGGTGGACACTATTCCTCACACAAAACCATCCACAAGATTCTAGGAGATGGTTACTACTAGCCCTCTATTCATAAGGATACCAAGAAGTATGTACAATAGTGTGACCAATGCCAAAGGATGGGACAACCA
Organism: Cunninghamia lanceolata; assembly: GCA_027924645.1. Taxonomy (NCBI): domain Eukaryota; kingdom Viridiplantae; phylum Streptophyta; class Pinopsida; order Cupressales; family Cupressaceae; genus Cunninghamia; species Cunninghamia lanceolata. The sequence continues at coordinate 1,865,454 of BSBN01001480.1, forward strand.
ACCTTCACCCAGGAGATGTTACTAAATTAATTCAAGAGCATCAAGGGTGTAAGAGCAATCTTGAATCAACCAAAAGAAAAAATAGTGTTGTTTCTTTTCAATAAGGGCTAAATTTGGCAGGGTTACTATTTTTAGTAAGTTTACATTTGTACACGGTTGGATACAAAATCTTACACGGACCTCCAGAATGGTGAATTGAAGCTAATGGTGAAGAGATCACTTCAATATCATTTGTCATTTGTGAGATATTAAAATTCTAAATTCTAAAAATCCTATTAAAATATTCAAAGTCAAATTTGAGGCACTTAGAGGCTCCGGATGGGCCCAAAATTTGGTGGGAAACTTGAGCAGTCTACTTATCAATATTGCTTATGCACCATCATATTTTCAAGAGCTTTCCGAAAAGGTATTATAAATGAAAAGCCAACGGTTAGATCAAAAGTTATGGCCCCACGAAGTTGACCTATTTTTGGAGGGAGATGCAAATTTCAAAATTAAGCTAGTGGTCACCAAAAAGGGCTATATATGACCATTTTATGGGAACCCTTAGGGTAGTGGAGTTAAGGGGGAAGGTGTAGAGTCAGGAAAGGCAGGAAATTAGAAAGCTTAGTTGATTTGGGGATTACAAAAGGCTGAAGATTCCAGAGTCTTGAGAGAGGGAGCTACAATGTGTTGCAACCTATAGGGGATTCATCCTCTGATTGTATTTGAGCTTCTGTTATGTAATATTTTGCCCATATTAATAAAATATCATTCTATTTTCTATGTGCAATTTCTGTTATTGTGTGTTTTATGATTTACCCCCTTCATCAAGTGGTATCAGAGCAAGGGTTCCTGAGTGTGTAGACAGATCACCAACTGTGAGGTAGTTTGCACCAGGACCTGAGGTTGTGGGTTTCCTGCAGAGATCAAGATGCCTCCACAAAGAAACTGTGGTGGGAGGAATGCTTTGATGGAAGAGGGTTTTAGAGCCTTGCAAAGACAAATCAATGCATTGCAAGAGGAGCTGCGAAGAGGGTTCGAGTCAAGGAGGAGAGATGAAAGTGAAGATGAAGCTAAAGAAGAGCTATCTAAGGAAGAACAAGAAGCTACGGGAGATCCTGCAGAAGTTAGGTTGTTGAGGGCCATTTCAAAGATCAGAAAGAGGCCCAGGATCGAAGTTTCTACCTATTCTAGAGATTTGAATCTAGAACAACTTATTGATTGGATCAATGATATGGAGGAGTATTTTGAGTATGAAGGTGTGGAAGACCTAGAATGGGTCAAGTTTGCAAAGACAAAGTTGAAGGGCCATGCCAGTATTTGGTGGAAGGAGGTTCAGTTAGAGAGAAATAGAAGAGGAAAAGCAAAGATTACCAGATGGGATTGGACGGTGGAGAAATTGAAGAAGCAGTTCATTCCTGTGGAGTATGAGATGGAGTTGCTGAAGAAGATGCAAGGATTGAAGCAAGGTAACAAGTCTGTTAAGGAGTATATAGAAGATTTTTATAAGATCACTATCAGGATAGGCCATGGAGAGGCCAACAAGGAGAAGGTAGCCCATTACATTAATGGGTTGAGGCCAAGTATTCAAGAAGAGTTAAGCCTGATCAGAATGACCACCATAGAAGATGTGTACCAAATTTCCCTGAAGGTGGAAGATAAGCTAAATAAGAGATTTGAAAGTAGGAAAAGGGGAAGAGATCAAGGTAGAAGGATTGGTGGAAGACCCTATGGAGGCCGAAATGAAGATCCAAAGAAAAGTGTAGAAGCTGGAACCAATCGAAATTAGAGAGGAGATAATACCTATTGCCCTCGTGACTAGAATAATGGTGAGCAAAGAGGAAGAGGAAGAGGTAGACCTAGGCAAGGACCTGGAAGAGGAAGTTTTAGAGGAACATGTTTCCAATGTGGAGAAGAAGGGCATCGAGCATACAAGTGTCCACAACATCAAGGAAGGATGAATAGAAGACCTGAAGGTAATAAACAAGTTGCACATGTGGATGAAGATGCACAGTCTGAGCACTCTACAAATGCAGAAAGGGGAGAAACCCTAGTTGTCAGAAGAACTTTGTTGAATGAGGAGAAAGAACCAAATCAGAGGAAGAGTTTATTCCACACAAGGCGTAAATGTGAAGGTAAGTGTTGTGATATTATTATTGATAGTGGAAGCACTGATAATCTTGTTTCAAAGGAGATGTTTGACAAGAAGAAAGCATCTGCATCCACACTAGATTGCATGGTTATAGAAGGACCATAGAGCTTTGGTCAATGAGCAGTGTTTAGTGAAGTTCAAGAATGGTGACTACCATGATGAGGTTTTGTGTGACATCATACCGATGGATGCATGTCATATGTTATTGGGGAGGCTGTGCAATATGATAGGAGCGCTATCCATGATGGCCGTGCAAACACATACTCTCTAACAAAGGATGGAGTCCATCATAAGTTGAAGCCCTTGAAGAAGGTGGAAGAAAAGGTATGTAGTACTGCCAGAATTTGCTTGGTAGATGGTAGGAAATTTTTGGAGGGTATGAAGCATGAACGTCATTGCTTTGCATTGATTCCTAAGATTAGTCAAGAGAAATGTGAAGTTGTACCAGCAGAAATTTTAGATATGTTGGAAGAATTTCAGGACATTATCTCTGATAATGTGCCAGAAGGTTTACCACCAATGAGGAAGATTCATCAAATGGATTTGATACTAGGAGCTAGTTTGCCAAATAAGGCAGCCCATAGAATGACTCCAACAGAGAATGAAGAGTTGAACAAACAAGTTCACGAGTTGTTAAGGAAGGGACTGATAAGGGAGAGCCTGAGTCCATGTGTAGTACCTACAGTACTAGCACCAAAGAAAGATGGAGAGTGGAGAATGTGTACAGATTCTCAAGCCATAAATAAGATCACGATCAAGTACAAGTTTCCATTGCCAAGTACTTCACGAAGATTGATCTGAAGAGTGGGTATCACCAGATCCAAATCAGAGGAGGAGATGAATGGAAGATAGCCTTCAAGATAAAAGAGGGTTTGTATGAGTGGTTAGTCATGCCATTTGGGCTAACCAATGCACCGAGCACATTCATGCGACTCATGAATGAGGTACTGAAAGAATTTTGGTGAAGTTTTGTTATCATTTATTTAGATGACATTTTGATTTTTAGCAAGACTTGGGATGAGCATTTGATGCATATCAGAAGAGTTTTAGAGAAGCTGAGGGAGGAGAAGTTGATAAATCTGAAAAAATATAGTTTTGCAAAGAAGGAGTTGGTATACCTGGGATTTGTTGTCTCAGAGGAAGGTCTTAAGATGGACCCAGAGAAGGTGAGGGCTATCATTGAATGGCCTATGCCAAGGAGTGTTTTTGAGGTAAGATTTTTTCATGGTTTGGCAAGTTTTTACAGAAAGTTTATCAAGAATTTCAGTAGCATTTGTGCACCCCTAACTGAGACAATGAGAGGGGGTAGAAAAGAGTTTAGATGGACAAAAGGAGTAGACAAGAGCTTTGATACATTGAAACAACAAGTCGTAGAACAACCTGTTTTGGCACTTCCAAATTTTAATAAGGTATTTCAGGTAGATTGTGATGCTAGTGGTAGTGGTATAGGAGCTGTTCTGAGTCAAGAAGGTAAGCCCATTGCTTATTTTAGTGAGAAGCTTAATGGTACCAAGAAAAAGTATTTTGTTTATGATCAGAAGTTTTATGCAATAGTTCAGGCTTTGAAGAAATAGAGACATTATTTGTTTCCAAAAGAGTTTGTTTTATACATTGATCATCAAGCTTTGCATTATCTTAATAGTCAAGGGAAGTTAAATCAAAGGAACTTAAAATGGGTTGAGTTTTTGCAGAGTTATACTTTTGTTTTGAAGCATAGGAGTGGGAAGTCCGACAGAGTTATAGATGCCTTGAGCAGAAGGCAAAATTTGTTGATAGAAATGAAGATAGAGGTTGTTGGGTTTGATGAACTCAAAAGTTTGTATCCTAAAGATCCAGATTTTGTAGAGGCCTCGAAAGCTTGTTTGGAACCTGCTACTTTGGACAGGACAAAATAGTTGGATTTCATAATCCAAGATGGCATGTTGTTTAGAGGAAGCCAGTTGTGCATTCTAAGGAGTTCCATGAGGGAGAACCTGGTTAAGGAGAAGCATAGTGGAGGATTAGGTGGACACTTTGGTCGAGATAATACCATTGCTATTGTTGGTGAACATTATTACTGGCCACAATTGTAGCAAGATGTGAGGAAATTTGTGCAGAGTTGTAGAGTGTGTCAAATGGCAAAGGGAACAAGTTAGAATATAGGGCTATATCAGCCATTACCTATACTAGAGAAGCCATGGGATGATATTAGTATGGATTTTGTTCTTGGTATACCAAGGACACAGAGAGGACATGATTCCATTTTTGTGGTGGTGGATAGATTCTCAAAGATGGCCCATTTTATTCCTTGCAAGAAGACTAATGATGCTATTCATATTGCAGAGTTATTTTTTAGGGAGGTGGTGAGACTACATGGTCTACCTAAGAGCATAGTTTCAGATCGAGATACCAAGTTTGTTGGTTATTTCTAGAGGACATTGTGGAAGAAGTTGAAGACATATTTGAAGTTTAGTTCTGCACACCATTCACAGACTGATGGACAGACAGAAGTGGTGAATAGGAGTTTGGGTAACCTGCTACGATGCTTAATAGAAGATAAGCCCAAGGGATGGGATCTAATTTTACCACAGGCAGAATTTGCTTACAACAATTCTGACAATAGGAGCATAGGTAAATCTCCATTCCAGGTTGTGTATGGGAGTAGCCCAAGAACTGCTTCTGAATTGAGGATGATGGATAAGGGGGAGAAGAGTAGTGCCGAAGCTAAAAATTTTGCTGAGCACATGAAGAATTTGCACGAAGAGGTAAGAAGGCATATTCATAAGATGAATTCTTAGTATAAGGCTAAGGCAGATCAGAAGAGGAGACATAAGGAGTTTCAGGAGGGTGATGAAGTCATGGTTCACTTGAGAAAAGAAAGATTTCTAGTTGGAACATATAATAAGCTAAAGATGAGGAAATTTGGACTATGTAGAATCTTGAAGAAGTACGATTCAAGAAATGCATTTGAGGTAGAGTTGCCTAGTGACTTCAATATTTCACCAGTGTTCAACATTTCAGATTTGACAGAGTATCATGATGATGGACATGATAAAGGAACACGGTGGGACATTCTAGCATCTACTTCAGAGAAGGAGGAGATAGAGGGGATTTTGGATAGCCGTGTGGGTAAGAGTACAAGAAACAGGCAGTATACAGAATACTTGGTGAAATGGAAAGGAAGGCCTACTGAAGATTCGTCATGGTTATTTGAGACTGAGGTTAATCGTTTTGGTTTCCTCTAACTCATGAGAAGTGACAGGGTCACTTTTCAAATTACCCTGGGTGTCTAATGTAGGAGCATCCAGGGTGTAAGAGCAATCTTGTATCAACCAAAAGAAAAAAAAGTGTTGTTTCTTTTCAATATGGGCTAAATTTGGTAGGGTTACTATTTTTAGTAAGTTTGCATTTGTGCACGATTGGATACAAAATCTTACACGGACCTCCAGAATGGTGAATTGAAGCTAATGGTGAAGAGATCACTTCAATATCATTTGTCATTTGTGAGATATTAAAATTCTAAATTCTAAAAATCCTATTGAAATATTCAAAGTCAAATTTGAGGCACTTAGAAGCTCCAGATGGGCCCAAAATTTGGTGGGAAACCCAAGCAGTCTACCTATTGGTACTACTTGTGTACCATTGTCTTTTCAAGAGCTTTCTGAAAAGGTATTATAATTGAAAATCCAACAGTCGGATTGAAAGTTATGGCCCTGCGAAGTTGACCTATTTTTGGAGGGAGATGCAACTTTCAAAATTAAGCTAGTGGTCGCCAAAAAGGGCTATATATGACCATTTTTTGGGAACCCTTAGGGTAGTTGAGTTAAGGGGAAAGGTGTAGAGTCAAGAAAGGTAGGAAATTAGAAACCCTAGTTGATTTGAGGATTATAGAAGGCTGAAGATTCTAGAGTCTTGAGAGAGGGAGTTGTAATGTGTTGCAGCCTGTAGGGGATTCATCCTCTGATTGTATTTGAGCTTCTATAATGTAATATTTTGCCCATATTAATAAAATATCATTCTATTTTCTGTGTGCAATTTCTATTATTGTGTGTTTTATGATTTACCCCCTTCATCATGCATCCTCAAGTAATGATGGAGTCATTTGAATAGTAGGGTCTAGACTTTGTGGGACCAATTTCTCCACCATCATCAGGCAAAGAGTACATCCTTGTATGCACAGACTATGTCACTAAATGGGCTGAAGTGCGGGCATTGCAATTTGCAAGAGAAGAGAGAGTTGCGGATTTCCTTTATAATAAGATTTTCTTGAGGTTTAGAGTCACACAATCCATAGTTTTAGATAGAGGACCTCAGTTTACTTCACAAGTAATTAGAGCATTCATAGATTTATATCAAGTCAAGCACATGAAATCTTCACCTTACCATCCTCAAGCTAATGGGCAGGTAGAGGTGACTAATAGGGAACTTGAGAACATTCTGACAAGGACAGTGGAAATGACTAGGAAAGATTGGGCTAACAGATTACTTGAAGTAGTTTGGGCTTACAATACCACTTGGAAATCCACAACAAAATTCTCACCATATGAGTTAGTCTATGGAAAGAAGCCCATTCAGTCCATAGAATTTGAGCTCCAGACACTTAAAACTGCATTAGATATTGGTCTACCATTGTCTATAGCCCAATAGAATAGAATTCTTCAGCTCAATGAGTTAGATGAAATTTAGATAGAAGCCATTCAACAAACAGAACTAGTTCAGTATCAAAGGAAGCAATGGCATGACCAGCACATCAAGAGGACATTTCAGTAAGGTGATTGGGTTCTCCTATATGATTCTAAGTTCAAGGAGTTCAAGGGAAAGCTACAAACTCATTGGATGGGTCCTTACTAGATAAAGGAAGTTTTTGAGAATGGAATAGTGATGCTGAAGCCCATTGATGGAAGCATAGACACATTCTTAGTGAATGGCCACAGAACTAGACTCTATAAAAGGCCATCCACTAAGGAAGAATTCATCAAAGATTTGTACTTGGTTATAGGGGACACATCCTCTATCACAGATTTGGACTGAAATTTAAAAAAAGAAAAGAAAAACAAAAGTTAAAAACTAGCAACTGGAAGCCTTCTTAAAAAAAAAACAAAAAAAAAGAGAAAAAAAAGAAGGTTGAAAACTAGCAAATGGTGGCCTTCTTAAGAAAAAAAAAAGAGGAAGATGGAAAACTAGTAAATGGTTGTTTTTCTCTACAAGGGGATTGAAAACTAGTAAATGGTGATTCCCTTCTTCATGCCAGATAAGAATAATCAAGCTATAGAGGTGATCAGGTGCCAGAAGTTACTCAAACACACCTCCGGTGCTTCACGAACTTGGTGCACCTCCGGCACTCGCAAACTAGGGGCACCTCCGACACTCCACCAATAAAGAGCCATTCTTAAAAATAATAAATTAGGAGGGGACCCACCTCTCCAGGCAATAAAGTAGAGATGTCATTTGATGAGGTCATCATGACTCATCCTCCACTTTATGACAAGGACAAACATGATGTCAGCATGCATATCACCACCGATTGAGAAAAGGTCATTACTCTCACATGCACAGGTCCTCACAAATGATTGCACTGACATCACCTAAAAACATGGGATTCTCTAACTACTTAGTGGAAATGATTGCAAGGTACATGACAACAAGGATGCTAATGCCATTTCAAAGCCATGCAGAAGCTGCTCACGTACCAAGTCACATCTAGTCTCATCAAAGTTGTGACATTGCAGCCAAGTACATCAGGTCATCATCATTAAGATTAGTTTAGATACTTCTCTTTAATTAAGCATTAGTTAGTAACTATATTGTTATTTCTATTCTTGGGTGCTATTATTATGACACATTCCTCTACCATTATTTCCCCTTTCTCCTCACGCATGCCACCATCTTTTCTACACTCACCATGTCTATGGAGTGTCCCATCACTTTGCAACAATTATGACTGCATAAGCACGCTAACCAATTTCAAGCTCCTTCCCCATAATTCAAGTAGTGAAACAAACCAACATAACAACCCTCACTCAAGATTGCAAAATTCTCTAAGAATCCATGTTTGTTAACATAGTCCTTCGGAGCCTATGGAGTTAAAAGTGGAAAGATAGACCACAGAGAGAAGTAGATAGAATTCTAGTTATAGAGGGTGGAATAGGACTGAGAAATGGTGATTAAAAAGAAATTAGAGCTAGAAAGTATAACAGGTCTTTTGTAAGATGATGATGTGGTAGACATTTTGAGGAATGTAGGGTGGTTGGAGTTCTTGGAAAAATTTGAAGGTTTTCAAGAGGATATTGTTGATGACTTTCTACGAAACCTAAGAGATAATCAAACAACTATTAGAGGGGCTCAAGTTGATCTCACTGCTACCACCATTAGTCATATCTCTAGATTGCTAGAACAAGGTGAGAGGTTTTACCATCTGAAAACCATGTATGCTGATTTAATTAGAAATTTCTCTATAGAAGGTGAACCTGCAATACAATTGCATTTAATAAAAAATGAGGTTAAGGGAATTGTTAGGTCTTCACTTCCAAGCCCATGGCAATCTATAGCATTATGTTTGATGAAGTACTTTACATGTGATGGCCAATTTTCCTTACTTCTAGAACCAATAATGAAAATGTTGATTTTTCTAAGGTATGAAAATGACCACCCAGAATTTAACATAAACATTCCAAACTTTCTGTACTATGCCATTAGAGAAACTACAGATAAGCACCAATGGGGAAAAGGTCCTATGAAACACCATGGCCTCATTTTTCTGGTATTAAAACATCACTTTCTATCCCAAGCTAATGGGGAAGTATTATGGTAGACATTTTTAGATAGCAAACCCCAGGATAGAGAACTAGAGAGGGCTCAGGAAGTGGGTGAGGCTTCCTCTACCCAGCAAGCAAAGGAGGTAGAGCCTTCAACTTCCTTTGCAACTATTGAGAAAGGTAAAAAGTCCTCACTGGAGGCAACTTCATCTGCTACCCCTATTTTTGACAAAAAGAGAAAAGGAAAGGATGTTAGGGGACCTATTCTTGAACAAACTCCATATATGACTTGCTCAACAAAAAAGAAGATGACCTTAGCTAAGGAGTCTATTCCAACAGAACCAACAAGGGAAAGGTTAGGTCAGAAGACAAAAAGAACTCCACAGAAAACTGACTCAAGCATACACTATTAGGATGAGGAACCATCTCATGACTCAGATGAAATCCCTCTAGTGAGAAAGAAGAAATAGAGAGAAGCTTCCCCTGAACCATCTATTCATCTAAGTCCAACTTCACAACATTCTCCTACTCTGGCGATAGAACAAAAAAAACTTTTACTATTTCCTTTGATTATGAGGATGATATACATGTTCTGGAGATGCTTGCTCCATCAGTGCTATGGAGAAGCAAAAGGAAAAGGCAGCTTACCCAAGTTGAAAAAGATATTGCTCTCCTAGCTGACGTTCTTTTGGGTTTCAGAACTTTTGAGGAAAAAGCTAGGCCTTCATTAGTACCAACAATTACGAAAAAGACTCAAGAAGGAACTCAAGATAGGGAGGCTGTAGGGGAAGTTGAAGCAAAGCAAATGGATACAGTTGGCAATGAAGAGCTAATAGCCATGGAAAACCCTCATGTAGAGCAAACAAAAGAAGAAACAGGAACTTATTCTCACCCCTCTGATTAAGAGGATATTGAAATTTTAAAAAAACAATAGATGTTAGAAGAGATTGATAATCTAAATAGATTATTATGGGGGAAGAACCAGATTATTACTGACCTCAAAAAGGTCATGAAAGAAAAATAAATGGAGCAAAATCAGGTGATTGAAGGGCTGCAATTAGAGCTCTAGAATAAACAACAAATAATTCAGGAGAAAGATGCAGAACTGAGAAACCAAGAAACAAAGGCAGCCCAAATCATCAAGGACAAGGAGGTAGAAGCAATACAAAACATTTCTGATCTTACCAAGGCTAGAGATAATAGTCTCACAATAATTGCAGCACTAGTTGAGAAAGTGCAGAGTCAAGATAAACAATTAACCTGGGGAAACAATAAAATAGATAATCAAGAAGAGTATATTCATGAGTTAATTAGCCCAGGGGCAACCATGGAACAATGAGTACAAACAAATCCATATGTGGGCCCAATTCCAATAGATATTCCCAAATCCCTATTCCATTGGGAAAGGAGATGTAGAGAATATGAGGCTTCTAAGGCCATGCTGCAATTACGAAGGGCAGTTACTACCATACATCAAAAAGAGTAGAAACCCTAGAAGAAAAAGTCATTTAGGTGGCTTCCATTTCATCTGAAATCCTATCTTACAGCCCCCCAAGTGAAAGTTATGCTCTATTTTTACAAGAGAGAGTTTTGTAGAGAAAACTATATTTGGTCTTGTCTGATCTTACTAAGAACACAAAAACATGGGAGGGGTTCATGGAAGCATATATGAGAAGTTCTGATGAGGACAAATTTTTTTTGTGTGAGTTATATTTGTATGGTTTTTGTGTAGATGATATGACCTTCATTATCAACTATTTTGTAGGGGAATGTCAACTTAAGGCATTTATGTCACTGATGAGAAATCATCAGATTTGGAATGAGAGAATGGAGGTTTATCTCAAGAAGGATACAGAAACAAGTCTTTTCATCAGAAAAGAATGTCCAAACCCTCATGCTTTTAAGGTCCAATTTAGGGCATATGTCTACCACCTAGAAAGTAAGACCAAGATTTTGCCATTATATCTGAAACATCTTCAGGAGTGTTCCATTGATTTTGGTCTTTTCATGAACAATTCAGCTAATCAAGTGCTTGCAATGGCAAAGAAAAGGTGGAACATTTTAACTTCAAAGCAGAAAATGAGAGAAGTGATGACTCCTACTAACTTGAGACTATTTATGAGGAAGGCCAGGTTAATATCTAAAATGATGGATAAATACCAACAAAAATGGATAGGTGGCCATTTCAGACCCCCTCTCATCATTGAGCCAACCTATCTAGGCTGAGAAAATAAAAGATGATAAATTACAGGAGTGGATGAAGTAGGTTGATCGGTATAGGGGAAATGGTAATACAGACTGCACCACTTGGACTACTTATGCACAAGACTACATCTTGATTGATGGGATATTCCCTAGAATAAGTCCAGATTATGAGAAGCAAGAGGACTTGCTAATCCTTAAGTATGGGGGGATGATGAGTGCCAAGTAGCACCCATGAAATATACCTTTTTACCCCTCTTTTTCTCCCTTCTTATTCCATTTTCCTAATGACTGCACCAAAATAGGTTAACGCAATTATTCTAATGATGATTAATAAGAGATGAATTACTTAGAATCATGATTTTGATTGAAGGACTAATGTGCATTGAATTGATGGAAATCCATAGAAATCTTCTCTTTTTGAGTCAACAGGTGCAGGTATTTAGGTAGACAATTTTGTGCATCTCCCGAGGTATTCCTAATGATCTCCAGAGCCAACATTAGAATGCCACAACTGGTCTCCAATGTTTTCCAATTTGATTGGAGAGATTTGGGGATAAAGAGGTGAACCATCTCCGGAGCTAGATTGAAGTCACAAGCATCTCCAGAGCTAAATGAGAAAGTCACAATCATATCTCTAGAGCTACAAATAGAAACATACATCTCTAGTACCTCTTTAGAATAGTGTAGATTTCTAGCACAACTGTCAGTCAAACACCTCCAGTAGTGATTGGGATGCTCCTGATGTTACTCAAATCATCACCTGAGTGATTGAGGGTAGACCATAGTTAACTATTGGAAGTTTTATCTCATTTTGATTTTGCATGAGTTATTTATAAACTGATTTAAATACCTATATTTCAGGGCCTCACTGCCCAAGTGTATTTAAAACTAAGACTCAGATTTAGTGTGGTAGACCATAGTTAACTATTGGAAGTTTTATCTCATTTTGATTTTGCATGAGTTATTTATAAACTGATTTAAATACCTATATTTCAGGGCCTCACTGCCCAAGTGTATTTAAAACTAAGACTCAGATTTAGTGTGGACTACTGTTCCACTAAATCTATTTTAATTGCATGGATATTCATTCCGTAGTTAGACTGTTAGTAGAATAAAGAGATTGATGTTATCTCTGAGATGAACTAGTAGATAGGGTAAGTGATATCTCATCACAGATTTAGATATAAACTTATAGAACTAGCAGCAGAAGAGACAATGATTAATTTCTAATTTCTCTAACCTTATTTTGATATAAACATTTTCTAAATACAAAGTAGATGGAATTGGACTGGAATTGAGTTGTGATATTATCTTCTTGTGCTGATTCTCCACTTTGGTCTTCAGTCCCAAGGGTGTGGAGCAAGGCCCCACTCTCACCACTAAGGTAAAAGGCTAGTACTATTGTTTTTGTTATTTTAGATTTTGTTTAAGGAGATAGTTACTATTTTCATAGATATATGCATGTTTCCGTTGGAAGGAATAATATAGATTTACTTTAAGCAATTCATTGTTCAGTTTTATTTTCAATATTCTTAGAATTCATTTCACAATAGATAGTTTAGTAATATTAAGTTTCTATAATCAATAAAGATCATTAGAGTTAGATAAAACTGGTTAACTTTAGGATTCCTAATTGCAGATAGCCATGGACACAACCCTAGATTTGACACTTGAAATATGATTAAATGATAAGGTACAACGACCCTTGTCATCAGGCTTAGAGACTATTCCAGGTTGGATGTGCCCCTAGTGAAGAATTTGAATTTAATTGACCTCCCAAAAGTTCCTAAGGGAATGAAGGAGGATGGAAGGGTGTTGGACCCTATTTATGAACACAACATAGTATACAATCAAACCCTAGATGATGTCAATTTTAGATAGGATGAGATTGCCTATCTAGAGGATAGATCTCAAGAAGTTCTTATAAGGACCAAGAAATGAATTCTTAAGCCTTTCCCCATGATTGACCCATACAAGAAGGTAGGTTAGGGTGAGTCATCCCAGAAAGAAGCCTAAGGTTGCTCCTATGAAAAGAGATACTAGAGCTATTGTTGCTACCAAGGAGAAAGAGAAAGCCAAGGTAATATTAGCAAATTCTAGTAGCACTGAGGAGGAAGACAACATTCCCTCGGTGTGGAAGATGAGGAGTGGGCCACCACCCACTACTAAAGGAGTGACAATAGCTCCATCCTTGCAACTAGGCAGAACACTCCCTCTCCTCCCAAGCAAGAAACTCGAGCCTCTTCACCACCTCCTCTCCTCCTGAGCTAGATACTCAATAGACTTCACCTTCTGCAACTACTAATTCTAAAGGGCCACCAACCACCTTAGCTTCATCACCAAGGACACAAAAGAGAACTCTCCAAAGGCATCATCTCCACCTTTGCAAGAGGAAGTAGGATCAGAGGGCATATTAAACTTGGACAAGATTGTCAACTTGGCCACCTCTTTCCCTATGAAAAGTGAAGCATATGAAGATTTTGTGAAGATAGTGGTGTTAACACCTTCACCAACAAGGTCTCCACCTCATGAGACTTCTCCACCAAATGTGTCATCTCCATCATATATTGGCACCATAGGGAAGAGCCTCCCTACTTGGTTTATCTGTCTCTACAGTTGAAATTCTTGAACAACATGGATATAAACCATTACAAAGAAGAGAACCCTGGCCTCGAGGCTCTCCAGCTCAAAGACCTTCAGGACCTCCTAATCAAAGGTCTATCAGTGACGCTCCTTCTCTAGGAAGCATGGCTAGAAGAATATGGAGAAGAAGCCAAAAAACTTTTCTTGAAAAAGTAATCGCTCAAGCTCAGGCGGAAATCTCAGAAATAGATGATGAAGAGAATTTCTATCTCATAGAAGAAATGGAAAAATCTCCTAAACTTGATAAGTTTGTTAACTAGTTTAATTCAGTTGGACCTATACAGTTGCCTGCTTAAGCATCCATTCAGGAAGAACAAATATATTGCGAAGATAAGCCCTATAGTCCTCTCATCCATCAAGCTGTCGAAGAACAAGAAGAACCAAGGGTAACCTTTTAAGCAGGTTCTAGCAGTCGACAGATGAAAGCCTACAAGCACACCGAAAGGACAACCTCATGTCTAGGAGTCATCCTGACAATCCACTTTCCAGGTATAATGGCTTACCCTTTGGCGTTCCTAATTGATACAAGAGCATATCTAAATATTGCTAAGTATAATGCATTTCCTAGAGATGCCTAGATTGAAGGAACTACAAGTATCACTTTTGGTAATTCTGAAAAGGGTGATAGTTCTGCAATATGTGAAGTTCCTATTCAAATTGGATTTGATGGTTTTATGGATACTAACATTTGTTCAATATGAGGTAGATGGATATGATGGTGTAATAGGAAGAAAAGCTATTCAATAATGGGAACCTTTCACCATTTATTCTGATTTTATTATAATTTAGAATAGATATCAGCTTCCATGGCTTTATCAAGATCTAACTTATACAACTAAGTTAGAAAAGGAAAATAAAAAGAAACTAGTTAATGTTGTTTGGTTAGCTAAACAAATGGATGCAGGTCAAGAATCTCTCGCCGAGATTAAAAGTGCCTTTGCTACCACAGTTCTCACAAAAAACTTAAAAAAGCAACAAAGGAACCTAACATGTGATCTCCCTCTCAAATGAGATCCTCAAGGTAATGAACTCATACCAAAAGCCAAAGATAATTACTTCTTAATGAGTTCATCTGAACCATTAACTTGTAGAATAGAAGTTACATAGCTAGAAAAGCTAGGCATAATCCAAACTTCTAAGTCACCATTCTTATGTCATGCAATGTATGTTCCAAAGGTTGATGAGAATGGTAAGGAATTACCTGAGAAACGACTAGATGTAAATTATAAGCCATTAAATGATTGTCTTATTGACAATAGACATCCTCTTCCCAGTAAGGATCATATTTGGCAAACTATTCAAGGTAGTCATGTTTATTCCAAATTTGATCTAACAAAAGGGTTTTGGCAAATTGGTCTCAAAAGTGCTGACTTTTACAAAACAACATTTTTAGTACCACAAGGCCTCTATGAATGGGCAGTGCTTCCATTCGGTATCAAAACTGCTCCTTCCATTTTTCAGCAAATATTCATACAAAGCATAATGGAGAAAGAATAGATGAGTTTATAATGAAGTTCATTCTATTAAACAGTCACAAGTACTAATAGGAGATTCCATAGTTTAGGAATCTACAAATATATAGTCTGAACTACATCAAGAGTCCATAGCTATTCAGTCAATGGTACATAGTGTTAGGCAACAATAGACTATGAAAATAATGAATTTTCCTTCCAATGCTAAGGGATATTTGTAGGCTTAGTATGAAGGACCAAAGCCATCTACTGAGGTTAGAAAGCCTGTAATTGAAAAGATTTTTTATCCCTCCACAGGGAATCTAAGAGAAACAACTCCAGAGGAATGAGCAAAAGGAAAGTTCCAAATGGCTCATGGTAATGGTTCCAATCCTAATGGATCTAACCCTATTGATCCATTCAAAAATATCTAAACTCTAAAAGCTGATACACCTCCCCTTGTTAATTTTGATAATTTTGAGGATATAGAAAATACAAGAGGAATAGATGCCATGTGAGCTTGGATAACTAATTATTTATCCACTAATGCTAATGTCGATGAATCTCAAGTGATCAAGTAGGCTCTTAATGCTATGACAGGTGTTGCAAGAAGTGTCTGGGACAGATTGGATGACACTTTCAGAGAAAGCCTAATAGGTAGAGGTACAGATCAAGTATGTGCTCAATTGACTCGTTTGTTCATAGGAAGAACAGATACTAGAGAAAAGTTGGCCTACAACAAGTTCATAAGAGGTAAATGCAAAGATCTCAAATAGTTCAAAAAAAATTGTGAGGTTCAAAACTTCTACTAGTCAGGATGTGAACAAAATCATGATTTTATGTTCACAACTTTTCTGAAAAGTTTTGGGAATGTGATAGGAGAATTCTATCATAAGAAAGTTCTAGAGAACATCATTGGTATGAAGAAAGTTGCCAAGAATGGAGTACAAATCCATTCCAAAGAAGAAACCTTCATAACTTCCAAATGGCTAATGATTTTCTTTATGATCGATTCAAAATGCTAGTGGCCAAACAGCAGCTCACATATTTAGGATTATGGACTAACAAACCATTCTTTCAGTTTTTAGCTAAAGTAGAACCTATTGATCCTAATGTTGATCATATATTCTAAAATTGGTGTGGAGACTTTGTCCTTCCTATCTCCTTTCTCAATCCACCAGTAGAAAGACCAGATCGATGGCTAAATGAGGAACATGGAAAGAATTTAATCAGGGATCTATTTCAAGGACCTTATCCACCTACAGATAATATGGAGTTTAATGGGACATCATCCTATACAGGTTGTACTTTCAAACTCACATTCAATTCCCCTAATGAAAACCTAATCAGCAGGCATCTTTATCAAGTTTATGGACCTGCTGGATCTTCCTCAGTCTTTGAACATTGGAATGTTCCTAATAGACTAAGGTTCCTCCATTCTAAGAAAATGCGAATCTAGATTCATACCAAGACCTACCGAATGGACAAGATGGATCAACGAAGCATTTCTCAAGGATTTTATGGTCCATACAAGATGAAAACCATGAGTATCATCTGGAAGGAAAATGAACCAGAACATTAAGCACACACAGGATGTATACCACATTCTTCCAATCAAACTTGTGCTAATTGTGAGTATGATCCAACCGATGATCCATGGGTACCAACCTATGATGTAACAGGTAATCTTGCTGACACCCGGGCTCTTGATTGTACACATCCACCTAGCAAATTTTGTGAAGGTTGTATAATGTACGCCAGACACATTCTAAGTGATTCAGACCTAAGCACTAGCTAGTGGACCAGGCTTGTTGGCCACTGAAGATATCTATCTCTTCATGTCAAAAGATAGACATGGGCCCTTCCAAATTAAAAGGGGAATGCTTATGTACCTCACAGTAAGCACGAGTTAACCTTCTTGTGATCAAAAAGAAGATGCTCTGATCTTAAGGATCAAACAGAAATGTTCTCATTGGCCACCATTAAAGTTACTAGGTAATGGTTTCAAGATAGTAGAAACTGATGCAACTGAAGGTGCCTGGGTTGGTGTTCTTAGAGAACAAAAAACATCTCATAATCCCAAGGACAATGGTGAGATTGTTAGATATATCTCTGGTAGTTTCAAGAATAGTGAAATAGACTACCAAAGTACGCATAAAGAAATCCTTGTTGTTGTCAATACTTTCCAAGCATTTCAAATGTTTATTGTTGACAAGCGATTTCTTCTAAAAGGTGATCTTCAAAATCTGCGAGGACTCTTCAAAAAAGAATCAAAAAATAAAGTTGTCAGAGGAAGACTCCTTAGGTGGGCACAATTATTAAGTACTTATGAATTTAATTTCATTCACCTCCTTGGAGTTGAAAATATTTTTGTAGATTTTATGTCTAGAGAAGGGCACACTTCAAAACCTGTTCTTTCTGAAGCAAATCACAACCCATCTGGGATTGTTCGGATAATCCAAATAAGGGAACATCGTGTTGTGTGGTTACACAACACGCCCCATTTTGACTTGGCAAAACAGGGACCCAACTTTTGTTCTGGCTTGTGTTGTCTGCTTTCTGGCGGTTTGGTAAAAATAGGTCAGGTGCATCATCATCATGAAGGTCAGGATGAGGTAGGTCATCATCATGAGGTTAGTTTGTCAAAGTTCATATTTTGTTTCTATGACCTCATGGTTAGAAAGAGCTTGAAATTCCATGCAGGTTTTCCTTTTACATCACTTGAAAATTCGTCCATATGAGGGAGTTATGAGCAGTCAAAGTTTTGGTCAAACCTGATAATTGCTGTATGATGAACATCATCATCATGATATTTGAAAAGCCCCCCGATAATATCCTGAGGTCGAAATATCCGGACGTCAATCTTAAGTGATAGTGTGTTTTACCCGTCAAGCGACCTTGGAAACATCGCGAGCATCATGATATTCTAACATCACCTGATATTATAATATCATGCTGATATTATAATATCACCCTACTTAGAAAATACACCATCTGCATAATTTGCACGCACACGTCAAAGTCCTGGTGATCATCATCATCATGATCTTTCAAGGCAGGATCGCATTTCGTAATATCCTCCTGATCTCCTTTTGCGTGATCATGATGATCACCTTATCTTTCAAAGGGGAGGGTGATATTTCATTCCTAAGTCATGTTGACAAGATCATCATGATCTTGTTTGTCTACCTGACATTTCGCAATATCCTCCTGCCGAGAAGTATAACCTTTTGCAAATATCCTGATGACGTCATCCCGACCTGATAAACGAAGAAGCAAATATCAGGATGACGTCACCATCACCTTTCTCCTTCGGCAGGATATTTTCCAAGGCATGATCCTGTTCGCCAATATGATGATGACGATGACGTCATGTTATAAGATTAACAAAAGCCCCGGATATCCTGATGACGTCATCTGGACTTTCAGCAGGATCATTTTTTAAATCACCTAGTGTGGATATGATGATGATGATCATCATCATCATCCTGATCTTTCGAGAGGGTTACCTTGGCCGCAAAGGGGTCATTTTACATTCATCACCCGATCATCTTCCTTAGGTGACCCGATCTTGCATTTATCCCCTGATCTTAACGAAACATGACGGTGATGTCATCCTTTGCATTTTAATGAAGCCCGAATATGACGATGACGTCACCATCATATTCCTTTCCTCAGCGGCAGGATCATATTCCAAATCCTCCTTTTGTCTTCATCATGATGATGACGATGATGTCTTTCTTTCCCCAATATGCAGAAGCGAAACATCCTGATGTGCTTTTCATCAGAGCATTCGGAAAGGAGGGGCATCATATTTCGTGGTATCCTGCAGCTAGATAGAAGACATAGAGTTGGGCATCATCATGATTTTTGACGTAGGTATAACTGTTGCCATCGGCCAAGTCTAAATTTGTCACCCCGATCATATGTGGTCACACCGATGCTAATATGATGATGACCCGAAGCATACAAACAGAGCATGCAAAGCCAGATGTGAAGTAATTTGTTAAGGGCGGTTATTTCCTTGTATATTTTGACATACCTGATCATATTTGAACCCGATACACATGGAAATGGGCGGGAAAACATGAAGCTATAGAAATTTGAAAGCCCGACTGCCTGATTTTGGTCAACGATGGTTGACCTGATTGTTTTAATGTTGTTTATGCATTTAGTGCATATTTTCCACAGGTAAAGCCTGATTGCCTGTAGCTGCACATTGGGAGGTATGTTTAATAAAATGTTTACTTCCTGTTGTTTATCCACATGATGATGAACTTAATGTTTGTCTGTTTATTTGCAGGAAGTCATGATGCTGCTACTGAAGCTGAGCATTGAAGTCATGATGCTGCTGCTGAAGCTGAGCATTACAAAGTTGCGCATGGAGGTAACATGAGCCAGAAATGAGGAGGATATTGTCAAATATGCTGTTCGCCAGCTGGAGACCGAATCAAGTTGAAGATGCTGGAATATTCTGTGCCAGCTGTGCATTTGCCAACTGACGAAGCATGTGCTTTTCATCTGGACCGTTGTTTGTTATGAGAGGATCCTGATCCTTGGATCGTTGTAACCATTTTTTGGCAGTTGTTCTATATAAGAGCCAGAGCTTGTCATCAAATAGGAGAGGAATACATTAGAATACACAGACGCATCTGGCGCAAAAAGTCAATTACTGTAGAATCAATTAAGAGATTAGATTACTGAGACTAATGAGGATAGAATTGTTGAAATGTCAAGGTTCTTTCTTCAGATCACTGTAAATGTACCTGTTCTTGAGCATACTGAATGGATATGAAGTTCCAGATTACATCCTAATTGTAAATTTTACGTAATCTTTCTGTTGATTTCTGGATATGTATTGGTGAATGCTGTGTTCAACTAGAAGCGCTTTCATTTCATTACATGTTGTTGTCAACTTTTCCTTTGAAGATTTGCACTAGATCATGCGGATTTGTGGAATGTCCTGGTGAAGTATGATTTTAGTTTCCTTCTTTTCATTGCATGTATGGGAGCTTGTATGTGAATCAGTGATCTAAGTCAAGTAGTTTTGGGAATCTCATTTCTTAACCCTTTTTCTTCTTTTAATTTCATAAATTCATCACCATAACTGCAAATCATGATAAATAACAAGCAGAAACAGTGAAATATGCTGAAATCCCGTAGGTAACTGAAAATCATTAGCATATTTGAGTTAAGTGCATGTATTATTGAAAATATCATGCAAAGAATCATAAATAATGATAGAAATCATGCAAATATCAGCCTGTAGGCACATTATTTGACTAAATTCACAGTGCAGAGGTAGAATTGTTGGAGATTTATGCGGAGCAAACATCCAGAGCAGGATATTTGAAGGTAATGATGATGAACTTTTGTAGAAACACGTAAGGCCCCTGAATGGAAAACAGCAACACACATCAACCACTGAGTAACATCAGTAGATTAAGACCTAATCAATGGAGACTTGGGATCATGAATTCTTTGAATTCATCGTATCTTTCAAGATGAGTAAAGGTTGTTGTGTAACTTTTATTCTATGTTTGCGAATGACTAACATCATGACCAACATAAATTGGCGCTAGAAGGAGGGCCATGTCCAGAAGATCACATTCATCATCAGTACTTTCAGGTTTGATGACGCTTAGAGTAAGGTAACCTCAGATTGTCTGTGAATTTCATCATATTGCGTAAATATTTGCTGCGACAAGATTGTATATGCACATTCTATGTAAAGATTTCCTGATTTCACATAAATATTGCAAGCTTTACAGTAGATTTCTTTAAATTCACTAAATATTAGCTAAAGATGCATAAATTTGTTCAAGCTTTGAGAATTTGAGCCTTAAACACGTGAGATCTGGTGCTACCGGTCGGAATATCCCAATATCCTGTCATATTTGCAGTGTCTTCGCAAATATCGCGTAAATATTCAGTCTGATTTGCAATTTGACCGCAAATATCACCTCGTCTGGTGGAATCCAGCCAATATTTGCAAATTTTCAGCTAATTGGCCTCCAAATCGAGAAATCCTGGCTCACAGGATAAATACCAGGTCCAGACATAGTGAAATTTTTGAAGAATTGCCTGTTAGAGGTTTTAGACCTAGGACTGTAGACGTTCACCATACTCCAGGGTCTGGTACGTCTAGAGCTTCACCGGGACCTCCTCCCGTAACTCTTGTTGGTTTGCAAATACCTTCCGGTATATCTGTGACACCTCCTATTCAACCTCAGGGTATACCTTTAGTCCAACCTCAGCCAACTGCACCACCAGTTCAGCCCCCTCAGGTTGCCATGTCTTTCTTTGCAGCAGAATCACCATTGACCTTTACTGCGTATCATGAGTTACCAAAGTATCCAGACAAACTTTGTCCAAAATACCATCCTTATCAGGATGCGGATGATCATATCAGGACATTTAAAGAAGCTTGCTGCAGAGCCAGAATAGAACATCAGGACATGGTGTGTAGATTATTCCCTTTTTCCTTAGGGGAAGAGGCTTATAATTGGTTCATCAGTCTTGGTCAATCTTCCGTCGATTCGTGGGCTGTCTTAGAGAAGGCCTTTCTTGACAGATTCAAGGTCCCTATTGATCCATCCATGAATTACCACATGTTTGCCACAATTAAGAGATTTGAGCATGAACCTATTGCAAATTTCAATGCTAGGTTCCAGAAAATGTTGTCCAAGCTAGTTACCCCATATGTGGTGGCTGATGCTGCTGCTAGGAGTATTTATTATTCAGCCCTGGATCCATTAACCTCCATGTTCATCAGGAGAACACATCCTGAGATCACCACCTTGACAGGAGCTTTTCAAGAAGCTATCAAGGTAAATCAGTAGCTGATACCTGCTCCTACTCCTAATATAGCATTCCCTACTTTGCCTGGCGTACAATCACAATATCCAGCACCATATCCTGCAGCTTATCCTTCACAATATCCTACACAATATCCAAATGGATCAGTGATGCCCCCAGCAATCATGCCTGCACCTTTGCAAGTACCTCCATTGAGTATCATGCCTCCTCCTAATGGAAATGGCCAATTGCCACAATATCCTGCACATGCTCAGACACCTCAGGGTACAGATCTATCCCACAATAACCATGGATCTTCCTTTTTCCAGCCTCAGACTGAAAATGTAGTGGCCAAAGCTCAAGAGGAGAAAGAGGAAATCAAAGAAATTTCTGCTTAGTTGAGAAAACTCACCACAGAAGTAACACACTTGAGAAATCAAGGGTTTTATTCACAGTCAGGTCAGAATAGGAGTTATTCCAATGACAGACCAAATTACCCTGACAGAGGATACAACAATAACTTCAACAATAATGGTGGAAACAATAATAATCCTCCTAGGCAGCCCAGAGTGTGGAACTCCAGGCCAAATAATGGTTCATTACCATCACCCCTAGACAATCAGCCTCCTGGTGAAGCCAAACAAACTACCAGAGTCAATCTTGCTGAAGCAGCCCTTACCAATTGGTGCAGGATTCACAATACCAATGCACATGCAGAATTAGATTGTCCACAATTTAGGATTGCTACCAGCATCTTTCAGACTGAAGTGTCTAATACTTCTAGAAATCCACCTCAGGCAGAAGGAAATGAAATAGTTCCTTGTGGATATGACTCAGCTTTTGTGCTGGAAACATACACTAATCAGCCTCATCAGGATTATAATCAGACCTGTGAAGAATCTGCCTTAACCTTTGAAGCAAACTATGTCTTCCCTTTTGAGGATGAAAACGAACCTACAAGAGAGCATGAGGAAGTACATGCATACCAGCAGCAATACCCTGGTAAGCACAATTATAACCTGAGGAGTAGTGCCAACAGACCTGCCGGTCCATTGACATCATCTCTACCTCCAAACAACTTCAACACACCTCCTGATCCTAAGGCTAGCAATAACCCTGGGTTCCCTAAGGTGAATGCTCAATACTTGTCTCCTCAAAACACAGTAACAAAAGTCGCAAATGCACCTCATGAGTCTGACAAGTTAGTCAGTTATTTGGCTGATGAAATGAAGAAAATCAAGATCAGCCTGTCCCTATCTGAGTTACTGAAAACTCCTGCCATCAAAAGGGCATTCATGAAGTCGCTAGATGATCCTGCTCCTAAAGAGGATAATCATCTTTCGAGTCAATCCCATAGCAGAGACCATACTGCTAAAGATAATACTGTCAAGCCCAAAGTGTCAGCCACAGTCCAAGCTGCTGAAACCTCCCACATGACCTTGTACAGAGATAAAACTAAATCATCTCCATTTCTCCTCACCATAAGAATGTTCAGTAAGAATTTGCACAACTGTTTAGTTGATTCAGGAGCCTCAACTAATGTTATGCCTTTGTCAATATGCAACACATTAGGACTGCATCCTGCTAAATCCTTAAAGAAGGTCACTCAACTGGACAAGACAGAAGTAAGTGTCGTAGGAGAACTCACTCACATTCACATGCAGCTAGCGTCTGATCCTAGGATCCAGTATTACATTGACATTCAGGTAGTTGACATACCTGATACATACGGGATGTTGCTTAGCCGGGACTGGTCTAAAACGCTTAACGGATACATGTCCACAGACTTCAGTCACATGTGGTTGCCATGGAAAGGTATACCTAATCAGATCAGGATTGATGTTGAGCCTAGGATGAAACATATGATCACGGAATATAACAGAACAAATGAGATCATGTATGTAAACGTAGAACCTGGAGTTTATCACATCAGGCCGCAAACTGTCAAAATAGAAGAGATCCTGATGCTTGATGTTCATCATCATCATGACGATGATTATCATGAGGATATGCCAGTTGTAGAACTTAATAATGATCCTGATAATGAGAATGAAATAAATCGCTTCAGGGATTTTGAGATGCATTTATCTACTCAGATAAAATGTTGTCAATTATTAAATATACCTGCTAATGATATTTTGATTGACGGATGGTGCAGATTACATGGCGAAGCACACTCAGAAAAGACTTGTGAACCATGCTTAGACATGATAATACTGGAGCAGACGTATAGTGAAGCATCATCATCCTATTCCGAGGTGAGTGCTACATCTGATGATGATGATGATACTAATTCTTATTTGTCTTCTGCAGGAACAGAAGAGTCGACGGATCCTGATGAGGATCATATCCGAAAAACAGAAGAGATCCTGGTGTCCAATCAGACGAATGATGCGAGAAAGGAAAAGATCACTCCTGGTAGTGATTGCTTCATGGAACCGGATTACGAGTTGTCTGATGAGGATAAAGGCAATGACCTGACAAAGTTCGAAGAATTTCTGGTTAGAGAAATAAAAAAAATGACACAACAGTGTAGATCTCCCCAGGAGGTTTTAATTAAAGGTTGGTGTAGGCTGCATGAGGCGCTTCACTCAGAAACAACTTGCTCACTGTGCTTACACATTTTGAAGAAGCATGCAGCTGTATGTGCTGAACATCATCCTCCTGCTAAGATGGAAGAGAAAATAGAAAAGCCATCAGGCTCATCAGATAAAGGAAAGAAGAAACTTGAAGATGACACCCCTAAGTTAAAGTGGATATCAGGCGGAGCAGCAGCCAGAGCTGCAAAGAAAAAAGAAAGCTCAAGCAAATGTCCTGCTGAAGATAAGCCTTGGATCCTGAGGTTTGATGGATCCAAATCTAAGCAAGGTGCTGGGGTAGGAATTGACCTTATTGATCCATCAAGAAAATCCTATTTAGCAGCTTACAGATTACAGTTCCCTTGCACTAATAATGTCACAGAGTATGAAGCTCTGATTCATGGACTGTTGTTTGCCCATAAGAAGAAGGTGAAGATTCTACATGTCTTTGGAGATTCAGAACTAGTTGTGAGACAAGTAAGAGGAATTTACTCTTGTAACTACAGAAAGCTGTCAAATTATAGACATCGTGTGTGGGACCTGATTGAAGACTTTGATGCCTTCAACATCGTTCACATGCCAAGAGAACAGAACCAAAGGGCAGATGCACTTGCTCAGGCCGCCAGTACGCTGGAACCGCTGTCTATATCTGGTCTAAAGAGATTTTCAGTAGAATTGGTGTCAGTACCTTCGGTACCTGACAATGTGACTAATCTCCAAGTGTTTGATGATGATCAGCACATCCTGGACTTCATATCAAACAGAGACGTATTTGAAGCTCAGATCATAGATGAAAATGGTATGGAAGATCATGTCTGGGAAGAAGATGAGATATTAGAGTTGCCTAGCAACACAATTCCCAAAGGTATGATTGAATTAGAAAGAGCCTTTGATCTAGATAATATGCTTAAACATAAGGATCTGCCTAAGGTAGATGGAGGTCAATATTCACAGGTGAATATTGGACAAGCTGATGACAAGAGAAATGTCTTGTTGGGTAAGGTTTGTACACCTGAAGAGTTAGAAGGAATAACTCAGGCCCTTAAGGATTATATACATGTAATTGCATGGACTTATGACGAGCTGAAGACGTATGACACTTCTGTCATAACTCATACTATACCTCTCAAGCCAGATGCAAAACCTTTCAGACAGAAGCAGAGGCCAGTCAATGCTCTGCTTGAGCCCATCATCCTTGAAGAGGTCAAGAAATTGTTAAATGCCCGGATAATATTTCCTGTAAGGCACTCCACTTGGGTGGCAAATCTGGTGCCAGTTAGAAAGAAGAATGGAGACATCAGATTGTGTGTAGATTTCAGGAACCTGAACAGGGCATCAGAAAAGGATAATTATCCTTTGCCCTCTTTGGATGAAGTTCTGCAGATGGTAAATGGAGCCAAGATGATGTCCTTCTTGGATGGTTTTTCAAGATACAACCAAGTGATGGTTGATAAAATTGACAGATTAAAAACTACCTTCACCACAAAATGGGGGATATTTGCATATAGACGTATGCCATTTGGACTGATAAATGCTGGAGCTACATTCCAGCGAGCAATGGACATAGCCTTTAAAGGCTTAGTAGGAAAATGTATAGTCATCTACATGGATGACTTGACAGTATTCTCCAAGGAAAGAGGAGATCATGTTGCTGACCTCAGAAGTGTACTGAAGAAATGTGAAGAATATGGAATATCTTTGAATCCCAAGAAGTGCATATTCGGGGTCACAACAGGAAAGTTACTAGGCCACCTGATCACAGAGGATGGGATTATCATTGATCCTGACAGGGTGGAATCCATTATGAAGTTACCACTTCCAGGAAGCAAAAAGGAACTTAAATCTTATTTTGGTAAGATAAATTTTGTGAGGAAGTTCATCACCGGCTTTGCTGAGATTGTCAGACCACTGAATGCCATGTTGAAAAAAGATGCACAAATTGAGTGGACACCAGAAGCCAGAGCTGCCTTTGAAGATATAAAGAAGGCCATTTCAGATGCTCCTGTCCTTATTAGTCTAGATTATACAAGAGATTTCTACATCTACTCATTTGCTTCAGAACATACTTCTGCAGCAGTGTTAACTCAAAGAAATGAAGAGAAAGAAGAGAAACCAATCGCTTTCATGAGTTGTCCTTTCAGGGATGCTGAGTTGAGATATGTAGATGTTGAAAGACAGGCACTTGCATTAGTCAGAGCAGTAAAAAAGTTCAGACATTATATACTGAGAAGCAAAGTGATTGTTGTGGTACCAGATGCAGCAGTAAAGATGCTGCTGATGCAGAGTGAACCTGGTGAAAAAAGGGCCAAATGGATTACTGTATTACAAGAATATGACATGGAGATCACACCAATGAAGCTGGTAAGAGGACAAGCTCTGAGCCAGATGATATCTGAAACTGATCCAAACATCATCAGTCAGCAGTATGTGATCAATGAGAAAGATAATAAGGAATGGTATTCAGACATCAGGCACATCCTGATCATGGGAAGATGTCCTTCAGGAATGCAAGCCTCACAGAGAAGAGCCTTAAAGATAAGATCCCAGAAGTATATGATGAAGGGAGGAGCCCTGTTTAAAAAGAATTATGAAGGGATATACCTGAGATGCTTAGAGAAACCAGAAGCCAATAAAGTTTTGATAGAGTTACATGACAAGTTTGGAACTGCCCATGGATCAGCGTTGGCCACAACACATGCAATCCTCAGAGCAGGATATTACTGGCCTACAATTTTTAAAGACACAGCTGATCATGTTAAATGTTGTCATGTTTGCCAGGTTGCTGCCAACAGAGAAAAATATGCTGCACAACCATTGCAGCCAGTGATGGAAGAGCGCCCATTTGCACAGTGGGGCATGGGTTTCATAGGACCGATCAATCCTCCGTCTTCTTCAGGCCAGAGGTATGTCCTAACAATTACTGATTATTGTACCAGATGGACTGAGGCTATCAGCAGCAAAACTTGTACTGCTGATGATGTCATTAAATTTCTGGAAAGCAACATTGTCACCAGGTATGGAATTCCTTATGCATTGGTAAGTGATAATGGTTTTGCCTTCATTTCCACTAAATTGTCAAGTTGGGCTTTTGATCATGGGATCATACTTAAGTTCTCATCCAATTACTATCCCCAGGGAAATGGATTAGCAGAATCCACCAATAAGAATTTACTGAGTATCATAAGAAAATTGATAGAGAAAAATCCCAGGGAATGGAACTCATTTCTGAAATATGCCTTATGGGTAGACAGAACTAGAATGAAAATTGCATTGGGAAACTCACCCTTCCAGCTAGTATATGGGGTAGATCCTATCCTCCCTGTAAACTTGAAAATTCCTACTCTGCAGTTTGCCCAGGACTATCTAGGCATAGATAATAAACAGGAAGTCAGGTTGCTTCAGTTGATGCATCTGGAAGAAAAATGAAGTCAAGCGATTGACCAATTTGCAAAACATCAGGCTGTTGTCAAACGCTGGTTTGACAAGAGAGCCAAAATTAAAGCTTTCAGGATATCAGATTTAGTCCTGATGTGGGATAAAGCCCATGAAAGGAAAGGTGATCATGGTAAGTTTGATAGACTATGGATAGGTCCCTTTCAGATTTCTGAAATTTTAGGAGACAGCACTTATAGGCTTAAGAACCTGACAGGTGAGGATGTCCCGTTGCCAGTCAATGGACAATTCCTCAAACATTATTTCCAAGCCTGAGTGACTTCATGACAGTCTCATGTATCATATTGTATATTTGTATAGTTGTTTGTACAGTTTGCTTGTTGTTGTTGTTGTTTTGTTGGTTGGGACCTTGTTCTGGTAAGTCAGGATGATGCACTTCATCACCCTAAGAAAATAATTAAATTGTTGGGATTCAGATGATGAGATCACATTTAAATATAGGTTATGATTCATTCTAAGAAGTGTTCATGATCAGGTTTATGATGTCTTTTCATCAGGGTGCTTTTTCTTGTCCAAAGTGAACCAAACACAATGAAACACCTAACAGCCTTGGGTTTGTTGAAGATATGAGTATAGGTGTTAAGTGAAAAATCTAAAGGGACTCCCTTGCTACCAATACAATCTCCAACCTAAAGCTGCAAGTGACTACACCTTGTACAAATGAGCTGACATGATGATATCAAATTTAAATTTTTAAAGGAAAATCAGAAACGAAATAAAATTAGGCCATCTAAGTAACTCTACCGGGGCTATGGACGCCTGCTGGCAGTGGAGCCCTACTTAGGGAGATTGTATAGATAACCTTGCCGGGGCTATAGACGCCTGCTGGCAGCAAGGCTCTATCCAGGTTGGCTATGAGGGATGATCTCCAACTATGTAGTTTAACACCAGTTACTTATGTTTTCAACTTACTTTCAAGATGAGGATAATTAATCATATGCACACACCTGATCCTTTGTTAGCTTTATCACCATAATGAAATTTTATCATTCAAAGATCATGATGATTTTACTTAGACAGAATTAGAACACTATAGATAAATGTGATCACATCACTTGAATCATTGGAATTTGTTTATTTTCTTTGGTGGCAAGTTGTTGTGTGGTTACACAACACGCCCTATTTTGACTTGGCAAAACAGGGACCCAACTTTTGTTCTGGCTTGTGTTGTCTGCTTTCTGGCGGTTTGGTAAAAATAGGTCAGGTGCATCATCATCATGAAGGATAGGATGAGGTAGGTCATCATCATGAGGTTAGTTTGTCAAAGTTCATATTTTGTTTCTATGACCTCATGGTTAGAAAGAGCTTGAAATTCCATGCAGGTTTGCCTTTTACATCACTTGAAAATTCGTCCATATGAGGGAGTTATGAGCAGTCAAAGTTTTGGTCAAACCTGATAATTGCTGTATGATGAACATCATCATCATGATATTTGAAAAGCCCCCCGATAATATCCTGAGGTTGAAATATCCGGACGTCAATCTTAAGTGATAGTGTGTTTTACCCGTCAAGCGACCTTGGAAACATCGCGAGCATCATGATATTCTAACATCACCCGATATTATAATATCATGCTGATATTATAATATCACCCTACTTAGAAAATACACCATCTGCATAATTTGCACGCGCACGTCAAAGTCCTGGTGATCATCATCATCATGATCTTTCAAGGCAGGATCGCATTTCGTAATATCCTCCTGATCTCCTTTTGCGTGATCATGATGATCACCTTATCTTTCAAAGGGGAGGGTGATATTTCATTCCTAAGTCATGTTGACAAGATCATCATGATCTTGTTTGTCTACCCGACATTTCGCAATATCCTCCTGCCGAGAAGTATAACCTTTTGCAAATATCCTGATGACGTCATCCTGACCTGATAAATGAAGAAGCAAATATCAGGATGACATCACCATCACCTTTCTCCTTCGGCAGGATATTTTCCAAGGCATGATCCTGTTCGCCAATATGATGATGACGATGACGTCATGTTATAAGATTAACAAAAGCCCCGGATATCCTGATGACGTCATCTAGACTTTCAGCAGGATCATTTTTTAAATCACCTAGTGCAGATATGATGATGATGATGATCATCATCATCCTGATCTTTCGAGAGGGTTACCTTGGCCGCAAAGGGGTCATTTTACATTCATCACCCGATCATCTTCCTTAGGTGACCCGATCTTGCATTTATCCCCTGATCTTAACGAAACATGACGGTGACGTCATCCTTTGCATTTTAATGAAGCCCGAATATGACGATGACGTCACCATCATATTCCTTTCCTCAGCGGCAGGATCATATTCCAAATCCTCCTTTTGTCTTCATCATGATGATGACGATGATGTCTTTCTTTCCCCAATATGCAGAAGCGAAACATCCTGATGTGCTTTTCATCAGAGCATTCGGAAAGGAGGGGCATCATATTTCGTGGTATCCTGCAGCTAGATAGAAGACATAGAGTTGGGCATCATCATGATTTTTGACGTAGGTATAACTGTTGCCATTGGCCAAGTCTAAATTTGTCACCCCGATCATATGTGGTCACACCGATGCTAATATGATGATGACCCGAAGCATACAAACAGAGCATGCAAAGCCAGATGTGAAGTAATTTGTTAAGGGCGGTTATTTCCTTGTATATTTTGACATACCTGATCATATTTGAACCCGATACACATGGAAATGGGCGGAAAAACATGAAGCTATAGAAATTTGAAAGCCCGACTGCCTGATTTTGGTCAACGATGGTTGACCTGATTGTTTTAATGCTGTTTATGCATTTAGTGCATATTTTCCACAGGTAAAGCCTGATTGCCTGTAGCTGCACATTGGGAGGTATGTTTAATAAAATGTTTACTTCCTGTTGTTTATCCACATGATGATGAACTTAATGTTTGTCTGTTTATTTGCAGGAAGTCATGATGCTGCTGCTGAAGCTGAGCATTGAAGTCATGATGCTACTGCTGAAGCTGAGCATTACAAAGTTGTGCATGGAGGTAACATGAGCCAGAAATGAGGAGGATATTGTCAAATATGCTGTTCGCCAGCTGGAGACCGAATCAAGTTGAAGATGCTGGAATATTCTGTGCCAGCTGTGCATTTGCCAACTGACGAAGCATGTGCTTTTCATCTGGACCGTTGTTTGTTATGAGAGGATCCTGATCCTTGGATCGTTGTAACCATTTTTTGGCAGTTGTTCTATATAAGAGCCAGAGCTTGTCATCAAATAGGAGAGGAATACATTAGAATACACAGACGCATCTGGCGCAAAAAGTCAATTACTGTAGAATCAATTAAGAGATCGGATTACTGAGACTAATGAGGATAGAATTGTTGAAATGTCAAGGTTCTTTCTTCAGATCACTGTAAATGTACCTGTTCTTGAGCATACTGAATGGATATGAAGTTCCAGATTACATCCTAATTGTAAATTTTACGTAATCTTTCTGTTGATTTCTGGATATGTATTGGTGAATGCTGTGTTCAACTGGAAGCGCTTTCATTTCATTACATGTTGTTGTCAACTTTTCCTTTGAAGATTTGCACTAGATCATGCGGATTTGTGGAATGTCCTGGTGAAGTATGATTTAGTTTCCTTCTTTTCATTGCATGTATGGGAGCTTGTATGTGAATCAGTGATCTAAGTCAAGTAGTTTTGGGAATCTCATTTCTTAACCCTTTTTCTTCTTTTAATTTCATAAATTCATCACCATAACTGCAAATCATGATAAATAACAAGCAGAAACAGTGAAATATGCTGAAATCCCGTAGGTAACTGAAAATCATTAGCATATTTGAGTTAAGTGCATGTATTATTGAAAATATCATGCAAAGAATCATAAATAATGATAGAAATCATGCAAATATCAGCCTGTAGGCACATTATTTGACTAAATTCACAGTGCAGAGGTAGAATTGTTGGAGATTTATGTGGAGCAAACATCCAGAGCAGGATATTTGAAGGTAATGATGATGAACTTTTGCAGAAACATGTAAGGCCCCTGAATGGAAAACAACAACACACATCAACCACTGAGTAACGTCAGTAGATTAAGACCTAATCAACGGAGACTTGGGATCATGAATTCTTTGAATTCATCGTATCTTTCAAGATGAGTAAAGGTTGTTGTGTAACTTTTATTCTATGTTTGCGAATGACTAACATCATGACCAACACATCGCTGGTATGAAGAAAGTTGTTGAAAATGGAGTACAAATCCATTCCAAAGAAGAAACCTTCATAACTTCCAAATGGCTAATGATTCTTTATGATTGATTCAAAATGCTAGTGGCCAAACAGTAGCTCACATATGTAGGATTATGGACTAACAAACCATTCTTTCAGTTTTCAGTTGAAGATCATGATGTCGGTCATATACTCTAAAATTGGTGTGGAGACTTTGTCCTTCCTTTCTCCTTTCTCAATCCACCAATAGAAAGACTAGATCGATGGCTAAATGAGGAACACAGAAATAATTTAATCAAGGATCTATTTCAAGGACCTTATCCACCTGCAGATAATATGGAGTTTAATGGGACATCATCCTATATGGGTTGTACTTTCAAACTCACATTTAATTCCCCTAATGAAAACCCAATCAGCAGGCATCTTTGTCAAGTTTATGGACCTATTGGATCTTGTTCAAAGAAGAGGAAGAAGATATACACATAAGACAAGGACTAGACCACTATTGCTAGAGTCCTCCAAGAGCAGCCAAAGAAGAAAATGGCAAGGGTGTTGTCCCATATTACTTTGGATCAATAGGGAATGAGGACAACTCATATAGCCACACTTGTGGCAAACAAGGAAGAGACAACCTTGACCATGGCTGATTATTACATATAACAAATGACTATGGGGCACCAAACTAGGGAAGAGGAAAAGCATGCCCTCATAGAGTTTGTCTTGACCATCTTGGCCAGAATGAAGAAGGATGACGATAAAAAAGAAGACCTTTGAGGACAAATCACTCACTTAACAGCATACATCAAGCACCTGGTTGGGCATACCAATTTAGGACATTCTGCCCTAGCTTTATTAGAAGCCATCAATAAAGATCATCAGCCAACTAACCCCCAAGGGATCCTCTTTGTAGCCATAGCATGAAAAAACTCATTGGAGACCATTGGGGTAGAAATTATAAAGAAGACCATGAAGGCCTACCGTCTATTAGATGTTGAAAATGAGATGACAGTGACATAAAGCTCCATCAGCAATGAGTTGGTCATGTGGGAACAACTCCCCATCTTGCAAAAAATGCAAGGAACTACTTTAGGGTAGCTTATACAGATGGGAGTGTTTAGCAGTAGTATTGTAGGGCTACCTAATGAATGGCTTCTTGTAGGGAAGCTAAGGACTAAGGTATTAAGAAGGTGCAACGAGAAGCTAAAGCCCAAAATAGGAGCAATAGAGGAGAAGCTGGCCCAAGTAGAACTGTTCATTTCATCCATCTTGCACACTCAAGGACTCTTTTTCTATGGTCTTCCCTACTTCCTACCTAACCAAAGAATTCTAGGATATCCTACAGCAACCCCTCACTAAATAAAGGATTGATGATTTGATGAAGATGAAGACCCTATTCATAGGTTTCTAAGACTAGGTGGCAGAGATGACTAAATTGTAGGACAAGGTGAAGAGGTCTCATCTTTCCATAAAGATAAAGGACAAATACCACCAAGGACTGGGCATAGAGGAGGTTACTACCTCCATTCAAATATTCCAAACCCATGTGCAAACAAGAAACCAATTCTTTGTAATTAATATTTTTATATTTTTTGAGGCTAACCCACTCAAGGGATTCTGCGCCGACCTATGTACACTTTATTTTTGTAATTTTGAAGCTCCCTATAAATAGAGGGAAGCTGTGTCATTTGAAAAGAGAGGAGAAACATAGAGAACTTGTGTGAGCATGAGCTATACTTTGTATTATGAAGGCATATAAGTGGCATACTTGAGATGCATATAGGGTGTGGGAATCCTGCTCTTTTGTAATCTGCCAACATTTTATCCATTAATGAGATGACATTTTTGGAACTTTTTTAGTGGGAAAATGGGGAATCAAGATAGAAAACTTCAAATCCCACAATTTCACCTACTAAATCATTAGGGAAGCAAGGAGTAAGCTTAGGGATAAATTACTGATCTCCTATGTTCCCTTTTTTTGCTAATTAGGTTTGTGTGGTTGTTTTGATTAGGTTTTTACAAGCTAATATCTTTCATTAGGCTTGAAACCTTAAATTACCAATCATACTATAATAACTAAATTTCTAACATAGATGGAGATAAAGTGATTATAGAAATATAGAGGATATAGTACAGAGAGAGTGTACCCAGAAAAAGAGTCTTTGATGGACTAGGGCACCTAGGGTAATGCTCCAAAAATTCTTAACTATTAGAATATTCTATTCTAGTAATCTAACAATCTTCAGAGGCTTCTAGATCCCAAAGAAATCACCCAGTTGCACTAGGGCACCTAGGGCCATGTCCCAAAAGTCTCGCAATCTCAAAATCTAAAATTCTACAACAGTTGTGCCTTCAATACCCATCTTCCTATCACTCCTTTCTGTTAGATCTCGATAAAATCAACCTACAAAAAGCAAAAGGAGGAGAAAGATGGTTGTGGCTATATAGCCACTTGCCTCAGTTAAGCCCCATTTTTGATATTCCTATCTCAATAATAGCCAAAGATAAAGATCTGCAGATATGTGTGCTCATCTAACAAATGTGTATGCAAAAATATAAAACCATAGATGACTCAAGCATCAAGAAAGATCAACAATTTACTTCACTCAATGAACAAACACAGCTTCACCTCAAAGAGATGAAAGCAATGAAGACTTGCATGAACAAGAAGGTGAGGCAGCCGTATCTGTGGAGGATTCACAAGCTCGATGTTGGAGGCTTCAACCCTTCTCCCAATCATGTAAAATGTGTTCAAACTCTAGGAAGAGAAAGATAGTCTCAAGATCTTAATTCCTAATCTCCATCCATTGTCTCCATGATAACAAATTCAAATAACTTCAAGAGCTTCAACAAATCATTGATCTTTGATGGCAATTTTGGTAGAGTTTTGGCATAAAGCTTGCATATACATTGTGTTGTAATAAAATGATTTTCAAATGTCTTTAAAAATCTAACCTTAGGAATTTTAAATTTTAAAATAAGATGTTGACATCGCGTGAAAAATGAAATTTCAAAAATGGAATCCTAGAATGTATAGCGGGAGCTAACATCTTGCCAAAATTTAAGACCCCAAGAAATAGGGCAGGATAAGGGCACGAACGTCCAAGTCCAAGACTTGATTTTCCGATCAGGTCTTCTTTAAGGGGGTCCCAGAATCCCAAATTCAAACTTTCATTTTCACCTTTAGTCTTCTATTTTTCCAAAACACAACATTTCTTCAATCAAACATAGGTCAATCAGGGTTTAGGAAGGTCTAAAATAAACTAGGTTGAAAGGTCACCAAGGGAGAGGAGCTCTACCATGAGAAATTGTACCATTCCATGTAGGAGGACAATTATTGACATAACATTTAGCCCCCACTTTACTGGCCATATGACACTACGTTCATATGCAACTAAAGGAAAGTAAATACATCGATCATGAAAATGATACCCAAAAGGATACTATAGAGGATACCAAAGAGGAAGAAGCCCCCAAGTTTGTAATCCTGCAAGACCACAAAGTTAGGAACCACAACCTGCAAAAGAACACTTGTCAGAGAATCAAAATCAAATCAACCTACAACCACCATCAATAAGTCAGTCCATAAACACTAAGGGGGTTGATTGATGAGACATGATGAGAGATGAAATCAAGGGAGATATATGCCCACTTGTTTCTACTTACTTAGTCTGAAAAGGAGAAACAAGGAGATATCTACACACATTGATTTTGAGGAATCTTGATGAGAAATGCGTTATGAGGGTTGTTTGAACAAACAACATCCAAAAACAACACATTGGATAAGATAGAGAGTAGAAACAGGATTCCAATGCAATAGACGATGTGAAAATATGAGTTCAATGACTCAAGAAAGAGGTTCAAGAGTAAAACAATTCAATTTTGCACCTAGATAGTGATATGAATTCTCATCCACCTACTAAATGTAAAACATGTTTTCACTTTTCACTATTCATTCTTATAGCGTTGTGTAGAGGAGATAAGGAGGAGGAAGAGACCGATGATGCCGACATGTTGTCTGTACCATCTTCTGAGACTAGAGATGCTTCGAGCCTGAGTGTTAGAGAGATATTTCAAGGTTGATGTATGGTCCTAATCCTTACTTCTGTCACCATTCTTTCTGTATTGTTTAGATTTTGTCGTCATTTGTGTCGCATATGACATTTTGGACAAGGGTCCCCAATAGGGGCACCCAAGTCCATTCAGGGTGCCTAGGTCCTCTTGGGGTGCTGTAGTCCACTTGGGGTGCCCAAGTCCAGAATGGGCAAGGGCCCCATGGACAGGGCACTGATTGATGTTGTAGATGCTAAGTGATGATTTTATGTTGTATACTGATTCAAATTCTCACTGTTTATCATGCAGGTTGCCCTTGAGATGTGAGAGCATATAGGTGGTTGCCTAATATTGCTTCTTCAAGATCAAATCGGTACCATGATGGACATAGAGAGAGGTCACCTATAGAGCATAGGGCTTTGGTGGGTGTTTGACATGCCTATGATGAAATATCATTGTAGTATGCTTATAGAATTGATTAAAAGGTGGAATGCAAATACTTCTACATTCCATCTTCCCACATGGGGAGATGATTGTCACACTAATGGATGTATACCAGATCCTGCGACTACCCATATGTGGAGAGACATTGAGGATCATAGAGTGTTGCTCAGTAGAGTACACTTGAGAGATCTAGTTATACTATCTAGGCCACATAGTCACTTGGATGGAATGAGGGCATATTCAGCTTTGATTACTAGAGTAGGGATGTGATGATATCCCTTCGATTCAGAGGACTATGATGGTTACAGTGGCATTAGCATTCACACCAGATGGAAAAGGCACTCAACTTCATGGGGGCCTTGTTCACACTATCAGGATGATGGAGGAGAAGGGGACAGTCTACACATGGGGGTGCAGTATGCTTGCACAACTCTACCGTGGCCTAGGACAATATGTCCATTATGAGGAGTAGAGCCTGATGTGTTGCACTTTACTATAGGTCTGGGCATTTGAGCATATTAGATGCACACGACCTACACATTTTCCCATAGAGATAGCATTCACTTATCTACGCGTCCACACATATCCTCTTGTCAGATGCTAGAGACATGGTGATCTACTATACTAGAGAGTTGTATTTGACAAACTATAGCCCAATGATATCATCTGGAGACCATATCATGGCTATATAGCATGGCCAGGTCAATAGAGACCATTAGTGAGGATGCAGAGGGATCGACTAATGGCCGGTCACCTCAATCATATAGTCATATGGTTTTACTTTGATAGGGTGGCATGATAGTTTGGATGCTAACAAGATGTCCCTATGATGCATCTAACATACCCTCACTCTGTGCATAGCACAGTTAGGGCAAATAGTGCCCAACAACTGATAGTAGCTAATGTAGTGGTTAGTGATGATGATGGTTTAGAGGATGTAGAGCTGATATCTGATGCAGATGATGTTAGAGTTACCCAAGCATACCATATCTAGTGGTAGATAGTGCAATCTGATCCTATATATCCTCCTAGTCACCTTACAGGTGATCCTCGACCTTGGACTGGTCACGGGAGTGACACAGGGGTAGAGGATGACATTAGTGACTTCACCTGATATTATGATCTAGACAAGGAGGAGGAGGTCCCATCATGGTATGTCTTTAGGGTGAGACCATGGCGAGATTAGTAGGAGGCAGACAATGACGAGTAGGTTGAGTCCTAGTCATAGTCTAGAGCTTGTGGTCCAGCTCCTACGGATGTGAGGAGATCGAGCTGACATGAGTAGGGGGAGACCAATAATTGTATACCCCCAGCTACAAAGTTAGCTGCAGAGCTAGTCACACCATCAGCTATTTGAGATCCATCTTGGTGAGATGGAGATCTAGGTAGGATACTTTATATATTGATGCAGTTATTTTGTGATTATTTATGATGTCTATATGGGATATTGACATCTACTTTGTTTCATTTTTGTAGTTGGGATGGACGCATGGCACGACCTTGTGAGTCACATCATAGCAGAGATAGCGCCAGCTGATGCAGCCGAGCAAAGAGTGCAGATGGGATACTTTCCACAACCATCCATAGGGCAACATGTGGAGATTTTTATGCCATTTGTGAGATATAGAGTGGCCATAGAGGATATCCTTGATTGCTCTACATGAGAGAGAGAGAGAGAGGAGTTACTTTAGAGAGTTAAGCTTGCAGAGGCTGAGCTCTAGGCACAATGAGATCAGGCTACAATAGTATCTACACTTGAGAGAGATCCTATCATGAGTGAGACCTTACTTCTTGAGTTACGTCGAGTGAGAGATGACAAAGATAGGCTTCGGCCAGAGCTAGAGAGACCCATATCTGAGAGGGATGGATATAAGTAGATGTACCAGGAGTCACATCATTGTTGATATTCCCCAGACAACTGAGAGGGGGGTGAATTAGTTGTCACAAAAACTTAAACACTTCTGCAATTAAACATAAATCACTTATCCACAATTATTATGATTTAACAATAAATGAATGAAGTTAGAAACTTAACCACATTTACAACATCAAACACAAGAGACACCAGATTTTACATGGAAAACTCCAATATGGGGAAAAACAATGGAGAGGATTAGTTATCAATATATATTGCAATCATGAAATAATGATGTTAAGGCTTGGTCACTCCATGGGTCTAAACATACTGGCTTACTGCCATGAATAACAACTAGGTCTAGTAGGCTTACTACCTCAACCCTAAACCTAAGAAGATTACAATAAGGGTTGTTAAACCCTACTAGCAGCTCACTGCCAGACTCATTTCCACGATTAACACCTTTTTATGTTTGTGATTGAAGTACAATAATTCCTTTGCTCTGCTCTACCTCTACTCTGCTTCTTGGCTCTTCTCTACTCTTCCTTTTGGACCTTTCTTATTATCTTTCCATTTTCACTCAAGGACACCTTTTCCATGACTCAACTAAAAACATTTATATGTTCTTCAACAACCTTGCAATGATCATCAAGGTTAGCATTACAATCATCAACCATTGGAGCATTCTCCAAGGTCGACATTATTGGAATTTACAAAATAGGTCAAAACATGTAACAACATTATATAAGGAATATGAAGTAAAGATATATGCAGATCATGCCTTGCCTTAGTTGGGACTCAAACACAATCTTCCATGCTTCATCATGCTTCCACAATCTTTTAGATATCTCCACAATCACTGGGATTAACCAGGTCTTCTATAACTGGTTACACATTACATTATCTAGGAACAATCTTTGAACACGATCTCAAGTCCTTAATGTGGACCAATATCAAGAGAGGAACATGATTAGAATACATCCACAAGCATGTTATAATCATCAGGAGCAACCGCACAAACCTTAACCACTTTATCCATAGGAATCTTCTCACTGAAACACATAAACGTCATTGTCTTCAACTGTCATAAAAGAAAAAATAGCTTGCGGACCACCAAAACATGAACCACTACAATTGTAGGGACTTATCATTATCTCAAACTTCCCTCTAGAACTACAGAGCAAAACACTTTATTGTGGAGGAATGCGGAGCATAATACTTCCTCCTTATCACCAGAGAATAATCAGAAGGAGCAGGCTTTACTCTAGTGAATGGAACTTTCTCACAACTTCACACCAGAGGCTCAAACTCAGGATTTAGCACCTTCAGACATCCCTTTGAACAACTTCCAATCCATGGACCAAGATATTCAACCAGCGAGAAATGCGGAGCATTCTATCGGACTGTTCTTCAACATACAACTCACTATCTATACTGCACTTCACTGTAGCTCACTTGTTTCTTCTCAAAGGGCCAATTTTCTCAATATCCTCAACATACTAAGCTTCTAAACAAGTAATAGAATAGGACATAGTTGACACCAATGACAACAAAGATATGTTGACATCAATGACAACACCGATTAGGCACATACTTGCAACAATCTCCCCCTTTGTCATTGATGGCAACATATGATGTGAAAAACTGCAATAACCATCAAGACAAGATTCTCCCCCTTTCTCTTTACACATTGTTATCACCCAAATTTGTACCCTTGCTGAGTTTGTGAAAACTTGGCAATCTAGAGAAACATGGGATCTTTCCAAGGTCTGTGGGTCACCTATGTTTGGAAAGAACCTCCAGAGAAGGTCGGCTTCCTTAACTGGTTATCACCTAAAATCTAATGAATTTGTAGAGGAAAAGGGAGAAGGAATGCTTTTAAGAATGAAATATGAAATAGAAAACTTGAAAATAAAAGGTGATTCACCAAGTTGAATAAAAGAACCCTCACAGTATTGAGAAGATGCACAACATGACCAGATATAACAAGTAGACATACACAGATTCAAATGATTCTTAGCAGAGGTGAGAAATAAAATGGTTGAGAGGAACAAAATGTTCACAGACAATCATATGTAGATTCACACTGAACTAAAAAACATTAGTAAAAGAGGTAAAATAACTTGCATATATTCAATTAGAAGGCATAGTTATAGTAGAGGAAAGTTCTGTTTGGAAACAAAAAATATAGAATGCTAAAAATTTCCAACCCTATTTACATCTCAAGCTTATGCATATATAGCATTTTCAAATTGTCTTAAGTCTGTTATAATAAATTCACCCCATGGGCTGTATTAGGAAAAAAATCTATGCCTGAAGGGATGTCCATCTGCAAGAAGTTATGGAATAAAAGATTTGGAACTAGGGCAGATAGAAGATATTTTGAATCTTCAATGTGAGTTGTTGAATCATCAATCTGCACCCATAAATGCAACAAATATCTACATTTGCATATCTCAAATTGGTCACTGAAACATCTAGTCGATTGAGCATGCAAATCTAGATTCAAAATTTGAAAGTGAGACTATTCCCCTCAAAAACCCACCAGATGAAAGAGGAGGCAAAAATAAGCACTTTTGCCTTTTGAAGCATGTCAAAATTTGCTAGGATGAGGAAGAAATTCACGATCAAAGTTATGGTCAAACTGCACTTGTATATCGCCTTCATATGCAAACTGCTTTGTATGTATTAGGCTAATAGGAATAAAATGAGTTGAGCTGCCGATACACTGTGGTCTCGCCGATGCCCCTACATGTGCTTTTTCTATATGCTTGTATGTGCAAATGTATATACATATAATTGCCAACATTCAAAACCAATCCTGACCTTAGTATCACCCTTTGTATGTATGCTTTGTATGTGCAAATGCATGTGTAAAGATACAATTACAACATACAATCATGGACCTTTACTTTTGTATCACCTTTTGCATGTATGCCCCTACCACATGTCATCACCTGATTGGTCACTGAGTTGAGCCTGAGACCCATAGCTGAACAATGCATCCTCCCTATTGGGTGTCAGAAAGATCACAAATAGAGCAGCTGATGCACTAAGTCTCACTGAAAACGTCCCTTTGTATCTTCCTTGTATGTGTGCTTTGTATCTTAGATACAATCACACAAACATACAATGCGGAACTCAAAGGTTTATCGGCCACATTTGATTTTTTAGAACAGGTCCGGCTTGTATCCTTTCCCTTTGTATATCAGCTTTGTATATCGCATATACAATGCAAATATACAAGCAAAACTGCATACAAACACACTTGTACATTGCAAACATGCATCTGACCTTTGTTTGTTACCTTTGTATATTCCCTTGTATGTGCAAACATACAATGTGAACATACAAGCAAAGATGCGAACAAACATCTGCCTTTATAAACCAAAGTGTATGTTCCTTTTGGGTCTAGGCTTTGTATATTAGGAATGTACATGTGCTTTGTATATGTGATTGTATGTGCAAAGATACAATCGCATATACATACATTTGGTGGGCCCCACCTTTTGCATCTCCCCCTTGTATATTGACTTTGCATGTGCGACTTGTATATTAGATACAATTGCCTTTGTATCTTCATCGGCCGATCGAAGAAACCTTGGACTTAGCTGCCGATGAGGCTTGTCTCAGCGATGATCTCCTTGCATGTTTCCTTTGTATCTTTGCATATCAGCATATGTCAGGCCATCGGGGAGAGCTTGGACTGAGCCTTCGATATGCAAAGTTTTGCTGAACAACCATTGTATATTCTTTTCATCTCCATCGGCCTATCGGCAGGAACTTGAATTGAGCTACTGATAGGCAAGGTCTTAACAATATGTATTTTCCATATACAATCATCCCCTTTGTATCATTACTTTGTATATTGCATCGGCCATTGGGGGAACCTTTATCTGAGTTGCCGATATGGGAAGTCTGGCCGATGATCCATTGAATGTGCCTTGTATATTGCCGGTGTATATATTATTTGCATCTTCCCCTTGTATCTTTGCCTTGTATGTACGATTGTATATATGAAAATACAATGCAAACATACATACAAAGAAACATACCATTGCATATGTATATAAAATGATTAAGTATAAAACTAAGAAATATCTACAATGGAAGGTACTTGAAGACAAAAGATTTTTGGGTTTTTCTGGGTTTTCTGCAAGGATTCTTCAAAAAAGATTTTAGGATTCTTGGCAAGGCATAGAATGAGTATTTGAAGGATTTAAGCCCTTTTGGGTCATTTTCTAAAGGATTTTCAAGGAAAATACAAGGTGAGCTATTTAACTCTAGACAAAGGAAAAATATGTCAACAATTTGGTGACTTCTAAGGGATGTTTGCCTGCTAAACAATTAGACCAGTGGCCTTAAGCATCTATTGGGTATCGAGTCACACTGAGACTCAAAATATACCTTTGACAAACAATCTTGACCTTAGTAACTGAACATATCAATAATGAAGAACTCATGAAAGACCAAAAATAGAACAAAAACTAGAGCAACCCATCAAACTATGCTTAGACAACACTTAGGGAAAACAAAAAGATCTAAACTATTATGCAACAACACTTATTGAAAGCAAGAAACCTACTCTACTAATTTACAAGGCAAGTCATACCTCAAAAACACCTCTTCAAGTGTATCCCATTGACTGGGATAGGCAAATTTTCTCCATCCATGCTTGATAACTGAAATGCATTGTGCTCCTTGCATTCAATAATGATAAATGGACCACTCCACATGTTGTCAAACTTGGAGTGCTTCCCTAGCCTACTATTCAATTCATCCCATTTGAGTACCAAATCACCCTCCCTGAAAATTTTGGGAGTGGCTCTCTTATCAAAAACTCTTTGTCTAAAGATGATGATACTCCATAGCTTTCATAGCTTTATTCTTGATCTCTTCAAGATCCATAAGTTGAGCATATCTGACAACCATGGGGTCTTCTTCTTCAAACATCTCTAGTTGATTCATGATATCTAGTATTGACAGCTCCATAGATACAAGCAATCTTGCCTCTTTCCCATAAACTAACGTATATGGGGAGTTTCCAATAGACCTCTTGGGAGTTATTCTATATGCCCATAAAGTAGATTTCAAATTGGTGTGCCAGGCTCTCTGGTTGTCCTCCATGGATCTTTTGATAATCCTTATGAGATTCCTATTTGTAGATTCAGCCAAACCATTACCCTATGGGTAATAATTTGATGAAGTGTTCAAATAGATTCCATTCTTCACAGCCTAGTCAGTTATCTTCAATCCAACAAAGGCTAAAGCATTGTTTGAGATAATTGACTCAGGTACTCCAAATTTAGATACCAAATCATGATAAAAGTTCAAAACAACATTCTCATTGGATTCCTTCAAAGCCACTACTTCAGTCCACTTTGTGAAGTAGTCTGTTGTTGTAAGTAACCACATATGGCCTGCACTTGATGGTGGGTTAATGGGACCTATAAAATCACTGCCCCATCTCATGAAGGGTAGTTCTAC
This sequence comes from Cunninghamia lanceolata, assembly GCA_027924645.1. Classification (NCBI taxonomy): domain Eukaryota; kingdom Viridiplantae; phylum Streptophyta; class Pinopsida; order Cupressales; family Cupressaceae; genus Cunninghamia; species Cunninghamia lanceolata. Next base: position 1,909,483 of record BSBN01001480.1, read on the forward strand.
TTGAATTGGTTGTAGAGGTAAAGCTGACAACCTTTCTTTGCCTGCAAAAATGACACATTTTACACATTTTCTAGCCCATTCATGGGCATCCTTGAATAAGTTGGGCCAGTAATATCTAGCTCTCATTATTTTCCAAGTAGTAGTCCTTGGGGCAAAATAACCCCCTGCTGTTCCATCATGAAACTCATGCAGTACCTTGTCAATTTGATCATTATCAATGCATCTTAACAACACACCATTAAAATCTTTTCTAAAAAGGATGCCATTTATTAAAACATATGGAACAGACTGCAGTCTAAAATATCTTTTCTTGGTTCTATCTAAACCTGCTAGACATTCACCAGTTTGCAGAAATTGAATCATGTCACTAACCGAACTTGTTCCAACTGCTGCTGTATCATCCTGATGTTCATCTTCAATGGTCAAAAGCACCTCTTCTTCTTTATCTGTTTCATTTTTAGAACTAGTAGCAAGTTGTTCACTGAGTCCTCTACCCCTGATAAGCTTGGTTATCTTGATATCTACATCATACTCCATGACTTTGGTAATCCAACTAGCCCTTTTCTCATTAACATCCTTACCTAATAGGAACTCCTTCACGCTAGGGTGAGCAACCATCAAATTTATCTTATTGTTAGAAATAAGATGCCTAAATTTCTTGAGACTTCTTACCACTGCAAGAACATGTTTTTCAATGAAACTATACCTCTATTCATACTCTTCTAGTCCTTGGCTAAAGAAAGCAATTGGCTACTCAAAGCCTTCATTTTGCTACTATACCAAAATTACAGAAATTGTATCTAGACCACCATAAGCATACAAAATAAAATCTTTTTAGAAATTGAGATTTACCAGAGTTGGTGCAGCTGATAACGCTTCTTTTATGGGCCAGTAATATCCATAGCTCTCTGAAAAGTAGAGCCATCATTTGACAGACCAAAAGGCATCCTTTTGTAGGCCACGGTGCCCCATTTGGTAGTAAAAGCAGTTTTAAACTAATCTTCCTCCTTGACTAAGACTTGATTATAACCGAAATATCTGTCAAGTAAGGAGAATCTTTCTGAACCAGCCACTACTTGTAGAATTTGCTCCATTGAGGGCAACGGGTAGTGGTCTTTTAAGGAGGCTCTATTAAGGTCCCTAAAATCAATGTACAGCCTAATCTCTCCATTCTTTTTTCTCACAGGAACAAGGTTCAAGACCCAAGAAGTATGGTTGATCAAAAAAATAATATTTCCCTCGATCAGCTTGGTTAATTCTTTAATCATCAGGGGCTCAAGTTTTGGGTTTAAAGGTCTTTGTTTCTATCTCACAGGTTTCACACCTGGTTCTAACTCTATAGTATGCTAGGCAATATGAGGGTCAAACTTATTTAAGTCTGAGTATTCCCAAGCAAACACATCTTCAAATTCTTGACAAAGAGCAATAAAAGCTCTCCTATCCTCAGGTGAACAAATTTTACCAATTTTGAGAATCTTACCTTTAAAAATTTTTAGCTCCTCGTAATGTTCCTCTTTGACCTGCATGCCATTTTTGCTCTTTTTTAGTTGATCATTAGTACTAAAAATGGATTCCAAGGTTACCAATCCTCTGGGCAGCTTATTAGTCCTTAACTGAACAACCTGATCATCATCATATTGGTGTTTGAGTTTATTCTGATTCATCACAGAAAACTCATCCTCCTCTAACAGGAACCATAGAACTTGCTCATCACTCTCAAAAACTTGCCAATGAATGTTATTGTCAGGAATAGAGGGCCTATAAATTATTTTCAAATGAGGCTATACCTTCTCTCTTTGAATATCACTGGGGATATCGAATTGAGCCCCAATTGCAGCTAACCTATTTGCATGATTGTTCTGATTTCTTGGAATAGAGATTAGATTGAAAGCATCAAACTCCTCAATCATATCCTATACCCTATGTTTATAGAATTTCAAAAAATTATTCTTTGCAACATGTAGTCCCCTCACTTGATTCACAATAAGTTCACTATCCCCATACACCTGCAAACAACCAATTTTCCTCTTTCTTGCCCACTACAAACCTTGAATCAACCCTTCATACTCAATAGTGTTATTTGTACATGAAAAAGAAAAATGGAAAGCAGAAAAATATTTGTCACCTTGTGGAGACACAAGCATTGCACCACCACCAGATCCATTTCTATTCCTAGAGCCATCGAAGTACATTTTCCATACTTCATCTTGTTGTTCTATCTGTTGTTCGACATTCTTTACCAGATTTGGAATTTCTATTTCAGGTTTGTGCAATATGTAAACCCCCATACCAGTTTCTTAGATGTGTCCTTCAAGATCATCTACAATATTTTCTAAGGCCCACTCATTTAACAGCACTTCTAGTATACTTTTAGCTTGCAGTTCTTGAGTAGCAACAAGCTCAGGATCATTAGAAATAATGCAATTTGCATTAACAATAGTTGGAACATAAGGCTCTATGTGATATTTGGCAAGCAATTCAGATTTTAGGGTCACTTTTGTACCATATCAAATCCTGAAGAACATGTGGGACTAGTTTGAGGATAAATATCCTCCTAAATTGGCTATGAACTCTCTTGACAAACACATAGCAGAATGAGGAGGTAAATCTATGATGAACACTTCTAGGGAGATGGACACATTTGGACAGGTATGTAGAGTGAGACCTAGATCTTTCATCACACCTACAGTGTTAACAACTATGCCATCTAGCTAGAGCACACCTTTCTCCAGGGGTTGGTATTTCAATCCTAATTGGTCTGCAATCTGCTTTGGCATTACAGAACTACTTGCACCACTATCCACCATTCAGTTATGTACTAACTTGTCTCCAATTATTAAAGACACATAAAATAGAAGTGGTTTAGCACTCTTATTTGGTTGTTTATTGTTGGCCTGGGATGAATTGGTAAGGACAGCCCTAACTGGGTCAACATTTGCATCATTAGACACTTTTAAATAAGACAAAGTAGATTGTAACATGTCCTTTTGACCTGGGATAGCTAAGAATCCCACATAGATATTGTCACATTCATTTTTTTCATATTTTCAATGATATTAAAAGGTGGAGTGACATGTACCTTCTGATATGATTTTACAGCAGCAGTATCAGCCTACAAATAAGGTTGTTCCTTGGTAGTTGCTTGAGTATTCCTTTCCAAAATATGGGGCATCTGGGATGCAGAAGGATTAGCAAGTCCCTTTCCTTTATTTTCTACTTGATCTATCTCATAACCCCTCTTTTTAGCTCTGGTATTTGCCGCAACAGAGGTATCGTCTCTGTTTATGCCACATAATTCATCTCCCTACCAATTTATGAAGGCAGTATCATTATGAGGCTGTTCTTGCTGCTGTACAGCCCCATCATTTGGTGTGTTTGGCTGTGAAACTACAACATTTTGCACCATTAGAGCCTGATTTATCACTCCATTTGAACAGGTTACCTAACTATGTGGCTGATTACATGGAAAACACCATTCATACTTAGTTGCAAGATTATTCTGAATAGGGAGAAGGTCCCTAACTACATTAACAGGTGCCAGATTATAAGGCTGGAAAGGCCTTTAGTTCACATTCTTCCTGGTACCCTAGTAATTGCTTTGATAAGGTGGCCTATTAGCCTGGTATGGCTGATTTTACCCTTGATAAGGCTACCTATTCTGGGACTGCTACTTTTTGATGTTTACTAGCTCATTCCCAAAAGTTTGTAAGATGTTCTCTATTTTTTGTTGGCTATTTTTAATCTCTCTTAACTCTTGTGATGAGCTAGGAGCAGTAGTTTTAGAATTGGTAGTACTTGGCAATGCTGCAGTAGTAGGTAAAGGGGAAAAATATGGATTAACAAAGGCATTAAAGCTTGAATCTCGAGGAAAATGGGCATTGGTGATCTAGGTGCTATTTTCCCAGCCTGGATCAGGCTATTTTCTGCTCTAATAGCTATTTCATATGCATCAGGTAAACTTTTACCTCCCAATGATTGTATCATTACTGAAATATCACTATTTAGAGCTTTCAAAAAATATAGAAAAGTATATTCTGATGGAGGCCTTACCATGGCAGGAATTCTATCCCATGTCTTCTGAAATTGGAAGTTGAAATCTATCATTTTCTCCTGGGGAGCTCTCTTTATTGTAGTCATCTGCTCAACCAGCGACAAGTTATCTGACTTATCTTGAAATTGTTTATTTAACTTATCACCCAGATCATCCTAGGTTCCAATGATTTGTACTGGTAAACTCCTAAACCACTGTAATGCTTTTCCTTTAAAAGAGGTAGCTAGTAGCCTGATGGCTACGTTTTCTTGGGTTACATGATGAACCCCACATAGAGAAGCTACATCTCTAATGTGCTCGATTGGGGTAGTTTGATCCTCCCTAGTGAAATAGGGCAGACTCTTCAAAGCTGCCATGGGTATATTGTCATGCACTATCAAATTCAATGGTCTCCCCCCATCAAAAACCACAAATGGTTGATTTCTTACCATTGGAACAACTAGAGGTGGGTTTGCTTGAACCTTACCATTGGAACAACTAGAGGTGGGTTTGCTTGAACCGGTACAGGAACTGTAGGTACTGTTGGCCTGAAACTTGGTGGGGTTGATTGTCCTCTTTTGGAAATTAGAGTCCTTACCATAGCTCTACTCTGCCTTCTAGGCGGAGACAGCTGCAAGTAATCAAATAAATTCGAACTCCAAGTTTGAATTTTTCTCATAAAATGTGATAAAAACACTAATCTACTTGTCCTTCCTCAGTATGAGTCACCAGATATGCAGGTTTTAACCTCTTACAAGTTTGACAATCACTGGCTGCACATCAAAACTAGCAATAGAAAGTAGTATTTGATTGTTTTCTAATTCTAGCGTCCCACTGGGCATGCCAAAGTTGTTATCACCTAGATTTGCACCCTTGCTGAGTTTGTGAAAACTTGGCATTCTAGAGAAACATGGGATCTTTCCAAGGTCTGTGGGTCACCTATGTTTGGAAAGAACCTCTGGAGAAGGTCGGCTTCCTTAACTAGTTATCACCTAAAATCTACTGAATTTGTAGAGGAAAAGGGAGAAGGAATGCTTTTAAGAATGAAAGATGAAATAGAGAACTTGAAAAGAAAAGGTGATTCACCAAGTTGAATAAAAGAACCCTCACAGTACTGAGAAGATGCACAACATGACCAAATACAGCAAGTAGACATACACATATTCAAATAATTCTTAGCAGAGGTGAGAACCAAAATGGTTGAGAGGAACAAAATGTTCACAGACAATCATATGCAGATTCATACTGAACTAAAAAAAATTAGTAAAAGATTTAAAATAACTTGCATATATTAAAAAGGAAGGCATAGTTACAGTAGAGGAAAGTTCTGTTTGGAAATAGAAAAGACATAATGCTAAAAATTTCCAACCCTATTTACATCTCAAGCTTATGCATATATAGCATTTTCAAATTATCTTAAGTCGGTTACAATAAATTCACCCCATGGGCTGTATCAGGAAATAAATCTATGCCTGAAGGGACGTCCATCTACAAGAAGTTATGGAATAAAAGATTTGGAACTAGGGCAGATAGAAGATATTTTGAATCTTCAATGTGAGCTGCTATATCATCGATCTGCACCCATAAATGCAACAAATATCTGTATTTGCATATCTCAAATTGGTCGCTGAAACATCCAGTCGATTGAGCATGCAAATCCAGATTCAAAATTTGAAAGTGAGAATATTCCCTTAAAAAACCCACTAGATGAAAGAGGGGGCAAAAATAAGCACTTTTACCTTTTGAAGCATGTCAAAATTTGCCAGGATGAGGAAGATATTCATAGTCAAATTTATGGTCAAACTACACTTGTATATCGCCTTCATATGCAAACTATCTTGTATGTATCAGGCTGACGGGGAGAAAATAAGTTGAGCTGCCGATACACTGTGGTCTCGCCGATGCCCCTACATGTGCTTTTTATATATGCATGTATGTGCAAATGTATATACATACAATCGCCAAAATTCAAAACCGATCTTGACCTTAGCATCACCCTTTGTATGTATGTATTGTATGTGCAAATGCATGGGTAAAGATACGATTACAACATATAATCATGGACCTTTACTTTTGTATCACCTTTTGCATGTATGCCCCTACCACATGTCATCACCTGATTGGTCACTAAGTTGAGCCTGAGACCCATCGCTGAATAGTGCATCCTCCCTATTGGGCATCAAAAAGATCACAAATAGAGCAGCCAATGCATTAAGTCTCACCGAAAACATCCCTTTGTATCTGTCTTGTATGTGTGCTTTGTATCTTAGATACAATTGTACAAACATACAATGCAAAACTCAAAGGTTTATCGGCCACATTTGATTTTTCAGAACAGGTCCGGCTTGTATCCTTTCCCTTTGTATATCGGCTTTATATATCGCATATACAAGCAAAACTGCATACAAACACACTTGTACATTGCAAACATATGTCTGACCTTTGTATGTTACCTTTGTATATTCCCTTGTATGTGCAAACATACAATGCAAATATACAAGCAAAGATGCAAACAAACATTTGCCTTTATAAACCAAATTGTATGTTCCTTTCGGGTCTAGGATTTGTATATCAGGAATGTACATGCACTTTGTATATGCGATTGTATGTGCAAAGATACAATCACATATACATACATTTGGTGGGCCCCACCTTTTGCATCTCCCCCTTGTATATTGACTTTGCATGTGCGACTTGTATATTAGATACAATTGCCTTTGTATCTTCATCAGCTGATTAGAGAAACCTTGGACTTAGTTGCTGATGAGGCTTGTCTCGGTGATGATCTCCTTGCATGTTTACTTTGTATCTTTGCATATCGACATACATAGGGCTATCAGGGAGAGCTTGGACTGAGCCTCTGATATGCAAAGTTTCGCCAAACAACCATTGTATATTCTTTTCATCTCCATCAGCCTATTGGCGGGAACTTGAATTGAGCCACCGATAGGCAAGGTCTTGGCAATATGTCTTTTGCATATACAATCATCCCCTTTGTATCATTACTTTGTATATTGCATCGGCCATTGGGGGAACCTTTAGCTGAGTTGCCGATATGGGAAGTCTAGCCGATGATCCATTGAATGTGCCTTGTATATTGCCGGTGTATATATTCTTTGCATCTTCCCCTTGTATCTTTTCCTTGTATGTGCGATTGTATATATGAACAAACAATGCAAACATACATACAAAGAAACATACCATTGCATATGCATATAAAATGACTAAGTATAAAACTAAAAAATATCTGCAATGGAAGGCACTTGAAGACAAAAGATTTTTGGGTTTTTCTAGGTTTTCTACAAGGAATCTTTAGACAAGATTTTGGGATTCGCGGTAAGGCATAGCATGAGTATTTGAAGGATTTAAGCCCTTTTGGGTCATTTTCTAAAGGATTTTCAAGGAAAATACAAGGTGAACTATTTAACTTTGGAGAGAGGAAAAATAGGTCAACACACATGTGCACTCTTTGTCTAACTAAGTTTTCACATGACTTCTATCCCCCTTTGATATCAATAGAAAAGGGACATACTTGCACTTTTATGCTCTGAATCAATCTTTCTTCCAAACTCTCTGACTACTCCCCCTAAGAAGTAACCCTAAAAGGCATCAATCCGGATTTGAGGAAGCACCACCGAACTGATGCACTACTATGCATCTTGATATGGTGTGGAGTTTGATTAGTCTCCAAGTGGGAGATTATTGTTATATGGAGCCTAATCAGACTCGGAGGTTAAGTTTATCCCACTTTTATTAGTGCAATTTCCCCCCAAATTATTTCAAAGGGTCAAGGGGCAGTGCCCCTTGCGGGGGATTGGGGGTAGTGCTCCCAAGACATGGTCAAGGGGTAGTACCCCTTGTGGGGTCCAGGGACAGCACCCTTGGCACACTCCCTCTTGCGATACAAGGTGGGCTCGAGGGGCAACGCCCTTGTGGGAGCTCGGGGGCAATGCCCTTGAAACCTCAAATAGTTTTTTATTATTTTATAAAGGCATCATGAGTTATTTTTCTATTGGCTAACATAAAAAACCCTATTTTGTAATCGACATAAGGCTTGATAAAAGTGAATAAGGGTTAGAGTTTCTTATGATTTATTGTAGTATTTTGTAGTGGTATTGAGTTGTAAGGATTGCTGGTTATAATCAGTTTGATTTACTAGATAATAATATTGGACTCTCTATTGGTGGATGTAGCCTAAGTTTGGGTGAACCACGTTAAAACTTGTCTCTCACTGTTATTATTTCTATGTATTTCTAATCCTCTATTTAATCATTATTTGCATTTAATTGATATTTTCTGCCAACTAACCCTAACAAGTGGTATCAAAGCGGGTTGTGTTTGATTATCATCTGCAGGAAGGTCTCACTGTTGAGTGGGAGCAATGGTAAATGATGGTAAATTGAAGGTTGATAAATTCAATGGGAAAAATGACCAGTTATGGAAGATGCAGATGGAGGATTATCTCTATCAGAAGGATTTATGGAGACCGTTGGAAGGAATAGCCAAGAAACTGGCAACAATGACTGATGAGGATTGGAATCTTCTAGATAGAAAGGCACTGGGAACCATTCGGTTGTGCTTGGCACCATCTATGATGTTTAATATAACAGAAGTGACGACAACAAGTGAATTGATGAAAGCTTTGGCTAAATTGTATGAAAAACCCTCAACCTCAAATAAGGTATTTCTCATGAAGCATTTGTTTAATCTGAAAATGATTGAAAGTGGATTTGTGATAGATCATTTAAATGAGTTTAATACAATTACCAGTTAGTTAACTTCTATAAAAGTGAAATTTGATGAAGAGGTGAGGGCTCTCTTGGTTTTATGTTCTTTGCCAGAAAGATGGAATAGCTTGGTAATGGATATAAGTAACTCTTTGTCTAGTTCAAACACTTTGAAATTTGATGATGTTGTTGGTGTTATCCTTAGTGAGGAAATGCAATGGAAAAGCTCAAGAGGGTCCACATCAAGTAGTGTTTTGAATGTAGAAAGTAGGGGCAGATCAAAAGAGAGAGGAAAAGGTTCTGGAGGTCATGGGAAGTCACAAAGAAAATCAAAGGACAAGAGATCCCAATCTAGATGATAGAAGGATTGCTGGTATTGTGGGAAACTAGGTCATCTAAAGAAAGATTGTTGGTCTCAGAAAAATAATGGAGACAAACAAGAAGGCAATAAGGAGGCAAATGTGGTAAGTAATAAATCTGAAGATGATGTTTTGATTCTTTCCCTAGATAATGCTGATGATTCATGGGTTTTAGATTTAGGGGCCTCATTTCATGCTACACCTCATAGAAGTTATTTTCTTGATTATGTCTAAGGGGATTTTGGGCTAGTTTATTTGGGAGATAACAAAACTTGTCAAATTGTTGGAAAGGGAAGAATCAAAATTAAGTTGCAGAATGGGAATCATTGGTTAATACAAGAGGTAAGGCACATTCCAAGGCTGAGTAGGAATTTAGTTTTAGCAGGGTAGCTAGTTGATGAAGGTTCCATTGTTACATTTTTTGATAAAAATTGGAAGGTTTCAAAAGGTGCTTTAATAGTAGCAAAAGGTGTGAAAGTAGGCACCTTATATCTTTGTACAAGACATACTATTCTTTCTACTTTAGCTGTTGAAGAGAAAAAACAAATAGGTTCAAGAATAGTTGCTGTAGGTTCACAAGAAGAGATTGAAACAATTGCTATAGGTTTTGAGACAACACTGTGGCATAATAGACTTTGGGCATATGAGTGAAAAAGCTATGAAGGTACTTCATTCTAAGAAAGTTTTACTAGGTCTGAAATGTATTAATATGGAATTCTGTGAAAGTTGTGTGTATGACAAACAAAAGAGAGTCAATTTTCTCAAGGATGGGAAGCAAAAGAAAGATGAAAAGTTGGAGCTTTTGCATACAGATGTATGGGGATTGACTCAAGTATCTTCTCTTGGTGGCTCTTGGTATTATGTTACATTCATAGATGATGCAACTAGGAAGGTTTGGATTTATTTCCTTAGGTAGAAATTTGATGTATTTGAAACATTTAAGAAATGGAGAAGCTTGGTTGAGAATGAGACAGGTAAAAGATTAAAATGTCTCAGATCTGATAATGGTGGTGAGTATTGCATCAAAGAATTTTAGGATTATTATTCCTTTAATAGAATTCGTAGGCAAAAAATGGTTCCAGGTGCTCCACAAGAGAATGGAGTGGCTGAGCCCATGAATAGGACAATAATGGAGTGTGCAAGGACCATGAGATTGCATGTTGGGCTGCCTTTAAACAAGTGGGTAAAGCCTATCAATACCACTATATATTTAATTAATAGAAGTCCTTCAGTTCCTTTGGGCTGTGGTATTCTAGAAGAAGCATGGACAGGTAAGAAGGTGAGTTATTCTTTTCTCAAAACCTTCGGATGTGAAGCATTTGCACATGTAGATTCTAAAAATAGAAACAAGCTAGATGCAAAATCAAAAAAATATGCCTTCATTGGATATGACATTGATGAATTTGGTTATAGGCTTTGAGATTTTGAAAATAAAAAAATTGTGAGGAGGGATGTTGTATTCAATGAGGTGTTGTACAAAGATCAGTTGTAGCAGCATGAGAAGAAAGAAACGGATTATGTAGTGTTGGATGATACTCCAAATAATGATGATTCAGTGGTTCCTCATGCTCCGCAATAGAAACAAGACATACCACAAACTCCAGTGAATGTTAGGCAGTCAACAAGGCTAAGTAAACCTCTAGAAAGGTTTTCTCCCTCTTTGTATTCTATTTTGTTAATAGATGTTGGTAAAACAGAACGGTATGATGAAGCTATGCAGGTGGATACAAAGGTTTAGTGGGAGCTTGCAATGAAAGAAGAAATGGACTCCTTGCTGAAAAATTAGACTTGGGAATTATGTAAGTTGCCTACAGGTAAAAAGGCTTTACCAAACAAATGGATTTATAGGCTGAAAGACGAAGATGGAGGTAAGAAACGATTTAAAGCCAGGTTAGTTGTAAAAGGATTTGCACAAAAAAAAGGGCATTAATATTGATGAGATTTTTTCTTCGGTTGTTAATATGACTTCTATTCATACTGTTTTAAGTATTATGGCTACTAAAGATTTGCATTTGGTACAGCTAGATGTGAAAATAGCCTTTCTCCATGGTGATTTGTAAGAGATATATATGGAACATCCCCAAGGATTTGAGGTCAAAGGTAAGGAGAAACATGTGTGCAGATTGAAAAAGAGTTTGTATAGCCTAAAACAAGCACCTCGGCAATGGTACTTGAAATTTGATAGTTTTATGGCTGAGCAAGGCTACAACAGTGTAATTCTGACCATTGTGTTTATTTTAAGAGGTTGGATAATGACAACTACATTATTTTATGTTTATATGTTGATGACATGCTTATAGAAGGGTCTAACATGGATCACATAAGAGAGTTAAAATATTAGTTAGCACAATCATTTGCTATGAAGGATTTGGGGCAAAAAAACAAATCCTTGGTATAAAAATTTGTAGAGATAGGAAGAATAGAAAATTGTCTCTATATCAAGTTGATTATGTTGAAAAGGTGTTGCAAAGATTCCATATGGAGAATGCAAAAGCTATCAATACACCTTTGCCTAGTCATTTGAAATTGACTAAGGAGATGTGTCCTAAGACACAAGAGGGGGAAAAGAAATGTCCAAGGTACCATATGCTTCAACTGTAGGAAGTTTAATGTACACCATGGTATGCATGAGACCAGATATTGCACATGCTGTAGGAGTCATAAGTAGGTATATGAGTTATCCCAGATTAGAGCATTGGAATGTAGTAAAATGGATTCTTAGATATTTGAGAGGTACATACAATAAACAGGCTAACAATTATTTGTTTATGGATAGCCAGAGTGCCATACATCTTGCAAAGAATTATGCCTTGCATTCAAGGACCAAACACATATAGTTAAGGTATCACTTCATTCGGTTAGTGTTGGATGATGGACAATTAAGGCTAGAAAAGATACATACTGATGAAAATCCAACAGATATGTTTACAAAGGTAGTGACAAGGGAGAAGTTGAGCTCCTCTTCAGGTTTGGTTGGTCTTCAAGACTGAAAACAACAAAAATAGAACAATAGAGTCTAGGGTGCTTATTTCCAGTGGAAGCTAAAGGGTCAGCGGTGTTATGATCAGTCTCCAAGTGGGAGATGATATGGTGTGGAGTCTAATCAGTCTCCAAGTGGGAGATTGTTGTTATATGGAGCCTAATCAGACTTAGAGGTTAAATTTACCCCACTTTTATCGGTGCAGTTTCCACCCAAATTATTTAACAAGGTGAAGGGGTAGCACCCCTTGTGGGGGTTTGGGGGTAGCTATAAAGACGTTGGGAGTTATTTTTCTATTAGTTGACATAAAAAACCCTATTTTGTAACTGACATAAGGCTTGATAAAAAGTAGTTAAGGGTTAAGGGTTAGGTTTCTTATGATGTATTGTAGCATTTTGCAATGATATTGAGTTGCAAGGATTGTTGGTTGTAATTGGTTTGTTTTATTGGATATTAATATTGGACTCTCTGTTGGTAGATGTAGCCCATGTTTGGGTGAACCATGTTAAAACTTCTCTCGTTGTTATTATTTTTGTGTATTTCTATTCCTTTGTTTAATCTTTATTTGCATTTAATTGATATCTTCTGCCGGCTAACCCTAACACATCTTAGTTTAGAGTATGAGGGGTGATAACCCCTAACTTTTCTCTGAGATACTCAAAAGTATCATTAAGCAGAGGCTTTGTGAAAATGTCTACAATTTGATCTTTGGTAGAGACATACTCCAACTTGACTTCATTCTCTATCACCTTTTATCTCAAAAAAGGATACCTAATGGATATGTGCTTTGTCCTTAAATGCATTACTAGATTCTTTGATATGTTTATGGTACTTGTGTTATCACAAAAGATTGCAATTGGATCCTCATACACAACTCTAATGTCATTGAAGGTCACTTCATCCATAACACTTGAGTGCAACTGTATGCTACTGCAATGTATTATGCTTCTATAGTAGACAGGAATATTGAATCATGTTTCTTGCTTAACCAAGATACTAACCTTTTTCCCAAGAAGAATGCACCTCCACTTGTACTTTTTCTGTCATCCACATCTCTAGCCCATTCTGCATTAGTATATGCACTAAGAGTAAAGTCATTGTCCTTAGGGTACTATAAACCATAATCCATTATACCTTTCAAATACCTCAGAATTCTCTTCACTACCATCACATGTGATTCCTTGGGTTCTGCTTGAAATATTTCCACAAGACACACTACATGCATTATGTCAAGTCTGGTTTGATTCATATAAAGTAATCCTCCAATCATAGATCTGTACTTTTTCTAGTCCGTCATGGGTGAGTTATCATATTTGCTTAACTTACAACCAGTTATCATAGGTGTGCAAACTGGTTTAGAGTCTTCCATCCCAAATTTCTTTAGTAACTCTTTCACATACTTAGAATGAGAAATGGAGGTACCTTTATTTGGTTGACTTATTTGTAGACCTAAAAAGAAGTTCATCTCTCCAAACATGGACATTTCAAATTCACTTTACATTTCTCTAATAAAAACTGAGCACATACCTTCATTACCTCCAAAGATAATATCATCAACAAAGATTGTAATGATTAGGATTTGTTCATCATTGATTTTGAAGTAGAGATTGTTGTCTGTAGTACCTTTACTAAACCCTATATGTATCAAATACTTGTCCAACTATACATACCATGCCCTGGGGGCTTGTTTTAATCCACACAAAGCTTTCTTCAATCTTCATACCATGTCAGCCTGATCTGATGACTGAAACCCTTCTGGTTGTTCAATATAGACTTCTTCCAATTCTCCATTTAAGAAGGTAGATTTCACATCCATTTGATAAATCTTGAAATCTTTGTAGGCTGCAAAAGCCACAAACATCCTTATTACTTCAATCCTTGCCACTAGAGCAAAAGTTTCTTCAAAATCTATTCCTTCAACTTGAGCATATCCTTTGCATACCAACCCTGCTTTGTTTCTTTCCACTTCACCATTCTCATTCATTTTGTTTCTGAAGACCCACTTAGTGCCAATAACATTCTTATCTATTGGTCTAGGATCAAGATCCCAAGTCTGATTCTTCTCTATCTACATTAATTCTTCTTCCATAGCCTTTGCCCAATTCTCATCTTTGCAAGCCTCATCCACAATTTTAGGTTCAATCTTAGAAATCAAACAAAAATTTACCTATTCCTCTACATCTTTTCTTCTAGTTAAGATCCCTTTGCTCTTATCTCCTATGATTTGATCTTCAGAATGATTGAGTCTTACATACCTTCGAGTTTTGGTAGCACTTACTGGAGCTTGTTCTTCTTCATCTAAGCTCCATTCATGTTGCACCACTTTTGAAACATTTGGTTCATTTGATTCATATCCACTTGATTCTAAAGACCTTTCCTTACATTCATCAAATTTAACATTTACACTTTCAATGATCTTATTTAGCCTCTTATTATAGCACTGGTAGGCCTTGCTCTTAGTGGAGTAACCAAGGAAGATTCCTTCAACACATCTAGCATCAAACTTGCCTAAATCTTCTTCTCTTTTGATATAACATTTTCTACCAAAAAATTTGAAATATTTCATAGTAGGAACTTTACCATGTCACAATTAATAGGGAGTCTTAGAATTGTTACCTTTTACTTGGACTCTATTTAGAATATATACAGCGGTGTGAATTACCTCTCTCCAATATGCTTCTGAAAGATCAGCTTCTTTCATCATGGTTCTAGCAGCTTCTTGACCTGTTTTGTTTTTCCTTTCAACAACTCCATTTTGTTGTGGAGTTCTAGGTACATATAGCTATATCTTTATTCCATATCCTTCACAAAATAAATTAAATTCATTTGATGTGAACTCTCCTCCTCTATCTAACCTCAGGCATTTGATTTTCAAATCCATCTCATTTTCAACCATCGCCTTAAGTGCTTTAAACTTATCAAGAGCTTCATCTTTTTATATCAAAAAGGTGACCCAATTCATTCTAGAATAATCATCAATAAGTAACATGAAATACATGTCTCCTTGCAAACTTCTTACTCTGGTAGGTCCACACAAATCTATATGCACTAGCTCAAGTAGTCCTCCAACCGATTGGTCCTTGCTTGTTTCCCAAATTGACACTCCTTGCAAATAGGATTAGTAGGCTTCACAAGTTTAGGAAGATCTCTGACAACCTATGTAGTACTTATCTTCATAATGTTATCAAAAGTTATGTGACACAACCTTCTATGCCATAACCAACTCTCATCAGTCTAAGCCAACAAGCAATAGTTATCAGTTCCTTTCAGGTGATAGATGTTACCTTTGGTCTTCTTACTAGTTGCAATGACTGTTCTGGAGTTTTCCTTGATCTTGCATCCATTGTCCTTGAAGCTTAAATCATAAACCTTATCACACATCTGACCCACACTCAAAATATTTTTCTTTAATCCTTTCACATACAAGACATCTTCAGTATTATGCTTGCCATCAAAAGAGATAGATCCTTTTCCACGAATCTTACCAGTTGTATCATCTCCAAACCTAACCAGTCCCCCATCATATCTTTTCAAACTCACAAACTTACTTTTTACACCAGTCATGTGGTGAGAGTAGCCACTATCAATAACCCATTCATCCTTGTCATTAATGACCTAAGTAGCCAAAGCACTTTCCACTGATTTTTCTTCTTTCACACAACTAGTAAAATTAGTAGACACAGGATCTCCTTAATAGCAATGAACAAGCATTCATTTCTAGAAGTACTAGAATTATCTGGTTCACCATTATCTAATACTCCTTCATCATTATCAAAATCTTCAACATAATAACACTTCTTTTGGGTCCTAGGCCTGTTCTCATGTATTTTCTATTCCTTTCAATTCTTTTAGGACATCTGGAGGCAAAATGACCTACTTTAGCACAAGAAAAACATTTGAAAGGTAATTTGCCTTTATACTTACTGGATCCTGTTTGCAGTCTGTCCACAAAATTAGATTCAATTTCATCAAACTCATCATCAAATTCTACCTTGTACTTTTCTGATCTGGAAGTTCTTTTAGGAGTACTGGCTTTGAAGGCCATCTCAACTTTTGGTAGAGCATCACCAAACTCTCTCATTTCAAAAGTAGTAAGCTTACCAAATAGCTGATCCCTATCAACTTCTTTTACTTGCATGAATTCTTCAAATGTAGCCACCTTGTGACAATAGGACTTGGGCAGAGATTTGATAATTTTCATTACAATTTCCTTATCGTTCAGTGTTCCCCCCATGGCATTTATCCCTGTGACAAGTTCATCACCCTTTGCATAAAGGCTGATACGTTTTCATCTTCATTCATTTTCAAGCTTTCATATTTCACTTTTAGACTTTGTAGCTTGGCTTCCCTCACAAAATCATCTCCTTCATATAGATTTTTCAACTTTTCCCATACCTAATTTACAGTTTCAAGATCCACAACTTTTGTCAGTATTGAGTCGGTTAATGATCTTAGCAGAGCATCTTTTGCCTTGACATCCATCTCATAATCTTTGAATTCATCTTCAGTCGTTAGACCATTTGGAGGCAAGGTGTATTTTGTTTCTACATATTTCCATACTTTGTATCCAAGAAAAAGAAGATGGCTTTTCATCCACGCCTTCTAGAGAGTATAATTTGTCGATCAAAATGTGGTGCTTCCTTCTTGTAAGACATTTTGGATCTTCCTCAAGATGTTAAACTTTCTTCTGAGGAACTTGGTTCTGATACCAATTGTTAATATTCCCTAGACAACTAAGAGAGGGGGGGTGAATCAGTTGTCACAAAAACTTAAACACTTCTAGAATGAAACATCAATCACTTATCCACAATTATTATGATTTAACAATAAATGCATGAAGTCAAAAACTTAACCACAAATACAACATCAAACATAAGAGACAATAGATTTTATGTGGAAAACCCCAAGATGGGGAAAAACCACAGAGAGGATTAGCTCTCAATATATATTGCAATCTTGAAATAATGATTTTTAGGCTTGGTCACTCCACGGGCCTAAACATACTGACTTACTGCCATGAAGAACAACTAGGTCTAGTAAGCTCACTGTCTCAACCCTAAACCTAGCAAGATTACAATAAGGGCTATTAAACCCTACTGGAAGCTCACTGCCAGACTCACTACCATGATCAACACCTTTTTATGTTTGTGATTGAAGTACAATAATTCCTCTGCTCTACTTTGCCTTTTGGACCTTTCTTATTATCTTTCCATTTTTTCTCAAGGACACCTTTTCCATGACTTAACTACAAACATTTATACACTTCAACAGCCTTGGAATAATCATCAAGGTCAGCATTACTAGCATTTACAAAATAGGTGCTAACCTGTAATAACATTTTATAAGGAATATGAAGTAAAGATGTATGTGGATCATGCTATGCCTTAGCTGGGACTCAAACACAATCTTCCATGCTTCATCATGCTTCCACAATCTTCCAGAGATCTCTACAATCACTGGAATTAACCAGGTCAGACAAAACTGGTTACACATTACACTATCTGGGAACAATATTCGATCACAATCTCAAGTCCTTAACGTGGACCAATATCAAGATAGGAACATGATTAGGAGACATCCACAAGCACGTTATAATCATCAGGAGCAACCACACAAACCTTAACCACTTTATCCATAGGAATCTTCTCACCATAACACATAAACTTCACTGTCTTCAACTGTCATAAAAGAAAGATAGCTTATGGACCACCAAAACATGAACCACTACAATTGTAGGCACTTATCATCATCCCAGACTTCCCTCTAGAACTATAAAGTAAAATACTTTATTCCAGAGGAATGCGGAGCATAATACTTCCTCCTTGTCACTAGAGAATAATCAGAAGGAGCAAGTTTTACTCTAGTGAATGTAACTTTCTCACAAATTCACACCAGAGACTCAAACTCAGGATTTAGCACCTTTAGACATCCCTTTGAATAACTTCCAATCCACAAACCAAGATATTCAACTAGTGATAAATGCGGAGCATTCTATCAGACTGTTCTTCAGTATACAACTCACTATCTGCACTTCACTGTAACTCACTTGTTTCTTTTGGAAGGGCCAATTTTATCAATATCCTCAACATACAAAGCTTCTAAACAAGTAATAGAATAAGACATAGTTGACACCAATGACAATAAAGATATGTTGACATCAATGACACCACCAATTAGGTAGATACTTGCAACAATGATAAGGTGCTAGGACTAAGAGGAGAGGTTAGGGGGTTACAATTGCATAGTGTCTCTAGGAGTCATTCACGATCCATAGCCACACATGGTCAGGCCTCCTTCACACACACACCACAAGGTCCTGAGTAGACAGGTGACCGAGGTTCAGCTATGTGATGTGTTTTATGTACTATGACATCCCATTTTGTTGTACGGGATAGTCAACATTGATGTATATTTAAACTGATGATAATTATATATATAATACTTTTATGTTATTGCTTCTAATATTGTCTAATCTATCACATGTGATTTATATAAAATACAACTAGTGATAAATGCTAAATGCTCATGTGGAAATGTGATTAATGCTAATGTGATACTTAAACAATTCTTTGTAGAATATAAAGTAAAAATCACAATGATTAATGAATTTCACACATAACCAGTATTCTATGCTTAACTCAATTAATACAAAGGTGGTCTCTAATAAAATATGTTTAAGCAAGATATAATAGTGATTAACCAAAAAAGATGCTTTGTTAAATGAATTAAGACAAAATAATCATATCTTGTCGAAATTGAAGCTAAACTAAGTGTTTTCTTTTTAAAGTAACATCTAACATATAATCTTAAGCATAAAATTTCTTGAGGTGTGTAGCATTAATAGGTTCTTTAAGTGGCATACCTTGTTCATCAGCTAGCTTATATGCTCCTGATCTAAAGGCTTTGGTAATGACATATGGTCTAAGCCAACTAGGGCTAAACTTTCATTTTTCTCCACAAGGTGCATTCACATTGTGTTGATTCTCATATAGTACCAGATCTCCAATGTCGAATGAACAATGTGTGACATGCTCATTATACAATCGTTGGATACTATTTTGATGGGCCTTAAGATGCTTGAGAACATTAATACACCATTAATCTAGCATCTCAAGTTGTTGTAATCTCTTTTCATGTTCCATATCATCATCCATAATATCTCTCAAGGAAACACTCAATGAAGTAATTTCTAACACCAAGGGCATTACCATGTTAGTGCCATAAACAAGATTATATGGTGTAGTTCTAGTAGCCATATGAATGCTTGTTCTATAATCCCATAATGCATAGGATAAGTGAGTATTCTAATCTTTTTGAAGTTTGTTAATAGTTTTTCATAAAATTTGTCCAATAACCTTATTTGAAGCTTCTTCTTGGCCATTCGATTGAGGATAATAAGGTGTAGAGAAGCAATGTTGAATATGATACATTTCAAGAAATTTCTTCACATCCTTGTTCTTAAATGGCATGCCATTGTCAAAGACCAAGAAGGAAGGAATAGCAAATCAAGAGATTATGTTATCTTGGATAAAATGATAAATCGATTTAGTGGTCATACATTGTAAAGGAACAACTTCAACCCACTTCATGAAGTAATCAATAGTGGTGATTATAAAGGTATGTCCTTGAGAAGAAGGTGGAGAAATTTTACTAATTAGATCCAAGCCCCAAATAGAAAATGGCCAAGGTGAAACTTGGGCATGAAGTTTTTGGGCATGCACTCAAATTAAGTGTTGATGTTGTTGACATTGTAGGCACTTCTTGACATAGGCAAAAGAATCTTGTTCCATGAGGTGCCAATAATACCCCATACGTATTAGTTTTTATACCAAAGATTTTCCTCCAAAATGCCCTCCACAAGCACTAGAGTGAGCTTCTTCCAAAGCTATTAGAATCTCTGAATTACTAAGACATTGGAGAAGAATACCATTATAACTTCATCTGTATAAGACATTAGATAGAATGATATAGCATTCTGCAAGTTTACGTAGGTGAACTCAAGCATTTTTAGGTCTACATTGAATTACGGATGGTTCCATCACGCAAATAGTTGAAAATATGGGAGAACCATTCATCAGAACTTATATCACAAAAGAGGTTAGTACATGCAATGATGACATCTTCTACTACCGGTGTTTTAAGATTATGAATAATAAAAGTAAATTCATCAGGAGAATTATTAGGGGATATAAGGGAAGTTGTGCTTGCCATTGCATCCGCATGTTGATTGTCTTTCCTTGGAATAGTATCAATTGAAAATGATGTAAATCACTTTAATAGAGACAAAGAAAAATCATTATATTGAGATAATTTGTCTTGTTTAGCTTGAATCCATTTATTTGTCTTACAATTAGTTGTGAATCACCATAGATTGTGATCTTTTTACTGTCTAAGGTTAAAGTGACACGAAGTCTACAATAAGTGCTTTGTATTTAGCCATGTTGTTTATGCATGAGAAGTTTAGGTAGTAAGACATAGGAATTGACTTACCTACAAGGGATACTAGTATAACACCAGCACCAAAGCTAGTTCAACATCTTCATATGTCAAAATACAATTCCCATTTATCATCCTTATCAATAGCTAAAATTTGATCATTAGGAAATGTCTCCTAATTTTGTATAGGAAAGGGAGAAGGTACTTCAGCTAAATGGTTGGTTAAGAATTGTCCTTTAATTGGTTTTTGAGATATAAATTTAAGATCAAATTCAGTTAACAACATAACCCATTTAGCAAGATGACCTGACAAATCAGTTTTAGTGAAAAGATGTTTCAAGGGGTCAAATTTCACCATTACATGTATTTCAACATTTAAGAGATAATGTTTAAGCTTTTGTGTTGTGAAGACAAGAACTAAGCATTGTTTCTCAATGACAATATATCACACTTCATAATCGAGCAATGCCTAACTGATGTAATATACAACATGTTCCTTGCCTTCAGTATCATGTTGTGCTAACAATGCTGCAAGGGCATTATTAGATGCTGAGGTGTAAAGAATAAAAGGTTGCTCAACAGTAGCTGGTTGTAAAATAAGAGGTTTAGCGAGATAAATTTTTATTTCTTCAAAAGCCTTCTAACATTCTAAACTCTATTGAAATTTCAAATCCTTCTTTAGTAGTTGAGTAAAAGGGTGAGTCCTATCTACGAGTTGTGAGACAAATCGATGAATGACCTGTATCTTCCCTTGTAAACTATGAAGTTGAGATATATTTTTAGGTGCTGGCATGTTAAAAATTGCATCAATCTTTTTCATATCTACTTCAATACCATGGTTCAAAACTATAAATTCCAACAATTTTCCACTGTCTACGCCAAAGATGCATTTACGAGGATTTAATCACATTTCGTACTTCTTTATTTCCTCAAAGATCTATCAGAGAGTCATGGTATGATCTTGGCAATGAATAGACTTCGCCAAGATGTCATCGACATATTCCTCTAGGATATTGTGCATGTAATCATGAAATATAAGAGTCATAGTGTGTTGGTAAGTTGCTCCGGCATTATTAAGTCTGAATGGCATGACTACCCAACAAAATGTTCCCCATGGTGTTATAAGTTGTTTAATATTGATCATGAGGATTTATAAAAAATTGATTATATCCTAAAAATCCATCCATGAAGGAAAGTAGTTCATGTCCGGCTATTGAATCAACAATCATATCAATGTTTGGAAGTGGGAAATCATCTTTAAAAGAGGCAAGATTCAAATCTCTAAAATCGGTACACATTTGAATATGGCCATCAAGTTTAGCAACGACCACTATATTCGAAATCCAAGGTGAATAGTCAATAGGGTGGATAAAGCCAGCTTGTAAAATCTTTTCTATCTCAACCTTAATAAGTAACACAATCTTAGGATTCATCTTACAAATCTTTTATTTAAATGGCTTAGCATCTGGTTTCAATATAATATTATGTGTTACAATATGAGGATCAATGCCAGGCATATCCAAATAATTCCAAGCCAACAATTCAGAAAATTCATGTAACAAAATTGTCATATCATCTTTTTGTTCTACATTTAAACAATCACCTATAGGGATAACTTTTTCAGTATTATCTTTCTACATGAAAAGATCAACAATATTTCCATTAAGAAGAGTATTGTGGTCTAGGAGATTATGTATTGTGGTAATTCTTTAGATTCTTCCTTAGAATTTAGGGTAATATTTATCATGTTAGTAGACTTTCCAAAATATGCAGCACTATTCAAACAATAAGGTAATCCACATTTATGATGGTAATGGTGAATATTGTTGTAAGCACCCAAGAATTCAATTATTGCTTCATCTGTTGAAAAGATGTCTAAAGGAATCTCTCCTAGAGGAAAATTAGTGTCAATCATCTTAGGAAAGATCAAGTTAAGCGTAGATATTGTATTCACATTAAGAGTAGGAAATTTACAGGCTTTAGATTCCTTAAAAGGGTTATATCCAATGCCACTTGAGTAATGTCATGAAGAAGATTCTATAGGTACCCAAATCCCTTATTGATTAATACTACAACAATTACTGACATAGTCATAATTCTTATAAAGGATCTAAAATCCTTGACCATAAAGAGAAGTCATTTCCTTAGAAGAAGGTGGGGCCTCATACGTCTCATAATCTGAAGTGTAAGTAAAAGTATTATCTATATTTTTTAGCAAAGAGACTTTAGGTTTTGTACTTGAACATTTAGATGAGATCGATGCAACACTTGATGTTTCAGGAGCGGTGTTATGAATATTATATTCACCTATAGAGGGGGTGTAAAATCTAACAAAATCCAATCATCACCAAGAAATGCAATTGATTGTTTAGACCCTTGCACAACATTATGTATGGCAAGAGGAGCTAACAAGTCAACTTTCAAATTGTTTAAGATCTTGTGATGAACAACTTGTTTTTATGATTCAATTTGTAAACAGTTATCTAGTTCAGGACTACCATGAATAGTATGAAGTTTATCTTTATGAACAAACTTGATTGATCAATGAAGGGTAGAAGGAACTACCCTCAATGCATGAATACAAGGTCTACAAAGAATCATGTTGTAAGATAAAGAACCATGCATGACATGAATCAGGGTAGATAAAGTCACAGGCCCAACTTGTACATGTAAATTTATAGTGCCTATGGATT
Organism: Cunninghamia lanceolata; assembly: GCA_027924645.1. Lineage (NCBI taxonomy): Eukaryota > Viridiplantae > Streptophyta > Pinopsida > Cupressales > Cupressaceae > Cunninghamia > Cunninghamia lanceolata. The sequence goes on from BSBN01001480.1 coordinate 1,932,708, forward strand.
GTCTTCCAACATTATCAAAGCCATGGATACTTATCATATTTGGCTTAATCAAAGATGTGTCAAATTTAATCTTATGTAACAAATTGATGCCACAAACATTAAGAGCTGATCCATTATCAACCATAACTCGTTTAATCAGTTTCTTATTTATTGTAATGAATATAATCAAAGGATCATACTGATTTTAAACTTCAAGGGATGGAAACTTATGTTGTTGAAACAGAATGTCTATTTTTGTCACATGCATACAATCTAGAAGAGCTACTACATCATTTGGCTTGACAGCAGGTGGCACAATCACCTTTTTTAAAGCTTCTTGGAGCATTCCATGGTATGTAGGTGAAGTTTGTATTAGTTCCCAAAGAGATTTCTTAGTAGGAGTAGCGTGAAGATGCTCAACAAGATCTTAATCTTGGCCAAATTTATGTGTTAAATGAGGTGCTTGAGGAAGCATAGGTTGAGAAGCTGGAAAAGATATCAAAATGCTTGGTTGTTGTTTACTTTGTTTGTTATTCTGAGTGTTATATGTTTGAACAACCATAGTATTACTAGGTGTTGTGAATTTTGATTTGTTATTTGTTTAGCATAGTTATAAATGTAATCAAGAGGTCAAGAAGAAGATGGAAGACCTCTAACAGTGAGAACTAGTTTAGGGGATGGTTGAACCACATCTGAACACAAGGTGAACACTATTTTTAGTTTTACAGGTTCTTCTTGAGGTTTAGGAACATAGATGGCATTTACTAATCTTTGAAACAATGATGGTTTAGGAGTCATAGCAGAATGTTGAGATAAAGTCCTCAAGGGCTTCATCTAACATATTGAAGTCATCACAACTAAACAACTCATCAAACACAAGAAAGTCTTGTAAAAAGTAATTTGACATTATAACATGCTCAAATTAACCCAAGACTTAAATGTAAAATGATATAGCACAAACTTTGTGAAAATGAAATAAGAAAGAACTATGCAAAACACAAAGTTGTAATTTAAAACTCTTTTAATGAAAGGATAAAGAAAATCATTCAAGTTTCAATGTATACACTTTCATAAATGAGGGTTTGCAATCTAAATGTGATTTAGGACAACAAACTAATTCAGATCTGATGTTATAAAGGATGCAAATTCTTTTAAAGCACGGGTTCACCAAAATGTTTAGTGAAAAAATGGGGAATCAAGATACAAGACTTCAAATCCCACACTTGCACCTACTAAAGCATTAGGGAAGCAAGGAGTAAGGTTAGGGATAAACTACTAATCTCCTATGTTCCCTTTTTCTGCTAATTAGGTCTGTGTGGTTGTTTTGATTAGATTTTTACAAGATAATATCTTTCATTAGGCATAAAACCATAAATTACCGATCATACTATAATAATTGAATTTTTGACATAGATGTAGATAAAGTGATTGTAGAAATGCAGAGGAAATAGTATAGAGAAAGTGTACCTGGAAAAAGAGGATCTGATAGACTAGGGCACCTAGGGCAATGTCTTGGATATTCTTAACTATCAGAATCTTCTGTTCCAACAATCTAACAATCTTCAGAGGCTTCTAGATCCCAAATAAATATGCCAATTAGATTAGGGTGCCTAGGGCAATGTCCTGAAAGTCTCACAATCTTGAAATCCAAAATTCTATGGCAACTATGCCTGCAATACCCATCTTCATGTCACTCCTTTCTACCAGATCTTGATGAATTCAACCCACAAAAGCAAAAGGAGGAGAAAGATGGCTGTGGATATATAGGATCTTTCCTTAGTCAAGCCCCATTTTTGGTATCCCTACTTGATGCAGAGGCTAGAGGCAAACTCAACTAGGCCTTCATTGGTTTTAAGCCTACACAAGGCTACAATCCTCAAACTTGGTAGCTGCACTTCAAATACCTTACCAAACCCTTGGAACATCTTAGGAAATGTACAAATGACATATATAAACCTCCCATGACTCTAAAAAATAGATGTTTCATAAATTACTATGGTTTCCTTATCTAGGCCACCACACACTAGTAGGTCTCCAAAACTGATAAAGTGGCGATAACTTGCAAAGAAGACCTCATATCCAAAATATGAAACCTATTTTTGATACCCATTTGGGCCTTATTGAACATATGTTGAAATGGGTAAGTTTTTTTGGAAAGTGAGGGCCTAAAATTGACTGTCCCATTTTGAGACTAGGCCTAATTAGGCTTGTACAAATAGGTGACAATGGCTTCTCACAACTCCAAACTTTAGAGCTTGGGTTTAACCTTCAAAGCATAATGTATGGGACCTGTGTGGACTATCCCAACCATTCCCAACCTTCCTCCAATGGTTTTATTGCAAACTCCAATACCTATGGGTTCTTTTAATGCACAAAACATGAAGAAAACAACCTAGGGCATCATCAATATTGCATCAAACTCCATCTGCTACTTCTACAAACCTGTGGGAAACAAATTTATCCATATTCTTTCATTTTACCAAGTTATAACCATTTCTTGGAAATAGGAGTTATATCATTTTCTTGCTCAAAACCCTCATTGCCTATGTTTATAAAACTTTTTTTAGTAAAATCAAGATATCTTGCTCCAAACTTAACCAAATCACATGAAATCACCACTAGATTAAAGTAGATTAACAAAACTATCAACTACACATGATTATAAATCAAAAAATGATTGTACATGGTCGTACAAGCTTCAAAACAACAAAGAATGTTTAGAATTTGCATAAAACAAAGGCATTTCATTGAAGTTTTCACATATACGCCATCCTCCTCCCTATGCTCGGCCTTACAAGGATTATTTAAACATGACTACAATGTCTCTCCAACTACTAAGTGAATCCCAATGGTCTAGCCAACCTATGATGTCATGCCCACATTTCCCATGCGGTCACGACACGTATCACACATGTCATGTCCACATTTGTCATGTGGTCATGACATGAAATATGAAAATTTTTACCACACTTCCTTGGAAAGCCCCTCACATGCGAAAGTGTGCTCGGTGGCATTATGCATAAGGTGTAAACATGATAGTTGAAGGCAGGGTAATGCATTCACTTGTGCATACCATTTCGTAATGAAGGCTAACTAGGGGGTCGATGCGACGTAGTTAACATTGCCAATAGGGTTAGGATCAATGATCGAAACCCTAGGTTACCTAAGTGAATGATGGGATTTTGACATAAGTCAAAATCAAAAGCCAAATTCTAGTGCATGAGAAAATATAATTTAATACCAAAACCTAATGTCGATAATCGACAAAAATAATAATTTAATCCTAAGAAAGGTTAAATTTTGCTAACCTATCATAAACTCTAAATTCTAAAAAATCTGGTAGCATAACGCCTCACGGGTGTGATTAGGGATTATTCTAATAAACCTGATTTTGATTGAAAGTTACTGGGTTGGTTTTAAATTACCTACATTACACTAGTTAAATTGGTAGAACAGTTGATTAGATTAATTATAAATTCCAAAACTTATTAATGAAATCTCTACAACGATGCCCAAAACATTTTTCAACAAAGCTTGATCAATTTGTTCTTCTTCACATTCTCTATCAATTAGAGTTATCACTGCATCCTTTACGTTATTCCTAATCTCTTGGTAGACCAGATCATAGAAGCATGTTATACTAATTTCTTTTACATAGTTTACTAGGTTTCCAAGTTGGATTAAAACAACGTCTTTGTTAAACTAATAGAAATGCTCTAGATTAATTAAATTAATTACTAAGCTAATAACAACTAAATTGCCACTAACCTTGTTTGATAAAGGTCTGTAAGCCATAAATCAATTCCACTGATTTAAAATTATTTACGTTTCAATAGTTAAATTAACGCAACTAGATTGAATAATTAAAGTAACAATGACCCCTATGATAAATATCCACATGCAATAAGTAATTACAATTAAATATAAACTACTTCCAAACAATATTTAAATTGGGGAAAACTTAACTAGATTAATTAAATCCCACTGTAAAATATTTAATTAAAACAATGTATATAATATGCTCTAACTTAATCACTATACTTTTAAGGAGTCGCACAAATTACAATATTAAAATAAAACCCCAATATGTATTATAAATTTCTCATTACTAAATATGCATCTCAGGTTAAATAATGAAAGCAAAAACCCATATATCAAATCCATAAAGAGAGGGAAGAGAAAACAAGAAGTAATAAAATCAAATTTAAAAAAAAACAATCTTGCCCTAAAAGCCTCCCAATAGAATAATAATTTCCTTATGGGGAACTAGAAAACCCTAACCCTATCTTCAAACTATCATTTTCCTTATTTTTTTCTCTTTCCTCTCCTCTCCTCTCATTTTTCTCTCTCCTCTTGTTTGGTTTTCTTGCAGGTTTGGGAAGTTGCCATTCATGGCCATCTCACTATGTACACATTTTGTACCCATTTACTTTTTGTTTAATATATATACATTCTAGTTTTTAAACCAAAAAATTAATTTTTGTCATAAAATAGCAATAGACATATACATAGTTATCTATATAATGAATATACTACAATGTAAACAAGAAAGAGGTTTTGCAGATGTTGAAGGCCAAAGGCCAAGTGATAGGTGCATTGAAGAGTTCGGTGGGGTGTAGAGTTAAGGAACGGCAGCAGGGTTAGGACATAGACAGAGGCAATGGGATGTAGGGTATATGTGGGGTAAGAGGGAAGTGTGGGTCGTGGCTACAGAAGGAAGATGGGGAGGTCTGTGGCGGGGGTTTTGGGGAGTGTGGTAAAATTTTTCATATTTTATGTCATGACCACATGACAAATGTGGACATGACACGTGTGATGCATGTCATGACCGCATGGGAAATGTGGGCATGACATTTGAAGGCCAAAGGCCAAGTCATAGGTGCATTGAAGAGTTTGGTGGGGCATAGAGTTAAGGAACAATGGCGGGGTTATGGTGTAGATAGGGGCAATGGGGTGTAGGGTATACATGGGGTAAGGGGGAAGTGTGGGTTACGGCTGCGAAAGGGAGATGAGGAGATCTCTGGCGGGGGTTTCTAGGGAAGCGTGGTAAAAATTTTGATATTTCGTGTCATGACCACATGACAAATGTGGACATGACACGTGTGATGCGTGTCGTGACCGCATGGGAAATGTGGGCATGACATATGATAACTGATGACCCTTCATATTCCCTAATTTTGCACTTTTGCAATTATGACAATATTTGTGCAATATTGACAACTTAACAACTTAAATCACCTAATAACCTAATATTGACCCAAACACATACATAACATGGTCTCCATGATGTTATTATAATCATTAGAGCAAAATTTGACAAAATTTCCTCATGGGGGCATGAAATCCCGAGGTGCTCGTGCACCATACTCCTAGATAAAAATGAACTCAAGTCCCCTTGAGTGAGGATCTACAACAATGTACTCAGTCATCCAATTAACTCCTTTAGAAGGTAGGCCCTTCCATTCAGTCAAGTACTAGATGTAGGCTTTGTCCCTTGAGTCTTTGAGTGCCTTCATGTCCAAGACACAATCCAACCTTGGTGGAAATTCTTGTACCCTCTCAACATCTGCAAATACTTGAGAATCTGCACCATAACCTGCAACCACAAATACTTGTAAAGAGTATACATCGAAAGGTAAATCTACAACCTTGAAATCAATGGCTCCTTTGTTCATAACTGCTCGTTGATTGCACTCAACATGTAACTAATCCCATTGGTCATCTTGTGTGGAATGGTCTTCACCAATGTACCCAGGCAATGCAAAAGTACAGTGGGCTACACCCTCATACTCTAACTACAAATGTGGAGTGTCTTCAACCACCTCAAAGGTTTTACCTTCCCATTCTAGAAACTTTACATGAGAACTAACCAAATCAACATGCTCTTGCAACAAGTCTTGAACTTATAATGGAAATTGATCAATCCTACTTGTTATGACAGTCATATGTTTACTCACCATTGTATTATCTGCCTCTTCCTTTTTTATTGGATTTTGCTCTTTCTTCATCAGCAAAGGTTCTTCATTGTCTAGTTTTATCATCCCCTCATGCCTTCTCCTCTTATTGGTATTCTAGATAGGCCATTTCACCTTTTTCCTTATGGGTAAATGCCAACCACCTTCTTGTTGTTCTCTCTCAAGACATTGCATCTCTCTTTGGAACTCTAGTTCCACTCTTTCCATATCTTTTTTTATTTGTTTCAAGGCTTGTTTCAATTCTGTTATCTCTTTCTCAGCATCCATTTGCTTGACCTTCTCATTCTTCTTCTTTGTCTCACCTTTCTCTTTTATCATCTTTCTTGGTACCTCCTTACTCTACAAGTCTCCACAGACTATTCTCCTCAACACTTCCATTCTTTTTCCTCAAGCAAGTCTCTTTTACCTTGCTTCTTCTTGTCTTTGTGATACCTCACCCAGGTCTTTTTCCTTTTCCTCACTACCTAGTCTTTTGGCATCCAGGTTCTTCTCTTCAACCTACAAAAAGAAAACACACAAACTCCAAAAACTCATTTGCCTAGATCTTTTTGGGCTCTGATACCAATTTGATGCAGAGGCTATAGGAAAACTCAACTAGGCATTCTTTGGTTTTAAGCCTCAACAAGGCTACAATCCTCAAACTTGGTAGATGCACTTCAAATACCTTACCAAACCCTTGGAACATCTTAGCACATGTAGACATGACATAAATAAACCTCCCATGACTCTCAAGAATAGAGGTTTCATCAATTTATGTGGTTTCCTTATCTAGGCCACCACAAACTAGTAGGTCTCCAAAACTGATAAAGTGGCAATAACGTACAAACCAGACCTCATATCCAAAATATGAAACCCATTTCAGATACTCATTTGGGCCTTATTGAACATATGTTGAAATGGGTATAAGTTGTTTTGGAAAGTGAGAGCCTAAAATTGACTGTCCTATTTTGAGACTAGGCCTAATTAGGCTTATACAAATAGGTGACAATGGCTTCTCACAACTCCATACTTTAGAACTTGGATTTAACCTTCAAAGCATGATGTATGGGACTTGTGTGGACTATCCTAACCATTCCCAACCTTCCTCCAATGGTTTTATTGTAAACTCCAATACCTATGGGTTCTTTTAATGCACAAAACATGAAGAAAACAACCTAGTGCATCATCAATATTGCATCAGAATCCATCTATTGCTTCTACAAACTTGTGGCAAACAAATTCAGTTCATATTCTTCCATTTTACCAAGTTATAGCCATTTCTACTAGTGGAAATAGGAGTTATATCATTTTCTTGCTCAAAATCCTCATTGCCTAGGTTTATAAAACTATTTTTAGTAAAATCAAGATATCTTGCTCCAAACTTAACCAAATCACATGATATCACCACCAGATTAAAGTAGATTCAGAGCACTATCAACTACAAATGATTAGAAATAAAATACTAACCATATAGGGCCATACACGCTTCAGAAACAATAAATAACGTTTAGAATTTGCATAAAACAGAGGCATTTCATTGAAGTTTTCACATATATGCCATCTTCCTCTCTGTGCTCAGCCTTACAAGGCTTATTTAAACATGTTACAATGTTCCTCCAACTACTAAGAAAATCCCAATGGTCTAGGCAACCTATGATAATTGATGACCCTTCATATTCCCTAATTTTGCACTTTTGCAACTATGACAATATTTTTGCAATGTTGACAACTTAACAACTTAAATCACCTAATAACCTAATATTGACCCAAAAAAATACATAACATGGTCTCCATGACCTTATTACAATCATGAGAGCAAAATTTGACAAAAGTGCCTCATGGGGGCATGAAATCCCAAGGTGCTCCTGCACCACTACCTCAACAATAGCCAAAGATAAAGATCTGCATATGTGTGTGCTCATCTAAAAAATGTGTATGGAGAAATAAAAAACCCTAGACCACTCAAGCACCAAGGAAAGATCAACAATTTTCTTCATTCAATGAATAAACACAGCTTCACTTCAAGGAGATGAAAGCAATAAAGACTTGCATGAACAAGAAGGCGAGGTTGCCGTATCTATGGAGGATTCCCAAACATGATGTTGGAGGCTTCAACCCTTCTCTCGATCATGCAAAAGGTTTACAAATCCTAGGAAGAGAAAGATAGTCTCAAGATCTTGATTCCTAATCTCCATCCATTGTCTCCATGATAGCAAATTCAAATAACTTTAGTAGCTTTAACAAATCACTAATCTTCAATGGCAATTTTGGTAGAGTTTTGTCATAAAGCTTGCATATAGATTGTGTTGTAATAAAATTATTTTCATTAGTCTTCAATTATCTTGAAACATGACATATCTTCAATCAGACATAGGTCAATCAGGGTTTAGGAAGGTCTGAAATAAACTAGGTTGAAAGGTCACCAAAGGAGAGGAGCTAAACTATGAAAAATTGTACCATTCCATGTAGGAGGACAATTTTTGATATAACAAAACTATTCATGTGTTTCTACCCTATGGTGGTAATGTACTTATGTTTCTTTTCCTTGTATTTAGCATATGCTGATGAATCTAGTGTCTAATTCATAAACCTTTAACTTGATGATTGAATAGGGTTTTGAATTCTACACATGTAATATGTTTTCAAATTCTTGTTCTTCTTCTTTTCCTTAGAGTCCTGCACTTGTAGTGTACATGATTGTGTAAAATATTGGTCATCCATTGCTTATTTAATTTAATTTCATTGACATTGTTATGTGAAGTTGAAAGCCAAGTGTAGAGGCTGTCCAACCATTTTTCATTTACTTTCCTTTCTAAAACCCTAACTCTTTTGTCTTTTTTGCATAAAGTAGAAGTAGGTTTAGTATCTTGCACTCAAAACAATATCTACCTATCAGAGGTTGTTAAGCATCCAACTTGATACTACCAGCACATGCCCCTTGAACAAACAATCACATTGTCCACTCAACTGCTCCAACATTGTTGTGGCCCAGCATAATAAGGACCTTGGGGTAAACTTAACAGCATTAGGTTACCTTTCAATAGAAGTAGAGTAACTTTTGTTCTACTTGGAGTTGATGTGTCAAAACAACCATCAAAAGAACCAGTGCTAGAAGGAGGGGCTAATCAATATGGATTCACCTAGGTTTCCTCAAACCTCTTAAAGAAGAAGATTAACTAGATCTAGGTTAGTTGGAGAAACCAAACTTCAAGAACTCCAATACCACTGAAAGATCATGAGTGTCCATGGTAAAAGGAAGAAGCTAAACACTAGGTCAGTTAGCCCTATTAGATCTAAAGGCCTAGGAACCCTCCCTAAAGAACTACCTCGATTACCAATGGCTACTTTCTATGGAGTAGACCATTTGCCCCTACAAATTGTAGGAGGCCTCCATGAGATGCCTAAAAACCCTAAGAAATTATGCCCTAAGTTCATCTATGGAGAAAGTAGGAGAGCATAAGAACATATTCAAACTTTTAAAAAAGCCATTAGCAGAGCTTGTAATCCCCATTTAGATGTGGTCCTGTGGCTCTTACCTTACTCCTTGGGAGAGATTGCTTATTCATGATATTTAAAACTACCCACAGGATCCATCATCACATGGGAACATTTTGAGTCTACATTTATAGAACAATTTAGGGTATATATAGACCCTTGCACCATATACAAACAGTTCACCACTTGTAAGATACAACCAAATGAACCTTTGATAATATTTAACACAAGATTTCACAAACTTTACAAGAGGCTTACCCAACCTATGTGGTCGATGAAACAACTACAATTCAAACTTACCTTAGGGCGATCAATCCTTTCACAACAATTTTACTTAGAAAGACTCACCAAAATCCTACCTCCCTTGCAATTGTCTATGCTGAAGCCCTTAAATTACATAGGAAGATGTATCATGTCACATGAGGATCCTTTGGGAACTTGCCCTCTGTGGGTTTCCCTAGGATCCCAAATTAGATTCCTGCTATAAACAATGCCCTCACAAATAGTACCCCTTTGATGAACCCTATTCCAAATGGTAGTTTGCATGTAGGCCCACATATCAATTATGCCCAACTTCTCAATCATATTAGCCTGAACCCTATGCTACATACACCAGAAAAAGTTTACAATAGCCAAACCACACCTCAGTATCCAAGTAATTCTTTCTTTGATCAACCTATAGTGAACCAAGCCAACATAGTCAACTCTCAATATAAACACTAGGCTAACACATATGTAGGAACTTCACAACCATGCTTAACTTAGACTTCACACTTGACCTCTGAATTAGAAGGTATGAAAAAGGTGCTAGCCTAGGTCACCAATGAACTCACTAGGTTGAAAGTCAATAACCATGGAGACTTACACCAAAATCAAAATAATCAACATTAGCCAAATCATGGTCATAATAGGACTTTCAATTCTCAAAGGCAGAATAGACCCTAGAGTACAAAACCAAATAATGAAGAAGTACCATCTTCCCTAGAGAAAAATAATTTAGTAAACTGCACCGGGATAAATTTGTTGCCACACTAGTGTAGGATTCATGATACTTCAGATCACTCTGACCTTAGTTGTCCTGAGATGTCCAAGATAACCTAGATCTTCCAAGATGACTGACAGATATAGCAAGAAGAAATTGTTTCACAATGTAGGGATGTAGGGACTGCTATGCAATTTGACACCTTTGTTTTACCTTATGAAGAAGACAATGAGTCTGAGACTGAAGTCCAATCCTATCAATAGGTCAAAAGCAATTACTACTTGAGAAATAAGGGTAAAGATCCCCTCACTACATCCATTCCCCCAAACTATAGCAGTGTTCCACCTAACCCTAATACAAATAACAACCCAGATCCTCTAGTAGGGCTAGTGACATGAACATTTAGGGCTAACCAATACAAAGGACATAATTCAACCAACTCCAAATATGACTTAGTGGATGATATGAAGAAAACCAAAGATAACATGTCCATATTAGATGTAGTATAGGAATGTCCCACTCAGAGGGATGCCTTACTGAAATTCCTACAAGGAAAAGATAAGTCTAAGCATGAAAATATAGAGTTGAAGGTTGCTACTGAAGATGTTTTGGCATCCTTATACAAAGAAAAAATAGGTGCACCACCATTTTTTCTTAGTGCCAGAATGGTTGGGAAGAACTTGCACAATTGTTTAGTTGATTCCGAGGCTTCTGGGAATGTCATGCCTTATCCTATATGTCAGAAGCTTGGTCTTACTCCCACTAAGATGAACCAAAAGGTGGTGTAGTTGAACAAAACAGAGGTAAAAGTTATAGGAGAAATCAAAGATGTCTATATCTAGTTAGTGTATGATCCTCACATTTAGATTCATATTGACATCTAGGTGGTCGACATTTCTAAGGTTTATGGTATGTTGCTGAGTAGAAATTGGACCAAGAGTTTGAATGGTTACTTTTCTATATATTTCTCCCACATGTGGGTCCCTTGGAAGGGAAATTCAAATCAAATTCAGATCCTTAGTGAGCCTAGATTGAAACATGTGATTACTAAATATAATGCTCCTAATGTAGTGATCTTTGTAGATGTGGATTTAGGTGTCTACAAGGAGATTATGATGGGACTAACCATTGAGAAGGTAGATGGGAGCTTCTTGTAGCAATTCATATAGAAGTTATAATAGGACAAAGAGTTCTTAGGTCCACATACCTAGGCTACAGAGCTTCTTCTTCCAAATTGGTGTAGAGTACATCAAGATTTCCATTTCAAATTATCTTGTCCTAAATTCCTCAAAGTAGTTAACATCATTGAAACTAGTATATGGATGGATGATGAATCTAAAGAGGAGGGAACTAAATGTATGGAAGTACCCTTGGAATCCCCTAAGGAAGTAGTCACAATTCTACACACTGAGTTTATAAAGAAGGATGGACAAGTGGAGAAAGCACCTCCTTACATGAAATGGATTCATAAAGCATTCCCTCACAATAATGACTTGTGGACCCTCAGATTTGATGATTCAAATTGTAAACAAGGTTGTGGAGTTGGAGTGGAACTGATGAACTTGAAAGGAAACACATTCTTTGCATCTTATAGAGTATTGTTTCCCTGCACAAACATCATGGCTGGGTATGAAGCCTTAGTGAGAGGATTACCATGCTACTCATCAAAAAGTAGCAAAGCTACTACAGGTGCAAGGAGACTCCCAACTAGTAATCAAACAAGTGAGAAGCAAATATGCCTTCCATGACAAAAGGTTAGTTTCTTACAAAAATAGAATATGGGATCTTATTGAAGATTTTGATGCATTCAACATAAGGTATATACCCAGATAGAGGAATCAGATAGCTGATTCATTGATAATTCCAGCTAGCACACTAGAACCCATGACAAGTTCAAAGATGAAGAAGTTCTAAGTGGAGTTGGTCCCTTGCCCAGTAGTCTTGAACAATGTCAAGCACTTTTAGATATTTAAAGATTAAAAACATATTCTTAATTTCATTACTAACATTGGTGTCTTTGAAGTACAAATCATTCATGAGTGTGACTGAGACCCTTTTGAGATTGATGGGGATGTCATCAAACTAAAGAACAACAACATTCCTAAGGGGCTAATAACACTAGAGACTATTTGGCATGGACCAGAAACATAATGAAAGAACACAAGAGAATTTGGAAGGTGGTAAATATGATGCTATCCACCTAGGAGATGAACAACAAGTCAGAATCATTTTCATTGGGAAAGCCTGTCGTCCTAAAGAAAAAGAAGGAATCATCCAAGCATTGAAGGAATTCAAAGATGTCATAGCTTGGAGTTGTTGGTCATGATGTTAGTCATTCGCAAACATAGAATAAAAGTTACACAACAACCTTTACTCATCTTGAAAGATACGATGAATTCAAAGAATTCATGATCCCAAGTCTCCGTTGATTAGGTCTTAATCTACTGACGTTACTCAGTGGTTGATGTGTGTTGCTGTTTTCCATTCAGGGGCCTTACGTGTTTCTGCACTGTTCATCATCATCATCTTCAAATATCCTGCTCTGGATGTTCGCTCTGCATAAGTCTCCAACAATTCTACCTCTGCACTGTAAATTTAGTCAAATAATGTGCATACAGGCTGATATTTGCATGATTTCTATCATTATTTATGATTCTTTGCATGATATTTTCAATATTACATGCATTTAACTCAAATATGCTAAGGATCTTCAGTTACCTACGGGATTTCAGCATATTTCACTGTTTCTGCTTGTTATTTATCATGATTTTGCAGTTATGGTGATGAATCAATGAAATTGAAAAAAAAGGAAAAGGGTTAGAGAGTGAGATTCCTAAAATTACTGGACTTAGATCACTGATTCACATACAAGCTCCCATACTTGCAATGAAAAGAAGGAAAACTAGAAATCATACTTCACCAGGACATTCCACAAATCCGCATGATCTAGTGCAAAGCTTCAAAGGAAAGTTGACAACAACATGTAATGAAATGAAAGCGCTTCCAGTTGAACACAGCATTCACCAGTACATATCCAGAAATCAACAGAAGATTACGTAAAATTTACAATCAGGATGTAATCTGGAACTTCATATTCATTCAGTATGCTCAAGAACAGGTACATTTACAGTGATCTGAAGAAAGAACCTTGACATTTCAACAATTCTATCCTCATTAGTCTCAGTAATCCGATCTCCTAACTTATTCTACAGTACTAGACTCTTTGCGCCAGATGCGTCTGTGTATTCTAATGTATTTCTCCTCCCTTAAAATGACAAGCTCTGGATGTTATATAGAGCAACTGCCAGAAAACGGTTACCATGATCCAAGGATCAGGATCCTCTCATAACAAACAACGGCCCAGATGAAAAGCACATGCTTCGTCAGTTAGCAAATGTACAGCTGGCACAGAATATTCCAGCATCTTCAACTTGATTCGGTCTCCAGCTGGCGAACAGCATATTTGACAATATCCTCCTCATTTCTGGCCCATGTTGACTCCATGCGCAACTTTGTAATGCCCAGCTTCAGCAGCATCATGATCTCAATGTTCAGCTTCAGCGGCATCATGACTTCAATGTTCAGCTTCAGCAGCATCATCACTTCAATGTTCAGCTTCAGCAGCATCATGACTTCAATGTTCAGCTTCAGCAGCATCATGATGATCTCCTGCAAGTAAACAGACAACATAGGTCAATCATCATCATGATAAACAACAGGAAGTAAACACTTTATTAAACATACCTCCCCATGTGCAGCCACAGGCAAACAGGTCCTACCTGTGAAAAATATGCACTAAATGCATAAACAGCATAAAAACAACCAGGTCAACCCTCGTTGACCAAAATCAGGTAGTCGGGCTTTCAAATTTCCATCGCTTCATGTTTTTGCCCATTTTAATGTATATCGGGTTCAAAATATGATGATGATGATCTCAGATTATACAAAGAAATAATCGCCTTTCAACCATCCTTAGAAACCGGCCTTGCATCATCATCATATTTGCATCGGCGTGACTACATATGATCAGGGTGACAATTTTATCCTAGGCCGACGGCAACAGTTATACCGACGCCAAAAATCATGATGATGACCAACTATATACTTCAAAGTGGCCGCAGGATATCACAAAATATGATGATCCTCCTTTCCTAATGCTCTGATGGAAAAGCACATCAGGATGTTTTGCCCTTGCACATTCGGGAAAGAAAGACATCGTCATCATCATCATGATGAAGACAAACAGGAGGACTCGAAAAATGATCCTGCCGCTGAGGAAAATCATGATGACGTCATCGTCATCATCAGGCTTGGTTAAAATGCAAAGGGATGACGTCACCGTCATGTTTCGTTTAAGATCAGGAGGTAAAAGGAATATCGGGCTCCCTCTAAGGAAGATGATCAGGTCATGAAAGCAGTATGACCCCCTTTTTTCGGCCAAGGCAAACCGCTCGAAAGATCAGGATGATGAACATCATCATCATCATATACGCACTGGGTGATCAAAAATATGATCCTGCTGAAAGTCCTGATGACGTCATCAGGATATCCGGGGCTTGTGTTAATCTTCGAAGATGACGTCATCGTCATCATCATATTGGCGAAATGGATCACGCCTTGGAAAATATCCTGCCGAAGGAGAAGGTGATGATGACGCCATCGTCATCA
This sequence comes from Cunninghamia lanceolata, assembly GCA_027924645.1. Taxonomy (NCBI): domain Eukaryota; kingdom Viridiplantae; phylum Streptophyta; class Pinopsida; order Cupressales; family Cupressaceae; genus Cunninghamia; species Cunninghamia lanceolata. Next base: position 1,947,786 of record BSBN01001480.1, read on the forward strand.
TCATATTTGCAAAATGTTATACTTGTCGGCAGGATGATGTTACGAACCGTTGGGAGAGACGAACAAGATCATGATGATCTTGTTCAACATGACTTAAGAAATGAAAATCACCCTCCGCTTCGAAAGATAAGGTGATCATCATGATCACGCAAAAGGAGGTCAGGAGGATATTGGGAAATGTCGGGTCTCGAAATATCATGATGATGTTGATCACCAAGACTGTCGTGCGCGCGCAAATTATGCAGATGGAAGATTTCTCTAAGCAAGGTGACGATGACCATCAGCATGATATTATCATATCGGGTGATTTTGGAATATCATGATGATGCTCGCAATGTGAGAATATCATGATGCTGACAATGTTTCTAAGGTTACTCGACGGGTAAAACACACTAGCACTTAAGATTGACATCCGGATGTTTCGAGACTGCGTGATTTTCATCAGGTGATAAAGTAAGATCATGATGATGACCTTTGGCGATACAAAAGACTGCCCGACGGGAAGAACCACTACGACCTAAACTTGACGTCCGGATGTTTCGACCTCAGGATATTATCGGGGGGCTTTTCAAATATCATGATGATGATGTTCATATAGCAATTATCAGGTTTGACCAAAACTTTGACTGCTCACAGCTCCCTCATATGGACGAATTTTCAAGTGATGCAAAAGGCAAACCTGCATGAAATTTCAAGCTCTTTCTAACCATGAAGTCATAGGAACAAAATATGAACTTTGAAAAAACTAACCTCATGATGATGACCTACCTCATCCTGACCTTCATGATGATGATGCACCTGACCTATTTTTACCAAACCGCCAGAAACAGACAACACAAGCCAAAACAAAAGCTGGGTCCCTGTTTTGCCAAGTCAAAATGGGGCGTGTTGTGTAACCACACAACAACTTGCCACCAAAGAAAACAACAAAATTCAAATGATTCAAGTGATATGATCATATTCATCTATAGTGTTCTAATTCTATCTAAGTAAATCATCATGATCTTTGAATGATAAAATTTCATTATGGTGATAAAGCTATCAAAGGATCATGTGTGTGCAGATGATTAATTATCCTCATCTTGAAAGCAAGTTGAAAACATAAGTAACTGGTGTTAAACTACATAGTTGGAGATCATCCCTCATAGCCAACCTGGATAGAGCCTTGCTGCCAGCAGGTGTCTATAACCCCGGCAAGGTTATCTATACAATCTCCCTAAGTAGAGCCCCACTGCCAGCAGGCGTCCATAGCCCCGGTAGAGTTACTTAGATGGCCTAATTTTATTTTGTTTCTGATTTTCCTTTAAAAATTTAAATTTGATATCATCATGTCTGCTCATTTGTACAAGGTGTAGTCACTTGCAGCTTTAGGTTGGAGATTGTATTGGTAGCAAGGGAGTCCCTTTAGATTTTTCACTTAACACCTATACTCATATCTTCAACAAACCCAAGGCTGTTAGGTGTTTCATTGTGTTTGATTCACTTTGGACAAGAAAAAGTACCCTGATGAAAAGACATCATAAACCTGATCATGAGTATTTATCAGAATGAATTACAATCTATATCTAAATCTGATCTCATCACTTGAATCCTAACAATTTAGTTATTTTCTTAGGTGATGAAGTGCATCATCCTGACTTACCAGAACAAGGTCCCAACCAACAAAACAACAACAACAACAAGCAAACACTGTACAAACAACTATACAAATATACAATATGATACACAAGACTGTCATGAAGTCCCTCAGGCCTGGAAATAATGTTTGAGGAATTGTCCATTGACTGGCAACGGGACATCCTCACCTGTCAGGTTCTTAAGCCTATAAGTGCTGTCTCCTAAAATTTCAGAAATCTGAAAGGGACCTATCCATAGTCTATCGAACTTACCATGATCACCTTTCCTTTCATGGGCTTTATCCCACATCAGGACTAAATCTGATATCCTGAAAGCTTTAATTCTGGCTCTCTTGTCAAACCAGCGTTTGACAACAGCCTGATGTTTTGCAAATTGGTCAATTGCTTGGCTTCGTTTTTCTTCCAGATGCATCAACTGAAGCAACCTGACTTCTTGTTTATTATCTATGCCTAGATAGTCTTGGGCAAACTGCAGAGTAGGAATTTTCAAGTTTACAGGGAGGATAGGATCCACCCCATATACTAGCTGGAAAGGTGAGTTTCCTAATGCAATTTTCATTCTAGTTCTGTCTACCCATAAGGCATATTTCAGAAATGAATTCCATTCCCTGGGATTTTTCTCTATCAATTTTCTTATGATACTCAGTAAATTCTTATTGGTGGATTCTGCTAATCCATTTCCCTGGGGATAGTAATTGGATGAGAACTTAAGTATGATCCCATGATCAAAAGCCCAACTTGACAATTTAGTGGAAATGAAGGCAGAACCATTATCACTTACCAATGCATAAGGAGTTCCATACCTGGTGACAATGTTGCTTTCCAGAAATTTAATGACATCATCAGCAGTACAAGTTTTGCTGCTGATAGCCTCAGTCCATCTGGTACAATAATCAGTAATTGTTAGGACATACCTCTGGCCTGAAGAAGATGGAGGATTGATTGGTCCTATGAAATCCATGCCCCATTGTGCAAATGGGCGTTCCTCCATCACTGGCTGCAATGGTTGTGCAGCATATTTTTCTCTGTTGGCAGCAACCTGGCAAACATGACAACATTTAACATGATCAGCTGTGTCTTTAAAAATTGTAGGCCAGTAATATCCTGCTCTGAGGATTGCATGTGTTGTGGCCAACGCTGATCCGTGGGCAGTTCCAAACTTGTCATGTAGCTCTGTCAAAACTTTATTGGCTTCTGGTTTCTCTAAGCATCTCAGGTATATCCCTTCATAATTCTTTTTAAACAGGGCTCCTCCCTTCATCATATATTTCTGGGATCTCATCTTCAAGGCTCTTCTCTGTGAAGCCTGCATCCTCAAAGGACATCTTCCAGTGATCAGGATGTGCCTGATGTCTGAATACCATTCTTTATTGTCCTTCTCATCTATCACATACTGCTGACTGATGATGTTTGGATCAGTTTCAGATATCATCTGGCTCAGAGCCTGTCCTCTTACTAGCTTCATGGGTGTGATCTCCATGTCATATTCTTGTAGTACCGTAATCCATTTGGCCCTTTTTTCACCAGGTTCACTCTGCATCAGCAGCATCTTTACTGCTGCATCTGGTACCACAGCAATCACTTTGCTCCTCAGTATATAATGTCTGAATTTTTTTACTGCTCTGACTAATGCAAGTGCCTGTCTTTCAACATCTACATATCTCAACTCAGCATCCCTGAAAGGACAGCTCATGAAGGCAATTGGTTTCTCTTCTTTATCTTCATTTCTTTGAGTTAACACTGCTGCAGAAGTATGTTCTGAAGCAAAAGAGTAGATGTAGAAATCTTTTGTATAATCTGGACTAATGAGGACAGGAGCATCTGAAATGGCCTTCTTTATATCTTCAAAAGCAGCTCTGGCTTCGGGTGTCCAGTCAATTTGTGCATCTTTTTTCAACATGGCATTCAGTGGTCTGACAATCTCAGCAAAGCCAGTGATGAACTTCCTCACAAAATTTATCTTACCAAAATAAGATTTAAGCTCCTTTTTGCTTCCTGGAAGTGGTAATTTCATAATAGATTCCACCCTGTCAGGATCAATGATAATCCCATCTTCTGTGATTAGGTGGCCTAGTAACTTTCCTGTTGTTACCCCGAATATGCACTTCTTGGGATTCAAAGATATTCCATATTCTTCACACTTCTTTAGCACACTTCTGAGGTCAGCAACATGATTTCCCCTTTCTTTGGAGAACACTGTCAGGTCATCCATGTAGATGACTATACATTTTCCTATTAAGCCTCTGAAGGCTATGTCCATTGCTCGCTGGAATGTAGCTCCAGCATTTATCAATCCAAACGGCATACGTCTATATGCAAATATCCCCCATTTTGTGGTGAAGGCAGTCTTTAATCTGTCAATTTTGTCAACCATCACTTGGTTGTATCCTGAAAACCCATCCAAGAAGGACATCATCTTGGCTCCATTTACCATCTGCAGAACCTCATCCAAAGAGGGCAAAGGATAATTATCCTTTTCTGATGCTCTGTTCAGGTTCCTGAAATCCACACACAATCTGATGTCTCCATTCTTCTTCCTGACTGGTACCAGATTTGCCACCCAAGTGGAGTGCCTTACTGGAAATATTATCCGGGCATTCAACAACTTCTTGACCTCTTCAAGGATGATGGGCTCAAGCAAAGCATTGACTGGCCTCTGCTTCTGTCTGAAAGGTTTTGCATCTGACTTGAGGGGTATAGTATGTGTTATGACAGAAGTGTCGTACGTCTTCAGCTCGTCATAAGTCCATGCAATTACATGTATATAATCCTTAAGGGCTTGAGTTATTCCATCTAATTCTTCAGGTGTACAAACCTTACCCAACAAGACATTCTTCTTGCAATCAGCTTGTCCAATATTCACCTGTGAATATTGACCTCCATCTGCCTTAGGCAGATCCTTATGTTTGAGCATATTATCCAGATCAAAAGCTCTTTCTAATTCAATCATACCTTTGGGAATTGTGTTGCCAGGCAACTCTAAAATCTCATCTTCTTCCCAGACATGATCTTCCATACTATTTTCATCTATGATCTGAGCTTCAAATACATCTCTGTTTGATATGAAGTCCAGGATATGCTGATCATCATCAAACACTTGGAGATTAGTCACATTGTCAGGTACCGAAGGTACTGACACCAATTCTACTGCAAATCTCTTCAGACCAGATATAGACAGTGGTTCCAGCGTACTGGCGGCCTGAGCAAGTGCATCTGCCCTTTGGTTCTGTTCTCTTGGCACGTGAACGATGTTGAAGGCATCAAAGTCTTCAATCAGGTCCCACACACGATGTCTGTAATTTGACAGCTTTCTGTAGTTACAAGAGTAGATTCCTCGTACTTGCCTCACAACTAGTTCTGAATCTCCAAAGACATACAGGATCTTCACCTTCTTCTTATGTGCAAACAACAGTCCATGAATCAGAGCTTCATACTCTGTGACATTATTAGTGCAGGGGAACTGTAATCTGTAAGCTGCTAAATAAGATTTCCCTGATGGATCAGTAAGGTCAATCCCTACTCCAGAACCTTGCTTGGATTTGGATCCATCAAACCTCAGGATCCAAGGCTTATCTTCAGCAGGATATTTATTTGAACTTTCCTTTTTCTTTGCAGCTCTGGCTGCTGCTCCGCCTGATATCCACCTTAGCTTAGGTGTGTCATCCTCAAGCTTCTTCTTTCCTTTATCTGATGAGCCTGATGGCTTTTCTGTTTTCTCTTCAATCCTAGCAGGAGGATGATGCTCAGCACATACAACTGCATGCTTCTTCAAAATGTGCAAGCACAGTGAGCAAGTGGTTTCTGAGTGAGGCGCCTCATGCAGCCTACACCAACTTTTGATTAAAACCTCCTGGGGGGATCTACACTGTTGTGTCATTTTTTCTATTTCTTTGACCAGAAATTCTTCGAACTTCGTCAAGTCACTGCCTTTGTCCTCATCAGACAACTCGTAATCCGGTTCCATGAAGCAATCACTACCAGGAGTGATCTTTTCCTTTCTCGCATCATTCGTCTGATTGGACACCAGGATCTCTTCTGTTTTTCGGATATGATCTTCATCAGGATCCGTCGACTCTTCTGTTCCTGCAGAAGACAAATAAAAATTAGTATCATCATCATCATCAGATGTAGCACTCACCTCGGAATATGATGATGATGCTTCACTATACGTCTGCTCCAGCATGATCATGTCTAAGCATGATTCGCAAGTCTTTTCCGAGTGTGCTTCTCCATGCAATCTGCACCATCCGTCAATCAAAATATCATTAGCAGGTATATTTAATAATTGACAACTTTTTATCTGAGTAGATAAATGTATCTGAAAATCCCTGAAGCGATCTATTTCATTCTCATTATCAGGATCATTATTAATTTCTACGACTGGCATATCCTCATGATAATCATCATCATGATGATGATGAACATCAAACATCAGGACCTCTTCTATTTGGACAGTTTGTGGCCTGATGTGATAAACTCCAGGTTCTACGTTTACATACATGATCTCATTTGTTCTGTTATATTCGGTGATCATATGTTTCATCCTAGGCTCAGCATCAATCCTGATCTGATTAGGTATACCTTTCCATGGCAACCACATGTGACTGAAGTCTGTGGACATGTATCCGTTAAGCGTTTTAGACCAGTCCCGGCTAAGCAACATCCCATATGTATCAGGTATGTCAACTACCTGAATGTCAATGTAATACTGGATCCTAGGATCAGACGCTAGCTGCATGTGAATATGAGTGAGTTCTCCTACGACACTTACTTCTGTCTTGTCCAGTTGAGTGACCTTCTTTAAGGATTTAGCAGGATGCAGTCCTAATGCGTTGCATATTGACAAAGGCATAACATTAGTTGAGGCTCCTGAATCAACTAAACAGTTGTGCAAATTCTTACTGAACATTCTTATGGTGAGGAGAAACGGAGGTGATTCAGTTTTATCTCTGTACAAGGTCATGTGAGAGGTTTCAGCAGCTTGGACTGTGGCTGACACTTTGGGCTTGACAGTGCTATCTTTAGCAGTATGGTCTCTGCTATTGGATTGACTCGAAAGGTGATTATCCTCTTTAGAAGCAGGATCATCCAGCGACTTCATGAATGCCCTTTTGATGGCAGGAGTTTTCAGTAACTCAGATAGGGACAGGCTGATCTTGATTTTCTTCATTTCATCAGCCAAATAGCTGACTAACTTGTCAGACTCATGAGGTGCATTTGCAACTTTTGTTACTGTGTTTTGAGGAGACAAGTACTGAGCATTCACCCTAGGGAACCCAGGGTTATTGCTAGCCTTAGGATCAGGAGGTGTGTTGAAGTTATTTGGAGGTAGAGATGATGTCAATGGACCGGCAGGTCTGTTGGCATTACTCCTCAGGTTATAATTGTGCTTACCAGGGTATTGCTGCTGGTATGCATGTACTTCCTCATGCTCTCTTGTAGGTTCATTTTCATCCTCAAAAGGGAAGACATAATTTGCTTCAAAGGTTAAGGCAGATTCTTCACAAGTCTGATTATAATCCTGATGAGGCTGATTAGTGTAGGTTTCCAGCACAAAAGCTGAGTCATATCCACAAGGAACTATTTCATTTCCTTCTGCCTGAGGTGGATTTCCAGAAGTATTAGACACTTCAGTCTGAAAAATGCTAGCAGCAATCCTAAATTGTGGACAATCTAATTCTGCATGTGCATTGGTATTGTGAATCCTGCACCAATTGGTAAGGGCTGCTTCAGCAAGATTGACTCTAGTAGTCTGTTTGGCTTCACCAGGAGGCTGATTGTCTAGGGGGGATGGTAATGAACCATTATTTGGCCTGGAGTTCCACACTCTAGGCTGCCTAGGAGGATTATTGTTATTTGCAGCATTACTGTTGAAGTTATTGTTGTATCCTCTGTCAGGGTAATTTGGTCTGTCATTGGAATAACTCCTATTCTGACCTGACTGTGAATAAAACCCTTGATTTCTCAAGTGTGTTACTTCTGTGGTGAGCTTTCTCAACTGAGCGGACATTTCCTTGATTTCCTCTTTCTCCTCTTGAGCTTTGGCCACTACATTTTCAGTCTGAGGCTGGAAAAAGGAAGATCCATGGTTATTGTGGGATAGGTCTGTACCCTGAGGTGTCTGAGTATGTGCAGGATATTGTGGCAATTGGCCATTTCCATTAGGAGGAGGCATGATACTCAATGGAGGTACCTGCAAAGGTGCAGGCATGATTGCTGGGGGCATCACTGCTCCATTTGGATATTGTGCAGGATATTGCGAAGGATAAGCTGCAGGATACTGTGCCGGATATTGTGACTGCATGCCAGGCAAAGCAGGGAATGCTATATTTGGAGTAGGAGCAGGTATCAGCTGTTGATTTACCTTGATAGCTTCTTGAAAAGCTCCTGTCAATGTGGTGATCGCAGGATGTGTTCTCCTGATGAACATGGCGGTTAATGGATCCAAGGCTGAATAATAAATACTTCTAGCAGCATCATCAGCCACCACATATGGGGTAACTAGCTTGGACAACATTTTCTGGAACCTAGCATTGAAATTTGCAATAGGTTCATGCTCCAATCTCTTGATTGTGGCAAACAGGTGGTAATTCATGGATGGATCAATAGGGACCTTGAATCTGTCAAGAAAGGCCTTCTCTAAGACAGCCCACGAACCTACAGAAGATTGACCAAGACTGATGAACCAATTATAAGCCTCTTCCCCTAAGGAAAAAGGGAATAATCTGCACACCACATCCTGATGCTCTATTCTGGCTCTGCAGCAAGCTTCTTTAAACGTCCTGATATGATCATCCGCATCCTGGTAAGGATGGTATTTTGGACAAAGCTTGTCCGGATACTTTGGTAACTCATGATACGCAGTAAAGGTCAATGGTGATTCTGCTGCAAAGAACGACATTGCAACCTGAAGGGGCTGAACTGGTGGTGCAGTTGGCTGAGGTTGGACTAAAGGTATACCCTGAGGTTGAACAGGAGGTGTCACGGGTATACCGGAAGGTATTTGCAAACCAACAGGAGTTACAGGGGGAGGTCCTGGTGAAGTTCTGGACGCACTAAACTCTGGAGTGTGGTGGACGTCTACAGTCCTAGGTCTAAAACCTCTGACAGGCAATTCTTCGAAAATTTCACTATGTCTAGACCTGGTATTTATCCTGTGAGCCAGGATTTCTCAATTTGGAGGCCAATTAGCTGAAACTTTGCAAATATTGGCTGGATTCCACCGGACGAGGTGATATTTGCGGTCAACTTGCAAATCAGACTGAATATTTACGCGATATTTGCGAAGATACTGCAAATATGACAGGATATTGGGATATTTCAACCAGTAGCACCAGATCTCACGTGTCTAAGGCTCAAATCCTCAAAGCTTGAACAAATTTATGCATCTTTGGCCAATATTTAGTGAATTTAAAGAAATCTACTGTAAAGCTTGCAATATTTATGTGAAATTTGGAAATCTTTACACAGAATGTGCAAATACAAACTTGTCGCAGCAAATATTTACGCAATTTGATGAAATTCACAAATGATCTGAAGTTACCTTACTCTGAGCGTCATCAAACCTGGAAGTACTGATGATAAATGTGATCTTCTGGACTCAGGCCCTCCTTCTAGCGCCAATTTATGTTGGTCATGATGTTAGTCATTCGCAAACATAGAATAAAAGTTACACAACAACCTTTACTCATCTTGAAAGATACGATGAATTCAAAGAATTCATGATCCCAAGTCTCCGTTGATTAGGTCTTAATCTACTGACGTTACTCAGTGGTTGATGTGTGTTGCTGTTTTCCATTCAGGGGCCTTACGTGTTTCTGCACTGTTCATCATCATCATCTTCAAATATCCTGCTCTGGATGTTCGCTCTGCATAAGTCTCCAACAATTCTACCTCTGCACTGTAAATTTAGTCAAATAATGTGCATACAGGCTGATATTTGCATGATTTCTATCATTATTTATGATTCTTTGCATGATATTTTCAATATTACATGCATTTAACTCAAATATGCTAAGGATCTTCAGTTACCTACGGGATTTCAGCATATTTCACTGTTTCTGCTTGTTATTTATCATGATTTTGCAGTTATGGTGATGAATCAATGAAATTGAAAAAAAAGGAAAAGGGTTAGAGAGTGAGATTCCTAAAATTACTGGACTTAGATCACTGATTCACATACAAGCTCCCATACTTGCAATGAAAAGAAGGAAAACTAGAAATCATACTTCACCAGGACATTCCACAAATCCGCATGATCTAGTGCAAAGCTTCAAAGGAAAGTTGACAACAACATGTAATGAAATGAAAGCGCTTCCAGTTGAACACAGCATTCACCAGTACATATCCAGAAATCAACAGAAGATTACGTAAAATTTACAATCAGGATGTAATCTGGAACTTCATATTCATTCAGTATGCTCAAGAACAGGTACATTTACAGTGATCTGAAGAAAGAACCTTGACATTTCAACAATTCTATCCTCATTAGTCTCAGTAATCCGATCTCCTAACTTATTCTACAGTACTAGACTCTTTGCGCCAGATGCGTCTGTGTATTCTAATGTATTTCTCCTCCCTTAAAATGACAAGCTCTGGATGTTATATAGAGCAACTGCCAGAAAACGGTTACCATGATCCAAGGATCAGGATCCTCTCATAACAAACAACGGCCCAGATGAAAAGCACATGCTTCGTCAGTTAGCAAATGTACAGCTGGCACAGAATATTCCAGCATCTTCAACTTGATTCGGTCTCCAGCTGGCGAACAGCATATTTGACAATATCCTCCTCATTTCTGGCCCATGTTGACTCCATGCGCAACTTTGTAATGCCCAGCTTCAGCAGCATCATGATCTCAATGTTCAGCTTCAGCGGCATCATGACTTCAATGTTCAGCTTCAGCAGCATCATCACTTCAATGTTCAGCTTCAGCAGCATCATGACTTCAATGTTCAGCTTCAGCAGCATCATGATGATCTCCTGCAAGTAAACAGACAACATAGGTCAATCATCATCATGATAAACAACAGGAAGTAAACACTTTATTAAACATACCTCCCCATGTGCAGCCACAGGCAAACAGGTCCTACCTGTGAAAAATATGCACTAAATGCATAAACAGCATAAAAACAACCAGGTCAACCCTCGTTGACCAAAATCAGGTAGTCGGGCTTTCAAATTTCCATCGCTTCATGTTTTTGCCCATTTTAATGTATATCGGGTTCAAAATATGATGATGATGATCTCAGATTATACAAAGAAATAATCGCCTTTCAACCATCCTTAGAAACCGGCCTTGCATCATCATCATATTTGCATCGGCGTGACTACATATGATCAGGGTGACAATTTTATCCTAGGCCGACGGCAACAGTTATACCGACGCCAAAAATCATGATGATGACCAACTATATACTTCAAAGTGGCCGCAGGATATCACAAAATATGATGATCCTCCTTTCCTAATGCTCTGATGGAAAAGCACATCAGGATGTTTTGCCCTTGCACATTCGGGAAAGAAAGACATCATCATCATCATCATGATGAAGACAAACAGGAGGACTCGAAAAATGATCCTGCCGCTGAGGAAAATCATGATGACGTCATCGTCATCATCAGGCTTGGTTAAAATGCAAAGGGATGACGTCACCGTCATGTTTCGTTTAAGATCAGGAGGTAAAAGGAATATCGGGCTCCCTCTAAGGAAGATGATCAGGTCATGAAAGCAGTATGACCCCCTTTTTTCGGCCAAGGCAAACCGCTCGAAAGATCAGGATGATGAACATCATCATCATCATATACGCACTGGGTGATCAAAAATATGATCCTGCTGAAAGTCCTGATGACGTCATCAGGATATCCGGGGCTTGTGTTAATCTTCGAAGATGACGTCATCGTCATCATCATATTGGCGAAATGGATCACGCCTTGGAAAATATCCTGCCGAAGGAGAAGGTGATGATGACGCCATCGTCATCATCATATTTGCAAAATGTTATACTTGTCGGCAGGATGATGTTACGAACCGTTGGGAGAGACGAACAAGATCATGATGATCTTGTTCAACATGACTTAAGAAATGAAAATCACCCTCCGCTTCGAAAGATAAGGTGATCATCATGATCACGCAAAAGGAGGTCAGGAGGATATTGGGAAATGTCGGGTCTCGAAATATCATGATGATGTTGATCACCAAGACTGTCGTGCGCGCGCAAATTATGCAGATGGAAGATTTCTCTAAGCAAGGTGACGATGACCATCAGCATGATATTATCATATCGGGTGATTTTGGAATATCATGATGATGCTCGCAATGTGAGAATATCATGATGCTGACAATGTTTCTAAGGTTACTCGACGGGTAAAACACACTAGCACTTAAGATTGACATCCGGATGTTTCGAGACTGCGTGATTTTCATCAGGTGATAAAGTAAGATCATGATGATGACCTTTGGCGATACAAAAGACTGCCCGACGGGAAGAACCACTACGACCTAAACTTGACGTCCGGATGTTTCGACCTCAGGATATTATCGGGGGGCTTTTCAAATATCATGATGATGATGTTCATATAGCAATTATCAGGTTTGACCAAAACTTTGACTGCTCACAGCTCCCTCATATGGACGAATTTTCAAGTGATGCAAAAGGCAAACCTGCATGAAATTTCAAGCTCTTTCTAACCATGAAGTCATAGGAACAAAATATGAACTTTGAAAAAACTAACCTCATGATGATGACCTACCTCATCCTGACCTTCATGATGATGATGCACCTGACCTATTTTTACCAAACCGCCAGAAACAGACAACACAAGCCAAAACAAAAGCTGGGTCCCTGTTTTGCCAAGTCAAAATGGGGCGTGTTGTGTAACCACACAACAGGAGTTACGAATATTTGAGGACTTTTGACACATCCATCTTTAAACATATAGTCCCTTTGAATCACAATTCTAAGCCATTTAGATAGAAGCTCAGATGTGTCAATGCCTTGCTAGAACCCCTAATATACAAGGAAGTACATAAGCTGCTATCCACCAAGATCATCTTCCCTATGAGACATTCTACTTGGGTCACCAACTTGGTTCTAGTCATAAAGAAGAATGGAGAGAAAATGATCTGTGTAGATTTTTAGAACTTGAACAGAACCTCTGAAAATGATAATCACCTACTTCCTTCCCTTGATGAATTCAATGGCTCTCAAATGATATCTTTTCTTGATGGATTTTTGGGATACAATCAATTCATGATCTAAGAAGACTAACTGAAGACTACTTTCACTTGCAAATGGGGCAATTATGCTTATAAGAGGATACCTTTCAGCCTAATCAATGCAGGTGCTACTTTCCAAAGATCTATGGATATGGCTTTTAAGTGTTTTGTTGGAAAATGCATCATAATATACATGGATGATCTAACTGTCTTCTCTAAGAATTGGGCAGATCATGTAAATGATTTAAGGAAGATCCTTCAAATGTGCAGACAATATGGAGTCTCCTTAAACCCTAAGAAATGTATATTCAGAGTGATATAAGGAATGCTACTAGGACATATCATATCCGAAGAAGGGAGCTCCATTGATCCTGAGAGAGTGGAAGAAATCCAAAAGATTCCCTTACCAGGCAACAAAAAGGAACTCAAATCCTTCTTTGGTAAGATCAATTTTGTTAGGAAATTCATCACTAGATTTGTTGAGATAGTCAAGCCTTTAAATGATATGTTGAAGAAGGATGCTAAAGTGGAATGGCCCACTAAAGCTAAACATGCCTTTTCAAATATAAAGAGTGCTATTTCTCAAGCTCCTATATTAACCATCCTAGATTACACTCTCCCTTTTTACATCTATTCTTTTGCATCTAAGATTTCTTGTGCAGCTATCTTGACTTAGAGAAAAGAAGAGGGAGATAAAAGGCCTATTGCATTCATGGGTGCTCCTTTCAAGGACCTAGAGATTAGATATCCATACATGGAAAAATAGGCTTATGCTTTGGTTAAAGCCATGATGAAATTTAGACATAATATATTGAGAAGCAAGGTTATGGGAATTGTCTTGGACCTAGTGGTTAAGTCCATGTTAATGTAGAATGAGCTAGGAGAAAGAAGAGGGAAATGGATGATGATCTTGCAAGAATTTGATTTGGAAATACATCCAATGAAGTTGGTCAGGGGACAAGGTTTGTTTGGAACTCTGGTGAAATCAAACTCACTTATTGGATGTCATCACTATTCAGTAGAGAGCATTACTACAAACCCATGGTATCAAGATATAGTACAATACTTGTTGAATAATATATGTCCTAAGCATATGAATTCCACTCAAAGGAGAGCCTTGAGGATTAAAAGTCAAAAGTATATGATCAAATCAAGAGTCCTATACATGAGGAATTTTGAGGGAATCTACCTTAGGTGTTTAAATAAACAAGAGGCATAGAAGGTACGCAATTTTATAATAAGTTTGGGAATAGACATGGATCATGAGATGCAACAACACATCAGATACTTATGGAAGAATATTATTGGCCTCATATATTTAAAGATTCCCATCAACATGTCAGGAAATGCCAAACGTGCCAAACTTTAGCGTCAAGGGAGATAAACTCTACCATGCCCCTACAACCAGTATATGAGGTGAAACCTTTTGCCCAATGGGGCCTAAATTTTATTGGTATGACTAACCCTAGTTCTTATGAAGGGCATAGATTCATCTTGATAGCCACAGACTACTACACATGATGGGGTGAGGCATTGGCTTGAAAGGATTGCACCATTGACACAGTCATCAGATTCTTGAAAGAACACATCATCACCATGTTTGGTATGGCTTTTGCTCTAGTATGTGACAATGGCCATGCATTCTCTTCTACTAAGTTGTTACATTGGGCTCTTGAAAATGAAGTAATTATTAAGTTTTCTTCCAACTACTATCCTCAAGGGAATGGTGTTTTAGAATCTACAAATAAAAATGTAATTGATGTCATTAGAAAGTTCTTGGAAAGAAACCCTAGGGATTGGCACACACAACTAAAGTTTGCATTATGGACTGATAGAACTCAGGTAAAATCTACACTAGGAACCTCTTCTTACCAACTGGTCTATGGTCATAACCTTGTCTTCCCTAAAATTGGACTGCTCTGCAGACCAATTTTCTCTACATCGCACTAATCCATTCCCCCAATCTGCACATCCCCAGTGATCAATTAATTCACCTAATTGATTCATTTAACCTTACAACCCTATCCTATCAATTAAATGAATATTCCTAATATTCATTTAGATGATTTTCCCTAATCTCTGTTAATGAGATAAATCCTATTTATCTGATTAATCATGCTTAAGTTAATTAAGAAAACACTTAATTAACCTTGTCCCACACTCATCCACTAACCTGAATTTAAAATTCAGATGTCTCCCACTCACTCCCAATCACTGAATTTAATATTCATTTGTCTCCCACTCATCTCCAATCACTGAATATAATATTCAGTTGTCTCCCACTCACCTCCACTCACTGAATATAAAATTCAATTGTCCCCCATGATCCTCCACTCTTCCCAAAATGGGAATTATTAATTCAATCCCTAGGAATAAAAGATTCACTTTTATTCCTAGCCCTTGATCTGATTAGATGAATCCTGACCCTCCATCCTCATCTCCAAAATTCTATAAATTGACCCCTCTCTAAGCCATTTGGAGAGACCACTTCATGCATCAGAACTCTGTCAAAATCATTCCCCAATCTCCTCATCCTACCAAACCTCTGTCAAAATCTTGTCTCAATCTCTCAATCCCATCCAATCCATCATCTAATCTCATCTACACTGTGTTGTGAACACTTGAGCAATCCACATCTGCACTCTAATCACAGGAACAATCTTGAGGAGCTACATGGCGCATCTCCTTCCCGCATGGATTCGTGAGGTCATTATGAAGGTATAATCATGTATTTATGCATTAGATTAGTTATTATCTTCAGTTAGATTTCACATATTACATTGGTGCGCCCGATCGTGAATCTAATCATCATTTTGTGAAGGTTTCATTGTCAGAATCTTCGTTTTCTAACCCCTTTTCTAACAATTTTTGCAAGTTTTGCTGAGAAAGTGTTACAGGTTGTGTCTTGCGCAAAAATGGACATCATTTTTCTGCTTAGGACGTTGATTCCATGAATTTTGACTATAAACTTCGATATATTTTTAAAATTTTTTTGAAATTTTTTAGGGCCGTAGGCCGTATCGTATGAATCCGTACTGTACGGATCTATACCGTACGGATCTGTACCGTATGGAATTTGCGGCCCTTGGTACACTGATCAATGATTTGCTATGTCGTAGGGATTTTTGGCTTGTTGGCAGGTTTTATGTGTTTTCATTTGCAGGGTGTAATGGCTTTTTAGGCAGGTTTTGTTTTCGCCGCCGCCCATCCACTGCTTCAGCCACCGCACCGCCTTCTTCTACTAAAACAAACCCTTATACCTCCCGCAGAGCTTTGGTCTCCTAGCACCATCCTCCCTGCCAACCTCCCGACACCGCCACCACTCTCTAGCAAACCACCTCTGACCACCCCCAATGATTGCCCCCGACCTCTAACCACCAGCTCCTCCCTACATCTCCCACTTACCATCCCCTGACTCCCCTCTTCACCCAGCCCCACTTGCTCTTCACCTACCTCCCACCACTACTCTCCCTGTAGCTCCTCCTACTCGCCACTTCCATAACACCCCACGGCCTCCCTGCCGACCGTTCCTCCCTGCCTCCACTTTGCAGAGCTTCCTGTGACGCCGCCTTGCCACTACCCACCACCACTTCCATCCTCCCCCCGCCTCCTAGTGAACACCTCTCAGCTGCCCACAGATCCATACTCCCTTCCCGATGCTGCCCATTGACCATTTCCTACAAAGAACATAAAAAACAAACAAACCCTAACTTCGACTAGTGGTCCCCTTATCAATTGGGGATAGGGGTTCTTAAAAAACCCCTTATATTATCTTTTTTTCAAAGTGATAAGCCCCTAGTCATATCAGTGACCAGAGGCCTTTTTCAAACATAAACTACCAACTTAAACCCCTAACCACTGGTGAGCACAAAGTCACGTGACCACAGCTGACAGAACCGCTAGCAGTTAGTATAACAGTCAAACCAACCTCTAGTGCCTCCTACACACCGAAGGAGGCTATTTTTTTCAAACAGGCACAACTTTCGTATACGGAGGTGGATTTTCACAAACAAATAGTCATCGGAAAGAGGACTCTGAGAAATTCATAGTGGTGAGGTTTTCATTAGGTGATGGTACATTTTTCCCACATTTTTTATCAGTCAAAGTCAAACTTCATTGCAAACTTAAAATCGTCATATCTTTTGCGTTTTTGATCAAATTTTCACAAATTTTTTTTTGAAATCGCATAGAATCTCCTGAAGAATCTATTTATGTACTTATTTTCTCTGTATCAGTTCATTTTTTAATCAAATTTTCTCAGATTATCCATTTTTGCATGACAATCTTTTTGGCTAGTCTACTTGCTTCGTTTTTTGGTTTCGTGACTTGCAGGTGATCACTTGGGACTGGAGCAACATCAGGAGCAGCAAACACATCAATTTGGATAGCAATTTAATTAGGTGTATTCATTTTCATCCTTTATTTCACAATCATTGATTACAAACACACTTCGGTTTGGGCTCATAAAACAAATCAGTGTCTTCATCACACATTGAAATCAGGCTTAAAATCAACCATTGTCTTTAATCACATTTTGAAATTGGGGCTAAAAAGAACCATTGTTTGATGTGTTTTTCATCACATTTTAATTTCTGAAGGTCAATTAATCAACTGCAAGTGTGCATCAAGTGGGTGTGCATATGCTCTCTCCTCCCACCGTAAGGTGATCTTGGAGATCAAAAACACCTCACTTGATTCACTTTTGTTTATCCTATCCTAGGAGGCCTACTAGGGGATTTCATCACCCCTAGGGATGACCTCATTCCGAGGTTGAATCGAAAGACACCCTCTTTGAAACTAGAATCCTGTCACTCTTGGCTAAGCCCCAAAGAACTTTCTACCTTTGGGAAGTGAAGGTGAAGGGTGGGTTACCCCCTTCTCTCAACTGTGTGACAGGATTTCAATTTCAAATCATTAGTCAACCTTGTTTCAACATTGACCAAACCTAACTGGCCATACATGTTGATTTGTCTTACACATGTGCTTGTTAATCAATATCATATTCTTCAAATTCAAAATTCAAATCTGCTTGTGTCTTGTGTGAGTGATTCTTATTTGTACATGTGATCATTTGCTAAACATTGCCAAATCAAACTACAACATCACACACATTAGACAAGTCATTCATCACATTCAAATCCAATCACACTCATCCTAATCACCCATTCTTAACCACCTCAGTCCTAATCACATCCAAGTCGTCCATAATCAATCCTACTCACATCCTTGTCACCCTACATCATCAAATCCTCACCACTCTATCTCAATCATTATCCAAACAACATCATTCAAATCATTTCACAACATCATTCTCTCCATCCTTCTCAGATCAACCTCCATCCCAATCATCCCTAAGCACATCCTAGTCACCTTCATCCTAGTCCACTTCATCCAAACAATCCACATCATCATCAAATCATAACCAAGCACTTGCCCACAAGGACTTAAGATTTAACCACTTGTGTGACATCATGTTAAACTTAGAGGACCTCCAAAAGCTCGTTTATATGCTTCACCACATGCAGGCAAACGAATCCCCTCTAGAGGAGCGAACCTTTCAAAGCATTCAAGGATTGATTCAAATAGGTCGAACAAGCCAATCCTCACACATACAATACCTCTCGAATCAAATCCAACACATCTTGGCCACTTGCAAAGTCTAACAACCATCGTATCTAGCACCTACCACATCATATCCATCTACACATCAAACTAATTTTGCATCAACTTATCCCACTTCATATCAACCAAATTCATCCACATGTCATATCAACCCGTTATCAACTCATCACACCCCTTATCTATATCAATCCATATCACAACAATCATTATCCTATGCAACCCCTCCATCATCATCACATTAACACATTTACCAACATCAACAACAAACCATATCACAACAAGAAGTCCCAACACCATCCCAACCTCAACAAATTCCATAGCAACCTTACATGTCATCATCTTCAACATCATATCAACCTCCATCATCCTCATATCAACCTTCAACCTCATATCAACTTCCTTCATACCAACCTAATTCATCCCCCTATCATGTCAATGCCACGTCAACAACTCAACCTTCACCCCAACATTACCCAATTTCTCATTCTAACATTCCAACATACCACCAAGCCGATCCATGAGACAACCAAGTGTCATCACAACAAGCACTAGTGAGCCCAAATCCACCTTTGCACCAAGAAGCACATGCAAGTCCAAGTGGTCCCTTGTACGTAAATCAAATGAGTCCAAGTTATCCTAGGCAAGATCTAATAACCTTTGACAAGGGAGATACCAATCTAGAGTGCCCTCTAACACCATCATCCAATCCAATACCTATCCTTGAACCCATCCACGAACCATCACAACCTAATCCTATCACCCCCTACCCAACCCCCATCCTAATCCTACACCAACTACCATCATTATCCATCCATTATATTTCTCTTCAACCCACCAACTCATGAAGGATGCCATCCATTGGCTCTTAGCAAGGAATCAAACACCCTCATGTAATCCAACACCCACCGAACCACTTGAACAATCTCCTATCATAACTCAAGAACCATTATGCAAACATGTTCAAGAATCCATCCAAACACCTATCACCTCCATCCAAGCACCCAACACATCTATCCAAGTCAATCCCACTTCTACCCAACCAAATGAGCTATGTCAAGACACAAATCCAAAGCATGTTGAAACATCAACCCCTTCTCCTAACCAAGATCTAACCATCCCATCTAATCCCATCCCCGATCCCCTCCCATCTATTGGTCAACTTATTGATCCCACACCTTCTTCTACCACCCCTTTACCATCCCCCATGAATCCTTTACCTCCATCTACCAATCCCATCCCAAATCCATCCCCTTATCCACTTAGAAACAGTACCTTCATCTGTGGTAAACCCCTTGTAGGATGTGAACAACTTCCATCCACCACCTATCTATCTCCAACAAATAATGGACTCGCGTCTTGTTTCTGAAGCACCAAACATCCCATTGCATGTCACATGCTCCAACTTATGAACTATCAAGGCAAAGGCTTAGGCCTTCACGAACAAGGCATCTTGGAGCCCATCCACACCACATTCCATCGATCATCGCAAGGCCTTGGCTATCCATCTCAAGAATAACAATCTACACAAGTCGATACCATCCACCCACCTTCCAAAATCCATTCATCCAATCCCAAACATGGTCTATCTCATCGCGCTCCCAAAACATATGTCGCCATCCCTCCTCCATCATCCTACCATTTGCAAAAGCATGTGACCATCCATCTCCCTCCATCCAATTTACCTCCACTACTTTCAACTCCAAAGATCCCTATCAAATCCACTCTACCCCCTATCCTACCAACCCCCCACATCCCTATCTGCAAATCCTATTATACTCCCATCCTCACATCTCTTCATCCATATAACCAACAATCCCCTTTTTACCCCTCCATCCATAAGTCCACTAAAATCCTGAATCAAGACCAACAAAAGCACACATCTTTCAAATATGAAGCTTCTCCCAAATCCATGGGATTCAAAAATTTGAATGCCTCAACTCCTAAAGCACAAAAGCCTAAGGATATTCTCCCTTCCAATCAACCTAAAAAATCAAAAAGGCTATCAAATCCCACACCATCACAAGAAAAAGTAAAAACAAAAATGGTGTGGGTCCCTAAACAAAGATCACTCAAATCTAATGAGGCATCCACATCCCATTCCAACCCAAAATCCCAAACACCCCACACCCCATCTAAAAATCTCCCAAAGTCTAAGTCCATTTGGGTCCCTAAAACCCCAAATCGACCATCCAAAAATCCCCCATCCTGATCCCCATTACTCCCAACTCCACATCCCAAGTACAAGATTCCAAATACATCACAATGTGTGCAACCACTGGTCTTGGTTCCCCTCCATCACTTGTCATTCCCACATACCTCCATCTCTCCATCTTTCGTTCACTATCCTACATATCTTCCCCATCACATTCCTCTAGTCCGTGCTTTTGCATAGTCCACATCATAATCCGCATAGTCCACATCATCTTCCACATACTCCACATCAAATATCCATTATCCACCATCCATTCCATCTTCTCCTATCTACCAACATCCATGCAATCATCATCCAAAATGCTATCCAACATGGGACCATCTTCTCCTTGCTATGGAAACAGACGCTAGAGTCCCCCTTCCATCAACAAAGTCAAAAAATCAAGAAAAGCAAAAAAAATCAAAAATCAAGTAAATAGTAAAGATAAAAAATCCATCCAATGGTTAAAACCACTCCTTGTGGCACCTTGGGCAAGCACCTTGATGAAAACCCCTTGTGGGCATCATGCGTAATCCCTTCTCCATCCATTTTGCATCCCTACACTTGGGGGCAAAACCGTATCCTTCATCCACATCCATCATCTCCTTTCACATCTTATCCACTGTCTTATCCTTATCCTATCATTCCCCATCCATTTTATCCATTCTATCTCCCACCTTCAATCTTGATAAAGACAAGGGGCAAAATATCAACAACATGCTTTGGAAACCTCTTGGCATACTCCCTTTTTAGTATATCCTCCATCCATCTAATGCAAAATCCATCCATTCAAACTTGAACCTATCATGCAAAATCCTAAGCATTGGGGCATATGATTCCTTGCAACCTAGACCTTGGAGAAAATCCTGCAATCCCCCATCCATATTTCACGTATCCCTATCACTTGTCCATTCATCTATCATGAATCAACTATCCAATCCCCCTATCCAACCCCATCACTTTCACCTCTAGACTTGGTGTCCCCTTGTCATTGGTATCTAGCGCAAAGGCTATCCACATGAAATCCAAGGCAACCATCTCATAATAAACCATTCCTCATCCAAAAAATCAAAAAACTCAAAAAATCCAAAAACATCAAAAAAATCACAAAATTCAAAAAAAAAAAAAATCAGAAAATCCAAAAAACATCACAAAATAAAAAAATCCAAAAACATCACAAATATAAAAAAACTACAAAAACATCACAAAACACACAAAATTCCAAAAATAATCTATCCATCACACAAATAAAACTTGCTCCATCACACTCTCATCATCACCGCATTCATCATCATCCCGCATCATCATCACATCTATCATCAATAAGCTTACACTAGATCCAAGCATTGCATCACTTATCAAAGCATTGTCCTTAATCAAAATCATCA
The DNA here is from genome assembly GCA_027924645.1 of Cunninghamia lanceolata. Taxonomy (NCBI): domain Eukaryota; kingdom Viridiplantae; phylum Streptophyta; class Pinopsida; order Cupressales; family Cupressaceae; genus Cunninghamia; species Cunninghamia lanceolata. The sequence continues at coordinate 1,969,839 of BSBN01001480.1, forward strand.
ACTATCAAATCAGCATCAATCACAACTTGTCACCATCACATCTTGAGCCACTTTTACAACATCATCAAATCAAATCATCAATTAATCCCTGCCTTAGGATATATCTTTCCTACGATAGGCAGAATCTATCACATCATCATCCATTTTGGCAAAAGATACAATGGTTACTTGTCTAGTTCGTTGGTCTTGTTGGTTTTTTATTTTTATCTTTTGTCCTATTTGAAGATAACATCAAAGCTACCTTGATCTTATTAGATCATGGTATGTGGTGACAACATCTAGAATGGGGCATAGTCTTGCTTTTGTATGCTGTGCTTGTGGGTTGGTTTCATTACTCCAAGCTAGTATTCATATCTTGATTGATCATAGGGTCGGTTCTAGCATATTGATCTCCTTATGCATCTAAGGTTCATCATACCTTTTTTGTACTAAGGGCTTATGCTATGAGTCCCCTTCCCTCGTCTTGACAAGGTTGTACTATCTTGGGCATGCATGAGATCATCCCTTTGTCTGCGTGTCTAGTCCATGCAAATGTTGGATAAACATCATCACCCTAGTCTTCTATACCTTGGTGAACATATCCACTTTGCTATATCAAAACTAGGATTGCTCAAATTCAATTTCAGCACAATGATCATCCACCAATCATCTCCCAAACATCATCATCCTTTCACCCCACCACTTATCCTCTGACCAGTTCTACCACTTTGTCCCATCCATTTCGAGAGCACAATCGTGTTCTCGCAACCTGCCTATCCTCTCGAGGGGGCATCACCCTTACCAATTATCCCCAAACCTAACCTTATTCTTCCAAACCAAAATCTTTTTTCTATCCAATCCATCTCTATGTTTTAACTTCTTTGAAATGGTGTTGTTGAGCCGCAACACCATCTCAAAGAGGGGTAAATGTAGACACCTAAAATTGGACTGCTCTGCAGACCGATTTTCTCTACCTCACACTAATCCATTCCCCCAATCTGCATATCCCTGGTGATCAATTAATTCACCTAATTGATTCATTTAACCTTACAACCCTATCCTATCAATTAAATGAATATTCCTAATATTCATTTGGATGATTTTCCCTAATCCCTATTAATGAGATAAATCCTATTTATCTGATTAATCATGCTTAAGTTAATTAAGAAAACACTTAATTAACCTTGTCCCCCACTCATCCACTAACCTAAATTTAAAATTCAGATGTCTCCCACTCACTCCCAATCACGAAATTTAATATTTAGTTGTCTCCCACTCATCTTCAATCATTGAATATAATATTCAGTTGTCTCCCACTCACCTCCACTCACTGACTATAAAATTCAGTTGTCCCCCATGATCCTCCACTCTTCCCAAAATGGGAATTATTAATTCAATCCCTAGGAATAAAATATTCATGTTTATTCCTAGCCCTTGATCTGATCAGATGAATCCTGACCCTCCATCCTCATCTCCAAAATTCTATAAATTGACCCCTCTCTAATCCATTTGGAGAGACCACTTCATGCATCAGAACTCTATTAAAATCATTCCCCAATCTCCTCATCCTACCAAACCTCTATCAAAATCTTGTCTCAATCTCTCAATCCCATCCAATCCATCATCTAATCTCATCTACATTGTGTTGTGAACACTTGAGCAATCCACATCTGCACTCTAATCACGGGAACAATCTTGAGGAGCTACATGGCGCATCTCCTTCCCGCATGGATTCGTGAGGTCATTATGAAGGTATAATTGTGTATTTATGCATTAGATTAGTTATTATCTTCATTTAGATTTCACATATTACAGATGTCATTAGAAATCTCTTGGAAAGAAACCCTAGGGATTGGCACACACAACTAAAGTTTGCATTATGGACTGATAGAACTCGGGTAAAATCTGCACTAGGAACCTCTTCTTACCAACTAGTCTATGGTCATAACCTTGTCTTCCCTGTGAACCTAAAAATCCTCACTCTACAATTTGTCAAGGATTACTTAGGGGCAGAAGATAAAATAGAGGCTAGATTGATGAATCTTTTGAACCTAGAAGATAAAAGAGATGCTTCCCTAGTACACTTTATGAAACATCAAGGGGTGGTTAAAAGATGGTTTGACAGAAGGGCTATAGTCGGGGCTTTTAGAATCAGTGACTTGGTTATCATGTGGGATAAAACCAAAGAAAAGAAAGGAGACCATTCCAAGTTTGACAAACTCTGGTTAGGACCCTATCAAATTGTTGAGATCCTTGGGGAAAACACCTTTCACATTGTAAAGGGTAAAATTTGGATGTTTTAGTTTTTGGTAGGTTTGGTGTATATCCTCCTTTCACCCTTTCATTCAAGGACCTAGTGTCAAGTTGCAATGTACTATCATACCCTAGGTCACTATGAGATGTAGGGAAACTTGGATTTTTATGGTTTGATTGATAATTTCCTTCTCTTATGTTTAATTATGGATCCAAACCCTAATTATGCAAATATGACAGCAAACAGATGAATATTAGAAATGTTGCTATAGAAAGATGTAAAATAACAAATAACTGTGCACCTATTTTTAGGGTCTGGAGGTGGAAAAGTCAAAGGAAAAGGAGCAGGCGCCCAAGTCCAAGGCCTAGGTTTTTATCAGGATCCAGAAGCTCAGTCTGCAACCTATTCCTGCTGTCACAGAGATTTCCTCATTGCGAAACATTGAGGACTAAAGAGTGGGTGCCCTAGTCCAGGATGTTCTTTTCTTCACTGATCTGTAATTCTAACACTCTGTTATACCCTCCTACAACTTCACTTTGTCTGTAGCTTCAACCTATAATGTACAACCATGAAAAATTTGGGAGGGTGTTGTGGTGTTTAAAGGCTTGCCTCAGTCAAGCCCCAGAGAGACATTCAAGTCTTCCAAACACCATTGTCAGATAGTGAGTGCATGCACTTGTGAGGCAGAGGCAAAAACCAAATGATAAATGCTTACAAACACAAATGATATCACCTTGTAGTGAAGATCTCATGGGAGGAAGAAGCTCTTCATGCCATGAGGAGATGGATGCTCAAATCTGCAAATACAATCACATAAACAACACAAATCTGCTCTTGCAACACAATGAAAGCCTTGAATCACCTTTGTAATGCATAAAGTTCACAATAACCATCTAGTTTACAAATGAATTCCTAAACATGCTTTTATATGCAACTACAAACATTCCTGCCAAGATTTCATAAATTCAAACTTATCGTGTGGGCCTAGGGACCAAATAACGGTCATAAACCGACACTAGAAATTTGGGCCTGACCCAAAATAAGGCAAGACTAGGACATGGGTGCCCAAGTCCTCCCCCTATTTTGGGTAGGTTTAGGTTCAAGGGATCCCTCTAGGCCCCATTTGTCATGATACCTAGGGTTCATTCCATCAGGATGTTGAATTATGATGCAAGATGTCCTAAATGCACACTAGAGACCTGAGAGCTGAACCTTTTGACGGAAAAGCCCCCAAGGGGACATTTTCCAAAATTAAATTTAGCCCCACTTTAATGTATGTATAAATGTGAGGGAAATACATGCATTAAAGTATGGTCAACAAACACAACAAACATGCCAAGCACAAAGAAGACACACCAGGCACATTGAAGACAATGACATGCAACCAAAACATGGAGAAGGTAGTTACAGTCACACAAAACATGGAGAATACAGTAAATGCATAGAAGACAGGTTAATGCATGGAAGACAGAGATGATTTCACTTCTTTTATTTTTCTCATATATATGAAATGCAAATGCAAGTATAGGAAATTAAACAAACCACCCATAATACAGGATGCACTCATTGCGTAGGTCTTTAAACAATATATGGTGCAACACACACGCAAGACACACCAAACCTCCCATAATGCAAGAGGTACTCATTGCATAGATCTTTAAAATGCATATGGGGCAATAGACATGCCACACAAAGTAAGCATGCCAACACACACACTTTGAAGACATAGGCATGACTTGAAGTGCCTATGGGAGAGTGGGTGATGCAAAATATGGAAGCATTGACAAGGCATGTGAACTGTTTGGCAGAATGCCTCAAAGAGATGTCATTTCATGGAATGCAATGATTGTGGGATATGTATAAAATGGATTTTTTGTAAAGTCTTTAGAAACTTTCATGCAAATTCAATTAGTAGGTGTAAATCCAAATTCAACAACCTTTGCCAACATCCTCCCTATCTGTGTCGAAATGGGAGCTTTGGAACAGGGTATGGACATCCATCATAACAAAATGGAAGGGGGATTTTTGTCAGATATTATAGTTGGAAATGCTCTCATAGACATGCATGTAAAATGGCACGTGAATTGTTTGATGGAATGACTCAAAGAGATGTCATCTCTTGGAATGCAATGATTGCAGGATATGCACAAAAGGGATTTACTGAAAAGGCTATAGAATTTTTAAAGCAAATGCAATTGGCTGGCGTAAAGCCAAATTCCACAACCTTTGCCAGAATCCTCCCTGCTTGTGTCAAAATGGGAGCTTTGGACTAGAGTATCGAAATCCATCAAAACATAAAGGATAGAGGAATTTTGTCATATGTTGTAGTTGTAACTGCCCTGTTACACATGTATGCAAAATGTGGAAGCATAGACAAGGCACATGAACTATTTGATAGAATGCCTCAAAGAAATGTGGTCTCATGGATTGCAATGATTGCAGGATATGCACAAAATGGATTTTTTGAAAAGGCTTTAGAAATTTTAAAACAAATGCAATTGGCTAGTGTAAATACAAATTCCACAACCTTTGCTAGCCCAACATCCTCCCTACCTATGTCAAAATGGGAGCTTTGGGGAATTGGAGTAGGGTATGGACATCCATCAAAACATAAAGGATGGAGTAATTTTGTCAAATGTTGTAGTTGCAACTGCCTTGTTAGACGTATACAAAATGTGGAAGCATAGACAAGGCACGTGAACTGTTTGACAGAATGCCTCAAAGAAATGTGGTCTCATGGATTGCAATGATTGCAGGATATGCAAAAAATGGATTTGTTGAAAAGGCTTTCAAAATTTTAAAGAAAATGCAATTGGCTTGTGTAAAGCCAAATTCCACAACCTTTACCAGCATCCTCCTTGCCTATGTCAAAATGGGAGCTTTGGAATGTCAATGCTTCCACATTTTACACCACCCCCTCTCCCACAGGCACTTCAAGTCATGCCTACAGTGATGTAGGAAAATCCCCGCATCGCCGCATGCATGATTTGAAGTGCATGTGGGAGAGAGGGTGATGCAAAATATGGAAGCATTTACAAGGCAAGTGAACTATTTGGTAGAATGCCTCAAAGAGATGTCATCTCATGGAATGCAATGATTGCGGGATATGCACAAAATGGATTTTTTGAAAAGGCTTTATAAACTTTCATACAAATGCAATTAGTAGGTGTTAATCCAAATTTGACAACCTTTGCCAGCATCCTTCCTGTCTGTGCCGAAATGGGAGCTTTGGAATAGGCTATGGACATCCATCATAACATAATGGCAGGGGGGTTTTTGTTAGATATTATAGTTGGAAATGCTCTCATAGACATGAATGCAAAATGTGGAAGTATAGATAAGGCATGTGAACTGTTTGATGGAATGACTCAAAGAGATGTCATCTCTTGGAATGCAATGATTGCAGGATATACACAAAATGGATTTGTTGAAAAGGCTTTAGAAATTTTAAAGCAAATACAATTAGCTGGTGTAAAGCCAAATTCCACAACCTTTGCCATCATCCTCCCTACCTATGTCAAAATGGGAGCTTTGGAATAGGGTGTGGAAATCCATCAAAACATAAAGCATAGAGGAATTTTGTCAGATGTTGTAGTTACAATTGCCTTGTTAGACATGTATGCAAAATGTGGAAGCATAGACAAGGCACATGAACTATTTGATAGAACGCCTCAAAGAAATGTGGTCTCATAGACTACAATGATTACAAGACATGCACAAAATGGTTTTGTTGAAAAGGCTTTAGAAATTTTAAAGCAAATGCAATTGGTTGGTGTAAAGCCAAATTTCACAACCTTTGCTAGCATCCTCCCTGCCTGTGTCAAAATGGGAGCTTTGGAATAGGGTATGGACATCCATCAAAACATAAAGGATAGAGGAATTTTGTCAGATGTTGTAGTTACAATTGCCCTATTAGACATGTATGCAAAATGTGGAAGCATAGACAAGGCACGTGAACTATTTGATAGAATGCCTCAAAGAAATGTGGTCTCATGGACTATAATGATTATAGGATATGCACAAAATGGATTTGTTGAAAAGGCTTTAGAAATTTTAAAGGAAATGCAATTGGCTAGTGTAAATCCAAATTCCACAACCTTTGCTAGCATCCTCCCTGCCTATGTCAAAATGGGAGATTTGGAATAAGGTATGGACATCCATCAAAACATAAAGGATAGAGGAATTTTGTTAGATGTTGTAGTTGCAACTACCCTGTTAGACATGTATGCAAAATGTGGAAGCATAGACATGGCACGTGAACTGTTTGACATAATGACTCAAAGAAATGTGGTCTCATGGACTACAATGATTGCAGGATATGCACAAAATGTATTTGTTGAAAAGGATTTAGAAATTTTAAAGCAAATGCAATTAGCTGGTGTAAAGTCAAATTCCACAACCTTTTCCAGCATCCTCCCTTCCTGTGTCAAAATGAGAGCTTTGGAATAGTGTATGGACATCCATCAAAACATAATGGAAGGGGTATTTTTTTTAGATATTGTTTAAGGTAAAATTAGGATTTGTTTATGTTTAGTGTTGTTTTGATGTTTGAATCCTCCTTTCACCCTATACATTTAAGGATCTAGGGTCGAGTGGCAACTCACTATCATACCCTAGATCATTGTGAGATGTAGGGAAACTTGGATCAGGGAATTTAATTATCAACTTTCCTTCTCTTATGTTTAATTGACCATTAAAACCCTAATTTCACAAATACGACTATAAACAGAAGAATAACAGAAAAAGCTCTTGTAGACAGAAGTAAAATATCAAATCACAGAGTACCTATTTTTGGGGTTCTGAGGTGGAAAAGTCAAGGACAAAAGAGCAGGTGCCCAAGTCCAATGCCCTACTTTTTGTCTGGATCTGGAAAATCAGTCTACAACTCTTCCCTATTGTCCTAGAGATTTTCCTATAATAGAAATTGGAGGACTAATGAGTGGGTGCCCAAGTCTAGCTAGTTGTTTTTCCTTCTATTCCATAATTTTGACACTTCAAGATGCCTTCCTACAACTTCACTTTTTCCAACTCCGCAACTAGTAACCTGCAACCATGAAAACTTTGGGAGGGGGTTCTAGTGTTTAGAGGCTTCCTTAGTCAAGCCTTAGAGGACACTTAAGTCTCTAAACACCATTGCCAGATAGAGAGTGCGTACCCTTGTGAGGCAGAGGTAAAACCTAAGGAAATGATGATGAAAACATAATATAATGTCACCTTGTAGTGAAGATATCATGGGAGGAAGATACTCTTCATTCCATGATGAAATGGATGCTCAAATCTATAAACACAAACACATAAACCACACAAATCTACTCTTGCAACATAATGAAAGCCTTGAATCACCTTGAAAACACTTGAACATCACAATTGCCATCTAGTTTCTAAATGAATGCCTAAACATGCTTTTATATACAACTATAAACACTCCCGCCAAGATTTTTGTAATTCAAACTTACTGTGTCGGTAAAGGACCCAAATAACAGTGATAAATCGACACCTTGAAATTGGGGCTGCCCCAAAATAGGGCAGGACTAGGACATGGGCGCCCAAGTCCTCCCCCCTATTTTGGGTAGGGTACATCTCAAGGGGTCCTCCTAGGTCTCATTTTTCATGTTACCTAGGGCTCATTCCATTAGGATGCTAAATTATGAAGTAAGATGTCCTAAATGTATGCAAAAGACCCAGGAGCTAAAGCCCCCAAGTGGACATTTTCTAATGTTATAGATATTATAGTTGGAAATACTCTGGTATACATGAATGCAAAATGTGGATGCATAGACAAGGCACAAGAACTATTTAACAGAATGCCTTAAAGAAATGTCATCTCATGGAATGGAATGATTACAGGATATGTACAAAATAGATTTGTTGAAAAGGCTTTACAAATTTTGTTATTGTAAAATTATTCAGATTTATAAACTAATTTCCTAAAATTCAATATTACACTCCTATAATGAATTCTTTAAAATATATTATGCAAATTCTTTTGTGTTATGTCTATATTTCAATAATTCTCATATTTTCATTCAATAGGACTCATACAACCCTTAATTAAAGATCATAAAAATAGTGACCTTGTGGTTCCTTCCATTCAATTGTAAGGCCATTGCATCCATAATGTAAATTGGGTATATTGTCATCTTCTCATTTTGTAGCCTAGCTACCTTTCACTCCTTTTTTCAAAGAAGACAAACACTCCAACAATGAAAAATAAAACAAACATAGAGAATGTTAAATGTTTCACATTTCTACAATGCATTTCCATCTAAGCACTACCATGCATGATGTAGAGAATTAAAGATGCACAAAATTTTCTTACTGAAGCATCAAGAATTGTGAACCTTGAATTTTTAGTTTCAAAATGAGCTCTACCAACCTCCACTATCTTCCCCTATTGACCAAAATACAAACCACATTAGTTGTGATTTCAACAACAAAATAAGAGACAAGCGTTTAGCCAAACTGAAAATGCCAATTTACCTTTGCACGCTCTTCCTCATTTGTATCCATAATATATGCCATATTCCTAAATCAGCCAGGAGCAATAAAAGTGCCAGTGTTAACCAATAGTGCACCCAAGAGATTTCTATTACATTACAAAACTTGCTTGTTAATGTACCTTAAAACACAAAATAACCAAAAAATACAAAACCAATTTACCATGGAGAGAGTGAACAAAGGTAATTCCCCTTCAAATGAAAATACCATTTTCATAAGTATCACATGATACCTCACATGAAACATATTGCTTAAAATTTCAACTGTGGTTACTGCAGAATTCATGATTTAATTTTACTACATTTAATCAATAACAAAGTGATCCTTCAGAAATTATTTTCCTTTATGTTTTTATTATGCAACTCAGCAAGAATTTCCTCCCTTTAAACATAATAATTAATCTGTAACAAAAGTTTTACTTGCTCAATGAATTCCCCAAAAAGATTCAATTATGGTACAACTCTAGGGGATATTTACCTTATAACAAAATCACAACCAATATTCTTATAAATAAGGTTCTTAACAATTGATGATTGCATTAAAAGTAGCAAGCAAATTAGAACAGATGCACAAAGAAAATAAAATCTACCAAAATATGCAAGAAAAGTGTAATCTGCTACAACACTAACAAGGTTGATAATTTTCACAAAAGAATAATAGTTTCTAGTTTGCAATAATAACTGCAAGAACACATGTAGGTTACATGATTAAAAAGTTAGCATTTCATCAAGACCTACAAGGTAGAAAAATTTCAGAAATAGAGCTACAGATCAAAGTACTCACCAACTTTCTCGATGTTTTTCCTTCACTTCCTTTTCATATTCTTGAATTGTCCTTTCATCCACCAAATTACTCAAAAACAATATCTGCCCACCAATAGTTGATTTGCCCACATCTTCCCAGCAAAGGTCCATGAAAGCATTAGCAAACCCATGATTTCAAACAAAATAATTATAGGTGTCAAAAACTGAAATAGAATCAAACACACAAAAATAATAAAGAGATTTGTTGTAATGTCATGTATACATGGATATATCAATAAAAAAGTATAAGAGAGAACCCATAATAAAAACATCCCAAAACAAGCCATCATTACTATTAACTGTGAAATCCTTTTTTACTAGTTTGTCATTGAAAACCCCTAGATCTAGTTCCAATTTGAACCCAATAAGGGTCTAGGGGGGCTCTGCTAAATAGATGTAGATTTAGTTGGGTCCATTGCAAGGAAAACTTGGGTGAATCTGGGTATATTTGGCATGACCCAAACAGACCCTGGCCTAACCTATTTGAAAAAAGATACCTTTTTATTTATTTATTTTACATTTTAGCAACAAACCTAGGTAAATTTGGGTCTGTCTGGCAGGAACCAGACTAAACCCAGGCAAACCTATCTGAAAAAGATAATCAAGTCAAATTCCCTCTCAACTAATTTCCACTAACTTTAGTACAATTAAATCAAATAACATACCAATGACTATGCTTCAAAACCAAGCCCTTCTAGCCAATGCCCATATGTTATCTACAACTATTAGGGTTCCAAATAACTCCTCTATCCTATTTCCTATGATGGGTGTCCATACCTTGTTCCAAAGCTCCCATTTTGGCACAGGTAGGGAGGATACTAGAAAAGGTTGTGGATTCTAGATTTACACTTGCCATTGCATTTGATTGAAATCTTTTGAAGCTTTTTCAACAAACCCATTTCATGCATATCCTGCAATCGTAGCATTCCAATGAGAAACCCTTGGCATGAAGGATGAAGGCAAGAAATTTCTTCCAAATGTTTTAAGTATGGATTTTAACTGTAATGACATTTCTAAATGGTGGGAAAGAGGGAAATTACAATTCAAATATTTTTTATCTGTGTGACTAATTATTTAGTTCTATTTTTTACTCGATAATCAAATTAGTCATTAATTAGTCATTTATAGCTGTGTTGGAAAATTGATTAGAATTTAGCCATTATTAGTTGTCGTGACTAAAAGTTTTAGTGACGTAGTCATTTATTTACCAAAATTCTACTAGTGAACGTATCACACTCTTCCATACTCAAATGATCTCGAAGCCTGTAGTGTGCTGGTCAGCTTTCCCATGTGTAAATCGATGACAGTCTAACCTGCATTCGTAAAAACACCTTGCTCTATTAGTTAAAATGCCTAGGCAGACCTATTGAGAGAATATTTAGTCAAAATTGGGTAAAAACCCTAGCTAAATCCTTTTGACAGCCAGATGTGTTGCACTGTCATATAGGTGTGTCATGCTTTGGTAATTGCTTCACAAAATTCATCAAGTGCGTCACATTTTCATAGATGCATCACAGATTCCTTCGGGTGCATCACACTTTGGCTATTGCGTCACACTTTCCTTCATGTGCATCGTACTTTGGCAGTTGCATCATACTTTCCCTTAGGTGTGTCGCCTTTCGTAAATGTGTGCCACCTAAGGTGATTGCATAAAAAAATCAAGCAAATGTGTCATAATAATGCAAATGCATTGCAAGATAGTAGATGCGGCATAGAAGACCACACCCGCATCACTCGCGACAGCAACTGTGGTGCAAAATTTTGCACTCCATTTGTGGCCCTTTTTCGGACCCTAAAATCTACAAAAAAATGACAAAATTGAAAAGCAAGGTTTGGGTACTCACCATTGTGCCTGAGCCAACTGCCCGTCTGTATGTCTTGACTTTCTCTCCTCTGTGGTAGTGGGCTGGAATGGGTGACATCTCAATAGCTACTCCGCAACACACTGAATACTCTTTGCTTTGGGAAGGTTAGAACTCTCTAAAGGCTATGTGCACAAATAAACTATTTGGACCCTCTAGGGGCTATTTATAGAACTTTTTGACCTAAGTGGGCTCCTTTTCTTAAAATCTAGTCATCCCCGCTCCTATTTTCATGCATTAGCTACTCTATGGGCCTAATTTTTCATTGTCAGTACACTTTTGACCCTCCGCACAACTTTTCAGGAAATTTCCCAAAGTTTTTGGAATTTTTTCAAAAATTTATAAAATTTCCTGAGGGGGCATTAGGCTATCCCTCCTAGTTAGGGGTACGCTGGGGTATGTCTAGAGCACATTTTTCAAATTTTTCTTTGACACAATGTTAGGACTGACATTGTATCAAAGAAGGGCAAAATGTAGACACCTAAAAATGTCCTAAGCCTGCAAGCATCATTTTCACACCAATTTCTTCCTAATGTCACATTCCTCTATTAATTAAATCTTTAATTATTTAATTAATTCATTTTGCCTATAATTAAATAAATTTTAATTATTTAATTATTTATCAAATTTCTTCTATAATTAAATAATTATTTTTGATTGTTTAATTATTCATGATTCACTTCCTTTAGTTTAAATAAATAAAATATTTATATAAACATTAGTCATCACCCTTTAATTAAATAATTCCTATCTATTTTATTAAAGATCCCACTCATTCCTCTTTCAGATTAATTAAATAAATTGCAGATTTTATTTAAATTAACACTCCCACATCATCATTTGTTCAAATAAAAAGTTCTCTTTTGTCCTCTTATGAGAGGAAAACCCTACTAAATCTCCACCATTTATATCACTCAAAAGTCAACACTCAATCTGTACTCTTAATTGAACCCTAGCTTTCTATAAAAGCACCTCTCTAGCCTCATTTTCTCACTTCCTGGCTGCTTGATCACAAGAAGAGTCTTCAAGATTTTGCTAATCATCCCATGTTGAGCTTCTCATGATTATTATAGGTCTACAAATCTGAGAGCAAATCTAAGCAAAGTCAAGAAGAACAATGGAGGGAAACCGAGTTTAGCTTAGGAATTTAGATTAGTTTGCTTTTTTATTTGATTTATATGCTATTTTGTGCTCCATTGATGAGTGAGGGCTTCTATGATTAATATTAGCATGTTTCCCTAATTTTTCTCACTTACATTTGTAAAATGTAGACACCTAAAATTGTACATGTCTTACAACATCACCTTGTTGATACATTACTTGAGACATCTTTTGACATTTTGTCCTAGGTTCCTTACATAATCCCTCCATCACCTAATTTGTTAAATAAATCTTATTTATTTAATTAATCCCATCCTAATCCCATTTAAAATCCAATTTATCCCACTAGCCAATTAATTAAATAAATTCTATTTGTTTAATTAATTTCCCACCTTTCCTCTAATTTAAATAAATAAAATATTTATTTAAATTAGCCCTCTCCCATTTTCCAACTAATTTAAATAAAATATTTGAATTAGTCCTCACCTTTCACCTCATTCCAACACATGTCCCATACTACAACTTTTAGTTAATGCTTTTCACATGACCAACTAATTTAAATAAAATATTTATTTAAATTAGTCAGCCCTATTCTTATCCCTACACTTGTCACATGACTACAACTCCTTGTGGAGTGGGAAACCTTATTCAATCTCAATTGTCCACATCGTTCAAATCAACTTGCAATCCTAGCAATTAATTCAAATCACTCATTTCCTATAAATCAAGCCTCACCCAAGCCATTTGGGGGTTCAATATTCAAGTAACACCATGTTCTCGAAATGATTCTTGATCTCCATCATTATTCATCTTCAATCTATTGTTATGCTTCTGAAATGAGCAATCAACATTAATCCAAGAACCACAATCTTTGATATTTTGCATTCTATGAAAAATGGAGAAAAGCAATGGAGGAGAGCCAAGCTTAGCATAGACATTTAGATTTAGTTGCTTTATCCTTTGAATTTCTATGTCTATCTTGTACTCCATTGTTGAGTTAGTGTTTTATGATTGATGTTACTAATTTTTCCCTAATTTTTCCCTACCTTATAGAGTTAACCATATTCAACCAAGGTCAAGCAAGCAAGCTAGGGCAAATGACAAAACCCTAAATGACAAAGATCGACTAATACTAACTATCAAAAATAGATATCAGAAAACCAAAAGTATATTAGAGATTAGGGTGCAGAGAAAAACCTAGATCTTGGAGAATAAACACCAAAGACCAAGCCACTTGGGTGCGCTAGACCCTAATTAGGGTTTAGCAGAATCTTGGGGTATCACTAGACTTGTACTTTCAAGCTCTTTCTTCTCCAACCTGCACACAAGGAAAGAGGAAAAGATTGTTCTATGTATAATGGCTTGCCTCAGTCAAACCTTGTTTGGTGTTTCCACCTCCACTACAGTGATGATCATATCCAAGGGTGTGTTCCCTAGGATGGTAGAGTTCAAATCTAAAATATATGATATTAATATGAATGAAAATGATAATGATTACCACAAGATGTGAAACCCTAATTGATGAAGATAACTCAAGATCATTCACCAACAAGGAGAGTGATGGAGAAGGATTGAAACTTCCCTCAATACCTGAAAACAAACTTCAATAACATCCACAAGTAGATATCACCTCCAAGCATGAAGAACACTTTATCATAGAACACAAAATCAAAAGATCATCCCTTCTAACAAGCTAGTAGGCATCCAAGTATAAAATGAATTACAAAACTCCTTTATATATGCACTCCTACTCACAAATGATGAATAAAACCAAATAGGGCTGACATGTACAAACTAGGGAGGTGTTCTAAGCTAACACCACAAGAGATGGGATAAAGATCGCACTTGGACCAGGGCACTCAGGCACCCTAGGCCTTTATCCCCACAAACTCCAAGGAGTGTCAAATGTCATGGGCTAAGTCCAGTCCTAAGTTTATTCTATCATGTTTATTCATCAAGATTGAGATTTTATCATTTTATGCTCAAAAAGGTGTTCATATAGGTCATGATTAACAAAGGTAATACTTTAGGTCCAACTAGGTGCTAAACTAAGTGTAAAATGCTAGTGTACACATTTTACTCTATAATATTTAGCCCCCACTTTAGCGTGGGTACAAACTTATGTTCGCCCTCACACTAAAGTATAGAGAAGACAAATTTTGAACTCGTAAACATAGAAGCCCAAAGAATTTCACCAAGTTGTGGACTATAGGAAGCCCCCAAGCTTAGGATTCTAAGGTTGCAAACACATAAGAAAAAAAGTTTTCAAACACACAAGATATTGAAACCTAACTCACACATACATGGAGTGCTAAAAGCATAAACAAGAATACACTTAAGATATAGGCAATACACAAAGGAAATACATGCCATACATAATGCATACACACTTGACATGGAGCATACACATAAGGCATAAAGAATACATGGAAAACACATGGAAAACATAATGAAGACACATAAGACACATGGAATCATTAAGGAATACAAGTTCAAAATGTAACAAACAAATAGATTTAGAAACACATATAGGAATAAAAATAGGAACACACACACAAGGTACATGACTCTGACACTAGTTTACTCTATCTTCTTCTAGTAAATTATCTTTAGAAACTTGTTTCTCTAACCTACACTCAAGGAAAGAGGAAAAGGTTGTGTTGTTTATAAGGGCTTGCCTTAGTCAAACCCTATGTTGGTGTTTCCACCTCCACGATAGCGATGATTAGATCCAAGAGTGTGTGCCCTAGGAGGGTTAGAGGCTATATCTACAATATATGATAGAAATATGAATGAGAATGATGATAATTATCACAAGATGTGAAGCCCTAATTGATGAAGATAAATCAAGATCATTCTCCAACAAGGAAAGCGATGGAGAAGGCTTGAAACTTTCTTCAAGACCTACAAACAAACTTTAATAACATCCACAAGTAGATAGCACCTCCAAGCATGCATAACAATTTATCATAGAACACAAAAACATAAGATTGTGCCTTCTCATAACAAACTAGTAGGCATCTAGGTATAAAATGAATTATAAAATTCCTTTATATATGCACTCCTTCTTACAAATGATGAATAAAACCAAATAGGGATGACATATATAAACTATTGAGGTGTTCTAAGCTGACACCATAATAGAGGGGCTAAAGACCCCAATTGGGACTAGGGTGCTCAGGCACCCTAGTCCTTTAGCCCCACAAACTTTGAGGAGTGTCAAATGTCATGGGCTTAGTCCATTCCTAAGTTTATTATGTTGAGTTTATTCATTGGGACTGAGATTTTATCATTTTATGCTAAAAAAAGAGTTATAATAGGTCGTGATTAACAAAGGTAACAATTTAGGTCCAACCAGGTGCTAAACTAAGTGTAAAATGCTAGTGTACACATTGTACTCTATAACACTTTCTTTGGATAGGAGTTGAAGAGAAAAAAAGAATAGCCTTGGTTCATTAGGATAAGGTTTGCCTCCCTAAACCTCAGGGGGGTTGGGCATAAAAAAATTCACTTGACCAATAAGACCTTAGTTGCTAAGGTCAACTGGAGCCTTATCAAAGATAATAATGTTGGCAAGAGACACTACTTTGCTTGATAGGTATTGTCATTTATGGCAACTAAGATCATCCCAATCATCCACTTAACACAACCTATTCATGCCAGAAGTTAGATTCAAAATTTGTCTAAGTTTGGGCAGCTAGGAATAGAGCAGTAATAGGGTCTAGTATTTTGGTCTGGATCTCTCCGATGGGAAGTCATGATTAGATGTAGATCTAGGGGAGTCAAGTGCTTGTCAAGATAGTCTAACTCCATATTTTGGTCCTCCTGTGATGAAGGATTCAAAATATATTAGCCTCTGAGGACCGGGTTCTAGCTTGTCAGAAGTAGACAGAAGAAGAATAGGCCGACCTTGTAGAAGGTCTTGATTCTGGATGTATAGAAGTCGTTTGTTGGACAAATAGTGATGATCAGTGAGTATGGTCAACATGAGTGATGATTTTCAAGAACAAGCTTTGGTCTGCACCTTAAGTTATGCATGGATCTAGCTGACAAAGCAGAGCATTCATTAAAGTTCAAGTGTTGTTAAAGCTAACTGTTAGAATGATTGTAGATCATGTTGCAGATATATATAGCTAATGAAATTGGATGATTTAGTAGGAATGGTGTGTGTGAATAAGACATATATGAGAAGAGAAGAAATCTAAATTGCGAATGAAGGAAAACTAGTAAGAAGAGTAGAGCAAAGATAAAATGTGTAAGATCAGTTTTTGTACTTAACTGGAACTAAACTTCTTACATAAGTAGATGCTATTAATCAATTTAAATCTCTATCATTCTCTTGTAATATATCCATAGGTAGTGAGCCTGCATTTGAGTAGTGAGCTTTGGGCAGTGAGCCCGAATGCATGTACATTCCCATTTGTAAAAATACTTTTAATAAGGTATTAATATTTATGGGTTAACCCCCACTGTGGCTTTTTCCTTAACCGGGTTTTGATGTCAAAATCTTGGTGTCAATTGTAGTATTTTCATTTTTGCTCATGTGAGATTGATTAATGCTGAAATGTTTTGATTATAAGTTATAAAAGAAGATTAAGAGAAAGAAATAGCTAAACTTAGGTGACAAATGATTCACCCCCTCTCTCAGTTGTCCAGACCTAATTCAACAATTGGTATCAGAGCAAGGTTCCTTAAAAGAAGCTTAATAGCTTGAGGAAAGTGTTGATAACTGAGAGGGGGGGGTGAATCAGTTATCCTAATTATTTCCCTTATTGAACTTTCTTTTTAATTGATGCAGCCTAGAATCAAACACAAAAACATTAATCATGAAATAAGAAACACATGACATAGTATTTTTGACGTGGAAACCCTGTTAAGGGAGAAAACCACGGGGTGATTAACCCAAAATTATTCTCTGTTAAAAGAATAGGAAATTACAAAATGGCACTTGCCAATTAGGGCTCACTGCCCGAGCACACTGCTCACAAGAGGCCCACTGCCTACAAGAAGACACACTGTCTACAAAGTGATAAGAATCACAGTCTTGAACTGATTGGAAGCATCTGCATATGCTGGAGTTCAGTTTCGGTTAGGCTCAGTACATTGATCTGCTGCACTTCATCTTTCCTCTGTTCTTTATTCTGCTATCTTTCACATACCGGATCCTTTTGCTACCTCTGCTCTGTTCTGGACTTATTCGCATATATCTTCACACCATCACGCACTTCACAACTAAATCCATCCTCTATATATATCCGCACAAGTAATTTCATCACCTTTCTAGTCGGCATCCGGAACAGTCTAGTTACTTACAAACTCTTGTTCTGTCGGCTGAATCCTTCCTCACCAAGCAATGCGGATCAAGCATATACTTGTAGATGTCATTAATCATGTCGGCCAAACATGATTCATGCCTTCACAACCTCTATCATCAACAGTAACACATCCGGAAAGTAGTCTGATACTCTGTCAGTCAGTTCTTCCTCTGTTTTCACTGTCTCTCAGGAATCCGGTACTCAACTATTCATATCTTTTTCCTTGTCCATCACCGGAGGCTAAATCCTTGGAATATACTACTCAAGATAGTCCTCTTGACTTCCCCAAATCCGTACTGCACCAAGACACTTCCTCTGAGAGATTCGGACCAATCTGTCGGACCTTGCCACATGCTCTGTTCTTGTTCACCGGACCACAACATTCTTTATTCTGACTTCCGGTAGAGACACATTATGACTTGCGGATATGTGGGATAACCTTTGTTGCCATCAATGACAACAACCATGAATCCATATAGTGTCTCTTGCCAACAATCTCCCCCTTTGGCATTGATGGCAACACTTAGTGAAAAATGACTAAGTGTTTTCACTATGCTCCCCCTTTGCTGATGCTCTGTCTTTATATACAATTTCTGGAACTCCCCCTTAGTTGGATTCCTCATTTTTCACTGCTCCTCACTCCCCCTTTGACATCAATGGCAAAGGGTGGGGTCCGCACACCAAAATTTTCAAAAATTTTCTATACATAGCCGCATATTTACATACTCACATATACTGAAGAATGTCTGCAAAGGATGTCTGCAATTGAATCATTTCTGTAGCCCAACTTTGCTTCATTCTGTCCAAAATTGAAATGTGACCACTTAACAAAAATGCAAAAGCTTCTGCCCGCTTGAGATCTGTCGGATCTTTTGTTTGGGCGGTGGTCTGAGCATCACTGATGGCCTCATGCATAGTTTCCAACTTAGGGATTATAATCCTTCTAAGTTCTCCCATCCGGTTAGTGATGTTCTTCCTTTCCTTCTCAAGATTCTTTATTTCATTCAAGACTGCAATAGTCTGACATTCTTGATTTATTATGGAGGAAGAGAGAGGATCAAAACTTTGAGATAAGCTTTGTAGCTTGTCCTGTTCCTCTTTTATTTTCTTGTCAATTGCTGATGTTGCCTTTGGCCAGGATATGCAAAATTTGTAGATGTCACCGCCATCCTTAAGAGCATTTTCTAAGCTCTTTATTCCAATGCTTACAATCTTCCTATCTTTAGAGATTAATTTTAATATTTCTAAAAATCTCTTATCCAAAAATTCCTTCCGGACCTTTTCTTCAGCTGATTTTTCTAGAGAATCAAAATGTGTATCAACACTGCTGACTAAGGTTTTTAGATTACCGGAAGTGGAGGCTGTCGGATCTATCTGGATTGATGGCATAATCTTTACAAGTACTCCGGAAGCAGCCTCTATCAACTCACAGTCTTCCATATGAGACTTCAGGAGTTTTTCATTTGCCTTGGCATTTGCAAATGAAGCTATCTTCATTGTTTGTACCGGAGAGAGAGAGTCAAAGTCGAATGGGCCTTTTAGGAGCTCCGGTTCATCAATCTCTAAAGTTTCTTTGCTCAAAAATTGTTGAACAGTTTGTGCAGTGTCTCTTGCCGGAGACAAATGTTTCTTTTCTTCTATAGTCTTGGAACTGTCAGCCTCTTTGTCTTTCACCACTGCTTCCTTCTCCTGTAATTGCTCTTCTTCTTTGGATCCGGAGACTGTAGGGGAAACCGGAGGAGAGATGCTTGTATGCTCAGGGTCCACTTCTTCCGGAATAGAGGGTTCCAAGTCCTCAGCTGTTTCTGTACCTAGGTCCTCTACAACAGGAAGATTGAACCTTTTGAAGGCCTTCCGGAGGATCTCTTCTGTTTCTTGGGCCACTTTGTCAGTCTCACCAAGCATGAGTTGATTCATCCTGGCTTTGCTTCTGAACTCATCTTTGCAGTCCTTGAAGATAATGTTCATTGTCTTGGGATCAATTTGAGGATATAGCTGAATAGCTATCTGCTCCCGGATCTCAAGATCTTTAGCATGAGCATTATTCTTTCTTACTTCCAATTCCTTTTCTAGGCTTTTAGGAATAAGAGATATGATTTCAATGAAAGCCTTATTATATATGTTCAGATATTTAACTGTGGCTTCCTGCAGAGTCTTTTGGTCAGCCTCACTGAAGTCATCATAGGATTCAGTCATTGGTTGAAGGTTTCCATCCACCGTGACCGACTTGATTATGTTCTCTAGAGACAGAGTGGGCTTTTCAACAGATACCTCCGCCATTTTATCCTTGTCTTGGCCTGTGGAGGGTTTACCGGATCCTTTCTTCTTCTGTTTCTTTATTTCTCTTACTCCCTCATCTGACTCTGTTTCCTCTTCATCCTTTTGGCTTCCATAAGCCCTTGTGGCTTTTGTCTTGGATCTCTTACCGGATGCCTGGACTTCCAGTTTAGAACTTTTGGTTGTGGGAGGTGCAGATCTCTTTGATGATCTGGTCCGGGTGGGAGCTTCAACCGGAGCACTTTCTTTACTTTTCTCTTCTTCCTCAGCCTTCCTCCTCTTTTCCCGGCTGGCATCAAGTGCCTCTTTTGAGATGCCTAGGCCTTGAGCAATGTGCTCTACTTCTTTTCTCACCTTTCTTTTAATCTCAGGTTCCCTGAGTTCTACATGTATTTTTACACTCAGCTCCTCAAAGGTTCCAAACCTTTCTGCCTTAGGATCTTTAGGCTGACTTAGCATGTGTTGAACATGCAGCTCCACTATCTGTTCTTCCACTTCATACCCCATGGGCATGATCCAGACAGTCCTTGGTTCCACTGCCTCCATTAGGCACTGATCAGTGTCAACCATAAAGCACACTGAGTCTTTGTATTTTTCAACAAGAGACTGGGGAATTCTCTCTCTTGCTTGCATCATGCTCTGAAAGTTTTTGAAGTATCCCCATAGAGCTGTATTTCTCGCTTTTGCATCCCCAAGTCCATGCAAATAGTCTCTTATCTGGACTGCAACAGGTTTGTCATTCTGCCATACCCATCCACTTGTTCCGGGTAGCTCATTCATGAAGTAGAAGAATAGACACACAATAAGAGTACCATACTTAAAGGAATTCTTCTTATCCTTCTTGATTTTCTGTAAATTTTCCATTAATTGGCTTAGCAGTAGTTCGCAGAGATCATATTCTGCATTCTTTCTTAGCATTTCATAGGCAGTGTATACTGCAGTTCCGGATACAGAATTCTCCCTGCTGGAGTGATAGATCTTGTATCCTATTATCATGGATGCATATTTGATATCCGGATCCGAAATATCTTCAATGGTCATTGCCCTCTTATCAAATTTTGATCCGGTGGCCTCAGTTACAATGTTGTTCTTGACAGATTTGAGGATAGGTATCCCTCCGGAAGAGTATAGACCAGTTACTGCTCTAATTGCCTCTTTTGTGATTTTGCAGGGTCTATCCAGCCATAGAAAGTTGTCATGCATCCTGCTCAGTACATACCGGACCCATTCATCTTCTTCAAAGCAGGGGAAATGAATAAATTGCTCAAACTGTTTCTTCTGGATATCCTTATACTCTGGTTTAAGCTCAAAGGCATTGTCTATCAGTTGCTTGTGATAGAGGTCTCTTAATTTGAATTCCCCAAATTCCTCAATGCTTGCATGTATGTAAACCCTAATGTCTTCAGTATGTAAAACTCCGTGAGGAACACTAGAGAAGGCTCCTAGTGGATCTACCTCCAATGATTTGTAGGGATGTTTCTTGAATGAGGGGCGAGGTCTATCAGAGATCTTAACTATGTTTGGAGTAGCCATTCTTCAAAGATTTGTAGTGAGGTAATGAAAAACGGAGAATACCTTATGCGCCTTCGACTTGCACAGAGTGATTGGATTGATTTCTTTATGTAATGACTTCGGCAGGAGATCCTTGGTGTGCTTGATGAATCTTGTTGCAGAGCTCCACTATTCGCTTCTTCTTGAGTGCAGAATGAGCAAATGACTTTTGAGAAATCCCTTATATTGCTCCGCGAACCCTAATATCTGTCTGCAATAAATGCTTCACCTACATTATTCCGGTTCGCCTTGTCTGGATAGCTTGGAGTATCCCGGATTAGTCCTGATCTGTGAATATCATCTGGATCTTTCAATCATGAATAAATAGAGGTAACATATTACAAGAACATCCCAAACATTCTGTCCAATCCGCAGAACAAGATAGTGCACTTCCGGATCTCTCCGGACCTTTTTGTAATCCTTTGTCATACCGGAGCATCTCCCTGAACAGGTCTTATTTGATCGATCACAGCTTCTCCATAACTCCATGCGGACCTCTGAAAACTTGACTGAAGCATCTCAAGACTCATATCTGCAAACCCTTTAATCCACATCTTGTGCCACATTCGGCACCACTTGTTTGGCTGGGGGAACAGGATTTTCTTTGAGTCTCCCCCTGAGCCTGAGCTCACTTTTTAATTTCTGGAAGAAATATCAGCACCAGAGTCTGGTGCGGATCCAACCTCTACATTCTCTGAACTTTTCTTCACCCAAATCTTGCTCATCTGATTCCTAACTTCATCCGCATTCATCTTTTGTTTACCCTTGTCTTGATTCTGATTATACACCGGACCTATTTTGTCCTGATACTTGTTTCTGCAGACTTTAGCATTATGACCGGACCTATTGTAGATTTGGCAAATAACATTTCTTTGCATATTTGACTAATATCCTCTTGATCTGCATTGATTAGCTATATGACCTATTCTATTGCATGTGAAGCATCTACCTTTGAATGATTTGTTTACTTGCATAATTCTGCATTCATGGGATTTGTGTCCATACCTTTTGCAGTTGAAGCACTGTCCGGAGAAGGATGAATTAATCTGATTCATTCTCATTCTGCACTGATTAGCTTTGTGACCAAAGTGGTTGCAGCTGTGGCAGTATCCATTGAAGGATGGATATCTTTGAGCATTTGGCTGTCTTACCGGAGGTCTTCTAGGCCTGCTCCTTGGATTTTCTGATCCAAGATTCTTCTGACCGGATCCGGAGCTTTCTCCTTTCTCATATCCCAAACCATACTTGTCATCTGTCCTCTTTTGACTTCCAAGAAGAACTTCAAGTTGAGCAGAACTTATCTTGAATTTCTCTTTATATTCATTTGCTGTTTGAAGGTCTCTTTTGAGAGAGGCAATTTGATCCTCAAGTTTTTCTTCATTATCTTTGGCATCTTCAAGATCAGATTCAAGATGTCTGATAATCCTGTCCATCTGGTGGCATTCTTCTGATTTTTCTTTAAGAGATTGTCTTAGATTGTCTTCAGCCTTCCTTTTTTCTTCAATCTCTTGAGTAAACTTTATAGTTCCTGATTCCATTTCATGTCTTAACATAATGACTTCTTTTGATAACTTTTCACATAACTTGGTTTGCTCAGTCAATTCTTCATTTGTATTGCTTTCTTCACTTTGTCTTGCCAACTATTGGAGCAGCTCCTTTCTCTTTTTCATAGAGAGACTTAGTTTGTCTTTTAATTCTCTCATGAATTCATCAGCCTGTTTGAGTCTTTCCTTTAATTCACTGACTTCAGAATTTGACTGTTCAAGATCCTCAAGAGCAGTCTTGAGTTGCTCCCTTAAACCATATGCATCCATTTGAAATCCCAGATCTTCCTCAAGCTGTTAGGCTCTATTAGAAGGAACTTAGCTCTGATACCAATTGTTGATAACTGAGAGGGGGGTGAATCAGTTATCCTAATTATTTCCCTTATTGAACTTTCTTTTTAATTGATGCAGCCTAGAATCAAACACAAAAACATTAATCATGAAATAAGAAACACATGACACAGTATTTTTGACGTGGAAACCCTGTTAAGGGAGAAAACCACGGGGTGATTAACCCAAAATTATTCTCTGTTAAAAGAATAGGAAATTACAAAATGGCACTTGCCAATTAGGGCTCACTGCCCGAGCACACTGCTCACAAGAGGCCCACTGCCTACAAGAAGACACACTGTCTACAAAGTGATAAGAATCACAGTCTTGAACTGATTGGAAGCATCTGCATATGCTGGAGTTCAGTTCCGGTTAGGCTCAGTACACTGATCTGCTGCACTTCATCTTTCCTCTGTTCTTTATTCTGCTATCTTTCACATACCAGATCCTTTTGCTACCTCTGCTCTGTTCTGGACTTATTCGCATATATCTTCACACCATCACGCACTTCACAACTAAATCCATCCTCTATATATATCCGCACAAGTAATTTCATCACCTTTCTAGTCGGCATCCGGAACAGTCTAGTTACTTACAAACTCTTGTTCTGTCGGCTGAATCCTTCCTCACCAAGCAATGCGGATCAAGCATATACTTGTAGATGTCATTAATCATGTCGGCTAAACATGATTCATGCCTTCACAACCTCTATCATCAACAGTAACACATCCGGAAAGTAGTCTGATACTCTGTCAGTCAGTTCTTCCTCTGTTTTCACTGTCTCTCAGGAATCCGGTCCTCAACTATTCATATCTTTTTCCTTGTCCATCACCGGAGGCTAAATCCTTGGAATATACTACTCAAGATAGTCCTCTTGACTTCCCCAAATCCGCACTGCACCAAGACACTTCCTCTGAGAGATCCGGACCAATCTGTCGGACCTTGCCACATGCTCTGTTCTTGTTCACCGGACCACAACATTCTTTATTTTGACTTCCGGTAGAGACACATTATGACTTGCGGATATGTGGGATAACCTTTGTTGCCATCAATGACAACAACCATGAATCCATATAGTGTCTCTTGCCAACAGAAAGATCCTAGAAGAAGTATTTCAATGGGTTCACTTAAGGAACAACTTCAGTTGGCTCTAAAAGATCTTAATCAGTCCAAAGCAGAAATATATAATTTGAAAGATGAAATCAAGGATGCTGATGATACCATTGAGCTATTAAAAGATAAATTGAAGAAATCTTTGGGAAGGAATAAGGAGCTGCTTCTACAATTATTGAATTTATCTAAAGAAAATAGCATGAATGAAGCCTTGGAAGAAAAAATAAAGGAGTGTGACAAGATATCAAAAGAAGTTTATGTTCTAAGAGTTGAGATGGAATCTGGGGTAATGAGGTTTACCAAAGAAATTGAGCAAAGAAAGAAGAGTGAAGAAGATTTAAATCAAACTCTAAGAGAGAGAACTGATGAATGCTACAGATTGGACATCATTGCTGGTCATCTAAAATTGACTTACAAGAAAGAAAAGACAATGAAAGAGATCTTGAAAGACAAATTATCATTCTTAGACATGACCTAGAAGTTGCAAATGAATACAAGGAAAAGTTCAAGATGATCTCAGCTAAACTTGAAGCAATACTTGAGGGTCAAAATGGGGTTAAAGACAAGCACGGTCTTGGTTATGAAAAAGATAAAAGCTCTGAATTTGGTCAAAGAAACTTTCAACTAAGGAATGCGAGAAACAAACCTAGAAGACCTCTGACAAGACAACCTAATGCTCAAAGGTATCCCATTTTCAATGGAAATTGTTTCACGTGCACTAAATTTGGTCATTGTTATCACCCAAATTTTGTACCCTTGTTGTAGTTGTGAAACTTTAGCAATTTGGAGAAACATGGGAATGATCTTGAAGTGTGGGAACATGCGAAATGAGATTAGACCTTCAGAGAAGGCTGGCTTCCTTGACTGGGTATCACCTAAAACTACTTAATCTTTAGAGGGAAAGGGAGAAAGGATGCTTTTTTAATGAAATATGAAAACAGGAAAACTGAAAGCAAGGGTGATGCACCAAACTGATTAAAAGAAACTTTCATAGAACTAAGAAAATGCACAAAATAACTAGATACAGCAAGTAGACATACATAGATTCAAATTATTTTTTAGCAGAGGTGAGAAACAAGAAGGTTGAGAGGAACAGAATGTTCACAAACAACCATATGCAAATTCACACTAAACTAGAAAATTAGTAAAAGACATAAAATGACTTGCATATATTCAATAAGAAGGCGTAATTACAATAGCAGAAAGCTCTATTTGGAAACAAAAAGCTTGAAAGCCAAAAAATTTCGAACCCTATTTACATCTCATTATATGCTTATATAGCACTCCAATCTGACCTAAGTCAGTTACAAAAATTCACTCCATGAGCTGTATCAGAAAAAATATCTGCCTGAAGGGATGTCCACCTACAAAAGTTATGGCATAAAAAATATTTGGAACAGGGGCAGGTGGGAGATATTCTTAGTCTGTAATGCAAGCAGCTGGATCATCAACCCTCTCTGATAAATGCAACAAATATATGTGTTTACATCACTCAAATTGGTCGCTGAAACATCCAGTCGATTGAGCATACAAATCTAGATCCAAAATTTGAAAGTGAGAAAATTCCCCTGAAAACCCTGCCAAATGAAAGAGGAGGCAAGAATAAGCACTTTTGCTTTTTGAATCATGTCAAAATTCACCAGAATGAGAGAGATACAGGCAGTCAAAGTTTTGATCAACTGCTTGTGTATATCACTTTGTATCTGTGCGCTTGTAGGTGCCATTGCCTTTGTATTACCTTTTACATCTACTGCCCCTACCACATGGCACCACCTGATTCACCACCGCATTGAAGCTGGGACCCATCACTAAAAACTGCATTCCGATCAGCCGTCAGAATGACTATTAGTTGAGCTGCCGATGCACCTTCTCACGCCAAAAATCCCTTTGCATATCGACCTTTGTATATGCGTTTCTAAGATTGTATATACATACAATCACCTACATACAAGGCGTGGACCCCAAATATTTATGGAACAATTTGAAATCACACTTGGGTCTAGCTTGTATCTCCTCCTTTTACATATCACTTTGTATATTTGCACATACAAATGCAATATGCATAGCACGGACCTCAAATGATTATGGAGCGGATTGGAATTGCCATTGGGTCTGGGCCTTGTATCTCTTCTTCTTTGTATATAGGCATATACAATGCACTGTGCATATACAAGCTATGGACTTCCAATTTTTATAAAAACTCATTGAAATTGCTATCGGGTTCGGGCCTTGTATGTAACTCGTTGTATGTTCAATTGTATGTGCAAACATACAATCGCATACATGCAATTGGTGGGCCCATCCCTTTGTATCTTGCCTTTACCTGCTGTTTGCATGTTTATCAGCCAATGTATCTTTTGCTTGCATGTGGCTTTTGTATATCACATATACAATGCGAATGTACAAGCAAAACCTTGTATTGCCCTTTACATATCGCCGATGTGCATTTGACTTTTTATCTTTACCATTGTATATTGCACTTGTATATTCGAACATACAATGGTGAATGTATATCCTTTTACATCCGACCTTTACATCTTTGACTTGTATCTCTTCTTTGCATCTTTGCTACAATGCGACTTGTATAGAAGATACAAACTTCCTTGTATACGAAGTGGACCCCACATATTGTATCTTATCTTTGTATATTCGGCCTTGTATATAGACTTGCATGTCTGCATGTATCTGCGAATTGTATATGAGATAAAATCACCTTTGTATGTGCGGTCCCCACTTTCCCTTGTATCTTTTGATTGTATATTGGCAATATACATTTGCTTTATGCATCTTTTGCTTGCATGTTTCCTTTGTATGTAGGTTTTGTATCTTTGCCTTGCATATTGCCGATATACATTTGACTTTGTATATGGCCCTTGCATATTCAGATATACAATCTACCTTGTATCTTAGTGATGCACATTTGCTTTTTATATGTGAACATACAATGGCGAATGTACATGCAAACATACATTCAAAAATGCGTATACAAAAACTAAGTATAAAAACTGAGAAATCCTTGCGATAGAAAATACTTGAAGCTAAAAGATTTATGGGTTTTTTTGGGTTTTCTGCAAAGATTCTCAAGGTGAGATTTTTAGGACTTTTTGCAAGGCACAACATGAGTATTTGAAGGATTCAATCCTTTTAGGGTGATTTCCTAAAGAATTTTTAAGGAAAAAGCAAGGTGAACTATTTAACTCTGGGCAGAGGAAAATAGGTCAACATTTTTGGTGACTTCTATGGGATGTTTGCCTACTAAACAATTAGATTAGTGGCCTAAAGCATCCATTAGACATGGAGTCACACAGAGACTAAAACACATCATGACAAACAATCCTGACCTTAGCAACTCAGCATATTAGCAATGAAGAACATCTGGAAGACCAAACCAAGACAAAATGCTAAAGGCAACCCCTCCAACTGTGCTAGACAACACTTAGGGAAAACAAAAATGGATCTAAACTATTGTCCAACAACACTTATTGAAAGCAAGAAATCTAATCTACTGATTTACAAGGCACTAATACTTCAAAACACCTCTTTAGGTGTATCCCATTGATTGGGATAGGTAAATTTTGTCCATCCATGCTTGATAACTAAAATGCATTGTGTTCCTTGCATTCAGTAATGATAAATGGGCCACTCCACATGTTGTCAAACTTGGAGTGTTTTCCTGGTCTTCTTTTCAACTCATCCCATTTGAGCACCATATGACCCTCCCTAAAGATTCTAGGAGTAGCCTTCTGATCAAAATTTATTTTGGTCTGAAGCTGATGATAATCCATAGTTTTCATAGCCTTATCTCTAATTTCTTCAAGCTCCATAAGCTGAGCATATCTGACAGCCATAGGATCCTCTTCTTCAAATATCTCCAGCTAATTCATGATATCAAGTGCTAGTAGCTCCATAGATAGGCAATCTTGCCTCTTTCCCATAAACTAACATATATGGGGAGTTCCCAATAGACCTCTTGGGAGTTATTTTGTCTACCCATAAGGCATATTTCAGATTAGTGTGCTAGGTCCTTTGGTTGTCCTCCATTGATCTTTTAACAATCCTTATGAGGCTCTTATTTGTAGATTTGGCCAAACCATTACCCTATGGGTAATAATTTGATGAAGTATTCAAATAGATCTCATTCTTAATAGCCCAGTAAATTATCTTTAATCCAACAAAGGCTAAAGCATTATCTGAGATAATTGACTCAGGCACCCCAAATCTGGATATCAAATCTTGGTAAAAATTCAAAACAATATTTTCATTGGATTCCTTCAGAGCCACTACTTCAGTCCACCTTGTGAAATAGTCTGTAGCTGTAAGTATCCACCTATGGCCTGCACTTGATGGTGGGTTAATGGGACCTACAAAATCAATGCCCCATCTCATGAAGGGCTATTCTACTTGAATTGACTGCTGAGGTAAAGCTAACAACCTTTCTTTGCTTGCAAAAATGGCACATTTTACACATTTTCTAGCCCATGCATGGGCATCCTTGAATAAGCTAGGCTAGTAATATCCATCTCTCATTATTTTCCAAGCAGTAGTCTTTGGGACAAAATGACCCCCTATTGTTCCATCGTGAAACTCATGCAGCACCTTGTCAATCTGATCATTACCAATGCATCTTAACAATATACCATTAAAATCTTTTCTAAAAAAGATGCCATTTATTAAAAGATATGGAATGAACTGTAGTCTAAAATACCTTCTCTTGGTTCTATCTAAATTGCTAGACATTTGCTAGTTTGCAAAAATTGAGTCATGTTATTAACCCAACATTTGCCTACTATTGTCATATCATCCTAATGTGCATCTTCAATGGTCAGCAGCACCTCTTCCTTTTTATCTATCTCATTTTTAGGACTAGTAGCAAGCTACTCACTGAGTCCTCTGCCTCTGACTAGCTTGGTTATCTTGATATCTACGTCATATTCCATGACTTTGGTGATCCAACCAGCCCTTTTCTCATTCACATCCTTTCCTAATAGGAACTCTTTCACACTAGGGTGAGCGACCCTCAAATGTATCTTATTATTAGAAATAAGATCCCTGAACTTCTTGAGGCTCCTTACCACTGCAAGGACATGCTTTTTGATGAAGCTATACCTCTTATCATACTCCTCCAACCCCTGACTAAAGAAAGTGATTCATTGTTCAAAGCCGTCACTCTACTGTTGTACCAGAATTGCAGAGATTGTATCTAGACTACCATAAGCATACAAGATAAAATATTTGGAGAAATTAGGATTTACCAGAGTTGGTGCAGTCGATAATGCCCCCTTTATGGACTCAAAGCTGAGTTTGGCCTTTTTTGTCCAACTAAAAACTATACTCTTCTTCAACATAGATGTCAAAGGCTTCAATAGATTTGCAATGTTGGGTATAAATCTTCGTAGAAAATTAATTCTGCCAATAAAACTTTGTAGTCCCTTCTTGTGACTGGGTAAAGGCAACTCCAAAATAGCCCTTACTCTTTCTTCATCAATGGTAATGCCCTCCTTCGATACAACGTGCCCTAACAGCTTGCCTTCATGCACAGCGAAAATGCATTTCTTTGGATTGAGAGATATCCCAAACTCTTTGCATCTCTCAAATACTAGCCTCAGGTGGGATATATGTTTAGCTACATTTTTAGAAAAAACTATGATGTCATCAAGGTACACCAGCACCAATTTATACAACAAACCCTTCAAAGCCATATCCATAGCTCTCTAAAATGTAGAGCCAGCATTTGAGAGACCAAAAGGCATCCTTTTGTAGGCCATGGTGCCCTATTTGGTGGTGAAAGTAGTTTTATATTGATCTTCCTCCTTAACTAACACTTGATTATAACCAGAATATCCTTCAAGCAAGGAGAATCTTTCAGAACTAGCCACTACTTGTAGAATTTGCTCCATTGAGGGCAGCGGGTAGTGGTCTTTTAGGGAGGCTCTATTGAGGTCTCTGAAGTCTACATACAACCTAATCTCCCTATTCTTTTTTCTCACAGGGACAAGGTTGGAGACCCAAGAAGTATGCTTGATTGGAAAAATAATCTTTCCCTTGATCATCTTGGTTAACTCTTTAATCATCAAAGGCTCAAGTTTTGGATTTAAAGGCCTTTGTTTCTACCTCACAGGTTTTGTACCTGGTTCTAACTCTATGGTATGCTGGGCAATATGAGGGTCAAACCCTTTTAGGTCTGAATAATCCCAAACAAACACATCTTCAAACTCTTGCCAAAGAGCAACAAAAGCTCTCCTATCCTCAGGAAAACAAATTTTACCAAATTTAAGAAGCTTACCCTTAAAAATTTCTAGCTCCTCATAATCTTCCTCTTTAACCTGCATGTTGGTATTGTTCTTCTTTAGCTAATCATAAGTCCAAAAAATGGATTCCAAGGTTACTAACCCTTTGGGTAACTTATTTGTTCTCAACTGAATAACTTGACCATCCTCATATTGTTGCTTGAGTTTATCTTGATTCATCATAGAAAACTCATCCTCCTCTAACAAGAAACGCAGGATCTGCTCATCACTCTCAAAAACCTGCCAATGAATATTATTGTTAAGGATAGAGGGCCTATCAACTATTTTCACATGAGGCTACACCTTTTCTCTTTGAGTATCACTAGGGATGTCAAATTGAGCCCCAATTGCAGCTAACCTATCTGCATGATAGTTCTGACTTCTTGGAATAGAGATCAAATCGAAAGCATCAAACTCTTCAATCATATCCCATACCCTATGTTTGTAGCATTTCAAAACATCATTTTTTGTAACATGCAGCCCTCTCACCTGATTTACAATGAGTTCACTATCACCATAGACCTGCAAACAACCAATTTTCCTCTTTCTTGCCCACTGTAAAACTTGAATCAACCCTTCATATTCAACAGTGTTATTCATACATGAAAAGGCAAAATGGAAAGAAGAATAATATCTGTCACCTTGTGGAGACACAAGCATTGCACCACCACCAAATCCATTTCTATTCCTAGAGCCATCAAAATACATTTTCCATACCTCATTTTGTTGTTCTGTCTACTGTTCAGCATTCTTTACCAGGCTTGGAATTGCTGTTTCAGGCTCATGCAGTATGTAAATCCTCATACCAGTTTCTTGGATGTGTCCCTCATGATCATCAACAACATTTTATGAGGCCCACTCCTTTAACATCACCTTTGGTATACTTTCATCTTATATCTCTTGAGCAACTACAAGCTCAGGATCATTAGAGATAATGCAATTGGCATTAACAACACTTGGAACATAAGGCTCTATGTGATGATTTGAAAGCAATTCAGATTTTAGGGTTACTTTTGTGCCATATTTGATCCTAAAAAACATGTGGGACCAGTCTGAGGATAAATATCCTCCTATTTTGGCTGTGAGCTCTCTTGATAAACACATGGCAAAATAGGGAGGCAAATCTATGATGAACACCTCTTGAGAAATGAAAATATTTGGGCAAGTGTGCAAGGTGAGAGCTAGGTGTTTCATCACACCTACAATATTAACAGCTGTGCCTTCTAGTTGGAGTACACTGTTCTCAAGGGGCTAGTATTTCAACCCTAATTGATTTGCAATATGCTTTGGCATCACAGAACTACTTGCACCACTATCTAGCATGTAGTTATGTACCAACTTGTCTCTAATTATTAAAGACACATAAAATGGAAGTGGTTTGGCACTTTTGTTTGGTTGTTTATTATTGTCCTGGGATGAATTGGTAAGGACAACCCTAGTTGGGTCAACAGTTGCATCATTGGACATCTTCAAATCAGACAAGGTAGATTGCAATATGTCCTTTTGGCCTAGGATGGCTAGAGAATCCCACATAGACATTGTCACATTCATCTTCTTCATATTTTCAATAATATTGAAAGGTGGAGTGATATGTACCTTCTGATATGATTTTGCAGTAGTAATATCAGCCTATAAATGAGGTTGTTCCCTTGTTGTTGCTGAAGTATTCCTTTGTAAAATGTGGGAAACATGGGATGTAGAAGCATTAGCATGTCCTTTTCCTTTGTTTACTGCTTGATCTACCTCATAATCCCTCTTCTTGGCTCTTGTATTTGCTACAATTGGAGTATTATCACTGTTTACACCACAGAATTTACCTTCTTACCAATTTATGAAGGCAGAATCATTCTGAGGCTACTCTTGCTGCAGTGCAACTCCATTATTAGGTGTGTTTGGCTGTGAGACCGCAACATTTTGTACCATTAAAGCTTGATTTATAACTCCATTTGAACAGGTTGCCTAACTGTGTGGCTGATTGCATGGAAAACACCACTCATACTCAGCTGCAAGGTTATTCTGAACAGGGACAAGGTCCTTAACAGCATTAATGGGCACCAGATTGTAAGGCTAAAAATTTCTCTGGTTCACATTCTACTTGGTACCCTAGTAATTGCTTTGATAAGGTGGCATGTTAGCTTGATATGGTTGGTTTTTCCCTTGATAAGGCTGATTTTGCCCTTGACTGGGTTGTTGATAGGGCTGTCTGTTCTGGGACTGCTATTTTTTTATGTTTACTAGCTTATTCCCAAAAGTTTGTAGGATATTTTCTATTTTTTGTTGGCTATTTTTAATCTCTTTCAACTCTTGTGATGAGCTAGGAGCAACATTTTTAGAATTGGCAGTACTTGGTAATGTTGTAGTAGTAGGTAAAGGGGCAAAATATGGGATTGGCAATGGCATTGAAGCTTGAATCTTGGGGAATATGGGTACTGGTGGTCGAGGACCTATTTTGCCAGCTTGAATTAGGCTGTTTTATACTCTAATAGTTATTTCATATGCATCAGGTAGGCTTGTACATCCTAATGATTGAATCATTACTGAAATATCACTATTTAAAGCTTTCAAAAAATACAAGAATGCATATTCTGATGGAGGCTTTACCATGACAGGAATTTTGTCCCATGTCTTCTAGAATCTAAAGTTTAAATCCATCATTTGCTCCTGGGGAGCTCTCTTTATTGTAGTCATCTGTTCAACCAATGACAAGTTGTTTGATTTATCTTGAAATTGCTTATTTAATTTATCACCCAGATCATCCCAGGTTCTAATGGTTTACACTGGTAAACTCCTATACCATTGTAATGCCTTCCCTTTAAAAGAGGCAGCCAATAGCTTGATGGCTACATTTTCCTGGGTTACATGATGAACACCACTAGAGAAGCTACATCTCTAATGTGTTCAATTGGGGTAGTTTGATTCTCCCTTGTAAAATAGGGAAAACTCTTCAAAGCTGCCATGGGTATAACATTATGCACTGTCAAATTCAATGGGTTGCCCCCATCAAAAGCAAATGGCTAATTTCTTGCCATTGGAACTGCTAGAGGTAGGTTTGCCTGAGTTGATACAGAGACTACAGGTGCAACCGGCCTGAAACTTGGTGGAGTTGATTGTACTCTTTTAGAAACTACCATAGCTCTACTTTGCCTTCTAGGTGGAGACAACTGCAGGTAATCAAATGAAATCAAACTCCTAGTTTGAATCTTTCTCATAAAATATAACAGCATCATTGATCTGCTTGTCTTTCCTCTGTATGAGTCACCAGATATGTAGGTTTTGACCTCTTACAGGTCTAAAAATCACTAGCTGCACATCAAAACCAATAATAAAATTGCAATCCCACCGGGCGTGCCAAAGTTGTTATCACCCAGATTTTGTACCCTTGCTGCAGTTGTGAAACTTTAGCAATTTAGAGAAACATGGGAATGATCTCGAAGTGTGGGACCTTGTGAAATGAGATCAAACCTCTGAAGAAGGTCAGCTTCCGTGACTGGGTATCACCTAAAACTACTAAATCTTTAGAGGGAAAGGGAGAAAGGATGCTTTTTTAATGAAAGATGAAAACAGAAAAACTGAAAGCAAGGATGATGCACCAGACTGATTAAAAGAAACTTTCATAGAACTGAGAAAATACACAAAATAACCAGATACAACAAGTAGACATACACAGATTCAAATGAGTTTTTAGCAAAGGTGAGAAACAAGAAGGTTGAGAGGAACAGAATGTTCACAGACAACCATATGCAAATTCACACTAAACTAGAAAATTAGTAAAAGAGGTAAAATGACTTGCATATATTCAATAAGAAGGCATAATTACAATAGCAGAAAGCTCTATTTGGAAACAGAAAGCTTGAAAGTCAAAAAATTTCCAACCCTATTTACATCTCATTATATGCATATCTAGCACTCCAATCTAACCTAAGTCAGTTACAAAAATTTGCTCCATGAGCTATATTAGAAAAAATATCTGCCTGAAGGGACATCCACCGGCAGAAGTTATGGCATAAAAAATATCTGGAATAGGGGCAGGTGGGAGATATTCTGAGTCTTTAATGCAAGTAGCTAGATCATTGACCCTCTCTAATAAATGCAACAAATATTTGCATTTGCATCACTCAAACTAGTCGCTGAAATGCCTAGTTGACTAAGTATACAAATCCAGATCCAAAATTTGAAAGTGAGAAAATTACCCTAAAAACCCTACCAAATGAAAGAGGAGGCAAAAATAAGCACTTTTGCCTTTTGAATCATGTCAAAATTTGCCAAAATGAGATAGAAACATGCAGTCAAAGTTTCAGTCAACTGCCTGTGTATATCGCTTTGTATCTGTGTGCTTGTATGTGCCATTGCCTTTATATTACCTTTTACATCTACCACCCTTGCCACGTGGCACCACCTAATTCACCGCCACATTGAAGCTGGGACCCATTGCTAAAAACTGCATCCCCATTGGCCATTGGAATGACTATTAGTTGAGCTACTGATGCACCTTGTCATGCCGAAAATCCCTTTGCATATCAACCTTTGTATATACGTTTCTAAGATTGTATATACATACAATCACCTGCATACAAGGTGCGGACCCCAAATATTTATAGAACAATTTGAAATCGCACTCAGGTCCAGCTTGTATCTCCTCCTTTTGCATATCACTTTGTATATTTGCACATACAAATGCAATATGCATAGCGCGGACCTCAAATGATTATGGAGCGGAATGGAATCGCCATCGGGTCCAGACCTTGTATCTCTTCTTCTTTGTATATAGGCATATACAATGCACTGTGCATATACAAGCCGCGGAATTCAAATTTTTATAAAAACTCATTGAAATTGCTATCAGGTCTAGGCCTTGTATGTAACTCGTTGTATGTTTGATTTTATGTGCAAACATACAATCACATACATGCAATTGGTCAGGCCATCCCTTTGTGTCTTTCCTTTACCTGATGCTTGCATGTTTATAGCCAATGTATCTTTTGCTTGCATGTGGCTTTTGTATATCACATATACAATGCGAATGTACAAGCAAAACCTTGTATTGCCCTTTGCATATCGCTGATGTGCATTTGACTTTGTATCTTTCCCATTGTATATTGCACTTGTATATTTGAACATACAATGGTGAATGTATATCCTTTTGCATCTAACCTTTGCATCTTTGACTTGTATCTCTTCTTTGCATCTTCGCATATACAATGCAACTTGTATAGAAGATACAAATGTCCTTCTATACGAAGTAGACACCACATATTGTATCTTATCTTTATATATTCGGCCTTGTATATAGACTTGCATGTCTGCATGTATTTACGAATTGTATATGAGATACAATCATCTTTGTATGTGTGGTCCCCACTTTCCCTTGCATCTTTTGATTGTATATCGGCGATATACATTTGCCTTATGCATCTTTTGCTTGTATGTTTCCTTTGTATGTAGGCTTTGTATCTTTGCCTTGCATATTGCTGATATACATTTGACTTTGTATATGGCCCTTGCATATTTAGATATACAATCTGCCTTGTATCTTGGCAATGCACATTTCCTTTGTATATGTGAACATACAATGGCGAATGTACATGCGAACATACATTAAAAAATGCATATATAAAAACTAAGTATAAAAACTGAGAAATCTCTATGATAGAAAATACTTGAAGCTAAAAGATTTCTAGGTTTTTCTAGGTTTTCTGCAAAGATTCTCAAGGTGAGGTTTTTAGGATTTTTTTGCAAGGCACAGTATGAGTATTTGAAGGATTCAAGCCTTTTAGGGTGATTTCCTAAAGGATTTTCAAGGAAAAAGTAAGGTGAACTATTTAACTCTGGGCAG
The DNA here is from genome assembly GCA_027924645.1 of Cunninghamia lanceolata. Lineage (NCBI taxonomy): Eukaryota > Viridiplantae > Streptophyta > Pinopsida > Cupressales > Cupressaceae > Cunninghamia > Cunninghamia lanceolata. The sequence continues at coordinate 2,006,586 of BSBN01001480.1, forward strand.
AGGAAAATAGTTCAATAGTCATAAAGCCACTCAATGCAGAAGTAGAGTAAATCAAAATAATCCATCCTTCTCTAGACAATGCTCCAATTGTAAGAGGTATGGTCATAAATCCAATGAATGTAGAAGTATGATAATGAATGACTCTTCAAATAGAGGAAATATGAAATCTTTCAATGGCAAATGCTTTGCATGCAATAGATTTGGACATATGGCAAATCAGTGTAGATCAAGATGAAATCAATCAAATGGGCAAAGAAATGTTGTGTGCTTCCATTGTAACTGATATGGTCTTTTTACAAGATTCTATAGAAGTAGGATCAATGAAGGAAGAGGTTTGGCAAACAGAAAACCAGTTGAGCAGAGACAAGACAAAGGCAAAAGAAAAATTGAAGAGAATGAGATCCAGAATGAAACAAGTGAGACATGGGTGAAGAAGGCAACTGTGAACCATAATAATGGGTCTACACCGGAATCCAGTGCAGATAATTCCTCAGGGAATTAAAATTAGGAGTTTTGGCTAAGGGAGAGCAGCTTTGTAAATCAAATTCCCCCAGCCAATAGTTAAGTGCCTAATTCTGGCACAATGAGAAAAGGTATTTTGAATTGTTTCATGTCATTTGGAAGGATTTCTAGAAGAAAAAAGGTTGATATGACAAATTACAGAGTAATTTATATGAAACTATTCAACAAACAAAGAAATTGGATGTATTAGGGTAGCGCATTTATTGCAAAGACAAATTAGGTGTCGCAGAACATAAAAGATCATTCATTCCTCACTTAGATCGCTTTGCATCAGAAGAAAGTAAGAAGAGGAGAAGTGAACGAGTTCAAGCAAGAAGAGGAGAAGTGAACGAGTTCAAAGATAAGAATTTCCAAAAATTGAAGCACGAAGAGGATCTCCAAGGAAAACCATAATCTATGGAACAAGGTATTTCTGTATTCTGTGAAACTTTTTGAATTCTAAATCTCTATAAATGGCTACACTGTTGATGTCACTGAGAGACCCCGTCCTAAATTCAAGAAGCATCCCTATAAATCTATTGAAGTTGAGCAGCTTGGTGCCTTCTTGAGTGTTCCATATGGGGTTTTGCATGTTGAAGACATTAGGGCATACATTCATTGCAGTATAGAAGAATTTGGAAATTAGAAACTGACAAAGTTGTTTAAGAACCATCTGAAAGATGAAAATTATCAACTAAGACCTGAATTTGAAGCCGTTGAAAGAAAACATTTTCTGCAAATGATTGAAATCTCAACTTTTGATGAAAATGAATGTGTTCGATACATCTTAAGCCAAATACAAGATGAATTCATGTGGCTAATGAAACCATTTAAGATTACAAAAGATGTTATCAAAATTGTAACTAGGTTAAACTCTTCCAGTGGATTACCCATGTTAAAAGCCATGAAAAACTAGACAGTAACTGATGCTACCAGTGCCAAGTTTGACAAAAGGGCAATGACCATCAATGATATCATAGAACCGGATGTTAAGTTTGCCTTTATAGTGATTGGGTACAAGATTTATCACTCCAGCAGGGAAAATTTAGTTTCTAAAACTGCAATATATGCAGCTTATAAAATGTTAAAGGAGAATACAGACTATGATCTGTGTGAACTGCTATAGAATTAGCTGATAGAGAATCTGAACAAAATCAAAACAGACAAGAAAAAATCTTTTAAATATGGTTCCTTGATCATATGCCTATTTTTCTATTTCATGAATGAAGTGCCTAGAGTACAAGGTGTGCACTAGACAAATGGCAGGATAGTGGCAATCCAAATAAGAGACCAATTATATAGTCTTGGAGATTTAGGTACACAAAAGACTGCAATTTGGGGTTATTTCAAAAACTTTCAAAGTCTAATGCACGCAAGGGAAAGAATCCCTAATTCTGTTATAGAAAAGTATGAAAATGAAATATGTTTTATGGTTGACATAGATCAATGTTTAATGGAAGTTGTAGAACTAAGAATTGTATGGATAATGCCAATGGGTTATGAGGTGGATGAGGAAATTTTAGACATGTATGCTCAACATCTTCTGAGCAAACCTAAAGACACCTCTGTTGAAAGGTTTGGAACTTACAAGGAACTAAGCTTAAAATTGCATGTGGAATAAGACAACCAAAAACTAAAAGAAAAGTGCACAAGCAAGTGGAGATGTATGCAGAAAGCATTGGGATTACAAAAAGAAGTAGTGAGAGAGAATAGAGAAAGGATTGAAAAATTGAAGAAGAGCACCAAGCAGACTTCAAAAGAAAAAGTAGAAAGTGAGCTAGTAGTCACTCTGGAAGTCCCTCCAAGCTCCTCAAGGAAGACAAGGAGTTCTACAAATCTCACTGAGAAACCTAAGTCCTCTTCCAACAAGAAACTGAAAGCCACTCCATCTGGTGAAGGGGGAAAAAGAAAGAAAACCAAGGACACAAGAGTCCTCAAAAGGTGAAAAGATAATGAGGAGACAGAAATAGATGAAGAAATAAAATAAATAAGATTCAAGAAAGCCAGAGCTTCAAAGACTTCTAAAGATCAACATTCCACAAGAAATAAAGCCAGTAAAAAGCAAGCAACTGGTAAGGTCACTATGTCAATTGATGAAATTGTAAAAACAATTACTGTTCATGGAAATTTAAAGCCTATTAGAGTTTACTATGATAATTTTGATCAAGCAAATAAGAAAATTTTGGAAGATGCCATTATCATATATTTGAATAAATTCAATAGAGCTCTATTGGAAATTTTACAAGAACTTCCTAAAAGCTTAAGGAAAGTACTATGAGGAAAGAAGCAGCCAAGGAGAAAGACATGGAACTCAGAGAGTATTTTCTCTCCACTTTGTGCCCTGTGATGACTAGAAGAGAAGCAGACAAAATCCTCAAAGAAGTCAAAGATAAATAATTTATATTTTTCCTATAGAGGATAACATAATCTGGGATAGAGACAACAGGGGTATCTTTACTATTAGTATAGCTTACATTCTGGTATTAGACTCAGGTGAGGACAGGTTCTGGTGCAAAGTCTAGATTCATAGGTTGATCCCCAAAATAAACTTTTTCTAGTCAGTGGTGAATCATAATAGGATTCTAACCTTTGACAATCTTCAAAGGCGGGGGTTCCAACTCCCTAAAAAGTGTATTTTGTGCCAAAAAGAGGAGGAAATTGTCACTCATTTACTCCTTTACTATGACTTTTCTAAGGATATATGGGATCAAACTATGCAAAGATTGTACATTGATTGGGTCTTGAATGAAAAGCTACCTACATTTTTAATGAACGGAATCCCCCTTCTCCTATTTGGTTGTTAAGGAGAATTGGAGACAAATACCCCCATTTAGTGTGGAGTGTTTGGGTAGAAAGGAATAAAAAAATCTTTAGGAATACTGGTAGGACCTCTCTTAAAGTCCTCCATGCTTTCTCTAAGGTTCTTTTGGAAAACTTGTCCACCTAGAACGTAAAAAATCCAGAAGCTCTCCCTAATCCTCAAGAGGTTAGTATAGTGACAAAGTGGAACACTTCTTTGGATTTATCCAGAGTGGACAAATTTAAATAGGTTGTATAGGCTAATAACCATTGGCAACTTCCCCCAAATAGATGGTGTAAGTTGAACTTCAATGGGGCTACCAAAGGGAACCTGGGTCCTGCTAGTAGTGGGGGTATTATAAGATCATATAAGGGTGACTTCTTAGTTGCTTTTATTGGGGGTTAGGTGTGAATTCCAATAATGAAGTGGAGGCTATGGCCATGCTTTGGGGAGTCAAACTGGCACTTTCTCTGGGTATCAAGAAACTCTAGGTTGAAGTGGATTCTAAACTTATGGTGGATGCAGTCTTTAGCACTGCTAATCTAGTCTGACAACTTGTTGATATCAACAATGACATTAGGGGTCTCCTAAGTGGGTTGGAGGAGTTTGAAGTTTCTCACATTTTTAGAGAAGGTATTAAAGTGGTCAATGTCATGACCAACCTTGTTACTAACCTCAACTCATGGTGTTGTTGAATGAATATTTGGAATATCCCTTGAAATATTAAGACCCTCCTTTCCAAATACTTGAACCCTCATGGCATATCCTAATTCACCAAAATGAACTTGTACTTTAGCTTTTCCACCACTTGATCAAACTTTCCAATGCTAGGCTTGGCTTTCATATTCCTCTCTAACTAAACTTCCTTCCACCATATCACAACATGACCTTCCATCTTAGTTTTCACATATTTTACCCTATTCGGGTCAACAAAGTCCTCATACTCAAAGTGCTCCTCCAAATTAGTGATCCAATCTATCAGTTCTTTAAGATCCAAATTCCCAAAATAGTTTAAAATGTCCACTCTTGACGCAGTCAAGGTAGGGGGGTCCAATGAAGGAATGTCTAGCCTTGTAGACTTAGACAACCAACACCATGATCATAACAGAAAAGTAACAAAAACATATAGATAATAACTGAAAGATAAGATATGCTCATAAACACATGACACAAGATTTATCCTAGGAAAACCCTCAAAGGAGAAAACCCAGCCTTCAAAGATCACTTCTCCTTATATTAGAGTTCTAAATCACATTGCATATTCCTATAGGGCTTTTCAGATGTTAGGTTGCAGCCCAGGTTTACAAAGATTCAACAACATTCTTCCATGTCATCTTTCTTCCCCTTCTCCATCCTCTGCTATGTATAAGCTTCTTCTACTCTCTACTTTGTCTTATGCTTCTGCTTTGTTGCCTTCTTAGATCAAAACAATTCATATCTTCACATCATAGCTTTCACACACTTCCTCATCCTTCACTACTTCTTCCTTCCTTTTTTGAAACAATTCCATATCCTTCATTTATATCCTCTGAAAGCATTCAAAACATTATCTTATTAGCCTTATTATAATGAGTAGTATGAAACGTGTAGAAATAAGTAGGTCATCCTAAAACATATGGTATTGCTCTGCAAGTGGATGAATCTTTATGTAGTTCTCCATGAATGTCAGATAGGTCCTAAATTACCTTGAATGATGTTCCATTAGGCTCCACAAGTCATGGAATTGCTCTGTAAACCAATTAGGCTTGAACTGAACATAGACTGCTCTACTATGTGAAAATAGATAATCTTCTAATAGCGATATCTCTTAGCAGACAAACCCAAATGACCCAAATTTTGGATATGATGTAGATGATGATATGCAAATGATAACTCGTATTCTGCAAGATTTGATGTGCAAATGTGGTAAAATGCGGTAATCTCCTATGTCACTTCCTGGCACTCTATAACTCAACATTAATTGTCTCAATTTACTTGAATGACTTCTAGATGCTCCTACATCAGACTCTTAGGGTTAATTGAAAAGTGAGCCTCTTCTCTTTGGTTTGTATTTTGTCAAAATCAATGCTATCTCTTAGGATATGTTCGTCAGTTTGTTCAAGACCTCCATGTAAACTACCTCAAGTTTGGTAATCTATTCACAAATTACTGCACTACCTCCTAGTTGACAGTTTTTATAGGTCCTCCATGCAAAGTGCCTCTAGTCCTTCTCTCTTTTGGTGATCTAAATTTTGTGCTCTGCTTGCAATCCTTTGCACTACCTCAATGATCAGCATTCTGAGCAAGTCTCCTTTGCAAGATGCCTCAAATTCTTCATTTTGTGGTGGTCTAGGTTCGACGGTCTAGCTATAATGTTGCAACACCCTCTCAGTTCAACTTCTATTGTCAAACACTTGTAGGCTGCCTCAAATCAATACCAACTTCAATCAATTAAGACTCAATCAATACATACATGCATCCTCTAGAACAATCATGTTACTTCCTTGATTCATTCAATACATTCTTGAATTTCTTCTACAACACTTTCTAATCCTTGGTTCTAACTGCAACTCTTTCTTCATGCATCAAGATCTACCAATTTCTTCTCAGGATACACTATTCCTATACTTGTCTCTGTTTCTTTATCCATATTTCCTTTACTCTGGTACACAAACTTTCTCTTCCAATAGAATTTCTTGTCACCCCTTCTTTCTCTACAGTATGAACTTCCCTACACATGTTTTCACAAACCTTCTCTCTTGCACTGGTTCCTTAGATGATTAGTTTACAAAAAGTTCTCCTTAAGATCAATGTCTTGCCCTCCTCTAGTTTCTGTATTGAACTTGATGATTCAATATGTTCTGCTTCCTCTGCATAATTTATATCTACATTATTTATTGCTTCCTCATTATTAGTCTCTTGGTGACATTCAACACTTGATGCTTTTTGCCTCCAAACTTGAAAACAAGTTCCTCTCTTATCAAATCCTTTTTCATTCCTATGGTATCTTTCATTGTAGTAAGAATTATGACTTCCTATGTTGTTGTGGTAGAAACTTTTGTCATCTCTCCCTCTATGATATGAATTATTGTCTTTGTTTTGCAACTCAACATTAACTGTCTCAATTTACTTGAATGACTTCTAGATGCTCCTGCATCAACTCTAGTCCTCTAATTAATGTCAGTTAAGGCCATCAACATCATCTCTTCCACTTGATTCTATGGGCTCAACCTCCTTCTCTTAATCACAATCCTTGGAACTAGGGTTAGGGTTTTTTTAGTGGTCTCGCTCTAATGCATCTATCCATTTCTACATAGTCTTCAAGATATCATACATCTCATCTATTCTTCCTACAACATTGACAATACCTTTCACTCTCTTTAGTGGCATCTTGAGTTGATGAAAAATTCTTAGGTTAGTGATCTACACACAACGACCCCTTGTAAACTACCTCACATTCGGTCTCTATTTAAAAACCTCATGGACTTCCATAATTTAGCAAAAATAATGTTGTTTATTTCCACTACTTACACCTTAATTTACCTAAATAAACTCCTCAATACTCATCCCAAGATTAAACTTCACTTTGATACCACTTTATGTAGTCATGGTCAAAGGGTTCACCAAAGGACTATCCAACCATGCATTCCAAACATCAAAACAAATAAATAACATAGAGATCTCATAGAAACAATAATAAAATTCTCATTGATTTAAGCTTGCATGATTATCACCATGGTTACAACTTCACAATTTGCTGCAATGGGCCCTCTTACATGCCAAACTACAACCCTTTAATTACTAACTAAGATTCACAAATGGATAGTCACCACAATGATAATTCAAGTATAATTACATTACTAAAAACCACTCTATAATGACACTCACTATCTACTGCAATGTCAATCTCCTACCTTAGTGTCCTCTTTCCTCAAGATTGCACTCAACATCATAATCATATTCCCTCACTCTACCTCTCAAACCTCACTTCTCACTATCAAAACTCACTCTCTATTCCCTACTTCATCTTGTCTTCTTTTCTTTCCTTCGAACAACTCACAACCAAGTGGATATACCATTCCTAAGTTTTCTAAATGATCTAAGTCAGCTCTAGGATGGTGCAAAGACTAATAGGTACACCATTTATCTTACCTAGTATCTCAAGGAGAGACATTTGATAATTTGTTTATTGGTTATCTATTGATACATAAATCTGTTAGTTGGGGCCCTAATTTATTTAAGGTTCTAGGTATTCCCATGAGAAATGGTTTTTTCTCCCATAATTTCAACATCCCTCATTCAATTTATTTTTTTAAATAGGAATAACATAGGCCCCTATGGCTAGTGTCTTTATAATGATTTGAGGCTTTTGGTAAGGTGTACTTCTACTATTATTATTACCACCTTAATGATTTTTGTTGTTTTCATATTTATTGGAGGTTAATTTACCTTTTTTAACTATTGTCTTTATGTTGGTTGCTTTTATATATGAACTATTTCCTTACCTTTAGGAGACCATTATATTTTCCTTCATCCCTATGAGTTGAATCAATTTCTTCTGCTAGGGTAGTAGGATTGATCATGTTAAATTCATGCATGACTATTTTCATGAGACCAAGTTTAAACTTTATGTTTTTTAATTCTTCATCCTTCTTATAGTCAACATATTTTAGCAAGCTCATAAACTTGCTTTCATATTGGGACACCATTGAAGTGACTTGCTAAAGGAGTTGAGATTCAACTCTTTTCTTCTCTATTAATATATTAGAGATATATTTTCTCTAAATTGTGACTCAAAATCAACTCAAGTGAGGATCCATAAACTAAAATTTTTCAGTGTGCTCTGATGTTCCCACCAAAGAGTTTCCTCTCCATCTAGTTGGAAGATCCCAAGTCAAACCTTCTAATTTTTTGAGATAGCTTGTAATCTAAAATATTTATTTAGGTTGGTTAACTAGGGTGCAATTGCTTTACCTAATTTTGAGTCATTAAACCTTAGGGGTGGTTGTTTCTTTAAGTCTTTAAGAAGGGTTGAAGCTTGATTCCTCTATAGTTCTCTTTGATGTTATTCACCTTCAAGTACATGAGGAAGATAGTTCACTATGGCTTAGTGATACCTCATTTCAAATAACCTTAAGCCATAAATAACCTTACTTCTTGAGAATTGATATGATCTTGAATAGTATTCAAGGTATTCATGTTTTCTTGTATCATTGCATCCTATAGAGGTGTTGAAGGTGGACGTCTTACCCTCAAGGAGCTTGTACTAAAGGATAAATGGGACTTTGTACCATGATATCTCTACAAACAAGAAAGAGTAGTCCTAGGTTTTGAACAAAGTTTCCTATAGGTCCCAAGCTTTCTAGTTAACCATGCTCTAATACCAATTTAATAAACACCCAAAAATGGACTAAAATTTCTTTCTTTAAAAATTAAGGCTTCAAGTTGCACAAGAATAATAACATGGACCATACTAAGAAATTGTATAATCGCATCAAATTTAAAAAATTTGTTTCCAACCTCTATTTAATAATTCTACTCATCCATTAATCAAACACATATACCTAATATCTAGGCAACTTAGGTGAGGTTGAGTTCCCTACCTAATAGTCATATTTTTCTTTTTAATGTACGTGTAGGAAAATCTAATCCCACACATGGTACATTGATTATTTAATTTTTTATGATTATAAAATTAGTTTAGATAGCATATCCATATCATTAATTACAATTCAAATCAAACAATATAGGTTTCTTGAAAAGGTTAATTGCTTTATTTCAACTAATACAATTACTACTTTCAACTATAACATTAGGTTAGCAAAGATTTAGTCATACTAATTCTCATCTTGCAAATTTGATGAAGCCATATTGTTAAATAAATTGACAAGGTTTAGCAAGAATACCATAATTGTTTAATATAAACATATTTTGTAGAAATAACATATTCCAAAAAATATTTTGACAAATTTGTGATTGCAAAGAATATAAAATAAATAATGTACAAATTTTGGTATAAATTGAATTACAAATAAATAAATAAATTTTGCATTTCTAACAAAGATATCAACAACTAAAATACCATAGCATTATCACCTTTCCCAATCCCTTTTATAGAAAATTATCAACTTCATGCAAGCTTCTTAGGAACCATTCAAGAAAACCAAATAAAAATTCCTATTACAATAGCGTACAATTTAATAATTGACACATCTAACCAATTACAAGTTGAAGTAATTAATAATCTTTTGATAGATAGAGAATGTTCTTCTCATGAAAATTGTTGACATTTTGATGATTGAACCAATGATAAAACAACCACATAAACATAGGGCACAAAATAATCCCTACCAATGGGTCAATGGCATATGCCAACCCCACACCCACACACAAGGTGAGGTATGAGAAATTGGTGACTTCTCACCAACAATAAAGTTGTACTTTCTTATTGTAGAAAAATAACAAGAGACTCAACAATTCAACACTAACCACTCCTGATGACTAACAAAATTTAGTCATAAAATGAGTTTCAAGATTAAATCACAATTCTAAAACTACATATAAACCATATGATACATTATCCACTACTTATGATGTAATAGAGACCAAACAAGACCCACAATACAGTTTCCATCTTAAATACCTTAAGTATTTTAATAATTTACTAGTCAATAGTTACAAAGGCCAAGCTATGAAAGCCTTCCATTAAATATCCTTGTTCAACCATACAAATATACCTCACAATTACCAACCATGCCCACACATCTAAACCACCCATAAAACAACTTCCATATAACAACCATCTGATATACACTACAAATTCCAATAACAATCATTTGGTACTAGCAATTTTAAAAGAAACAAATATTGAACATAAATAATATTAAGCCTTCAACTATGGAATAAACCTTCAATAGAATAACTAATGGTGAAAACCATGAACACTTTAAAATATATTTTACCATTTTGAACTCAACTATTAAATGCTTACAATAATTCTATGAGAGAAAATATACAAAAAACATTGGATAAACAACATCCATAAAGAAAATATTAATTGTTACTATATCTAAGACTAATTCTTAACAATCATACAAAATTACACATTATGGATATTGGTTGTTATATATATATTATGATAAAATTAACATTGGTCATATAGAAATACAGAACTATCAAATAATATGATTCACATAATACACACACACACACACTCACTCACACACACTCACACACACACACACACTCACTCACTCACTCACTCACTCACGCACGCACTCACGCACTCATGCACACATGCACACACATGATAAAATTAACATTGGTCAAATAAAATTAACATTGGTCATATAGAAATACATAACTATCAAATAATATGATTCATGTAATAACAACACATATATTTTATACCTATTTCAATATACTTATAGTTGACACAATCCAAACCATTTTTATAGGAAAAATAAAGTAAAACCCAACTAATATTTTTAGTAAAATCAAGCACTTATACACACACACACATGTATGTTGATTGCAGATAATACTGAGAGGGGGGGGTGAATTAGTATTCTTAAAACCTTTTCATTTACACATTCACTTATCCATTTACCAAATTTAATAACATGAAAAGAGTAGCCACAAATTCATAACACATAACCACCAAGATTTTACGTGGAAAACCCAAAAAGGGAAAAACCACGGTGAGTGTTAGCTCACAATATATTATGATAACAATACTGAATTACATGAAGGCTCACTGCCTTAGGATTCACTACCCTGGGACTCACTGTCCAAGAAGTGCTCACTACAATAGGCTCACTGCGAAGAGAAAAGAAGATAGAAAAAGAATTGGCTCACTGCCAAGAGATGACTGCTATAGATGCATCTACAAAATGATGGGGTGCAGTTCCATTTATAGCTCAGTATATAGACTAAAAAGTCTTCATAATATCTGCTCTACTCTACATAAACTCTGCTCTTCTACTCTCAATATCTTTTTCTGGTCACAACTCTTCTTTAGATCACATACACATTTTATTCACACACACAACATCTCCTCCACACTTCAACACCTAAATTCATCAAGCATCTATATCCACTACAAGATTTATCTCATAGTTAGGTCAACAAGCCAAATAAGAACCGTGTATACAAATGTTATATCTTCTTGGCTTGGACTTGTGCACAATCTATAATGTGGACCCAGACAATCATTCAATAGTCTTCATACAAGTTAGCACCAATCATTCAACCACTTAGATTGATTGTTCAAACAATATATCTTTTCCACATAAAGATCTATCATGCTTGTCGGCTTGACTCTTAAGAACACACTTGACCAATTCATCTGTCACATCATAACTCACATTGTGGACCATGTGAGACTCTTGAAGATTCATAACCAACATTCATTCTAGACTTCTTATTATACTTTCAGAACCGTAGGACAAAATATGCAACAGCGGAGGAATGCGGACTAAAATACCCATGCACCCTGCACTATTCCTAACTTAACTATGTTCACCCGGACTTAGACCAATCACAGCTTAACTTCCAGAAGTCATCAAGAATTACAATATTGAACATAGAACCTTTAAAAAAAATTTAATAACATACCTGAACCGCATACCTTGACCATCAACTACGGAGGAATACCACTTGAGTCTCTACTACTAACTTTGAGTTGTCAGTACTTAGCCATTTTGCCTTAGTCTTTTGTGTACAGACCAGAACCTTGTATGCAGGCTATTCCAAGTTGAGTTCCCAATCATCCTTAGCTCCATCATGCTCTATTTGCCTTGTTTCCATCAATGACAACATTACCCAATTAGCAGTGTCTCTTGACTATGTTTCCAACAATCTACCCCTTTGGCATTGATGGCAAAACTTAGTGAAAAATGTGCATCTGCTCCCCCTTTCTATGTACCCTCTATTCTTTCACTCCTCCTTAGGTGTTTTCCCATTTTTCACTGGTCTTCTTATCCCCCTTTGACATCAATGGCAAAGGTGTATGTACAAGGGTCAAAATTTTGTCAAAACTGTAAAACTGTCATACTCTGTCATATATGTACACATATATTTTTAACCTAATTAGTTGTAGGTGAAAGAATATCCTTGTACACAATTTTTAATTATGCTATCTCTCCATCCCACTTATTCTTAGCACTATTCAAATTTTGGATGTTCTCATTTACTTGAATTACCAGATCTTTTGCCTTCTTCACGCTGATAGATATGTCAGTTGTATCCTGAACCTTTAAGGCTTCTACAACTAGACTTGTCATGATCTCAATTTTAGAATTTATTATCCTTCTTAGTAGACACATCTTATTTTTAATTTCTTCCTATCTGCTGAGTAGACTACTCATGTTGTTCTGAATATTTACAACTTGTGTTTCTATGCTGCTGATTGAGTCAACTGCTGGATCAAATGTCTTAGAAATATTTATAAGTTGAAGCTCCATGCTTTTGACTTTCTCTTCTATTTCCTTAATGGTCTTAGGCCATGACAATCAAAATTTGTAAATATCATAGGCTTCCTTGATTGCATTCTCCATATTCTTGATACTATTTTCTAACTAAAATTTGTCACTATCTAACTTGATTTTTAATTCAACTAGTCTTTTATCTTCAAATTCCTTTCTAACTTTGATGTCAACAAATTTTTCAAAGGACTCAAAATGAGTACTTACAGAATTTATCAGACCTTTGAGTTGATCAAATGATGACACTGATATGTCTTTTGGGTATGAGGGTATCAGCTTTCTAGAATACTGGATGCTTCATTGAAATGAGTTCATTGTCATGTATATATATTTTCAGCATTTCTTCCTAAGTGTTGGCTTGCACAACTAATACTAATTTGAATTTCTGTGTCGGGGACAAATATTTCAGATTTATTGGTCCTTGTAGAAATTCAGGTAAGTTTGGGATTTGTGCTCTTTGTTGCTTTTCCAAACATTTTTTAGTAGTGTCTCTTGCCACTTGTTCTTCACCAAGTGAAGCTTTCTTTCTTTTCTTCTCTTCTCTTGTCTTTTCTTTCTCCATTTCAGTTGTGACTTTTGTAGTGGATGAGGTCCTCATTCTTTTTCTAGGGCTAGATGCTGGTTTTTCCATTTCATATCTCTCATCTTTCCTTTCTGGAGTGTTTGATGTCCATTCTACCAAAGCACTTTGTTGGTTTAGGTCCAGATAACTGAGAGGGGGGGTGAATCAGTTGTCACATATTTTTAATCTTTTCTACCATTGATCTTCCTTTCCAACTTATAATCAAATTAATGATATAAACATTTCAACATTAATCAATAACACACTTGACACCAAGATTTTTGATGTGGAAACCTGGTTAAGGGAAAAACCACGGTGGGGGTTAACCCACAAAAATTAATACCCTGTTAAAAGTATTTTTACAAATGAGAATGCACATGCATTCAGGCTCATTGCCTAGAGCTCACTGCTCAATTAGAGGCTCACTACCTATAGAAATATTACAAGAGAATAAAAAAGATTTTGAACTGATAAATAGCATCTACTCATGCAAGAGTTTTAGTTCTAGTTAATTGTAAAAATTGATCTTACACATTTCATCTTTACTTGCTCTTCTTACTGCTCTGCCTTCATTTGCTCCTTAGATTTTCTACTCTTCTCACAATTACACCTTATTCACACACACACACACAAAATCATCCAATTCCATTGGATATATATATCTGCAACATGATCTACAATCATTTTACTAGTTGGCTTCAAGAATATTTAGAACTTTGTAGAGTACTTTGCTCTATCGGCTAGATCCATACATAATATGAGACGCGGATTAAAACTTGCACTTGTGAATCATCAATCATGTCGTCTATCACTACTTATCATGACCAATTGCCCAACAGACAACTTCTATACATCCAAAAATAGGATCATTCGTAAGGTCGACCAGTTCTTCTTCTGTTTGTTCTGTCAAACTAAAACCTGATACTCAGAAGCTAATATCTTTTAAGTCCATCTCTAGAGGACAAAACTCTAGATTTAGAGTGTCTTGACAATGCTTACAACTACCTCAGATCCATAGCAAACCATGCCTTTCCACCAAATAGATCTAGATGAAGATACCGGACCCTTTCACCTACTCTATTCCTAATTGCCCTGACTTAGACACATTCTAATTCTGACTTCTAGTGTGAACAGATTGTGTTATGCGGATGATTGGGATGATCTTAGTTGCCATCAATGACAACACCTATCATGCCTAGCAGTGTCTCTTGCTAACACACTTAAGAATTTTAATCCTCCTTCTTTGATGTTAGCCTTACTTACTTGTTCATCTGATGTTTTCTTTGATTTCTCATGGTCTATAGATAATTCTATGAATGTTCCAAATCTGTCTTCTTTGAAATCTTTCAGTTTGCTAAGTAGTACATCAACTAATTCAATCAAAACATCTTCTACAACTTCATACCCTAGTGTAGGAACCCATACATTTCTTGGTTCAACAGCTTCCATGAAGCATTTGTCTTTGTCTACCATGAATACAATGTCCTTTTCATACTTTATCACTATATTTTCAGGCATCCAAACTCTACATGACATTTTCTTTTGAAAGTTCTCAAAGTATCTCCATAGGATTTCATTCTGCTTGTTTGCATTTCCCAAACTTTGTAGGTGATTTCTTATTTGAGTAGCTACTAGTGTATGATCAAACCAAATAGTGTTTCCAAGGCTAGGTAGCTCTTTCAGAAAATAGAAGAGTAGACAAGTGATCAATGTTCCATATTTGAAAGGATGACCTGTCTCTTTTGTTCTTTTCAAGTTCTCCATTAGTTCACTCTGGAGCAATTCACATCTAGGTCATAATTTGTGTTCTTTTTTATCATGTCATATGTTGTGTATATGGTTGGTGTAGACACAGAGTTTTCCTTGCTAGAAAGGTATATTTTGTATCTAATAATCATCAATGCAAATCTAATAGCCAAATTCTTAATATCATTTATCATAAGAGCATTCTTATCAAATTTGGCTCTTGTTAGCTTTTCCACCAAATTAGGGTTTTTCTTCACTTGAGATCAACTTGATTTGAATTGCTTTGGAAATCTTTGTAGACACTTGGGCTCTTGCTTCAATTCTCCTGGAGACTTGATAAGTTTGAATGCAAAATAAATTTTTTGTCGAATGAGTCTCTTTCTAATTCTTTATCTAACCTAATTGCCATAAATGCCCTTATTGAAAAAGATGTCAAACATAATTCTATAGAATACAATCTATTAGGATTGGTCCACAATGCTCTGCACTTGAACCTTTTCTACTGAAATTTCTTTCAAAAGATTTGTCACATGCATCTTTTCAACATATCTACGTGCTGAATTCTAGAACTAACTATCTGGCTAGGGATTAAGATTTTGAATGAAGCTCCCCTTGAGCCAGAGCTCCCAATTTACTTCCTAGAGGAAGTATCTACACTAGAGGATGGTGTGGATGCATCCCTGACCTTATTAACATATTTCTTGATCTAGACCTTGCTCATTTCCTTCTTTATTTCTATTGGATCAATCTTGTTCTTACCTTTATCTTCTCTCTACTTTGTTTTCCTTTTCTCTGTAGGATAGTCTCTTTTCACATGTTGGCTTATGTAAAATCTTACATGTCCAAACTTATTGCAATTGTAGAATACCACATTCCTCTATCCCTGATTCCTTCTATTGATTGGACTCATTCTTGATCTGCATTGATTTACCATATGCCCAAATCTATTGTATACAAAACACTTTCCATTGAAGGATTGAGTATTTCTTGTATTGTTAAAACCATTCCTTACCATACTTCTGCATTCATTTGATCTATGACCAATTTTCTTGTAGTTGAAACATTGACTAGAGAATGATGAAATATTTTGATTTATTCTACTCCTACATTGAGTAGCCTTATGACCAAAATTATTACAAATAAAATAATGGCCATTGAAAGATGGGTACCTTTAAGCATTTGGCTGCCTGACCGGAGGTCTTCTAGGTCTTCTTCTCTAATTCCAAAATTTGTTGCCTTTGTTTTCCTTCATCTTAGTGTTTGCTTGACCTAAATTTGAACTCTCTCCTTTCCCAAATCCTAGCCCTTTCTTGTCATTTGAACTCTTTTGACTAGCAATCATCTCATCAAGCTTTGCAAAACTTATCTTGAACTTCCCTTCATAGCTCTTAGCCTTCTCTAGATCTAATTTTAGGCTTACAACCTCTTTTTCAAGTTTATCACATTCTTCTAATTTACTTTTTACCAACATATTTAGATCTTCTTCTACTTTAGCTTTTTCTACAACTTCCACTTTCAAATCATCCAATGTTTCATTGGTTGATATCAATTGTTCAATAACCTCCTTGTATTTTTCTTTAAACTTTTTGACTTGTTATTTTAGTTTTAAGATGCATTCATCAGCTTCCTATATGTTATCCTTTAGATCCCTGACTTGAGTTTCAAAATTTTCAAGATATTTAAGAGAGGCTTGTAATTCATCATTGCTTCCATATGAGGCTTCAGTGAAATATCTTCTAGCTGCCATGTGTACACCTTCCTAGATCTTCCTCAAGCTATTAAGCTTCTTCCAAGGAACCTTGCTCTAATACCAATTGTTGATTGCAGAGAATACTGAGAGGGGGGGTGAATTAGTATTCTTAAAACCTTTTCATTTACACATTCACTTATCCATTTACCAAATTCAATAACATGAAAGTAAAGTAAACATGAGAAGAGTAACCACAAATTCATAACACATAGACACTAGGATTTTACATGGAAAACCCAAAAAGGAAAAAACCATGGTGAGTGTTAGCTCACAATATATTATGATAAAAATACCAAATTACATGAAGGCTCACTGCCCTAGGACTCACTGTCCAAGAAATGCTCACTACAATGGGCTCATTTCCAAGAGAAAAGAAGATAGAAGAAGAATTGGCTCACTGTCATGAGATGACTACTACAGATGCATCTAAAAAATGTTGGGGTGTAGTTCCATTTACAACTCAGTATACAAACTCAAAAGTCTTCATAATGTCTGCTCTACTTTTTCTTCTCTACTCTACATAAACTTTGCTCTTCTGCCCTCACTGTCTTTTTCTGGTCACAACTCTAATTTAGATTGCATACACATTTTATTCACACACACAACATCTCCTCCACACTTCAACACCAAAATTCATTGAGTATTTATATCCACTACAAGATTTATCTCATAGTTAGTTCGGCAAGCCAAATAAGAACCATGTATACAAATGTTATATCTTGTCAGCTTGGACTTGTGCACAATTTGTAATGTAGACTCAGACAATCATTCAATAGTGTTCATATAATTCGGCACCAATCATTCAACCACTTAGATTGATTGTTCAAACAATATATATTCTCTGCATAAAGATCTATATCCCTGCCTGCTTGACTCTTAAGAACATGCTTGACCATTTCATCTATCACATCATAAGTCACACTGTGGACCATTTGAGACTCAAAGATTCATAACCAACATTCATTCTGGACTTCTTATTATACCTTTAGAATCACAGGATAAAGTATGCAACAACAAAGGAATGCAGAACAAAATACCCATGCACTCTACACTGTTCCTAACTTAACTGTGTTCACCCAGACTTAGACCAATCACAACTTAACTTCTGGAAGTCATCAGGACTTACAATCTTGAACATAGCACCTTTAAACAATTTTAAATAACATACCTGAACCGCATACCTTAACCATCAACTGTGGAGGAATACCACTTGAGTCTCTATTACTAACTTTGAGTTGTCAGTACTTAGCCATTCTACCTTAGTCTTTTGTGTCCATACTAGAACCTTGTGTGTAGGTTGTTCCAAGTTGAGTTCCCAATCATCCTTAGCTCCATCATGCTATGTTTGCCTTGTTTCCATCAATGACAACATTACGCAATCAATAGTGTCTCTTGACTACGTTGCCAACAATGTATATATGTATACACACACATAGGAAAGTATTTCTAACATGAATAAGATACCTAGTCTACTAGCAATAATGGGATTCTTATTTATCATTGAAACTACCATTTGACCAAAAATAACACTACAATTAAGGTTGGTAAATGAATATTTCACAAGGATATAGGATTCATAATAAATACTTAATGATTCAAAAACCCCCATAAAATTATTTCCATAACCCTCACAAATGTCCATAAATTTTAAATACTTAAATAGATATTACCAATCATGAACTTGATGACCAAAGAGTACTTCCAAATTAGACCCAAAATATTTGATCAAAGACTATTCTAGGTATTAGCTCCCTAGTTTTTGGAGTATAAAATATATCCCCTCTACTAATAGAAGCATTTAACTTATAACCAAAATTGACCATTTTTCAATGAAAATAGAGGGCAATTCCATGGTATGACCTTGCAAAAAGGTTAGCATGCCATAAACCAAAAACACAAAGCTCAAACAATAATACCTAATGAAAATGATCAAGTGAACTCCACTAAGTAGAACCATTACATCGAAATGAATGCCACATTAATGATGCATAAAAAACTCATGGTTAAATCTAATTACATGGTAGTTATTACTTGAAATCACCTTTTATTTTAGTCCTAAGGATTCAATAGTTAATGTTGGTTACTGCCATAAGGATATATTAAATATTTTAAATTTTTAACACATTAAATAGCTCATGGGTAGAATGGAAAGGATTGATGCTTAATATAGCATCAATCATAATAAATTTTTAAACTCTGAATCAAAGGTTTAGAACCTATAAACTATGAACTGTAATAAACTACTATAAGTATTAGATTATATGTAGATATATATTTGAATAAAAATATTTATCTCTATAGATATTTTTATACATAATGAATGCATATGTTATATTCACTTATAAATACATACATACATACATACATACATTTGATAAGCTATTTAAACACAAGATGTGCATGTATACACACACACAAATACAATAAAGAACACACTATTCTAATATCTTTGAAAACATAAAATATACCAAAATACACAAAATTACATAGAAAACAATATAACCAACAAAATTATCCAAACATGACAACAAAAGTACAACAACCACAACTGAATGATGAATTATTGAATAGCCCCACAAATAAAATTTTTTAGACAACTCCTAGAGCCAACCAACCACTTAGGTTTCATGAGGTGCCCCTTCCCTAATGCCATATGTTTATGGTTGATGGATTTTGTTAAAAAAACCTAGATCTCTACTAGAATCTACTGGTGCCAAAAATTGAAATTAAATGATATGCATTAGAATTTAATGTTCAAACCTATCTACAAAATAGAATATCACTGCACAAGTCATGCTATCAATGATAGTTAGATAATAATTACACATGATTAACATAAATCAAACTAAAATTATGATTACAAAATGCGATAGGGGAGGCACAATAAAAGATACCTAATGATTCTTCTAGGTAGGTTCATGACATTACCAAAAGGTGTGCAGAAATAGGTTTTAGAAAACCTAAGTAGGATTGTGCTAAACCTTCATGACCTCAAACCCTAGGATTATGAGGTTCTGACAAATACAAGATTGTGTAGTGTAGAAAAATGATAGCTTCATGACCCTAGCAATATTATCATAGTGAATGTATTTTGTCTAATCGACTTATGGAAAGTGATCTATAGAGGATTTGGAATGCCACTTATAAACACCCACCCCATTTTATGCATGCATCTCAACCACTAATACTCACATGTATCACATTAATTAAATTACCCCTTTCCCCTAATATTGAAGTGATATCTTGGATCACATTTTGGTTATTTAAAAAATTACAATATGCATACATATGATAAGGTATTTCTTTAGGCATGGATCTCCTAGGTTAATAGATACCTTATTCAAAGGATTGAAAGATGATATTAGTAAATAAGATTTTATTAATTTTGATGGTTAAGCATACAATGGGTGAAAATTTATATTTTGTCTTTTACAATTTACTCTATGCATATGTATTAATTTATTTTTTCAACCCAAACATGGAAAATAAGTCTAGAATGATCATGCATTCACATCGAATAGGTATCCTTAAATTTTTCAATTATATTTTCTATTATGGATCAATGTTAAATGATTTGGTGTGATAGTTATTGTAATTAAATTTCTAGTTGATCATATGAGGACTATAAATTAATAACTATGAGTATAAAGTGTGTCAACATGAGAAAATAGGTAGCTAAGCTATATGGTAAAAAGAGGGGATATTTAATATGAATATTTTATACTATGAGGAGTTATATTAAATCTATATTTAAGATTCCATCATCAAAGGTGATATAGGATATGTTCACCATGTGAATCCCTTTGGGGTTTGACATGATGATTTGATAGACCTACAAGATGCAATTTTTGATGTAGTTATGATCAAATTTTAAAAAAAATGTCTTAAGGTTGGCAATGTGTGCATGGCCTAGATTGTTTCTTTGTTGTGTGATCATTTGTGAGTGCATTGTTTTCTTCAAAAACTTAAGAGGGTGCCTTAGCTGAAACTTCCCATTAAAATAAAAATTTAAAGGGTAGCTTAGTGGAGACTTGTGATGATAATTTGAAAGGGCATCATCGATTTAATGTACTTGTGATCACTACTCTTTCCAAGATGTGTTTTTTACTTCCCATTTAGGGGCGGATATATGTTGTCTACTATTTCCTCTACTAGGGGAATATTATTGGTATTATCCTTCATCTGCATGTGGGAATCTTGTGTTTATGTTAGATTTTAGTAGAGACTTCAAAGTGGTGATATAATGGAGAGTTAATACTCCAAAAAGGACTTATATTGTTATTCTCTTCAAAGATGGATTGTGATGAATATCAAATCTAGATGTTGCCTAGATGTGATGATCATGTGTGAGTGTCTAAGTAACAGTTGACGCTATGTTCCATTTGATGATGTCTTGATTAGTAATTATTGTTCCCACATTCCACAAATTATCATTTGTTAGCTAGTGATTGTATATTATTATTGGCACCTTGTGATGGTGATGATATTCTTGTTCATAGATAGTTGATGTGTACCTAATCCTCCACTCCATTCAGATTAGTGATGTTTTTGATGCTCCTATTCATGAATGATTGTAGTTGTTGTCGGTGGACAATAGATATATACTTGTTTCACTTGATTGTGCACCTACATCTATGTTTTCACTTAATGAGTGTTTGTGCCTCACTTTGAGTAATACTTTATAGTTGTTCTTCAATTTTGTTTGATGTTAGCATGACAATTGGCAGAAGTGATTATTTAGAGATGGTGATGTAGATTTATCCTAAAGGATTAGTTGGAGACTATTCATATTAGTCACCTATTGATCATTGGCCACATTTTGATGGAGGACACATTTATATTGACCCCTTTTTATAATGATATAGTGGCCACATTTGGACATTGGTCTTTTTTTATTGATTTTTATGATTAAGTTGTAGTTGTCTGAGAGATGATAGATGTGGACTACTAGGTGTCATTAATCACCATTCATTGGTCACATTAGTTGTACCTTCTATAGAGTGATAGAAATTGGTACATGAATGAGATGGTAACTTCATGATTGATATCTTCTAAAGTAGGATTAATTAGTTGAGTATCTTGATGATGAGACATCATTTAGGTCTCTTCAAATTTTAGAGAGTGACTATATTGAGGATTGGGAGATCAATTTCACTATTTTGTAGATGGCTATACATAGCAATTGAAACGTCATAATTTTTAGAGATGGCTTTACATAACAGTTGAAAGTCAACATTTTTGGAGATGGCTCTATATAGTAGTTGAAAAGTCATCGCATTAGAGAGCACGCTACTTAAATATCATCCACTTGAATGGTCAAACAATCAATAGCAATTTTACACCTCATTCACAACAAAAAGTGATAAATATTTATCCTATTTTTGTTGGCCAAAATTGACCTTTGACTATTAAAGTGGATGATATTTAAGAATAACTATAAGAGAGTGCTAACATCTAAGAATATGTTGCTTATATTTATAGATGAATTGGATTGAAGAATGCAATCATTTGAGTGGTTGATTGAATGCAATCATATTATTGAGTTGGTTACTTCCTGGCAGCTTTAATCATCCAAAGAGTCCAACACCATTAAGGAAGTTTGCAATCATATTATTGAGTTGTTCCTTCATGGCAGCTTTAATCATCCAAAGAGTCCAACACCATTAAGGAAGTTTTATGTTGAATTTTGAAGTTGATTATCAGGGTTGGTATATGAAGAATTATGTCAAGATAACCATGTTCGATTATCTCGGGCTTTCTCTTAAATATGTTATCTTGTTGGAAAGCGCCATGCGAGGACAATATGGAATGCATGTAATGAATGGGCTTCCGTGTCAGCAGAAGAAGTAAATATAAATGGGTGTTAATATCAGCAACAGTCAAACTAATTGATGGTTTGTCTGTACACATTTTAAATAGACCTAAAACTATGCCAAAGAAAGGACATTCTCACCTTCACAACAACCATTTACAGCCGACCACGACAAATACGATTTACAGGTGTGGGGTTTTGTTGTTGGGAAGAAAATTATCCATCAATTCCGTCGAATGCGCGTATGAATAATCCGTTTCTTTCGGGGATTTCGATCTCCTCGTTCTTGTTTTTGTTTTTTTTAAAATTTAAATTGAAGCGTTACGGTTTTATATTCGGCAGTGTAGTTTTTACGAGTCATTTGATGAATGAAAACAGATTTAAATGTATTTTTTTAAGCTAATGCCTATACTATAATATACATGGAATAGTATCTTAAATGATAACTAGTGCAATATAGGTTAGTCTAGTTTCTTCCTTCTTTAAAATGGATCTAGTGAACTTTCTATTACTAGAATTCAAGCTTCATGGATACCTAACAAATATATTTTAGCAAATGAACTTAGTTAATAAATTGATAAAATTAATATAATTATAAAATTATTATTATTTTTTTTTCAAAACAACAAAATTATAAAAATAATAATAAGTATAACTAAAAAATTATTAAATTGATAATAAAATAATAGTTATAGAATTGATAAAAATAAATACAAAAGTTATAGAAATATAAATTGATAAAAATAATAAAACTATAAAACTTAATAGATATTATTTTTCTTATTCCTTTTGCTCTTCTTGATTTTGGTATTTGACACCTCTAAAACCTTAAATCCATGGGTAAAAGCAAACAAGTCTCAACTTTAAGTGATGGATTATGTCTGGGTCATGGCTACAAGGAAATACTCATAACCTCAAATGGAGAATGGTAGGACATTGAACACAAAATCATCTTGGGACAAGTACATCTACAACATTGATATTGATGTGATGGTAAAAATTTTTAAGGCTTCCCTGGGCCTATCTCAAAGTTTGAGAATACCATGCACTTAGGTCATATACCTGTAGAGTTAAAACTCTACATTTTGTTTTTGCTTGATCACAACTCATTGTTTCTATTGCTCCAGTTTCTGTAGTTTCTAAGTGTCGTGGATAGTGTTGTGTGCCTTTTTATGCTTTGTAATTCTCAGATGCTACCAGAATGCGCCACGTATCCTTGGCATAGTTCATTTTTATTAAGTTGTTTCCTATGTGCGAAATGCACCACGTTTCACTATTGTGGACCTTGAGGAGAGCTTTGGTTTGATCCAACTAGCAAGCAGAAGATACCAAGTGTCTTTTTGTTGTAGTAGCGAATGAAGCCGTGTGTATCCTTCTTTGATAAGCTTTCGGGGCACCAAGAAATATGTGGTGGGCCCGGGATGTTACGGCATAGCTTTTGAATGCAATGAAGAGTGCCATGTGTTGCGCACGTGAGGTTGAACAAATGAAGCTTTTGAGGTCCGTAGATTCCTCTTTAATGCTGCTGGAAGTTACCACGTATGTGTCATTTGTAAGTTTTAGATGCTACCGGAAGTTGCCACATATGTTTCTTTTGTAAGTTTCAGTTGCATGCAGAAGATGCCAAGTGTCATCTCCGCAGGGCTTCGAGAGGCTTTTGTATGAATCTTTGGAAGCATGCGAGGGGGGCAACGTTATTTTTGTTGCATTATGCAGAGATTGTCGCGTGTCTCTATTTTGAGAAGTGACGAAACATATGGTGGGTCTCGCAAGGTAAAAGCTATAGTTTCTAAAGTAATACGGAGAGTGACAAGTGTCATCGTCGTAGGTGTTTAGGACATAAGGTAAAGAATCTTTTAAGATGCGCGAAGAGCACCAAGTGTCCCGGTGTTGATCCTTGGGTGTCGCCACGTATCAAGCAATAAGTGTGGCAGATAGTGACAAATGGCAGTGTCTCGTGTGTCCCTTTTTATATTAAAGGAAACTAAACAGCAAGCGGAAGGTGCCGCGTAGCATATTTTGGAGCTGTGGAACTCACAGGTGACGCCATGTGTTGCAACAAAACTGCAAGTTACTGTGTCACAATTTTAGTGGCACTCATCCAATCAGAATGTAGGGAAGGGACGATTGCAGATTTGAGAAGATTTTTAGTGCCAGTACAACTTCCAGTTGGGTTCTAGTTTTGTTTAGGCTGTTAAGATCCTAGGCGGTTGGAGGCAATCT
The DNA here is from genome assembly GCA_027924645.1 of Cunninghamia lanceolata. Classification (NCBI taxonomy): domain Eukaryota; kingdom Viridiplantae; phylum Streptophyta; class Pinopsida; order Cupressales; family Cupressaceae; genus Cunninghamia; species Cunninghamia lanceolata. The sequence goes on from BSBN01001480.1 coordinate 2,031,444, forward strand.
TGAGTCAAATTTTATGGCTATAAATAGGGGAAAGTTTGTAACACAGAGATACATTATTGATTAAGAATTTAGAGTATTTGGTTGCAACTGGATTATATCATTTTACCTTAGTTTAGCTATTTCTAAAAAGGAAGCTGATATATCTGGGCATGTTTCTGTGCCTTTTGTATTTTGCTGAATTGTTAATGAAAGAAGCTCTATTCTGTGCCATTGGTGATATTTTCTTTGTCTATGTATCAATCTTCTGAGTTTAGCCTTTGATTTTAAATTCAATTATAATTTGTCTATGTTAATCATGCAACATTTGCTCTTTGACATAGTTAAATCATGAGAGTTTAATCACTGTGCTAATTACTGAAACACATTTAAATCAGGTGCATCACCATAGAATTAGAAGTTCTATTTATTATATCTATAATCTTGTTTTTTCTTCACTTTATCTCAAACTCCATTGAAAAGGAAGATCCAACTTATGTAAAAACTGGAGGTTGTTTCAAGTGTCAAGTCCCACATTCTTGAAGCTTCCCATGTTAGTGCTGGAATCTGTGCAATTTTATACATCAACAATTTTTGGCACGACCGGTGGGACCTTTCTTGAATTTTAATCAAGATTGTATGAACTAGATAGCATCAAGGAGTCAGAGCTATGGACCAACAACAAGAGCATAGTCAATTGCTAATATGAGGATCTTATTGCCCCCATTACTAGCCACTCTAAGAAAAAGAGTAAATCGAGTAGCAACAGCATCAGGAACAATTATGGTAGTACCTGCTCCACCACGAAGTTATGCAAATTAGAACAATAGTAGCCCCCTCATTCTCCCAACACTACCTGATACTTGGGATTCGATTCTAGCTAATGCTTTGAAGGCCTTACCCAAATTCAGTGGAGAAGATACCAAGACACTAGGAGAACATCTTCAAGATGTGTCAGATGTATGTGCAGTACATGTTATTATAGTACAAAATGTTGCTATTAGACTATTGGTGGCTTCTTTTAAAGGGAAGGCTCTGGATTGGTATAGGTCTTTACCCGCAAATTCCATATCCACTTGGGACTAGCTTGGGGATGCCTTCTTTGGAAGATTCAGCAAAAAGGGTGATAAATAATCCCTGCTACAACAATTGATCACTATAAAGAGAGCACCTCAAGAAGCTATAACAGACTTCAACACTAGGTTTCAAAAGACTTGAGACAAAATTCCTACTGCAGCTAGGCCACCATCAGGTATGGCTACTGTATTCTACCTCAAAGATTTCAATTCTAATATCTCAGTAATGATACAGTCCCTAGGAGGACAAACCCTACCAGAAGCATATGAGTTGGCTGTAAAAGCTGAGAACAATCTAATAGATGCTAGAAAGTTGCGTCCAAGGCCTCCCATGCCTATGTTCCTAGAAATTTCTATTCCCCTGCCACAAGAAGCCCCTAATCCACCATCTATACCTATGTCCATGTATACCTTCCCAACATCTCAACAACCCATAGTGTCAACACCCTTCGCCCCTCCATCTGAAATGGACGACATCAAGAATATCCTCGAGACCTTTTCAAACAAGATTATCAATCTTAAAAGGCAACAGACTTCTTACCTGAAACCTTCTTATTAGGGATTCCAAGGTAATAGACCCCCATATCAGCCAAACCAGTACCAAGGTGCTTAAAGACCAAATAATCGTCAACCTTCAAATTAGTTGGTCACAGTTCCCACACCTTTGCAAACTGTTCTCCCTAACCTAGGTAGAGAAATTGTTCCTAGACAAAACAACCTAGCAGAAGATACCAATGCCTGATGTTTTCCTTGCAACAATGCCCATATGCCCAGAGATTGTCCAAGGGGCAATTTACAGCAAAAGATAGTAGAACAGAGACGAATGGAGGGCCAAGCTATGGTGTCAAATGCTCCCCCATATCAGTCACCTGGTGTTTAGAATGTAGTAATGGTGGCTCAGATGTAAGGAATGTCTATTCGACAAGAGGAAGAGATTGCCCTAGAACATGTTTTGTTTTCATGGATTGAAGATGAAGAGTCAGTCTTTTTGAATGAAGCATCTACCTCTAAGAAACCCTTGGTACAGTCTGATTACTATACCAGGTCAAAAAGAAGGATGGTTGAATAATCAGAAGCTATAAATAATGAAGTGGCTAGGGTCCCTCCTTTCCAAACCCACTATAATCCTATTTCAAGACAAGAAATACCTCAACCATCTCAAAATCAAGCAGTATTTAACCCAGTACTAGAAAGAACAAGGTATCCTTACTATCCTAAGGCACAGACATTGGGACCCATGAATGTGGTGGAACAACTAAAGAAGACCCCTGCACATGTGTCAATATGGGATATGCTGGCTATTCCTGAGCAAAAGACACTATTACAAGAAGCATTGCAGACTCAAGCAGATCTTAAAGCTATTGGTACAAAAGGAGGTACTAACAAAGGGAAGACTCAAAACAAAGATACTCCACCTCTGCAGACAGTCACCCTGCTAAATGCTACTATAGAGGTAAGTAAATCCAGGCCTGAGCCATTTTATCTAACCTTAATAGTGGGCAAGAAACTGTTACATAACTCAATGATAAATTCAAGGGCTAGCACTACAGTCATGCCAAAGCAAATAGCTGATGCTTTAAAAATAGAATATGAGCCACTGGCTAAAGGGGTCATGCAATTAGATGGAAAGTTTGTCCAAACCATAGGAAGGATCAAACAAGTCCCCTTGCATCTATATACTTGCTGATGTAGAGCATCCACCACTCAAACCTTAACATACATTTGCAAATGTATGTCTATGCATTATTTAGTATGTGTATATTCTTCATTGTATATACTTCCCCTTCTCTCACCTATCGGCAACACACAATACCATTGTCTAACAAAATACCTTCACTCCGATGCCTAACTCAGCCCAACATAAATCTTCAACTCTCATCACTAAGACTTCTCCCGTCGGCGTAGCTCCAACCCTTTCCGCCGATGTGCCGATGAACTTCCTTCGGTGACACTTGCCAATTGTCACCTTGATACAACCAATCGGTGAGAAATCTATCGTCGACTCAATGCAATTTTATTCACCCGATGGCTCTTGTCACTCCGATGACCCTTTAGCACATACATAATAAGACTTGTTGGTGCCATTTAGCTCCACCATTCCTATCGATCGCCTCTTGCATCAAGCATTGCATATTCGCTTCATACATACAACTCAGACATGCAATTGATGGATACACAGGACCGTCTTCACATGCAACAGGGGTATACACATACACTGTCTCCGATAGACAAAAGACATATACTCATAAATTGTATAACCTGTTATACTTTTGTAACATACAAACCCCGATATGCATCTACGGGATACTCACAACATTCCTCTGCGGGATACACAGAAACTGTATCCAACATACATTTGCAGTATATACAGGAATTGTATATATGATATACTTAACCTTATATATTCATAACATGCATTTTCAAATATGCATTTAACCAAACCTTGACTTTCTTGTATGCTGACTAGAAATCTTAACTTTCTCTCTCCCTTGTATCTGCGATAGACTTGGATGTTTCTCCCATACAACAGCGATGGACCAAAAGTGATATACTCAGAACATGCGATAGCGATATACTCATAGATTGTATATCTTGAATACAAAAGAGATATACTCACACTTTGTATGTCTTTTGCAACTCCCATAGATTTTCACTGTTTTGATCCACTTTTTTTTCCATAGTGATTGCTTCAAACCATTCCACCTTCAAACATGCAACTCTCCGCACTTCGACAATTTAGCATATAGCCATGCTAGAATCCTTCAGTACATTTCCTTGCCCAATCCTGCAAGTGTTAACATAGATAAACAGAAAAAACAAACAAACCCCTAAATTAATATACACAAGCATTCCACCAATTTCACAGAAATCAACCGGTGGAATGGATTAGGGAATCCATCTCAGCCTCAGGACAACAAAATGATTTATTCAATGAATTCAAATGCTAGACAGTAACACAAAATAGGATCTCATTAAACAAACCCCTAAATTAATATACACAAGCATTCCACCGATTTCACAGAAATCAACCGGTGGAATGGATTAGGGAATCCATCTCGGCCTCAGGACAACAAAATGATTTATTTAATGAATTCAAATGCTAGACAGTAACACAAAATAGGATCTTATTATTTATGCTTTCACAGATGTATATAGATGCTCTTTCTACACTTTCACAACTGAACTAAACCACAACTGACCACACACACCTCTCCCTATTCGATCATCTGGGGGGGTTATTTATCTACTTACCCTCAGTAGTACAGAATTATCTCCAAGCGGCTGGGAGATCTAACTGACTAAAAAACTCTTAACTAACAACCTAAAAATAGTAAACATTGGTCAAACTGACCTTATTACATTGAAGGGTCATTTAGGACCTTATTGAAAATAGAAAATTAAATATAAAACAACTAAATGCCTCATGGAGGCCATTGTGGGTTAGGTGCACCTGCACCATACTCCCTAATTTGAAAAGAACTCATGTCCCATGAGTTAAGTCTTTGACTGAATCCACCTGTGTCTGTTGCTGTCGCATATCTGCCCCATGATCTTTGTGCTGTAACCTACTGCCATGGAGGCAAATACTCATGCCTAGCACTATAGGCTCTTCTCACACCTTACTGGTCATTGTTTTTTACCATCATCTCTGCCCAAACATGGATAGTGGAAACCTCATTTGCTGTTATGGCAAAATGAGTTTGTCTGTCAACTTTTAGAGGGCAAACAATAGTCCCTACTATGATTGCACCCTTGTCATTCCAATCAGCCTGTGGCTATGGACAAACCTGCTTCTAAACCTTAGTCAGAACTGAAATCTTCTCAAAACTCTGATCTCCTCTCCTTGAGATATCCTCAACTGCCTTTGACTATACTGTAGTCATCTTCACAAACTCCTTCTTACCTACCAAAATAATCTTACCTGTCGTCTTTGCTTCAGCATCCTCCTGTAATGATATCAACATAATATTTCTCTCATCCTTCATGATGGTGTAGGTGTTAGCATACCCATCATACAATGCTCTCCTATCAAATTGCCATGGCCTGCCCAACAGTAGGTGACAACATTCCATGGGCAATATGTCACACAAAACTCTATCCTGATATTCTCCAATCTGAAAAATCAACATATGCTTGTTCATATACTAAAAGTGATTGGCTATCACTTACCCAAGATGCTTTGCAAGGATTTTGATGTAGAATCCTTTCCAATTTCAGTTTATCCACCATTTCTTGAGATACCATGTTGTCTGTTGAACTAGGATCTATTACTACCTTGCATACTTTGCCTTTGCTTTTACAATTGGTCCTGAAAAGAGCTCTCCTTTGTATCATATCCTTGGATGTCTTCAAAATGGTTCTCCTTAACATCAGTGCTTCTCCCTTCTCAAGATATCCATAACTATCGGGAGCCTTTACACTTTGATAAGTGTTTGAGCTTTGCACACTTTATCTTCTCTTCTTGCACAAGTTGAACCCTCTTGTCAGTCTTCCTATCATCTCTTGATGATGAACCTTGCCTTTCTAGACATTTGAATGATGTATGACCAATTTCATTACAATGATAACATCTTCCCATGAAAACATCAGAACCTCTACCTCCTCCAAATCTACCTCTTGTGCCTCTCCATCCACTTCTGAAATCAAACTGTTCTTGTCCTTTACCAGCCTCTTCTTGATTCTCATTGACTTGCCTTGTTGTAGGAGCTGATCCTCTGCCTCTGAAATTGTTGCCTCTTCCTCTCATGGGCCTATCCTGTCTCCTTTTCATCTTCTCCCCAATCCTAATTTCCATTTGATAACATTCTTTCCACACTCCTAGGGTTAGCCAAAACTAATTCATCCTGTATATTCAATCTTAAACCAACCAAATATCTAGCAACCTTTTCAACCTCATTCTCATGATGACCAAACCTCATACTTAACTTGTAAAATTCCTCAGTATATGCCTTCACATCCATTTCTTTTTGTTTTAAAAATTGAAGCTTCTTAAACATTTGAATTTCATAATCCTAGGGTAAAAATTTACCTTTGATCTTTGCTACCATTTTGTCCCATGAAGAAATCTTTGACTTACCTTTCTTTCTTCTCTCTGATTGTACATAATCCCACCATACCAAAGCATGACCTATCAATTTGGTCTTTGCAATCTTTACCTTCTGCTCCTCAGGAACTTCCTCACATTCAAAGTGATTATCTAGTGCAGCAATCCAATCAAGCAACTCTTCCTCCTTCAAACTTCCTGTGTACTTTGGAACATCAATCTTTACCTTAGGTTTGTCATTCTTGACTGCCCTTAATAGTTTTGCAAATCTCTGATCTTCAGCATTTAGATCTTCATCTACCTCTTCAAATTCTTCATAATCATCTTCTTTTTTTATTCGCTTTCTTCTATTTCTCTTCTTTTGTTTGTCTCCAAGGCTGCAAGCCTGGCTTGAAGTGCTTCTGCAAGCTCTTTCATCTTCCTCATCTCTTGCAATTCTCTGGCTGTACCATTACATTTCGTAGGCATCTTATCAACCTCTCAATCCTTCTACTCCTGCCTTCTCAGTGACAGAACCAAACACACAACAGCCCAAACCTTTTGTTGAGCTCTGATACCACTATGATGCAGAGCATCCACCACTCAAACCTTAACATACATTTGCAAATGTATGTCTATGCATTATTTAGTATGCGTACATTCTTCATTGTATATAATTCCCCTTCTCTCACCTATCGGCAACACACAATACCATCAGTCTAACAAAATACCTTCACTCCGATGCCTAACTCAGCCTGACATAAATCTTCAACTCTCATCATTGAGACTTCTCCCGTCGGCATAGCTCCAACCCTTTCCGCCAATGTGCCAATGAACATCCTTCGGTGACACTTGCCAGTTGTCACCCCGATATAACCAATCAGTGAGAACTCTATCGTCAGCTCAACGCAATTTTATTCACCCGATGGCTCTTGTCACTCCGATGACCCTTTAGCACACACATAATACGACTTGTTGGCGCCCTTTACCTCCACCATTCCTATCGGTCACCTCTTGCATCAAGCATTGCATATTCGCTTCATACATACAACTCAGACATGCAACTGACGAATACATAGGAACTGTCTTCACATGCAACAAGGGTATACACATACACTGTCTCTGATAGACAAAAGACATATACTCATAAATTGTATAAACTGTTATACTTTTGTAACATACAAACCTCGATGTGCATCTGTGGGATACTCACAACATTCCTCTGTGGGATACATAGAAACTATATCCAACATACATTTTGTTGACTTTTTCCCAGACTGGATGCTTATTCCCAGATTTCCCTACAAGGTAGCCATCAGTGATCAACAGGATCTCTGGGCCAGGGGCCAACAGTGTAGGAGATAGACTCTATATTTTATCTCCTCTTCTTCTTCAGGCTCTGCAAAACCTAGGGGGTATTCCCTACTCAACATCCATGAGGATATGCATACAAAGGCTGGGATGCTGACAGAAAGCAGATAAGTCCTCCTGTAAGTAGACCAAAACTGAAAGATAAGAGCAAAGGGGCTAGCTTTGGGCCTATTTGCAGTTGTAGACAGAGGACTGAGGATCCTAAAACTAATTCTAATGTCCTAATGGTTGTTTTAGATTTTGATTTGGATTTTAAGTTTGGATGCAAAGCTGGACATGGTTGTAACACAAATACAAAGCAAGATTGGTGCCTATCCAGGGCCTGGAGTCAGTAGACATACACCTGTGAATGATCAACATGAACAGCTAAAACTGGATTTCAGGGGGATATATGTGATACCTACCTTACAGATATCTCCCAATACAGAGTGTTAAGTTATCTCTACTTATGGCATCCTTACTGCAGTATACCCTTCCCAATGTTCAACCTGAAAACAGTTTAATCTACCCCTTGAGCAGAAGTTAAAAGATCAGACATTCAACATAGGAATTCTATGCTCTAGAATCTAAACATTACCCAAATATCTAGATTCAGAAGAAGAATACATGCAATACTGGAGACAGAATTAACAAAACACATGCTAAGATAGCATTTCTCATATAAGATTAATCATGAAATCAGTGGGTTCGTGCCAAAACATACAACAAGAGATACATAGACTCACAGGTTTAGCTGTACAGAGCAACCAGATCAGCTTGTTTTGAATTACAGAGCCAAAAATCTTCAACTTTCAACAACCAAAAATGAGTAACACTTCCTGCTTATAACAGCCAGGTAGTGTACCACAGCAATTAATTACATGGTTGACCAAAAATCTCGCCAGATACACAGTATCAGAAAAATGGCGCTCAACGCATTACCAGATTGGCGCCCAAACATGAATGCAGCAGGTAGGGGAGGAGACAGGAAGAAACCTCGAGCCCTGCGCCACTGTCCGTTGATGTACACCTTCAATTGGGTACCAGATCCGTCCATACCTCTGCAACCTTCGCCATTAATGGCGCACCAACCCGCGGCCTGGGGAAAAACATCAACTGTGCATCACAACCATTTCCCGCCAAGATTCATTGTCATGATATTTGAAAATATGCAGGATATCAATTATCCCACATGCACCCCGCAGCGACTTTTTCAACACTGTATATACTAGGCCACGAGCATATATAATGTCGGTGCTTTTGCTCCTGACGACACTAGTATAAGACTTCATCATCATCCTCCAACAGCATGATATCCTGTCGCTTGAAATATCACCCTGACGTCAGCATCATATCGCAATATAACCTGCATGATAATCGCCTTCATTGGCACAACCTGATCCATCGGAGGAAGATCCTCCTGCTTAGCCGATACCAAAAGTCTGGCCGATGAACATCCTGATGACGTCATCATCATATCCTGCTGATGTCATCAGCATATCTACCTACTGCGCACCTCCTCATATCCGGATGACGTCATCATCACATCGACATTAGGATGATATTCAGAAGATAACTGGATATTTGGAAATATCATCCTGATGCACAAATATCATGCTGCACTGTAGCTCCACTATAAGATCGGGGTGATAGATGAATATGCCAGATATTTGAAAAGATCACCCCCCACTAGATAATGCACGAAGCCGGCAGGCGGATATCTCCTTGATATCAGCATCATCAGGATGAAAAAACAACGAACATGAAGTGATACAACAACATCAGGATGATATTGACTAAGATCATCCTGACGTCCAAAATATGATGACCATGATGAAAATCGGGTCACACTTAGAACTTTACAGCAACATCATCAGGATGATCTTAACAAAGATCACCCGATGTTAAAATATCACCCCAGCGAAAGATCATGCAGGTAGACAATATGATGACCCTCGCAAGCAACACGGTGATAACTGGAAACATGATCATGATGATGACGACGACCCTTAAGAAAAAATAGGCCGGGTTGAACAACTTAGAAAATGACCCCCTCGGAAGATCGGGGTGACATCATCATCATAAAAGGGCAGGGTGATAATTGGAAGATCACCGGATATTTGAAAAATCACCCTCCGCAAGAAAATTAAGGCACATTGTAGCTCATCAGCAGGATCGGGATGATATCCAAACATCACCCGATATTGAAATATGATGATCCTGATGAAAAACAAGTCGACAGAAAACATGAGATGCTGACCACCATCGAAGCAAACATGATGATGATGACTTCCTCCTCGAAGAAAATATGATGCTGCAGCTGAAAAATGCCGAGGAGGTCCAACACTTAGGAAAATGGGCAAGAAGATATAGGGTTCAAATGAAGAAACCCCCTAAACATGAAAAATCAACCTCCAGGTCAAAATGAGTGCTAACACATTTACAGTATATACATGAATTGTATATTCGATATACTTAACCTAACATGCATTTTCAAATATGCATTTGATCGAACCTTGACTTTCTTGTATGCCGACTAGAAATCTTAACTTTCTCTCTCCCTTGTATCTACGATAGACTTGTATGTTTCTCCCATACAACAACGATGGACCAAAAGTGATATACTCAGAACATGCGATAGCGATATACTCACAGATTGTATATCTCACATACAAAAGCGATATAATCACACTTTGTATGTCTTTTGCAACTCTCGCAGATTTTCACTGTTTTGATCCACTTTTTTTTCCATAGCGATTGCTTCAAACCGTTACACCTTCAAACATGCAGCTCTTCACACTTCGACAATCTAGCATACAACCATGCTAGAATCCTTCAGTACATTTCCTTGCCCGATCCTACAAGTATTAACACAGACAAATAGAAAAAAACAAACAAAACCCTAAATTAATATACACAACCATTCCACTGATTTCACAGAAATCAACTGGTGGAATGGATTAGGGAATCCATCTCGGCCTCAGGACAGCAAAATGATTTATTCAATGAATTCAAATGCCAGACAGTAACACAAAATAGGATCTTATTATTTTGTTGTTCTCAAAATCAGCTACGCTCATTTTTGTAGACAACCCCACGAAACTTGTCCGTTTCGTGAATCTACACTCTAAGATCGTAAATCAAGAAAAGATTTTCTCGTTCCCGTGTGAGGTCAGTTGACATTTTGAAACTCGTTTGCGACGTTTCCTTGAACTAATTTCTCAATATTTGCGAAGAAAATTCAAGTCGTAAATTGGTTAAAATGTTAATTTTAGTCGTTTTTAAGTTTGTAAATTTTTGACTCTTGATATGCAAGAGCGGCAAAATTTGCCGCTCCTACATATTTTTAAGCTTGTTTTGTTTTGATGTAATGACGGCAAATTTTGCCGCTATTACATCATTCTAAGTTCAAATGTGCGAGAGCGGTTAAATTCACCGCCATTGCATATGTCTTTCATCGAAGTTTCACAAACATGTAATGACGGCCTTTTTCGCCGACGTCGCACATTTGTCAACTAGGATGTCGTAGCGGCCGAAATTGCCGCCCGAACGGGATCTTTGGGATTTTGGTGTCGAGTGCCATTAATGGCCACTCGTGCCAGGCGTTTAAACTCTGATTTTAACCTTTTAAAAGCGTTTATGACTCCCATTGTCGCTTGTCATTCCTTATAACTAAGGTCTTTGGTTTGATTCACCAACGTTCTCAACTCTCGCTTGATCGAATGCTCCCAATTGGCGATGGATCTTGCATTGAAGCTTGAACATAGGTTTTCCGTTCTGGACGGGTAAGTGTTCCTCTCGTTTTCCATTTTCTTCCTTCACGGATTAAGGTGTATGTCGTTTAGGTTTTTCATTTTTTTATTTTCGTTACGTTTTTTGTTTGTTTCGTTTTGTCATTGCTGTGTTTTGTTTTTAGAATGCCCTAGGTTTTACCCTGAAAACCCTAGGGATTCTATTGCCTTAGATTTCCCAAACCATCGCTACATTCCCCTCATGTAACATCGGCGGATTTTGCCGAGCTTACCTGGATATGGTGACCTTTGCCGAGTGTTGAAGCAATGAACATCCCGGCCCCTGCACTTAAACTTGCAAATGTTATCAAATGCAACAGCGGCTAAGTTTGCTGCTAGAACCTCACCACACCTATCAAATGTGCATTGTCGGCAAAATTCGCCGCTCGAACATGTATGGAACTTCCCTCATGTGATGTCGGTAAAATTCGATGGCCAAACATCGAAAGCAACAAACACAACCTGCAGTGTCGGCAAATTTTGCCGCTCCAACATAAACCCCTGCTTTCCTGCAAAAGCGGCAAAATTTGCCGCCGATGCAAATAATGCAAAACCCTCATATGCAAGGGCGGCGAATTTTGCCGCCCGTGCAAAAAATGTCTCAAATTTTCCTAACACTGGAAAATTTCCAATTTCGTTTTCCCGAGCCCGCTTCTCCTCTGATTCTTGGCCAGCTCGCACTATAGCCCCTTTTCAAGCGCATTCCCATAGTCGTGATCGCTCAACATGCAATTTTCCCATATTGCCCATATTTTCCCTGATTGCATGATCATGACTTTTGTTGCAGTTTCTCTTGCGGAGCTCCGTTCAATGTCAAACTTCTTCTCGGTAAAAGTTCATCCAAATGACTGACTTGTCTCCGAAGAAGGTAAAAGCAATGAAATACAAATATCAAGGTGTTTTCCCAATCACCTCAGTCCATTCTAATGTTGAGGACATTAGAGATACAGAGATTGGCCATGTTGATATGGCTGAGTTTGTAGAGAGAACCAAGTCAAGCAACCCCAGTGCCATGATGAGGAAGATAGTGGAAAGTAATATTCATCTGGTATCCTCCTTCCCGGTGGCGGCTCACAATACAGAATTTGTTCTTCAGTGTGCCCATTTCTATAACAAAGATATCAGAGCTGTGGTGGACGCCAGTGGTAAGAAAGATCACTTTGAATTCAGAAGCAGTTACTCCAGAGGCCGTTTCTGTGGAAGACCCCGTCATTCTGAAGGCAGAAAAGACTCACCTCAGAGGAAAAGTACTTGAAGAGTACTTAGACAGGATGCGAGCACAGGGAATCTCTTTGCTCACGGAGGTATTTGAGAAAACGGATAAGATGAGGAAAGTAAGGGCGGAACTCAATGATCTCATTGATGCCATCTCTCAAGATATTGAGCGCACAGAGGATACTCATGATAAGTGGGTGGAAATGTGGAAGCTGAAAATAAGTACCTTGATATCCATTGGTGCCATTTCTAACCGGGATTCATACACTGAAACAAAGGAAGCTCTGATGTACAGGAGCAGTATGCTAAGGAATTTGATCAAGGATCTTGAGGCTGCAAAAGAGATCAGCGAAGAAAATGATGTCAATCTCTTGCATAAGTTGGAAGAACTGCCTTGTAACTTGGTATCGCAAGATAACCAATTCCTGTCAGCAGAAGAAATGGTCAAGGAATTTGAAGACATGTTCCAAAAAGAATTTGAAGATAAAGTATTTTCAATAACTTCTGTGGACAACCTCTTGGACAACCAGTTAACCTTGGACAATCTAAAAACCAGGTTAACCAATCATGCCAAGTCAATCACTACAGTAAGGGACGCCATAGTGAGGGCCAGGATGATCTTCAAAAACACATTCAACCCAGATAGCATTGAAATGCAGGCGACCTTCACTATGTATGATCACCACATGAGAAAAGGTGGTGACACAAATTGAAGCAGCTGGTTTTTCCCTTAGTTTATTTTCTGATTTTCACATGTACTTTCAAAACAATTTTGGACATTTTTACATGTACATTTTCAATATGTAATTACATGTAAAAATATAGGAAGTCCCAAGTCAATAAGGACTCCTATTTTTGAATAAGTCAAAGTAGTTGTAGATTTCCTAGATTTTCTCAAGGTCTTTCCCTATAAATAAAGGGGACCTCTTTTGTAAATATCTATCTTTTGTCTATTGCAAGAAAACTCTAGTGAATTGAAAAGCAAATCAAGACTTTGTGCTTATTTGAAAATCAATATTCAAATATTTATCAATACAAGAAAGCAAGTTCAATTCCAATCTTTGTCTTGGGATTATTTGTGTTGTGATAGTTTTGTTCTTATGTCTTGCTATCATAATCTTATTTGATAATAATTGAAGTGTGGAGTTTGTTTCAAGTGATTGAAGAGCGCTCTTAATTTGATTCTGATAAACTTTGTGTTATCAAATCGGTTGTGGGTTATATGTTCATGTTTGTGAGAATACAACAGTTTGGGGACTTTGTGCTGCAAGTTGTTATATTTGAATTACTTTTATCATATTGAAGAGGAGTGAAGACTTTGGGCTGCATTCTACTTCAAATATTTTTGTTTACAAGTAATAAGTGAGGTAACAGAAAACTTTGTGTTTCTGTGATATTGTGATAATCTACGAGTCTTATATCAAGAGTTTGAAATATAAACATCTTTTCTGAAAAAAGAGAATGAGATGAGATGGAACCACCACAAACATAGTTTTTAGTGTACATAAATTTGATAAGTGTTTGATTTACAAAAGTTAAGTAATTAGAGGGAACCTCCCCTTGCTGAGAGGAGAGACTTTGTCTCATCATAGCTGTGGTTGATATACCCATTTTGCCGTTAGCGAGTTAACGACAAAATATTCACCCAACAGTTTTTTGGTGACTCTGCTGGGGAAGAATGCGCAACTTGAAGCCTCACGCTTCGAGTTGAAGCATTTTTAGTTCTTTTCCGTTTTCTTGCAATATTGTGTTTAGTATAATATAGTCTGGCAGATTCCCGGTACACCAGAAGTAAGAGGGCTCAGGGTATTATTGATCCTGCATTTGAGTTGATGCAGCAGAATAATTTTGGATTCTTAACTCCACGGCCTCGTCTTCAGCGCACCAGGAGTTTTCCCCCTACAAATACTAGGTCCCCAATACCAGGTGAAGTTTCTATTGCCAGTGCTAACAGAGTTTTGGTTGTTCATACACCACCAAGGTTTGTTATACCACCTTTCAATCGGCGCGTCATGGCAGCCCAAGGTCCTTGGGGTAATACCTTTGGTCCTCTAAATTTGACCCCACCATTACATGAACTACCTCATAGTTCAAGAAAGAATTTCCCCAAATTCTATGGTGACGGAAAAGTTCATCCTGATGAGCATATTATAGCTTTCTGTATAGCCTGCGGTGTGATAGGTGTCGAGCACGAAGACATGGCTATGCGACTCTTTGTAGAAACACTACAAGGCGCTGTCGCAGATTGGTTCTATCACCTCCAAGCCCAGACCATAACAAACTGGGCTACTCTCAAAATCAAGTTCGAAGCCAGGTTCAAACCTGCGGAAGATGCTCATGCATTGTTGGCACAGCTGACACAGATGAAAAAGGAACCTCATGAACCAATGCGAGATTTCATTGCTAAGTTCAACAAATTAAGAAACAGGATTCCCACCGCTGCTGAGCCCACGGCGGAAAACCTCAAATGTTTCTTTATCAATACACAGCTTCCGGAGGTGAGTTTCTTATTGAGGTGAGCTACTCCTACTGATCTTGCTGCGGCTCAGATTCTGGCAACTGAGGTAGAAGATGATCTTATCCTCGCGGGTAAGATAAGAAGGGACACTAATAGAAATAAAAGTTCCTCTTCCACCGACAACGCTTCCACAAGCACCACAGATCCCATGGTGCAAAAGCTAGCAAATGAATTGCTAGCTCTCAAAAGACAAATGTCCCAAGGTATATCTGCACCTCCTTCTTACTGAGATATACCAAGGAGGACATTTCCAAATAATTCGTATCAAGGCAATGCTGCTAGGAATCAAGGACAGCAAAACCATCTTCCTCCTACACAAGGGAAGCTTGCTATTGAAGCAGCGCCAGTCAACTCTGCTGTTGGATACTATGAAGGGGAAAATGAACTTTCTTTCCAACCCGAGTTGGAATATGAAAATGGTGCTAATCTCTTCACAGAAGGAGAAGAAGAGATAGCTGGTGACTCTACCATCAGCTTTCTAAACTACCAGGACGAAGCTGAAAAAGGAGAAGTGAGTGAAGGAGCTTATGCTGTTTTCACTAGGTCTCAAAATCAGTCAGCTCTTCAAGCTGATAAAGGGAAAGCCAGGGAAGAATCTCAACCGGCGATTTTGATCGCTAAACGGGGGACTCCACTACCTTTCCAGTCAAAAGACCCGGTGGTCAATAAACAAGTAAGTGCCTCTAATGAATTTGTACCTTCCACTTCTACTCCTCAGACTAGTGCTGTCACTACTAAAAATCAAAATGATGGTTTTTCTTCCTCCATATCTAATTCTTTTCAGCAGTTCGATATAATAGACCATGCTAGGAGAACTAAGATACAAATGTCTGAAGTTGAATATTTACAGGCTAATCCTGAACAATTTGATAGATTAGCCAAATATGTCAAAAACAAGGCCGTCCCTGTAGGACAAGAGTTTCCTAAAGCTACTCATGACTCCTCCAAAAGTAAACCTACCCAAAACAATCTTGTTACTACTCCTCCTGTGGTTTCTGGAAAAATTGAACCTTTCTATGTTTCCCTACTAGTGAATGGTCACAAGTTGAGCAATTGCGTAATAGATTCTGGAGCCTCAGACAACATTATGCCTACTAAGGTAGCAGATGCCCTTGGCCTCACCTTAACCAAAACTTTTGGGAGGTGTTTCTCTATGGAGAATAAGCAAGTTCCACTTTTGGGTCAAATCAAAGATGCCCAATTTGCATTTGCAGCTTTTCCGGATAAGAGAATTAAGATGACAGTCTTGGTAGCTGATGTTCCAGCTTCATACGGCATTCTCCTTGGACGTAATTTCTGCAAGGATGTGGGTGGAGAGTTGAACATGGATTTGTCTGAAGCTAGGATACCTATTAAAGGTGTCATGCAGAAGCTGCTTCCTGAGAAGGAGGCGAAATACATTGTTACTCAAACTTCAAACCCCAAAGCTCAAATTTTGTTTGAGTCCTCGGGAATGGGTAACTATTTTCTATCTACTGAAGATTGTTTCGATTCATCAGATGAAACTACATCAGGTGATAGCTCCGATATGTCAGATGGAGACTCAGAAGAGTTTTCAGATGAAAGTTCAGGTAAGGGTATAGCGATTCCAGATTCTTCCCTCACCGATGAAGAGGAATCTTCTGACCAGAGGAAGTCTAAGAAATCAAATTCTGATGGAGTCTAAATTTTAGAATTTGATGGCAGCTGTTCTTCTACCGGTTCTAGAGCCGGAATGGTTTTGATATCGCCACAAGGTGATATTTTACCTTTTTCATATAAGCTACAGTTTGACAATACTAATAACACTGCCGAATACGAGTCCTTGTTGCTCGGATTGGAAGCAGCACGTGTCAGAGGTGTTAAGATCCTGCATGCTCAAGGGGACGCTGAATTGGTAGTTTGTCAAGTAAGAAATTTGTACCAAACAAAAAATGAAAGATTGAGACAATATCGCAATCGTGTATGGGATTGCATTGAAGATTTTGATGCTTTCAATATTTCAGCTGTGCCAAGAGAGTTCAATGACTGTGCAGATTCATTGGCTGTTTCTGCCACTCTCATGGTGCCTCACAAGGATTTCAAAGGAAGCAAGTACACTATTGAGCTGGTCTTCAGACCAAGTGTACCTGATAACGCTGATCATTGGCAGGTGTTCAATGGCGATAATCAAATCATTGCTTTCCTAGAAAAGATAGATAGTTTTGACGAGCTTTACTTTGAAGGAAGCGAATCACCACCTCGTGAATATGTTTCTGAGGTAGATTCGCAGACTGGCGAAGAATTTCTACAGTTGAAAGGAAATAAAATCCCAAAAGGTTTGGTTTCCCTTGAGAGACTCTTTGATAAACATGACAGGTATATCAAGCAGCGGCAACAACAGCAGGATTTGAGTTCTTCCATGGAATTTGAGCAGGTCAATTTGGGTGCGGAAACAAATCCTAAGATGGTCAACATTGGGAAATGTTGCACTACTGATGAAAGATTCAAATTCATTACCCTCCTCCGCCATTACATTGATGTTTTGGCTTACTCCTATGATGATCTGAAGTCTTTCAAGCCTAAGGAGGTACGACATGAAATTCCCCTCAAAGTTGGATCGTTGCCTTACAAACAGAAGCAGAGGCAATACAATCCAAAGATATTAGGTAAGATTCTTTCTGAAATTCAGAAGATGCTGAATGCAAGGATTATTTTTCCAATTCATCATTCCACATGGGTTTCAAACATAGTACCTATAAGGAAGAAGAACGGAGAAATCCATATCTGTGTTGACTTCAGAAACCTCAACCAGTCTTCCTTGAAAGATAACTACCCTTTGCCCATCATGGACCAAGTATTGCAAACAGTGACAGGTTTAGAAATGTTATCTATGTTAGATGGTTTTTCAGGGTATAACCAAGTGGAGGTAAACGAAGCTGATCAGTTCAAAACTGCCTTCACCACACCACGGGGCACATTTGCATATCGCAGAATGCCTTTCGGTCTGATCAATGCTGGTGCAACATTTCAGAGAGCGATGGATCTCACCTTCAGAGATGAAATGGGTAAGTTTATCGTGGTGTACCTCGATGATTTGACTGTTTTCTCCAAAAACCGTCATGATCATGCGCATCATTTGCGACAAGTGCTGGAACGCTGTCGACAAAATGGTATTTCCCTCAATCCCAAGAAGTCAGTTTTTGGGGTGACGGAAGGTAAGCTTCTTGGGCACATTGTATCCCGGGAAGGTACTAAGATTGACCCAGAGAGGGTTAAATCTATTCAAAGTCTCACTCTGCCAGCAAGTAAGACTGTTGTTCATTCTTTCTTCGGAAAGGTGAATTTTCTGCGAAGGTTCATTCCTGAGTTTGCAGAAAAAACCCGTCACATTGTTAATATGATGAAAGGTAAGGCCGCTTTCCGTTGGACCGCAGAAGGTAAGGAAGCGTTCGAGGACATCAAGAAAGCTATTGCTCATGCTCCAGTTCTTGTTTGCCCCGACTACACTAAGGATTTCCTAGTCTATAGCTACGCTTCAGAACACACACTTTCAGCTATTCTGGTTCAGCAGAATGAAGAAGGCGTTGAATCCCCCATATCGTTTATGAGTTGTCCTCTCAAAGCTCATGAATTGAAGTATTCAAATATGGAGAAGCATACTTATACCGTAGTCAAAGTGGTTAAGCATTTCAGGTTCTATATTCTAAACTCACACACTGTTGTCATGGTGCCTGACACAACAGTCAAATCCATCCTAACTCAACAAGAGTTCGGAACAAAGAGAGGTAATTGGATCACTAAGATCCAAGAATTTGATCTGGATATCAAGCCTACCAAGCTTGTGTGGGGTAAAGGTTTGTGTCAATTGATCGCAGACAACGTTCCAAAAGAGACAGGGGACGAAGAAGAAGAAGTTGTGGACACGCCAACTATCCTTTTTGTTACTACAACTGACGAGTGGTATTCTAATATCGCTCATTTCCTTACCTATGGTGAGTGCCCTTCTCACTTGTCTTATAAGGAAAAGAGAACTGTCAAGTTAAAAGCTGCGAACTACGTTCTTTGGGACAATGGTTTGTACAAGAGAAGTCTTGACGGTGTATTTCTTCGTTGCGTGGATAAAGCACAACAAGGTAGACTTTTGGAGTCTTTCCACAATTTGGCTTGTGGTGGACATTTTTCAGCACCTGTAACGGCTCACAAGATTCTGTGAGCTCGATACTATTGGCCTACATTATTCCAAGATGCGTACAATTGGGTACGCAGGTGTGAGTTATGCCAGCAGTTTGTTGGGAAACCAAAATTGGCAGCCTTACCTCTAAAACCAGTGGTGATTGAGGAGCCCTTTCAGTAATGGGGTATTGACTTCATTGGCGCAGTGAATCCATCATCAAGTGCAGGACATACCTATGTTCTCACTGCAACAGACTATTTTACCAAATGGGTGGAAGCTATTCCAGTCAAACACGCTACTTCAGAGGTGGTATACAATTTTCTCAAAGAGAACATTATTTCTAGGTTTGGAGTTCCAAACAAAATTGTCGCAGACAATGCTACATGTTTTTCCTCTTGGGAGATTACTAATTTTTGCTACGAGCATGGGATCACTCTTTCCCATTCTTTAGACTATTATCCGCAAGGGAATGGTCAGGCAAAATCAAGCAATAAGAATCTGGTCACTATCATCAGGAAACTGGTAGATGAGAATCAGAGAACTTGGCATAAGGCATTGTTTGATGCTTTATGGGCAGATAGAATTACACCCAAAAGAGCGATAGGCATGTCGCCATTTCAGCTTCTATATGGTATGAATGCAGAGATACCAATTACTTTGGAGTTGCCAGCATTGAAGTTGGTAAAGGCATTGGAAGATAGAACATTTGATAGTTCTATTGATAAAAGGATCATGTATTTGACTGAACTTGAGGAACAGCACACTGTTGTGGTGGACCATATTGCTGAGCACCAAAATCAAGTAAAGAGACTCTTCGACAAGAAGGCAAAGGCTCATGAGTTTTAGGTTGGAGATCAAGTCTTGTTGTGGGACAAGAGGAGAGAACCAAAAGGAATGCACGGAAAATTTGATTCCTTATGGAGAGGTCCATTCACCGTTCATCAGTTCTGTGGTGAAAATAGTTTCTTGCTGGGATATCAAGATGGGACACCATTCTTGTTACCTCACAGTGGACAACATCTGAAGCACTTCAATCCTTGAAGTTTCAGATAAGTTAAATTGTACATTTGTATAGTTTTGTGTTTTATTTTTTTTTACGTTTTCGTTTAGTCTTTTGTGTCTTTTTCTTTTTAGCTTGACTCTATAGCCCAATGGCATGGATGAAGGCACTTAGAGACTGAATTCTACTCCCCTCAATCATTTCAAAGTTCGATTGAAGGAAGTTCCCCAGTTAGAGCCAGCTGTTGTTCTCAAAATTAGCTACGCTCGTTTTTGTAGACAACCCCACGAAACTTGTCCATTTCGTGAATCTACACTCTAAGATCGCAAATCGAGAAAAGATTTTCTCATTCTCGTGCGAGGTCAGTTGACATTTTGAAACTCATTTGCCACGTTTCCTTGAACTAATTTCTCAATATTTGCGAAGAAAATTCAAGTCGTAAATTGGTTAAAATGTTAATTTTAGTCGTTTTTAATTTTGTAAATTTTTTACTCTTGATATGCAAAAGCGGCAAAATTTGCCGCTCCTACATATTTTTAAGCTTGTTTTGTTTTGAGGTAATGACGGCAAATTTTGCCGCTATTAAATCGTTCTAAGTTCAAATGTGCGAGAGCGGTTAAATTCACTGCCATCGCATATGTCTTTCATCAAAGTTTCACAAACATGTAATGACGGCCTTTTTCACCGACGTCGCACATTTGTCAACTAGGATGTCGTAGCGGCCGAAATTGCCGCCCGAACGGGATCTTCGGGATTTTGGTGTTGAGTGCCATTAATGGCCACTCGTGCCAAGTGTTTAAACTCTGATTTTAACCTTTTAAAAGCGTTTATGACTCCCATTGTCACTTGTCATTCCTTATAACTAAGGTCTTTGGTTTGATTCACCAACGTTCTCAACTCTCGCTTGATCGAATGCTCCCGATTGGCGACGGATCTTGCGTTGAAGCTTGAACATAGGTTTTCCGTTCTGGACGGGTAAGTGTTCCTCTCATTTTCCATTTTCTTCCTTCACGGATTAAGGTGTATGCCGTTTAGTTTTTTTTTTTTTTTTTTCGTTACGTTTTTTGTTTGTTTCGTTTTGTCATTGCTGTGTTTTGTTTTCAGAATGCCCTAGGTTTTACCCTGAAAACCCTAGGGATTCTATTGCCTTAGATTTCCCAAACCCTCGCTACATTCCCCTCATGTAACATCGACGGATTTTGCCGAGCTTACCTGGATATGGTGACCTTTGCCGAGTGTTGAAGCAGCGAACATCCCGGCCCCTGCACTTAAACTTGCAAATGTTATCAAATGCAACAACGGCTAAGTTTGCCGCTAGAACCTCACCACACCTA
Organism: Cunninghamia lanceolata; assembly: GCA_027924645.1. Classification (NCBI taxonomy): domain Eukaryota; kingdom Viridiplantae; phylum Streptophyta; class Pinopsida; order Cupressales; family Cupressaceae; genus Cunninghamia; species Cunninghamia lanceolata. The sequence continues at coordinate 2,052,862 of BSBN01001480.1, forward strand.
TCAAATGTGCATTGTTGGTGAAATTCGCCGCTCGGACATGTATGGAACTTCCCTCATGTGATGTCGGTAAAATTCGCCGACCAAACATCGAAAGCGACAAACACAACCTGCAGTGTTGGCAAATTTTGCCGCTCCAACATAAACCCCTACTTTCCTGCAAAAGCGGCAAAATTCCCCGCCGATGCAAATAATGCAAAACCCTCATATGCAAGGGCGGCGAATTTTGCCACCCGTGCAAAAATGTCTCAAATTTTCCTAACACTGGAAAATTTCCAATTTCGTTTTCCCGAGCCCGCTTCTCCTCTGATTCTTGGCCAGCTCACACTATAGCCCCTTTTCAAGCACATTCCCATAGTCGTGATCGCTCAACATGCAATTTTCCCAGATTGCCCATATTTTCCCTGATTACATGATCATGACTTTTGTTGCAGTTTCTCTTGCAGAGCTCCATTCAACGTCAAACTTCTTCTCAGTAAAAGTTCATCCAAATGACTGACTTGTCTCCGAAGAAGGCAAAAGCAATGAAATACAAATATCAAGGTATTTTCCCAATCACCTCAGTCCATTCTAATGTTGAGGACATTAGAGATACGGAGATTGGCCATGTTGATATGGCTGAGTTTGTAGAGAGAACCAAGTCAAGCAACCCCAGTGCCATGATGATGAAGATAGTGGAAAGTAATATTCATCTGGTATCCTCCTTCCTGGTGGCAGCTCACAATACAAAATTTGTTCTTCAGTGTGCCCATTTCTATAACAAAGATATCAGAGCTGTGGTGGACGCCAGTGGTAAGAAAGATCACTTTGAATTCAGAAGCAGTTACTCCAGAGGCCGTTTCTGTGGAAGACCCCGTCATTCTGAAGGTAGAAAAGACTCACCTCAGAGGAAAAGTACTTGAAGAGTACTTAGATAGGATGCGAGCACAGGGAATCTCTTTGCTCACGGAGGTATTTGAGAAAACGGATAAGATGAGGAAAGTAAGGGCGGAACTCAATGATCTCATTGATGCCATCTCTCAAGATATTGAGCGCGCAGAGGATACTCATGATAAGTGGGTGGTAATGAGGAAGCTGAAAATAAGTACCTTGATATCCATTAGCGCCATTTCTAACCGGGATTCATACACTGAAACAAAGGAAGCTCTGATGTACAGGAGCAGTATGCTAAGGAATTTGATCAAGGATCTTGAGGCTGCAAAAGAGATCAGCGAAGAAAATGATGTCAATCTCTTGCATAAGTTGGAAGAACTGCCTTGTAACTTGGTATCACAAGATAACCAATTCCTGTCAGCAGAAGAAATGGTCAAGGAATTTGAAGACATGTTCCAAAAAGAATTTGAAGATAAAGTATTTTCAATAACTTCTGTGGACAACCTCTTGGACAACCAGTTAACCTTGGACAATCTAAAAACCAGGTTAACCAATCATGCCAAGTCAATCACTACAGTAAGGGATGCCATAGTGAGGGCCAGGATGATCTTCAAAAACACATTCAACCCAGATAACATTGAAATGCAGGCGACCTTCACTATGTATGATCACCACGTGAGAAAAGGTGGTGACACAAATTGAAGCAACTGGTTTTTCCCTTAGTTTATTTTCTGATTTTCACATGTACTTTCAAAACAATTTTGGACATTTTTACATGTACATTTTCAATATGTAATTACATGTAAAAATATAGGAAGTCCCAAGTCAATAAGGACTCCTATTTTTGAATAAGTCAAAGTAGTTGTAGATTTCCTAGATTTTCTCAAGGTCTTTCCCTATAAATAAAGGGGACCTCTTTTGTAAATATCTATCTTTTGTCTATTGCAAGAAAACTCTAGCGAATTGAAAAGCAAATCAAGACTTTGTGCTTATTTGAAAATCAATATTCAAATATTTATCAATACAAGAAAGCAAGTTCAATTCCAATCTTTGTCTTGGGATTATTTGTGTTGTGATAGTTTTGTTCTTATGTCTTGCTATCATAATCTTATTTGATAATAATTGAAGTGTGGAGTTTGTTTCAAGTGATTGAAGAGCGCTCTTAATTTGATTCTGATAAACTTTGTGTTATCAAATCGGTTGTGGGTTATATGTTCATGTTTGTGAGAATACAACAGTTTGGGGACTTTGTGCTGCAAGTTGTTATATTTGAATTACTTTTATCATATTGAAGAGGAGTGAAGACTTTGGGCTGCATTCTACTTCAAATATTTCCGTTTACAAGTAATAAGTGAGGTAACAGAAAACTTTGTGTTTCTGTGATATTGTGATAATCTACGAGTCTTATATCAAGAGTTTGAAATATAAACATCTATTCTGAAAAAAGAGAATGAGATGAGATGGAACCACCACAAACATAGTTTTTAGTGTACATAAATTTGATAAGTGTTTGATTTACAAAAGTTAAGTAATTAGAGGGAACCTCCCCTTGCTGAGAGGAGAGACTTTGTCTCATCATAGCTGTGGCTGATATACCTATTTTACCGTTAGCGAGTTAACGACAAAATATTCACCCAACATATTTATGCTTTCACAGATGTATACAGATGCTCTATTTACACTTTCACAACTAAACTGAACCACAACTGACCACACACACCTCTCCCTATTCGATCATCTGGGGGGGTTATTTATCTACTTACCCTCGATAGTACAGAATTATCTCCAAGTGGCTGGGAGATCTAACTGACTAACAAACTCTTAACTAACAACCTAAAAATAGTAAACATTGGTCAAACTAACCTTATTACATTGAAGGGTCATTTAGGACCTCATTGAAAATAGAAAATTAAACATAAAACAACTAAATGCCTCGTGGAGGCCACTGTGGGTTAGGTGCACCTGCACCACTTGCCTAAATATAACTATCCTATAGGATGTGGTGGTTATTGATATTCCTCCTGTCTTTGGTCTATGTCTATCTAGAGATTTCATAGCTAAAATAGGAGGATACATGTCTCTTGATTGGTCGCATTTGATTTTGAGAACTAAATATGGGACAAAGATGAAGGTGTTGTCTAAGCCCCTATCTAAATATCATATCACTGAAGAACCAGCTCCAAAAAATGAAGCATCTCATGCTATGGTAAATAGGGAAGAAAGAGTCTTTGTTGAGGAAATGGGAGACTAGACTAAATATGACCAAAAGGAAGAAGAAAACAACCAATTGATGACCATGATGTAGAGTGACCCTTATGGTAATTATGACTCTATTGGTTTGGTCACTTATGTAATCTTTAAAGAGGGCCAAGAAATACCAAATGTAATGAGACTAGAGACACCTGAGGAAAAAGATACAAATAAGGAATCTGAGATTTGGACCTTGAACTTTGATGAGGCCAAAAGTAAGAATGGTGCTGGGGAAGGTATATGTCTCATTCCTCCAAATGGTGAGAAAGTTCTTAGAGCCATATGCTTTCAATTTGCTTCCACAAATAATGATGCTGAGTATGAGTCTTTGGTGCATGGCCTTATGTTGCCAAAGAAGAAAGGTATAAAGAATCTAACATGGTCAAAGGTGATTTCGAGCTAGTTGTGAAACAAATTAGAGAAAAGGTTGTGGCAAAGAATGTAAGGATGAGATCTTATCACCACAGAATTTCAGATCTAATTGATGGTTTTGATGCTTTTAACATAGAAGTTGTTCCCAGAATTGGTTCTCAATTTGACCCAGTAAGTGACTTGCTCATTAATAATGAGGCAGTGAAAGTCATAGTTAGGCCAGCAATTCCAGATAATGTCTAGAACTGGCAAGTCTTTGACAATGATCTTCAGGTGCGTTTATTTTTGCAACAGTCAGGAGAATTTACTGACCAATTATAGTCCAAGATTGCAAAAGCATATGGTGACTAGATTATTCAATTGAAGTCTAATAAGGTCCCAAAAGAGTTAATCACGCTAGAGAACCTATTTGACCTAGATGATGTGAGCCTGGATAAGAGGAAGTTTAAGGCAAGCAAAGATGATTATTCTAAGATTCAAGTTAGCGAAGGAAGAAAGTTAAAGGTAGATAATGCTACTACTCAAGAGGAAAAAGATAAGCTAATTTCTTTATACAACAAGTATGATAGAGTAATTGCATTGACCTATGATGATCTTCATAGTTATAATAGAGATATCATTCAACACACCATAGAACTTGATGAAGGGTCAAAACCAGTTTGTCAGAAACAGAGACTAGTGAATCCTAGGATCAAGCCTTTAATGGTGGATGAATTGCAAAAGCTTCTAGAGTCCAAAATTATTTTTCCAATTAAGCATCCAACTTGGGTGTCTAACCTGGTGCCAATAAGAAAGAAAAATGGAGACATAAGACTTTGTGTAGACTTCAGAGACTTGAATAAGGCTTCATTAAAAGATCATTGCCCCCTTCCCTCCATGGAGCAGAATTTATAAACAATGGCTGGATCAGAGAGATTCTCCTTGCTTGATGGTTTCTCAGGATACAATCAGATATGGTTGGTAGATGAAGACTAGCATAAGACAACATTCACAACAAAGTGGGGAACTTTTGCATATGCTAAAATATTGTTTGGTCTTTCAAATGCTGGAGCTACTTTTCAACGCGCTATGGATATAGTGTTTAGAGGCCTAATAAATAAGATCATTCTAATCTATTTAGATGACCTAACTATATTTACCAAGGATGCCAAAGATCACTTTGAGCATTTAGAAGTTGTTTTTTAGAAGTGTCAAGAATTCAAAATCTCCCTAAATCCTAAGAAGCGTGTTTTTGTTGTGCCGCAAGGGAAACTTCTGGGACACATCATTTCAAAAGATAGAATTTCCATTGATCTAGTGTGGGTCACAGCTATACTAAATTTGTCTTTTCCAGTCAACAAAAAAGTAGTTTAGTCTTTTTTGGGGAAGATTAATTTTGTCAATCAATTTATATCTGATTTTGTAGGGCTAGTTAGGCCCATTACCCTGATGCTGAAGAAGGATTTAATCTTCAAATGGACAACTAAAGGGAGACAATATTTCAAATAAATCAAGAAAACCATCTCTACTGCCCCAGTACTAAGAAATCCATGTTTCTCTAAACCCTTCATAATGTATGTATATGGAGGGGAACATAGTGTTGCAGCTATTCTAACACAGAGGGATGATAAGGAAGAAGGAGAACATCCAATTGCATTCTTCTCTAGGACCCTAAGGGAGTATGAACCAAGGTATAATTTCATTGATAAATAAGCTTATGCCATGGTTAAAGCTCTTAAAAAATGTAGGCATCTAGTAACAGGAAATAAGATCTTAATACTAGTAGCTCACCCAAGTGTTAGGGAATATATTATGGAAGGTGAGATTACAGAAAAAAGAGCCAATTGGATAACTAAAATTTTAGAATATGATGTAGAGGTAAGGCCTACTAAATTGGTCAGAGGAAGGGGACTCTACCAATATATTACTCAAGACATAGAGGAGTCAATGCCTGGAGAAATAGAAGATGAAGCAGTACTGAAACTTCAAGAGCTTGATCAAGATTCTTGGGTTAATGATAGGATACAATTCATGAGAACTGGTGTTTTCCCTAGTGAACTCTCCCTTGATAAAATAAGATATTATAGACAACAGGGAATTCATTTTGTACTAATTGATCATGTTTTGTTTAGAAGAAATTTTGATGGAATACTATTGAGATGTGTTGAAAAGGATGAAGCACAAAAGATACTCCATGAGTTTCATAATGGAGCCCCAGGGGGACATTTTTTAGCAAGAACTACTGCCATTAAATTTACACAAGCTAGCTACTTCTGGCCAACACTGTTTGCAGATTGTTATTAGATGGTCAAAGAGTGTCAAGCTTGTCAGTTTTACACTGGAAAGAGAACAAATGCAATGTTGCCTGTAAGTCCCACAATAGTGGAAGAACCCTTTGCTCAGTGGGGTTTACATTTTATTAGGATGATTAATCTAGTGTCAAGTATGGGATATAAGTGGATCCTTGCTGCAGCTGATTACTTTACAAGGTGGAGTGAAGTGGTGCCACTTAAAGAAGCCACTAAAAAGGTAATCCTAGAGTTTCTTGAGGGGATAACTACCCATTTTGGTCCTCCACGCACCATCATATCAGACAATGCTAAAGCATTCTTAGGAACCAGACTGTTAGAGTTTGCATTAGAGAATGACATATATCTGAAAACTTATCTAATTACTATCCACAAGGTAACAGCTTGGCAGAATCCACAAATAAGAACCTAATTAGGCTTATCAAGAGAATGGGGACTGATCATCGGAAAGATTGGCACAAGTTCCTCAATTCAACACTATGGGTGAATAAAATCACACCAAAGCAAGTGACTAAGATGTATCCATATGAGCTAGTCTATGGCAAGCATGTAGTGATGCCACTAAATATAGAAATTACTGTTGGAAACAAGGCAGATAATTGAGAGGGGGGGTGAATCAGTTATCTCTAAATTTCCTTTCTCTTCTTTTCTTTTGTTATCTTAATAATCAGTGCAGTATCAAATCATATAAGCATATGTGATCATAAGAACAAAAATAAAATCAACACATATAACACAAGGATTTTTACATGGAAAACCCTATTAAGGGAAAAACCATGGGGTGACTAACCCAAGATTGTATTCTTTGTTAAAAGAATAAAGGAGTACAAAAAGGAACTTGCCAATTAGGGGTCAATGCCCGAGCACACTGCTCACAAGAGGCTCGTTGCCTACAAGAACTTATAGAAGGTAATCAGATGTTTGAACCAATGAGAAGCATCTACAAATGCATGAGTTCAGTTCTGGTTAGGCACAATACACTGATTTGATGCACCTCATTCTTCCTTTGTTTTAATACTATTACTCTATCACATATCGAACTTGATTTGCTACTTTTACACTTGTCCCTACTTTTCTTTGCACTTTATTTCATTACTTGTATTTTCCACACACCTACATACTGAAATCCATCTAGTATATATATCTACATCAAGGATTTCATCAACTTTCTAGTCGGCAATAAGAACACTCAAGATATTTACAAGTTACTGATCTTTCGACTGAATCCATGTTTGATTTGTGATGCATATCAAAAACATAGGCATAGAAGTTATTAATCATGTCGGCCAACAATGTATGATCCCACAAATTTCTTGATCAACATCATTTACTGATCCAGATTGAAGTCTGATACTCTACCAGTTAGTTCTTCCTCTGTCTGCTCTACTTAACTAGAACCTGATGCTTAGATGCTCATATCTTTTCCATGCTTTACTACCGGAGGTTAAATCTCTAGAATATAGTAGTCATGATACCCCTCTTGACTTTTCCAAGTCCACAACTTGCTGAGTTACACCATCTAAGAGATCCGGACCTGATTGTCAAACCTTGTTGCATACTCTATTCCTGTTCACAAGACCAAAACAATCTTCAATCTGACTTCTGATATAGGCATACTATGTACTGCAGATGTGTGGGATAGACTTTAATTCCATCAATGACAACACTCATGAAGCCACATAGTGTATCTTGCCAACAATCTCCCCCTTTGACATTGATGACAACACTTAGTGAAAAATGGCTAAGTGTCGCAGTAAACTCCCCCTTGGCTAATGCTCTGTCTTTTGCACTGTTTTACCGAAGCTCCCCCTTAGCTAGATTCTACATTTTTCACTACTCCTCACTCCCCCTTTGACATCAATGGCAAAGGGCGGAATCCACATACCAAAATTTGCAAAAATTAACCTATACATGGCCGCATAAGTATATATATGTTATACTTACATATACTTAAGTATATCCGTAAAAGTGGCCTTCAACTGTACAAATTATGTAGCCCAGCCCTACTTCATCCTATCCAAAATGGAGATGTGACCACTCAACAAAAATGCATATTCTTCTGCCCTTCTTAACTCTACTAGATCACTGGTCTAGACTGTGGTCTGAGCATCTGTCAAGGCCTCATGTATTGCCTCTAACTTAGGGATAATTATCCCTCTGAGTTCACTCATTCTGTTTATTATATCCCTTTTTTCTTTGTTCAGCCTCTTTATTTCATTTATGATGACAATGGCCTAGCATTCTTGATTCATTAAAGAGGTAGTAAGGGGATCAAAATTCTAAGATAAACTTGATAGTTTACCTTCTTGTTCTTTTGCCTTCTTTTCAATATCCTCTATCGCTTTGGGCCAAGATAAACAAAATTTGTACATGTCCCCACCATCTTTAAGAGCATTTTCAAGGCTCTTTATTCCAATATCTAGGGTCCTCCTATCATTAGTAATCAGTCCTTGCACTTCAGTAAATCTTTTTCCTATAAAATCCTTCCAGACCTTTGCTTCTGTTGATTTCTCTAAAGATTCAAAATGAGTGCTAACTGAATTTACCAGAGATTTTAAGTTACTAGATGGAGAGGCCGAAGGATCCTTTTGAAATGATGGCATGATCTTCTCCAACATCCCTGATGCAATCTCCAATAGTTCATAGTCTTCCATATGAGATTTCAGGAGTTTTTTTTTTTCTTTGGCTTGAGCAAAGGATGCTATTTTCATTGTCTGAATTGGAGAGAGAGAGTCAAAATTTAGTGGCCCTTGAAATAGCTCAAGTTCATCTATCTCCATCATTTCTTTGTTTAAAAAGTTCTTCACTACCTCTGCAGTGTCTCTTGCCGGTAACTGAGTCTTCTTTTCTTTTGGGATCTCAAAACTGTCATCATAGGTCTTCTCTGCTTGTTTTTCTTCTTTTCCCTTAACCTCCTCTTCTTGATTCACTTTCTTCTCTTTTCTTCCTTCTCCTTCAGCTTCTAAATCTAGAATGTCTGCAGTGGGATCCGAAGGAGAGATGTCACCTGTGTTTACTACTTCATGAACTTCCTCTTCTGGAACAAAGGAATCCAAGTCCTTAGACTTCTCTTCATCTATCTATTTTGATCCTTCTACATCAGAAGATTTTTCATTGGTTACATTTAATCCTTCAACATCCATCGTAGAAGGTTCTTCAACTGATTCCTCTATAACAGGAAGATTGAATCTTTTCAAATCATTCGGGAGGATATCTTTTGTCTCACTTGCTACTTGGTCAGTTTCTCCAAGCATAAGTTTATTCATTCTTGCCTTACTCTGTAACTCATCCTTACAATCTTTAAAAATCATATCCATTTGTCTTGGAGTGATAGAAGGATAAAGTTGAATCATTATTTGTTCCCAAATCTCTAGGTTTTTTTCCTTTGCATTCTCTTTTCTCAGTTCAAGTACCTTTTCTACACTCTTGGGAATTAATGATATAATTCCAATGAAAGCTTTATTGTAAATATTTAGGTACCTAACAGTAGCTTCTTCCAAAATTCTCTTATCGGTATCATTGTATTCGTCATAGAACTCTGTTACTGGTTGCAAGTTCCCATCCATAGTAACTGCCTTAATGATGTCATCAATGGAAAGAGTGGGCTTTTCAACAAATTCTTCTTCCTTTTCTTCCTTATTTTTGCTAGTAGAGAATTCCTCGGATGTTTTCTTCTTCTTCATTTTCTTGATTTCTTCATCAGATTCTATTTCTTCATCATCCTTGAGGCTTGTAGATGACCTTGTGGCTTTGGTCTTCATCCTATTTTCTCCTTTTCCAGATGTCTTGACTTCCAGTTTGGTGGCACTTGAGCTTTTAGAAGTGGCAGGTGCAGAGCTTTTGGAAGATCTAGTCCAGGAGGAGGCTTGTACTAGAACATCTCCCTTCTTTGCTTCTTGTTTTTCTTTCTTAGCCCTTTCCATTTTCTCTCTGTTTGCATCTAATGCCTCTTTATATAAGCCAAATCTTTTGACAATTTCCTCAACTTCCCTTCTTAGTTTCCTCTTTATCTCTGGTTGTCTTAATTCAACATGTATTTTTAGACTTAGTTCTTGAAAGGTTCCAAACCTTTCTGCCTTAGGGTCCTTAGGCTGGCTCAATAGGTGTTGAATATGTAGCTCCATGATTTTCTCATCGACCTCGTATCCAATAGGCATTATCCACATTGTTCTAGGCTCAACTGCCTCCATTAGGCATTGATCAGTGTCAACCATGAAGCACACTATGTCCTTGTATTTCTCAACTATGGATTGAGGTATCCTCTCTTTGGCCTACATCATGCTTTTGAAGTTCTTAAAATAATCCTAGAGAGCTATGTTCTGAGCTTTAGCATCACAAAGTCCATACATATAATCTCTAATCTGGATTGCAACTGGTTTATCATTTTACCAAACCCAACCACTAGATCCAGGTAGCTCATTCATGTAATAAAAGAATAGACATAGTATTAGACAACCATATTTGAAGGAATTCTTCTTACCCTTTTTGATCTTCTACAGGTTTTCTAATAGTTGATTTAGGAGAAAATCACATAGATCATAATCTACATTTTCCCTCAACATCTAATATGCTGCATATATTGTAGTCCAAAACACAAAATTATCCCTGCTCAAATGATAGATTTTGTAGCCAATTATCATTGAAGCAAACTTGCCATCTGGATTAGTGATGTCATCTATGGTCATTGCTCTTTTGTCAAATTTAGATATGGTGGCTTCAGTTATTGTCTGGTTCTTGACATATTTGAGTGCAGGTAACCCATTGGAAGAATGCAGTCCAGTCATTACCCTGACGGCATCTTTTGTTATCTTGAAGGGACTCATTAACCACATGAAATTATCATGCATTTTGCTTAGGACATACCGAACCCAATCATCTTCTACAAAATAGGGAAAGTGTATGCAATGTCCAAAGTGTTTATCCCAGAGGGCCTTGTATTGAGGTTTGAGTTCAAAACTCTCATCTATTAGCTATTTGTGATAGATGTCCATCAATTTGGAGTCTCCAAATTCCTCCATGTTGGCATGGATATAGACCTTAACATCTTCTACGTGCAATACCCCATACAGAATGCTAGAAAATGCACCTAAAGGATCAACTTCTAGAGATTTATAGGGGTGTTTCTTGAATTTAGGATGTGGCCTATCAGTGATCTTTACAACCATTGGAGTAGCCATCTTGCAAAATATTTAAAGAGATTTTTAGAATGGAAGTACCTTTTTACACCTTAGGGTTTGAAATAGGAGTCGAAACAAATCACTAGTGGAATTTGATTTTCCAGTTGATCTTTAAGTGGATTGTAGAAACTTCATTGTAGAGCTCTTCTTATCTTCTTCGCGAATGCAAGTGTACAAATGATGAGTGAAAGAACCCTTTTATTCTTGCACAAACCCTAATTTCCTTTTGCAATAAATGCACAACTTAAGTCATCCAATTACCCTATTTTAAGAGAGATCTTCTCGAATCATTGTGCTAATCTTAGAATCATTGTTAGTGAGGATTGACAATGTATCTTCTTTTCTTCAGTCATGCCATGGGTCCACAGATCCAAGTATTTTAATTTTGAATCATACTGGATCTGTCTGTGAAAATCTTGCTTTACTAGATGGCTATCAAACCGGATCAACTTGAGCAGTTAAATTCTTGCAAAACTCCATGTGGATCTTTCATATTTTTACCGAGGGTTATTTAGATATTTTTATGATAACCCTTTAATCCACAACATTCCATGTGCCAAATTTAGGCACTAATTGACTGGCTGGGGGAATTTGTTTTTCTCTATGACTCCCCCTAAGCTAGAGCTCACCCTTTTAGTTTCTGGAAGGAATATCAACACCGGATTCCAGTGTGGATCCATCCCCAATATTTTATGTACTCTTCTTCACCCAAATCTTGCTTATCTCCTTTTGAACTTCATCTGCATTCACTTTACCTTTTCCCTTATCTTGTTTTTGATTATGTTGCATTGGACCTTTTCTATCCTGATTTCTACTTCTACAGAATTTGGCAATATGATCGGATCTATTGCAATTGTAACAGATAACATTTCTTTGCATATTTGATTGATATCCTTTTGATCTACATTGATTAGCCATATGCCCCATCCCATTGCATGCAAAGCATCTACCATTGAATGAATTGTTTATTTGCATATTTCTGCATTCATGAGATTTGTGACCATACCTTTTGTAGTTGAAACATTTTTCGAAGAAGGATGGATTAGTCTGATTCATTCTCCTTCTGCACTGAGTTTCTTTATGACTGAAATTGTTGCAATTGAAGCAATATCCATTGAAGGATGGATATCTTTGAGCATTTGGTTGCCTTACTAGAGGTCTTCTAGGCATGTTTCTTTGATTTCTTGATCCAAAGTTCTTTTGACCGGATCCAGAGCTTTCACCTTTCTCATATCCCATGCCACGCTTATCATCTACTCTCTTTTGGCTTTCAAGAAGAACTTCAAGTTGGGCTGAGCTTATCTTAAATTTCTCTTTGTATTCATTTGTTGTTTGAAGATCTTGTTTAAGAGTGTCTATCTAATTCTCAAGTTGTTCTTCATTATCTCTAGCTTCTTCAAGATCAGATTCAAGATGCCTAATTATTCTGTCCATTTTGTGGTAGTCCTTTGTCTTCTCCTTGAGGGATTGTTTTAGATTATCTTCAATTTTCCTTTTTTCTTCAATTTCTTGGGTGAATCTCATAACCCCTGATTCCATCTTATGCCTTACCATAATGACCTCTTTTGACAACTTCTCACATAGCTTATTTTTCTCATTCAGATCTTCATTAGTATCATTGTCTTCACTCTGATTGGCTAATTTTTGAAGTAGTTCCTTTCTCTTTTTCACAGAGATACTAAGTTTTTCTTTTAGCTCATTAATGAAATCATCAGCTTGTTTGAGTCTTTCTCTTAAATTATTGACTTCAAAATGGGATTATTCAAGATCATCTAGGGTAGACTGAAGTTGTTCCTTCATACCATATATATCCATTGAGATTCCTAGATCTTCCTCAAGCTATTAGGCTTTGTTCAGAGGAACTTAGCTCTGATACCAATTGCTGGAAACAAGGCAGATAACCAAGAGGGGGTTGAATCAATTATCTCTAAATTTCCTTTCTCTTCTTTTCTTTTTTTATCTTAATAATTAGTGTAGCATCAAATCATATAAGCATATGTGATCATAAGAATAGAAATAAAATCAACACATATAACACAAGAATTTTTACGTGGAAAACCATGTTAAGGGAAAAACCACGAGGTGACTAACCTAAGATTGTATTCTCTGTTAAAAGAATAAGGGAGTACAAAATGACACTTGCCAATTAGGGCTTACTACCTGAGCACACTACCTACAAGAACTTACAAAAGGTAATCAGATGTTTGAACTGATGAGAAGCATCTACAAATGTAAGAGTTCAGTTCTGGTTAGGCACAATACACTAATTTGATGCACTTCATTATTCCTCTATTTTAATACTATTGCTCTCTCACATACCAAACTTGATTTGCTACTTTTACACTTGTCCCTACTTTTCTTCACACTTTATTTCATTACTTGTATTTTCCACACACCTACATACTAGAATCCATCTAGTATATATATCCACATCAAGAATTTCATCAACTTTCTAGTTGGCAATAAGAACACTCAAGATATTTACAAGTTACTAATCTGTCAGCTAAATCCATGCTTGATTTGTGATGCGTATCAAAAACATAGACATAGAAGTTATTAATCATGTCGGCCAACAATGTATGATCCCACAAATTGCTTGATCAACATCATTTACTCATCCGGATTGAAGTCTGATACTCTGCTAGTCAATTCTTCCTCTATTTGCTCTACTTGACTGGAACTTGATGCTCAGAGGCTCATATCTTTTGCATGCTTTACTACGGAGGCTAAATCTCTGGAATATAGTAGTCATGATACCCTTGTTAACTTATCTAAGTCCGCAACTTGCTAAGTTACACCATCTGAGAGATCCAGACCTAATTGTCAGACCTTGTTGCATACTCTATTCTTGTTCACCAGACCAAAACAATCTTCAATCTGACTTCTGGTATAGGCATACTATGTACTGCAAATGTGTGGGATAGACTTTGTTACCATCAATGACAACACTTCTGAAGCCACACAGTGTCTCTTGCCAACAATTACTACCTTACAGTTGCTTAAACTGTTGGAGATAGAAGAAAATGGCTCAATGCATGTGAGGCTCACCGAGTTACTAGAGGTTCAAGAGAAAAGAGAAAGGGCACATGAGCCTTTAATGAAGCATCAACAAATTGTAAAGAATTGGTCTAATAGAAAGACCTCTAATCTAAATTTTGAAATTGGATCTTTGATGCTGAAATGGGATGAGAGAGCTGCTAAACCAGGTTGACACAACAAGTTTGACTCATTGTGGATGGGTCCTTTTAAGATTCACGCTTGTAAGTAATAGAATTCGTTTGAGCTAGAGAATATGAAAGGAGAACCTGAAGAGATTCTTGTGAATGGGATCTTCTTGAAACACTTTACATAATCTCAAAACATGCCCCTGTATCATAGTTAATTAGGTGTCTTTTATTTCCTTTCCTGCTTTTTGTCTTTCTTTTCCTACTTTTTCTTTTAAATAAGTGTTCTGGGAACAAGTGTCTACAACGCAGTGGCTTTTTAGTTAGCAATTGCATTTTCAAAGGCCATTAGGCGGTTCCTTAAACTTTAATAAATAGATAATCATTTCAGAAGATCTTCGCTTTTAAAGTTGATCTGACACATAGTCCTATATGGCCTTTGAATGATACACTAGCCATCTTTTTAGCATTAATGCCACTAATAAGATGTGATGGGTCATTTAATGTGTCATTATGCCTCACCGAGCCAAGCTTAAGTCTCTCAGATAGTTGAATTGCCATTCCTTATTTCATTTTCTCTGAGTTCTTGCTATCTGCGTTGAAGTTTCATTTCTTGCTTGCAATTCTAGCTAGTTTATGCTCTTCTGTAGTTTTTAGTGTTCCAAAAAAGGTTCAGAATGTCTAAGGCATAGTCGCTATAGGAAGGGCTAGGGATTTTTGAGATAGAAAATAAATGGAAAGGCAAAAAATCTTATGTGTCTGCAGTAGTGCAATCAAAAGTAAGCTATCCAAGGACAAGGGTTTTAGATATGAGAGTGAGCGTAGATTCTACACAAGTGAAGGAGTACACAAATGGTATCTTTGACACACATATGTAGAAGAACCCAAAAAATCTTTGAGAGGGAGCTCATCAGAGATACCTCCGACGAGATGAAAAGAGAGAGTTAGAAACTTTTGGAATGAGGGTTTGGACATCTCAATTGGCATAATTTTTGGTTCCTGTTGTTCACCCTTATCCAGAGTTGATTGACATATGTGTAGAGTTGTTTCATCCTCCAACTGCCTTGATTCAACGTGGCCCTTTCATGGTCCAAATATCTCCCAAAGAAATTTGAGATATGCTAGGTTTGTACCATGACCAGACTGCTACATTTCCTACAATTCCTAAGCTATATCATAGTTGGGGTGGTCTCCATAGTAGGATGTGGTTTTTAAATCTTGAGATGCATTTAGATGAGGAGAATACTTAGTTGCCTCCATTGCCCACTGGTAGAGCTCAGTTTAATCCTGATGTTTCGGATGCACTTTCAATGCTATCTTTTATCTTTGGCCAAAGTGATGATTCAAGAGTGTATGACTGGAAATTATTAGCAATTTTTAGACTTAAAATTGTGGACAAGTCTTCGGAGTACTGTTTCAACTTTTTCAGAACAAATCTCCTAGGCTATGGTGGAGCAGTTGACAAATTTCTCTTAGAACTGAGTTTTCAAGTACTCTACCTACCTATTTCACTTAATGTTGTATCAAAATTATAGTCTCTTCCAGCAATATATGCCTTTGAATATGTATGACCCTGAGTCCAGTAGTAAGAGAACAATCCTAGTGTCTACATAGACCCATGTTCTCTCAGACACTTCATATCCCTATGAGTTTGTAGAGTGTTTTGTTGCCCTAGTCTTTGGGCAGTTAGGGTCTGAGGCTATGGAAAATAGAATGACAGAGAGTCTGAGGGGTTTCTTAATGAATTTGAAAATTCCTTGTGATTACTTCTTTGGTGCTCACACCATGATTATTAGACTTCATGGCTTTGTTGGAGAGCTTGTTTTGCTCCCAAAGGTCCTAACCCCTAGGGTCACATTTTTAGAGGTGGCTCATCAAATATCTATCATTGATAATAATTTTGGATATAAAAAGAGGAAGCAGAAAATGTATGATGTTCCTTGGAGCAGAGAAAAAGTAACAATTGAAAAGAGAGAAACTGAAAACCTCCTATTAAGGAAATTGGTAGCTTATGGTTTCCTAATAGTTGAATATAAGTGGAAGTATGATCCGAATAGCTTCTTAGCATCCTGGATTGTAAATAACAAAGTTTTCGCAACTTTCATTCATGAGAAACACCCCTTTTGGGAAAAGAGGAGATCACTGAAGTAGGATGATCCTGCATTTTATGTAGAATTGAAGGATCTGCCAGATGAAGGTCCCAAGCCATGGGAGACATTTTACAAAAAAGAGTAGGAATATGACCCCAAGAAACTGATGACTCTGGGCCTGAGGTAGACTTTAAAGAATAAAGATTGGAGTGCTGAGAAAACAACTTCTTATTGGAGATATGGACATGAGATTTCTAAAATCACCCATACTTTTGGGGGTGTACAAACAGATGAGCAATGGGAAGCAATCTAGGGTGAGTACCACATGACCCCACTATCAAGTCCTAATACAAGTAACATTCCTACTAGTTCCCATGGAGCAGAGGAGGAAGAAGTATTAGAGGAAGCTTAGGAGTTAGAAGAAACATCGCAAAAGACAATAGAAGCTCCTAGAGCCCCATGGCCTCAATCTCTCAGCGCTCTATAGAAACAAAAGGCCATAGTATCGCCACCTCATGAGACCCAAAAAGCTTCGGCATCGAGGGGTCTCAGAGAGGGACCTTTTCATCATATATTGTTAGATTCAGAGGAAGAAGACCCTGGGGACATAGAGGATAGGCCTTCTAAAAGGTGGTGTAAGTTAGTATTGCTAAAGGAGGATACTGAAGAGGATGTATTGGCAACCCAGAAACAACAAGTTCTTATGACCTTAGTGGCAACCCAAGTTAGTGTTTCTCCTCCTTTTTCCTCTTCTTCTGTTTCTTCTCAAAAAGGGGTGGTTGCCCAAGTAACCTATTCTTCCATGTCTCCTGCCACTTCTGCTGTGCCACTACAATCTTTTGCCCTAATTGCCAGTTCACCAGCCATGTCATCACAGACCATATCATTACCCCTGTTTTCCCCATCTATGCCCAAACGAGCTTTGCCTCAATTTGACCCAAGTCAACAAATAACTACCATTTCCTATGGTTTGCACCAAGGTTACCCATTTGCTAGAGGACACATTACCCCACCTCTTACCTTTCAAGCATAAGCTGATACAACAAGGAAAGCAAGAGAAGCTAGAATGGAGAAGAAGAGAAAGAAAAAAAATAAGAGCCCTTTGTTTCCCACATGAAATCATTATTTGATCCTATTCAATAGTCTTTGACTATTACTCATTTGGCCCCTAATGTGATCAAGCTTGTAGAACAAATGCAACCACAAGACTACACAATGAATGTAGTGGCCATGGATCTAGCTCATTTCAGGCCACAGGACAAAGTGGAATTGATGAATGAAATTGCCTCAACTATTACAACTGATTATCTAAAAATGAAAAAAAGGTTACAGAAAGTAGAAGAAAACCTAGCAAAAGAAAAATCTATTGATAGTAGCTTGACATCAAAAATAAAGGCTAAGGATAAAGAGATTGATACCTTAAATAAGGATTTGCAGTCTATTGTCTCTTTACAAATACATCAAGCATCAAAGGCTCGGGTCACGACTTTGAAAAATGAAATAGCACAAGAGAAAGCTACCATAGCTGCATTGAAACAAGAGAAGGTTATTATTGAGAAGAAGTATCAAGACAAAATGCAAGAGGTGTCATAGTTATAGCAGACCCTGTTAAAAGAACAAAATCTAAATAGTGCCGCCCAGGCCCAATTTATGGTTGAACAGGAAAAGACCAAGCAATTAACTATTGAGTTGAGTTTAAGGCCACAGGATGTAGGGGTCTTAGAAATGGTGAAGGAGCTTTATGTGTCTACGTGGAGAAGAATCTCTAAAGAGATTTCATAGCTCAAGCCTTCTCTCAGTTTCATGTTAAATGCCCAACAATTATGTGAAAAAGTAGAGTCTTCAGTTGAAGCAACTTTGTCCATTGTTTCTTTGAGAGTTTCAGACTCTCAACTTTTCTTGCAAAAGCTTTATGATACAACTGATGAGACCTTGTTAGTTGCTGGTGTGAATGATAGAATGGTTTCTACAAAGAAGGTAAATGAAGTTTTAAGTTGTAATTCAACTACTATGAGTTGTAAGGCACTTCTGAATGTGGTAAAGGAGGGTGTCAAAAATATGAAAAGACACATTTAAGAGTTGGTGCAGTTGGGATTACCATCCCCTTTTCCAGATGATAGTACAGTTCTAATGACTGATGCAATAAAGGCTCTGTTTCTTACCAAACAAAATGATTAGACTATTTTCCAAGGTCTGAGTGATTCATCTAGTATTAAGGAAGTGGAGGTAGTTCTTGTTCCAATGGCTCATCTTGAGTTTTAGCTACATGTTGTGGTACATATTTTACAGTCCTTTTCTCATAAGGACATTATCAATTTAGATTTTGCCTTTCAAGATCTATAGAATAGACAAGGTTTATCAGATTCAGAGTGGTCTAGATATCAGGCCGCGTTATAGAAATTATGATTCTATTCTCTGGCAGTGGTAATACATTTTTGTTTTTTGAAATCTTTTCTGATGTTTTTGGGGTTCTCTTTGAGCAGGCACAGAGGTCCATGTAGTCGCCAAGAACTGTAGATTTAAAACTCTACATTTTGTTTTTGCTTAATTGCGGCTCATTATTTGTGTTTCTCTAGTTTATGTAGTTTCTAAGTGTCACGGATAGTATTGTGTACCTTTTTATGCTTCGCAATTCTCAGATGCTACTAGAATGCACCATGTATCCTTGGTGTAGTTCCTTTTTATTAAGTTGTTTCCTATGTGCAGAATGCACCACGTGTTGCTATTATGGGCCTTGAGGAGAGGTTTGGTTTGCTGCAACTAGCAAGCGAAAGATGCCAAGTGTCTTTTTGTTGCAGTAGTGGATGCCGTCACATGTATCCTTCTTTGATAAAATTTTGGGGCACCAAGAAATATGTGGTGGGCCTAGGATGTTATGGCATAGCTTTTGAATGCAGTGAAGAGTGCCACGTGTTGTGTGCAGGAGGTTGAACAAATGAAGCTTTTGAGGTCTGCAGATTCCTTTTTAATGCTTCCAGAAGTTGCCACGTATATTTCTTTTATAAGTTTCAGATGCTACCAGAAGCTTCCATGTATGTTTCTTTGTAAGTTTCAATTGCATACAGAAGATGCCAAGTGTCATCTTTGTAGGGCTTCAAGATGCTTTTATATGAAGCTTTGGAAGCATACGGGGGGCACCATGTTATTTTTGTTGCATTATGCAGAGATTGTTGCATGTCTCCATTTTGAGAAGTGACGAAACATATGGCTGGTCCTGCAAGGTAAAATCTACAATTTCTAAAGTAATATGAAGAGTGACAAGTGTCATCACCGTAGGTGTTCAGGATGTAAGGTAAAGAAGCTTTTAAGATGTGTGAAGAGCTCTAAATGTCCTAGTGTTGATCCTCAGATGTCGTGATGTATCAAGCAATAAGTGTGGCAGATAGTGACAAATGGCAGTGTCTCGTGTGTCCCTTTTTATATTAAAGGAAACTAAACAGCAAGCAGAAGGTGCCGTGTAGCATATTTTGGAGCTTTGGAACTTGCGGGTGACACCATGTGTTGCAATAGAACTGCAATTTACTGTACCACAATTTTATTATTGCTCATCCAATCAGAATGCAGGGAAGAGACGGTTGCAGATTCGAGAAGAATTTTAGTGTTAGTACAACTTCCAGTTGGGTTCTAGTTCTATTTAGGCCGTTAAGATCCTAAGCGGTTGGAGGTGATCTTGAGTCAAATTTTATGGCTATAAATAGGGGAAAGTTTGTAACACAGAGATACATTATTGATTAAGAATTCAGAGTTTTTGGCTGCGACTGGATTATATCATTTTGCCTTAGTTTAGCTGTTTCTAAGAAGGAAGCTAATATATCTATACATGTTTCTGTGACTTTTGTATTTTACCAAATTGTTAATGAAAGAAGCTCTATTCTATGCCATTGGTGATATTTTCTGTGTCTATGTATCAATCTTCTGAGTTTAGCCTTTGATTTTAAATTTATTTATAATCTGTCTATGTTAATCATGCAACATTTGCTCTTTGACATAGTTGAATCATGCGAGTTTAATCACTGTGCTAATTACTGAAACACATTTAAATCAAGTGCATCACCATAGAATTAGAAGTTCTATTTATTGTATATATAATCTTATTTTTTCTTCCCTTTACCTCAAACCCCATTGAAAAGGAAGAGCTAGCTTCTATAAAATCTAGAGGTTGTTTCAAGTGTCAAGTCCCACATTCTTGAAGCTTCCCATGTTGGCATTGGAATTTGCACAATTTTATACATCAACAATACCTACTTGTCGTTGGGTAATCCCATAATAGTGTGTCTCACTTGTGGGATATGATTCTTGCCTAAAATCACATATTTTTTAGAAAAATTAATGATTTAATACTACGAGGGTTATATCTAAAGGAGTTATCTATCAAACCACCTTTGGTAGAAACTCCCCTAGTTAAAATTAATCCTTCAATGAAGTCTCCACCACACCTATAGAAATGTTGACAAAAGAACAAATTTTCTTCACATTTTAGTGGATTAAATGAAGTCATTTGGAAATACCAATTTGTATGTATCCCTTAGTGTTAGCTTTCTAAAAATTGTAATATGTATTACATTTCATAATATTATATATTTTTCAAATTTAATAATTGATGTAAGTCCATTATAAAAAAATAATGACCTATATTCAAGACACTAGAAAAAATAATAAATGTCATTAGAGATATAAAAAAGTGCATTGCATTCAACATGGATGTCATTTTGATGAAACAAAATAATTTATATACTAAGAGAAATGTGTTATGGATTAATATAGATCTAAAAATTTTGTTAGTACTAATTCAAAAAATTTAACAATAAATAAAATATTTAATAAAAAAATATTAGAAAAATATCTATAGTAGAGATTGCAAGTAATGATCCAGTTTGTAGTCAAAGTTATATGATATATATATATATATATATACACACACACATGCGCACACACACACACACACACATGTATATGTTATGGAGTAAAATGTGGACACATGTCTTCTTACCTCCTAGTTTAGCTCTCAAGTCCCTGTATTAACATTATACAAGCTAAATATTCATCCTAATGAGAAATCCCCTAAAACCCATGTCAATTGGGAACTAGGGGCCCATTTAATGCCTTACCTTGGACCAAAAAGGCTCCTTGAGACTTGGGCACCCGTACCCAAGTCCTCCCTGATTTGTCGGGGTAGAATTTATTACATGTCAACATAGGACCTTTAAATGTGTCTCTCCTTGTCGGCTCTTTCAATTTAATTTAATATATAAATGAGTGTTTGAATTCATTTTGAAATAGGTTGATGATAGAAAAATTATGATCTTGGAGCAGAGAGAATTTAAAGCATTCATTGTGTTATTGTTGCAGATTTGTGTTTGTATTGTGTGTGTTGTTGCAGATTTGGAATCACCATCAATCTCCTTATGAGTTGAAGGATCTTCATTCTCCTAAGGACTTTACCTCCAAGGTGACATCATCATTGTTTGAATCATTTCATCATTTGGTTTATCTTTAACCTCTGCCCTGCTAGGGCACACTCGCTCTCTAACAACGGTGTTGGGAATCTTGAATGCTATCCCAGGATTTGATTGAAGCAGATCCCTAAAGACCACAATCCCCAAACCCCTTTTCTTCTTATGTGCAGGTTACAAGTGCGAGGACTAAAGAAGTGTTTGGTGTGTTTGATGTGTTTGATGTGTTTGATATGCTTCGACCATACTTTAATGCATGTATTGAATCATAAGATCATACACACATTAAAGTGGGGGCTAAATGTTATGGGGTAAAAAGTGGACACATGTCTTTTTACCTCCTAGTTTAGCTCCTAGGTCCCCATGTTAACATTATGCAAGCTAAATATTCATCCCAATGAGAAATCCCCTAAAACCCATGTCAATTGGGAACTAGGGGCCCATTTAATGCCTTATCTTAGGCCAAAAAGGCTCCTTGGGACTTAGGCACCTGCGCCCAAGTCCTCCCTGATTGGTTTAGGTAAAATTTATTACATGTTGAAATAGCACCTTTAAATGGGTCTCCTTGTCAGCTCTTTCAATTTAATTCACAAATGTTAGCAGGAAATCATATATAAGTGTGTTTGAATTCATTTTGAAATAGGTTGATGATATAAAACTTATGATCTTGGAACAAAGAGCATTCAAATCATTCATTGTGTTATTGTTGCAGAATTGTGTTTGTATTGTGTGTGTTGTTGCAAATTTAAAATCATCATCAATCTCCTTATGAGTTGAAGGATCTTCATTCTCCTAAGGACTTCACCTCTGAGGTGACATCATCATTGTCTGAATCATTTTATCCTTTGGTTTATCTTTAGTCTCTGCCCTATTAAGGCATGCTCTCTCTCTAACAATGGTGTTGGGAAGCCTGAATACTATCTCAAGATTTGACTAAGGATAATCCCTAAACACCACAACCCCCAAACCCCTTTTCTTCTTATGTGCAGGTTACAAGTGTGAGGAGTGAAGAAGTGAAGGTACATCAAGGTTGTATAGGGGAAAGGGTTTCCAGATCCAAAAACAAATTACAAAAATTCCTCTGCAGAAGACTTGGACACCTGCCCTAGCATCCTCCTGCTAAAATACACGTTGGAACATGCATCTTGACACTTTCGACAACATTTCTCTAGTTCTGAGTTTTCAGAGATCCTAACTTTTAGGACTTGGGTGTGTTAGCAAGAGACACTGCTCTAGTATGGACTTGTATGTTGTCATTGATGGAAACAATTCTCAGAGATCTTATCACCATAATTGGAAGAGATAACTCTTGAAGGACATATTGGTTTTTAGGTCTGGTTGACAGAAAATGGCTAAGTATGGGTATACACAGAGTAGAGCATAGTAAGTGGGTCAGTATGCCTCTGTAGATGATGATCTGGTCATGTCATTCAGGAATGATGCCACTAATTGTTTGATGGTGCTATGCTCCAGAGATTAAGTCTTGACTTCCTCTGGAAGTCATTTGGAAGAATTATCTAAGTCTGGGTGAACAAAGGTATAGTAGAGATAGTGAACATGACACATTGTAATGATCTACATTCCTTTATAGTTGAGTATTTTGTTATACAGTTTTAAGGTAATGTAAACACTTGTATGAAGTGTCTAATTCTAGAGTTATGAGATCTGAAGTCCACCAGAAAGATAATTACAACTATTGAGTATCGGTATAGTGGTTGATAGAGTTTGACAAAGATAGAGTTTGAGTTCTGATGGTTTGCATTCTCCCACAAGATGATATCATGCCTTGTGTTCTGAGGGTAATATTGGGAATGTGTAAAGAGTCCTTGATATGATTCTAGAAGTGTTTTGTGATTTGTAATAAAACTTGTAAGTCTACAGATGAACTTGTTAAGCATGCTCTTAAGGATCAGGCTGACTAGTATGATAAATCTTTGTGTGAAGAAGAGATAGTGTGTGAAGGATCTATTTAAGTGATTGAATGATTAGAGCTGACCTATATGAACACATTTGGGCAAAGATTTATGTTCGTATAACATATAGTGCATTAGATTGAGCCAACTAGCTACATCTTTCTATGTACACGTTTCATTTCTTGGATGCCGACCTGATTATGGATCAAATCATGATGTGGATATATAAGAGAAATGAATTTAGGTTTAAATTTGAAGTTGAGGTGTGTGGATGAATGCGAATGTGTGAATAGCAAAGCAGTGACACAGATCAATGATAATGAAGACTTGGGATTTCAAATTCAGTTGTTAAATGACTGCACCCTGGCATAGTGACAAATGCTTATGTAGTATTCTAATTTCATGTGCAATTTTCTTTGTACTTAGCAATGAGCCTTCTTCATCAAGGCAGCGAGCCTCTAATAGGGTTTAACAACCCTCATGGCTTAACAACCCTTATTGTAATCTTGCTAGGTTTAGGGTTGAGGCAGTGAGCCTGCTAGACCTAGTTGTACTTCATGGTAGTGATCCAACATGTTACAGGCTCATGGAGTGACCAAACTTGAACATCATTATTTGTAAAGATTGCAATATATAATTGAGAGCTAATTGTCTCCATAGTTTTTCCTTTTTTGGGTGGTGTCCATGTGTCATGTCTTTATGGTTGTTGTTCATATGCATGTTGTACCTTTGTTTAATTAATTTTGGGAAATGGTTGAAAGTTAAAGTGTATGAAAAGATTTTTAGAACACTGATTCACCCCCCCTCTCAGTGTTCCTGACAATCAACAATTGGTATTAGAGCCAAGTTCCTTGGAAAAAGCCTAACAGCTTAAGGAAGATCTGGTTTAGTGCGATCATGGTAGCAAGAAGATTTGGAAATTATGAAAGCAGCAAGAAACTAGAAGCAACTCTTATGGATCTTGAAACGTTTGAAGCAAAAGTCAGGGATTTGAAAGAAATTTGTAGCAAGTTGATGAATGCATCTCCAAGCTAAAAGAGCAAGTCAAGAAATTCAAAGACAAATACAAATAAGTTAATGATCAATTGATATCAACAAATGAAGCCCTGAATGAATTGGGAGCAGAAGTTATAGAAAGAACAAGAGCAAAAGATGATTTGAATCTAATTGTAAAGAATAGATCAGAATATTGTGCAAAACTTGAAAAAGAAATTGTAAGTCTACAAGTAGATCTAGAAAAGGCTAGAATCTTTGATGAAAAATTCAAGATAAGTACTATAAAGCTTGATGAAATGATTTCTAGCCAGAAGAGTGCTAATGACAAGCAAGGTTTAGGATTTGAGAAAGGAGAAAGTTAAAAATTTGGTCAAATAAATAATGAGTCAAGGCAAAATAGAGGATACCAATTCAGAAATCAAAGAAGAAGACCTAGAAGACCTCCAGTCAGATAGCCAAATGCTTAGAGGTACCCATCCTTCAATGATCACTTTTATAAATTAATAAGTATGGTCATAGGGCTACTCAGTGTAGAAGTAGAATGATTCAAAATGCTCCATCTTTCTCTGGTAAATGTTTCAATTGCAAGAAGATTGGTCATAAAGCAAATGAGTGTAGAAGTATGTCAAGAAATATGCCAAACTATTCTAGAAATGGTCAATTCTTCAATGGCAAGTGTTTCACATGCAATAGATTTGAACATATGACTAATCAATACAGATCAAATCCAATCAATAAAAGGAATCAAGGTCAAAGGAATGTGGTGTGCTTAAATTGCAACAAATCTGGACATATTGCAAGGTTTTACAGAAGCATGAATGTGAAGAGAAATCATTATTCTGAAGAAAGGAAAATGGAGCAAAGAAATGAAAAAGAGAAAGTTGATCTAGTTGAAACCAAGAAAGAAATGGACAAGGTTTGGATCAAGAAAGAAGTAATTGAAGTTAGGGATCTATGGACACACCAGTATCTAGTGCAGATACTTCTTCCAAGAAGTGAATTGATAGGTCTAGCTCAGGGGGAGCAATGTTGAAAATCCAAATCCCCCAGCCAAAAGGTTGGTGCTGGAACCCAGCACAAAAATTGGAAGAAAATAAGCTAATACGGTACATTGCAAAGCAATTTTAATCGACTGTGTCTATCAGAGAAAAGTCAAGCAACTTTTTGAGAACAAGTATTTATGAAAATTAAGTCAAGTGCGAAGGATAAAAGGCAAGTCATTATCCTTCTAATTCACTTTGCATTCAGGTGTCCAAATGTCAGGGAGAGATTGAAGCAAGATTTCAAGGTGCAACAAAGATTCAAATAACTTTGAACGATTCAGGCAAAGAAAACCCAAATAAATTTGGCATATCAAGGTATTTACCATAGAAACCCTCATTGTGAGTCTATTAAATCTTTTCTATGGTGACTCCATAGGTTGTAGATATTACTGAGCATCCTCGACCTAAATTCAAGAAATATCCCCACAAAGCAACTGAAGTTGATCCAATGGGTGCATTCTTAGGTATACCTTATGGAGTTCTATATGTTGAGGATGTTAGGGCATATATTCATGTTGCCTTAGAAGAACACAACAATATTTATTTGTTAGATTTATATCTCAAACATCTAACTGATGACCAGTATGATCTTAAGGAAGAATACAAAACCCTAAAGGAAAAGAAATTTATTCAATGTGTGGATTTCCCTACGTTTGCGGAGGATGAATGGGTAATGTATGTTCTGAGCTGAATTCACAATGAATTCATGTGGTTAGGGCAGCCCTTCAAAATCACTAAAGAAGAAATTAGAACAATGATAGGATTAAGTTCCACCAGAGGTGTGCCTTTGTTGAAGGCTGTGAAGAATCAAACTGTTACAGAGGCCACTGGAGCTAAGTTTGATAAGAGGGCACTAACTATCAATGATATCACAGATCATGATGTGAGATTTGCCTCAATGGTTTTGGGCTACAAGATCTATTTCTCCAACTGGGAGAACTCTATTTTAGGGACAACAATCTATACTGCCTATTAGATGATAAAGGAGAATACTGATTATGACTTATGTGAGCTACTACTAAATCAATTAATAGAAAATTTAAGAAAGACAAAGAAGAGAAAGAATTACCCCTTCAAATATGGTATGTTGGTCATCTATTTATTCTTTTATTTCATGAATGGGCTACCAAACATGAAGAATTTGATTTGGTTAAGTAGTAAACTAGTAGCTATTCAAATTAGAAACCATCTAAATAGCATTGGAAGTGTTAATGAGCAAAATATAGCCCTATGGGGGTACTTCAAAAATTTCCAAAGTATGATGCATTCTAGAGAAAGAATTCCTAGGAAAATTGTTGAGAAGTATAAGGATACCATCTGTTTCATGGTTACAAAAGATCAATGCCTAATGGAATCTATTGAGCCTAGGACTATCTGGGTAATGCCAATGGGCTATGAAGTAGATGGGTAAATATTAGAGAGTTATTCTCAACACATGCTGAGTAAACCCAAGGATAATATGGAAGAAAGATTTGGAACTTATGAAGAGCTATCCATGAAACTTCATGTTGAATTTAAAAAACTCGAATCAACTAGAAAAGTTAGAAAAGAGGTGGAAGAGATCACTGCAAGATATGGCATCATCAAAGAATAACTGAAAGAGGTAAGGGAAAAAGCAGAGAAGTAGCAGAAGAAAAACAAAAGAGTGAACCGGTGCAAGTTCCGAAAGAATCACAAATGAAATAGGACAAGTCTGAAAAGGTTCAGAGATCTAATAGGAGCTATGTTGCCTCATATGGTGCTTCCCAATCAATAAACCTAGAGAAAACATCAAATAAATCCTCTATCAAAGATACCAAGAGGAAGAAGATGAAAGGTAGAAGACTGCATGTCAGTGTGGGTGGAAAGGATGAAGAAGAAATAGAGTCAGATCATGAGGAGACAAAAAAGATGAAAGTTGAAAAGTCCTCTGAAAAGGAAAAATCAAGCAAAAGACAAAAGGTAGAAGAGACTTATGTTGAAAAGGCTACAATATCTCTTCAAGATGTGTTAAAATTTGTCATAGTTGATGGGAATTTGAAGCCCATGATTGAATTTTATGATGAATATAATGATGCTGACAAAAGAATCTTGGAAGAAGCCATAGTTAAATACTTAAACATATTCAATAGGGCTCTTATTGAGATCATCTTTGATCTTCCTAAAAGTCTAGCCAATATTTTGACCATCAGAAAAGAGACAGCCAAGGCAAAGGTTATTGAGCTAAGACAACATGTTCTGACAAGATTGTGTCTAGAAATTACTCTGGAAGAAGAAAACCTGATCTCTAAGGAAACTAAAGAGAAATTTAGAACCAAAATGAGGATGAACTCATTGATGTTGGGAGAAATTGAAAAAGTGGTCAAGAAGACATAAGAGATCACTTTGGAAACATTAAGGAAATATAATATTCCTGATGGTGGAAATGGTACACCTGTTCCAGAAGTGAACCTGGAGCAAGAATCTAGTAAAGATAACAAAGTGACTGAGCAGGAAGAAGTACTTGCTGACGATTCTAAAATAAGACCCTCTCTGGTACATCAAACTGAGGATGACACTGACAAGGAGAAGATTGAGGAAGAATAGGTCATGAAAATTCCTCCACTAAAACAAGAGAAGGATACTAATATTAATCAAAATGGTCTAGAGAAAAGCCACAAAGAAGAAGTCTTTATCACAGCAAGAGACACTGTAAAGTCTACAAAAGAATTGTTGGAGAAAAGAAAAAAATCTTTGGATGAGCCTAAATTTCTACATGGTCCAATAAACTTGGACACAATGTCACCGGTCTAAAATCTTAAGTTGGTTACAATTATTCAGGCAAAGGCTCAAGAGGAAATGTTAAAGTCTCACATTGAGGATAGTGAGCTTATTAATGAAGCATCCAACATTTTGGAGAAGTTGATGCCATCTTATCATAAATATATCTCTTTTCCCTCAAACAACCAACTCAAAGGAATCATCAATTCAGTAAGCAAACATTTGAATCTTTTGAGAAGTCTGTTGAAGCAAAAGTTAGGCAGGAATTTGATGAGAAAAGATTAAATGAGTTAATGGAGATGTTAGAAAATGATAAAATACAGCTAGATAATAGAATAGCAAACATTCAACGTGTTGTGGAGGAAGCTGGTAACTTGTACAAATTCTACTTATTCTAGCCAAATATCACACAAAAAATTGGAGGAAAGATCAAGGATCTAGAATAGAAACTAATGGACATTTCTATGAAATTTGATCCAGTAGTAGATTCAGTAAGAAAAAAAGAAAATGAAGTCATTAATATTCACAATGACTTAAGTGACCTAACAAACCAGAGATATCAATTGAGAAGCAAAATGGGATAGTTAATAAGGTTAATCTACCCAAAGTTGTACTCAATGACAATTCTTGTAGCAGAAGCCAAGATAGCTGTAGGCATAAACAAATACACATTTTGATCTAAAAAAGGCAGAAGCCTTAGCCTTTCTACTCAGTGGTCACATTCATATTTTGGACTGTAACATTAGAAAATGTTCCCTTGGGGGATTTTCCCTTATAAGGTTTAGCTCCTAGGTCTTTTATCTGCATTTAGGACATCTTGCAACATATTTTGACATCCCGATGAAATGAACCCTCAGTTTCATGACAAATGGGACCTAGGGGGATCCATTGAACCTAACCCTGACCAAAATAGGGAGGGAGGACTTGGGCACCCGCGCCCTATTTTGGATCAGTCCCAAATTTAAAGTGTCATCTTGTGACCATCATTTGGGTCCTATGCCAACATGGTAGGTTTATATTACAAAATTATTGGCAGGAGTATTTGTAGTTGCACATATAAGCATGTTTAGGCATTCATTTGTAAACGAGATGGCTATCATGAACTTTATGCATCGTAAAGGTGATTTAAGGCATTCATTGTGTGGCAAGAGCAGATTTGTGTTGTCTATGTGTTTGTATTTGCATATTTGAGCAATCATCTCCTCATGACACATGAAGAGCTTCTTCCTCCCATGAGATCTTCACTACAAGGTGACATCATTTGTGTTTTTGAGCATTTATCATTTAGTTTTTTCCTCTGCCTCCAAGGGCATGCACTCTCTATCTAACAACGCTGTTCGGAAGACTTGAATGTCTCTTTGGGGCTTGACTGAGGCAAGCCTCTAAACACCGCAATCCCTCCCAAAATTTCGTTGATTGCAGGTTACGAGTTGAAGATACAAGAAAAGTGGAGTTGCAGGAGGGCATTAGAGTGTCAGATTTGTAGATCAGAGTTAAAAATAGCACCCTAGACTTGGGCGCCCACTCTTTAGTCCTCTGGATTTTGTGATGGGAAAATCTATGTGACAGTAGGAATAGGTTGCAGACTGAGCTTCCAGATCTCAACAAAAAACTAGGCCTTGGATTTGGGTGTTTACTCATTAGTCCCCGACTGTTCTACTTCCAAACCCCAAAAATAGGTGCACAACTATTTGTCATTTTACATCTTTCTGTAGCAGTATTTTCTGATATTAGTCCGTTTGCTTCCATATTTGCATAATTAGGGTTTTGATGTATAATTGAGCATAAGTGAGCATAATTGATAATCAAATCATACAAATCCAAGTTTCCCTACATCTAATAATGACCTAGAGTATGATAGTACATTGCAACTCAACCTGAATGAAAGGGTGAAAGGAGGATACATACACAAAATTACCAAAAACTCAACTATCCGAATTCCACCCTTTACATTTTGGTGAACCCGTGTTATTGGATTTTTTTGCACCTTGTTGAGTGTTTTGCTTCGAATTTTTAGTGATTTCATTCATTCAAATATTAATTCATCTTATTGCATTAGAAAACTTACAAAAAAATTGAAAATTTGGAAAAATTAAAAAAAATTTGCATTTTAGGGCTTCTATTTTGCATCAATTAATTGGAATTTCATCAAATTTCTGATTTTTACATTAGATATAAGTTAAATTTTAGAAAATTACAAAAATTCAATAGATTGCATTGCATTTTCATCATAAAATTGCTAAGGTTTTGTTGGAAATTTTGCATTTTTCATATAACCTGGTAATTTCAAAAACTAGGGTTTGTAGGAAAAATCTTGTTTCAGATTTTTATACTGATCTTACGCACTCATTCAAATTTTCATTTGGCTTTAGTGTTGCATTTTAGTGTAAATTTGCATTTAGATTTAAAAAATTTGCATTTTTACATAGAAATTTTCAACAAAAACTAGCATTTTCATTGATTTTTCTTAGATTTGAACTTGCATTTTGCATCTTAGGATTTGAAAATCATTTTCAGATCTAAGTGAATTTAATTTTCATCATACATTAGCTTGCAAGATATTCATATGGCATTTTACATCAAGATCTCAAACCTAGGGCTTGAAAAACCTTGATTTTCACTAGATTCGGCCTTATCGACTTTCAAATTTGCACCATAGGTGTGTTGTGAAGAGAATTTTTGCACTAATTGGTTGTTATCAGGGAATTATTTTCTTCCACTCCTAAAAATCTTCACAACACCTTTTTATTGGGCTCTTGTATTGAAAATTTGGAGGAAAATTGGTCATTTTTGCTATATTTGCCCTAGGGTTTAACCTAGATTGCACTCCAAGCATGTTGTGACAAATTTTATGGCTTGAGCTGACTGATATCATTGCTATTATTTTCTATGCCTCCTAAAATTCTTTCCAACACTCATTTTGCTAGGTCTTGCAATTGAAAAATTGTGAAAAATTGCATATTTTTGCTATATTTTCACTAGGGTTTGATCTTGAGTGGCACTATGAGCGTGTTGTGACAGATTTTTTGGTATTAGGTGGATGTTATTACTGATATTATTTTTTTTTGCATTATCATTTTCCTCACAACACCCTTTGTCATGCTTTTTTGCATTGAGATTTGGTGAAGAAATCACATATTTTAGCATATCTTCACTATGTTTTAACTTGTTGTCATCTTAGATTTGCATGAGTCTAATAACTTGGTGACCTAAGAGAAATATTCCTTTAAGAAGAATCATAAGAAACATGGGATCTAGTGCTCTTGAAGAAGTGGGTACATTGAACACCTTTACAAAAGGAGAGACACAAATGTTACAAGATATTACACCTATCACAAGTACAATGGAAGAGCAAACTTTTCATGATGTTGATAATACTATTGAGATGACAAGATATGTATCTGATGAGCAAATAGATAAACTTGATAAAGACCTCACTGAATTCCAAGACTATGTGCAAACTAAGAGGATAGCTAAAGAAGCTATACCTGTGATTCACCATGTAAGAGAATTGATAAAAGAGGGACAAGATGGTGTTAATGCAATCCATGGTTTAGCACATATTGTACATGTAGACACCCAAATTTGTCCCAACTTTGTCCATGTCTTACAACACCTTGTTAAAACATTATCCTAAACATCATAAGCTATTTTTGTCCTAAATCCCACTCTTAATCCCATTTATCCATTAAGCCAATTAATTAAATAAATTTTATTTATTTAATTAAAATCCCCATCTTTATCCTACTTAGCCAATTAATTAAATAAATTTTATTTATTTAATTAATTTCACATGCATAATCCCACTTTCCAATTAATTAAATAAATCTTATTTATTTAATTAATTTTCAACTCCTATCCCAACTAATTCAAATATTTTATTTGAATTAAGTCCTCCATATCTTATCCCCATCCCAATTAATTAAATAAATTTTATTTATTTAATTAATTTCCACATCATATCTTATCTCATCCTATTCAACTTCTCAATTAATTAAATAAATTTTATTTATTTAATTAATTTCCAACTATATCCCAACTAATTCAAATATTTTATTTGAATTAAGTCACATGATCTTTCATCACATTCCAACACTTGTCCAATCAATCATGTGTTACAACTTTTATCTTTCACATGCACAACTAATGGGATCTAATTTTAGTATTTATCTACACAAGCACACCTAAGCTTTATCTTCCCTTGCCACATGTCAATTGACTACAATTTCTTAATGTGCAAGGAAACCTAACTTAATCCTATCCATCCATTTCATCTAAAGCCCTAATTGATCCTAGCCATCCATTTGAACCAAGCCAATTCTATAAATCAAACCCCTCACAAGCCATTAGAATGCATTGAGCCTCAAGTACCCTTATCCTGCCAAATCTTCTAGCATGCATTGAGTTTCAAGTAACATTATTCTGTCAAAATATCATTAGAGCCTTTGCATCTTTCAACTATCATCCTCATATCATCCTTATCAACGTTATGCTGCGGAATCGAGCAATCAACACAACAAAGCGATCAATCAATCGAGCTCATCTTGCATCTTCGAGGTATTGAATTATTTGGGTTTAGGTTATGCATTTCAATTGTTTGATCATTTCCATTTATAAATCCAAATTTTTCGATATACATTTTGGCACGCCCGGTGGGACTCACGTCCCTGATTAACCCTCTTGTTTGAGTTGTTTTTGTGAAGATCAGATTTCTTGGAGTGTCAATCATTCATTTTTGCAGGTTTATGCACTTTGATTTGTAGGTTGAAGATATTTTATATTGCTGATTTTTTTTTAATTTATGACCAGATCTGTTGCAGAGGGTTTTTTGTTTTACACAGGTCCTGTAAAAAGGAGATCTTAGATTCATTGGAAAGAGGACTTCGAGAGCTTTCCGAAAAGTGGTTACATTAAAGATTTGGCTCAGTATTCAAAGAGTTATGATGATTTGAAGTTGACCCTACGATTCTAATTTTTCAGAAATTTTCGACGCACGACTTTTTGCTGATTTTTTTTAATTTATGACCAGATTTGTTGTAGAGGGTTTTTTGTTTTGCACAGGTCCTGAAAAAAAGAGATCTTAGATTCGTTGGAAAGAGGACTTCGAGAGCTTTCCGAAAAGTGGTTACATTAAAGATTTGGCTCAGTATTCAAAGAGTTATGACGATTTGAAGTTGACCCTGCGATTCTAATTTTTCAGAAATTTTTGACGCGCAACTTTTTGCTGATTTTTTTAATTTATGACCAGTTCTGTTGCAGAGGGTTTTTTTGTTTTACATAGGTCCTGTAAAAAGGAGATCTTAGATTCGTTGGAAAGAGGACTTTGAGAGCTTTCCGAAAAGTGGTTACATTAAATATTTGGTTCAGTATTCAAAGAGTTATGGCGATTTGAAGTTGACCCTGCGATTCTAATTTTTCAGAAATTTTTGACGCGTGACTTTTAGAAAAAAAAATCATATCTTCCAATCTAGCGAACCAAATCACATTTTATTTTTTGCAGTGACTTGTAAGTGAATCAAAGGAGCTGGAGCAACATTTGGATCAATCATAATAGCAACTTGGAAAGCAATTTTTATGAGGTGCACTCATTCTAATCTCTCATCTCTAATCATTATTTGATCACACATTTAGATTTTGGGCATAAAACAAACAACTTGTTTGTCATCACACTTGGATTTGGGCTTTAAAATAAACAATTGTTTGCAAATTCACATCAAAAAATTGGGCTAAAACAAACCATTGTCTTCCATCACATTTAGATTTGGGTCTAAAAAGAACAAGTGCTTGAACTGTTTGTTACACATTTCAAGTTTCTAAGGGGAAATTAACAACTGCGAGTGTGAATCAAGTGACAGCTCACTTGGTTTGCTTTTGTCATACCCTTCTTAGGAGGCCTGCTTGGAGACACACCACTCCAAGGGACGACCTCAATCGAGGCTGAATCGAAAGACACCCTCATTGGGAGTTGGAATCTTGTCACTCTTGGCTAAGCCCCAAAGAACTTTATACCTTTGGGAAGTGAAGGTGAAGGGTGGGTTACCCCTTTCTCCTGGCTGTGTGGCAGGATTTCACTTTCAATTCCATAGTCAACCTTGTGCAATAGATAGCCTAAGACCTAATTGGCTATACCCACTTGACTACACATTAGGCTTGTTGATGTGTCTTCTATGTGTGCTTGCATAATCATCACATTTCATTTTCAAAGTCAACAACTTGCTTATGTGTCTTGCGTGAGTGATTCATGTGTGTATATGCATAATCATTTGTTTGAATATTGCCATATCAAGCTCTAAACACCCAAACACATAAACAAATCAATCTAAACACATCATCTAAACATTCCACATCATCATCCAAATCCCTAAGCAAGCACTTGCTAAAAGGACTTAAGAAAAACACGTGGTGACAACATGTCTACACTAGAGGACCTAGAAATCAAATTCTAAAGATTCCTCCAAAATCTTTATCAAGGATTACAACCCCTAAACCAAGACGCCATTGAAATATTACAATTCTTCATCTAAAAAGCTCAACCCCACGCAAGCCAATCACCTCAACTACAACACTCCATAGCCCAAGTCCAACACCTTTTAGCCACTAGTCAAGCTCGACAAGTACAACAATCCTTAGCCACTTCCTATCAACCTAATCCACCTTATAGCCACATGTCATATCCATCCACTTCCTATCAACTTAATCCACCTATCCACCAAGTCAATGCCACATCAACCTATCAACCTCCACCTCAAGCTTATCCAATCCCTCATACCACCATTCCAATGCACTACCAAGCCCATCCACAAGGCAATCAAGTGATATCACAAGAACAACATGCAAGTCCAAATAGCCCTTTGTACATAAATCAATCAGGTCCAAGTACACCTTTTCAACAAGACCACCAAGCACCATTGATAGACCTAAGTCCACCTTTGCAACAAGAAGCACATCCAAGTCCAAGTAATCCCTTGTACATAAATCAAACAAGCCCAAGTTATCCTATGCAAGACTTAATTACCTTTGACAAGGGAGATACCAATCTAGCAAATGCATCTTATGAGTGGCCTTCATTATCTAATCACTCGCCAACACATGAGCCAACTAATCCTATCCCAACACCACCATGTGATCCCAATCATAGTCCATTGATCCCTTTACCTTCCAAACCACCAAGCCCCTCATTACCTTCCTCACCATATCATTATAATCGTTCACCAAAGGATGCGGCTGAGAGAGTTTTACAAAGGATGCTTGAAGCAAAACTCATTGAACTTCCTAAAGTCAAACCATGTGAAGAAAGTCCATATGATGAACATGATTATTGTGCATACCATAGGACCAAAGGCCATAATACAAATCAATGTCCAATATTTATCTCAATTGTTTACAAGGTGTACCTACCTATAATGGGAAATCATGCCACATCATCCCAATCCCATGTGTCACCCTCATTTAGTCCAAATCCTAATCCACCCAATCTAATTAGCCCTCAACCTAATCCTAATCATAAGCCTACAACACCATCTACCATTATCATACATCCATTATATTTTCCATCCACCCATACACTTGCAAAGGATGTGATCCATTGGCTACTAGCTAGGAATAAACTACCTCCATGTCAAACACTAATTCATGAGCCTACCAATGAACTTCCAAAGGTCATGTCCAATCCTATAATCTCATCATGTGGTTCACATATCCTTGAGCCTCTTCAAGAGGCTTCCATTAACATACCTAGCCCTTTAAGCCCATCATGTGACCTACAAGCCAACAAGTCTATTCAAGAGTCTCCAACCACAAGCCTAAGTCAAGAGCCATCATGCCTTCATGTTGATAACTATCAAGAGCCTATCAAGTCCACTCAAGAACCTTCCACTTCCATCCAAAGTCAAGACGTATGTCAAGAGCATAATCTTAAACATGTGGAAACATTAAGCCCTAGTCCAACTCAAGATCAAAACACTTCCATGCAACCCATCCATAACATTTACCTTCTTTATGATCAAGATGATACCTATGAAGAAGCTATCCATGAGCACCTTGATCCTATCCATAATCCTATATCTATCCATGACCAAGATATCCACATTGCTCCTAGTCATCTGCCATCTAGCCCTATCCATAATGAGCAAACATCCACTTGTCATGATGAGACACTTGTCCCCCAAATAAGCATAAAAGATCATACCAATAACTTGGATCAACATGAACATAAGCAAGATCCTAATGATCCTCCTTTCACATTGACCATCGATTTCACTTCAAGTCCACCATCATGTCCTATTGGTTTTACCACCTTTGTCCATGAATGTTCTTCTTTAGGACAACAATGACCTTTATCCACTTCACCTTCTTCATCCAATAATGAGCTCAAGTCTAATGTTCACAGCACACCTAGTCCCATTGTCCATCACATACTCCAAAACATGAACTACCAAGGCAAAGGTCTAGGCCTTTATGAACAAGGTATTTTGGAGCCAAACCATGTCAAAATCCCTCCATGCTCATATGGCCTTGGATACACACCCCAAGGTAAACAAGGCCAAGATGTTGGTAATCCTTTCATGCATCCTAAACCTACCACTTTCCATCACACCCCCCATCATATACCCAAAACATATGTAGCCATTCCATCTCCATCATCCTATAAATGTCAAAAGCATGTGACCATACACCTTCCGCCATCCACCTTGCCTCCACTTTTACCAACTCCAAATATCCCTCCATCCACCTTGCCACCATTACTTCCAACACCTAACATACATATCATTCATAAGTATCCTTACATCCCTAATCATGGCCAACAAAAGCACACATCACCTAAGCATAAAGCTTCCAATCATTTCATCCACTCCACCCATGCCATGGGATTGAAAAGCAAAAATTTTGATGCCTCTACCTATAAAGCTAAAAGTCCTACCAAAAATCTAAAGAACTATCATGCCTTAGGGTACAAACATGAAAAATCAATGCAAAGAACCAAATCAAAGCAATCCAAAAAGCTATCCAAGCCCATACCTCCAAAAGCAAAGCCCAAAAGCAAAATGGTTTGGGTTCCTAAGCAAACAGCTAGCAAAGCGAATGAGGCATCCTCATCCACATCTAAGCAACCATCCAAACCCTTACCTCCAAAAGCAAAGCCCAAAAGCAAAATGGTTTGGGTTCCTAAGCAAATAGCTAGCAAAGCAAATGAGGCATCCTCATCCACATCTCAAGAATCCCAACCACCTATATCCATCCAAGAGCCTATTTCCACCCAAAACTTCCATTCCCTTCAAAAATCCCACAAGAAAAGCAAAAGCACTAAAAATACTAAATCTATGTGGGTTCCTAAATCACTTCATCAACCATCCCCTAAGCAAACATCTCCATTGCTTCCTACACCACCATCTCACCAAAAGATTCAATGTTTATCATGATGTGTGCAACCATTGGTCATGGTTCCCTTCCACTCCGCAACACCTCCACATAACTATATCTCCCCATCCTTCATCCATTATCCTACATATCTCCTCAATCACCTTCCTATGGTCCATGCTTTTGTATAAGCCTACATAATCAACATCATAATCTACTATCCACCTAATCCATCTCCCAACCATGCAATCCCTTATCAACATCTATGAGCATAATGACATGGTCCATGCGAGGACATCCATCTCTAATGGGACTACCAACATCCATTGAACTAGCCACTTGAGTCCCTCCTATCCATTACCATGGTGAAAACCTGGCAAACAGGCGCCATGTGTAATTGTCATCCCATCTAAAAAAAAAAAAAGTAAAAAAGCAAAAAAATAAAAAAATAAAAAAAGTAAAGAGAAATCCCTTCATCCAACAGTGAAAACCTGATAAACAGGCACCTTGGATAAGTACCATGATGA
Source organism: Cunninghamia lanceolata (assembly GCA_027924645.1). Taxonomy (NCBI): domain Eukaryota; kingdom Viridiplantae; phylum Streptophyta; class Pinopsida; order Cupressales; family Cupressaceae; genus Cunninghamia; species Cunninghamia lanceolata. Next base: position 2,091,101 of record BSBN01001480.1, read on the forward strand.
AAACCTGGCAAACAGGCGTCATGTGTAGGTTGATCTTCTATGTCACTCACACTTTGGGGCACATTGTCTCATCCAACCTATCCATTTCCAAACTATCTATCCCATTATATCATTTACCATCCTACCATCCTTAGCCATTACATAAACAAGCCTATCCTATTGAACCCATTTATCCATTCATCTATCCTTCTGCCTTTTGATTTTGATGAAGACATAGGGGCAAAATCTTGAAACATGCTTTGGATATCTCTTGGTATACCTCATACCTTCCTCATCAATCCATATTATTATTATCCACCTATCATACACCTTGTCATGTAAAACCTATCATGTCATCCCATGGTCATGAACTTTGTCATGTAAAAATCCTAAGCATTACCACCTAGAATGGGGGCAAGTTCTTCCTATGCAACATAGCCTTTGAAGATCACATCATAGCTCCCTTATGATCCATCCACTATGGCGTATCCTTATCATGAGCTTTCCATCTTATAGCTTATCCCCATCTGTTTATCACGAGCTTTCCACTATAGCCTACCTATCCATTTTTCATGAGACATGCATACATACTTTATACAGCCTATCCTCTTATCTATCCATCTATCATGAGCCTTTCATCACATTTACTATGAGCCCATCCTTTTATCCATCCAATCCCATTCATCCATCTTTACACCTAGACTTGGTTTTCTCCCTTGTCATTGGTATCAAGCACAAAGGCTACCTAAATTGTAAATCCATTGACATCCCAAAACATTTCAAAAAATAAAAAAATAACATATTGTCAAAAAATCCAAAAAATCAACTATCCAACGAAAACTCCAAGCAATAAAACCAATCATCATCAATCCAAAATAATCCACTTCATCAACATTCAATCAAAATCAATTCATCATCATCTTCAATCATCAATCATCAATTCTTCCTATCAATAACATTCATTCATCCATTTCAATCAATCCATTTCCAATCATATCAATCAAATCAATCTAAGCAATGATCTTAAATCCAAGTCACATTAATCCATATGAAGCAAGCTAATCAATCAAGGAACATTATCCAATCAAATCAACAAGTTTTTGATCCTAATCTTGTCATGAGCCCAATCAATCATCATCAATGGGATATCGCATTCCCACATCCTTGTGTTGATCTAGGGATATAGCTTTCCCCACAATGACAACACTATCTATCTTTATCAATGAAACAATCAATCATTGGTTTATGACTTGACAAGGGCAATACCTTGTTTATTTTATATCCTTTGTGCACACTAAGAACACTTGCTTATACTTAGATTGAGTGCACACTCTTATCATCACACCATCACTATCATCATTCTAAACAAATCCAATCATCAAAACAATCAACCCAACAATAGCAACCATCACAACCAAAGCACATCAAGCCAACCATCACAACAAATCCTATCAATCATTAGCATTAACACCAAAGAAAATCAACTCAAAGCACATCAATCCAACCATCAAAATAAATCCTATCAATCATCAACATCAACACCAAAACAAATCAACTCAATCACATCAACTCCAATCGGAACAAATCTAGCCACTCCAACAAATCAAAAGTAGCTCAATCCCCCACATATCATCTAATCATCCATTCATCAAATCAAATCATATCAATCTAATCATCCATCATTTCATCATCTTAAAGTCATTCCAAGCAAAGATCCAAATGCAAGCCCATCCTTAATCCATACCAATCAAGTTAATCAATCAAGCCAAATTATCCAATCGCAATCCATGGTCTTGATCCTAGCCTTGTTGTAAGCCAAATCAATTAGCCAATTAGCCAACCAACTCAGCAAACAACCTTATGTTGATCTAGGGATATAGCTTTCCCCGCAATGACAACACTCTCAACTATCATCAACAAAACAATCAGCAATTAATCTTTGGTTTACAGCTTGACAGGGGCAATACCTTGTTTATTTTTGTATCATTTACGCATGCTTGCTTGTTTGCTTGTATGTGTTATCATTTTATCTTGCATTTGTATCATATCGATATCATTTCCAACTAATATTCATATCTTGTGTATGTTGGAATAGCTTTTTGCAATATCCTTTGCATCTGAGGTCATATCATACCTTTTGTGCATTAGGACTTCAATGCTCTAAGTTTTCTTCCTCATACGTTAGACAAGGTTGTATTAGGCTGGGGCACAAGACACATCGTCACCCTGGTCCTTATACCTTGGTGCATAACGTCTAGTGCTATATCAAACATCATGGTTGCTCACCTTCATTGCAGCATAACGCATCATCATTTCTTCTATCTATCCCCTTATCTTTCTTTTTGCAGCCAAGCCATTTCTTTTCGAGAGCCTACCCATGTTTGTTCAACCCGCCTAACCTCTCGAGGGGGCATCATCATCCCATTTCATCCTATCTTTCCACCATCATCATCCTCATCATATCTTTCCATCATCACTATCATTTTTCTCTATCCATACCTTGGCTTCTTTGAAATGATGTTACTCGACACAAATCTTATCATCTCGAACATCATCTCAAAGAGGGGCAAAATGTAGACACCCAAATTTGTCCCAACTTTGTCCATGTCCTACAACACCTTGTTAAAACATTATCCTAAACATCATAAGCCATTTTTGTCCTAAATCCCACTCTTAATCCCATTTATCCATTAAGCCAATTAATTAAATAAATTTTATTTATTTAATTAAAATCCCCATCTTTATCCTACTTAGCCAATTAATTAAATAAATTTTATTTATTTAATTAATTTCACATGCATAATCCCACTTTCCAATTAATTAAATAAATCTTATTTATTTAATTAATTTTTAACTCCTATCCCAACTAATTCAAATATTTTATTTGAATTAAGTCCTCCATATCTTATCCCCATCCCAATTAATTAAATAAATTTTATTTATTTAATTAATTTCCACATCATATCTTATCTCATCCTATTCAACTTCTCAATTAATTAAATAAATTTTATTTATTTAATTAATTTCCAACTATATCCCAACTAATTCAAATATTTTATTTGAATTAAGTCACATGATCTTTCATCACATTCCAACACTTGTCCAATCAATCATGTGTTACAACTTTTATCTTTCACATGCACAACTAATGGGATCTAATTTTAGTATTTATCTACACAAGCACACCTAAGCTTTATCTTCCCTTGCCACATGTCAATTGACTACAATTTCTTAATGTGCAAGGAAACCTAACTTAATCCTATCCATCCATTTCATCTAAAGCCCTAATTGATCCTAGCCATCCATTTGAACCAAGCCAATTCTATAAATCAAACCCCTCACAAGCTATTAGAATGCATTGAGCCTCAAGTACCCTTATCTGCCAAATCTTCTAGCATGCATTGAGCTTCAAGTAACATTATTCTGTCAAAATATCATTAGAGCCTTTGCATCCTTCAACTATCATCCTCATATCATCCTTATCAACGTTATGCTGCGGAATCGAGCAATCAACACAACAAAGCGATCAATCAATCGAGCTCATCTTGCATCTTCGAGGTATTGAATTATTTGGTTTTAGGTTATGCATTTCAATTGTTTGATCATTTCCATTTATAAATCCAAATTTTTCGATATACAGTACAAACCAATATTATGTCAATGACTGAATGTGTAAAAGCAATAAATAACAGATTGTCACCATATCATACACAAGTATCGGTACCTATACCGACTATCGGAATATCTACATTTACATCAACGATCTTAACAATTGATGCGAACATTTGTAGTAATGCTACCACTAGTATTGGAGTATCTAATGGAACTAATTACAAAGATATGGGATTTAATTATCAAAATTTGGTTTCTAAGGGGACCTCTTCTATGAATAATTTCTCTCAACCACCTCTTCATCCCACTTATTCTCAAACTCCCATTACATATAGCTATTCTCAACCACCTACCACCTACCATTATGTCAAACCACCATTGACCTATTCATAGCTTCCCCCGTGATATTTTATGTGTTGTTCAAGCCTCCTAGGATAACCCCTAATTCTCTTGTAAGGTCTGGGATGCCAGGAGACTGCCTCTGTTGTGACCTATTTGTATCATCATTCTTCTATATTTCCCCTCTCTGATTTCATTGTTGTGTGTTGTGTCTTACGGATATAGCATTGCGGTTAGTGACTTGGGGGTACCCTCTTATGTGATTGTCCCTAAGACACTTGTTTCTCCTCTCTTATTTATTATTTCCCTTCCTCTAGTGTTTCTATCTAGCTAGCGGATGACAAAAAATATTTATACTGATGCAGACCTAGCGTCCCTTTAGCGAGAAATGAAAAAATGGACTTAGTTCCTAATATGACAATGGGGTTGTAATATATTATCTGACGCTTGGCTAGTAGAAGCACTCGTGCTTTCTACGTAGTGATTTTGATGATATTTATCTCACTTACAAACCTTAACAATACTACTGCTTCATGCACTTTGTTTGTGTTTGAATCTTGCCTTGGTGACACACAGTTTTGAGATTTTCATGATATAGCCCCATGGTTATCCTCAATCTCTGAATTCATAGTATAACCTTGTCTCTTTGTGTGATTAATCATATGCATTGATGTTGTTGTTTATCATGATTATGGACACTAACATGTTTCTTGTAGGGATGTGTTTGTGGGAACATTTGGTGATCATAAAGTACATGTCACCTCCAGGGGGCATGGGCTTTGCGAAAGTCTGTGTTCCCTTGTGTGCTTTCTTCCTACCTTAATGTGCTTGATATTGATACCTAATATCAACCACCTTAAGGTGGGTGCATATAAGAGGTAAGCTATCTATTGTAGATGTTAGTAATGTGCTTGTCCTCAGGGCAGTTTAAAGACTAGTGGCGATGAGTCCCTCTTGCACTCTAAGTTTGTTTTCAATCAATCAACCAATCATCTTAAGCCCTCTGCAGAGGTGGGGGTGGTGTATCTCTTCCAGATAGTGCCCATCCTATCATTTTCAAAAGTCCTCTATGGAGGCAGGGAACAGTTATGTGACTAACTCAACCCTTAAGTGTGTCTTCAGTGATTGTTGTGGTAAATCCCAATCATCAGTGTGTGTAGGCCTGTAATGTGCCTGAGATGGTGATGAGCCTAGAAATAGGAACACTCCATCACTTGTCTGTCATGTTTTCTCTGTGTCTTCAAAGTGTGTGTGTTTGGCATGCTTGCTTTGTTTGGCATGTCTGTTGCCCCATATGCAGTCTAAAGACCAGCATGATGAGTGCTTCCTTCATTTTGGGAGGTTTGGTGTGTCTTGCATGTGTGTTTCCCCATCTATGCAATTTAAAGACCAGTGCAATGAGTGTTGCCTTCATTATGGGAGGTGTGTTTACTTTCCTATACTTGCATCTACATTTCATAAATATGAGAAAAAGAAAAGAAAAGAAATCATTCCTTTCTTCCATGCATTAACTATCTTCTATGCATCTATTGTATTCTCCATGTTTTGCATGACTATAACTGTCTTCTTTGTGTTTTGTGTGCCTATCATTGTCTTTAATGTGTCTAGTGTGTCTTCTCCATGCTTGGCATGTTTGTTGTGTTTGTTGACCATACTTTAATGCATGTATTGGCCTTGTGTTTATACATACATTAAAGTGGGGGCTAAATGTAACGTCAAAAAATGTCCCCTTGGGGCCTTTTCCCTCATAAGGTTTAGCTCCCAGGTCTTTTATCTGCATTTAGGACATCTTGCATCATATTTTGACATCTCGATGAAATGAACCCTGGGTTTCATGAAAAATGGGACCTAGGGGATCCTTTGAACCTAACCCTAAACAAAATAGGGAAGGAAGACTTGGGCGCCCGTGCCCTAGTCCTACCCTATTTTGGGTCAGTCCCAAATTTTAAGTGTTGGCTTGTGACCATTATTTGGGTCCTATGCCAACTCGGTAAGTTTGAATTACGAAATTCTTGGTGGGAGTGTTTGTAGTTGCATATATAAGCATGTTTAGGCATTCATTTGTAAACTAGATGGCTATCGTGAACTTTATGCATCCTAAAGGTGATTCAAGGCATTCATTGTGTGGCAAGAGCATATTTGTGTTGTCTATGTGTTTGTATTTGTAGATTTGAGCAATCATCTCCTCATGGCATGAAGAGCTTCTTCCTCCCATGAGATATTCACTACAAGGTGACATCATTTGTGTTTTTGAGCATTTATCACTTGTTCTTTGCCTCTGCCTCCAAGGGCATGCACTCTCTATCTGACAACGATGTTCAGAAGACTTGAATGTCTCTCCCGGGCTTGATTGAGGCAAGCCTCTAAACACCACAACCCCCTCCCAAAGTTTTTGTGATTACAGGTTAGGAGTTGAAGATACAGGAAAAGTGGAGTTGCAGGAGGGCATTACAGAGTGTCAGATTTTCAGATCAGAGTTAAAAATAGCACCCTAGACTTGGGTATCTGCTCTTTAGTCCTCTGGATACCGCGATAGGAAAATCTCTATGACAGTAGGAATAGGTTGTAGACTGAGCTTCCAGATCTTGACAAAAACCTAGGCCTTGGACTTGGGCGCTCACTCATTAGTCCCTAACTATTCCACTTCTGAACCCCAAAAATAGGTGCACAATTATTTGTCATTTTACATCCTTCTGTAGTAGCATTTTCTGATATTCATCTGTTTGCTTTTGTATTTGCATAATTAGGGTTTTGATGTATAATTGAGCATAAGTGAGCATAATTAATAATCAAATCATACAAATCTAAGTTTCCCTACATCTCATAATGAACTAGGGTATGATAGTACATTGCAACTTGATCCTAGGTCCCTAAATGAAAGGGTGAAAGGAGGATACATACACAAAACTATCAAAAACTCAACTATCCAATTTCCACCCTTTACATGGATAATGCCAAGAAAGGCTAGGATGGTGAGTTAGCACAATTCAAGATCATATTCAATGACATTCTCCAACACATGTAAATAAAAATAAAATTTGTACTTGTAAATATGCGGTAGAGTACATGAGAATTTTGAAGAATTGATAAATTTTTGGCTCCAGAACACACCCTTTACCATTGATGTAAAAGGGGGAGAAGAAGTTTAGTGAAAAATGGATAAACATCTTAGGGGGAGTAGGAGAATAGAGTGTATATAGTAAGGGGAAGCAGTCAAGCATTTTGCACTAAGTGTTGCCATCAATGTCGAAGGGGGAGATTGTTGGCAAGAGACACTGCTCTGATATGGACTCGTATGTTGTCGTTGATGGAAACAAGGCTCAGAGATCTTATCACCATGACAGGAAGAGATAACTCTGAAAGGACATATTGGATTTTAGGTCTGGTTGACAGAAAATGGCTAAGTATGGGTCTACACAGAGTAGAGCACAGTAAGGGGGTAAGTATGCCTCCACAGATGATGATCTAGTAATGTGGTTTAGGAATGATGTTAGTAATTGTTTGATGGTGCTATGCTCCAGAGATTAACTCCTAAATTCCTTTGTAAGTCATTTGGAAGAATTATCTAAGTCTAGGTGAACATAGGTATAACAAAGACAGTGAACACGACACATTGTAATGATCCGCATTCCTCCATAGTTTAGTATTTTGTTATGTGGTTTTAAGGTATTGTAAACACTTGTATGAAATGTCTAATTCTAGAGTTGTGACATCTAAAGTCCACTAGAAAGATAGTTACAAGCTGCTGAGTATCGATATAGTGTTTGATAGAGTTTGATAGAGACAGAGTTTGAGTTCTGATGGTTCACATTCTCCCGAAAGATGATATCATACCTTACGGTTCAAGGATAATATTGGGAATCTGTAAAGAGTCCTTGATATGATTTTGGAAGTGTTTTGTGATCCCCAGTAAAAATTGTAAGTCTACAGATGAACCTGTTAAGCATGCTCTTAAGGAACAGGCTGACTAGTATGATAAATCTTTGTACGAAGAAGAGATAGTGTGTGAAGGATCTATTTAAGTGATTGAATGATTAGACCTGACCTATATGAACATTTTTGGGCAAAGATTTGGGTCCGCATAACATATATGGCATTGGATTGAGCCGACTAGATACATCTTTCTATGTACACGTTTCACTTCTTGGATGCTGATATGATTATGGATCAAATCATGATGTGGATACATAAGAGTGATGAATTTAGGTTGAAATGTGAAGTTGAGGTGTGTAGATGAATGCAAAAGTGTGAATAGCATATCAGTGATAATGAAGACTTGGGATTCAAAATTTAGTTTTTAAATGACTGCACTGTGGCATAGTGACAGATGCTTATGTAGTATCTTACTTTCATGTGCAATTTGCTTTGTACTTGGCAATGAGCCTTCTTCATCAAGGAAGTGAGCCTAGTAGTGAGCCTCCAATAGGGTTTAACAACCCTTATTATAATCTTGCTAGGTTTAGGGTTGAGGCAATGAGCCTACTAGACCTAGTTGTACTTCATGGCAGTAAGCCAGCATGTTCCAGGCCTGTGGAGTGACCAAGCCTGAACATCATTATGTTGTTATATGGAGCCTAATCAGACTCAGAGGTTAAATTTATCCCACTTTTATTAGTGATATTTGCCCCTAAATTATTTAACGAGGTCAACGGGTAGCGCCCCTTGCAGGGGTTCGGGGGCAGTGCCCCCAAGACGAGGTTAAGGTGTAGTGCCCCTTACGGGGTCTAGGGGCAGCACCCCTAGCATGCTCCTTGTCACGATACAAGGCGGGGTCAAGGGACAGTGCCCCTGAAACCTCAAACAAATTTTATTATTTTATAAAGGCCTCAGGAGTTATTTTTCTATTGGCCGACATAAAAAAACCCTATTTTTGTAACCAACATAAGGCTTGATAAAAGTGGATAAGGGTTAGGATTTCTATTGATGTATTGTAGCATTCGCAATGGTATTGAGTTGCAAGGATTGCTAGTTGTAATTAGTTTGATTTACTAGATAATAATATTGGATTCTTTGTTAATGGATGTAGCACAAGTTTGGGTGAACCACGTTAAAACTTGTCTCTTGTTATTATTTCTATGTATTTTCATTCCTCTATTTAATCTTTATTTGCATTTAATTGATATATTCTGCATGCAATCCCTAACAAGTGGCATTAGAGTAGGTTGTGTTTGATTATCGTCTATAGGAAAATCTCACAGTTGAGTGGGAGTCTCACAGTTGAGTGGGAGCAATGGCGGATGAGGGTAAATTGAAGGTAGATAAATTCAATGGGTAGAACTATCAATTATGGAAGATGCAAATGGAGGATTATATCTATCTAAAGGATTTATGGAGGTCGTTGGAAGGAATAGCCAAGAAACCAACAACAATTACTAATGAGGATTGGAATCTTTTGGACAGAAAGGCACTAGGAACCATTCAGTTGTGCTTGGTACCATAGGTGGCATTCAATATAAAGGAAGCAAAGACAACAGATGGTCTGATAAAAGCTTTGGCTAAATTGTATGAAAAACCCTCAACCTCAAATAAGGTATTTCTCATGAAGCATTTATTTAATCTAAAAATGATTGAATGTGGATCTATGTCAGATCATTTAAATGAGTTTAATACAATTATCAATTAGGTAACTTTTGTAAAAGTAAGTTTTGATGAAGAGGTGAGGGCTCTCTTGATATTATGTTCTTTTCCAGAAAGCTAGAATAGATTGGTAATGGTTGTAACTCTATCTCTGGTTCAAATACTTTCAAATTTGATGATGTTGTTGGTGTTATTCTGAGCAAGGAAATGCAATGAAAAATCTTAGGAGGTTCCACATCAAGTAGTGTTTTGAATGCAGAAAGTAGGGGCAGATCAAAGGAGAGAGGAAAAGGTTATGGAGTCATGGGAAGTCACAAGAAAAATCAAAGGATGAGAGGTCCCAATCCAGAGGATAGAAGGATTGCTGGTATTATGGGAAACTAGGTCATTTGAAGAAAGATTGTTGGTCTTGGGAGAATAAAGAAGGAGACAAACAAGAAGGCAAGAAGGAGGCAAATGTGGTAAGTAATAAAACTGAAGATGATGCTTTGATTATTTCCCTATATAATGCTAATGATTCATGGGTTTTAGCTTCAGGGGCCTCATTTCATGTTATGCCCCATAAAAGTTATTTTCTTGATTATGTCCAAGGGGGTTTTGGGTTGGTTTATTTGGGAGATAACGAACCTTGTTGGATCACATTGGAAAGAGAAGAATCAAGATTAAGTTGTAGAATGGGAATCATTGGCTACTATAAGAGCTAAAGCACATTCCAAGGCTGAGTAGGAATTTAATTTCAGTAGGGTAGCTAACTGATGAAGCTTGCATTGTTACATTTACTGATAAAAATTGGAAGGTTTCAAGAGGTGCCTTAATAGTAGCAAAACATGTGAAAGTAGGTACCTTAGATCTTTGTACAAGTCATGCTATTCCTTCTACTTTAATTGTTTCAGAGAAAAAACAAACATGTTCAAGAACAGTAGTTGCAGGTTTGCAGGAAGAGACTGAAACAGTTGCTGCAGGTTTTGAGACAACACTGTGGCATAACAGACTTGGGTATATGAGTGAAAAAGGTATGAAGGTACTTCATTCTAAGAAATTTTTACCAGGTTAAAATGGATTAATATGGATTTAGGTGAAAGTTGTGTGTATGGCAAACAAAAGAGAGTCAGTTTTCTCAAAGATGGGAAGCAAAAGAAAGATGAAAAGTTGGAGCTTGTGCATACAAATGTATGGGGACCAGCTCAGGTATCTTCTCTTGGTGGCTCTTGGTATTATGTTACATTCATAGATGATGCAACTAGGAAGGTTTAGATTTATTTCCTTAGGCAGAAATATGATGTATTTGAAACATTTAAGAAATGGAGAAGCTTGGTTGAGAATGAGATAGGTAAAAGATTAAAATGTTTCAGATCTAATAATGGTGGTGAGTATTGTAGCAAAGAATTTGAGGATTATTGTTCCTTTAATGGAATTCGTAGGTAGAAAATAGTTCTAGGGACTCAACAGGAAAATAGAGTGCCTGAACACATGAATAGGACAATAATGGAGTGTGCAAGGACCATGAGATTATATGTTGGGCTGCCTTTAAACATGTGGGTAGAGGCTGTCAATACCACTGTATAATTAATTAATAGAGGTCCTTCAGTTCCTTTGGGCTTTGGTATTCTAGAGGAAGAATGGATAGGTAAGAAGGTGAGTTATTCTTTTCTCAAAACCTTTGAATGTGAAGCATTTGCACATGTAGATTATGAAAATAGAACCAAGTTGGATGCAAAATTAAAAAAGTATACCTTCGTTGGATATGGCATTGATGAATTTGGTTATAGGCTTTGGGATTTTGAAAATTAGAAAATTGTGAGAAGCAAGGATGTTGTATTCAATGAGAAGGTGTTGTACAAAGATCAGTTGCAGCAACATGAGAAGAAAGAAAAGGATTATGTGGTGCTGGATGATACTCCAGATAATGGTGTTCCAGTGGTTCCTCATGCTCCACAACAGAAACAAGAAATACCACAAACTCCAGTGAATGTTAGACGGTCAACAAGGCTAAGTAGACCTCTTGAAAGGTTTTCTCCCTCTTTATATTATATTTTGTTAATAGATGATGGTGAACTGGAAGGGTATGATGAAGCTATGCAGGTGGATACAAAGGTTCAATGGGAGCTTGCAATGAAAGAACAAATGGACTCCTTGCTAACAAATTAGACTTGGGAATTATGTAAGTTGCCTGTAGGTAAAAAGGCTTTACCAAACAAGTGGGTTTATAGGTTAAAAGAGGAAGATGGAGATAAGAAAATATCTAAAGCCAGGTTAGTTGTAAAAGGATTTGCACAGAAAAAAGGTATTGATTTTGATGAGATTTTTTCTCTAATTGTTGAGATGACTTCTATTCGTATTGTTTTAAGTATTGTGGCTACTAAAGATTTGCATTTGGAACAACTATATGTGAAAACTACCTTTCTCTATGGTGATTTGGAAGAGAAGATATATATGGAATAACAACAAGGATTTGAGGTCAAGGGTAAGGAGAAACTGGTGTGCAGATTGAAGAAGAGTTTGTATGGCTTGAAACAAGCTCCTCGACAATGGTATATGAAATTTGATAGTTTTATGGCTAAGCGAGGCTAGAACTAGTGTAATTTTGACCATTGTGTTTATTTTAAGAGGTTGGATAATGACAACTACATTATTTTATGTTTATATATTGATGACATGCTTGTAGAAGGGTCTAACATAGATCACATAAGTGAGTTAAAACAATAGTTAGCACAATCATTTGCTATGAAGGATTTGGGGGCAGCAAAACAAATCCTTGGTATGAAAATTTACAGAGATAGGAAGAACAAAAAATTGACTCTATCTCAAGTTGTTTATGTTGAACAGGTGTTGCAGAGATTCCATATGGAGAATGCAAAAGCTATTAGCACACCTTTGCCTAGTCTTTTGAAATTGACTAAAGAGATGTGTCCAAAGACACAAAAGGAGGAAGACAAAATGTCCAAGGTACCATATGCTTCAACTGTAGGAAGTTTAATGTATGCCATGGTATGAACGAGACCGGATATTGCAAATGTTGTAAGAGTCGTAAGAAGGTATATGAGTCATCCTAGATTGGAGCATTGAAATGCAGTAAAATGGATTCTCATATATTTGAGAGGTACATCCAATAAACACTCTTGTTTTGGGGGCTCTAATACTAATTTAGCAGGTTATGTAGACTCAAATTTGGTAGGGGCTATTGATACCAAGCAGAGTACTACAGGATATGTCTTTACTATAGGTGGGATAGTAGTGAGTTAGATCTCACGGTTGCAAAAGGTGGTTTCTTTATCCACCATAGAGGTAGAGTATGTAACATCTAGCAAAGAATTATGTCTTGCATTCGAAGACCAAACACATACAGTTGAGGTATCACTTCATCCAGTCAGTGTTGGATGATGGACAATTACGAATGGAAAAGATCCATACAGATGAAAATCCAGTGGATATGTTTACAAAGACAGTAACAAGGGAGAAGCTAAGCTCCTCTTCATCTTCGGTTGGTCTTCAAGAATAAAAAAATTAGAACAATAGAGTCCAAGGTGCTTATTTCCAGTAAGAGCTACAGGGTCAGCAGTGTTATGATCAGTCTCCAAGTGGGAGATGATATGGTGTGGAGTCTGATTAGTCTCCAAGTGGGAGATTGTTGTTATATGGAGCCTAATCAGACTTGGAGGTTAAGTTTACCCTACTTTTATCAGAGTAGTTTCCCCCCAAATTAGTTAACAAGGTCAAGCAGTAGTGCCCCTTGCAAGTGTTTAGGGAAACACCCCCAAGATGGGTTCAAGGGGTAGCACCCCTTGCGAGGTCTAGGGGTAGTGCCCTTGGTGCACTCCCTATCACAATATAAGGCGGGGTTGAGGGTCAATGCCCCCGAAACCTCAAACAAAGTTTATTATTTTATAAAGGTGTTGGGAGTTATTTTTCTATTGGCTGACATAAAAAAAACCTTATTTTTGTAACCAACATAAGGCTTGATAAAAGTGGCTAAGGGTTATGGTTTCCATTGATGTATTGTAGAATTTGCAGTAGTATTGAGTTGCAAGGATTGCTTGTTGTAATCAATTTGATTTACTGGATAATAATATTAGACTCTCTATTGGTGGATGTAGCTTGAGTTTGGTTGAACCATGTTAAAACTTGTCTCTCACTATTATTATTTCTATGTATTTTCATTCCTCTATTTAATCTTTATTTTCATTTAATTGATATCTTCTGCATGCAATCCCTAACACATTATTTGTAAAGATTGCAATAAATATTTGAGAGCTAATCCTCTCTGTGGTTTTTCCCATTTTGGGTTTTCCATGTTGAAATATTTGTGTCCATGTGTCATGTCTTTATGGTTTCTGTTCATATGCATGTTATGCCTTTGTTTAATTAATTTTAGGAAATGGTTGAAAGTTAAATTGTATGAAAAGATTTTTAGAACACTGATTCACCCCCCCTCTCAGTGTTCTTGACATTCAACAAGGCACCCACCCCCAGAGTCCTCTGACATTTCATCTTCCATGACATAGGTTATGAAATCTCACTTATCATCCTAGTACTTTCAAATCTTGGCTTTCTATTGTCGTTTGTCTATTACAAGCTGATTATCTTATAACTAGGGTTTTACTCATACTTAAATGTATGGTTTGATAAAAGGCTTGGTTAAATCTTATCTTTCCATAACAAACAAGAGCACAAAATTAGTAGCTAAGTCCTCTTTCATCTTGTAGTGACTTAGCTCAGTTTTGTCCTTGAATATTATTAAGGAAGAGGGTTTGATCTAGTGTACACAAACTAGCTTACATCATTCATCCTTTCTTCCCCTTTAACATTTTGGTGAACCTATAGTATCAAGAATTTGCATCTTGCTAAGTGTTGACTTCAGATCTTGCATTCATTCATATCATATTTGTCATTATTCATTGAAAAATCTTGCATAAATTTGGAAAAAAGGGGAAAAAAAAGCATTCTAGGCTTGCATAGAGGTGTTAGGAATTGCATGCAGAAGATATCATTTAAATGCAAATAAAGATTAAACGAAGGAATGAAAATACATAGGAATGAAAATACATAGGAATAATAATAGCGAGAGATAATTTTAGTGTGGTTCAGCCAAACTTGGGCTACATCCACCAACAGAGAGTCTAATATTATTATCCAGCAAATCAAACCGATTACAACCAACAATCCTTGCAACTCAATACCATTGTAAATGCTACAATACAATATCAATGAAAACCCTAACCCTTAGCCATTTTATCAAGACTTATGTCGGTTACAAAAAAAGGGTTTTTTTATGTCGGCCAATAAAAAAAATAACTCTTGACGCCTTTATCAAATTTGGGGGGAAACCACACCAATAAAAGTGGGGAAAATTTAACCCCTAAGTCTTATTAGGCTCCATATAACAAGAGGCATAATTTTACATTATTTTCATTGCATATCATTGAAACATTTGATTTTCTAATTTTCACATGAGATATGATCCCTATTATAGCAATTAGTTATTTAATAATATCACATCTTTCATTTGAAGATCTCATTTGCTAGGATTTTGTTGAAAACTTGTATTTTTTCCCCATAACCTAGACATTTTCAAAGCTAGGGTTTGTAGTCAAAATCTTATTTCAAATTTTGCTGTTGTCATAAACAATTTTCAAATTAGATCTAGCATTAATCTATAGCATATCTTCATTGTTCATTTGACAATCTTGCATCATTTTGTACCCTGGTTTAAAAAATTGACATGTTTGTAATTATACATTATGTATTTCAACATAAGCAATTTGACATTTATTTAATATTTCTTTGCAAGAAAACTTAAAATTGTCTATATTAGCTTTTGTGCAGCACTTTTAACATCTTCACCACTCTGTTTGTAGTGACACTAGTGTGTTTTTGTTCTTTGCAAAAAGCTTCAAAAACCTTATTTCCTCAAACTAGTGTTGTGGTGTACAAAAGTCTCTCATATTGATGTTACTTGATAAATAAAACACAATTCATTATGGCACCTTCTAATTGTTCCTCATTGGTATCTTTGTATGCATATATTAAAGATTTTGAAAGTTTTTAAAAATTTGTCAATATGCATCCTTATGCTTCAACTCATATACAATCCATGTATGATAAGAATATCTTTAAATGCTCTTCATTTAAAATCCTTGATTATGTATCTAATTTTAATAACTTCATAACTCTCATGGATGGATATCCTTCAGTATTAGAAGACCTTACTAACTTCATCTCCATGAGTTATCATGAGAAAGGTGATGGTGATGATTCTTCTTCTACTTCTACTACATTTCATGTTGATATATATCATGTACATTATCTCTAAGACATATGAGGTTGAAATAATCCTTCCCTCTCTTCATTCCAATGCTCTCCCTTTAAAAGATGGAGCATTAGTGGATGAAGAAAATCCTCTCAAAAAGAAGCCTCCATGGGTAGATAATGGGCATAAACTAAAATCTTCTATTAATAACATGTTACATGAAGCTTCTATGGCTCATCCAAGGTATCTCCCACCTTCGATTGAGTGTTCAAGCACATTGGACATAAGTAAGGAAGTGAAGACCATGGATGGATCTCCTTTGGTTGCATGTTCAAACCCTTTGAGCATCACTAAAGAGATAATCACCAATAATTCTCTTAATAACACTTCACCTTCCCTTCGTTCCAATGCTCTCCTTTAAAAAAATGAAGTATTGATGGATGAAGAAAGGTCTATCACATTAAATCATGTAGGGATGGGTGTTGAGCTTAAACAAAGTAAGTCCAATGTTAATTAAATCATCACTAATAGACTTATTCAACCTACTAAAGGGATAGTGGATAAGTGTATTAATGTTCCTAAACTCATTGTACATGGGGCACCCAATGTGCCTCCTCACTTCAAATTGGTGATTACAGTTCAAGGTGCTCCAACACCACCTAGACCCCTGAATTACATTCTTAATATTGCAAAACAAATTCTCAAGGAAATCAAGGTGTTCAATATGTGTCATAGTACCACACAATTTATCACATATAACACCCATAACAACAAGAAAAGTAAACAAGCACCGCATGTGCATGTTTCTCTTCCATCTTCTCAACCTATGCTTCCTCAACCACCTCATCTTACTCATAATGTTGGTCAAGATTATGATCTTGTTGAGAATCTTTGTGCTACTCCTGCTAAGACCTCTCTTTGGGAACTCATACAAACATCACCTACATACCACAAAATGCTCCAAAAAGACTTACAAAAGGTGATTGTACCACCCACTATTAAGCCAAATGATGTAGCAGCTCTGTTAGATTGTATGTACATGAAAAAAATGGATATTTTGTTCCAACAACATGAATTACCACCAATTGTAGTTCAAAACCAATATAACCCTCTTATAATATTTATCACAATAAACAAAAGTTGGTAAAATGAGTTATGGTTGACAATGGATCAGCTCTTAATGTTTGTGGCATTGATTTGCTACATAAAGTCAACATTGATACAAATTTAATTAAACCAGATAAACTTAACATTCATGGCTTTGATAATGTTGGTACTAGACAATCCCTGGGTACCATAACTTTACCTATAAAGGTTAGACCTGTGACATTGTATACCATTTTGCATGTCATGCCTGGTACACTATCATATTCTCCGTAGACTGTGGATTCATGCTATGGGGGCAGTTTTGTCTACCTTTCATTGATCATTAAAGTTTACTTACAAAAAAAAATCACACCATTGAAGCCAATCTAGATCCAAATAGTTGTTTACAAATTGAAACGCAAAAACAAGTTCTCAATCACAAACTTATCAACAATTTAAAAGGTGATTCATTAATACTAGAACTTGCCACAAATAATGTTGTGCAAGATTCCCAACCATCATGAAATGCATTCTTTGGTGATTATTGGGGTTCATTAGATTTTACTCCTACCTTTATAGGGGAATATAAACTCAATAACGCTGAAACATCAAAAGTTGTGTCAATATCATCTAAACAATATGTGGAAACACCTAAAGAAACTAAATTTTCTTTAGTCAACAATAAAGACAACACTCTTGCTTACACCATTGAATATGACACCTATGAGGCTCCACCATCTTCTAAAGAGATGGACTCTCTCTATGGTCATGGATTTCAAATCCTTTACAAAAATTGTGACTATATAGGCAATGGTTGTGGTGTAAAACAACAAGAAATCATGATCCCCTTAGAAGCTATTGCACATAACTCTTCTGTTGGTATTGGATATCATTCTTTGAAGCCCACCAAAGCCTATCATTGTCCTACTCTTAATATTAATGCAATATCAACAAGATCAAGACTAAATATGATATATCCTAAGATGATAGACATGGATTACTCGCTAGGAAATATCCCATTGAAACAAGTAAGTATTTCAGGGACCCCTTATTTCACCACACTCACTGTAGAACCTATTCTAGTTGCTCTCAAGGGTGGCCTCCCCCTAGATATATATGTTGCTAGAGTTGTGTTGTGTTCCCCCATGTTGTGTTAAATGTTGTTTAGGCCTCCTTGGATGACCCTTGCTACTCTTGTAAGGTCAAGGGTACAAGGAAGCTGCCTCTGTTGTGGTACTTCTTCTATTTGTTTCTCTATTCTTCCATTCTGCTCTCTTATGGAAATTGTTGTGAGTGGTTCCTTGGGGGCATAACATTGTAGATGATGTCTTAGGGGCATCTTCCCAAATTGTAAACCTAAGTCACTTCTGTCAATTTTTTTTTTCATATTTTCATTCTTCCATGGCTCTACTAGTTAGCAAATGACAAAAACAAATAAATATTGGTAAGGACCATGCATCCCTACAACAAGAAAGAAAAAATGGACTTATTCCATATATGAATATGGGGTTGATATATATTATTGATGCTTGACTAGTAGAATCACTCCGTGTTGTGAATCGTATTGTGAAATTTCTTGTAACAATTCTTCACAATACTCTAAATTTGCTTCTATGCAATTTAGATTGTTTTGTATCTCACCTTGTCACTACACTCAGTTCTAAGATACCTAAAGTATAACCTCATGGCTACACTCAGTTTCGAACCCGCAAGTGTAGCCTTGGTCTATTATGTGATATGTCTCTATATAACTTTCATGAATTGATTTGGTTGTTATCTTAGAGTAAGATTTTCTAACCAAAGCTTATATGTTGTTGATTATGTTAGCAAGTGATAATCGATGTGTTTGTGGGAACATTGAACAATTGTGGCACATGTCACTTTAAGGCATGGGCTTTGTGAAAGATCTTGTTTGAAAATAATCAAGCAGTTACCATGATATATGCCCACACGTTAAGGTATCTGCTTGATTATTTTAGACATTGATAAAGCATGTATACGTACACTTCCTTTTCATCGTAAGGCATTTATGTGATGCACATGGGGTTGTGTACTTTGATTTGTTATGCATATCTCCTTTTCACTATAAGGCATCTTTGTACTATAGGTGGGGTTGTATACTTTGAGCACATGCTTCCTTTTCACTGCAAGGCATCTATAGATGCAGGTGTGGTTGCATTTTGAAATCCCTTCTATGGAAGGAAGGATGGTGTAACTCTTGAGCTAGTTACACATCCTTTTAATGATGTCCTCATCGCAAGGTAGGGCTAGATCTTGAGTTATTCACCCTTAAGTGTTTCTTTGGTAGTTATGGTAGCATAGCTAAACCATTTGGTGTGTTTTTAGTATCCTCGATAGTGGAATGTAGTGATGAGTGTCATGCCCACATTTCATGTCCATTCACCCAACCTTATAATTTGATAAAGCCAACAGATAACAAATACTGTAAAAATTCTGCAACTCAATTACACACTTAAAGGAGGTTAAATCCTCCACACCAAGGCAACAATTTTAACAACTATTTCCAGAGAGATTCTTTCCTCTAAAACTTTTACACAATGAAACTTTAAAAGACCAAGCTTTCATTTTATACAGGAAGATATGACATTTTCTTGTATGGGGAAGGGGAGGTGTGACCCTCCTCAGGTCATCTTGTTTTCTTGTTAAGAGAAATGCCTTGAAGGCATGTTGGTATGTTAGCCAAGAGATGACACCTAGGGATAGAGATTGTCTACTCCCCTACCCTCCTTGAACTCACCTAAGCTGAGTCAATGTACTGTGAGTAAGCCATGGGGATTGTGTGTTAATAGCTTTGTTGTTGTATTCAAGGTTGAGAAGTGTTGTTTGTCTATTCCACCCTGGTATGAGAATGGTCTCCCTAGCTCGGGGGTGACCCTCTTGCGGGTCAAAGGTAGGGAGGAGAGCTAGATGGTTGCCGATTTTCCCCTTGTTGTTTTGTAGGCTACAGATGGAGCATGTCAAAAGGATTTGAAGATAGTCTTGCCTTGTTAAGAAAATGTCATATCTTCCTGTATGAAATGAAAGCTTGGTCTTTTTAAAGTTTCATTGTGTAAGAGATTTTAGTAGTGAGAACTTCTCTCTGGAAATAGTTGTTAAAATTGTTGTCTTGGAGTGGAGGATTTAACCTCCTTTAAGTGTGTAAATGAGTTGAGAAATTTTTACAGTATTTGTTATTTGTTGGCAATATCAAATTATAAGGTTGGGTGAATGGACTTGAAAAGTGGGCATGGCAATGAGCTCCTCCCTATTGCCAGTGTTTGTTGTGTATAAGATGTATAGTGTGTCAACAACATACTATATGTCTCTAATATATTATGTGTGTCTTCCATGTGTTTAATGTGTCTTCCCTATGTGTTTTGCATGTTTTTGTGTGGCCTAAAGACATGTAGCGATGAGCTCCCCCCACGTTGTGTGTTAGAATTATTTATATAATTTCTTAATCATGTCTTCTCTGTGTATTATGTCATTGTATTCATGTCTTCTCCATGTATTGCGTGCTTTCATTGTCTTCTTTGTGTATTGCATGTTTCCTTACTATATTCATTGTGTCTTACATGACTACCAAGTGTTTTCTTATATTTGCATAGGCTTGGGGGCTAGAAATTGTCCTTCAAACTTAGGGTGTCTTCATTCTTGTGTTTGGTGTGTTTGATGTGTTTGATATGCTTTGACCATACTTTAATGCATTTACTGAATTGTAAGACCATACACACATTAAAGTGGGGGCTAAATGTTATGGAGTAAAAAGTGGACACATACCTTTTTACCTCCTAGTTTATCTCTTAGGTCCATGTGTTAACATTATACAAGATAAATATTTATCCTGATGAGAAATCCCCCCAAAACCCATGTCAATTGGGAACTAAGGGCTCATTTAATGCCTTACCCTGGACCAATAAGGCTCCTTGGGACTTGGGCACCTGCGCCCAAGTCCTCCTTGATTGGTTGGGGTAGAATTTAATACATGTTAGCATAGGACCTTTAAATGGGTCTCTCCTTGTCCGCTCTTTCAATTTAATTCATGAATGTTAGCAGGAAAGCATATATAAGTGAGTATTTTAATTCATTTTGAAATAGGTTGATGATAGCAAACTTATGTTCTTGGAGCAAAGAGCATTCAAAGCATTCATTGTGTTATTGTTGTAGATTTGTGTTTGTATTATGTGTGTTGTTACAAATTTGGAATCATCATCAATCTCCTTATGAGTTGAAGGATCTTCATTCTCCTAAGAACTTCACCTCCAAGGTGAGATCATCATTGTTTGAATCATTTCATCATTTGGTTTATCTTTAGCCTCTACCCTACTAGGGTACACTCTCTCTCTAACAATGGTGGTGGGAAGCTTGAATGCTATCTCGAGATTTAATTGAGGCAAATCCCTAAACACCACAACCGCCAAACCCCTTTTCTTCTTGTGTGCAGGTTACAAGTGTGAGGGTTGAAGAAGTGAAGGTATAGGAAGGTTGTGTAAGGGAAAGGGTTTCAAGATCTAAAAATTAATTGTAGAAATTCCTCTATGGAAGACTTGGGCACCCGCCCTAGTGTCCTCTTTCTGAAATAGACACTAGAACAGGCATTTGGACACTTTTAGCAACATTTCTCCAGTTATGAGTTTTTGGATATCCTAACTTTCAAGAGTTGGGAACCTACCCCAAAGTCCTCTGACATTTCAGCTTTTGTCACACAAGTTATGACATCTCATTGGTCATCTTGATACTTTCAGATCTTGGCTTTCTATTGTCATTTGTATGTTACAAGTTGATTATCTTATAACTAGGGTTTTACTCATACTTAACCTAGGGTTTGATAAAAGGCTTGGTTAAATCTTATCTTTCCATAACAAACAAGAGCACAAAATCAATAGTTGGGTCCTCTTTCATCTTGTAGTGACTTAGCTTTTTTTTGTCCTTAAATGTTATTGAGGAAGAGGGTTTAATCTGTTATACACAAACTAGCTTACATCATCCATCCTTTTCTCCCCTTTAATATATTGTTAAAGGGGAGAAAAGGATGGATGATGTAAGCTAGTTTGTGTTATATATATAAATTAAAAGGTGATTCCACCTATAATTTTATTGAAAATAAAAAGAGTAAGATACATAACAATAATTACAAACAAGAGCTCCATGGAGGAGCGGGGATCATAATAACAATTTCTACCTTTAGAAAAAAAATGATAGAAATAATTTTTTAAAAGGTTAAAAAATTACAACTTCAATCTACATAGAGACATGCTATTATGGGATCACCTAGCTATAAAGAGGTGTTGTTCACCTCACAAGAGAATCACTCATGGCTACTAAAGAATTCTACTAGGGTTTGGCATGTGGCTCAACACTCAGAACCAGCCATATTATATAAGATACTGCCCAAAAATCATCTGGTAATTCTCCCCCACAAAAAATTCCCTATGCCCCTCTTCAACCCAAGGTCTCTTCCTTTATTGTTCCTAGAAGTGTTTCAAATGGGATTCAAGGATCAAAGGCTCCACCTAACATGCCCCTCCCACCTTTTGTTTGACCATCTACATACATTCCTAGAATGTGCATGGAAAAGGACATTATCAGTCATGGAGTGTATCTATAGGAATGTGCACTCATATCTAGATTCTAAAAAATATGGCCCAAGCCAGGTGAGTTACATGCATAGATTACAAAGTAGTGGAAAAAGTTAATGGAAGACAAAATCTATACATCTACCCTTATACCCAACGTTTCTTCATCCTTGAGTTTGAATCTCTCAAGGATATAAAGATTGTGTTAAATTCTAGACCTTTGGTCTTTAAGGGTGATTCCCTTAGTCTCAAACCATGGTTTCCATCCTTTGATCCCTAAATAGATTTTGTATCCTCTACTCTCCTATGGGTTTGATTGCCATAGTTGTCTCATTAGCTTTTGGAGATAGAGGGTCTCAAGGCCATTCTTAATAGACTTAGGAAGTATCATAGAATGTTTGATGAGACTATCAACTTCCAATATTTCACTTATTCTTGAATCCTTGTGGAAATGGATTTAACCAAGGGGTTCCTACTAAATATTTCTTAAGGTGAGTAGTGAGAGTTGGAGGAAACTAGTAGATTATGAAAATATTGCCTTTAGATGCAGGAAATGACTGTCTACTAGAAATAATACCTCCCATTGCTATTAAAATATTGGGTTAAAGATTTGAAAAGACAATCATCATGCATGAAACCCACTTGGTCGATAGGCACAAAGCTTCATCACTATAATGTGGCCCTAGATGAGGTAGTATTAGATAGGTCTCTAAATTGCTCCTTCCCATTCTATTGCAAATCATTCTACATAGTTGTTAGGCCATGGTCTCCTCCAAGCATGTGTCATTATCTAGGTTTGTATCTCAAAATTGTGGCTCAAAATCAAGGGTCCCAACAAGCTTGGAATCTAAGTTGGATTAAGAGATGGAGGATTCAAAAGGAGATATGGAGAATTTGAATGTGGTGAAGATTATTTCATATGTCCCATCTTCATCACACCAAGATTGGATTGAGGTAAGAAAGAAGAAGATTCCCTCTTAGAATATGGTGAAGCATTAGATGACTGTAAGATCAGCCAAGAAGCAAGTAGATTGATAGTCATATCTAGTTTATTTGCATTCCATTATTTTGGTATGAATTTTCACTTTCAACACCCCTATTTACAAGGTTGATGCCAACAAAATTTTTAGTTTTTCATGATTTACTTTAAAGGGTGTGGACCCCAAGTTCACATTTCACCAACCGCAAAAAATATAAAATTAATAAATTTATAAAATTGTAAAACTATGAAAATTATGAAAATTTAGAACTATAACAATAATAAAATAAAATAAAAATTATGAAATCATAAAATTATAAAATCAATAAAATGATAAAATGGTAAACATAAAATTTATAATTCAATAAAACCAATAAATTAATAATAGGATCACTCACTATGCCTCCTACTCTTACCAATTTCATTTCTTGTGATTGATTGAACCATAATCCCTTTCCATGTTAGAGGATCACCATCTAATTTATGTGAAGATGGATAGAAAAGTAACATAGTCCTACACACCACATGTAGTTATAGAGATGTCTTTAGAATTTGTAGAGAATCTAGCATTACACTATTGGAAGGAAAGAGCACACATGGCATAGTTGACAAGATAGGATAACAAATTTAAGGACATGAAAGAAAAAAAGGGAAAGAAATTTTTTATTAGTGTGAGATTGGAAAAGATGGTCTAATTACTTAATGAACTAACTAGATCAATCTTTCTAATCAAACATTGGAACACGAGCCATCAAAAGGTCTATGCTTAGCTATTGTCCCTAAGGAAGAGCCAAGATGTTTTGGGAAGGCTCTATTCCTTTGTTGTACTATAGAGTTTGAATTGATGATGGAATGAACTAGGCTAAATAAGTGATTAAATTAACTCAATTGACAAAATACAGGTGCTACAAAATACATTTACAGAAAAAAAAGTAGATCTAAGAAGACGATAGAGAGAGGAACTTAGCATTGAAAAATGGAGTAGACTGTCAAGGACACTAGTGCACCATATGGATGAAAGCACATTGTACAGTAGTCTATGCATCACAATAAAATAAAGTTTTTCACTTTGTATGGATCTAGTATGACTTGAATGTTCAAAATGTCAGATCTTCCTTCCACAATAGTGATTTGGAAATCTACAAAACAAAGGGGAAAAAGGGGTTGTGTTATATAGGGGCTTGCATTAGTCAAACCCCATGTTGGTATTCCCAACTCCACAAAAACAAAAATGATGATGATGATAGAGTGTGTTTTCGTGATGAATAGAGGCAAAACAAATGATAAATATTGTAACACGTCAACACAATGAAATGGACTTACCACAAGTGTGAAACCTTTGTTGGATTGATGTCAAAACACAAATCACACATAAGGAGTTGATGGAGTAGGAAGAAGCTTCCTCAAATACCTGCAAGTGTTAGTGCATATAACAATAATTTAATCTTCACAAGTAGGGAGCTTCCCTAGATCCTTTCTATATAAAAAATTCATATCCTAAAAGTTGTAAAACTTGTTGAGATTGTAGAGAGTCATCTCCCTCCTTTAAAATGAGGGAGAGAGGGTTGTTTATATATGAATCCAAATATGTTTTTGAGGAGCTGTTTAGGCTAGGCCAACAAGAAAGGTACATCATTCAATGCAACAAGGTCGACATTCAAATTCAAATTCTTTTCACACGTACAGATAGGATGCTAGCATGGTGTGCTAGGGTCCACACACAACACTCCTGTCTAGGTAGAAATGGTTATTAAAAGGCTTGTTGACAAGGGACTCAACCAAATTTCTTAGCAAAGTGATGTAACAAGTACATTATAAGTAGAGATAGACATGCATACTAAACTAAGTACCAAACCTAGCATGAAATTATAAGTGGCGACAATTTACAATGCTACATTTAGCCCCCACTTTAGCAAGGGTATGAACTTACATTCATATGCATACTAAAGTATGGAGAAGCCAAATCTCTTCACCAAAATGCTAGAGGCATAGAATGTCACTGAGCTGAGAGATGTGATAGCCCCCAAGCTCAGGATTCTAGTAGTTTACAATGTTTAGATAAAAGAGGTTACACATACACAAGACTCATGGCATAAATCACACATATATCTATAAGATGTTAAACACAAGATGAGACTGAATATTACATGCCCAAACAACAATGGTTAGCCAAATAATATGGTCAAATTTGAACATACACGGAGCATACATGGAAAAAAAAAGCATACTAGGTATGATTCTCAGGATAGCAAGATCCATAGATTTGTTAGGAATTAGACCAAAAACAAGCATTATGAGTCACAGGCTAGTAAAATATACTATTTACTAGGTGGTTCATGGATGAGTAGAAGATGAAAACATCATAAGCTAGTAAGATTGACAGATTTACTAGGTAAGTTCCATGTCAACAAGTAGAAAAATGAAAACATCACAGGCTAGTAAGATTTGCAAATTTACTAGGTAAGTTTCATGTCAACAATATCATAAATTATAAGCCAAGAAAAATGCATTATTTGTTGGGTAACTCTAGTAGAGTGCTATAAAGATTATCCAAAGGTGCCATGATAGAAAAAAATAGCCATGTGGTGTGTGAACATAGTGAAGCGCATAACAGAATGTATGCCCCCACCTTAAAGTAATTGCTAACTCCATCAAGGAGAAATTACCTTTAAGGTAGAAAGAGAAATACATGCAAAGAAAGCGAAAGAGCTTTTCAAAGGCATAAGCCCAAATGATATGTCCCCAAAAGCTACATCATGACCTAGGGATACCCCCAAGACAGGAAAACTGAGGCAATGTTGTGGGCTTGATATATAATGGCTTGTGTAAGCAAAGTATGATGTCCAGCATTGCAACAAGGTATCACATAAAACAAGCAACATCACCCAATAATACAAAGGGATCTACTTGACTGGAGTCATTATA
Source organism: Cunninghamia lanceolata (assembly GCA_027924645.1). Lineage (NCBI taxonomy): Eukaryota > Viridiplantae > Streptophyta > Pinopsida > Cupressales > Cupressaceae > Cunninghamia > Cunninghamia lanceolata. Next base: position 2,117,421 of record BSBN01001480.1, read on the forward strand.
TAAATGTTTGTATAAAGGGACACTCATTTTTGAAACTATCATCATCCTCCAATCAGTACAACTATGAAGATGGAGGAATAAATATCACATGAAAGAAAAAAATAAATTTCAGGTCAACATGGAAGGATGCTAAATCATCCAAAGGTTTTCATCATCCCAAAAGGCATAAAATTGCATTTACAACAAATGGAAGAATGAAAGGTACATAAAGTTGAATGTCACAATAGATGTGTTCCCCTTGTATCCTTGTGCCAAAAAGAGCTTCAAGGGTCATCCAAAGAGAACTAATGAATGAAATACATGCCAAGTAGTACATACAAGGACTACAATACATATAAGCATATCACAAAATATTACATGAGATAGAGGTACTACTCCTGCGAGTTGGGCTATAGCAAGTTGTCCACATACCAATCTTGCTCATCATAAAGGGATGGGTGATGAGATGTTAGAGGGACTACATCAAGGACAGTATATGGAGTGACACCTAGTTTGTCACATGTAGGATTGGTCACTGGGGAAGAATCCTCACACAAGCCCTAGAGGTCAAGTCCATTGATTATGTGAAAATCAAGGACAATTCTATAATATTTTCTAATGGTTCAATGGTTTCTTTCAAATCACTATCAGAATATACCATGATTGGTGATATGATAGTGCTAACTGCAGGGTCAAGAGCACTATCAATCACAAATGAAGAAGAAATTCAAAGTGGTGGAATAGAAGAATCTCACAGACTTGATGGTGGTGAAGGCAGTGGAATCTTAAGCATTTGGAATGGCTGGTAAGGGTATGGCTCACACTTACACTTGGGTAATGGATGCAAAATGTCTATGTCAATGGTGGTGGGTCATAAGACATCAGGGAACACTTGGTGTCATGTACATTGGAGCAGAACCATTTGCGATAGAGTACTACTCGAAACAACTCTGATGTTAGGTAGGTTCAAGGGCTCAACAAAAGGTGGAATATCTAGAATGGATGGTAGGATAGGACTCTCCATCGAAGGAGCTAGGAATATTTGGACCACAAGAATGGTCTTTTTTATCTTGCTCAATCACCAAAGAGGTGGGCAATGATGGGTTAGTGGGTGGGGCCAAGTCAAGAACTGGCTGCATAGGAGGAGGATGAGGAGGATGGGGTTCATCTCTTGCAATAAGTTAACGAGCCATAGCATGACATCATCTCTTGCATTGTTTCACATTTTGATTTTATCTTGTATGATTTGGAGTATTTATAGGGGGAACCAATGTGTTTCCCAACATGGGTTCCTTTTCTTCCTCTGGTTCAGTAGGGGAAGGATCAGAAGAGACCACTGAAGGTTGGGAAACAATGAGAGGAGGGTTCCTCAAGGTTGGGTGTCAATCACTCATAGCCTATGGGATAGGCAAAGGTACTAAGACATCCATAAAGGATTGAGAAACCATAGGGAAAAACCTTTGTATAATGGACTTCTTTCTTTTAGACTCTGTAGAGGTAGGAGGAACAAAATCAATCCCTGAAGTACGGGGAGGTTTGGATTGTGCAGGGTGTTTACCTCTTAATCTTGGGTAGGATGGTGGAGGTGGATCCTTAGCATAGACACCAGACACTTAGGGCTAGGGAGGGACTCTCAATTCAAGTTGTGGTTCATCCACCACCTGTAGAATAGGGGAAACTACTGTCATGGCCGTAGTAGACTGAGGGGCCTCAAAGGTAGTAGTTAGGATAGAACAAGAGGAGACACCAACAAATAGTTGAGAAATTTGGCTTGCTTTGAATTTATGATAAGAGAGAAACAAAACATTATTGTAAAGTTGAATAGGCTCAACTAGCTATGGCCATGAGTAAACAAGTGAAAATTTTCCATGGAGGGACAAGGGCTAGAGCCTAATGTGATATAAAGTATGCACCTATCCCTGAAATAGAAATTTTAAACACTTATAGATTACAAACGGGACTGCCCTCATGGAAGAGAGCCATGGATGACCCAACTTCACATGAAATTGGTCTAAATTTTGAATGATGGCAATAGATGCATCCAGGACTTTTGGTCTGACCTAGATAGAAAGTGTCAAGGCACCGAGAGTAGGGCGGGTGGAACCATCATGTGCTCTGACTGAGATTTCTAATTTCTCGTACTTGTCTTGGTACAACTCATTGACGTAGAGGAACTCTTCCTTAACTACATTTTCTAGACATACATGATCAATGAGTACTCCCCTTGTGTGTTTGTCAATAATCCTAGCGCTAATGTAAAGGTGATCATCGAGTGCATGAATAGAGGCATCAAGGTGGGTGAAGGACATAGTTGGTTCAAGTTTAGCTCATTCTTAGTGAGGGTGAGCATCCACCATGGAAACTAGGTTGACTAGGATTTTTTCTTGGTGATCATAAGTTATAGAAGTAGGTACTCTATTAATAGATGGTTCCACAAGGTTAGTTGAATGTTAGGGCAACAAATTTGTGTAAATTTGCAAGTTTTGATTCAGCAGGGCTACGAATTTATTTCATTTGTCATTCACACTAGCCACCTAAATAACATTAGATTTGATGAGGTCCTACACTTCATACTTAAGACACATGCATCCCTTGGTATCATGCCCTGGTGTTTGGTAATATTGATAGAAGGCCTTCAGGTTGTAAGAAGGGGGTAACAGTTTGGCAGTGCCAACAAGGCAAATGGGGGGAAGCTGGAAAAGGTTTTTGTTAAGAAGTTGTAGCATTATGGAATGGTGAGATTCACAAAGTTGGGAAAAATGTTGAGTCTTTGGTCTAAACTTATAGGGGCCGCAACAGAAGGTGTTTCTACTACAACTTGTGATTGAATATTGTTGGAAGAAGAGTTAATTTTGATAAAATTTTGTTTTGTTTCTTAAATGATTGGCATTGTGGAGTAGCAGGCTTGGACTGGCCTATAGACACCTAAAATTTGCCATATCTTATGACATTAACTTACATCACCTTGCATTACCTTGCAACATATTTTCTTTTAGGTCCCTTTCATGACCCCTTCCATCATTCCCATTAGTTAAATAAATTATATTTATTTAACTAATCCCTTTTATCCATTTATCCTCCTCTTACACCAAATTAAATATAAATTTTATTTATTTAATCCCATTTTCCTCCATCATCCAATTTAAATAAATTAAATATTTATTTAAATTAGACATTTCTCTCATAATTTAAATAATTTTATTATTTTAATTATTTATTCCCACTCACATCCCTATTTTTAGCCTCCTTAATTGTGCATCATACAAACTTATTCTCCAAAATCAATTTAAAAATCCCATTTCCTCCACTCCTATCCTTATTTTAGTCACCTGTCATCTTCATTAAATAAGCATCATAACCACTAACTTCAACCTTCAATCCTATCTGTCCACCTCACACCTCACCCTTTTAATCTTGACCATCCATTTGATTCCCTCTCCCTCTATAAATTAAAACTCTCATTTCAATTTCAGGCCCCCAACAAATCTCCATACACATGCATATCTATTATTTTCTATCTCTATTTCATATCCAAGTTATGTTGGTTGCATGAGCAGTCCATATTGTAGCATCAACATGACAAATCCAATGGAGCTTGGGTGTACTCCATTCCATCCCATTAGAAGTCTAATTTTATGCAAGGGATAAGGTATTTTTGCATTGTTTTATCTTGATGTTATTGTCCTTGCATGATTTTAAGGGTTTCATTTTGGCATGCCTGCTGGTCTAACCCTGCTTGTTGCAAGTTTATGCACTTTAATTTGTAGATCTAACCTATTTTGTGGCAAGATTTGGGAATCAATTTCTTGTAGGTCACCTCCTAGGCAAAATCAAACATCACCAATGAGTCCGGGATGAAAGGAAGCAAGGTATGCAGAAACGCTTTCTACACTGATCTACTAAGGAAATGCTTATGTAAATTTTTACTTTTACAGTTACAGATTAAGATGCACATTAATAGAAAGATAATAACAACTTCCAAATACAAACACAAAACTCACAACACAAAATATACGTGGGGAAAAATCTTTTAGGTAAAAAACCCCACACTCCAAAGCCACCCAATATATTATTCAGGAATCACGAAGATTACAATATACTTGTAGAGAAATCTTTTACAGGAGTATATCCAACCAAAGATCCAAGAGGTAATTTGACATCTATAAGATTCTTACACACAACCTCCATCTCAAGCTCCTAATATATAGTAGATACAATACAGTACACCGCCAACAGTAATTACAAAACCATGAGCCAAAACCACCCAAAAGTGGCACCCAAATTATCTCCAATCAAAGATACCTTGTGATGTGCCAAAACACACACCAACAAATGTAACTCTCCCCTTTATAGCTCTTTTATGTCTACATGTTTTTACATTTCCCAAAAACAAAAGGTCCAACTTCCAGAGGCCATAACTTTTGATCTAGGTGCCTGATTGATGAACCGTTTGATGCATCGGAAAGCTCATGAAGAGATCTATCACCCTGTAATTGGCTATGCTAGTTATGACAATTTTCAAAGCATTTAGGGAAGTTTCAATTCCAGTAATTGAGTTCAAAACTTTTTTTCCAGTAGTTTCAAAAAACATAAACTTTAATATCTTGTGATCTAGATATGATCTTGAGATGAAACTCACCCAAGATGTTCATTTAGATGTTCTGCACCTTCTTGGAAAAGTTTTAGGTCAATCCAAGCTCAATCAAAGGATTTACTAAAAATAGTAAGTCTCACTCTTTTTAGCTCTTTTGGAAACTTTTGGAAACTTTGAATGTTCCAAACCATTCTCCAAGATAAAGGGTATTCAAAATGACCAAAATTGGGAAAATAGTAATCTTTCAAAGTTGCAAGGTTGAGAAACTTTTCTTAACATTCTTCCACTTATCGAACACCTTACAAGAGAAAAGGGAGTATCAAAATTATGATTTAATTGCTAGGGGCTATGAGGCCCATAGACTCTGAACATCATCTGAACTTCTCTGTGCTCATAGGTTTTGTCAAGGAATCTACAACATTTGTCAAAGTTTCAACTTTTTCCAAGTTTACCTTCCCATCCTCTACTATGTAATGAAAAAAATGGTACAAGAGATCAATATACTTATTCCTTGCATAGAAATTAGGATTCTTCGCTAAACATATGGCACTCTGACTATCACAACAAATAGTAATCTTCCCTGCATCAAACCCAACATCAAAACACAATCTCTTAAGACAAATGGCTTCTTTACAAGCATGAGTTGCTTGCATGTACTCAGATTCAATAGTGGACAAAGTGACCATAGGTTGCTGCTTACTCCTCCAACTAATAGCACCACCAAACATAGTGAACACATAAGCATTAGTGGATCTCCTACTATCAATGTCACCAGTCCAATTTGAATCCACAAATCCACAAATACAAAGTGAATGCTGAGGTCCTGTAGGATAACCATGATAACATAAGGAATACTTAGAAGTACCCCACAAATATCTGAACACTCTCTTCACCACATCCCAATGTACCCATCCAGGGTTAGCCATAAATCGACTAAGGACTCCCACTGCTTGGGCAATGTCTGGTCTTGTGTAGACCATCACATACATCAAATTGCCAACTACACTAGCATAAGGAACTTTTCTCATATCCTCTATCTTAGAAGGAGACTTTGAACAATCTTCAATAAATAACTTTGTCCCGATTGTAATAAGAATAGTCAAAGGTCTGCAATCCATCATGCTAAATCTCTCCAACATAGTGTTAACATACTTACTTTGGCCTAACCAAAGTTTTATGTTTTCTCTATCTCTTCTGATTTCCATTCCCAGAATGTACTGAGCTACCCTTAGATTTTTCATCTCAAGTTGTGCTGACAACTGAGACTTCAAATTAGAAATTAAACTTTCACCATTTCCAATGAGTAACATATCATCGACATACAATGCAATAATGAGAATGCGATCATTGTCAAACTTGTAGTAAACACAATGATCTGATTTCAATAACTAAAATCCAATACTCAACACAATAGCATCAAACTTCTGGTACCACATCCTAGGAGACCATTTCAAACTATACAAAGACTTTTTCAACTTGCAAACTAGATTTTCTTTACCTTTCACCATGTAGTACTCTGGCTGTGACATATAGATTTCCTCCTCCAAGTCACCATGAAGGAATGCTATTTTCACATCCATCTGTTCCACTTCTAGATCATATGCTGTTGCAAGAGATAACAAGAATTGAATGGATGTTAGCTTTGCAATGGGAGAGAAAATCTCACCATAGTCAATTCCCTCCACCTAAGAATACCCCTTCGCAACCAATCTAGCCTTATATTTTCCAACACTGCTATCTACACCAAATTTCTTTTTGAACACCCATTTGCATCCAATAGGTTTTCATCCTTCAGGCAAAGGCACCAAGTCCCAAGTATTATTCTTTTCCAAAGAAGCCATCTCCTCTTCCATGGCATCCTTCCAAGAACTTGCATCTTTTATACCCATAGCCTCTTTCACAGTTCTAGGATCATCAGTGTTAGAAATCAAAGAAAAAATACAACTAGAATCATGCAATGAATAACCAAACCTATCAGGTTACTACCTTATCTGCATGGACCTCCTCAAAGGTTGAGGTTGAGGTTCTTCATCTTCTTCTGAACTTTTAGAGCTACTAGAGCTCTCCTCATTATCAGGTCCAATAGATGTTTTTGGTTCAACTTTCATAGGGGTGCAAGGAAGCTGAACCATATCATCTTTCTTCTCTTCTTTCTTTGGCTGCAAGACAATAGAAGAAGGATTGAGCTCTTTGAAGATCACACTTTTGCTATACAAAACTCTCTCATCTATTGGATCCTAAAGCTTGTACCCTTTCACACTGATGCCATAACCAATGAAGATACACTTAATAACTTTGTTCTCTAACTTAGACCTCTTCTCCTTAGGCACATGTGCATATGCCTCACAACCAAATACTCAAATGTGTCTTAATGAAGGCTTTTAACCAGACCATACTATTGCAAGTATGTGTCTAATCGGTGTTGTCATTGATGTCAATATATCTTTGATGTCATTGGTGTCAACTATGTCATATTCTATTACTTGTTTAGAAGCTTTGTGTGTTGAGGATATTGAGAAAATTGGCCTCTCCAGAAGAAACAAGTAAGTTACAATGAAGTACAGTATAGACAATGAGTTGTATGCTAAAGAATAGTACAGTAGATTACTCCACATTTATTGCTACTTGAATATCTTGGTTTGTGGATTGGAAATTATTTAAAGGGATGTCTGAAGATGCTAAATCTCAAGTTTGAGCCTTCGGTGTGAAGAATTGAGAGAGTTGCATTCACCAGAGTAAAACCTACTTTCTCTAAGTATTCTTTGGTGATAGGGAGAAAGTATTTTGCTCCGCATTCCTCCGCATTAAAGTGTTTTACTCTATGGCTCTAAAGGGAAGTCTGGGATGATGATAAGTCTCTACAATTGCAATGGTTCATGTTTTGGTGGTCTGCAAGCTATCTCTCTCTTATGATAGTTGAAGACAGTGAAGTTCATGTGCTCCAGTGTGAAAAATCTCATGAATAAAGTGGTTTGTGTTTGTGTGGTTACTCTTGATGATTTCAATGTGCTTGTGGATTCATCCTAATCATGTTCCTACCTTTACATTGGTCCTCATTAAGGAAATGAGATCATGTTTGAAGATTATTCCTAGATAACGTAGCATGCAACCAGTCTTAGCCAACTTGGTTAATTCTAGTAATTATAGAGATCCCTTGAAGATTGTGGAAGTGTGTTGTGGCATGGAAGATTGTGTTTGAGCCCAGCTAAGGCATGGCATGACCTGCATACATCTATACTACAATTCCTTAGCATATTTTTGTATTAGGTCAAGACCTACTTTGTAAATGTTTGTAATGCTAACCTTGGAGATTGTTCCAATGGTTGATGATTGTAATGCCGACCTTGATGATCATTCCAAGGTTGATGAAGTGTATAAATACTTGTAATTGAGTCGTGGAAAAGGTGTACTTGTGTGAAAATGGGAAGATAAGGAAAAGGGTGAGGAGATAAGGTAGAGCAGAGTAGAGGAACTATTGTGCTTCAATGTATTAATCTCAGACATGAAGAAGATGGTGATTTTGGTAATGAGCTTAGTAGTGAGTTACCATTAGGGTTTAATAGCCCTCAAGGTTTAATAGTCGTTATTGTAATTTTTGTAGGTTTAGGGTTGAGGCAGAGCTTGCTAGACCTAGCTATACTTCATGGTAGTGAACCAGTGCATTCTAGGTCCGTGGTGTGACCAAGCCTGAACATCATTTTTCAAAGATTGCAATACATTTTGAGAGCTAATCCTCTCCATGGTTTTTCCCCACCTTGGGGTTTTCCACGTAAAATTTTGGTGTCTCTTATGTTTAATGTTGCATCTGTGTTTAAGCTTCTAGTTTCATGCATTCTTTGTTTAATCATAATAAGTGCAGATAAGTGATTAATGTTTAAGTGCAGAAGTGTTTGAGTTTTTGGGACAACTGATTCACCCCCCTCTTAGTTGTCCGGTGCATTTCAACAATTAGTATCAGAGCAAGGTTCCTATGAAGAAAGTCTAACAGCTTGAGGAAGATCCAAAATGACTTATAAGAAAGAAGCACCACATTTTGATGGGATGAACTATGCTCTTTGGAAGGCACGAATGAAAAGTAATCTTCTTTGTCTTGGTTACAAAGTATGGAAAGCAGTAGAAAAAAAATACAACTTACCTCAAAATGATCTGACGACTAAAGACAAAATCAAGGAATATGAAGTCGATGTTAAAGAAAAAGATGTTTTGTTAAGTTCATTGAATGACTCAGTAACAAAAGTTTTGGATCTTGAAACTGCAAATGAGGTATGGGAAAAGTTGAAAAATTTGTATGAGGGAGATGATTCTATGAAGGAAGCCAAGCTATAAAGTCTGAAAGTGAAATATGAAAGTTTGAAGATGAATGAAGATGAAAACATAACAACCTTTATGCAAAGAGTTGATGAACTTGTCACCAGAATAAAAGGAATGGGGGGAACTCTCGGTGATAAGGAAGTTGTGATGAAAATTCTTAGATCACTACCAAAATCCTACAGTCACAAGGTAGCTGCAATTGAAGAATTTATGCAAGTAAAAGCTATTGACAGAGATTAGTTTCTTGGTAAGCTTACTACCTTTGAAATGAGAGAGTTTGGTGATTCCCTACCATTTAAGTAGAGTCTGCCTTCAAAGCTAGTACTTCTGGGAAAACCTCCAGATCAAAAAAGTACAAGGAAGAATCAGATGATGAGTTTGATGAAATTGAGGCCAACTTTGTGGATAGACTGCAAAGAGGATCCAGTAAGTTCAAAAGTAAATTACCTTTCAAATGTTTTTCCTATGGTAAAGTAGGCCACTTTGCTGCCATATGTCCTAAAAGAATTGAAAGAAATAGGAAAAGGTATGAGAATAGGCCTAGGATCCAAAAGAAATGTTATTATGTTGAAAATCTTGATGATGATGGAGTATTAGATAATGGTGAACCAGATAATGTTAGTACTTTTGGTAATGAATGCTTGTTTATTGCTATTAAAGAAGAACCTATTTCTACTAATCCTACTAGCTGTGTGAAGGAAGAAAAACTAGTGGAAAGTGCTTTGGCTACTCAAGTTACTGAATACAAAGATCAATGGGTTATTGATAGTGGCTGCTCTCACCACATGACTGGTGACAAAAGTAAGTTTGTGAGTTTGGAAAGATCTGATGGTGGACTGATTAGGTTTGAAGATGATACAGCTGGTAAGATTTGTGGAAAGGGATCTATTTCTTTTGATGGAAAGCATAATACTGAAGATGTCTTGTATGTGAAAGGATTAAAGAACAATGTTTTGAGTGTGGGTCAAATATATGACAAATGTCATGACCTACTTCAAGGACAATGGATGCAAGATCAGGAAAAACTCCAAAATAGTTATTGCAATTGGTAAGAAGACCAGAGGTAATATCTATCACTTGAAAGGAATTGATAATTATTATTTGTTGGCTTAGACTGATAAAAGTTGGCTATGACATAGAAGGTTGTGTCACATCAATTTTGATAACATTATGAAGATAAGTACTACACAAGCTATTAGAGATTTGCCCAAGCTTGTGAAGCCTACTAATCCTATTTGCAAGGAGTGTCAATTTTGGAAACAAACAAGAACTAGTTTCAAAAGCAAGGACCAATCAGTCGATGGACTATTGGAACTAGTGCATACAAACTTGTGTGGACCTACCACAGTAAGAAGTTTGCAAGGAGATAGGTATTTCATTCTGCTTATTGATGATTATTCTAGAAGGAGTTGGGTTACCTTTTTGAAAGAAAAATTAGAAGCTTTGGATAAGTTCAAGGCATTTAAGGCAACGGTTGAAAATGAGATGGATTTAAAGATCAAATGTTTAAGGTCTGATAGATGAGGAGAGTTCACATCAAATGAATTCAATTTCTTTTTTGAAGAACATGGGATAAAGAGACATTTATCTGTACCTAGAACTCCACAACAAAATGGAGTCATTAAAAGAAAGAATAGAACAGTTCAAGAAGCTACTATAACCATGATGAAGGAAGGTGATCTTCTAGAAATATATTGGAGAGAGGCAATTCACACTGCTGTATATATCCTAAACAAAGGCCAACTCAAAGGTAACAATTCTAAGACTCCTTATGAATTGTGGTATGGTAAAGTTCCTACTATGAAATATCTCAAAGTTTTTGGTAGAAAATGTTATATCAAGAGAGAAGAAGATCTAGGCAAGTTTGATGCTAGGTGTGATGAAGGAATCTTCCTTGGTTACTCAACCAAGAGCAAGGCCTACTGGTGTTATAATAAGAGGCTAAATAAGATCATTAAAAGTGCAAATGTCAAAGTCGATGAAAGCAAGGAAAGGTCTCCATAATCAATTGGATATGAATCAGATAAACTAGATGTTTTAGAAGTGGTGCAACATGAAGATAGCTTAGATGAAGAGGATCAAGCTCCGGAAAGTGTTGCCAAGACACCAAGGTATGTAAAACTTAATCATTCTAAAGATCAAATCATAGGCGATAAGAGTAAATGAATCTTGACCAGAAGAAGAGCTATAGAAGAACAAGTAAATTTCTATCTGATTTCCAAGATTGATCCTAAGAGTGTGAATGAAGCTTGCAATGATGAGAATTGGGTAAAGGATATGAAAGAAGAATTGATGCAGATAGAGAAGAATGAGACCTGGGATCTTGTTCCTAGACTAGTAGATAAAAATGTAATTGGTACCAAGTGGGTTTTCAGAAACAAGATGAATGAGAATGGTGAAGTAGTAATAAACAAAAAAAGGTTGGATTACAAAGGATACTCTCAAGTTGAAGGAATAGATTTTGAGGAAACATTTGCACCAGTGGCAAGGATTGAAGCTATAAGAATGTTTCTAGCATTTGCAGCCTACAAAGATTTTAAGGTATATCAGATGGATGTAAAGTCTACATTCTTGAATGGAGAATTGGAAGAAGAAGTTTATATTGAACAACCAGAAGGATTCTAGTAATCACCTCAGGGTGACATGGTATGCAGATTGAAGAAGGCATTTTATGGGTTAAAACAAGCCCCTAAAGCCTAGTATGCTAGGTTGGATAAGTATCTGATATAGTTAGGATTCACCAAGGGTAGCACCGACAACAATCTCTATTTCAAGATCAATAATGAACAAATCCTAATTGTTGCAATCTTTGTTGATGACATTATCTTTGGAGGCAATGAAGGTATGTGCACAATTTTTGCCAGAGATATGCAAAGTGAATTTGAAATATCCATGTTTGGTGGGATGAATTTCTTTTTAGGTCTGCAAATAAATCAATCAGATAAAGGTATCTTCATTTATCAGTCTAAGTATGTGAAAGAGTTGCTAAAGAAGTTTGGGATGGAAGACTCTAAACCGATAAATACTCCCATGATAACCAATTGTAAGTTGAGCAAAAATGATGATTCACCTATGGAAGATCAGAAAAGGTATAGATTTATGATTGGAGTGTTACTTTATCTAACTCAAACCAGACCTGACATAATGCATGCAATTTGTCTTGTGGCAAGATTTCAAGTAGAGCCCAAGGAGTCACATGTGATGGCAGTTAAGAGAATTCTGAGATATTTGAAAGGCATAATGGATTATGGTTTGTGGTATCAAAGGGACAATGATTTCACTCTTAGTGCATACACTGATGCAGATTGGGCCAGAGATGCAGATGACAGAAAAAGTACAAGTGGAGGTGCATTCTTTTTGGGAAAAAGGATGGTATCTTGTATAAGAAAAAATAAGACCCAATATATCTGTCTACTGTAGAAGAAGAACTTATTGTAGTAGCATGTAGTTGTACTCAGGTGTTGTGGATGAAACAGACATTGAAAGACATCAGAGTTGTGTATGAAGATCTAATTGCAATCTTTTGTGATAATACAAGTGCCATAAATATATCAAAGAATCCAGCAATGCATTCAAGGACAAAGCACATATCCATAAGATATCACTTTCTAAGGGAAAAAGTGACAGAGAATGAAGTCAAGTTGGAGTATGTATCTACAAAAGACCATATTGCAGACATTTTCACCAAACCTCTGCCTAAGGATACTTTTGAGTATCTCAAAGAAAAGTTAGGGGTTATCACCCCTCTTGCTCTAAACTAAGATGCACAAGAGTGCATCAGTCTGGTGGTGCTTCTTTAGATCTAGATTGATGCTTTTAGGGCTACTTCTTAGGGGAAGTAGTCAGAGAGTTCAGAAGAGTGCAAGTATGTGCTCTTTGCCATTGATGTCAAAGGAGAGAAGTCATGAGAAAAACTTAGAAATAAAGATTGCAGATGTGTAAAGAGATAGGGGGAGAATCTTGGTTAGAAAGAAAGAGCGTAGATGTGTAAAGAGATAGGGGGAGAATCATGTCTTGATGGCTGTTACAGTTTTTCACACCATATGTTGCCATCAATGACAAAGGGGGAGATTGTTGCAAGTATGTGCCTAATCGGTGTTGTCATTGATGTCAACATATCTTTGTTGTCATTGGTGTCAACTATGTCCTATTTTATTACTTGTTTAGAAGCTTTGTGTGTTGAGGATATTGAGAAAATTGGCCTCTCTGGAAGAAACAAGTAAGTTGCAGTGAAGTGCAATATAGAGGGTGAGTTGTATGCTAAAGAACAATTTGGTAGATTACTCTACATTTCTTGCTGCTTGAATATCTTGGTCTGCAGATTGGAAGTTATTTAAAGGGATGTCTGAAGATGCTAAATCCTAAGTTTGAGCCTCTGGCATGAATAATTGAGAGAGTTGCATTCACCAGAGTAAAACCTACTTTCTCTAAGTATTCTCTAGTGACATGGAGAAAGTATTTTGCTCCGCATTCCTTCACATTAAAGTGTTTTCCTCTATAGTTCTAAAGGGAAGTCTAATATGATGATAAGTGCCTACAATTGCAATGGTTCATGTTTTGGTGGTCCACAAGCTATCTCTTTTGTATGACAGATAAAGACAGTGAAGTTCATGTGCTCTGGTGTGAAGAATCTCATGAATAAAGTGGTTTGTGTTTGTGTGGTTTCTCCTGATGATTTCAATGTACTTGTGGATTCCTCCTAATCATGTTCCTACCTTTACATTGGTCTGCATTAAGGAAATGAGATCATGTTTGAAGATTATTCCCAGATAACGTAGTGTGCAACCAATGTTAGCAGATTTGGTTAATTCTAGTAATTGCAGAGATCCCTTGAAGATTGTAGAAGCATGTTGTGGTGTGGAAGATCGTGTTTGACTCCCAGCTAAGGTGTGGCATGATCCGCATACATCTATACTATAATTCCTTAGCATATTTTTGTATTAGGTCAAGACCTATTTTGTAAATGTTTGTAATACTTCCAATGGTTGATGATTGTAATGCTGACCTTGATGATCATTCCAAGGTTGATGAAGTGTATAAATACTTGTAATTGAGTTGTGGAAAAAGTGTCCTAATGTGAAAATGGGAAGATAAGGAAAAGGGCAAGGAGATAAGGCAAAGCAAGGCAGAACAGAGTAGAGGAACTATTATACTTCAATGTATTAATATTAGACATGAAGAAGATGGTGATTTTGGTAGTGATCTTGACAGTGAGCCACCAGTAGGGTTTAACAACCCTCAAGATTTAACAGTGCTTATTGTAATCTTTCTAGGTTTAGGGTTGAGTCAGTGAGCCTGTTAGACCTAGCTATACTTCATGGCAGTGAGCTAGTATTTTTTGGGCCCTTGGAGTGACCAAGCTTGAACATCATTTTTCAAAGATTGCAATATATTTTGAGAGCTAATCCTCTCTATGGTTTTTCCCCACCTTGGGGTTTTCCATGTAAAAATCTAGTGTTTCTTGTGTTTAATGTTGCATCTGTGTTTAAGCTTCTGATTTCTTGCATTCTTTGTTTAATCATAATAAGTGCAGACAATTGATTAATGTTTAAGTGCAGAAGTGTTTGAGTTTTTGGGACAACTGATTCACCCCTCGCCTTCTTAGTTGTTCAGTGCATTTCAACACATACCTCCATAGGTGTCTTATCAATGAGCACTAATGTAGGAGAGATGTTAACCAAATAACAAGTGGTAGCAATAGCTTCAACCTAGAACTTTTGTTCAAGATCAACTCCACTTAGCATACTCCTTGCCCTCTTCATCAACATTCTATTCATCGTCTCTGCAACTCCATTCTACTGAGGGGTATATGGAGTTGTCTTGTGCCTCTCAATCCCCTGTTCTTTATAGAACTTGTCGAAATCTCTTAAACAAACTCACCACCATTGTTAGTCCTCAAACACTTAATCTTTCTATTCTTTTGATTCTCTACAAGTGCTTTAAACTCTTTGAATCTATTAAAGACTTCAGATTTACTTCTAAGGAAATACACCCATGTCCTTCTACTATAATCATCAATGAATGAAACAAAGTAAATAGATTTTGAAATTGAAGTAACATTAATATGACCAAACACATTAGAATGAGTCAAGTCCAACACCTCAAAAGATTTGTGAGAATTGGAATAAAACTAAACATGGTTTTATTTTCCATAAATGTAATGTTCACAGAAATTGAACTCAAGGTTATAATCATTCATACCCTCAACAAGATTTTTATTCTTCAAGCACCAATTTGACCAAGCCTTTGGTGTCATAACATTGTCTTCTTAGCTAGAAGTTTCATCTCCATAGAATGAGTACCCTTAGGTACCCAGAAAGCATTACCATCAGAAGTAGATGCAACAGTTTTCTTTGCTGCTAATTCCAATGGTGAGGATGAAGACTCTGAAGCTCTCTTCTTTGAAACAAAGGCACTATTGCATTGAACTACACATGCATCAAGCTGAAACAGAGTGCCAATCCAAACACCCTTAGTCAACACCATAGATCCTCTAGTCGTCTTGCATCATCCATTCGAGAAAACAACCTGCACACCCACATCATTCAATTTACTTAAAGAAAGATAAGAAGAACTCATTTAAGTATGGTGGCCTAATACTATGTCTCTTCTTTTACTATATGAATGAGCTACCCAGATCAAGTGGTTAGATATGGCAAAATGACAAACTGGTTGCCATACAAATCAGAGATTATATGTATGGACTTAGTGATGCCAAGGCTCAAAGTACAGCACTTTCGGGATACTTCAAAAACTTCCAAAGTTTAATGCAAGCCAGAGAAAGAATTCCACAAACAATAGTTCAAAAATACAAAGATACAGTGTGTTTCATGGTAGACACTGATCAATTCCTAATGGAGGCAGTGGAGCCTAGGATAGTCTGGATTATGCCAATGGGCTATGAGATAGATGAGAAAATCTTGGAGCTGCATATCCAACACTTGCTAAGTCAACTTAAGGACCCTGAGGCAGAAAGGTTTGGAACCTTTCAAGAATTGAGTATAAAAATACATGTTGGACTAAGACAGTCAAAGATGAAAAGGAAAGTGAGAAGGGAAGTAGAGGAAGTTGCCAAAAGATATGGCATATCGAAGGAGGCAGTTGATGCAAATAGAGAGAAAATAGAAAGAGGAGAGAAAGAGAAACAAGAAGCAAAAAAGGAAAGTGTCCCGGTACAAGCCTCCTCCCAGACCAGATCCTCCAAGAGCTCTACACCTGCCACCTCTAAGAGCCCAAAAGCCTCAAAACCAGAAGCCAAGACATCTGGAAAGGGAGAGAAGAGAACAAAGACAAAGGCCACAAGATCATACATAAGTCAAAAGGATGATGAAGAGACAGAGACTGATGAGGAGGTCAAGAAAATGAAAAAGAAAACATCCTTGGAATCCTTTGTTGGCAAACATACAGAAGAAGAGGAAGAAGAATTAATTGAAAGGTCCACTCTTTCTATTGATGATGTTATCAAGGTAGTCATAGTGGATGGAAATCTGCAACCATTAATAGAATTTTATGATGAGTTTAGTGATACTGACAAGAAAATCTTGGAAGACGCTACAGTCAAGTATCTAAACATTTATAATAAATAATTCATTGAAATAATCTCTCTAATTCCCAAAAGTCTAGAGAAGGAACTTGAAATGAGAAAGGAGAATGCTAAGGAAAAGGACCTAGAGATTCAGGAATAGATTGCTATTCAACTCTATCCTTCCATTACCTCTCAACAAATGAACATGATCTTCAAGGACTACAAGGATGAGTTTCAGAGCAAAGTAAGAATGAACTAGCTTATGCTTGGAGAGACTGATCAGGTGGCAAAAGGAATAGAAGACATCCTCTGGAATGCCTTCATGAGATTCAATCTCCCTGTTATAGAGGAAATAAATAAAGAACCCTCTACCATGGATGTAGAAGGATTGAGTACATTGAAAGAAGAATCCACTGAGAAAAATGTAGAAGAGTCCAAAGAGATGGATAAGGAAGAGACTAAGGACTTGGATTCCTCTATTCTAGAAGAGGAAATTCATGAAGAAGTTAACATCTCTCCTCTAGATGCCACTATAAATTTAGGAACTAAAGGAGAAGGAAGAAAAGAGGAGAAGGTAAGTCAAGAAGAGGAGAAAAAGGAAGAGAAGAAGAACAAATAGAGAAGATCTTTGATGACAGCTCTGAGGCTACAAGAGGAAAGAAGTCTCCAGTAAGAGACACTACAGAAGTAGTGAAGAATTTCTTGACAAAGGAAATGATGGAGATAGATGAACCAGAACTGTTCCAAGTACCACTCAATTTTGACTCTCTCTCTCCGGTCCAGACAATGAAGGTAGCATCTTTTGCTCAAGCTAAAGCAAAAGAAAAGCTTCTGAAGTCTCACATGGAAGACTGTGAGCTAATAGAGATTGCATCCAGTGTGCTAGAGAAAATCATGCCATTCTTCCAAAAGGATCTTTCGGCCTCTTCATCTAGTAACCTGAAATCTCTTGTTAATTTTGTTAGCACACATTTTGACTCTTTGGAGAAATCAGCAGAAGAGAAAGTCTGAAAAGAGTTTTTGGGAAAGAGATTCTCTGAAGTATAGGGACTCATAGTAAATGATAGGAGAAATCTAGGTATTGGGATAAAGAGCCTAGAAAATTCTCTTAAAGATGGCAGATAATTATACAAATTTTGTTTATCTTGGTCCATAGTGACAGCAGACATTGCAAAGAAGGTGGAAGAACAAGAGGGTAAATTGTCAAGTTTATTTCAGAACTTTGATCCTCTCACCTCATCCATAATGAATCAAGAGTGCTAGGCTATTGCCACTATAAATGAGATAAAGAGGCTTGAAAAGGAAAAGAAGAATAGAATAAGCAGAATGAGTGAACTAAGAGGGTAATTATCCCTAAGTTAGAGGCAATGCATGAGGCCCTAACTGATGCTCAGACTATAGCCTGGACTAGTGATCTGATAGACTTAAAGAGGGTAGAAGCTTTTGCATTTTTGTTAAGTGGTCACATCTAAATTTTGGACAGGATGGAGCAGAGTTGGGCAACAGAATTTGTCCAGTCGAAAACCACTTTTGCGGACATACTTAAGTATATGTAAGTATAGCATGTATATATACTTATGTGGCTATGTATAGGTTGATTTTTGCAAATTTTGGTGTGCGGATTTCACCCTTTTCCATTGATGTCAAAGGGGGAGTGATAAGTAGTGAAAAATGTGGAATCCAACAAAGGGGAGCTCTAGTAAAATATACATAAGACAAAGCATCAGCTAAGGAGGAGTTTGCTCGACACTTAGTCATTTTTCACTAAGTGTTTCCATCAATGCCAAAAGGGGAGATTGTTGGTAAGAGACACTATGTGGCTTCATTATTGTTGTCATTGATGGCAACAAAGTCTATCCCACACATCCATAGAGTACAGTATGACTATACTAGAAGTAAGATTGAAGAATGTTTTTGTCCGGTGAACAAGAACAGAGCATGCAGCAAGGTTCAACAATCAGGTTTGGATCTCTTAGAGGATGTATCTCAACAAAGTGCAAAATTGGGGAAGTCAAGAGGAGTACCATGACTTCTACATTCTAGAGATTGAGCCTCCGGTGATGAAATAATAAAAAGATATGAGCATCTAAGTGTTGGGTTGTTGACAGATAGAGTAGACTAAGGAAGAACTAACCGGCAGAGCATCAGACTTTAATCCAGTTGAGAAATTAATGGCGATCAAGTTTCTTGAGTGATCATTCATGGTTGGCTAACATGCTTGATGACTTCCATGTTTATATTTTTGATACGCATCACATATTAAGTATGGACTCAGCTGACAAACCAGTATTTAGTAAATATCTTGAGTATTCCAGATGCCGACTAGAAAAATGTTGAAATCCTTGGTGTGGATATATATACAAGATGGATTTTGGTATAAAGGTGTGTGTGTGTGTGTTGTATAGTGTGCAAAACAAAGGGCAGAGAGAAGTGTGGAAGTAGCAATACAAGTCTGGTATGTGACATAACAGTAGCACTAAAGCAGAGGAAGAATAAAGTGTAGTAGATCAGTATATTGAGCCTAACTGGAACTGAATCTCAACATATGTAGATGCCTCTCTTCAATTCAAACATCTGGTTACATTCTATATCCTGTTAGACAGTGCATCTCTTGTAGGCAGTGTGCCTCTTGTGAGCAGTGTGCTCAGGCAATGAGCCCTAATTGGCAAGTTCCATTTTGTACTTCTTATTCTTTTAATAGAGAATACAATCTTGGGTTAGTCACCCCATGGTTTTTCCCTTAACAGGGTTTTCCACGTAAAATACTTGTGTTATGTGTGTTGATTTCTTTTCTACTCTCATGATTATGTATGTTTATATGTTTTGATGCTACACTAATTGATAAAGAAGAAAAGAAAGTTAAATATTTAAGATAACTGATTCACCCCGCTCTCAGTTATCTACCTTGTTTCCAATAGGTTTCATGTCAATCCATGGATATGCAGAACACCATTGATTCCCTTTACTCATCCATTAGAGAATCAAATCAAGACTCTTCCATAGCCAACAATATCCAGGTGAGAATCATCACCTAAGTACACCATTCCACCATCGTATTCTTCATAATTAGAAAACCAGCCCCGATGCGAGGTCATGCTAAAAGGTGCACCAGAGTCAACAAGCCACACATCCTCAGATGCATGCATTGCCAAGGCAGTGATAAATGCTTCTCCTTCATCCTAAGAGGACTTGTTAGAATCTAAGTCATAATTCTTCTTTTTCTTTTTATCCTCCTTGTAATCCTTGTGGAAGTGACCAGGTTTGTCGCAGTTCCAACATAGGGCCTTGGACTTTTCAAGAGACTTAGATCTCCCACAGGATTTGGATCTTCCTTTTTCTTCCTTCTTCTTATCCTTTTTCTTTCCCTTCTCTTTAGATCTACCATGAACTGTAAGAGCCTCCTTAGTCAATTTAGAAGACTTTCTCTGCATCTCTTTAGACAACAACGAAGAAACCACTTCATCCATCTTGAAGGTGGTAGTGGTACTCCCAAAGGCCATAACAAGGTGGTCCCATGAATTTGTTAAGGAACATAGTAATGTCATACATCGATCCTCCTCCTCCATCTTCACACCAACAGAAGTCAACTAGACAACAAGCATATTGAATGTACTCAGGTGATCAGCAATAGATCCTCCATCTTCCATGCTTAGAGAATACAATTTCTTTCGTAGGAATAACTTGTTCACCATGGATTTATCCTGATAAACATCTCCAAGATTCTTCCAAAGTTCCTTTGCAATCTTCTCTTCATGGATATTCAGGAGCACTGAATTAGCCAAACAAAGCCTTATCAAACCCTTAGCTTTTCGATCTTTGAGATCCCAATCTTCTTGAGACATTGTCGTTGGTTTTGTACTAGATACAACTTCCCATAAATCCCAATCTACAAGCATGCCCTCCATTTTGAGTTTCCACAACTCAAAATTACTACCATTAAACTTCTCTATCTCAATCCTCCCAGATGTGCTTGCCATCTCTTACCTGTAACAAAGATTTCAAAATCCTCTGCACAAGCTCCCACTCAGACAAAGATTAGCTCAAAAAACCCTCTACCCAACAACTAGAACCAAAGGTGATCAGGCTCTTATAACAACTGAAAAGAAGCAAGGTATACAAAAATGCTTCCTACACTAATCTACCGAGGAAAGACTTATGTAAATTTTTACTTTTATAGTTATAGATTAAGATGCACATTAACAAAAAGATAATAACAACTTCCAAATACAAACACAAAACTCACAACACAAAATATACGTGGGGAAAACCCTTTCAAGTAAAAAACCCCACATTCCAAAGTTGCCCAATATATTATTCAAGAATCACAAAGATTACAATATACTTGCAGAGTAAGTATTTACAGGAGTATATCCAACCAAAGATCCAGGAGGTAATATGACATCTATAAGATTCTTACACACAACCTCCATCTCAAGCTCCTGATATATAGCAGATACAATATAGTAAACCACCAATGGTAATTACAAAACCATGAGACAAAACCACCCAAAAGTGGTGCCCAAATTATCTCCAATCAAAGATACCTTGTGATGTGCCAAACCACACACCAACATGTGTAACTCTCCCCTTTACAACTCTTTTATGTGTCCAACATGTTTTTATATTTCCCAAAAACAGAAGGTCTAACTTCTAGAGGCCATAACTTTTGATCCGAGTGTTCGATTGACAAACCGTTTGATGCATCAAAAAGATTTTGAAGAGATTTATCACCCTATAACCTGTTATGATGGTTATGACAATTTTTAAGTGTTTAGGGAATTTTCAATTCCAATAATTGAGTTCAAAACTTATTTCTAATAGTTTCAAAAAATAGAAACTTTAATGTCTCACGATCTAGATATGATCTTGAGACGAAACTCACCTGAGATGTTCACTTAGCTATTCCGTACCTTCTGGGAAAAATTTTCGTCAATCCAAGCTCAATCAAAGGACTTACTAAAAATTATAAGTCTCTCTATTTTTAGCTCTTTTCAAAACTTTTGGAAACTTTGAAAGTTCTGGACCATTCTCCAAGATAAAGAGTATTCAAAAAGACCAAAATTGGGAAAAATAGTAATCTTTCAAAGTTGCAAGGTTGAGACACTTTTCTTAACATGGGAGGCCTCACAGGTGAATTTTGACATAAAATAGCTTATGTTTTCCTCACTAAACATATTTTGAAAGTTTTTTTGAATTTTTTTTTGTAGATCCGTGTAGTATGGATCTGTATGGCTCTGATCTATGCACACATCTTTTGCTTGTCTCTATAGGGGTTTGAGTTTTTATTTATTTATTTTAATTGTTTGTCACTATGTGTGATAGTTTATTTTGTAGGGTTTTATTCCTTTGTTGATGACCTTAAACTCCTCCACCAACTGCAAACTAACCCCATCGCCTCCACCGCTCTCTATCACCACCCTCAAAGCTTGATGCCACCACTTTACATCCCTATCACCACCACTGCATAGCCTCCTTTCCCCTAATCACCACCTCTCATGCTTCTCGTAGCCATTCCTCCACTCAGTTGATCTTCTCTGCATCCCAGTTGACACCCTGTCAATGCCACCTCTCCTTGGCCACCACATCGTAGCTTCCTTGTCGCCACCCAACTCCCTGTCGCTTCCCATAGGACCCCACATTGCCTCCTTGTCTCCACCTTTTTGCTACCTTTTCATCTCTCCCAACCCCCATGCCCCTCTGTCTCTTGCCTACAGTCACATTTGTGACTAGGGTGCCAGTACCCCCACATTCATTAGGCCTTGGTCACACGGGTGACTAGGGGCCTCGTTAAGACCCTAACCAACAACATTAACTGCTAGGCACCCAAACTACCACATGTGAGCACCCCCCTAACTGCTAATAGTCTCTTAACCACTAGGTAGTCCCCCTCATCCTCCAAACATGCCCAAATAGGTTTTTAAAAAAAAACTTGGATAGCTTTTGATAGGGGTATTAGATTTTCACAAAATTGTTGGCATTGGAAAGCTAACTCACCCAACTTCACTGTGATGTAGTCCTCATCAATAGATCTAGTCTAGATTCTTAGTAATATTCCTTCAAATTCAACCTTACCATGCAAAACTTCATTCGACCATAACTTGTGCAAAACATGTCCAAATATGACGAATTGTTTCTTAACAGTGCTTAGAATTTCATGTATAATCTACTTATTGGATCTATTTTTCTGTATCAGCTTATCATTTTTAGATTTTATCAGATTTATATTTCTTAGCTTAATTCTTGTTTTGTAGCTTTCACATGCCAAAGATGTACCTCAATCTAGTCACATAGTCATTGGGACAACCTTGGGGCCTTGAGTGATTCTAGACACAAGGTGAAGTGGTGTTTGCTTAATCTCTTATACCACATCCCTTCAATGGGCTAGTGTTCATAGACTTGGGCCTCATCACACCTGATGTATTTGGAGGACTCCCCAAGAAGCTTGTAAAAGCCTAGTTAAGACCCTTCGGTTGTCATATCTTGTAGTGCATCACTACAGTACGGGGAGAAGAGCTCATGCTATTACCTCCATTGTTTGAGGTAGAATAAATTAGTCTTCAAGGTAAGGGGTGTAAGGTGGCACATGACCTTGGATTCCCTATCTATCCAAGCAATGGTAAATGGTATCAAGGGTATGGAAATCACCATTGTATAATAATGGAGATTGAAGTCACACCTGAGTGAGTCCATGGGATATGACACTCCTACTTGAATAATTCTACATTTGTTCATGTGATTGGCATATTTTCCTTGTGCAATACTAGTAAAAGACACTTTAGCCATGAAGCAATTCACACCAACTTCCTTGTTAAGTCAAGTCAGCCATTGTCTTTTTGTGTTTGTTTTTCTTTCCAAAATCTAAAAATCCAAAAAAACCAAAATATCTCCAAAAATCCAAAAAATAACTTCCAACCAAATCTAGCATCCATCCTAACCATTCACACCCATCTAATTATCTTATCCCAATCATATTTTCATCCAATCCAATCCATTTTTCCCTAATCATCCATATGGCACTCAAATATCCTTATGGCATCCACAAAATGTTTGACGAACTCAAAATATTATATGGAAAGTATCCAGTTAATCCTTTATCAACATCCCTACCTCCCATCAATAACCAATCCAACTTATCCACATCCCAAACTTACCCAACATCCACCTTACCCCAAACCTCATAAGTCTAAATTCCTAATTATGTTTTATCTTCACACATACCAAATCCCACTATCTCACAACTCATCCAACAACAACAAGCCCTCATCCAACAACAACAACAAGCCTTTCTTCAACAACTCCTAGCCACCCAAGAAAACCAAACACAACCACAACCAAAACCCCATATGTCATCCTCATAAACTTCATACCATCCACCTAACCATAATCCTAAATCCACTAAATCCACCCATATGGTCCGTCCACCTAACCATAATACCAAATCCACTAAATCCACCCTTATGGTCCATCAACCTAACCACAATCCTAATCCTAATCCATCCCCTCCTATTATCCATCCACCTAACCACAATCCCAATCCTAATCCATCCCCTCCTATTACCCATTCACCCAATCCCATTCCTAATGCTACAACATCCACCATTATTGTCCACCCATTATATTTTCCATCCACCCATACACTTATGAAGGATGTAATCCAATGGCTATTAGCAAGGAATCAACCACTTCCTTGTAATCAAATGCCTATCCTTGAACCTATCCAAGAACCTTCAAGCAATATGTCTATTCCTCCAAACCCATCATGTAGCCCACAATCCATCAAGCCTCTTGAATGTCCCCTTACCATAAGTGCAAGTCAGGATCCATTATACACTCATGTTGTTGATCATATAGAGTCTATCAAGCCTATCCAAGAGTCTCCTACTTCCATCTAAACACAAGAGCTATGTCATGAGCTTAGTCAAAAGCATGTAGAAACACCAACCCTTTATCCTAATCAAGATCAAAACATACTATCTAATCCCATTCCCAATTCAATTCCACCATATGATCAACCTATCCATAGCCAATATATTCTCTATGATTAAGATATTATCTACTATCATGAGCCTATCCATGAGAAAATTGATCCCATCCATAGTACACTTAATCTCATCTATAATCCCACTAACACTAGTCCTATCCATCCTCCAACTAGTCCTATCCATAATCCAACAACATGCACTTCCCTTGATGAGACACTTTCTCCCTAAGAAAATATAGACAATCATCTTCTTACTGAGCATAATGTTGATCAAGATCCTCATGATCATTCACCATCCTCTATTCATCCCATTCCAAATCCATCAACCTATCCTCTTGGATCTAACACCTTCATTTGTGGGGGCTCTCTTGTAGGAGATAAACAACTTCTATCCACCACTCCACCCTCCCTTTCTAATAATGGATTCACATCTTGTGTCCTAAATAATAAACATCCCATTGCACATCGCATTCTCCAAAACATGAATTATCATGGAAAAGGATTAGGACTTCATGAACAAGGTATTTTGGAGCCCATCCATGTCAAAGTTCCTCCATGATCGCATGGCCCTGGTTATATACCTCAAGGAAAGCAATCCTAAGATGTTGCTACCACCTCAATGGCTTCCAAATCCACTTCTTTCCATCCCAAATCCCATGCATCCCATCACAGTACCAAAACATATGTCTCTATCCCTCCTCCATCATCACACAATCTCAAAAGCATGTGACCATACACCTTCCTCCATCTACTTTACCTCCACTCCTCCCAACACCTAATTTCCCCATCCTCACATCCCGTTATCATTTTATCCACAAGTCCACTAATCCCTCCATCCACACATCTTGTTCCCTTAAAACCCCTAAAATTCCTAATCATGATCAATGAATGCACACATCGACCAAACATGAAGCTATCACTATCCCCATGGGATTCAAAAATATAAATTTGGATTCCTTCTTACATAAATAAAAAAATCCTAAAGATCCTCATGCCATAGGACACCAATGAAAAGAACCAAAGCAAACTTTATCCAAAAGGTTACCCAAGCCCATGCCTCCAAAAGAAAAGTCCAAAACTAAAATGGTTTGGGTCCACCAGCAAAAAGCACTTAATCCAAATAAAGCATCCACAATCCAACAATCCTAAAAATCCCACTCCCCATTGTAAAATCATTAAAATCCTAAATCCATTTGGGTCCCAAAATCACTAAATCTACCATCCCTTAAGCAAACATCTCCATTACTCCCAACTCCTGTTAGGGTTTAGGTTGATCAGAGCAATAAACATGAACAATTATATGCTGATTAAATAACCCAAATATAACAATGAAGAATAACACAAAAGAGATCAACATAGAAATTTAGCGTGGTTCACCTAATATGGGCTACATCTATAGAAACTCAACCATCCAATGATTTTATTATCTAGTACAAATAGATTACAATCTCGTGAATTCCACACCCATGACATACATCCCAGACTCTTATAGCAAGCTTTTTGGAAGCTTCTAGAATTAGGGTTTTACAATGTCATTTTTCTTTTGTTAGTTAACAAAAATTAACAATCAATTCCGAATGGGAAAAATTAGAAGTGTATAGTACTTGCATGATTAGTCACCACATACCAACAATCCCCCACTTGGAGATTGATCTTGGATGACAACACTGCACTTGTAACTCCCACAGGATTATAGGTCTAGCTAGTTTATTATGTCCACCATTATCAGTCATGAAGACCAACAAAAATTGATGAGGAAATTAGTTTGTCCCATGTAACAGCCTTTGTGAACATATCTGTAGGATTCTCACTTGTGTGAATTTTCTCTAGCTTTAATTGTCCATCCTCCAAAACTGACCGGATGAAGTGGTATCTGAGTTGTTTATGCTTAGTTTTTGAATGCAGAGCTAAGTTCTTAGCAAGATGAATGGCACTTTGGCTATTAGTGTATAAAGGTCTATCTTCTTTTCATTGCCCCAATTCCTCCAAAAAATGTTGTAACCAAATCATCTCCTTGCTAGCTTCAATAGTAGCAACATACTCAGCTTCAGTGGTTCAAAGTGCAAAAACCTTTTGCAGCCTTGAAATCCAACTGACTGCAGTACCTCCTATAGTAAAAACATACCCTATAGTACTCCTACTATCAATATCACCAGTGAGATCAGAGCCAACATATCCTTTTAAAGAAAAATTTGTTCCTCCAAAACATAGTTTCTTTGAAGTAGTACCTCTCAAATATCAGAGAAGCCATTTTATTGCATTCCAATGTTCCATTCCAGATTGTTCATATACCTGCTCACAACTCCCACTACATGTGCAATGTCTAGCCTTGTACATACCATTGCATACATCAAGCTACCAACTGTTGATGCATATGGTATCTTAGATATTTTGTCTTCCTCCTCTTGTGTCTTTGGACACATCTCCTTAGTCAACTTAAAATGACTAGGCAAAGGTGTACAAACTGCTTTTGCATTCTGCATGTTAAACCTTTTCAACACCTTCTCTACATACTCACTTTGAGACAAAAATAATTTTTTGTTTGTCCTATCCCGTGTGATCCTCAAACCAAGGATTTGTTTTCCTACACCCAAATCCTTCATAGAAAATGAATTTGCTAATTTTTTCTTAAGTTCATTAATATGCTACATGTTAGATCTGGCAACAAGTATGTCATCAACATAAAGCAACAAGATAATATAGCTGCCATTACCTAATTTCTTGAAATAAACACAATAATCAGAATGACATCTTTTGTAACCTTGTTCAGCCATAAAACTATCAAATTTCAAATACCATTACTGAGGTGCTTGCTTTAGGTCATACAAACTCTTCTTTAACCTACACATAAAATCCTCCTTACCCTTGACCTCATCCTTGTGGTTGCTGCATGTATATTTCCTCTTCCAAATCCCCATGGAGAAAAGTTGTTTTCACATCTAGTTGTTTAAGATGCCTATCTTCTGCAGCCACAAGACTTAGAATAGTTCTAATAGAAGTCATCTTTAGAATTAGAGAAAATATTTCATCAAAATCTATACCTTTTTTTGTGCAAAACCTTTTACCATGAGTCTGGCCTTATATATTTTCTTGCCTCCATCTTCTTCCTTCAACCTGTAAACCCATTTATTTGGCAATGATCTTTTACCTGTAGGCAATTTGACTAAGTCCCAAGTCTGATTCTACAACAAGAAATCCATTTCCTCCTTCATGCCTAGCTCCCACAGCTTTTTGGTATCTACCTGCATTGCTTCTTCATAACCTTCAAGTTCACCAGAATCAGTTAATAATATAGAATATAATGATGGAGAAAATCTTTCTAGAGGTCTAGTTATCCTTGTAGAATGTCTAACACTTGCAGGAGTCTGTGGGATAACTTGTTGTTGCTAAGCATCAGGTACCACTGGCATTATTTTCTAGAGTCTCATCCAACACCACATATTCAGGTTTTTGACTTGTTCATGCCTCTTTTCATACAGTTGATCCTTATACATGACCTTCTCATTGAATATAACATCTCTCCTTCTAATGATTTTATGATTTTCATAATCCCATAACCGATAACCAAATTTATCTACTCCATATCCAATGAAGGCACATTTTTTAGACTTAGCCTCAAACTTGGTTCTATTTTCAATATCAACATGGGCAAAAGCTTCACAACCAAAGGTTTTCATAAATGAATAGTTTACCTTTTTGCCCATCCATGCCTCCTCTAGAATTCCACCATCCAAAGGATTTGAAGGTCCCCTGTTTATTAAATAAATAGTGGTATATACAACATCTACCCAAAAGTGTAAGGTTAGTCTAGCATGCAATTGCATGGTCCTTGCATGCTCCATAATGGTCCTATTCATCCTCTCAGACACACCATTTTCTTATGGGGTTCCAAGAACTATTTTCTACCTATGGATTCCATTATATCAACAGTAATTCTTAAATTCTCTACTACAATACTCACGTCCATTATTAGATCTAAGACACTTCAACTTTTTTCCTTTCTCATTCTTAACCAAAGCTTTTCACTTTTCAAAAGTTTCAAATACTTCTAATTTTTGTTTTAGGAAATACACCCATGTTTTCTAAGTTGCATCATCAATAAAAGTAACATAATAGAAAGAGCCACCAAGAGAAGATACCTGAGCTGGTCCCCATACATCTGAATGCACAAGATCTAATTTCTCTCTTCTTGTCTTTCCCAATTTTGAGAAATCAGACTCTTTTCTATTTTCCATAAACACAATTTTTGCAGAACTCCAAGTCAATCTGCTTCAGACTTGGTAGCAACTTTCTAGAGTGAAGGATCTTCATCCCTTTCTCACTCATGTGCCCAAGTCTATGGTGCAACAATTCTATTTCTATCCCTATAGCAAGTGCCATAACTATCTCAAAAGCAATTGTTTCTGTAGTAGCTATGTAGAATAAGTATTACCAGTACACAAATACAATGTGCTGACCTTTTCACCTTTACTACTACTAATGCACCTTTAGTGACCTTCTAAACTTTGTCTGAAAAGGTAACTATACAGCCTTCACTACCCAGTTGTCCTGCAGAGATAAAATTCCTTCTCAAATTTGGAACATGCCTTACCTCTTGTAGCAACCATTCATTTCCATTCTACAACTTGATTTTTATTTTTCCTTTTCCAACAATCTGATAGGGTTCATCATCACCCAAATATACCTGTCCAAAATCACCTTGAACATAACCTACAATAATATTTCCTATGTGGTGTGGCATGAAATGAAGCCCCTAAATCTATTACCCAGGAATCATTAGCATTATCTAAACATAAAATTAAATCATCCTATAATTTATTACTTACAACATTAGCTTCCTTACTGTCATTATGTTGTCCGTCTCCTTGTTTTCCCTTCTGAGACTAGAAATCCTTCTTCAAGTGTCCTAGCTTTCCATAGTGCCAACAATCCATTCTTCCTCTAGATTTAGATCTACCTTTCTTTGACTTCCCTTGTGACTTCCCACGATTTGTTGGGCTGTTTCCTCTCTCATTTGTTCTTCCCTTGTTCTCTATAGTCAAAGCATTACCTGATGTTTAACTCTCACCTGTGCTTTTCTGTCACATTTCCTTGCTAAGGATAACACCAACAACATTATCAAATTTCAAATTTTTTAAACTAGAGACAGAGTTACTTATACCATTACCAATCTATTCCAACTTTCTGGCAAAGAACATAAAACCAAGAGAGCCCTCACCTCTTCATCAAATTTCACTTTTATAGAAGTTAGTTGAATAGTAATTGTATTAAACTCATTTAAATGACCTGACATAGATCCACCTTCAATCATTTTCAGATTAATCAAACACTTCATTAGAAATACCTTATTAGAGGCTGATGGTTTTTCATACAATTTAGCCAAAGCTTTCATCAGTTCATCTGTTGTCTTCACTTTTGTTATATTGAATGCCATAGATGGTGCCATGCACAATCAAATGGTTCCCATTGCCTTTTTGTCCAGAAGTTCCCAATCCTCATCAGTCATTGCTACCAGTTTCTTGGCTTTTCCTTCCAATGGCCTCAATAAATCCTTCTGATAGAGATAATATTCCATATGTATCTTCCATAATTGATAGTTCTTCCCATTGAATTTATCTACCTTCAATTTACCCTCGTCTGCCATTGTTCCCACTTAACCATGAGACTCCCACTCAACCGTGAGACCTTCCTACAGACAATAGTCAAACACAACCCACTCTGATAGGTCAGTTGTTAGGGTTCAGGTAGATCAGAGAAATAAACACTAACAATTATATGCAGATTAAATAACCCAAATATAACAATGAAGAACAACACAAAATAGATCAACATAGAAATTTAATGTAGTTCACCCAATATGGGCTACATCCACAGAAACTCAGCCATCCAATGATTTTATTATCTAGTACAAACATATTACAATCTTGCAAATTCCACACCCGCAACATACATCCTAGCCGCTTATAACAAGTTTTTTGGAAGCTTCTAGAATTAGGGTTTTATAATGTCATTTTTCTTTTGTTGGTTAACAAATATTAACTATTGACTCTGAATGAGCAAAAAAGAGAAATTTTTTTGGGGGGGGCTGTGCCCCCAAACCCCTACTTCTCGAGGGCTACTGCCCTCAAACCCCGGTGAGGATACATTATGAGTGTATAGTACTTGCATGATCAGTCGCCACATATCAACAAATCCCTCTTCTATTCAAAATCTAATTTGGTGTGTGCAAATGTTGGTCTTGATTCCCATGACATTCCCACATACCTCCATCTCCCTATCTTCTATCTACTATCCCACATATTTCCTCAATAATATCCCTATGGTCCATACTTTTGCATAATCCACATCACAATCCACTATCCTTTCCTGCATAATCCAATATCTACCTACATCTCCCTCTCATGCAATCCTCTACCAACATCCATGTGCAAAATGACACTTGACATGATCCACATGTAACATCCCTCTATAATGAGACATTATCATCTTTCATGGAACTAAATGCTTGAGTCCCTATCCTCTTCCAAATTCCTCCTATCTATATTCCCCTATCCCATCCAAACATCAAAAAATAAAAAATATCAAAAAAAAAGAGGAAAAAGAAAAAAGAAAAAGAAAAAAGGAAAAATCAAAATAGTAAATAGTAATCCCTTCGTCCAATGGTGAAAACCACCTTGGTGGTACCTTCGATAAGTACCATAATGAAAACCTAAAAAATAGGCATCATGTATAGATTCCTTGTCTATGTGCCTTACACTTGGGGGCATGTTCTCTTATCTAGTGCATCCTATTATTTTCCTCTTATCCTACCATCTTCTTCTATCAAATCCTCATACCTACCTATGCTATTAATGCATCCACATACCCATCTTTCCTTCCTCCTTTTGATCTTGATAAAGATATGGGGAAAAATGCTGAAAAATTCTTTGGGCATCTCTTGATCTACCTCATCCTTTCTATCCAATCCTATCACCTTATCATTACAGGTGCTATCATGTAAAATCATAAGCATTACACCTAGAATAGGGCATGTTAATTGCTATGTGACATGGTCCTTGGAGATCACATCCTAAACCCCCTTCCTCCATCCATTGTGTATCCTTCATCCTTCCTAGCTTCCATCCATAATCCTCTTATCCATCTATCTAATCCTTCTTTCAACCTTGACTTCGTTTTCCCTTGTCTTGGTATCTAGCATCTAGGTTGTCCAAATTGCAATCCAATGTCATCTCAAAACATTCTCAAAAATCCAAAAAAATCAAAACATTATCAAAATCCAAAAAAAATTAAAACATTCCAAAAATCCAAAAACATCAAATATTTCCAAAAATTCCAAAATATCATAACATTCCAAAAACACTAAAAAAATCAAAACATTCTCAAAAATCCAAAAATATCAAAACATTCTCAAAATCCAAAAAAATTAAAACATTCCAAAATCCAAAAACATCAAATATTTCCAAAAATGCTAAAAAATCATAACATTCCAAAAACACCAAAAAAATCAAAACATTTCCAAAAATACAAAAAAAAATCCAAAAAAATCCAAGCAAGAAAATCCAAATGTAGGTCACCCTTAATCCATACCAATCTAGTCAAAGTAATCTAGCCAAATCATCCAATCACATCCTTTATTTTGTTTCAATCTTGTTGTCAACCAAATCAATCAATTATCATCATAAATGGGATATATCATTCCTGCATCCTTGTGTTGATCTAGGGATATATCATTCCCCACAATGACAACACTATCTCACTCACTCAATCAATAAATTATCGGTTTACAGCTTGATAGGGGTAATACCTTGTTTGTTTTTGAATCAAGCAAAAGCACTTATACAACACGCTATACCTTAACCAAAATCACCTATCTAGCCACTTTGTCATTTGCCACATCATTCAACCTCATCTAGGGATATATCATTCCCATCATCAGGTGTCTATCCAAACATTACTCAAACTCTTCGGCAAGAGATACAATGTGTTATGGAGTAAAAAGTAACCTCATGTCTTTTTACCTCCTAGTTTAGCTCCTAGGTCCTCGTGTTTACAGTTTACATGTTTAAAACTTATCCTAGAGAAATTTCTGTCAAAACCCATGACAAATGGGGCTTAGGGGCCCCATCTAAATGCTTAATCATGACCCAAATTAGCCTTGGAACTTGGGTGTCTATGCCATAGTCTAGGCTGATTTGTCAAGACCCAAATTTAAGTTTGTTGGCATAGGACCTTTAATAAGGTTTCCCTCTGTCGTCCTTTTCAATTTGAATTTCAAATTTTAGTAGGAATGCATATATAAACATGTTTAGGACTTCATTTTACACCGAGATGGATAATGTGAACTTGTGATATTGAGCTAAGGGATTTCAAGGCATTCATTGTGTTATAGAACATAATTGTGTTGTCATTGTGTTTGTTTATTATAGATTTGGCTTCATCAATCCATCTCCTCATGATTTGAAGGCTCTTCATCTTTGTGAGGGTTCCACCTCTAAGGTGATATCTATTGGTATCTCAATCAATCTATTTCATCATTGATTTTTCCCTTTCCCTTCCTTGGGAACACACTCTATCTAACACCGGTGTTGGAAGACTTGAATGTCATTCCAAGGCTTAACTAAGGCAAGCTGCTAAACACCACAACCCCCAACCCCTCTCTTTGTGATTGCAAGTTACAGATGTGAGATCTTGTAGGGTGAATTGCAAAGAAGCTATTTAGAAGATAGAGATTCAAGATTTGAAGAAAATGTGTTGTGAATCTATCCTACTAGACTAGGGTGCCCGCCCCGTAGTCCTCCTGATAGGAATTTCTAGGTTATAGTCTGACACTGATCACTTTCCCAAATTTGTTGAAAAGTTGCTCTATTGAACTTGGGCACTCACCCCATAGTCCGCAAAGTCTTTTCCTCCAAAATCCAAGTTCTGGTGAGTTTTTAACCCTCCCTGAGTGTCTTCCTGTGCGGTGATCAGTAGTTTATTCGTTTGTACTTGATCAGTAGTTTATTATAATTAGGGTTTGAGGCTTATTGAATCTAGGGTTTGGAAAATCTTTCAATCTTATTAGTCTTTCCATATCATTCATAAGTACATCAACCTATAGCTGAGTCCTCTTCATCTATAGTGACTTGGCTTGATTGTTGTCCTTGAGTGTTATTGTGAAAGGAGGGTTGATTTGATAGATCTTGACACTATTGATCATCTTCCCACTTTTTACATTTAAAATTTTGGTGAACCCATGTTTTTATTGAACTTGCATCTTGCTGAGTGTTGTAAACAATCCTGGCATTCATTCATATCATATTAATCATCTTGCATTGAAAATTTTTGCATACATTTGAATTTTTTTTGAAAAAACAAGCATTCTAGGCTTGCATTAAGACATAGTTTTGCATATTTTGCATTGCACATCATAAAAAGATTTAATTTTCTGATTTTTGCATCAAATTTGATATTTATTACAGAAATTCATATTTAATTCATATCAAATTTTCCATTTACAAGTTTCATTTGATAGGGTGTTTCTTAAAAAGTTACATTTTTTATAACCTAGTCTTGGCCAAAACTAGGGTTTATAGCTAAAATTTCTTTCTCAAAATTTTCTACTCCTCTTCAACATTCATTCAAATCTTGTTTTGAAGTGTAGTGTTGGATCACAGTGCATACATTTGCATCCTAGCTTTGAAAATTTCACCTTTTTCATTTACACGTGTATTTCAACACTAAAGGTTGTATACACTTTCTTCGAACTTCTTTAAAGCAAACTTCCAAATCATTCATCTTGCCTTGTTGTGTAGCACTATTTCCATCCTGTTGACTTGGTTTGTTGTGAAATTCATGTATTTTTCTCTATAAAAACCCAATTTCCTCAAACAAGTACTTGGTTGTGAAATAATCTCACATACATGGCTTCTCATCACAAAATTACTATGTTCCCTCCTAGAGTTTATATGAAGAGGAAGACTCCTAAACCCAAATTAGTCTTTACACCACATGATAGAAAAATTAGAGACATTAAAGGACCTATTTACATCATAGTGAAATTAATGGATAATCATACAAGAGGAGCCCTTATTGATCCTAATTGTATGACTAATGTGGCTACAGAAAAGTTCCTTTAATCACATCATTTGTTACAAGAATCTTATGAATCAACAAACATGATGATTAAAACACATACTAGAGCTTTCCTCTAGCCATAAGGAAGATCACTTTTTTAATCATAGTTTTTGCTAAAGCTTTGGAATAATCATTTGATATCATACCTACATCTGATCTCTTTCGTATAAAATTAGGCCATCCATGGCTCAAGGCCATGAAAGTTGTCCCCTCCACCATTCACAAATGCCTAAAATTTCCTCGCCATGGGAACATGTTGTTGGTCATGATGTTAGTCACAATAACATAGATAAAGAATTCACAAAACAAACCTTTATCATCTTGAAAAGTATGATCAATTCAAGATGAATTAATAACTCCAACTCTCCATTAGTTAGGTCTTAACTTTCTGATAATCTCTCAGTTAGTTTGATGTGAGTTGTTGTTTTCCATTAGGGGACTTATATTTCTACTTTAAAGTGATTTGCATCCAGATATGTTTTTATTTCTCTTTCTTTCTATGAATTGTAACCAAACGAGGTTAAATCCTATTGTATCTAGCCAAATCATGTAAATATTTATGTAAGTTTGATCAATTCTTCATAATTCTTGTTAAACTGATTCATGGTGATTTTAATTAATTTTTCTAAAATTATCATCAATTCACTTGTCCTGAATTAATTTCTACTTAATTTTACTTCTACATTGTAAATTTGTTTAAACGATGTGCCTGTAAGCATGTATTTCCATGATTTTTATCACTATTTATGTTCATTTCCATGATGTTTTCTATTTTATATGCACTTTATCTGAATATGCTTAAGATCTTCATGTGTCTATGGATATCTGCATATTTTATGATGATCTGCTTATTATTTTCTATGTATTTGTAGTTATGATGATGATTGAATGAAATTAAAGAAATTTGAACTAATGCTATCTAATTTTACTAAAATGAATGAGTTTCAATCATTGTCGTATATGTGCAATTCAATACTTCATGAAATAGAGATGAAAACCAAACCATGCTATGCCAGGACATTCCACAACTTCACACAATCGGTGCTAATCTTCAAAGGAATAGGAAATCAACAACAAGATCTAGTTGATATGCACTCCAAGGGATGCAGTACATCACAGTAACAAGTCAAGATGACATATAGAAGATTACTCAAGATTTACTATATAGCTGCAATTTGTATCTCTATTGCATTCAGTATTCAGAATGTGAACATATTTACAATTGGTCTTAAGAAAGTACCACGACATTCAACAATCCTATCTCAATTAAGCTCTTAATAATCATACAAGGTGCAATCCTCCTCCTTTTATAGAGTAAGGAGGGGATGTGGTTACAAAGATCCTATGATCAGGATTTATCCATGACAATCAATGGTTCAGATTGTATTGACCAAGTCAATAAACAAAAACACATGGCACAAGTTGCCAGTTGGCAACCATCTAGTGGAATATAGTTATCCTTCTGGAATATTCTTCAAAATTATGTTGACTTAGCCATCCTATATTGGTACTCTACATCTGCATTCATTCCTCTTCATCTGTAGATGGGTTATCTATTGGTATACTAATAGTCCCTCGAATAAGTTCATATGCTTGGACTATCCTTTCTATTTAGCCTCCATCCAGTACTTTAGCCTTTTTGGTTGCATTCTCCTATGATTGGAATTGGGCTTGCAAAGTTGTCCACTTATTCTTCTAGCTATTCAATGTACCATTATATTTTTCTATCTCATCCCTCATACTTGTAGCTTTGTCGATTACATCTTTAGAAAAATGGCTAAGAGGATCATCCAATGCAAGCCTGAAATTGTCTTGAAATGCCCTGGTGGCAAAGTCTACATCCTAATTCTCCACCTTCCCTTCAATCTTATCCTCAAGAACTTCAAGGATGTCTACCTCCTCTAATAAGAGTTGATGCAATTTAACACTAATATCACTAACTTGGCATTGCTTCTCTTCAGGATATCCACTTCAAATTTCACATCTTCATACCAGATATCTAGTAGCTGTGAAGTCTAGGCTGTCAGGATATTACTAGATATTAGGATATTCTTACCTTCCTTCTTCATCTTTGCAAGAGCGGCCAAATGTTTATCCATTTGTATTGACCTCTGCCTGATCTCCTTTTACATTTTGTCTACCTTATTGTCATGCCCACATTTCCCATGTAGTCACAACACACAACACATGTGTCATGTCCACATTTGTCATGTGGTCATGACACAAAAAATCAAAAAATTTCCATGCATCCCTAGAAACCCCCTCCCATGCGTCAACGTGCTCGGTGGCAATACACATAAGACGTAAACATGTCAATCAAATTTAGGGTAATACAATCACATGTGCAATCCCCTGCATGATGATAGATGACTAAGGGGTCAATGCAACATGAGAAGCGTCACCATTAGGGTTAGGATCGAATGATCAAAACCCTAAGTTTTCCTAGGTGAGTGATAGAAGTTGATATGAGTCAAATTCTAAAAAAAACTAATTCTAAAGCAAAATAGAATTAAATAAACACTTATTTATAATCATCAAGTTTGTGAAAACATCAAAACATTACTCTACACATGGTTAAAATCATTTAAGAAAAACAACCCTAATTTCTAAAAAAATCCAGTAGCATAATGCCTCTCGGGCATGTATAGGAATTATTCTAATAATTAAAATTTAACCAAAGGTTCCCTAAGCTTACTAAAATAGATTAATTGAGTTAATTAATTAATTAAAGCAAACTAAATGGAATAAATTAAAATAACCACTTTCAATTAATTTCTACATACAATTAATTAAAATAAATCGATTTAAAATTAAGGTTACAATAGTTAAATTTGAAGGATACCTATAAGAATAATTAAACCCCACATCTAATTAGTTAAATTAAATCAATAATTTCCTCTAGTTCAGTATTTTAATCTTTATAGAGCTAATACAATTTAATAAAGGAGCATAAATTCCTAACCCTAAACAAATAAAATAACATCATTAATCTAATACACCCCAAAAATAAAATTAAAATAACTTGCCTAAGATAATAAGTGCTCCCAAAAAAATATTTATCTCATTTTCCCCACTAAAAGTTAAAATTTGGGGTAATACGATCACATGTGCAATCCCCTGCTTGATGACAGCCGACTAAGGGGGTCAATGCGACGCAAGAAGCATCACCATTAGGGTTAGAATTGAATGATCAAAACCTTAAGTTTTCCTAGTTGAGTGACAGAAGTCGATACAAATCAAATTCCATAAAAAACTAATTCTAAAGCATAATAGAATTAAATAAACACTTATTTACAATCATCAAGTTTGCGGAAATGTCAAAACATTAATCTACACATGGTTAAAATCGTTTAAGAAAAACAACCCTAATTTTCAGAAAAATTTGGCAGCATAACGTCTGTCGAGCGTGTATAGGAATTATTCTAATAATTAAAATTTAATCAAAGGTTCCCTAAGCTTACTAAAATAGATTAATTGAGTTAATTAATTAATTAAAGAAAACTAAACGGAATAAATTAAAATAACATCCTTCGATTAATTTCCACATACGATTAATTAAAATAAATTGATTTAAAATTAAGTAAGGTTACAATAGTTAAATTCAAAGGATACCTATAAGAATAATTAACCCCCACATCTAATTAATTAAATTAAATCAATAATTTCCTCTAGTTCAGTATTTTAATCTCTATAGAGCTAATACAATTTAATTAAGGAGTTTAAATTCCTAACCCTAAACAAATAAAATAACATCATTAATCTAATACACCCCAAAAATAAAATTAAAATAAATTGCCTAAGATAATAAGTGCTCCCAAAAAAATATTTATCTCATTTTCCGCACTAAAAGTTAAAAGAAAGTGTACCCATATCAAACATTAAAATTTAAATAAAAATCAAATCCCCAACTCAATAAAAGAACCAATTTAAAATCCAAAATAAAAGAGAAAGGAATAAATTCCCTCACATGTTAAACAATTATAAAATTCAAAAATAAAAGCCCTAAAAGCTCTTCATTTTAAAATTAGTTTCCTTATGGAGGAATACAAAACCCTAACCCTACACTCTTTTCTATCATTTTCTTTCTATTTCTCTATCTTGTTTTCTCATTCTTGTTTCTCTCTTGTTTGTAGGTTGAAAGTCTATGGCTTCCATGGATGAAGCTTCCATGGAGTATATACATTGTGTATACACAAAGGAAACCCCTCTTTTTTTAGGGTATATATATAACTACCTGGGATATATATATTTTTGCAGCCATTAGAAATAACACAGAGTATATACATACATACATATATACATACCTATATATATATGTATAGTTTTTTTTATATTAAAAATGACACGAGTTGCAGTATTACAAGGGTCGAATGTCCAATAGAGGGGTGGCGAATAGAGGGACGACTGCGTGTGAAGGAGCATGGGGTAAGAGTTTCATTGCTTTATTTTTCTTGTAGCACAT
This sequence comes from Cunninghamia lanceolata, assembly GCA_027924645.1. Classification (NCBI taxonomy): domain Eukaryota; kingdom Viridiplantae; phylum Streptophyta; class Pinopsida; order Cupressales; family Cupressaceae; genus Cunninghamia; species Cunninghamia lanceolata. Next base: position 2,156,389 of record BSBN01001480.1, read on the forward strand.
AGTAAAAAAAGAAAGAGGGGGGGTGGGTGGGGGTCCGTCCCCCCCCCCAATACCACAAACATAGCACAAAGAATGGGGCAGTGGTAGTGATGTTGTTGCCCCCCTCCAACCCTTGACTAATTTCTTTTTTTTTTAAATGCAAACTCTCTACAATATGCAGGTTGCAGCTTACAAAAAAAAAATTGGTTATAAAATTTTTCAATAAAAATAAATAGTTTGAAATTTATAAATATATATATATACCCAAAGATACATACTCACAGGTTTCTCAAATATATAGATTTTCTAGTATTTAATATATATAAAGATTATATATATATATATATATATATATATATATGTATGTATGTATGTATGTATGTATGTATGTATGTATGTATGTATGTATGTATGTATGTATGTATGTATGTGTGTATGTGTGTGTGTATATATATATCTCACATTTCCAATAGTTAGAACAAAAGATTTTCTAGCAATCTAAAAGCATATATATACAACATAAAATATATATACATACATATATATATATATATATATATATATATATATATATATATATATATATATATATATATATATATATATATATATATATATATATATATATATGTATTTTTATATAAATATAGACATACAATATTTTCACTAAAGACCATATAATTTAAACAACAGAATAGGTTAAATAACATGAAAATAATTCTTTCTTTCTTCTATATATATATATATATATATATATATATACTTTTGAGATACAAACAACTCTATTCTTTTTAATCGTTTATTTCAAACAAGAACTTTATCTTTTTCCTTTGCATACAATTAAACTTAAAGGTAACAACATTCATATTTTATTTTGTGATAAACCAACAAACACACATATAACCCATTTTCAACAACAACCATTTTAAAAATAGCTAACTAACTTTTGCATACATAACAAAATGCCTATATATTTCCTTTCCTTGAACATTTTCTCAATCTCATAAAAAAATAAAACTAGCAACTAAATTTTATTTTCAACACCAAAATAAAATTCATACAACCCAAAATGTAAACATTTATTTTTACATAACAAGAGAGGACAACCTTCTCTCTTTACATGAAAATAAACTACAGAAAGGCCAAACTTGGCCAAGGCTCTCAAGGAGCCAAAATGACAAAACTCAAAGATTCATAGCTTTTTTCTTCCAAGCTCCAATGCTACAACAATACCTGCAAGAGAAAAATACAGGGGAGGGGAAACAAGCCACGAAGTACCACTCTTCTTCATACCATAGACTCACTCATGAGTCACCCTCGAGTTTGGAGGTCATCCACACACAAGGATCCTTCACTCTACATCACAACAAAACACAAAGACAATAAACATGAAGAACAACAATGGCTTACACAAAATAAAACTCATAGAAATGAGTTTAAAGGGAGTAGGGGAGTGGACATCACTCAACTCAAGAGTGCCACTCCAAATATCTCAAAACTCAACTTTAACAAGGCCTTAAGCCAACACATTTATACCAAATCTCACATATTTCTTTGTGGTTCTCAAGAAATTCAAAAATGCTCATAATCACAACTAGCCCTCAAGGCCAAAATACCAAAAACTAGGAGGTGACCTCGAGGAGGTTTAGTCCTACCCCACCCCACACATGTTGAGCATTTTCTCCAAATGGAGAGGCTCTTACACACACCCACAAAATCCCCACAACAACAAAATGCAAAAAGCCCACACACAAAACCAACACACAAGAAATGTAAAATACATAAGGAAAGGCATCAAGCCTTCAATCCTACCTTAAATAGCCCAACAAGGAAGATAGTTGAAGAAGGGCCCTTCCAACTCCACCTCCAAGTCCTTCCTCCAAAGTGAAAGGAAGCTAGATGTGCAGAAAAATGCTTCCTACACTAATCTAATGAGGAGAGGGCTATGCAGATCCAACTTTATCCTAACTATTACATTAATGTTAAACCATTAACATGAGATATTGCAGCAAAACACAAGAACTAGAAAAGAAGATAGAAGAGAGAGAGACAAGATATACGTGGGGAAAACCCTTACGGGTGAAAAACCCCACACTCCAAAAGATAGCTCAAATGTATTACAGTAAACAATAATAGATTACAATACAGTTTTAGAGCCAATGCTCTTTCAGGAGTCTTCAAATGTCAAATCTAGATATATTCTGGCAGCATAATAGTACTTGTACCAAAGTTGTCTATCTCCCATCCAAGCACCTATTTATATATAGTTTACAAGGCAAATATGGAACCTTCTAGAGATGGGCGTCCATCTTGGACTCATGCCCCAAAACCCACGCCTAAGGACACTTGTCCAACATCCCATCCTGAAGTGGGCGCCTGGTCTCAAGATAGGTTACGACAGATGCTCTTACACACCTTACAGCTATCATAGAATCTGTCATACATTGACTAAAAATATCATATTCCTCTTACATGTCATAACCTCCCTTGACCGCCCAAAGATGCCTTTCTCTTGTGCAAAGATACTCACCGACACTTTTCATTAATTAAAAAATTGTTTAAGGTTACAGGTGAAAAACCCCACACTCCAAAACACAGCTCAAATGTATTACAGTAAACAATAAGGGGGAAACTGCGGCTACCAAAGTCACCAAAATTTACCCTACTGCATATACACAAGGTACTGACTATGCCAACTCAACATGGGATAAATAAATACAACATTAGGAATTTGCAAAGGTTGAGACACCTTAATTCCTAACACAAATTGCCTCCAAAAATTCCTCTAACTCTCTCCTAAAATTCAAATAAATTAGAAAAAGTAATGAAAATAACAACCCTCTCCCTCTCTTCAAGAGGGATTAAAATAGGCTCTCTTCATGAGCCTTGAGGAATGAGAAAGTGACACACGTCACCTTCTCCTTCCTCCTCACATCCACTTGCAAGCTTCATGGAATGTGGGGGTGACACATGTCACCCCCTCTACTTGTTTTCTCTCACACATGTGGGAGAGAGGTGGAGCCAATGAAGGATGTGGGTACTACAAGTGCCCCAATCCTATCCTCCCATGAAAGCCCAAAAAACCCCAAGGTACCCTCACCAATGTGAGAGAGCCTTGGAATTGAGTCCACAATTTAGGGGTCTTGAAGACTCCCCCAAGCCTTGGAAAGAGGTGTGGATAAGGTTGAGTGTTTGATCCAGCCTTCCACTCCTTCCCAAACTTCCATTTTCGTCACTTTACTTCAAGGTGAAGTTTAAGTGACCAAATGGGAGTTTTCTTAAGGCTAGACAAGCTCAAATGGTCCCTAGACCCTAGGGGTACAACCCAGGGTCACTTTTAACCCATTTTGAGCACCATAGGATTAGAAACATCACATGAAAAGGGGTCACAAAAATAAAAACTCAAAAAAATAAAATCAATTAAACATTACACCTTTACAACACCAATTTACAATCAATTGAAAAAAGGTAGACCTAGCCCAAAAGACACCACACATAAACATTACGAAATTTCATCATGCATTCACATAGTTGATATTGGTTCCTCTTGGAAATAGATCAGCTTAATAGGGGAATTCATAAAAATGTGTGGGATAATCTCTGATTATCCGTGGCTTGGTTAGAACCCCTACACACTTAAACAAAAGATTAAGCCAACATGTATATCATAGCCGAAGCAAGGGAAACATACACTCACACCATTGCATAATCATATAAAACATCATATGATCACATCATAATTAGATTCATAATTTTGCATTTCTATAATCCATCTCAAGATAAAATCACATAATAAATCCATAACATAATCTCACAACTAATATCACAAATAACATCATAATGTATATCGCATGTCAAATCATCATCAGTGAATCAAATCAAGATCTAGTCTCATCAATACATGCTAAACATAATTAATCAAAAATAAAAGCATATAGTCTAATAATTCTGCAAATTGGAATCAACAGTCCCCAAAAGTCTAAAAAGTGTCTCCAACAGTAATATGAAACGGTCAAAATAAGGGAGTGAAAAGGTAGGCCTCACACTTACTCTTTAGATTACTAAGCAAGTCCCAATTGGCTAGAGAAGTCTTTATCACCTATTCCCCTTCACTTAAGAACTGGATAAACCATTTATCTAGCACTTGTGATATCTGCTTCATGACATCTAACCCCATGATTTCATTTTGTGACACTATTGCTAATGGGGTGGATGTTGAGATGGGGATATTAGTGAGTGCCACTAATCCCTTTATGAATGTTTGCACCTAAGCAATGTGCTCTTTATGCACTTTATTCTTTGCCTTTTCCTTTTCTATTTTGGACAATAAGTTGTCTATGATATCCTTAGCCTCTTGACCTTCTTTTTGTGCAGTAGTGAAACCCAAGTCCATAATGGTTATTTGGAATTCACTTGCACTTATTTCTCATTTGGCTTTGTCCACAACTAGCACATCTACTTGAGCCATCCTTTTGTCTATTGTCAGATCTCTCTTTATTGTAGAGGTAGCTCTAGCTCTTCTCTTTGGTTTGGCCACTTTAGCTGAAAATAATGAAGATATATCAAAATTTGAAGAATCATAATAGAGGTGGGTTCACCTCATGTTGTAACCAATGTGGCACATCAGATTCAGACCCTCCTTGGTCTATATGCTCAATGTGAGAATCATGTGATTCTAAGTTTTGCTCTTCCAAAGTATCCTCATCCATACTTTATTGTTGTTGTTCTTCTTCTCCAACGTGAATCCTTTCATCCACTTTCTATTGCTCATCCTATGTGGGGACTTCCTCTAATGTTTTTATACCTTCGTCAGATATCCTTTGTTCATCTTGAGGTGGTGGTAGATCTATATTAGGCCCCTAATGACCAAGATCATGGATATCCTGATGATTTATTTGGCTATTTTCACCCACCTTTTCTTGTTCTTTATTGTTATCTCCCCTCAATGGACCTTCCTATCTAGATTTTGACATGTTTGTATCCTCTATATCTTGAGGTTTAGATGTGACATTGGGACCTAACTATCCAGATGTATCAGTTATCTCTTCTTCTTTAGCATGTTCCTTCTCAATGTCTTGGGTATTTGGCTGACTAGGTATCTCTGTATGCACATCCATAGCTGCATTATCTTCTATTTCATCATGCTCTAGGACTTCATCTTTATCTTTTCCTACATTGTCACTATCGTGATATGCCAAATCAATTATTGCTAGGCTTGTGACATGTCCAATTAATCCTTCTAGGCCCATTTTCTTTGCCATGACCTCTCGATTATCTTCTTCTATATCTTCCTCCCTCACTTGTTGTACCATGGGAGTGTTCTAAGGTGTGACCATTGTATTCTTTACCAAGGATTCCATAAGACTAGTAGACACCTCTTCTACTACCTCATCATATGAAAGAGCCACTGTTTTATCTAGAGGTAGGGGTTGATCACCCTCTTCCTTCTTCATCTCTTCTCTAGCATCTTCTGCTAATTTAGTTTTAAATTTAACAATGGTGGGGATAGGAATATCATGTTGCATACATTGTTGAGTTCCCTCAGCTCTGATTATACCCTTACCTCCTTGGCCTTTTAACATAATTCCTGGATGCTTATCTACTAATCCTCTCATTGCTAGTGCTTGAGCTTCACCTTTTCATGGAGACATTTCTTGAGTTTTCTTTCTCCTTTTTATTATTAGGGACTCATCATCATCACTTTCCTCTAAGTTCTCATAGGTAATGCCCATCTCTACTATATGCTCAAGTTGCTTCTTAGGCTTCTTGGATGTTGTGGTGGCAGAAGTTGAGGCTTGTGCTTTCTGAGGTGAGGGTTTATATGGTATCCTTACTTTTGTTATCCTAAAAATTGGTTGTGCTCATTTTGTAGGATGACCCCTACAAAACTTGTCCATTTTGTAACCTACATACTCTAAGCACACATTTTGTGGTAGATCTCCTTGACTTCATGTGTAGTTCTCTAACACCTTAGAATCATTTAGAGTTGTTCCTCTATTTGGTTTCTCAAAGTTCACAAAAAGAGATCAATTTGCAAGCTTGTCAAATTGACAAATTTGACTTTTTAAAGGAGTTAGAAATTTCTTTTTGTTGACATGCATGGGCAGTGATTTTCGCCACCAGTGCATGTGAGTCAAATTTCCCCCATATGCAAGGGTAGTGAAAATCACCGCCCATGCATATATCTTGTATCCTTCGTGTTGAAGCAGCAAAAAATATCGCCCAAGCATGTGCCATTTCACATGAACTGTCATTAATGCAAAGTTGAGTTCTTTTATTTTTGGCATTTAAATGGTCTTTTTATTAGATTTTTTATTATTGTTGTTTCCTCTCTATCCTCTGTGTTTTATCCATGCCCCTATTTGTGTCCTTGAGAATCCTTGATGTGTGCAGATAGTTTTCAGTGGGGATTTGTCTTGATTTTTTTGCCATTTCTATTTGGTAAGGTTTTCGTACTTTCTCATTCATTTTTGTTTTAATTTGCAATGGTTAGGGTTTTAATTGTTGAATGTTAGGTTTTGTTCATGCTTTATCATTTTACAGAAAACCCTAGTTCTCTTTTTTTTTGTTTCTATCATTATGTGTGATAGTTTCTTAATGATTTCTCACTACTTCTATGTTTTTGTTTTAAAGTTTAGTTTTAATGTTTAAAATTTTGTTTTTTCTTTAAGTGTAGTCAGCATTTCCTATCAACTCTTTTTCATTTGTCCCTCACGTCCATTCTTACTACCTATTAGAGCAACTTTTCTCACCGCCTTTACCAGAAAACCTTGAGTTTTTGCCTTAAGGCAGGGGCGGGCAAGATTACCGCCAACACACATCTTTCCCTTTAATGAATGCATGCATGAGTGAGTATTTTTGCCCCTTGCACTTAGGTGTTGATTGTCTTAAGGTCTATGGGTAGCAAATATTTCCACCCATGTCATTTTCCTTTGAGTTTTATTCCTGCGTGTAGGAGTGGTGAAAATCACCAATCATACACAAGTTTTTCGTTCTACCCTTTATGTAAGGGTAGCGATTTTCACTACCCATACATAAACATTAAATGTACAGTTACACAAGAAATTCTTCCTACATATATGCGCAAGCGGTAGTTTTTTCCACTCACACATCCTTGCAATATCTAACTTCTAGGAGCGGTGTTTTTTGCTGTCCATCATAATTTCCACTATAATTTCCCTTTATATACAAGAGCGGTAATTTTTTCTGCCCATGCACTCATTCCCTAAAAATTTTCTAACTCTGGGAAATTTTCCAAGTTGTTATCTTTAGGACACTTTTATCTGTTTCTTTGCCTTACTCGCTCTTTAGCCCCTTCAAGCTCATCCTTGTGGTCATGATCATTGACATGCAGTTTCCTAAATTTCTATTTTTCCCCTAACTGCAAGATCATGACTTTTTGTTGCAGTTTCTTCTATGAGCTACCGAGGTCATCATGTCATCCAAAGGAGTCTATCTTTCAAATGACCGACCCATCACTAAAGAAGGCTAAAGAAATGAAGTACAAGTATCAAGGTGTTTTTCCTATCACTTCAGTCACATCAAACGTGGATGAAATATAGGACACAAAGATTGGTCATGTTGATATGGCTAAATTTGTAGAAAGGACAAAGTCAAATAAACCTAGCCATTACATGCAAAGGATTATAAACAACAATATCCATTTGGTTTCTTCTTTTCCCATTGCTGCACATAATACTGAATTTGTTCTCCAAGTTGCTCATTTTTATAATAAGGATAACATGACAGTGGTGGATTCTCATGGAAATGTGGTTATGAGATTAGATGTTGAGTTCATGGATAAGGTTTTCATGTGTCCTAGTGTAGAAGATGTCATAGAACTAGATTTCTCAATTGCCCAGAGGGAATATGATAAAGATGTCAAAAAATCCAAAAGGGTTATCAATACTAAATGTTTGAAAACTCCCAGGCCAAATTTATCTAGATGGCCTAAGAGTTTTGCCAGAAGTGACTTTGTAGAGGAGGTTAGCAACTTGATAACTCTTCTCAGCAGAGTTAGAGGTCTACCTTCATCTTCTACCTTCCATGAATAGATGTATCCTTACATCAAAATCATACTTCAGGGAAAACAAAACATTTTTTGGGGTGAACAGATTAGCAATGCTCTACATGAGCAACTAGTCAAGGTGTCAACCACATCTGAGTTCTACATGACATTATACCTTGTATATGCAGCAACTTCGATGAGAATCTTTCTGGGTTTGACATCTGAGGGAGGTTGGAGGGTGGTACCAGTCCAACAATACTATCCTCAACTAACTCTGAAGGGGTCAATACATCATTTCAAAAGAGTGAACGATGCCTTCTTTGTAGTTTTCATGTGCCTATTTGATCCTCAATTAGAACAAAGAAGGGTTTTAGATGAAGCATGGATAGTTGTCAATGGTTTTGGTTGTTTATATCTTTAGTTCCCAACATTTACCTATTTAAGAGTTGGCTTTGGTTGATATCCCTGAGGGGATGGTTGCTAATGAAGATGTTGTGAGTCCTAGGTATGTTAATAACCAAATTGCAAATTCTCTATTGCCTGCCATGTTATGGTCAAAGAAAGAAGTGACATCACTAAGAAAGAGGTTTGAGCCTATCTTGGTCAACACTAATATATGGCTTCAAAGCAAAGGGATACAGCTAAATGACTTCATCACTAGCTCCAAAGAAGAAGTTCTTGAGGAGACCGGGAAAGAAGGTTGAAATAAGGACTAAAAACAAGAGTGATGCTCCCAGTACTTCTAAGGCTACAAAGCTTGGAATAAAATTTGTATCAAAAGGGGATAAATACAAGGTGACAAAAGAAGAGTCTACTACTAAAGACATGGAAATAGAAGAGAAGGATATTGAGGAACTCATTGTTGAGCAAATGGATACTAGAGAAAAGTCTACAGAGGAAAGAGAGGACGTATGAGAAGCAGTGGAAGGAGATGAGCAGGAACATTCATAAGATGTAACCATGTCTGCACCAAAAGACATGTCATAGGAAACTCAAGTCTCTTCTTCCCTACCCACTGTGTCTATTTTAGATTCTTTACCTATTCTTTTAAAAGTTTCTTTGTCTCCCATTATTGTTCAGTCTTCTGAATCATCATCATCTTCTTCTAGGATGATTTTTGATAGTCCTAAGACTGATTTTGATGCTGCCCTTCGTTCTTCATGGTCTATTATGAGCTTGTCTTCACTCTCCTATGATATTGGTGATTCTATAATTTTTTAGCAATTTATTTTAGGTGCTGAGCAGGTTATTAATGTGAATGTTGTTGTTATATGGAGCCTAATTAGACTTAGAGGTTAAATTTTCCCCACCTTAATTAGGTTAAGATCTAGCAAAGAAACTAGTACCTCCTTTCGACATTGATCTATAATGCAACTTTAGTTTCCAGAAATTCAACTGCGGAGGACACAGAGACTAATGCCCAAGTCCTAGAAAGGCTCTGGTGTCCTGCTTCTCTTCAGATAATGAATCCTTGATGTCTGATGATCTTTCCTGTGACTCCATGTTCTCCAGATGTGACACCTGTAACTTGCAATCACAAGACTTTGGGAGGGGGTTGTGGTGTTTAGAGACTTTCCTCAGTCAAGCCTCGGAGAGACATTCAAGTCTTCTAAACACCGTTGTCAGATACAGAGTGTGTGCCTAGGGAGGAAGAGACAAAAACCAAATGATAAATGCTCAATAATCATAATAGATATCACCTTGTAGTGAAGATCTCATAGGAGGAAGAAGCTCTTCATTCCATGAGGAGATGGATGCTCAAATCTACAAACACAAACACATAGACAACACAAATATGCTCTTGTAACATAATGAAATCCTTGAATCACCTTTAGGATGCCAAAATCACATGAACATAATCTAGTTTACAAAGGAATACTTAACCCTACTTTTATATGCAACTACAAACATTCCCACCAAGATTTCATAAATTCAAACTTACCGTGTTGGCCTAGGGACCAAATAATAGTCATAAACTGACACTTCAAATTTGGGCCTAACCCAAAATAGGGCAGGACTAGGGCATGGGTGCCCAAGTGTTCCCCCCTATTTTGGGTAGGGTTAAGCTCAAGGGGCCCCCCTACGCCCCATTTGTCATGATACCTAGGGTTCATTCCATTGGGATGCCAAATTGTGATGTAAGATGTCCTAAATGCACACTAAAGACCCGAGAGATAAACCTTTTGAGGGAAAATCCCCCAAGGGGACATTTTTTGACATTACACAAGTATGTGGAGATTACTCAGCCACCGCCAGATGCAACTATTGATAATTTCAGTATGAGTGATTATTCCATCTCCATGATTGAACTGGAGAAAATAACACATGAAAGTGCCAAGGCTGATGTTCAGTATACCCTCAAATCCTTGATTTAGAAGTTTGATCATGAGAGGGAGATGGAGCAATATAAAGCAATGGCAAAGTAGTTGGCTACAGTGGTGAGAAAAATTACTTTGACATTTGAGTCAATAACACCTAAGGCAATCACTGTGGAAGATCCCATTATTCAAAAGGATGAAAAAACTCATGTCAAAGGGAAAGTGGTTTAAGAATACTTGGAAAAAATGCATTCACAAGGGGTGTCTCTTCTTATAAATATAGCTAAGAAGAAAACCAAAATGGAAAAGATTAGAGCTGAGCTTAATGATTTAGTGGATGTCATTTCTCAAGACATTGAGTATTTAGATGAAAGCTTTGAGAAGTTGACTAAGATAAAAAGGATAAAGACAAAAACTCTGATATCACTGGGCATTATCTCAAATCATGACTCTTATGTGGAAACTAAAGAGTCATTGCTTCATCAAAGTAACATTTTAAAATATTTGATCAAAGATCTGGAGAGTGCCAGGGAATTGAGTGAAGAAAGTGATGTTGATCTTTTACATAAATTGGAGGAGCTCCCATGCAAGTTGACATCTGAAGATCATCATTTTCTTCCCACTGATGAAATGATTCAAGGGTTTAAGATTATGTTTCAAAGGGAGTTTGAAGACAAACCTTTCTCAATTGCCTCTCTAGACAATATTTTGGATAATCAGTTAACACTGGATAACCTAAAATCCAATTTGACCAATCACGACAAGGCAGCCACAACAATGAAATATGCAGTGAGTAGAGGTCGCGTAATCTTTAAAAACACTGTTGGTCCTGACAGCTTAGGGATGCAAGTAGCATTCACTATGTATGATGCTTATTTGAAGAAGAATGGAGATGCAAGTTTCATGCCTTAGTTTTTTTTTGTATTGTCATATGTACTTTGTTTGTAGTTTTGGACAATTTTACACGTACTTTTTCCATATGTAATTACAAGTAAATATATAGGAAGTCCCAAATCAATAAGGACTCCTATATTGAATAAGTCAAAGTAGGTAGATTTTCCTAGATTATCTCTTGGCTTCTCACTATAAATAAAGAAAGCCTCTATTGTAATTTTTATCTTTTGTCTGTTGAAGCAAAGTTGTGCTAGATTTGAAAAGCAATTTTAAGACTTTGAGATTTTGTTGTAAATTAATTTTCAAGCAAAATCAATATAAGAAAAGCAGGTTGGTACACAATCTTTGTGTTGGATATAATTTGTCAAGTCATAGGATTGTTCTTATGTCATTTATATTACCTTATATCTGATAATTTATTGGAAGGTGAAAGTGTGTGTCAAGTGATTGAGAGACATTCCAAATTTGGTATGGTAGACTTTGAGCTGCAATTATCATTTGTGGAAGTTAGTTTATATTTGTAAGTTTAGAGTGAACTTAAAGACTTTGAGCTGCAAGTTGATTCTTTTGATCATTTTGTTATATCTTGGAATACATTGAAGACTTTGGGCTGCATTATATTCTAGAATCTTTATTCTACATTCAAGCATAAGAAGCAATGAAAAACTTTGTGTTTTCACGGGTTTCTTCGTGGTTCGAATATACTCATATTGCTTTAGTTATCCTTTTGTATTGAGTTTTCATATTAAGAATTGTAAACATCATTTCTGAAAAAAGAGAAATGGATGATATGGAATCACCTTGAAGTTAGTTTTTAGTGTAAATAAGTTTGTAATAGTTATTAGTTTGTATTTGGCAATAAAAGGGAGCCTCCCCTTACTGAGAGGAGAGATAATATATCATCACACTGTGGTTGCTATAACCATTTTACCTTTAGTTAACTAAAGATAAAATATTCACCCAATAGTTTTTGGTGACTTTGTTGGGGACGAACATACAATTTAGAGCCTCACGCTTTTAGTTGAAGTATATCGGCCTCATTGCTTGTAATAAGTTTTTATAGTTTTTATCTTTGTTAAGTATATTATATTCTAGCAGACTCAAGGTATACAAGAAGTAAGAGAGCTCAAGGAATTATTGATCTTGTGTTTGAGTTAATGTAGAAAAATAATTTTAGTCTTTTGCCTCTTAAATCTCGACTTCAGTGTACACTGAGTTTTCCTCCTACCAACGCAAGATCACCTATACCAAGTGAAGCCTCAAGTGTACATAGGACTCCGCTAGTTGAACAAGTTTCAAGGTTTGTAATTCCACCTTTTAATAGGTGCATAATGGCTCATCCTCCTCTCATGAGTCCATGGGGAAATGCTTTCGGGCCTTTGAATCTTACTCCACCATTGCATGATCTACCTCGTTGTTCAAGAAAGATTATTCCAAAATTCTATGGTGATGAAAAAGTTCACCTCGACAAACATATTGTAGCTTTTTACATCACATGTGGTGTTCTCAGGGTAGAACATGAAGATGTATCTGTGAGACTTTTTTGTTGAGATGCTTCAAGGTGCCGCGACAAATTGGTTCTATCACCTTCCTTCTCAAACCATCATAGGATGGAATGTTCTATGAACCAAGTTTGAGGCTAGGTTCAAACCTGTCGAAGATGCACATGCTCTTTTGGCCCAACTTACTCAAATGAAGAAGGAACTGTAAGAACCCATGTGTGAGTTCATTGCAAAGTTCAATAACCTGACCAACAGAATCTTGGCCACTGTTCAGTCCACAGCTAAAAATATAAAGTGTTTCTTCATAAACACTCAACAGCTGGAAGTGAGTTTTCTTTTGTGGTGGACTAATCTGGCTGACTTGGCAGCAGCTCGAGCCCTAGCTACCGAGATTGAGGATGACCTTATCCTTTCTAGTAAAATAAGAAAGGATACAAGCAGAAGTAGAGGGTAGTTCTCTACTAACATTTCTTCCACTAGCACCACTAATCATATGGTGTAAAAGTTGGCTGACGAATTGTTAGCCTTGAAAAAGCAAATGTATCAAAGTATGTCCACTCCTTCCTACAGGGATATACCAAGGAGAACATTTCTGAATGCTCCATGCCAAAGTAATGCTACTAGAAACCAAGGACAAAATAGGCTTCCTCCTACACAAGGAAGACTTGCTTTGGAAGCTTGACCAGTCAATGTAGCAGTTGGCTACTATGAAGCTGAACAAGACGATTCCTTTCAACCTAATTTTTCTCATGATGATAGCGTTAATCTCTTCATAGAAAGAGAAGAAGAGTTAACTGGCAACTCAAATATTAGTTTCCTAAATTTTTAGGATGAAGTTGAACAAAGAGAAGATGCATATGGTGAGTCATATGTTGTTTTCACGCGATCTCAAAGTCAGTTGAATCAACAAGTAGCTAATAAAGGAAAGTCAAAGGAAGATCCTTGTCCTGCAATCTCCATTTCTAAGAGGGGAACACCTCTTCCTTTTCAACCCAGAGATCCAGTTGGTAAAAAACAAGTAAGTACTTCAAAGTTTCTATCTTCTTCTTTTGTTCCTTAGACTAGTACCCCTATTCCAAAACCTCATCATGAAAATAATCCTTTTTTCATGTCTCCATCATATCAATTGTTCAATATAACAGCCCATGCCAAGTAGACTAAAATTCAAATGTCTGAGATTGAATATTTGCAAGCTAATCTAGATCAGTTTGAATGGTTAGCCAAATTTATAAAAAATAAGGTTGCTCCTATAGGGAAAGATTCTTCCCAACATACTCCTATCATTTCTAAGACAAGAGCCTCTCATAATAATCTAGTTACTACCCCTTCCACTAGGAAAATTGAACCATTTTATGTTTCTCTATTGATAAATGGTCACAAACTTAGTAACTGTGTCATAGATTCAGGTGCCTATGATAATGTTATGCCTACCAAGGTGGCGGGTGCCTTGGGATTAACTTTGACTAAAACTTTTGGTAGATTTTTTTTAATGGAAACTAAACAAGTGCCTCTTATTGGTCAAATTAAGGATTCACAGTTTGCATTCGCTGCATTTCCAGAGAAAAGGATCAAAATGATTGTCTTAGTGGCCAATGTTCCTACCTCATATGGAATTCTATTGGGGTTGAATTTCTATAAAGATGTTGGTGGGGAAATCAACATGGATTTATCTGAAGCAAGGATACCTATTAAGGGTGTTATGCAGAAGCTTCTTCTAGAAAGGGAAGCAAAATATACCGTTACCAAATCTAAAGATCCCAAAGTACAAATTCTCTTTGAGTCTTCCAGTATGGGAAATTACTTTTTGACTATGGAGGATTGTCCTGATACATTTGATGATAGTTCAAATGAAAGCATGACAATGGAGGATTTTTCTTTTTCAAATGAAGAATCTCCTAGTCATGATAATGTCAAACCTAAAAGTTCAAATGATGTTTTGACCTTAGAGTTTGATGGTAGATGTACTTCAACAAGATCAGGGGCTAGAATAGTCCTTGTATCTCCTCAAGAGACATTTTTCCTTTTTCATACAAGCTACAATTTGATGATACCAACAATACTACTGAGTATGAGTCCTTGTTACTAGCCATGGAAGCTGCTCATGCTAAAGGAATCAAGAATCTCCATGCACAAGGAGATGCAGAGCTCATCATTTGCCAGGTAAGAAATCTATACCAAACCAAAAAAGAAAGGCTGAGGCATTACCAAAATCATGTTTGGGATTGCATTGAGTACATTGATACTTTTGAGATATCAGCAGTACCAAGAGAATTCAATGATCGTGTAGATTCATTGGCTATCTCAGCCACCCTTATGGTTACTCACAAGGATTTTAAGGGTAATAAATACACAATTGAATTGGTATTTTAGCCAAGTGTCCTAGATAATTTTGACCATTGGTAGGTTTTTAATGGGGATGATCAAATCATTGCTTTTCTAGAAAAAGCATATAACTTCAATGAGCTTTATTTTGAAGGTAGTGATTCTCATCCTCGTGAATTTGTTTCTAAAGTTCATTCATATACTAGTGAAGAACTTCTACAGCTAAAGAGGAACAAAATTCCCAAAGGTTTAGTTTCTCTCGAGAAACTATTCAATAAACATGACTGGAACATTAGGCAACAGTAGCAAATTGGAATGGGTTCTTCATCAGAAGTTGAATAGGTGAACCTAGGTACAGAAGCTGATCCTAAGATGGTCAACATTGGGAAATGTTGCATAGTGATGAAAGATTTAAGTTTGTGACACTTTTGCGTCACTATATTGATGTGCTTGCATATTCTTATGACGACTTGAAGTCTTTTCAGCCTAAAGAAGTCTAACATGAGATTCCACTCAAGCTGGGATTTGTACCTCTCAAGCAGAAGTAGAGGCAATATAACCCCAAAATTTTAGGTATAGTCTTAGTAAAAATTCAAAAGATGTTGAATGCAAGAATTATTTTCCCAATTCATCATTCCATGTGGATTGCTAACATAGTACCAGTATAGAAAAAGAATGGTGAAATTCACATCTGTGTGTATTTCTGAAACTTGAATCAGTCATCTCTAAAGGATAATTACCCTCTTCTGGTAATGGATCAAGTACTACAAATGGTGAGTAGTTTGGAGATACTGTCTATGCTAGACGGTTCTCAGGTTATAACCAAGTGGAGGTGAGCAAAGTGGATCAACACAAAACTGCTTTCATGACTCCCTGGGGCACTTTTGCTTACCGCGGGATGCCTTTCAGTTTAATCAATGCTAGTGCAACCTTCCAATGTGTAATGGACTTAGCATTTCATGATGAAATGGGTAATTTTATTTGTGTATATCTTGATTATTTAACTATCTTTTCAAAGAAGTGTCAAGATCATGCCTACCATTTGCGGCAAGTTCTAGAAAGGTGCCGTCAGCATGGAATTTCACTCAATCCCAAAAAGTTCATTTTTGGGGTAACTCAAGGTAAACTCTTTGGACATGTGGTGTCTAAGGAAGGTACTAAGATTGATCTAGAAAGAGTCAAATCCATTCAAGGTCTTACTCTACCTTCAAGTAAGATAGTTGTTCACTCTTTCTTTGGAAAAGTGAATTTTCTGCGGAGATTTGTTCCTGAGTTCGCAGAAAAGAATCATCATATTGTTAATATGATGAAAGGTATGTCCACTTTACATTAGAGTGTGGAAGGTAAAGAAACATTTGAGGAAATTAAAAGAGCCATTTCCCATGCTCCAGTTTTGGTGTGTCCTAATTATACCAAGGACTTCATTATGTATAGTTATGCTTCCAAGCATACACTGTCAGCAATCTTGGTTCAACAGAATGAGGAGGGTATTGAATCTCCTATTGAATTCATTAGTTATACTCTTAAATCTCATGAACTTAAATATTCTTCTATGGAGAAACATGCAGATGTAGTAGTGAAAGTTGTTAAGCATTTTTGTTTCTACATTCTAAATTCCCATACTATTGCATTGGTTCTAGACTCAACAGTCAAATCTATTCTAACTCAACAAGAGTTTGGAAGAAAAAGAGGTAACTGGATTGCCAAGAACTAGGAATATGACCTTGAAATTAATCCTACCAAGTTTGTGCGGGGAAAAGGATTATGTCATCTTATTGTTGATATTGTACCCAAGGAAACTGGTGATGAGGACGCAGAAGTTGAAAAAGTTCCCACTATTCTTTTTGTGAGCACCACAGATGAATGGTATTCACATCTTGCTTACTTTATCACATATGGCGAATGTCCTGAACATTTGTCTTATAAAGAGAAAAGGACCATTAAGGTCAAAGCTACAAATTTTGTCTTATGGGACAATGGTTTGTAGAAGAGGAGAATTGATGGGATTTTCCTTCGTTGTGCTGATAAGGTGCAACAAAGCAAACTTTTGGAATCTTTCCATAGTCTAGCATGTGGCAGACATTTTTCAGCACCTGTCATGGCTCATAAAATTCTGAGAACTAGATATTATTAGTCGACCTTGTTCCAAGATGCATATGATTGGGTGTTTAAGTGTGAACTTTGCCAACAATTTGTGGGGAAACCCAAGTTGGCTGCTCTACCTCTTAAACCAGTCATCATTGAGGAACAATTTCAGCAATAGGGTATTGATTTCAGTGGTCTAGTGAATCCAACATCAAGTACAAGACATAGTTTTATACTTACAGCAACTAACTACTTCACAAAGTGGTGGGAGGCTATTCCAGTTAAGCATGCTACTTCCAAAGTGGTTTGCAGTTTCCTCAAGGAAAACATAATATCTAGATTTGGGGTTCCAAACAAGATTGTAGTAGATAATGCTACATGTTTTTCTTCTCATGAAATTACTAGTTTCTATTTTGAATATGGCATTATTGTTTCTCATTCATCTGACTATTACCCCTAAGGGAATGGTCAAGCTGAATCTAGTAACAATAATCTAGTCACTATCATCAGAAATTTGGTAGATGAAAATCAAAGAACCTGGCACAAGGCGTTGTTTGATACTTTGTGGGAAGATCGTATTACCCCGAAGAGAGCAATTGGTATGTCTCCTTTTTAGCTATTGTATGGATTTAATGCTGAAATACCAATTAATTTAGAGCTCCCAACTTTGAAGTTGGAAAAGGCAGTTGAAGATGGAACTTTTGAGAGTTCTATTGACAAGCGCATAATGTACCTCTCAGAGCTTGAGGAACAGTGGGTCAAAGTGGTGAATCGCATTGTAGAACACCAAAGTCAAGTAAATAATCTATTTGACAAGAAGGCTAAATCCAAAGATTTTCAAGTTGGGGATCAAGTCTTGTTATGGGACAAGAGGAGAGAGCCAAAAGGAATGCACGAGAAGTTTGATTCCCTATGGAGAAGCCCTTTCTTCATTCATCAATTATGTTATGGTGAAAATAGTTTCACTCTACAATATCAAGATGGAATGCCTTTCTTTCTGCCACATAGTGGGCAACATCTCAAACTTTTCACCCAATAAAGTGACAGATAAGTTTGTGTAATTTTGTACATTTTTGGTGTCTTTTTCATTTTAGTCTTTTTGTGTCTTTTGTTGTCACTTGACTCTATAGCCCAATGGAATGGATGAAGCACTTAGAGACTAGAGTTCTTCTCCCTTTGATCATTTGAAACAATGATCGAAGGAAGTTCCCCAGTTAGAGCCAGCTTTTATCCTAAAAATTGGTTGTTCTCATTTTTTAGGGTGACCCCTACAAAACTTGTTTGTTTCGTAACCAACATACTCTAAGCACACATTTCATGGTAGATCTCCTTGGCTTCATGTGTAGTTCTCTAACACCTTAGAATCATTTAGAGTTGTTCCTTTATTTGATTTCTCGAAGTTCGCAAAAAGAGATCAATTTGCAAGCTTGTCAAATTGACAAATTTGACTTTTTAAAGGAGTTAGAAATTTCTTTTTGTTGACATGCATGGGCGGTGATTTTTGCCACCGGTGCATGTGAGTAAAATTTCCCCCATATGCAAGGGTGGTGAAAATCACCACCCATGCATATATCTTGTATCCTTCATGTTGAAGCGGCAAAAAATACCGCCCGAGCATGTGCCAGTTTACATGAACTGTCATTAATACAAAGTTGAGTTCTTTTATTTTTGGTGTTTAAATGGTCTTTTGTTAGTTTTTTATTATTATTTTTGTTTCCTCTCTATCCTCTATATTTTATCTATGCCCCTATTTGTGTCCTCGAGAATCCTTGATGCGTGCAGACAATTTTTAGTGGGGATTCATCTTGATTTCTTCTGCCATTTCCACCAGGTAAGGTTTTCATACTTTTTCATTTGTTTTTGTTTTAATTTGCAATGGTTAGGGTTTTAATTGTTGAATGTTAAGCTTTGTTCACACTTTATCATTTTATAGAAAACCCTAGTTTTTTTTTTTTGTTTATATCATTCTGTGTGATAGTTTGTTAATGATTTCTCACTGCTTCTCCATTTTCATTTTAAAGTCTAGTTTTAATGTTTAAAATTTTAATTTTTCTGCACTTCCCATCGACTCTTTTTCATTTTTCCCTCACATCCATTCTTGCTACCTGTTGGATCGACTTTTCTTGCCATCTTTACTAAAAAACCTCAAGTTTTTACTTAAGGTCGGGGCAGGCAAGATTACCGCCAACACACATCTTTCCCTTTAATGCATGCCTGAGTGGGTATTTTTGCCGTTTCCACTTGGGTGTTGATTGTCTTAAGGTGTATGGGCAGCAAATATTGCCACCCATGTCATTTTCCTTTGAGTTTTATTTCTACGTGTAGGAGTGGTGAAAATCACCGCTCATACATGAGTTTTTCATTCTACCCTTTGTGTAAGGGCAACAATTTTCAGTGCCCATACATAAACATTAAATGTGCAATTACACAAGCAATGCTTCCTATGTATATGCGAAAGTGGCTATTTTTGCCGCTCACACATCCTTACAATATTTGACATGCATTAGCAGCAGTTTTTGCTGCCCATGCATAATTTCTACTACAATTTCCCTTTATATGCAAGAACAGCAATTTTTACTGCCCATGCACTCATTCCCTAAAAATTTTCTAACTTTGGAAAACTTTCCAAGTTGCTACCTTTAGCCCACTTTTGTCCATTTCTTTGCCTTGCTTGCTCTTTAGCCTCTTCAAGCTCATCCTTGTGATCATGATCATCAACATGCAGTTTCCCAAATTCCTATTTTTCCCCTAACTGCAAGATCATGACTTTTGGTTACAATTTCTTCTACAAGTTGCCGAGGCCATCACATCATCTAAAGGAGTCTATCTTTCAAATGATTGACCCATCACCAAAGAAGGCCAAAGAAATGAAGTACAAGTATCAGGGTGTTTTTCCTGTCACTTCAGTCACATAAAACATGGATGAAATATGGGATATAGAGATCGGTCATGTTGATATGGCTAAATTTGTGGAAAGGACAAAGTTAGATAAACCTAGTCATTACATGTAAAGGATTATAAACAACAATATCCATTTGGTTGCTTCTTTTCCTGTTGCTACACATAATACTAAATTTGTTCTCCAAGTTGCTCATTTTTATAATAAGGATAATAGGACCGTGGTGCATGCTCATGGAAACGTGGTTATGAGATTAGATGCTGAGTTCATGGATAAGGTTTTCAAGTGTCCTAGTGTAGAAGATGACAGAGAGCTAGATTTCTCAATTTCCTAGAGGGAATATGATAAAGATGTTGAAAAAGCCAAAAGGGTTATCAATACTAAATTGTTGAAAATTGCCAGGCCAAATTTATCTAGATGGCCTAAGAGTTTTGCCAGAAGCGACTTTGTAGAGGAGGTTAGAGAATTGATAACTCTTCTCAGAAGAGTTAGAAGTCTACCTTTGTCTTCTACCTTCCCTAAATGGATGTATCCTTACATCAAAATCATACTTCAAGGAAAATAGAACATTTTATGGGGTGAACAGATTAGCAAAGCACTTCATCAACAATTGGTCAAGGTGTCAACCACATCTAATTTCTACATGACATCATACCTTGTATATGAAATAGCTTCGATGAGAAGGTTTACATGTTTGACATCTGAGGGAGATTGGAGGGTGGTACCAGTCTAACAATACTATCCTCAGCTAACTCTGAAGGGGTCAATACATCATTTCAGAAGAGTGAATGATGCCTTCTTTGTAGTTTTCATGTGCCTATTTGATCCTCAATTAGAACAATGAAGGGTTTTAGATGAAGCATGGATAATTGTTAATAGTTTTGGTTGTTTATATCTTCAGTTCGCAACTTTTACCTTTTTAAGAGTTCAGTTTGGTTGATATCCCTAAGAGGATGGTTGATAATGAAGATGTTGTGAGCCCTAGGTATGTTAATGAGAAAATTGCAAATTCTTTGTTGCCTGCTATGCTATGGTCAAAGAAGTGACATCACTAAGAATGAGGTTTGAGCCTATCTTGGCCAACACTAATATATGGCTTCAAAGCAAAGGGATACAACTAAAAGACTTCATCACTAGCTCTGAAGAAGTTCCTAAGAAGACTGGGAAGAAGATTGAAATAAGGACTAAAAACAAGAGTGATGCTCCTAGTACTTCTAGAATACAAAGCTTGGAATAAAATTTGTATCAAAAGGGGATAAAGCCAAGGTGATAGAAGAAGAGTCTACTGCTAAAGACATGGAAATAGAAGAGCAAAATACTAAGGAACCCACTGTTGAGCAAATGGATACTGGAGAAAGGTCTACAGAGGAAAGAGAGGATGCATGAGAAGTAGTGGAAGGAGATGAGTCAGAACATTCACAAGATGTAACCATGTCTACACCAAATTACATGTCAGAGGAAACTCAAGTCTCTTCTTCCCTACCCATTGTGTCTATTTTAGATTCTTTACCTATTCTTTCAAAAGCCCATTTGTCTCCCATTATTATTCAGTCATCTGGCTCATGACCATCTTCTTCTAGGGCAATTTTTGATAGTCCTAAGGTTGATTTTGATGCTGCCCTTCATTCTTCAGGGTCTATTATGATCTTTTCTTCACCCTCCTATGATATTGGTGATTCTACAATTTTTGAGAAATTTGTTTTAGGTGCTAAGTAGGTTGTTAATGTGGATGTACCAGGTGTTGCATTTACAAACACTCATCCAATTGTCACTACTATAGGTGTGAGTATAATTCCTTCTACACTGGAAATGGAGTCTGATCCAAATATTAGTACATTAGTGCTTCCTCCATGGCTTTCATCCTATACTCCTAAGAGGAAAAAGTAGGCCATCTCCCTAGATGACCTTGACTTTGGGAAGCTAATACTAGTGAAGGCAAAGTCACAAAAGAAGCCCAAGACTCTTTCTTAGCTACTAGAAGATAAAGGACACAAGTATGTGGAGATTGCTTAGCCTTCACCAGATGCAACTATTGACAATTTCAGCATGAGTGATTATTCCATCTTCAGGAATGAACTGGGGAAAATCACAAATGAAATTGCCAAGGCTGATGTTCAGTCTACCGTCAATTCCTTGATTCAAAAGTTTGATCATGAGAGGGAGATGAAGGAGCAATATAAACCAATGGCAGAGTAGTTGGCTGCAGTGGTGAGAAAAATTACTTTGACATCTGAGTCTATAACACCTAAGGCAAGCACTATGGAAGATCCCATTATTCAGAAGGCTAAAAAACTCATGTCAAAGGGAAAGTGGTTTAATAATACCTAGAAAAAATGCATTCACAAGGGGTGTCTCTTCTTACAAATACAACTGAGAAGAAAAGAAGAATGGAAGAGATTAGAGTTGAGCTTGATGATTTCGTGGATGTGACTTCTCAATACATTGAGTATTTAGATGAAAGCTTTGAGAAGTGTACTAAAATGAAAAAGCTAAAGACAAAAACACTGATATCACTTGGCATTATCTCAAATCGTGACTCTTATGTGGAAACTAAAGAGTCATTTCTTTATTGAAGTAATGTTTTAAAAGATTTGATCAAAGATCTAGAGAGTGCCAGGGAATTGAGTGAAGAAAGTGATGTTGATCTTTTGCATAAATTGGAGGAACTCCTATGCAAGATAACATCTGAAGATCATCATTTTCTTCCCACTGATGAAATGATTCAAGAGTTTAAGAATATATTTCAAAGGGAGTTTGAAGACAAACCTTTCTCAATTGCCTCTCTAGGCAATATTCTAGATAATCAGTTAGCACTAGATAACTTGAAATCCAAGTTGACCAGTCATGACAAGGCAGCCACAACAGTGAAAGATGCAATGATCAGAGGTTGAGTAATCTTTATAAACATTGTTTGTCCTGACAACTTAGGGATGCAAGCAACATTCACTATGTATGATGCTTATCTGAAGAAGAATGGAGATGCAAGTTTCATGCCTTAGTTTATTTTTTGTATTTTTCATATGTACTTTGTTTGTAGTTTTGGACACTCTTACATGTACTTTTTCCATATGTAATTACATGTAAAAATATAGGAAGTCCCAAATCAATAAGGACTCCTATATTGAATAAGTCAAAGTAGTTAGATTTTCCAAGATTATCTCATGGCCTCTCACTATAAATAAAGAGGGGCTCTATTGTAATTTTTATCTTTTGTCTATTGAAGAAAAACTCTGCCAGATTTGAGAAGTAATTTTAAGACTTTGAGCTTTTGTTGTAAATCATTTTTTAAGCAAAATCAATATAAGAAAAGCAAGTTGGTACCCAATCTTTGTGTGGGATATAATTTGTCAAGTGATAGGATTGTTCTTATGTCATTTCTATTACCTTATAACTGATAAGTGATTGAAAGGTGAAAGTGTTTGTCAAGTGATTGAGAGACATTCCAAATTTGGTTTTGGTAGACTTTGAGCTGTAATTATCATTTGTGGAAGTTACTTTATATTTGCAAGTTTAGAGTGAACTTGAAGACTTTGAGCTGCAAGTTGATTCTTTTAATCATTTTTCTTATATCTTGGAATACATTGAAGACTTTGGGCTGCATTATATTCTAGAATCTTTATTCTACATTCAAGCATAAGAAGAAATGGAAAACTTTGTGTTTTCATGGGTTTCTTCATGGTTCAACTATACTAATATTTCTTTAGTTATCCTTTTGTGTTGAGTTTTCATATTGAGAATTGTAAAAATCATTTCTAAAAAAAGAGAAATGGATGATATGGAATCACCTTGAAGTTAGTTTTTTAGTGTAAATAACTTTGTAATAGATATTAGTTTGTATTTGGCAATAAAAGGGAGCCTCCCCTTACTAAGAGGAGAGATAATATCTCATCATAATGTGGCTGATATAACTATTTTGCCTTTAGTTAGCTAAAGATAGAATATTCACCCAACAACTCCAATGTTCATCCCTCCCCTCTTAGTTGTCCTGGATGAGCCTTCTTGTATTCTCTTCTCCATAGATTGTCTTTTATCTTTAAGGAAGTCATAATAATCCTCCTTTGCCAGTTCTCATCTCTTTCCTTTATTATCAATGGTTATGGCCACCCCATTGGCCTTGAGCGCAGAAACCTCCTGATCTACCCAAGCTTTGGTCAATTGCATGACCCTCTGTGTTATCACCTCCAGTGAGGTTTCCTCAGGATGGCTCCAGTCAGCTGGGGAGATTGTTTCATTGTATTTCTTCTTGCCGTCATATTCCTAAAACATATTTGCCTCATCATCCTGATGTAGTTGTGGGGGTACCGGAATACAATCCAAGGTGCAGATTTGTTTTACTGTGAACCTTTGGTATCTCCTCCTTCGTACTTCCACATCATTAGGGCAATCAACCTGTTGGTGTTTTTTCCGCATTGGCAGAGGGTTTGCTAGTTCCAATGCACAGGTAGATCCGGCCAACAAATACAGGGGGTTGCATGAGATGCCTCCCCTTCACTTCTGGTTCTGCCACACCAAGGGGGGTATCCCTATAGCTAAAGATTTAACATTTGACTCACCCAATGATAGAAAGATTTATCTTTACAACAACAGGCAGAATACTCTCATGTATGGACCAAGATATGCATGATAGATCCCAAGGCTGGTAACATTCTTGGACATATCTAACTGGTTGAGGATGAGAGTATGTAGGGGTCCTATTCCTACTCCTACAAACTAACAGGTTGGAATTATGAAATGGTTTGTATTTAAGTTTTGGATGCAAGACAGGGGGTTTAGGATCATAACTACTACACAGGGAGCAGACTGGTGCCTATCTCAGGGCAAGGAGTCAACTAGACGTATACAAGTGAATGATTTACACTGGCATTCAAGTTTCAAAGGGCTAAGACTGGTATTTGCCTTACAAACACCACCCAAGACTGAGTATTTAGATGCCTCTACTTATAGATATCCCTGCTGACATACATTCTTCTCCATACTTAACCTAAAATGAATTTAATCCATTCCTTGAATGGAA
This sequence comes from Cunninghamia lanceolata, assembly GCA_027924645.1. Lineage (NCBI taxonomy): Eukaryota > Viridiplantae > Streptophyta > Pinopsida > Cupressales > Cupressaceae > Cunninghamia > Cunninghamia lanceolata. The sequence goes on from BSBN01001480.1 coordinate 2,181,410, forward strand.
GTCACAGATCAAGCATGCAATACAAAAAGTCTATATTCTAGAATCTGAGAAACCCTTAGCAACCAGATTCAGAAGAAGGGATGCATACAACAAATGGAGACAAACAACTAAACACATGCAAGAATACATTTTTCATATAAACACAACATAAAACTAAAAATATCTGCAACATGCATTCGAAATGCAACTCATAAACTCCAAAATGAGACAGAACAGCCAAGAAAGGCTTTGTTCTTGTTATTTTTCCCAAAAAAATACCCAAGTCTTCAACAACCTTACAATGAGTAACACAGTTCGCTTATAAAGAAGGAACATGTACTCAGTAATTAATTACATGGCATTTCAAAATGCTGCTAGATACAATGCATCTCAAAATTGGTGCTCAAAACATTTAATGCAGCCCAAAGAAACAGAGGAGAGAGCTGGTGAAATCAGGATCTGCACTGTTGCCTGAAGATTTTCTCATCAAATTTGGTAGTTGTCCGGTCAATCAGATCCATACCTCTCTACAATCCTATCATTAATGGCATACCAACTCACGGCCTAGAGCAGTTGCATGCTCTAGAGCTCTTCCCACTTGGAATGCAACTGCAGATCGTGGAAAGTCCCTGCTATTGAAAAATTGAATCAGGGTCGTCGATCTCTTTTCTTCCCACCGAGATGTGTAGCTTCAATCACACTAATTTGTCCTTGACCAATAAAAACATTCCACGCGGGTACCCCCTTCTTCTATCTCTAATTTTTCCCTTCGCAGCATACATTTTTCCTTCTCTGCCATCTGCCTTTTTCGCCATTGAATCCTTTGTATATGTGAATGCATATACATACAATCACACCTGGACACGTGGCATCCCCTGATTTTCTCTCCATCACTATGAAATTGCATATTCCTCGACCATCAAAATGACCCTGGGAGTATCTTTTCCTTTTGCATATGCAAGATACAATGCTTCACATACAAGGTGGACCCCAAAACATTATAAAACACATTCAAACTCACCATCGGGTCTGGATTGTATCTCCCCCATGCACATATTCTTTGTATATTGCATTGTACAAATGCAATGTACAATGCGGACTTCAAGACATTATAGAACAAATTGAAATTTGAATCGAGTCTAGGCATTGTATTTTTACCTCCTTTGTATATCTGCGATATATAATGCATGCACACATACAAGCTGTAGACTTCAACACTTTATTTGCTAGATTGGAACATCCTTTGGAATTCGCATTGTATCTTTCTCATTGTATCTTTCCGTTGTACATCGCATATACAATGCATAACATGCAACCCCCGGACTTCAACTTTAAATCCGCCAAAAAATATTCTCCTTTGCATTCGGATTGTATATTCTTTTCTTCATATCATTGTTTTGTATATCACAAACATACAACGTGGATATACAAAACAAAATATACAATGCAGATCTCAAACCTGTATCAACCAGAATGTATAATTTCTCAGGTCTGAGCCTTGCATATTCGGTTGCATGTGCCAACATACAATCGCCTTTGTATGCAACTGGTGGGCCTGACCCTTTGTTTTTCTTCTTTGCACATTGACAATGCATATCTCCTTTTGTATGTTGCAACCAATGTACATTCTGCCTTGCATCTTGGCAATGTATGTTTCCATTGTATGTGCATCAGCCATCAGGGAGACAATTTGTTGAGCTACCGATACATACCCTCATGCTGATAAATAACTGCCATTAGACAGACCACCACAGTCAGCCAGAAATCCTAAAGCTTATCTGATAGTTCAAATCACACCGATAAAAATTCCATCGAGAAGACACCACCCATTCGCCGAGACCACACAACACTCCGCCGATAGGCAAAAGTTACACCGACGACCCTTTGCATGTGGCAAATGTATAAGACCCTTGCACATTTCCTTTGTATGTCGAATATACAATGAGAACATACAAACCTTTTTACATACAAGCAAGAAATATTTCCTGGAATATGCCTGCAATGTATAACCCGATATGCATACAAAATGTATACAACTATTTTTTGCACCTTTTGAGGCTGATTAAACATATTTTTTGGTAAGTGTCTGCAAATTTAAATGCTTAAAACCTAAATGCTTATGCAGGCACTAACATTTGCTCTATCTGGGGATGCATGCCTCTTGCAGGCATGGTGAGAACCATAGATTTCTAGGATGTAGACTAGTCCTTATCTATTGGGCTACAGAGTCAAACACTACACTAATCTACATCACAAATCACAGCTTTTTTAAATTTTACTTGGTGGCCCAGGGCCACCAAAAAGAAAAAAACTAGTATTTTCCTTTGTCAAATACCCTATTTTCATCTGCATTCATTGGATCAAGCCTAAAGATTCTGCCATTGTCTGCCCACAAACAAACCTTGTCATTTGCATATCCAAACATCTCATTGATCTTCCTTTTGTCAACCTCATACAAACAACCATCAGCATCAAGCAACATGTGAATGTCATATTCATTAAACAATGCATTCCCATATGAAATATAACACTTATCATCATCTATATCAGCAATATGCATTGTAAAATGATCTCCCAGCTAGATTGAAAACTTAAAGCACTCAAAGTCCACCATATAACTAGGATCATCAGGCCTCATTTCATCATAAGATGGAATATCAAAGAAGAAGAAGCTTTCACAATCACATTTGTGCATACCATGCAAACAATCATCAGCTACACCAAACAGGAAAGGCTCGGACTTAGCCACATCTCTGCAACAACCTTCATGATATATGTTGGTCTCTCCTTCATCAAAATGAAATTCAGAATCCTTATGAATAACAGTGCTTTGATTCCCACCATACTCAAACAGATCCTCCTCAGCATATGTATCATTTGTGTGAAAGAGGGTTGGACCAAGTGTTTCAATTTCATTACAATATGTCACTGGTTCATGGACAACCAAACATACATTTTCATTACCAATGAATCCCTTGTGTGGAGGAGTATCAGCCCGTGTGTCACAAACAAAATTATAATCAAGTAAAGAACAATCATGCTCAGCACTAGCACTTGTTTCAATCTTTGATTGATCTTCATCATCTCCATGTGTCTGAATAAAAGGCAATAATTCAAACATGGAACTGCTCTTTTGTTTGCTCATTTCTTCTCTATCTTGAGCACAATACTCACAATCATCTCCACAAACCCATTCAAACAAGTATCCATTGCTGTCCACAACCTCATCATTGCTTTTAGAACCAGATACCTCAACCTTGAAATGGGAGTCATCATTAATCCTCTCTTTGGCATCCTCAACTGGTGAGCAATCTAGTTGAGCATTGTTATCAACATTATGTTCAAACATAGAAGCATTTTCAACTTCTATATTCTCATTTACACATTTGTCTTCAAATGATGCCATGATCACTTGGTCATTTGCAGCCATATAGCTACTATTCACACCAAAGCCTATGGACAGGGAATTCTGTATGTGCACATCCCTCATTTTTTTTGTATTTTCTAAAAACTTGTATGCCATCTGCATACTTGTTATCTTGAATTCCCTCAATATTGCACTAGAGCCCTTTTCAAAAGCTTCAAAGTATATGCATAACCATGAAATGGAAATAACATCAATACACATGACACAATGATTTTGACGTGGAAAACCCTATTAAGGGAAAAAACCATGGGGTGATTAACCCAAGATTATATTCTCTGTTAAAAGAATAAGATAGTACAAAATGACACTTACCAATTAGGGCTGACTGCCCAAGCACATTGCTCACAAGAGGTTCACTACCTACAAGTTATAAATAAAGTAACAAGATACTTGAACTAATAAGAAGAATCCACATATGTTGGAGTTTAGTTCTGATTAGGCTCAGTATACTGATCTACTGCACTTCATCCTTTCTCTTCTTCTGTGTTGCTATCCTTTCACATACCGGACCTGCCTTCCTGCTTCTATACTTCTTCTACTTTTCTATGCACACCACTTCACCTTCACATCTAAATCCATTTGGTATATATATCCGTAGAAAGGATTTCATCCTCTTTCTAGTCGGCATCCAGAATAGTCAATATTTTTCCAAACTCTAGTCTATCAGCAAAATCCTTACTTACCAAGTGATGCAAATCAAGGAGATACTTATAGAAGTCATCTAACATGTCAGCTAATCATGGATGATACCTTAAGAACCTTGATCACCATCAATATCTCATCTGGAATAATTCTGATGCTTTGTCGGTCAGTTCTTCCTCTGTCTACTTTGCCAAACCAGACCCCAATACTTAGATGCTCATATCTCTTAACTCTTTCATCACTGGAGGCTCAATCCCTAGAATCTATTAGTCATGGTATTCCTCTTGACTTTCCCAAGTCCACACTTTACAAAGATACTTCCTCTAAGAGATCCGGACCTGACTGTTAGACCTTGTTGCATGCTCTATTCTTGCTTACCGGACCAAGGTATTCTTCAATCTGACTTCTGGTAAAGATACACCATGTCCTGCAGATGTGTGGAGTGGTCTTTGTTGCCATCAATGACAACACCAATGAAGCCACACAGTGTCTCTTGCCAACACCTTTCATGTGCACTGAGAACTGTTTTGCGGAGTCGCCACCTCTCCAAAGAGGATAAAATTTTCAAACAACTGAAAGCTCTTCATAGAACAAATATTCTTTTGATTTCAATCCACTAGTAGAGCACCATTATTCCTATGAAATCTTTAGATATGCAATAATGATTTCACACTATTTGACTCTTTCCCTAGCAGAGTCACCACTTTGTTGGTGTTTTTTCCACATCGGCAGAGGGTTTTCCAGTTCCAATGCACAGGCACATCCAGCCAACAAATACATGAGGTTGCGTGAGCTGCCTCCCCTTCACTTCTGGTTCTGTCACACCAAGGGGGGTATCCCTATAGCTAAAGATTTAACATTTGACTTGCCCAATGATAGAAAGATTTAGCTTCACAACAACAGGCAGAATACTCTCATGTATGGACCAAGATATGCATGATAGATCACAAGGCTAGCAACATTCTTGGACATAACTAACTGGTTGAGGGTGAGAGTATGCAGGGGTCCTATTCCTACTCCTAAAAACTAACAGGTTGGAATTATGAAATGGTTTGTATTTAAGTTTTGGATGCAAGACAGGGGGTTTAGGATCATAACTACTACACAGGGAGCAAACTGGTGCCTATCTCAAGGCAAGGAGTCAACTAGACGTATACAAGTGAATGATTTACACTAGCATTCAAGTTTCAAGGGGCTAAGACTGGTATTTTCCTTACAAACACACCCAAGACTGACTATTTAGTTGCCTCTACTTACAGATATCCCTGCTGACATACATTCTTCTCCATACTTAACCTAAAATGAATTTAATTCATTCATTGAATGGAAGTCATAGATCAAGCATGTAATACAGAAAATCTATATTCTAGAATCTGACAAACCCTTAGCAACTAGATTCAGAAGAAGGGATGCATACAATAAATGGAGACAAACAACTAAACACATGCAAGAATGCATTTTTCATATAAACACAACATGAAACTGAAAATATCTGCAACATGCATTCGAAATGCAACTCATAAACTCCAAAATGAGACAAAACAGCCAAGAAAGGCTTTGTTCTTCTTTATTTTTCCCAGAAAAATACCCAAGTCTTCAACAAACTTACAATGAGTAACACAGTTCACTTATAAAGTAGGAACATGTACTCAACAATTAATTACATGGCATTTCAAAATACTGCAAGATACAATGCATCTCAGAATTGGTGCTCAAAACATTCAATGTAGCCCAGAGAAATAGAGGAGAGAGCTGGTGAAATTAGGATCTACACTACCACCTAAAGATTTTCTCATCAAATTTGGTAGTTGGCTGGTCAATCAGATCCATACCTGATGCAGAGCATCTAGGACAGTAGAAGCATATTTCAAAACTTCAACGCAATAACTCTCAAGATTCACTGTTTTCTTTGATAGAGATCAAACTTCACATAAGATAGGGTTTAAACTCAACACAATACATGTTCAAGACATAAGAGGGCGTAGACTTCAAGACACTTATCTCAGGGTGCCTAACTCCAATCAAGACTCCATCTAACCCACTGTGTAGGGTCTTCAGGACAGTAGTCTCATAGACTGTCACAACACTATTGCTCCACTATAATGACAGGCTCAGTATCTTCCTTGGGGTGATCTCCATTAAATACAAACTCAATCTTATTCAACATGCCAAACCAATCACATGCCTAACATACCTACTGTCTTCATTGACAAAGTAATAACTCACCAAACTTACCTATTCCTTGTGGTGACTGTCTCCTGGAGGACTGACAGAGGCAACATAAGGTAAGATGGATTGTTTTCTCAGAGAGATCCCTTCCTACTCCTTGTCATAGGGACATTGCTAGATCAGGAGCCTTTGTGTTGGTCATAATGCATGGCATTCTCTGATTGACCACTGAATACAGTCAAGGCAATCACCTATCTGCTGTTGTCCTTCACTCAATCCCAATACATGAAATTGCAGAGTCATTTACATGGAATCCTCAACACCAACCATCCTCCTGCCTCCAAATCCTTTACAAGACCTTGAACCAACTAATATACAACCCATTCCACTGATCAGAAACAGGAAAGATCAGTGGAATGAGGAGAACTCCATCAGCTTCTCAGAGAAAGCCCTAACTTAGGTTTTCCAACCCACTTGCAGAGGAAGGAGGAATATAGAGATATAGAAGAGTGTCAAGAGCCCAAACAACCTGCAAATGATAGGTAACTCTCCACACTAACCAACCATCGTAGGCAACAATCACCACTTAGCCGTACGGGTACGAGGCATGCAAGAGAGCAGTGAATTTACTAAGGAAGACAACAATTTCAGAGGGTAGTTTGAAGTTCCATAGTTATACTATGCTTTCTGATCAATATTAAAGATCCAAACTTGCTCTAATGATAGTCAGTCCATCAACCTTCACTCTCAAGGATCTACCATTCCACAACAAAGCCATACTGTACAGTAGTACAGGCTCCAATGCACAAGAATATAGAGAAATATTGAAAAAGGTAGGAAAACAAAAGTTTTTTTGTTATTTCCTTCAATTCCACCGAGTGTCTCTCTACAAATGAACCTTGGTAGGCCTAAAATAATCCTCCTACATTTGCATGAAGTTCTTTGGAGTGGTTGGGGTCAATGAAACTGCCCCAACCACTGAACTTCCTCTTAATTTTTTAGCTACAACAACAATTACTATTTTAGTAACTGTCCTCTTCTAGGACTATAGCGACAGTTTTTGGTTTAATAATGCTTTCCCAACATTTTGGAGAACCTTGGACAATGTTATAACACACCCCTTAGACATGCTAACAACCAATATGATTGCCTCCTACATACCTTAGGAGGGCTACAAAAGAAAAGAAATCTATGACTTCCTTTTTTACCACATGACTGTCCTCTTTAACATGACAGTAGTAGTCTTATAGTCTTTTGGACATAGTCCATTTACATGCATGGCTTTCAAGCCTCATTATAACATTGAATAGTCTCAAGGACCTTATTAAACAAAACAACTACTTGAAGATCAAACAAAACCTAGATGTCTTGGTGCTCCTGCACCATACTCCCCCTCCAAACATTGAAACATTCTCCTCCTCTTGTGCCAAGTGAACTCTTCTATCCTTTCTCTTATCAACATCATCCTTCTTAGGACATTTGAAAGATGTGTGTCCCACTTCATTGCAATGATAACATCTACTTGTAAACACTCCTCTTCCTAATCCAAATCTACCTCCACCTTTATATCCACCCCTCTAATCTATAGAAAACTCCTTACCTTTCTCAATTCTGTTCTGTACTTCATTAGTAGGTCTGCCCCTACCTCTATATCCTCTACCACTACCTCCTTGCCTTTCTTGCTTCCTCTTCACCCTTTCTTCAGCCCTGATGGCTAACTGAAAACATTCTCCAAGTGATTTTGGTACTGTCAAACCAATCTCATCTTGCAAGTTATACCTAATCCCATTAAGGTATCTTACCACTTTCTCTTCTTCATCTTCCAATCCTCCTCTAATACTAAGCTTATGAAATTGCTTAGTATAGGACATAACATCCATGTCCTTTTGTTTCAAATTCTGCCTCATCCTCTTTGTTTGAATGGAGTAATCGGATGGAAGGAATTGATCCTTCATCATATCCTTCATCCTACCCCAAGAAGTGATTCTTGTTCCACCTCTAGCCACTCTTTCTATTTGCACACTACTCCACCATGTAAGTGTTGTTACTCTCAGTTTTGTTTTTTTTAAATTTGATCTTCTTCTCATCACTCATCTCCTCATACTCAAAAAAAATTTCCAGGGCATCTATCCACCCTAATAGCTCTTCACTATCCATCTTCCCTTGATAGGTAGGTAACTCTATGTTTGCCTTTGTCCCACTACCTTGGACTACCTTTAGCAATCTCACAAATTTCTTTTCTTTAGCATCTAATTCATCCTTAGGAGGATTCTCATCAGCCTCCTCATCTCCTTCTTGATCATCTTGCTCATCCCGTCTAGGATTCTTCTCTACTGCTTCCAATCTTGCTTAGATTGATGCATTCTCCCTTCTTACTTGCCTTAACTCTCTTTCCCTTGCAGCATCCTGTTCTCTTCCATTCCTCAACTCCTTTTCTCTAGCCTCTAAGGCTTCCCTCAGTTCACTATTCTCCCTAGCCATTTGATTTTTAGGAGGCATCCTTACACTTTCACAAACCCTTACTGTTTCACAAGACCCTACTACACCCTCAAGGATCTACTTGCTTTGCTCTGATACCAAAAATGATGCAGAGCATCTAGGACAGCAGAAGCATATTTCAAAACTTCAATGCAATAACTCTCAAGACTCACTATTTTCTTTGACAGAGATCAAACTTCACATAAGGCAGGGTTTTAACTCAACACAATACATGTTTAGGACATAAGAGGGAGTAGACTTCAAGACACTTATCTTAGGGTGCCTAACTCCAATCAAGACTCCATCTAACCCACTGTGCAGGGTTTATAGGACAGCAGTCTCATAGACTGTCACAACACTACTGCTCCACTATAATGACAGGCTCAGTATCTTCCTTGGGGTGATCTCCATTAAATACAAACTCAATCTTATTCAACATGACAAACCAATCACATGCCTAACATACCTCCTGTCTTCATTGACAAAGTAATAACTCACCAAACTTACCTAATCCTTGTGGTGACTATCTCCTGGAGGACTGACAGAGGTAGCATAAGGTAAGATGGACTATTTTCTCAGAGAGATCCCTTCCTACTCCTTCTTGTCATAGGGCCATTGCTAGATTAGGAGCCCTTGTGTTGGTCAAAATGTATGGCATTCTTTGATTGACCACTGAATACAGTCAAGGCAATCACCTATCTACTGTTATCCTTCACTCAAACCTAATACATGAAATTGCAAAGTCATTTACATGGAATCCTCAACACCAACCATCCTCCTACTCCAAATCCTTTACAAGACCTTGAACCAACTAATATACAACCCATTCCACTAATCAGAAATAGGAAAGATCAGTGGAATGAGGAGAACTCCATCAGCTTCTCAGAGAAAGCCCTAACTTAGGTTTTCCAACCCACTTGCAGAAGAAGGAGGAATACAGAGATATAGAAGAGTGTCAAGAGCCCAAACAACCTACAAATGATAGGTAACTCTCCACACTAACCAACCATCACAGGCACCAATCCCCACTCAGCTGTACAGGTAAGGGCATGCAAGAGAGCAATGAATTTACTAAGGAAGACATCAATTTCAGAGGGTAGTTTGAAGTTCCACAGTCATACTATGCTTTTTGATCAATATTAAAGATCCAAACTTGCTCTAATGACAATCAGTCCATCAACCTTCACTCCCAAGCATCTACCATTCCACAACAAAGCCGTACTGTACAGTAGGACGGGATCCAATGCACAAGAATACAAAGAAAATACTAAAAAAGGCAGGAAAACAAAAGTTTTTTTGTTATTTCATTCAATTCCACCTAGTGTCTCTCTACAAATGAACCTTGGCAGGCCTAAAATAATCCTCCTACATTTGCACAAAGTTTTTTGGAGTGGTTGGGGTCAATAAAACTACCCCAACCACTGAACTTCCTCTTGATTTTTTAACTACAGCAATAATTACTATTTTAGTAACTGTCCTCTTCTAGGACTATAGTGACATTTTTTGGTTCAATAATGCTTTCTCAACATTTTGGAGAACCTTGGACAATGTTCTAACACACCTTTTAACCCTTAGACATGCTAACAACCAATATGATTGCCTCCTACATACCTTAGGAGGGCTACAAAAGAAAAGAAACCTATGACTACCTTTTTTACCACATGACTGTCCTCTTTAACATGACAATAGTAGTCTTATAGTCTTTTGGACATAGTCCATTTACATGCATGGCTTTCGAGCCTTATTATAACATTGAATGGTCTCAAGGACCTTATTAAACAAAACAACTACTTGAAAATCAAACAAAACCCAGATGTCTTGGTGCTCCTGCACCAATACCTCTCTGCAATCCTGCCATTAATGGCATACGAACTCGCGGCCTGTAGCAGTTGCATGCTCTGGAGCTCTTCCTGCTTGGAATGCAACTGGAGATCATGGAAAGTCCCTGTTGTTAAAAAATTGAATCAGGGCCGTCGATCTCTTTTCTTCCCGCCAAGATTTGCGGCTTCAATCACGCTGATTTGTCCTTGACCAATAAAAACATGCCACGTGGGCACCCCCTTCTTCTATCACTGACTTTTCCCTTCGTAGCATACATTTTGTCTTCTCTGCCTTTTGCCTTTTTCACCATTGAATCCTTTGTATATGTGAATGCATATACATACAATCGTGCCTGGACACATGGCATCCCCTGATTTGCTCTCCATCACTATGAAATTGCATATTAATCGGCCATTGGAATGACCCTGGGAGTATTCGCCGATGAGCAATGTTATGCCGACGAGCCAATGCATCTTTTCCTTTTGCATATGTGGGATAGAATGCTTCACATACAAGGCAAACCCCAAAACATTATAAAACACATTCAAACTCACCATCGGGTCCAGCTTGTATCTCCCCCATGCACATATTCTTTGTAGATTGCATTGTATAAATGCAATGTACAACACAGACTTCAAGCCATTATAGAACAAATTGAAATTTGAATCAGGTCTGGGCATTGTATTTTTACCTCCTTTGTATAGCCGTGATATACAATGCACACACACATACAAGTTGCAAACTTCAACACTTTATTTGCTAGATTGGAACATCCTTTGGAATCCGTGTTGTATCTTTCTCATTGTATCTTTTCGTTGTATATCGCATATACAATGCATAACATGCAACCCGCGGACTTCAACTTGAAATCTGCCAAACATATTCTCCTTCGTGTCTAGATTGTATATTCTTTTCTTCATATCATTGTTTTTTATATCACAAACATACAACGTGGATATACAAAACAAAATATACAATGCGGATCTCAAACCTGTATCAACCAGAATGTATAATTTCTCAGGTTCGGGCCTTGCATATTCGGTTGCATGTGCCAACATACAATCGCCTTTGTATGCAACTGGTCAGCCTGACCCTTTGTTTTTCTTCTTTGCACATTGACAATGCATATCACCTTTGTATGTTGCCGCCAATGTACATTCTGCCTTGCATCTTGGGAATGTATGTTTCTATTGTATGTGCATCAGCCATCGGAGAGACAATTTGTTGAGTTGTCGATACATACCCTCATGCCAATAACAAACTGCCATTGAACAGACCACCACAGTTAGCCAGACATCCTAATGCTCATCTGATAGTTCAAATCACACCAATAGCAATTCCATCGGGAAGACACCACCCATTCGGCAAGACCACACAACACTCTGCCGATAGGCAAAAGTTACACTGACAACCCTTTGCATGTGGCAAATGTATAAGACCCTTGCACATTTCCTTTGTATGTCGAATATACAATGCAAACATACAAACCTTTTTACATACAAGCAAGGAATCTTTCCTAGAATATGCCTGCAATGTATAACCCAATATGCATACAACTATTTTTTGCACCTTTTGAGGCCAATTGAACATATTTTTTGGTAAGTGTCTACAAATTTAAATGCTTAAAACCTAAATGCTTATGCAGGCACTAACACAACCCAATAATATTTTATGTGCACCTGGTGTACTGGCTTCTTGTATAATATTTCCATCCTTTGATAAGGATCATACTATCTTGATAAAGAGAAAGGCTGCAAACACATCTGCTGCAATCCTCTTATTGACTCCTTGGTTGTTTCTGGATCAAGGTACATGTACCAACCAATGATGAGTGGGAACATGACCTTGGGTATTTTGTTCTTTTGGACAAATGCCTCATGTGAAGGCAATATTTGCCTAGCCATCTCCATTACTATGACCTTATCAGTTGGTATCTTGGCAACATCAGGTGTTTTGCATTGAAGCCTTCCATTCTTATGTAGGTGAATGTAGAGAACTAGATGAACCAAGCTCCATTCCTACGTAGTGTCACTTGAGCTTCCATGCTCAGTCTTTCTACTTTGTCCTCTTCCATTGTTTATATGAGATGCACAATAAAGTAGCCATTTACTATCTTGTAATGTTGGAGGGATGCCCTCCTCCCTAGTTGTGGATAATGATCCTAGATATTTACCTCTCTAGGATTCAAGCCAACACTGCCAACTGTTTGCAAACCATAAAATGTTCCTTTGGCTACACATGCATACACCACATATGAGGACATATGAAACATGTTTGTTTTCCCCCCAAGTTTCTTCATACTTTCATCAATACTATCACTGATTAACTTCGTCCATTGTGGTTTTTGATTTGTAGATTCCACCATCCTCATGAGGCCAATATCCAATACTCAAAATAACCTGCATTCGGTCTCCCTCTTATCTAACTAAGCATAACCTTCATGTATTTTTACTTAGGGGTGAAGTCAAATTTGTACATATGTACTAGCAATTTAGCCGATGCTCGGTATGTGTTGTTAGTAGCCCTCCATGAGAACATGAATTTTCTACACTCCTTGAGACTATATTGATACTATTTCTCTAGGGCTCCCAGGTTAATCTTGTATAGATGGGATCCTGATGGCAAACTGAATATGGAGGTGATGCCTGTGACTGAAAAATCTACATACACTCGACCATGTTTCTCCACCTTTCTGGTGTGGACATTGTAATTATTAGCACACTCTACTACTAGCTTAATGGCTTCCATCACATATGGGAACTCCCCAGCATGCCACATTCCTGAATTATATATATTGATAAGCAGAGGATCTCCACCACCTTTCTTTGATTTTGTTGTCCATGCATCTAGATCAGTGTTCCCTGGGTGTGAATCATATATTTTTCTATATTTGAAAGCTAACCCTCTGGGTTGTATGCATATAGGCATCAAGAACTCAGTATCCAACTTATTCTTATGAATCTGCATTGTATCCTACAATGAAGATATATATGTCTTAACCTAACATGCATTTTAGAGGTTTAGATCTGTCCATTTTCATGGATATCATGGTATTTTACCTTTTACATAAACATATACAAACATCATCATATGATTTTACCTTAGTAAAAACCATTTACCTGTTTACTATTTAGAAATGACAAAATGAGGGTTTCATTTGTTACATACCTAATTTCCGTGCCTTAAATCTAATTTACTAAGATCAGGATATGCAGTTTCACTATTCAATCACCTCCTCCATTTTCTATCTGATGTGCACACCATTCCATTGAGGTCATAGATTTCTGTAATGGTGGTCTTAATCATGTAGGAGCTTTATACTTTCTTGCTAAATGTTTGATAAGTGTAAAAATGAGTGTAAATTCACTAATTGTTAACATTGACGAATTAGGGCATAATCAATGTTATGTCATTCGTGTCCATGGATACACATACAACGTTCCTAATATTACAATAGGTGGCACCATGTGATTTGAAAATTTGAATATCCACCCACCGTTAAATGACATTTAATACAAGGTATGCATATTTGAAAATGTCAGGGTATTTAAACAATGCACACTATCCTTCAAAATATGCACATGACATCATCATCATATTGGTCAATGATGACTAGAGGTAAGAAGTGGGTCATGAAGACTTGAAGGTATTTTACTTCCATTTGGATATCTAGGAATATGGTATGTTGATGTGGATAGGTCAACCTGCCACATGGCATCTTTCCATTGGTTCATGAAAGTCTACGTGTTATGGGTCTTGAGAGTGGATATGCGGATATCAAGAAATATCTGGGTACTTAGTTGGGTGAAATATCCCCCCCAAATCCCAAATTGATGGTGATGTCACCATTTTGAATGATGTTCTGGACTAGTTATAATGTTCCGTCATCCTCACATTAGCAAAAGTTAGAGTGTTGAGTTAGTGTGATGATATTGAGATTTATTGTTATATTGCATTAGGTTAGGATATTAATGAATATTTGGGATGTTAGGAAATCTGACGATCCATCGATGTCAATTGTCTCGATGATGTCATATTCATATTAGGGTTTCTTTAGAATAGGTCAGGATGATGTCACCATCATGTTAGTGAATATTAGGACATTAAGTTAATGTGCAGGGATTTACTATTAAAGGTCATGCCTGATCTTGGGGTATCTGGTTGATGTCATCTTCAGATTGTTACTTCTATATGGCAATATTAAATGACCTCACTAGGATATTATTCAATATATTGGATATTAAGAAATATGTTGATGTCTAGTTTTGTTGTTATATTTTCTAAGTCTGCATATTAGGTTGAATGTGCACCCTAATGGAATGTCTACATATTTTGACAGTATGTGGTACCTCAGGTTAAAATTTGATGTTTGCATCTTTATGAATGTGCAGATATTGAGTTTTCCCTTTGTAAAGCCTGCACTAAGGATATTAGCGAATATCTAGGTTCTTAAGGAATATGATGATATCTAGGTGACTATTTGACCAAACTTTGACCAAACATAACTTCTTAATCCTAGGGAATTTTGGGGTGATCCAAAAGGCAAACTTGCTTAAAATTTTGCACTCTTTTAGCTGGAAAGGTCTAGGATAGCATATTTTAACTTCTAGAATTTGTCCATATGTCAAGATGTCCTGATATGCATCTGATACTAATTTTACCATACTACCCAAAGCAAGAAATAAGCAAGCAAGTGAAAAGTTGGGTTCCTGTTTTACTGGGGCAAAATGGGTTGTGTTGTGTAACCACACAACACATACATTCTATTTACCATAGTAGATGGCAACCTATGGTTACTTGAAAAAACTTCAATCTTGACTACTTTTGGCCATGACCTACTAAACCTCCTAAACCATGACAAGATCAAATCTTCTTGGGATACCAATGATATAAAGTAAAGTTGATAACAAAATTGGCTAGACCTCCAATAGAACAAATCATAAGTAAAGAGCCATCTGAGTTGAAGAACTCCCCCGGATGAAAGACAAGGGAGTCTTTGTTGAGGTTCCTCCTTTATCATCCTTACAAGTATCGGGAGATACCTGTAAAGAACAAAACATTTCATCACAAAAGGTTAATTTGGCACAAGCTTCCTCCTCTGAGACATCGAAGACTATGGAAAATCATGACAACACCTTTGCAAACATCACCAATAAAACAATAAGGAATAGGTAAGCAAGAGAAAGGAGGAAGAGAGGACAAGATTTATCTTGAAAGACACCATCTCAAATAGAGAACATCTCACCATCTAACATTGAATCACATAAGGAAGAGATAAAGGAAGAATAGTTAAAGGATGATGATTTTAATCTGGCAATTGTACCCTATGTGCCTATTTCCTCTTGCATTTCAAATTGGGAGGAAGATTATTTGCTCGATGACAACCACTAGTTTAGTTATGTACACAAGTAAGTATTTCTAACCCTTTTTAGACACCTTTGTCATAGCATGTCTTTGCTCGCTTATGTGGTCTCCTCTTATGTGTTGTGTTCCCCCACGATGTGTTATATGTTGTGTAGGTCTCCTAGGATGACCCTTGATACTCTTATAAGGTCAAGGATACTGGGAGACCACCTCTGTTGTGACCATTCTTCTATTTGTTTCTACATTCTTCTATTCTCCTCTCATCTATTTTATTGTTGTGTGTCGTGCCACAGGGACATAGCATTGTGGATGATTTTTTGGGGGGCATCCTCCTACATGGAATTCCTAAGGCACTTGTTCTCCTCTCTCATTTTATTGTTTACCTTCTTCAGTGATTTTACCTAGTTGGCAGATGACAAAAACAAACAAATACTAATATGTGTCCCTTTAGTGAGTAAGAGAAAATGGACCCAATCCATATATGTTGATGGAGTTGATATATATCCAATGCTTGACTAGTAGAATCACTCTGTGTGATATATAATGTTGTAATATCTCTTGTAAAACCTTTACAATATAGTTGCTCCATGCACTTTTGATTGTTTTGTTTCTCACCTTGTTGTTACGCTCAGTTCCAATATATCCATAGTATAAGCCCAATGACTATACTTGGTCTTGAACCCACAAGTGTAGCCTTGGTTTTTGATGTGATCTAATATCTAATTTATGCATAGATTTCATGATTTGGTTTGGTTATTATCTTAGAGTAAGATGTTCTAATATTATCTCTTGTTGATTATCTCAGTAATTCATATCAGTGTGTTTGTGGGAACATTTAGTGATCGTGGCACATTTCACCTTTGGAGGCATGGGCTTTGCAAGAGCTCTTATTCCCTTGCATGTTTTCACTCTATCTTAATGTACTTGATATCAACAAGTGGTAACAACCATCTTAAGGTGGGGGTATATATAATGGTATCTTTTTTATTATTTTCACACTAATGAAGTGTGTTTTAAAGCCCTCACCACAAGGCGAGATGGTGTATCTCTTGAGCTAGTGCACATCCTTATTAAATTGCAAGCAAGAAAGCCCTCATCGTGAGGTGGGATGACATATCTCTTGAGATAGTATGTATCCTTTTATACAAATCCCTTCTACAGAAGGTGGGATGGTGTATCTCTTGACCTAGCACACATCCTTTTATACAAAATCCTCCATGGAGGCAGGGCTAGATCTTAAGTCATCCACCCTTAAGTGTGTCTTTGGTGGTTGTGGTAGAATATCTCAAATGTCAAGTATGTTTGATGTTTTTTGGATGGTAGGACTTAGCAATAAGCTCCTTCCATTGCTCATGTTTGTTGTGTATAAGATGTATAGTGTGTCTATGGCATACTATGTGGCGCTCATGTATTCTATGTGTCTTCTTTCAAGTTTGTTGTGTCTTCCCTCGAGTGTGATCTATTCAAGTTCTTGTTTGGCATGTTTTCTCCCTAGTATGGTCTAAAGGCATGTAGCGATGAGCTCCCTCCAAACCTTGGGTTTGTTTTGCATGTTTTTGGTTGTCTAAAGGCGCGTAGCGATGAGCTCCCTCCACCCCCTATTTTAGGGTTTATTTTTGGTTTTTCAATCAATGTATTCTTCATTTATTGCGTTACTGTGATCATTTCTTCTTCATGTATTGCATGCTTCCACTATATTGTCCATGTTTTGTGTGCTTCTTATTGTCTTCATTGTGTCTTGTGTGTCTTCCATGTCTTTTCTAGTGCTTACATAAGATTGGGGACTAGAAATAGTCCTCCAACCTTTGGGTATGCCTTAACTTTATGTGTTTGGTGTGTTTGATGTGCTTGATATGTTTCAACCATACATTAATGCATGTATGGAATTGTAAGATCATATATACATTAAAGTGAGGACTAAATGCTATGGAGTAAAAAGTAACCTCATGCCTTTTTACCCCCTATTTTAGCTCCTAGGTACCCATGTTTACACTTTACATGTTTAAAACTTATCCCAAAGTGATTTCCCCCAAAACCCATGACAAATGGGGCTTAGGGGAACAATCTAAATTCTTAATCATGATGCAAATTAGCCTTGGGACTTGGGTGCCCATGCTGTAGTCCAAGCTGATATGTCAAGACCCAAAATTTAAGTTTTTCAACATAGGACCTTAAATAAGGTTTCCCTCTATCGACCTTTTCAATTTGAATTACAAATGTTAGCAGGAATGCATATATAAACATGTTTAGGACTTCATTTTACACCTAGATGGATAATGTAAACTTGTGATATTGAGCTAAGGGATTTCAAGGCATTCATTATGTTATAGAGTAGAATTGTGTTGTCATTGTTTTTGTTTATTACAAATTTGGCTTCATTAATCCATCCCATGATTTGAAGGCTCTTCATCTCCTTGAGGGTTTCACCTCTAAGGTGATATCTATTAGTATTTCAACCAATCTATTTCATAATTACTTTTGCATTTTCCCTTCCTTGGAAACACACTCTATCTAAAAACAATGTTGGAAGACTTGAATGTCATTCCAAGGCTTGACTCAGGCAAGCTCCTAATCACCACAACCCCCAACCCCTCTCTTTATGATTGCAGGTTATAGGTGTGGGATCTTGTGGGGTGAAATTGCAGAGAAGCTATTCAGAGGATAGAGATTTGGCATTTGGAGAAAAAGTGTTGTAAATCTATCCTACTGGAGTAGGGCGCCCACCCCGTAGTCCTCCCAACAGGAATTTTTGGAAACTTAGGAGCAGGTTACAGTCTGACACTAATCACTTTCCCAAATTTATAGAAAAACTGCTCTACTGGACTTGGACACCCACCCCATGGTCCACAAAGTCTTCACCTCTAAAAATCCAAGTTCTAGTGAGTTTTTAATCCTCCTTGAGTGTCTTCTTGTGTGGTGATCAGAAGTAGTTTATTTGTATGTACCTAATTTTATTATAATTAGGGTTTGATGCTTATTGAATCTAGGGTTTGGAAAATCTTTCAATCTAATCAGTCTTTCCATATCATTCTTGAGTACATCAACTTGTAGTTGATTCCTCTTCATCTATAGTGACTTGGCTTGGTTGTTGTCCTTGGGTGTTATTGTGAAAGGAGGGTTGATTTAATAGATCTTGACACTATTCATCATCTTCCCACTTTTTACATATAGCACAATGCTTGTGTGACTTGTGTCATCATTTGATCTTTTGTTTTTAATATTTTCTATCTCCTTCTTATGCCTTATCAAATCCAACTAGATCCATTTATATCTTGGTGTGTTACGATTAGCAAAGAATGGGGCATAGTGTTTTGCATGTCTATTGGATATTCTTATCATTACAGCTAATATTCATAACTTGTGTCTAGACAAGGTTGTATTATGCTATGTATAAGATACTCCTTTTGTTTACAGTATCAAGTTCATGCAAAGGATACAAAGTCACTCTAGTTCCTTATACCTTGGTGTATAATATCCTCTTTCTATATCAAATAAGGATTTGTCTACATACTATACCAACATAACTATCTCCTCTCTATCCACTATTTCCAAATCCTATTCTAAAGCATTCTTCACATCTCAACCTATCTTTATCCACTATATATTTCACCTATTTCTTTTAACTTAACAATTCATCCTAACTATCTATTCCTAACCCTTATCCTTTTCCATCCTTTCTCTTATCCAACCCCCTTCATCCATTTTAAGAGCATACTTGTGTTCTTCTAACCTTCCTATCCTCTTGAGAGGGCATCCCATCCTTACATCATTCATCCTCATCACTCCTTCAAGTGGTTGGGGTATCCTTTTCCTTCCATCCATACCTTTTCTTCTTTGAAATGATGTTACTTCTCTTAGTCACAACATCTTCTCAAAGAGGGGAAAAATGTAGACATCTAAAATTGATAATGTCTTACGATATTATCTTATGTCACCTTGCATTACCTTGCAACATATTTTCTTCTAGGTCCCTTTCATGACCCCTTCCATCATTCCCATTAGTTAAATAAATTCTATTTATTTAATTAATCCGTTTTATCCATTTATCCTCCTCTTACACCAAATTAAATAAATTTTATTTATTTAAATCCCACATGTCTCTCATAATTTAACTAATTTTATTATTTAAATTATTTATTCCCACTCACATCCCTATTTTTAACCTTCTTAAATGTGCATCATAAGCACTTCTTATCCAAAATCAATTTAAAAATCTCATTTCCTCCACTACTATCCTTATTTTAGTCACCTATCATCCTCATTAAATGAGCGTCATAACAAATAACTTCAACTTTCAATCCTATCCATCCACGTCACACCTCACCCTTCTAATCTTGACCATCCATTTGATTCCCTCTCCCTCTATAAATTAAAACTCTCATTTGAATTTGAATCCCCCAACAAATCTTCATGTGCATGCATATCTATTATTTTTTATCTCTATTTCATATCCAAGTCATGCTTGTTGCATGATCAATCCACATTACAACATCAACAAGACAAATCCAATGAAGCTTGGGTGCACTCCATTCCATCCTATTAGAAGTCTGATTTTGTACAAGGGTTAAGGTGTATTTACATTGTTTTATCTTGATGTTATTATCCTTGCATGATTTTAAGGGTTTCATGGCCAATGAGAGCCAAGGAGTAAGACTCCTCATACTAGTCTACTGACAGTTGGTAGTCATGGAGAGCCATGCAAAGATCTGTGAATGAAGGATAGCACATCAACAGTATTTTATCCCAGATGTGTGGCTGCAAGTTTCATATCAAAATCCTTTGTACATCAACATGTGGAAGAGAATACAGGATTTGAGTGAAGAGGGCTTTGTAGTGCCCTATAAAACTAGTCACTTTCTCTTTCACTCCTTGCTTACAATGAATCAAATTGGTCGGTGTGACCTAAGGTCTACTATTGGCTAGAGGAATTGATTGGCATGTTGTTGAAAAGAATGAATTGAGTTATCAAGTAGTGAACATAACCAATTCAAGGCCATGTCTTTTAATGATCAAGGAAAGAGCTTAGCTCAGAGAGCATCTTCGAAAAGAAAGTCACTACATAATGTGGTAAAGGATGACACATGGTTATTAGGGTCTCCTTTTCAAGTGTATTTCTCAAAATAGGGTGCTTTGATATTATCTAGCATTCAGGTTTTTAGGATAGTGAACAATAATGGGCTATGAGTGTAATAGGATGGGATGGTAGGTTGGGATTAGCTTTGGCTCATGTTTTACATTTGTTGTTGCAAGGAGTTGACATTTTGTAAGAGTTGGTTGATTACAAGATTAGTAGGTGGAGTGGTTTAAGAGTAGCTATTATACGGAGTAGAGTGAAGAATATGTTGGGAAGCAATGGGGTAAGTGAACTATGGATGAGGCTAGCTAGCAATATGTTAGGAAATATTTGGATTAGCATTTTAATAGGTAAATTAGAGGCTAGAGGAAGGTGGGATGAAGCTATATCAGTTTATAGGGTTCCCACTTGTTATCCTAGAACTAGTGTTGGCACGTTTACCAGACTATGTCATGGTGGTGATAACGAAAGAAGAGAATGTTGAAACAAAATATGTCAACATGGGTATTGACACTTGCATCCCCATTTGGTTTTAAGAGGATGTGTTGGTGAGGATTTCTACACAACTAGCTGATGACATAATGTTATTATCCACTATATGAGTTGGGATACGTAGAACTTCCACACCTTGGAGATCATCAAGTAACATTCTTATGAGATTCTCTATGAGAGGGATGACCTCCCCAGCCAAATGTTTTGTGCCCAAGAATTTTTGGAAACTAGCCAGTTCTCTGTTTAGCTTCTGAGTTCAGGCCTCAAGAACATAGGCCATGAAGTTGTCCATCTCAAGAGAATCATGATTAGGTTGTGTCTCAGAGATCATCAACAAGGTGGGAATGTGATCCAAAGATGGTCACATTCTGAAACTTCCTGGGTTAAATATGTTAATGAATTCAAATTCTGATGTTGAGACATCGGAGCTACTCAAAGCACGGGAACCCATTAGAATTCAATAACTTCTTCTTATAGGGAGTTTGGATTTAGAACACTAGGTCATGAAACTCATAAAGTAATTACATGTTTCAGGACACTCAAGTGCTCCTAGGAAGTGATAGAGAAGAAAAGTGATGATAAGATGGCTATGCTAATGATATGCTAGAAGAAAGAAGGTTCTTGTTTGGTTTTTGTTTTCTAATCTAAAAGAAAAAAAAGATGTTTGTGTTTTGTTTTCTAAATATAGAAGATAAAATAATATATGTAATAGAAGTGTCTAACCAATTTATCAACTAATCAAACACAACAAAAACAAAGAAGTTTGCAAGCATGTCCGGTTCACCAAAATGTGAGATTAGAAAAGAAGATCTAATTAATTAATGAAGTAACTAGATCAATCTTTCTAATCAAACATTGGAACACGAGCCACTGGAGGCTTTATGTTTGGTTTTTGTCCCTAAGGAAGAGCCAAGTTGTTTTTGGGAAGGCTCTATTCCTTTGTTGTATTGTAGTTATTGATTTGATTATGGAATGAACTAGGCTAAACAAGTGATTAAATTAACTAAATTGACAAAATATAGGTACTACAGAACAAATTTACAAAAACAAAAATTAGATCTAAGAAGATGATAAAGAGAGGAACCTAGCATCACAAAATGGAGTAGACTGTCAAGGGTGCTAGCATACCACATGGATGAAAGTACATCACACTATAGTCTGTGCATCATAGGAAAATAAAGTTGTTCGCTTGTACATATCTGGTATGACCTGAATGTTTAGAATGTCAAATCTTCCTTCCACAACAATGATTTGGAAATCTACAAAATGAAATGGAAAATGGGGTTGTGTTGTATAGGGGCTTGCCTTAGTCAAACCCCATGTTGGTGTTCCCACCTCCACAAGAATAATGATGATTATGATAGAGAGTGTGTTCACGATGCATAGAGGCAAAACAAATGATAAATATTGCAACAAATCAACACATTGAAATGGACTTACCACAAGTGTGAAATCCTTATTTGATTGATGTTGCAACACAAATCACACACAAGGAGTTGATGGAGTAGGAAGAAGCTTCCTTAAATACTGGCAAGTGTTAGTGCATATAACAATAATAATCTTCACAAGTAGGGAGCTTTACTAGATCATTTTGGTATAAAAGAATTCATATCCTAGAAGTTGTAAAGCTTGTTTAGATTGTAGAGAGTCATCTCCCTCCTTTCAAATCAAGGAGAGAGGGTTGTTTATATATGAATCCAAATATGTTTTCAAGGAGCCATTTAGACAAGGAAAACAAGCAATGTATGTCATTCAATGCAAGAAGGATGACATTCAAATTCAATTTTTTTTCATGCGTATGGACAGTATGCTAGCTCATTGCCTAGGGTTTGTTGGGTCTCGAAAATGCAGGTTGTGGATTCTAAGGGGATGCCAAGCCCTATGGTCAAATCTACAACGTTTTTGAGCCAATGACTGGAGTTTGACCTTAACGATCAGCTTCTCCCTGCGCTTTAGGTCCTGCTACAACCTAGGCGGGTGAACCCTTGATTATCAAAGCAGGTTGTATGATTAAATCGATGTTGGTTTGCTGCTAGTTTATCTGATTACACTGGCATACTTGTAAATCAGATGAATTACTATAAACTATTTCTAAGGAAAAGTAAATGATTTAATCTAAATTTTAACAGAAATAACAAATAACATGAAATGAATCTACAACATAGCAAAGATTTTAAATGTAAAATAAATCAATAATTAGACTGGTGCTTTGTTTGTTTGGGCAATGGAGTCAGGATATCAAAAACAAACAACTTGTATCAGGTAATAACTCGATCTGATTGGCACATATAACTGTTTGTAACTTGTACAAACGTGCAAGGAAGAAATCATTAATTCATTCTTAATAATCCAGAGGACATAATTGTATTAAATGCAAAACATTAAAAGGATTTTAATCTTTCTGGAAAGAACCAATTTAGATTTGCAAATTAACAAATTAGATCAACTATGGAGACAAATTAATAACCTAATCAATTAATCGTACTTAATAATCCATTCAATATTCTAAGATTACTATAATTGATAAGAAAGGATTTAATTCTACTTGAGAAACCAATCAAATCAAATATACTGAATTAGCAACTGTAATCAGACAATTTGAACATATCCTTAACACATTCGAATTGAATAATCAGAAAATGAATGACATGGAGATAATTAAATTGATTGAATGAAAAACAACAAACAGATGATACCGTCACAGTGTATTTCGAATTTGAATCCTCAACAACGCTACCTCAAAACATATCAAGCACCATAATCTTTCTCAGAACGACATTGCACAGAAGGATAAAATTTGCATCAGATTGAACAAATCTAACCCTAAAATATTTCAAATGTGCTTTTGTAAAATCTAATCCTAACCTAATTTCTAACTCCTTTCTCTCGGGTCCTGGGATCTCTATTTAAAGAGATGCAACAAGCCTCAGACCCGTTACATTCGTTTTGCAGTTTAAATAACTGATATAACGGATATATGGTTTCACTTGACATAACATAATTAATCATCCGGCTGCATCCTTTCATCTTTGGCTAAAATAAAATATTCAATCTTCCCGTTGAGACGCTTGATTTGTATTTAATACAACCCTAATCCTGCAAAAGAAACAAATTATTCGTCAGATAAACAGTATATAAATTATATTATTTGCATTGATATGGACCTTAGGACTTGTGTCGTGAGGTATTGTTGTATATTTTATCACTGACGAGTATTTAGGGTTTTTCTCACCGTGACAATATATTTCATTCGTCAAATGTCACTTTATCATACCCAAATAATAAATCTCTTTGATATCCTTTTTAGGGTTGCAACACTTTAAAAAAGGACTTTGGAATGATTATTCAATTCGTTATAGGCAAAAATAAAATATTTAATTGGCTGCTTTTGCCAGATTAAATATTAATTTTTTATGATAAAATATTTTAATCCCATGCCTCATTAATGTTTACTTAATTTCTCACTTACATTCTCCCGCACACTATTTCACTTTTACTTGGCAAAATTAAATCACCTGAGCAAAAACAATTATTCTTCCTTCTTTATCACCTTTGATATTTATTCATCAAAATAATAACTTTTTGGAGTGAAAATGTCCGCTGCTCATCATGTGCATTTGCATATAAAATGTACATTAGGTAAAATAATTACCTATTTAATCAACTCCTCCAGAAAACATTTTATTCTCGAGTGAAAATTTTCTCAAAAATCCTCTCCCCTAGTGAAAATCTTTTATATCTTCCCAAAATAAAATAATTATCCATTTGAAAATTATTTTGCCGTTTGTAATATTTTTAGAAAATATTCGTCAGTTTGTATAGTTGTCAACTATAAAGTATAGTCAAATAATTTCACTTTTGTGGTTTCATTTACTCGTGAAGTAATAACATGGCTCATTCAATTTCTCCAGTAAAAGATTTCACTTATTGGGAAACTATTTTAAGGTTTGCCAATATTATGTTTCATCCTTCATTTAATTATCTCCAATATTAATCCCTCTTACCTTTAAGCCAGGAGGCTTCAATATTAAACACGGTGCAGAATCTGTTATTTCTGTTCACTTTGGTGCCAAAATATTTAAGAGCAAAATCAATGTAGACTTTATCTTTTTGTTTTTCCCTACGCTTTTCTAGTTTTGAAAGTAATTCTTCCTCATTGACCTCAAATTGAAGGCCAATCTCCGATCCATCTCTAGCTGTTTAACAATTGATTTGCAATGCCAGGAGACAAAGAATAGAATTTCATCAGCAATAAGTTTTCTTCAACTTTGACATGCTCCAATATAATAGTTTCCTCTCCAAGAGCATCACAATGCAGAGATTCAACCATTTCTGGTTGCTTTAGATGCCTATACCAAACAAACCTAGGATCAGTCCTTCCATCACATCGGTAGTACTATTTTGCACCATTGCTAGCTATATCTCGGTAGATATATAAACATTGTTGCTAATATTTTCTTACTAGTTCACCATATACAACATAATATTTGACTTGTGGATTCCTATATGCGTAAATGACCTTATGAACAGCCTAAATGATTCCTTAACATCATAGATTACAAAGAATTATCCTAGAAATCTATGATCCTGACTGCCGCCCATTTTCGATGCTATATGTTCCTGAATTCTGCTTAGTTGAATTTGATGTAGTAGTGTCATTTTTCTCATCACTACTCAACAAAGATTTGATGGAGGGAGGGCCGCACAAACTTAGCAATACTGGTAGAAAAATAAAACTATGTAAGAACTCAAGTATCACAAGGGCAAGGTACATTCGAAAATAGTACACCTCAAATATTTACAATCTTGCAAAGTATAATACAAGCACCCTGACGAGCTTTGTAATTGTTATTCCATTGAAAATAGATTATCCCACGGTTGTGAGTGCCTCTTGTGTGCATTGTGACCTACTTCCCTCACTCACAGAGAATGCATGAGTAATGTGAATATAGAACTCACCCGCAATGCCAAATCACATTACAAGAATTAGAACAGAGATTGCATTCAACTAAATGCTTTGAAGTGACATTAATCCCATGTTATCCAATCTAATCACTGCCAATACAAGCAAAATCATTGCTGAAGTCCATAAACTTTGCCAAGGTGATTCCTTTGCAATTGCAAGGCTGTCAGGGAAAGAAACCAAATTGAAAGGACACATGTGATTAACTTCTTTAAGGTTCACATTGCTATAAAGCAATTTCTGGTTGCTGCTGTAAATAACTGTTGGCCTGTCCGAAGCTGCAAAAACATACATTGTGTTTTTAGAGCAACACGTCTGAAGAGTAATAGGTTTTGTACCCAATGAAATCTTCTTCCTATCAAGTAAATCTCCGGTGCTCATATCTAATACATAATTAAACAAATGCCCATCTCCGAGCAAGTTTAACAGCTTTGCTAGCTGCTTCTGTGGTAGGATCTATAAGATAGTCTGGTCTAGCACATAGGTGTGATGAAGGTTGCTTCTTGCTCAGTACCTTGTCATGTTTCAATAGATCCAAATCTTTGGGATTGTCCTCAAAATGAGACTTTAACCTCTCAGAATTTAATATTTCATTTCGAAGCTCATTAGCCCGTGCCTCTCTTACTGCTGCTTTGGTCACACTATGAGCAACATCCTGAGCCTTATACCACAGAGACTCAACTGCATTTTTTGTCAGCAAAGGAAAAGGTGCTATGAACTTAATAGACTCAATATCTTCGTCCTTACCACCATTCAAAAGACAAAATGGACTGAATTAAAAGTCAATGTTAAGACAAAACTGTTGTGGAATTTAACATAAATGCCTATTGCTCCATTGCCATTGTCATGGCCACCATAAGTAGGTGCATTCAAAAGGTTGCAAGAAAACGGGTGGATTATTAGTTTTCGAATAATCCAGTTTCTTTATTGACCTCGCAAGTTGTGGATCAACTTCATCCATTGTAAATTTTCTCACCAGTCTTTTGCTTCCATCATATACATTGATTCCTCCTCCAATCACAACAATCCATCCGCTATTGTTAACTGAAGTCAGCCATACTTTTTTAGGCAAACAGATATCCACTCGACACCACCTGTTTTCTTCTTCATTCTCTAATTTCCACATAAACCCGCTCTCGCTGTCAACCAAAATTGGTTGCCCAACATCACTCCCAGCCAAATTCCAGTACACACGAGCAACGGTCTCAAAGTTATCATTATGTGTATGCAAAATATAATAATGTGTATTATTTAAATATCGGCAAATAGAATCTTGTGGGGGTGAAATTTTTGTCCACCTTCTCTCCGTAAGATTCAATTCTACAACCCCTCCATTGCTGGATGTCTGATCCAACCAGTAAAACCTTCCTCTGTAGTAAACTCCTGTCCCTGAAACCCAAAATCTACCTATGTCTTCCAAACTTAATTCACGATCATCCCAGGAATCGCATGATGAATCATAGACATGAACCCGATCTGGGTAACTACCCAGCACAATAATGAATTGGTCGGTGGAAGAATCATATGCAATAAATCTGATCGTCAGATCCCCGCTCTTCGTCCGAAACGTCAGGGAGGCTCTTTATATCCCTGCTCTTTTCGTCCCAAATGTAGAAGTCTTGACGGAAATAAAAATGAGCACGCACACAGAACATGGTGTTGCATGCTATAACTATGCGACCAGAATAATCACAAACTTTGTAAAAATCTCCACTTCCTTCCATCACCCATTTGTGGAGCTTAACATGGTTGTCACCATGGAATTGAAATAAAAAAGTTGAGGTGTAAGAAAGATGTATGTTGGGATATATTTTCTGCATGGCAGCATATGAGGACAACATCTCATTCCACGCTTTCCACACAGTCCTTTGTACAAAGAATTGATAGAATTGCAAGGAAACGAAAGAAAGTCAAAATCATAACAATATCCTATGATATTTTGCAGCATCAACTAATTACTGAGAGTTGCATCCAGACCAAGGAAAAGTTGTTTTGCTAGTACTTGGTGAATGGGACATTTCAGTGGAAATTCATCACTGATGACATTATTTTTTTAAAGCAGTTGTATAAGGGGAAGCCATGTTGAGATATAATTTGGTCCTTGGCTATATGGAAGAAAATATCTCCATCCCAAATGATTCATAGTTCTTTCAAAAGATTTATAGGCTCTTGAGCTTGCTATGGAAGGTCTATGTGATCAATAATTGCCACTCTTAGTTAAGCCTCTCATTGCTTTTGTTTCCATCCTGTTGCTCACCAATCGTGGATTAAAGAAGAATTGAAGTATTGTAGTGCTTTAAGCATTCAAACAAAAACAACTAAACACGAAGGAACAAGAACTAGCTAATACAGGAATGGAAGATACGAGGATTAGTTGCGACAGGCTGCCGAGGGATCTACCGAATGGCAGCTGCAGTACTTGAAATATTAGGTCCACTAATGACTGGTACTGTACTAATTGCAGTAGTAATACTTGGAGAAGATAGATTTGATTTGCCAGGAGCTACAGTACCAATAGTTGACAGACTGCCTGAAGAAGAAGCTATTATAGGTAAAACGTCTCCTGTTCCAACAGACGGTGCAACCAAGGATGAAAAATCAATAGCACTTGAACGAACAGTTGGCACATCAGTGGCTACAGCATTTGAGGCCTCTTCAAGCTGGTCCACTGCAGAAAGATAGCTCACAGCTCTCTCATCTAATTGAGCCTCGGTAGAAAGGTCACCAAGGGATGAAGCACTTACCTCTAGATTATTATCCCGTAGACGTTTATAGCTTTCAAATTCATCTTGGAACTTCTAGTATTTGTGTGGTTGAAATAGTGGCTTCTCCCCCTTTCCCTTTGTGCAACAACTAGACACAAAGTCTAAATATTATGTAATCAATGCCTTCTAGATTGCTTCTTGGGTGATGGCTCAAGCAAAATGTGTCTAGTTAATAAATTTAAAATACATATTTCAAGCATACTGGAGTGATTCACATCCACACTCAACCTTACCCAAAAGGTAACTTCAAGGGATTCTCTTGAACTTCAAAAATCTATTTTACCAAGGCAGCATCATAAAGGATGGTAGATTAGGACCCCTAGCAGCCACGATTTGTGAGACTATGGCACGTTTAGCTGCAAGTGAAATTTCCCTATGGAAATATTTTATGATTTTGTTTTCATCTTTAACAAACACTTATTCTAGATCTTTGGTGAAGTATTGGGCTATGCACACCCAAGAGAATCCTGAGACATGATATTGATTATTATACTAAGATTTGGAGTCTGCTTCCATTTCAGATTTTAATTAAGATGATAAAGTCAAATCAAATGATCCAGAATTTAGTATCATGACCAATATGCATGTTTCCTAAAGTAGAAAAATACAGAAATTTATCATCATCAGGGATCTTAAAAAGTTTTGAAAAATATGTTGAAATTTCCTGTTCCAACAGGGTTCACACGCAACACTTTTTTCTAGGCATAAATAGTTCTTAAAAAGGCTATCAACAAGGGAATCAACCAATTTTCTCATCAAAGTGATGAAATAAGCACATTACAAGTAGAGATAGACACACACGCTTGACTGAGCATGAAATTGTAAGCAGTGACAATTTATGATGCTACAATTAGGCAACTTGAAACTCTCAAGACTCCATTCTCTCCAATTAATTCCCACATAGGTTTGGATATGGACACAAAGAAATCCAACTCAAATCTACATAACCCCATCTCTAGTGGATTTCCCCACCCTAATCTCACTTCTCTTATTGTTTGACATTATTGGTACAAAACACGACAATTTTTTTTTTAACTATCAAAACATCTAGAGTTACCTTGCACACAAACATTCACAAGTGTTGTTGACACCTCAACAGCACTAGAACAAGATCTAATACATATGTGGAATAGACATGTATGTGACACACACAAAGGGAGACCACTACATTCTTAAACAAGGCAAGAGTGATGATCATCTAAAATGATAGTCTCTAAAGAAGCAACACAAATTAATGTATACCCTAAAAGAGAGATACTGCATCTCCATCCACCAACCACATGCATCATAATGTGACAAAAGATAACAAAACTATGAAATGATAAATTGAATAATGAGGGACCAAATAACTCTTTATTTTAATTCATTATATTAGGGTCACGATATGAGTTAGCTTCAATTAGGCGACAATCATATCACAAGTCTATTCTTAACCATTATCTTAAGAGATGGATAACATACATATTGTTTATAGGATCAATTTCTAATTCAATAATTCATTGACATATATAAACAATGGTACACAATAGTTCCTTCTAAAAAGGTAAGATCTTCCCACCTTGAGCACTCTTATCATTAGTGAACTTAAACTTAATATTATATACATTCTATGATTAATACAACTAAAGGAATAAGTATGACAAAAATAAGGAGAGTAGAAAAATATCTTTCATTTAAACCCAATCTAAAAGAAATCACACTCAAGTTTTATTAATGAGGCTTACTCATGCATTTATTGCATATGTATGGAATTAGAATAGAGAGGGAATGACAATATAACTATGTACGTTCTATATCCTATTAATCATTGAAATCAATCATAAGAAAATAGATGATATCTTCCATTTAATATGAAAGGATTTCAATTCTAACTTCAATAAAGTACTAGTGCAACTAGGAGGGTAAGAATATCATGAAGCATGAATGTAATTATTTTCTTAGTTATAGTAGAGTGGGGAAGAGATTTCACATTAAATATGAATGTTATCTTGAATCAATTAAAGGTGGGATAAGAACATGAAAATATGTCACATTGAAAAACTATTGTTTTAGGCATAAGCATCATCAGTAATGAGAACTAAATTCAATATGTTTACCCCATTACTTACTACCTAAACCTAGTCTCATTTTCCAAACAAGAAAATGCATAAGAACAATATGTTTAAGAAATTCTTATAAGGGAATAAATTGTCAAATAGAGATCCATATTGAAAACCATTAGAATATCTCTAAAAAATTCTCTAAAATCAAAAAAACATTCAAAAATACCAAGAGCTTTCTAACGATGTAAATAAGTTGATCTTATCATTCAAAAAGAAGCAGTAATCACACAATTATAGCCTAGGCTAAAATAGGCATAACTTGCTCAAAACATAATATTTTTCTAACTTCTAATATGATAAATAAGGAATAAAAAATTTCATATAAAACCCACTAAGGCTCTTACTAAATTCATAATAGAGAAGGAACAACAAAGTTTTAAGGGACTACATGATAGACTTTTACAAAACTATAGTAAAATAGTCCACTAGTTTTAGTCATAGGGAATGATAAATAAAAGATGGAAAGATAATTTTTAAAGTAATAAGTAGTCCTTCAATTTAGGAACAACATATCCAAAAATTAGGCAAACCTAGATGACCATTTAAGAGTTATGAAAAAAACATTGGTGTCCCCTTAAACATCAAATTGCTCATAGAGAGAAAGAGTGAAAAAGTTAACAACACTTGACCAATTAACTCCAACCTTTCCCCAAACAAGGAAAAGAGAAAATATATAGTCCTAAAATCCTATTGAACACCAACATTAGGATTTTAAACCTTAAAAGCACTAAAAAGATAAAAATGGACAAATTAACATACACTAGCAAGTTAATGCAAATTAAAAAAGTTGCATCATAAATCAAACCACTACATTTACACCCATAGGGATGAGTGAATATGATATACATAATTCAAATGTGATAATTATAGCAATACTATAATGCCAGAAAATGTCCCCTTAGGGGCTTTTCCCTCTTAAGGTTTAGCTCCCGGGTCTTTGATCTGCATTTAGGACATCTTGCATCATATTTTGGCATCCTGATGAGAAAACCCCTAAGTTTCATGATGAATGGGACCTAGGGGGATCCGTTGAGACAAACCTTGCCCAAAATAGGGGGGAGGACTTGGGCACCCATGCCCTAGTCCTACTCCAAATTTTAAGTGTCAGTTTATGACCGTTATTTGGTCCCTAGGCCGACAAGGTAAGTTTCAATTACGAAATTTTTGGTAGGAATGTTTGTAGTTGCATATATAAGCATGTTTAGGCATTCATTTGTAAACTAGATGATCATTAGATGGTGATTGTGATCTTGATGCATTCTAAAGGTGATTCAAGGCATTCATTGTGTGGCAAGAGCAAATATTGTGTTGTTTATGTGTTTGTATTTACAGATTTGAGCATCCATGTCCTCATGGCATGAAGAGCTTCTTCCTTCCATGAGATCTTCACTACAAGGTGATATCATTTGGTTTTTGCCTCTGCCCCACAAGGGCACACACTCTTTCTGACAATGGTGTTTGGAAGACTTGAATGTCTCTCCGAGGCTTGATTGAGGCAAGCCTCTAAACACCACAACCCCCTCCCCATTTTTCCATGATTGCAAGTTACAAGTTGAAGAAGTAGGAAAAGTAGAGTTGCAGGAGGGTGTTGCAAAGTGTTGGAATCATAGATCAAATTTAGAAACAAGGACCTGGACTCGGGTGCCCAATCATTAGTCCTCCGGATCCCGCAATGGAAGAATCTCTGAGACAACAAGATCATGTTGCAGACAAAGTTCCTAGATCCTGAAAAAAATCAAGGCATTGGACTAGGGTGCCCACTGATTAGTCCCCAACTGTTCCACTTCCTAAACTTTGAAAACTACTACACATTTTTCTGTTATTTTACATCTTTATGTAGCATCATTTTTAGTAATTCGTCCGTTTGCATTCTGTATTTGTATAATTAGGGTTTTAAGCATAATTGGGCATAATCAAGCAATCAAATCAGACAAATCCAATTTCCCCTACATTCTAAGTGACCAAGGTCCTGATGGCATATTCCTGCTCAACCCAAGGTCCTTGAATACTTTAGGTTGAAAGGAGGATACACACACAAACTAATCAAAAACCATCCAAATTTTACTCTAAAATTTTTGGTGAACCCATGTTGTTGAAATTTTTGGCACCTTTCTAAGTTTTTTGCTTCAAATTTGTAGTCATTTCATTCATTCATTTCATCATTCATCTTATTGCATTGGAAAAATTACAAAAAAATTGAAAATTTTGAAAATTTTGAAAAAAATTGCATTCTAGGGTTTCTATTTTGCATCAATTAATTTAAATTTCATCAAATTTATTATTTTTGCATTAGATCTGAGATAAATTGCAGAAAATTACAAAAATGCAATCACTTGCATTGCATTTTCATCATAAAATTGCTAGGGTTTTGTTGGAAATTTTGGATTTTTCATATAACCTAGTAATTTCAAAAACTAGGGTTTGTAGGTAAATCTTGTTTCAGATTTTTCTACTGATCTTAGACACTCATTCAAATTTTCATTTGGTTGTAGTGTTTCATTTTAGTGTAAATTTGCACTTAGATCTCACAAATTTGCATTTTTACATAGAAAAATTCAACAAAAAAACTAGCATTTTTCAATGATCTTTCATTAGATTTGCACTTGCATTTTGCATTATTGGGTTAGAAAATAATTTTCAGATCTGAGTGGAACTAATTTTCATCATAAATCAGATTACAAGACATTCATATAGCATTTGCATTAAGATCTCATGCCTAGGGCTTGAAAAAACCTTGATTTTCACTAGATTTGGCCTTATTGACTCTCTAGATTTACACCATAGCTATGTTGTGAAGAATATTTTTGCACTAATTGGATTTTATCAGGGTTATTATCTGCTTACCCTCCTAAAAATATTCACAAAACCTTTTTATTGGGCTTTTGTATTGAAAATTTGGTGAAAAATTGCACATTTTTGCTATATTTGCCCTAGGGTTTGAGCTAGATTTGCACTCCAAGTGTGTTGTAAAAGATTTTATGATTTTAAGTTAATGATATCATTTCTATTATTTTCTTCACCTCCTAAAATACCTTACAACACCCATTTCATTGGGTCTTGGAATCAAAAAATTGTGAAAAATCACATATTTTAGAGCATTTTCACTAGGTTTTAACTGGTCATCATTCTATATTTGCATCAAAAGTGTGTTGTGAAGGGTATTATTTCTGTATTGGAATGATATAAGACATATTATTTTCTTCCCCTGATCAATTTACTTATAACACCTTTTCTTTCATATATTTGCATTGAAAAAGTACAAAAAATCAAGCATTTTAGGTCATTTTTGCATATAGTTTTGCACTTGTCTTTTGCATAAATTTGGAAAAGATTTTAAAATCTGATTTTGCATTTATTTGAACACTTAAACACATGGCTTATAATCACAATAACAACAATAGGTTCCCTCCTAGGCCTTACCTGAAAAGAAAGGTCCTCGAACTTGAAATTGTGTTTACACCTCATGATAAAACAATTGGAGACACTAAAGGACCTCTTTACATCACTATGAAAATGATGAGAAATCCTATGGATGGAAACCTTATTGATCCTCATTGCATGACTAATGTAGCTACGAAAGAATTCCTCTTTTCACATCAATTAATGCAAAGATCTTATGACCCTTCGGACATGATGATTAAGACACATAAGGGAACCTTTATAAACACTTCTGGGAAGATATCATTGTTGGTCACAGTATTTGAGAAACATGTAGGAGAATGGTTTGATTTTGTCCCCATTTCTGATCTCTTTCACATAAAATTGGGACACCCTTGGTTAAAGGCCAAGAAAGTTGTCCCTTCAACAATTCATAACTGTGTAAAATTTCCTTTGAATGGACAAGTGATTACTATCCCTCACAACAAGTATAAACCTTTAGTCACAAGAAAACACTATACACTAGATTACTTTTGGGACAAATCTGAGGTGGAACTGGAGCCACATATGGATTTCAACTTTTTGAGCTATAGAAACTACAAAGCAAAACTATTACATCAAGTGGCTAGCCCCTCTATGCAAGAAATAACAAGAGACAAACAACCCACATTTGAAGAGAGTCCTAGATTGAAAAGAAATGGACCCTATGCTAAGGTTCCTCCCCCACCATCCTTACAAGGATCAAGAGGTAATTTTTGACAAGAAAGCATTCCACCTAGACAAATGAGATTTGATCTTGGTGCTTCCTCTTCTAAAATAAAAAAATTGATGAAAGAGAAACACCCTATCTTACAAGAGATAAATGGTAGAACAAAAATAAATCAACAAGCAAAAGAAAGGAAGAGAAGATGACGAGCTTATGCCCAACATCTTGCATCTCAACAAGAAAAAATTAAACAAAACAAAGATGATCCTAAGAATGAGAAAACTAAATACAATGACAAGAATTGGACTATGGTACCTTATGTCCCACTTTCCTCTAACATTCGAGAGTGGGAAGATGATGGTTTGTTTGATGACAACACTTAGTTTGAAGATCCTTAGAGGTAAGTATCTCTAACCCTTTATCTCTCATGATGTGTTTCCCCCGTGATGTGTTATGTGTTGTTTAGGCCTCCTGGGATGACCCTTGATTCTCTTGTAAGGTCCAGGATACCAGGAGACCGCCTCTATTATGACCCTTCTTCTATTTGTATCATCATTCTTCTATATTTATTCTCCTCTATTTTCATTATTGTGTGTTGTGTCTTATGGACATAGCAACATTGCGGTTGGTGACTTGGGGGCACCCTCCTATGTGACTATCCCTAAGGCACTTGTTTCTCCTCTCTTGATTTATTGTTTACCTTCCTCTAGTGTTTCTATCTAGCAGACTGATGATGAAAAACATTTATACTGATGCAAACCTAGCATCCCTTTAGCAAGAAATCAAAAATTGGACTTAATTCCTAATATGACGATAATATTTTTTCTGATGATTGGCTAGTAGAAGCACTCTATGCTTTCTGTATAGTGATTTTGATGGTGTTTTTATTTCATTCACAAAACATAGTAATACTGCTACTCTGTACACTTTGTTTGTCTTTGAATCTCACATTGGTGACACTCATATTTGAGATTTTCATAGTATAGCCTTGTGGTTATACTCGATATCCTAATTTGTACTATAACATTGGCTCTTTGTGTGATTAATCATATGCATTGATGTTGTTGTTTATCATGATTATGTGGACACTAACATGTTTCTTGTAGGGATGTGTTTTGTGGGAATATTTGGTGATTGTAAAGTACATTTCACCTCTGGGGGGCATGGGCTTTGCGACATTCTATGTTCCCTTGTGTGTTTTATTCCTACCTTAAAGTGCTTGATATTGATACATGATATCAACAACCTTAAGGTGGGGGAATATATAAGGTAAGTTGTTTTTTGTAGATGTTAGCAACATGCTTGTCCTTAGGTGTAGTTTAAAGACTAGCATTGAAATGAGTACTTCCTATAGTCTAAGTTTGTTTGTAATCAATCAATAAATCATCAATCATCTTAAGCCCTTTGTGGAGGAGGAGATGGTGTATTTATCGAGGAGAGTGCACATCTTGTCATTTTCAAAAGTCCTCATCAAGAGGTGGGGAGCAGTTCTATGACTAACTTAACCCTTAAGCATGTCTTCGGCAATTGTTGTGGTGAAGCGCAATCATCAGTGTGTGCTTGTAATGTGCCTGAGATGGTGATGAACCTAGAAATAGGAACACTCCATCGCTTGTCTACCATGTTTTCTTCGTGTCTTCAAAGTGTGTGTGTTTGGTGTGCTTGATTTGTTTGGTGTGTCTGTTGCCCTATATGTAGTTTAAAGACTAGTGCAATGAGTACTTCATGCATTGGTGGTTTGTTTGGAGTGTCTATTGCCCCATATGTAGTTTAAAGACTAGTGTGATGAGTACTTCCTGCATTATGGGTGTCGTGTTTACTTTCCCTGTACTTGCATTTGCATTTCATATATTTATGAGAAAAAGAAAAAGAAAAGAAATCATTCATGTCTTCTATGCATTCACTGCCTTCTTTGCATTTATTGTCTTCCCCATGTTTTGTGTGACTGTAATTGTCTTCTCCATGTTTTGCATGCTTATTATTGTCTTCTCTATGATTGGCATGTCTTCTCTGTGCTTGGAATGTTTTCTATGTTTGTTGATCATACTTTAATGCATGTATTGTCCTTGCATTTATACATACATTAAAGTGGGGGCTAAATGTAATGTCAAAAAATGTCCCCTTGGGGGCTTTTCCCTCTTAAGGTTTAGCTCTCAGGTCTTTGATATGCATTTAGGATATCTTCCATCATATTTTGGCATCCTGATGAGAAAACCCCTAAGTTTCATGATGAATGGAACCTAGGGGGATCCCTTGAGACAAACCCTGCCCAAAATAGGGGGGAGGACTTGGGCACCTGCACCCTAGTCCTGCCTTATTTTGGGTTAGGCCCAAATTTTAAGTGTCATTTGATGACCGTTATTTGGTCCCTAGGACAACACTGTAAGTTTCAATTATGAAATTGTTGGTGGGAATGTTTGTAGTTGCATATATAAGCATGTTTTGGCATTCATTTGTAAACTATATGATCATTAGATGGTGATTGTGATCTTGATGCATTCTAAAGGTGATTCAAGGCATTCATTATGTCACAAGCACAGATATTGTTTTGTTTATGTGTTTGTATTTATCGATTTGAGCATCCATCTCCTCATGGCATGAAGAGCTTCTTCCTTCGATGAGATCTTCACTACAAGGTGATATCATTTGTTTTCTCAAGCATTTATCATTTGGTTTTTGCCTCTGCCCCATAAGGGCACACACTATCTCTAACAATGGTGTCTGGAAGACTTGAATGTCTCTCCAGGGCTTGACTGAGGCAAGCCTCTAAAAACCACAACCCCTCCCCATTTTTTCGTGATTGCAGGTTAGAAGTTGAAGAATAGGAAAAGTGGAGTTGCAAGAGAGTGTTGTGGAGTGTTAAAATCACATATCAAAGTTGGAAATAGAGACTTGGACTCAGGTGCCCACTCATTAGTCCTTTGGATCTCGCAATAGAAGAATCTCTGAGACAACAAGAGCAGGTTGCAAACAAAGTTCCTAGATCCTGACAAAAATTAGAGCGTTAGACTAGGATGCCCACTCAGTAGTCCCTGACTGTTTCGCTTCCTGAACTTCAAAAAATGGTACACATTTGTCTATTATTTTACATTTTTCTGTAGTAGTATTTTTAATAATTCATCCATTTGCATTTCCTATTTGTATAATTAGGGTTTTAAGCATAATTGGGCATAATCAAGAAATCAAATCACACAAGTTGAATTTCCCCTACATTCTAAGTGACCAAGGGCCTGACAGTAGAGTATTACTTGACTCAAGGTCCTTGAATGTTTTAGGGTGAAAGGAGGATACACACACAAACTAATCAAAACCCAGCTATCCAAATTTTACCCTAAACAAATACAACCAACCAATTAAATCTCTTAAAGTAGTATTTTTTCATTTTTGTCCAAAATCACCATTCACACAAGACAATGAATTCTTATCATGTAACAAAGGAGCACATAATTAAGATCATAACTCTATCCAGTTAATATCTAGGCAAGAAAACATAATGCTAATGAAATCAAGCATATATGACATCCCAAAATCAACATACAACTTCCCTTTCTACAATTTATGAAAATGAAGCAAAATGAAGGCTTAAACATGTAAATGCATAAACTTCTTTACATGATAAACACCAACACAAAGCACATCACATAATCAATTGAATAAAACTCATTTATATATTAGAATTAAGGCCCATATTCTAATACATAAATGGACTAAGAATATCAATAATATTAAATCAATATATAATCACAATAAATAATCATGGATCATAAAGGTCACCTTGTACAAATTTTCATTATGATACAACAATAATAAACTACAAAAAGTAAAAAATTCATAAGAGTTGTATTTGAACTCCATGATGCTTATTTAAGGCTCCATATTTTATCACCAATTGTGTACCAAGACAAATGATTATCAAAACCATCCAAAACTGAAGAGGGAGCAAGTTAGCTACCACCCAACCATAACACCATCATTGAGCACATGTGGGAGTGCCATGCTACTCTAGCCATCCCCCTAGAATGGATAAGATCCATGGATCTACATATCAAATATTATATACCAACAAAATGCACATAGATTTAATTCCAAGGTTCTAGAATCCATCTCTAAGTTTACACAAGTATCACATACAAATTCCATCTTAGATTGAACACTTAAGTCATTCTTGTCTACACATAGGAATTACTCACAAGACTGTAATGCATAAGCTTCATACAAGAATGGCCACATTTATTTCACAAGCTCACAAAGGTCTAAGAAAGGTTTAAACAACCTTCTAATTTCAATAACAAGACAACACAAGACCACATATATTTTACAAGAAGACATGGATTATAGTTCAACATCTCCTCTTATAAGGATATCATCTTAGAACACACAAAGATTTCGTAAATATACCCATAAATTAGTACACAAAGTCATATAATTTGTAATACTTGCATATAAGAATCAACGAGTTTTAATCCCACATAACTTGCAAGGATTACAAGAATCAAGGTATAAGGAAATGCAACAAAAAAAACCCCAATATAATGTAAGACATAATTATTTTACAACACTCCAATCCACTTCCAAATTAGCAATAATTAAAGGTTTTGAAGCATAAATAAATTAAGAAAGGGATGTCTAATGATTCAATTATTAACAAGAGTTTCAACCCCCCCTTTTGACAAAAATCCAACTTAAGTAAACTCACTCAAATCAATAATAATTAAAAGAGTTTCAGGTCTCTT
Source organism: Cunninghamia lanceolata (assembly GCA_027924645.1). NCBI lineage: Eukaryota > Viridiplantae > Streptophyta > Pinopsida > Cupressales > Cupressaceae > Cunninghamia > Cunninghamia lanceolata. Next base: position 2,221,503 of record BSBN01001480.1, read on the forward strand.
TAGGCAACTCTAAAGGGAAAGAAGTATTCATACACAAGGTTGCAACATAAACAATTCAAAACAATAATATAACTAACTCATTATCATCTAGATAAGATTTTTCAAAAAACTCAGTGAAGGCATTACCTAGAGGAAATCAATTAATAAGATTTATACTCCATTAATGGAGTCTACACATGCAATTCCATTTCACAATTCCATAAGGAAAATAAAAAATTTAAAAAATTGATGTGAAGAATATCTTTCCTTTGATTTCAATGAAAAATGAAGACAAAGCCCAACACAACCAATGTGGAAGGAATGGAGTTCAACAATAGTGGCACCTAGGGAGATCATTTGCAGCCAAAAATGTCCCATATATGTAGCCATAAAAGCCCCAAGAAGAGTAAGAAGGCAAGGGTTCAATAGTATATTATAAACTATGAGAAATCCCTCCATTTTGGCACCTTTAGCATCCCATAAAACCTCCAAGAAAATTCCTTTCTCAACTATGGTGGCTAGCATTTTTTCTTCAACATGCGTTTTATTTTTCTTTTCTTATGCCCTAACCTTGAACTCTTGTTCTTTTCTTTATTTATCAAAACAAAAATGAAAAAAATAAAAATAAAATAAAATAAACTTTATATTAACTCTTTTTAAAAATAATTGAAATAACACTAACAAAATCCATTTCAAAAAGCCCAAATCAACAAGAACCAAGAATTTTTTGTTTTATTTTGGAAGTTAGAAAAGACAATTATAAAATAGAAATTAAAATACAAATAAAAAAATATTTAAAGGTTTTTTTTTTTTTTGTTTCGTAAGTGTTGGAGGTCACAAGGGGGACCTCCTCCCCATCAACATATCCACTTAATCAACATAATCAACTTAGAAGCCACATAGAAACCACATGTTACTTGGGGGATTCGAACTTGGATCTCCACCATGAAAACCTTTGGCCTTTGCCATCCAAGCACAAACCCGTTCACAATATTTAAAGGTTTATTAAATCAACCTAGAAAAACTAAATTTCAAAGCAATGCCAAGGATTTAAAATCATAGTCCAAAAAGACTATAAAATTCAACTTTATTGGTTTACAACTGCCACAATTTTATATTAGCTATAAATCGACTAGATGATTAAAATAAATAAATAAATAAATAAATAAAAATAAAATAATTGAAATTCTAAAATATGAAGATATATAAACAATCCCAAAAGGGGATAAAATCTATCAAATGACCCTTAACTTTGACACATCTAGAAGTATTATAACACAACCAAGAACATAAAATAACATAATGTGACAACACAATTAACTACTTACAAATGTCATTGGGTCTTCCATACCCATGGTGACAAGGTGAATGAGTCAACACATAAGGATGGTCTCATTGCTTCTTTAGATGAAGCGAGATGGTTACTATACAAATCTATGTGCTTCTTCTCCACATGCCACCCCATTGGCCATTGTACTTCTAGGACCAAAACACTTAATTGCACACATCAAATCTAACAAAAAAATCATAGCAAAAGAAATAGGTGGTGTTAATCAATCATCATGTTCTCTAAAACCTCATTACGACATTTGAAATATTATCAATCTTAGTTAATAATCTAATTAATATATGATAGGTTTCCAATCAATTTCATAACATTTAACATGGTGATGCATCATCCTAAACACTAACTTAACAAATCATAGCATCTATTCAAGAATGAAAATATGGTTTTTAGAGTCACATTAAAGAAAAGTTAGAATAAATATGATAACAAATGTAATTAAGAATAAATTAGTATGGATACTAGCATAGACTAACCATCTAATTTTTAGGTCCAAAACATATAATATATCAAAAAACAATTATGATTGTAAGAAAAGAGATAAACATGGGTGGGCCTTACATTCTCCCCCCAAAAATTAAACTTACTCTTGGAAGTATACAATGGTTTAAATAAAGGCACAATTCTATCTTTTTGCATTACTTGATGCTGGCCAACACATAGGGCACACAACAATGAGTGAGAATTATTATGAAGAATACTCACACATGATAGGTTCTCGCAATGCAATATATGACATAAGAAACAATAGAGACAATTTACCATTCTTTCATCAAATTAAACCTTTCAATAACTAAACATTAATAACCAAATTATTACTCTTTTAACAATATCAACTCTTTTCTTTAACCACAAAGCAATGATATTTTTTCAATACGAATTACTAATCAAAACAATTTCATTCACTTTCATAAACACACTATAATTCACTAATCTTTCTTGTGTATAGCTCATGAAAACAATTTAGTTCACATGATAATGTATCTAATGTATAAATTAGAAATTTAACTAGTTCTTATGATATTGCACTTAATGCATACATTTCTACAATACATGATTTAATCATTTACATCATAGGTTTTGACAATACAAACTCAAATAATGTTCCATGAGTACTCCAAGGTAACACCATAGTATTAAAGAACCAAATGGAATAATGATCTCAAGGACCTCCAAGGACCCCTCCATACATTTCCAAAGCATCCATTTCTCTTGTTTGTTTCAAGGGATTAGCCTCCAAGAGAAATATGAGAGAGATCACACAATAGTATAGGAGGGAATGTATATGACTAGTAATACTCACAGTTCCATTTTCAACCTCCATCCTAAAAACATATTCCCCATGCTCTACTCCCTTATAACAATCCTAATATGATCCAACTTGGTTATGATAATGATAGCACAATACAACACAAGGCTAACATGATAAAACAACAATAAAATAGCATTGTCAAGAATGCCAAATGAAAGAAATCTCAATTTCAACAATAAGGGAAAATGAGCTCAATTTCAGCAATAAATCATATGCACCCATAAGAGAAATGAAAATATTTTTTGAAAATTTGTGGCTAAGATGTTCACAACCAATGATAAAAAATCTAACTCTTGGATATCATAAGAAAATATAAAACTCAAAAGTAACCAAATGTAAGATTCACAACCTTGAAATTACACTTTTACATGCACTATGTGACTATATTTAGCCACTAATAAGGGAGGAGGGAAATTTTCATCAAAAAAGGTAGAACATCCTTCACAAGGATCTTGAAATAAATAAATATGTGTGCACCTTAATGTCCTCTAGCCACACTGGTAGTGACATGGAATAATATCCTATAGCCGCATAACTCATATGCTTTAATAACGACATGACATCATCTCCTACACTCATGTTGAAACACAAGTGAGAGATGACATCATGCCTTACAACACATGTTGTAACATATTGCTTCCTCAACATGGAATTGGAGTATCATTTGTAAAGTTCTCACAAAGTATCCAACAAAGAGATAGCAATGCATGCCCATAATAGTAACGATAACCAATATCTTATATCAATATACAATAACACCATGGCAATAGCAAGACAAGATATACTAGTACTATGAACCAACTTAGTGGTTCCATCTCTAAGGAGGAGTAGGTTGATACTCTGCAAAGAAAGGTTATGGTCACTAAGGATTCTTCCTGGCCAATATAGAAACATAGCTCACCATATATTCTTAATTTATCCACTACCCTACTCAAATCCACACATGTTGAAGTCATCAACCTAGAGATTGGATCTCAACAAGGTACACATCCAAGCAAGCACACAATTATGAATCCACCATACATGTAACAAACACTCAATCCAAGGCTAGATACTCAATATCACAAGCTCAAGGATACACAAATCAAGTACTAGGCATTCACAACACATCAAAAATAGACTAAAAAAGGGTTATTCACATTCACATGGACACAAAATTCAAGCACACATGTTCACAACATAATGCACATCCAAAATACATCTCCTTTCAAATATATCATAGTTTACTATACATGAATTTCATATGGGGAGGTGCTAGTGTTCACACAAAACATAACAACACTATTTATTTTCCTTTCATTATCTAATGATTTCATAAAGATTACTCATAAGACAAGGTTAGTCATATTTACACAAAAATTATCTTCATAAACATAAATTTAATTTATTTACATTTCTAACAACTCACAAAAAATTCAACAAGTTCATATGAGCATAGTGAGATCTTTTTGACAACATAATCACATGATGCATTTATTCATCTACTCATCAAGTAATCATTCCTAGACATTTAAATTTCCCACCATAATCCCTACAAGGTTAATTTAAAATTCAACGTCAACCACCAAATACAAATGGTAATCAGGTAAAACAAAAAAAAAAACTAATATTACTACAACTTTTCTAGGCATCTATAAAATTAACATACATGCTACTTAAAATTAGTGGAGGGGGTTCATAATATTCAACATAGCCATGTCCTTATTAATTATGAGTAAGTTGAATAAGGCATCTTTAACTCACATGAGTGTAACTCATTTCATCTAAAGCATGCATCTTGGCTAGATACAATATCAAGTACTCAATGTTCTAGGGGTAAGAACACCTATATACAAGAGATTTCTACTAGCCAGCTTCATTGTTAGTAGATATCACACATTGTTACATAGATTTATGTAATGCCTAGGTCTTTCAAGTAACATAGTAGCATAAAATCACACTTGGGGACTTAGGTCATCCATGCAATATGATCTAATTCATCTTGTAAGGTCTCTATTCACATGCCTAAAGGTACATTATACTAACACACAAACATGAAAATGTCAACAATCAACACCACTAGCACCACATGGAACTTTGTGCAATATGTACCATAAATACCTAGCGTCCATATTCTATATATGTCATTGTATCATGGTGATCACTGTTTTACAAAACACGATACAAAATTTTATTATATACTAAGCATTCCATGGTGTACCATAATCATGCAAATGTTCATCTTTCCATCCTTTAAGGAACAACTTATCTCAAAGAGTATATAATTTTTTGTTTTAATTAATGCATAATAAAATACTAATATGAAAGTTTGTTTATGTTTGACATGAATAAATTAGAAAGAAGGTAAACTAAGGATCATTCAAGATTCAAAATCTAATGCACTCCTTCATTACTATAGATTTTCAAGATAGTACTATATAAGTAACCATGCAATAATGTAAGCTTACAACAATCATTCAATGACTGCATTCAAAATATAGCATCTTCATAATCATTAAGAATGAGGTAATAAATAACATTATTAGGATCTAGCAATTCTCATGGACAAAATATTCACTTAATAAGAAACCATCAACAAAATTAAAATCAGCAATGCTAAAGTTGAACACATAGAAGCACTGAGAGGGGGGTGAATCAATACTTAATCAAATTATTTATTTTCAAAAGAATTCAATCAAATTTAAGAATTTAAACCATTAGAAACAAATAAGCACATAAGCACACAACCATAACACCAGATTTACATGGAAAACCCTAGAAGGGAAAAACCATGGTGAGCAAGCTACTTGGATCTACTATCCAAATCTAACCTCACAAATAAAACAGGTTTACAATGAATTTTATTGGCTACAACCCAAAGGAAGCTACAACTCTCTGATACATAGTTTTATGGCCTTCAACTCAAAGGAAGATACAACTCCCTAAAGTGCTACAACACTTACAACATTTACAAAATGAGACACCAGCCTCTATCCAACAATCTTCAAATAACTCCGCAACAAAATAAACCTCCACAACACTAACTCTGCTCAACTATCTTTGTTGTCTTCTAGGCTGAAAACACATTGACACATTTCACATACATACACACTATCACTATACCAAATTTTGCAATAGCTGACATCTTTCACAATTTCTTCAATTACCTCCATAGTAGCATCACTTTTTTAATACTTTATCTGAATTAATCCCTTCCACATTTCATCATCAAACTACTTATGTAGTTATCTTATTCACACATCATCATTACTAACATATCACACATATACATCATCACCATTGAAATGATCTTGGTCTTCCATTTATATGCTCCACAAGCATTCAAAACTTCACCTTTTGTCAGCCTAAGAGAAACATGTAGTGGCCTATCATGTCGGCATCCAAATCGTCGATGGTAAAATAGGAAACAAATATCATGATGTGGTACACACCAAGTGATCACAAGGACCTATTTTACCTTATAACACATCTCAAAGCTGGTGCACATTTCCAAACACATGGTACAATCACCTAGACACACCAAGCCCACTCAGCAAACACTTAACCTTTCACATATTAGCTCAAGACCTAAAGTGGTACCAAAGAGACAAAAATAACCTCATGTAGATCATGTCACGAACATTATATGGCTTGAAAAAAATTCTCATACACTCCTTTTACCAATTCATGTTACTTCATGCTGGTGCAAACACTCAAACACTAATGCCAATATCCCTAACACAGTCTAGTCACCCTGTTTCGATGTAGAAGATTGAAAAGTATACTTTTGGTGAACAAAGATATTTGAAACTTAAACATAGCATGCATACTGACCATTTGAGATTATATTTCAATCAAGAAAGACAAATATCAAGATGTGGTGAAATGTGGTGGCTATTACTTTCTCCCTTTAATGATCTTAACTAGCAACATGACTTGTCTTAACTTAGATGACTTCCAGAAACCACTACGGTACATTTTATCATTTGAAAATTGAAACATGCATACCTTTTACCTATATCTAGCTATCCTACAAACCGCAATGTCATATTTTCAATAGAGGAGAAGTGCGGAGTATTCTTTTGTCTCTTTGTGACTAAAACAACCCTATGTTGGAAACTTGCTGGTGTTGTCATTAATGTCAACCTCTAGCAAGTAGTTCACTTAGTTTCCAAGTGATTTTGAGAAAATATGAATAAAAGGTGTGCAGTGTGATAGAGATGTGCTCAATGTCATGCTCTACATTTCTTTTTAGTTGGAGATATGATTGTGTAGTTTAGAAGTACTGATTAGAGTTATTCATAGGTGTTATATCCATAGTTTTAGGTTTTGGATTGTGCAGAAGTGGAAGATGTGTTTGACATAGTGTTTACCTATGTAGAAGACTATTTGAGAGAAATGAGTTTGGTCCACATTTCTTTGCATTGAGGTTTCTTGTCTTGTGGATCAGAGGATGTGCTTATAAAGTCTATATCTAGCTTCCCTTGAAGTTTCTAGTGATGGGTTGCTTTGTAAGTTTAGTTATTGTGTTGATATTCAATGGCAGTGGATCCTCATGTGTAGATTGAAGACATTCTTTGTTTCAAGAGGTTGCAAAAGTGTTGCAAGAGATTCTAATGGTGTTGAATGTTATGGAAAGGTGTGTGGATGTTGTGGAGTGTCTTTGTATGGTCTGCATGATGTTTTTGGACTTGGATAAGTGTGGATGTGGTCATTAGCTCAGGATTGGCTGACCTAGCTTACTAGCACCATTTGTAGAGGTACCTCATGGATTGTGGATGTGATAAGCAACTTGGTGATACATATTTGAGTCCTAGTAAACCCTTCAGATGGTCCACTTTCACTTCTTTCCACTGCAATAGTGTTTAGTGCCAACCTAATTGGTGTTGCACGTTTGAGGTGCACATGCTTCATTAGGACTGACCTAATTAAGATACATCTGAGTTGTAGATGGTATAAATGCAAGATGAAGTTGAGTGGATCAATGTAGAGAATATGTTGTGAATGTGAATCAAGGTTAGTGAGTTGTGTGTGAGATTAAATGCTTGTGACTGTGAAATGCAGTGAGAAGAAGGTGTCTACATTTTAGTGTGCTTAAAGTTCCTAGAGGCAATGAACCAAAGGTTGTAGATAGCAAGAAGTTGCAATGGTGTATCTCTCTTATTGCTTTGAGATAGTGAACCTCTCTGTAATAGTTTTCTTCTATTCTTCTCTCTTCTAGATAGTGAGTCATTCTAGATAGTGAGCCCTTGGTAGTAAGCCTATTTGTATTTGGTGTTTCTATTCATATATATTTGAGTTAATCCTCACCATGGTTTTTTCCTTCTTGGGGTTTCAATGTAAATCTAGCATTCTTATGTGTTTGGATGTGTTTGCATTAATGCTTCATATGTTTACATTCTATTAATTCATGATAAGAGGTTGATGTTTGGAATTTCTTTGAGGGTTTAAAGTTTTAATGCACAATTGATTCATGCTCCCTCTCAGTTATCCTATGCATACTAACAATTGGTATCAGAGCCAGTTCCCTTGAAGAAGCTTAACCACTTAGGGTAGATCCAGATGGTGCATAGGAAAGGTATTGAGGTTCTAGTGTTTGATGGAACATATTATGCTTTTTGGAAGATTGGGATGGAAAGATTTCTTGTCTCATTAGGATATGGTGTATGGAAGTTAGTTGATAAAGAATATACTATAACTACAAATGGACTAAAGGATGAAGATGAGATTAAAGACTATGAGAACAATGGCAAGGTAAGGAGTGATCTTCTGAACAATCTTTCTAATTCAGAACTAGTGAAGGTAATGATCTGCATAACTGCTCATGAGATTTGGAAGAAGTTCGAAAGTACCTATGAAGGAGATGACAAGGTTAAGCAAGCAAAGATGCAGATTTTGAAGGCCAAGTTTGAAACTCTAAGGATGTTAGAGGATGAAAATATTCAAGCTACATGTAGAGAGTGGATGAGGTTGTCAATTTCATCAATGGTCTTGGTGGAAAGTTGGAGGAAAGTGAAGTGGTAAAGAATGTACTCATAACTCTTCCAAAGTATTATAGTGCTAAAGTTTCTACTATTGAAGAAACTCAAGATTTGGATCAATATTCTAGGGATCAAATGTTTGGCACTCTAACTACTTTTGGGATAAGAGAATTTGGTCAAGATGATTCAAGAAAAGAAGCTACTTTTAAGGCCAACAAGATAGAAAAGAATGACAAGTTAGATCCAGATGATTTTGTTGAAGTAGAAGAAATTTTTTTGAGTAGGTTGGAAAAGGGCTCTAAAAAATACAGAGGTAATTTACCTTTCAAATGCTTTAATTATGGAAAGATAGGTCATTATGCTTCAAAATGTCTAGTCAAGATTTCAAATGACAAATACAAGGATAACAAAGGAAAATCATTCAAGAAGAGTTATTATGTTAACAAAAAATGACAACATATCTTATGATGAGTCTAACTATTTAGATGATGAAAGTGACGAATGCTTGTTCATGGAATTGAATGTTGGAACTAATTTTACTAACTCTAAAAGATGCATAAATGAAACTACTCCGAAAATAGGGCATAATATCAAAGGAGCTTTGGTAACTACTTTTGATGTAAGAGAAGATGAAAATGACTGGTTAATTAATAGTGGGTGTTCAAATCATATGACAGGTGATAAGAATAAGTTTTTTAAGCTTGAGAAGTTTGATAGAGGTTTTGTTAAGTTTGGAGATGATGCATCTTCTAAGATTTGTGGAAAAGGTTCAATCAATTTTGATGGAAAACATAATATAGATGATGTTCTTTATGTCAAAGGTCTCTGGAATAATCTGCTAAGTGTAGGACAAATGTGTAGTAGAGGATATAACCTTGTGTTTCAAGATGGTGGTTGTGAAATTAGAAAAGAAAGCTTCGAAACAATGGTTGCCACGGGAACAAGGACAAAAGGAAATATATATCAGCTTAAAGGTGCTAATGGTATGTGTTTCATGACTCAAGTTAATGAAAGTTGCCTATGGCATAGAAGAATGTGTCACATAAATTTTGATATCCTAGTAAGGATTAGCTCTACTCAAGCTATGAGGGGTCTGTGAAGAATTACAAAGCCTATTAATGCAACCTATAAGGAATGTCAGATTGGGTAGAAAACAAAGAAGAATTTCAAGATCAAAGAGTTTTCTACCACCAGACCTTTGGAGTTGGTTCATATAGATTTGTACTAACCTACAAGAGTAGGAAGCTTTCAAGGTGATAGGTATTTCATGTTGTTGATTGATAATTACTCTAGAATGACTTGGGTAACTTTTCTCAAGGAAAAATCAAAATCTCTGGATAATTTTAAAGCATACAAGGTTATGATTGAAAATGAAATTGATTTGAAAATCAAGTGTTTGAGGTCTGACAGAGGTGGTAAGTTCACCTCTAATGAGTTTAACTACTTTTGTGAAGATCATGGAGTAAAGAGGCATTTGTCAACCCCTAGGACTCCTCAGTAGAATGGATTTGTGGAAATAAAGAATAGGATAGTTCAAGAAGTAGCAAGGACAATGTTGAAAGAAGCAAATCTAAGTTAGATATCTACTGGAGAGAAGCTATTCATACCATAGTTTACATACAAAATAGAGTGCAAGAAAGGGTCAATAGTTCAAAGACTCCATATGAATTGTGGTATGAAAGAACTCCTACTGTAAAATATTTTAGAGTGTTTGGAAGTAAGTGCTACATTAGGAGAGATGAAGAAACTTGGGAATGTTTGATACAAGATAAGATGAAGGAATCTTCCTTGAATATTCCACAAAGAGAAAGGCTTAGTGGTGTTACAACAAGAGGATAAATAAGCTGATTGAAAGTGCAAATGCCAAAGTGGATGAGGAACCACATCAAAGCTCAGTATTGATAGAAGAATATTAATTTGATGAGACCCCTTGTAGAGAAGAAGAAAGTGAAGAAGAGAAGGAAAAGGAGATGTAAATTAATGAAGAAGATGCTCTGGAAAGGGTTCCTAACACTCCCAAGTATGTGCAAAAGAATCATTCTAAAGATCAAATCATTGGAGATAAGAACAAAGGTGTGTTAACAAGAAGGAAAAATTAATATGGCAGATGAACAAGTAAATTTGTGTTTTTTGTCTACAATAGAACTGTTGTGTGGTTACACAACACGCCCCATTTTGACTTGGCAAAACAGGGACCCAACTTTTGTTTGGCTTGTTTTGTGCTTTCTGGCCATTTGGTAAAAGTAAGTCATGCAAATCATCATGCATTGGAAGGCTGGGTAAGTCATCATCATGAGGTCAGTTTATCAAGATTCATATTTCATTCCAGTAACCTCATATTTAGAAAGAGCATCAAATTTCATGTAGGTTTGCCTTTTGTATCACCCTGATATTCGTTAAAGTGTGAAAGTTATGGCTAGTCAAAGTTTTAGTCAAACTTGATATTCATAGGGGGAGGATCATATTTCTTAACATCCGTCATATTTCAGATGATCATCCCAATCAAATTTATCACCTGATAAATCATGCGGTCCAAATATCCGGACGTTAATTTTAGGTGATAGTAATTTTTACCCATCAACAACCTTATGCATTTCATGAGGATCATATTTCTCAATGTAACCCGATATTTCTTAATATCCTCCTACCGCGAAATATTCCCCTAAACCATTATCCTGATGATGTCATCCAAGTTCGATAAACAAAGAAATAAACATGACGATGAAGTAATCATCATTTTTATCTCTCAGGGGCATATTTCCTAAACATGATCCTTCTCGTATAACATGACGATGATGTCATGATGCCTTAGCGATACAATGAGTGAATATCTAGATGACATCATCCTGATATTCCGAAAGAGAGACGCATAGTTTATCTGGTCATCATCATTTTTGAAACATCACCCGATATATTGAAATATCCTCCTGACGTACTAAGAACGACCAAAGGGGTGCGTTCATCACCTGATCTTGTCAATGATAGTTTTTCCTCTCGAAGAGGAGGATCATATTGCACTCAGGGTGATATTTGATAATATCACCCGATATCTGATTACTATCATATTTTCAAATATATCATGTCATATGGATATCACCCCGCTCCCGTTGCCGCCATTAACATTTAATGCGTGCAAAGATGGTATGTAGTTCATGCCGACCACAAAGCCAGATGAAACACCTGGCAAAATCCTGAGTTTCTGTGTGAAAATTCAATGAATAAAATCTAATGTGTCAGAGTTTTCCCTAATTTTACCCTAACTGCAAGAATAGCACATATCTTGCAGCTGCCAATCTTACTGTGCACTTGTTTAAGTATGATTTTGATGACAAGTATTAGTACATGATTGCACTGCTTAGTAGGGTAACAAGCCAGCCTGATGCTGGTAGTTTTAAAGATTGGATGTACGGTGTAATCATGATGTGCATGTATGCAGACATCAAGCCACTATGGGGCTAGTTGATAAGTGATGCTCTACATGAGTAGCTGATGAACCTGGGAGATTCAAATTGTTCCTTTTACATGACATCATACATTGTCTACTCTTGTGCTTACAAAGGCACATTTGATGCATTGACAATAGTTGGAAAGATTGGTGGAACTACCAATGATGCCCATATCTGGGATCATCATCCCTAATTACATAGAGCTAACTACCTCCAAGACTATAAAATGGTAAATGATGCATTCTCTATGCATCTAGTGAGAACCATGGAGGAGGACAGGACAAAAAGATTGAGCATGGAAGCTCAAGAGATAATTTACAGGCATGGAGCCTGGTACATTCAATTTGCCACATTTTCTTATATGAGAATTGAGGGTTTTGAAGGAAATCCCCTCAAGCTACCAAGATACCCCACTGATGCAGTGATACTAATGGAATTCATAAGGCAGAGCTCCACAATGCTAAAAACATACAAGGATGCTCAGAAGATCCCACCAATTCTATTTCCAATCACCATTGGCTGGTATATGTGCCCAGATTCAGAAAGCATCAAGAAGGTGATGGTTAGCTTGAATAAAATGCAATTCCAGCGATTCCCACTGATAAGACCATATCATCCTTATGGCAGGATACAGAAAATAATAGGGAAGCCAATTCACAAGAGGCACCTAGAAGACTTCTGGGCAGATGTGAAGATGAAGCAAAATCCAGAAGAAGAAGATACCAAAGGTTGACATTGAGTCAAATCAAAACCTTTGATTGCATCCCCATTCCTCAACAGTTGAAGAAAGATGATGGCAGGATAATGGCAGATGAATATGAAGAAAAGAAAATATATAATGGCACCATATCTGCACCTGAGCTAACCGTACAAGAAGATATATCTTTGGATCCTTTCATTGCCAGGACCTTACAACTAACCCAAGACTGGGTTGATGAACAAATTGAGGCATTAAAGAAGAAAGGTGTTGCCAGTACTGTGGACAACAAGAAGAAAGGATAGGATATTCCTGATGAGGAATATGATGATTTAATAAATGAAAAGAGAAAATCTAAAGGAGACAGGCTGCCTCCACAACAAAAACAAAGCAAAAGACCCCCTAGGGGTAATAAAGTTGATAATGAATCCAAAGGGGTGATCATTGAAAGGGCAGTGTTTACAGCTGAAGAGGCAGCAGCATCAGGATCAGGATTAGGATCAACATCACCTCCATAGACAAGTAAACAAAAGTCCAAGAAAGATAAGACAGAAGAGGTTGAAATCACTGAGACCTAAGAAGAGGGTCAATCCTCACGAAGACCAACTGAAGAGGATATCCTTATGGAGGAAGAGCCTGAAGAAGAGGAGGCCCCTCTATTGTTCAAAAGGAAGAGAAAAGCCCCACAGGTGGTGGTAGCTACCCCACCTAAGAAACCAAAAACCTCCATGAGGGGTGAAATAAAGCAATCCCCTACACTGTTGAAAGGGGTAGGTAGCAAAGTTGTGCATAAGGGACTTCAACATAATGTTACACTTCCTACCATTCTGAAGTTCAAAACTGAACTTGCAGAAGAACAGATGAAAGAAACCTCTAAGGCATTTGAAGGAGGTCATATCTCACTGGAGGAGACAATTAATCTATCTGACGATGGGGTCATGAAAGAAGTAGCTTCACAACAAATGAAAACCCTTGTTGCAGGTATGCATATGACTCCTCATAAGACTTCATTAGTGCAAACAATACTGGAGGAGATAAGGCAAGTGGAAACTGAAAAAGAAAAGAGCCTAGAGAAGATAGCCCAAGAGATGGGGCTGGACACATTAATAGCACAGGTGACAAGTCCTGTAGTGGTAGATTTGACAGGTAAATAGGATGTATGTCCTGAACATCCAGCAGGTACACACAAAGGGCTACATACAGAAGAAGTGAAGATGGCAGAACCAGAGGGCCATACTTCAGAAATAAGTCAACAAAGCCAACAAGATATATCAGCGAAACCTATCATAGTACAAGTTCAAGACAAGATGGCTAATGAGAAGAAGGATGTAATAGAAGATCCTGCTGCTAAAGCTGAAGAACTAAGTAGTACAGGTGCAGAGCAAATTGTGCTTTTAGAACCAACACTAGCACCTAAGGAGGCTTCCCCAATATCCACTACTATAAATGTGCCTCAAGAGGAGGAAAAGTTAAAATTGGATGAGGTAATAAAGGAAAAGGATCATGATCATCATATGGAAACATCACAAGATCCTCCACCTCAGGATGATGCTCCTCTAGAAAAAGAAGTGCCTCAACAGGAGGAGGTACCACAGGATCAACCTCAAGGTGAGCATCATGAAAAAGAAACAAGGAAATCACCTTCTCCATCACATATGCTGACAGACACAGGAGATCAAGGTGACCATCATGATGATGCTCAGAAACATGATCAGGTACCTCCATGGTTAGAAAAAGAAGTAAACATAGAGGTAGATTTTGTAATTCAAGAATTTGATGTATCTACCTTATTTTCTGAGAATATAATAAAACCAAAGAGGAAGGCCAGAATGACTTCGGCCATTAGGAGAGACCCAACAACTGGAAGGAGGACTGCACAAATTGCAATCCCCACTGTAGATAAAGAAAAAGGTAAAATTACTCTGGAAGAATTATAGATTAATACAGTTGACCTGGGGTTTGCAAATGAAGACCAAGAGGGTCAGGAAGGTAAAGACATCATTGATTCTTTAATTCAAAAAGTTAAAAGAGAAAAGGAGAAAAATAAGCAACACAAAGAGCACATTGCTCAGTTGCATGCATATATAGGTAGGTTAACTAATCCTGAGGATAGTTCCGGTGAACGTGCGGTCCCATTGACTGCTATTTCCCAAGATGAGGTGTATAAGTTGGATCTCATGAAACATGAGTCATCCATATTGAGAAGTGGATGTGTGCCACATTTGATATTGCAGAGAAAGTGGTGAAAGCCTCTTTGAAGAGGTGGAGTACTCTCAGTGACTCCAGGAAAAAGGTAGACAAGTTGCAAATGCAGATAGGTAAAAGATCCTTCCAATTGGAAAAGATATTAGATATCCTAGGAGAAATAAGGAGGATAAATCCTCAACTGCTTATCAATAAGCAGGTATTGAATAATAACATTGCATTATTGGTTGATATATGGTATAAGGACATTCAATTTGAATGTGATGTGCTCAAGAGATGTAACAATAAGCTGAGAGAGATCAGCATAAAATTGCATGACATGATGTCTTTTGAGGCAGAAATTTTGGAAACCTTGGAAGGTAAAGTGGAAGGGAAGATAGAGAATCAAGATGAAGAGTTTGCAATCCAAGCTCTACACAATAACTTTCAATTTGTTGCATATGATCCACTAGGCCAATTGACAGAAGAAATCATGTATAAACTGGTGAGGACCAAGATGAAAATGGAGCATTATAATGAGACGTTGCACAACAGAAAAAATAAGCTGGACAACATCAAAAACAAATACGAGGCACACAAGCATGCCATCATCAAAGCAAAGACCCAGGATGGTGGAGAGATAGATAAAATTGTGCAGTTGTATGAACAGGTCCAGAGCAGCATGTAGCCTCATATACGGAGTCATCATCATCAGGATGTTGAAGGTTTAAGAAGTGATGCACCTAGTGAAGAAGCGCATGAGTCAGATAAAGTAGATGATGATGCATCATAAAGTTAGTAAATATCAACATCAGATACTTAGTGAAAATAAGTATTATAGATAGTTGCCAGTTGGCAACTTGTGCCATTTTGGTAAAAGTTGACATAGTCAAAAGGGAAAATATTGACCATAGATGTTCATAGAGAAATCAAGATCGTTGATCTTTTTGTAACAGATTCCTCACCTTGTTCTATAAAAAGTGCAGGAATGCCTCATTTCTAACATTCAAAACTTAATTGAAATTCGTCTACTGAAATATTCAGGGCTCATTTCAAAGCTTTTTGTATACATTTATATCTTTGCATACCTAATGAATGAGAAGACTTGTTTTGATTACAATTCATAGTAAATCTTGAGTAATCAGTGTGTGAATTTTGGATGTATGTGGTGATTTGCTGCGTCCCTTAGAGTGCATGTCTACTTGCATATGTCATTTTCATACAATTCTTTGAAGTTAGCATCAACTCTATCTAGCTGTGGAATATCCTGGTGAACATATGGTTTGGTTTTCTTCTCTTCATGACTGTATCTAATGTACATGTGGTTCAATAGCTGAAGGTTCAACATTAATTTGAAGCATTTCTTTCAATTTCTTTTAAATTTTAGAGAATTTCACATCATAATTGCAAATAACTGATAATATTAAGCAAATAATGCAAATATGTGGACATCTCATAGATAATTGAAAATATTTAGTATATTTGAAGCTAAAGCATGTATCATTGATGAATATCATGCCAATATTTGAGTATAACTGCATCATTTGATCAAACAACTGTATAAAATGACCTCTCTGTGAAGAATCTTTGCAGAAATAGTGTGATGATGATGAAATTGACCAAAGGCCGCAAAATGGAAACAACAACACACATCAACCTTTGAGTAACATCAGACGATTAAGACCTAATCACTGGAGACTTGGGATCATGAATTCTCTGAATTCATCGTACCTTTCAAGATGAATAAAGGTTAATGTGTACTTTTATTCTATGCTTGTTTGTGACTAACATCATGACCAACATAAATTGGTGCTAGAAGGAGAGCATTCATCTTAAAGAAGACGCTCATCATCATTATTTTCAGGTTTGATGATGCAGAGAGTAAGGGAACCCCAAATGCATCTGTGAATTCCAAATATTGCTCAAATATTTACCATAGCAAGCTTGTAGATGCTTATTCTATGTAAATATTTCTAGATCAAACATAAATATTGCAAGCTTTACAGTAGATCATCATGAATTCACAAATATTGGCCAATGTTAAGTAAATCTATTCAAGCTTTGAGGATTCTTGCCTTAGAAACTTGATATCTCGTGGTAAGAGTCATCCTACCTCAAATATCACCTCATATTTGCACTATCTTTGCAAATATTTCATAAATATCTAGTCAGATTAGTCATCCGATCATAAATATCACCTCAGCTGGTGAAATCCAACTAATATTTATGATCATCCAGCTAGTTTCCCTCCAAATTTGAGAAATCCTGGCTCACAGGATAAATACCAGGTCAAGATCCACCGGACCTTTTGAAGAACTACCTGTTAGAGGCTTCAGACCTAGGACTGTTGACATTCATCATACTCCCAGTTCCAGTGCATCAGGAACATCACCAGGACATCCTCTTGTAACTCCTATCAGTCTCAATATACCTACAGGATCTCCTCAGGGTGTACCTTTAGTCCAACCTCAGCCGGTTACACTTCAAAGGCAACCTCCTCCGGTTGTAATGTCTTTCTTCATGACAGAATCACCTTTAACCTTCAATGCATATCATGAGTTACCAAAGAATCTAGACAAACTTTGTCCAAAA
Source organism: Cunninghamia lanceolata (assembly GCA_027924645.1). Lineage (NCBI taxonomy): Eukaryota > Viridiplantae > Streptophyta > Pinopsida > Cupressales > Cupressaceae > Cunninghamia > Cunninghamia lanceolata. The sequence goes on from BSBN01001480.1 coordinate 2,239,018, forward strand.
TATCATCCTTATCAAGATGCTGATGATCATATCAGAACCTTTAAGGAAGCTTGTTGCAGAGCTAGAATAGAACATCAAGATGTTGTATGCAGATTATTTCCTTTTTCCTTAGGGGAAGAGGCTTATAATTGGTTTATTAGTCTTGGTCAGTGTTCTGTTTGTTCATGGGTTGTCTTAGAGAAAGCTTTTTCTGATAGGTTCAAAATACCAATTGATCCTTCAATGAACTATCACATATTTTCCACTATCAAGCGGTTTGAAGGAGAACCTATTGCCAATTTCAATGCTAGGTTCCAGAAAATGTTATCCAAGTTAGTTGCTCCATATGTAGTGACAGATGCTACTGCTAGGAGTATCTATTACTCAGCTCTGGATCCATTGACTTCCATGTTCATCGGGAGAACACACCCTAAAATCACTACCTTGACAGGAGCTTTTCAAGAAGCTATCAAAGTAAATCAGCGGTTAGTACTTGCTCCTACTCCAAATATAGCATTCCCGACACTGTCTAGCATGTATCCAACATATCCTGCACAATGTCCTGCATCATACCCCGCACAATATCCTAATGGTGCAATGATACCCCCAGCAGTCATGCCTGCATCCTTGCAAGTACCTCCATTAAGTATCATGCCACCTCCTAATGGGAATGGCCAGATGTCACAATATCCTGCACAAACTCAGACACCTTAGAGTGCTGACTTATCCAACAATAACCAGGGATCCTCTTTCTTCAAGCCTCAAATTGAAAATGTAGTTGCCAAAGTTCAAGAAGAAAAGGAGGAGATCAAAGAAATCTTTGCTCAGCTAAGAAAACTCACTACAGAAGTGACACATTTGAGAAATTAGAACTTCTACTCCCAGTCAAATCAGAATAGAAGTTATTCCAATGATAGACTAAATTATCTTGACAGAGGATACAACAATAGTAATTTCAACAATAGTGGTGGGAATAACAATAATCCTCAGAGATAGCCTAGAGTATGGAATTCCAAGCCAAATAATTGTTCCTTACCATCACCCTTAGATAATCAATCACCTGGTGAAGCCAAACAGACTACTAGAGTCAATCTTACTGAGGCAACCCTCACTAATTGGTGTAGGATCCACAACACAAATGCTCATGCAGAGCTAGATTATCCACAATTTCAAATTGCTGCTAGCATTTTTCAAACAAAAGTGTCTAATACTGCAGGGAATCCACCTCAGGTGGAAGATAATGAAATTGTTCCCTGTGGATATGATTCAGCCCTAGTATTAGAAAGTTATACTGATCATCAGAATTGTTCACAAGCATGTGAAGAATCTACTTTAGCCTTTGAGTCAAATTATGTCTTCCCTTTTGAAGATGAGAATGAGCTTTCCAATGAACATGAGGAGGTGCATGCATACCAGCAGCAATATCTTGGTAAGCATAATTATAATTTGAGAAGTAGTGCCAACAAACCTACTGGTCCATTGACATCATCTCTACCTCCAAACAATTTCAACACACCTCCTGATCCCAAAGCTAACAATAATCCAGGATTCCCCAAAGTGAATGCCCAATATCTATCACCCCAAAATACAACATCAAAGGCTATTAGCTTACCTCATGAGTCTGATAAACTTGTCACATACTTGGCAGATGAGATGAAAAAGATAAAGATCAGCCTGTCTTTATCAGAGTTATTGAAAACCCCTGCAATTAAGAAGGCATTCATGAAATCACTAGATGATCCTGCTCCTAAAGAGGATATTCATTCCCCAAGTCAGTCCAATAGTAAAGATCATGCTGCTAGAGATAATAATACCAAGCCTAAAGTGTCGACTACGGTGCAAGCTGCAGAAACCTCACATATGACGTTATACCGAGATAAGACTGAGTCACCACCTTTCCTCCTTACTATAAGGATGTTTGGCAATAATTTACACAACTGTCTGGTGGATTCAGGTGCCTCTACAAATGTGATGCCCTTGTCCATATGCAATGCTCTAGGACTGCATCCTACTAAATCCCTAAAGAAGGTGACACAGCTAGACAAAACAAAAGTGAGTGTGATAGGAGAACTGACTCATATATACATGCAGCTAGCATTTGATCCCAGGATCCAATATTACATTGATATCTAGGTAGTTGACATACCTGATACGTATGGGATGCTACTTAGTAGAGATTGATCAAAAACTTTGAATGGATATACGTCTACTGACTTCAGTCATATGTGGTTGCCTTGGAAAGGTATACCTAACTAGATAAGAATAGATGTCGAACCTAGAATGAAGCACATGATAACCGAGTATAATAAAGCGAATGAGATAATGTATGCAAACGTTGAGCCTGGAGTCTACTCTGTTAGATCATAGACTGTCAGGATAGAGGAGATCCTAATGTTGGATTTTCATCATCATGATGATGATCATCAGGAGGATATACCTTACGTAGGGCCTGATATCAATTTTGAAAGTTGAAATGAAGGAGATTGTTTCAAAAATTTTGAAAGGCACTTATCCAAAGAGATAAAGCAATGTAAAGTACTAAATATACTTGCTAATGATATTTTGATTGATGGATGGTGTAGGTTACATAGTGAGCCTCATTCAAAAAAGACTTGTGAAGCATGCAAGGACATGATGATGCTAGAGCAGACATACAGTGATGCATCATCATCATCAGAGATAAGTTCATCAGATAGTAATAATGACAGTGATTCTGATTCTTGTTTGTCTTTTGTAGGAACCACATAAAAGGTGATGAATTATGATGAAGATCTTATACAGAGAATAGAAGAAATTCTAGTCTATGACCAGATAAATGTTAAGAAGAAAGAAGAGATCACTCCAGGAAGTAACTGTTTTATGGAGTCAGATTATGAACTGTCTGATGAAGACAGATGTGGTAACCTGACCAGATTCAAAGAGTTTTTATCAGGAGAAATTAAGAAGATGATGAGACAAAAGAAGCATCCACGAGATGCACTAACTGAAGGTTGGTGTAGGTTGCATGAGGCACCTCATTTAGAAACTGCCTACTCACTATGTTTACACATTTTAAAAAGACATATAGTACCAGATCCAGAAGATCATCCTCCTGATGTTGGAAAGAAAAGGAAGGAGTCAGCTTCACAGAAGAAAGAAAAGGTGAAGTCCAAAGATACTAAAATTCCTAAACTAAAGTGGATATCAGGTGGAGCAGTAGCTAGAGCTGTAAAGAAAAGAGAAAGTTCAACGAAGTCTTTGGCTGAAGATAAGTCCTGGATCCTAAGATTTGATGGATCTAAGTCCAAACAAGGAGCTCGAGTAGGGATTGATCTCATTAACCCATCAGGAAAATCCTACTTAGCTGCATACAGATTATAGTTCCCCTACACTAATAATGTGACAGAGTATGAAGCTCTGATTCATGGGATGCTATTTGCTCTCAAGAAGAAGGTAAAAATTTTGCATGTCTTTGGAGACTCAGAATTAGTTGTCAGACAAGTAAGAGGAACTTACTCTTACAATTATAAGAGATTGTCAAACTATAGACACAAAGTGTGGGATTTAATTGAAGACTTTGATGCATTTAATATCACCCACGTTCCTAGAGAACAAAATCATAGGGTAAATGCACTTGCCCAGGCTGCTAGTACACTGGAGCCACTATCTATATCAGGTCTAAAGAGATTTTCAGTAGAACTAGTATCTGTACCATCAGTGCTTGATAATGTTACTAATCTTCAGGTCTTTGATGTTGATCAGCATATTCTTGATTTCATTTCTAACAGGGATATATTTGATGCTCAGATCATAGATGAGAAGAGTATGGAAGATCAAGTTTGGGAAGAGGATGAAATATTAGAGTTGCCTAGCAACAGAATTCCCAAAGGTATGATTGAACTAGAAAGAGCCTTTGATTTGGATAATATGCTAAAATAGAAGGATCTTCCCAAAGTTGATGGAGGTCAGTATTCACAAGTAAATATTGGACAAAATGAAGAAAAAAGAAATGTCCTGATAGGTAAGGTTTGCACACTAGAAGAGTTAAAAGGAATAACTCAGGCTCTCAAAGATTACATGCATGTTATTGCCTAGACATATGATGAGCTAAAGACATATAACACATCAATCATAACTCACACTATACCCCTCAAGCCAGATGCCAAACCTTTCAGACAGAAGCAAAGGCCAGTCAATGCTTTGCTTGAACCCATAATTTTTGAAGAAGTCAAGAAGTTGTTAGATGCCAGGATAATCTTTCCTGTAAGACACTCCACTTGGGTGGCCAATCTAGTCCTAGTTAGAAAGAAGAATGGAGACATCAGGCTATGTGTAGATTTCAGGAATTTGAACAGAGCATCAGAGAAGGATAATTATCCCTTACCATCATTAGATGAAGTTTTGTAGATTGTAAATGGAGCTAAGATGATGTCATTCCTTGATGGTTTCTTAGGATACAACCAAGTGATGGTTGATAAGGTTGACAGATGGAAAACTGCCTTTACCACCAAGTGGTGGATATTTGCATATAGACATATGCCATTTGAACTTATAAATGCTGGAGCTACATTCCAGCGAGCAATGGGCATAGCCTTCAGAGGCTTAATAGGAAAGTGTATAGTCATCTACATGGATGACTTGACAGTATTCTCCAAAGAAAGGGAGAACCATGTAGTAGATCTCATAAATGTGCTGAAGAAATGTGAAGAGTATGGAATATCCTTGAACCCCAAGAAATGCATATTCAGGGTAACGACAGGCAAATTATTAGGCCATTTGATAACTGAAGATGGAATCATCATTGATCCTGCTAGAGTGGAGTCCATCATGAAAATACAACTCCCTAGAAGCAAGAAAGAACTTAAGTCTTACTTTGGTAAGATTAATTTTGTAATAAAATTCATCACTGGTTTTGCAGAGATAGTCAGACAACTAAATGCTATGCTGAAGAAAGATGCCAAGATTGAGTGGACAACAAAGGCCAAAACTGCTTTTGAGGACATCAAGAAAACCATATCAGGTGTTCCTGTCCTCATCAGTCCAGATTACACAAGAGATTTCTAGATTTATTCATTTACCTTAGAACATACCTCTGCAGCAGTATTGACTCAAAGGAATGAATAGAAAGAAGAGAAACCAATAGCTTTCATGAGCTATCCTTTCAATGATGGTGAACTAAGATATGTGGATGTTGGAAGACAAGCACTTGCATTAGTCAGGGCAGTAAAGAAATTTAGGCATTATATACTAAGAAGCAAAGTGATTGCAGTAGTGCCTGATGCAATAGTGAAGATGCTACTAATGCAGAGTGAGCCTGGTGAAAAAAGAGCCAAGTGGATTACTGTATTACAAGAGTATGACATGGAAATTACACCAATGAAGCTGGTAAGAGGACAGGCCTTAAGCTAAATGATATCTGAAATTGATCCAAACATCACAAGTCAACAATATGTTATCAATGCAAAGGACAATAAAGAATGGTACTCAGATATCAGGCACATCTTGATTATTGGAAGATGTCTTCCAAGAATGCAAGCTTCACAGAGAAGAGCCTTGAAGATAAGGTCACAAAAATATATGATGAAGGGAAGATTCCTGTTCAAAAAGAATTATGAAGGAATATATTTAAGATGCTTAGAAAAGCCAGAAGCAAATAAGGTTTTATTAGAACATGACAAGTTCGGAACTGCACATGGATTAGCCCTGGCCACAACACATGCAATCCTCAAAGCAGGATATTATTGGCCCATAGTTTTTAAAGATACAACTGATCATGTTAAATGTTGTCATGTATGTCAGGTTGCGGCCAATAGAGAGAAATATGCTGCACAACCATTGTAGCCAGTGATGGAATAACACCCATTTGCACAATGGGGCATGGACTTCATAGGACCAATTAATCCTCCATCATCCTCAGGCCATAGGTATGTCTTAACAATCACTGACTATTGTACCAGATGGACTGAAGCTGTCGGCAACAAAACTTGTACTGTAAATGATGTTATTAAGTTTCTGGAAAGCAACATTGTTACTAGGTATGGAACTCCTTATGCTCTGGTAAGTGATAATGGTTTTGCCTTCACTTCAACCAAATTGTCAAGTTGGGCTTTTGATCATGGGATCATACTCAAGTTCTCATCCAACTATTATCCCCAGGGGAATGGATTAGTAGAATCCACCAATAAAAATTTGTTGAATATCATAAGAAAATTAATAGAGAAGAACCCTAGGGAATGGAACTCATTTCTAAAATATGCCTTATGGGTAGATAGAACTAGAATGAAAACTACATTAGGAAACTCACCCTTCCAATTAGTATATGGGGTGGATCCTATTCTCCCTGTTAACTTGAAAATTCCTACCTTACAGTTTGCCCAAGAGTACCTAGGCATAGATAATAGACAAGAAGTCAGGTTGCTTCAGCTGATGCACTTGGAAGAGAAAAGAAGTCAAGCAATTGACCAATTTGCAAAACATCAGGCTATTGTCAAACGCTAGTTTGACAAGAGAGCCAGAGTTAAAGCCTTCAGGATATCTGATTTAGTCCTAATGTGGGATAAAGCCCATGAGAGGAAAGGTGACCATAGCAAATTTAATAGATTATGGATAGGCCCCTTTCAAATTTCTGAGATATTAGGAGACAACACTTATAGGCTTAAGAATCTGATAGGTGAGGCTGTTCCATTGCCAGTCAATGGACGATTCTTCAAACATTATTTCCAAGCCTAAGTGACTTCATGATAGTCATGTGTATCATATTGTACATTTGTATAGTTGCTTGTTCAGTTGTGTTTTGTTGTTTTGTTTGTTTTGTTTGTCTTGTTTTGTTTTGTTTGTTGAGTTTTGTTTTGGTTAGTCAAGATGATGCACTTCATCACCACATGAAACAACTAAATTGTTAGGATTCAAGTGATGAGATCAAATTTAGACATAGGTTATGATTCATTCTAAGAAGTATTCATGGTCAGGTCTGTGATATCCTTTCATCAGGGTACCTTTTCTTGATCAAAGTGAATCAATCACAATGAAACACCTAACAGCCTTGGGTTTGTTGAACACACAAGTATAGGTGTTAAGTGAAAAATCTAAAGGGACTCCCTTGCTACCAATACAATCTCCAACCTAAAGCTGCAAGTCACTATACCTTGTATAAATGAACTGACATGATGACATCAGATACAAATTTTAAAGAAAAATTAGAAAAGAAATAAAATTAGGCCATCTAAGTAACTCTACCGGGGCTATGAATGCCTGCTGGTAGTGGGGCTCTACTTAGGGAGATTGTATAGATAACCTTGCCTAGGCTATAGACGCCTACCGGCAGCAAGGCTCTATCCAGGTCGGCTATGAGGGATGATCTCCAACTATGTAGTTTAACACTAGTTACTTATGTTTTCAACTTGCTTTTGATATGATGATAATTAATCATTTGCACACACATGATCCTTTGTTAGCATTGTTACCATGGTGAACTTTTATCGTTCAGAAGATCATGATGCTTGTGCTTAGAAAGAATTAGAATAATATGGATGAATGTGATCACATCACTTGAATCATTGGAATTTGTTTGTTTTCTTTGGTGGCAAGTTGTTGTGTAGTTACACAACACGCCCCATTTTGACTTGGCAAAATAGGGACCCAACTTTTGTTTGGCTTGTTTTGTGCTTTCTGGCAGTTTGGTAAAAGTAAATTATGTAGATCATCATGCATTGGAAGGCTGGGTAAGTCATCATCATGAGGTCAGTTTATCAAGATTCATATTTCATTCTAGTAACCTCATATTTAGAAAGAGCATCAAATTTCATGTAGGTTTGCCTTTTGTATCACCCTGATATTCGTTAAAGTGTGAAAGTTATGACCAGTCAGAGTTTTCGTCAAACCTAATATTCACAAGGGGAGGATCATATTTCTTAACATCCGTCATATTTCAGATGATCATCCCGATCAAATTTATCACCCGATAAATCATGCGGTCCAAATATCCAGACATCAATTTTAGGTGATAGTAATCTTTACCCGTCAACAGCCTTATGCATTTCGCAGGGATCATATTTCTCAATGTAACCTGATATTTCTTAATATCCTCCTGCCACAAAATATTCCCCTAAACCATTATCCAGATGATGTCATCCAAGTCTGATAAACAAAGAAATAACATGACGATGACATAATCATCATTTTTCCCTCTCAGGGGCATATTTCCTAAACATGATCCTTCTCGTATAACATGACGATGACATCATGATGCCTTAGCGATATAATGAGTGAATATCTGGATGACAGCATCCTAATATTCCAAAAGAGAGATGCATAGTTTATCCGGTCATCATCATTTTTGAAACATCACCTGGACGACCAAAGGGGTGCGTTCATCACCCGATCTTGTCGATGATAGTTTTTCCTCTTGAAGAGGAGGATCATATTGCACTCGGAGTGATATTTGATAATATCACCCGATATCCAATTACTATCATATTTTCAAATATATCCTATCATATGGATATCACCCCACTCCCGTTGCTGCCATTAACATTTAATGCGCACAAAGAAGGTAGGTAGTTCTCGCCGACCACAAAGCCTGATGAAACACCTGGTGAAATCCTGAGTTTCCATGCAAAAATTCAATGAATAAAATCTAATGTGTCAGGGTTTTCCCTAATTTTACCCTAATTGCAAGGTTAAAAGGTAAATTCATCATCATTTCAAACTTACCTTGTGATAAAATCATTTTTACAGAGCACCAGCTTCCATACCCTCGTACGGACAATACCTGAACGAACAGAGCTTACAGGCAAGAAGAAGCACGAGATTATCAACAGAATTAAGAGCATTTTTTAGGAAATCACTGGTATAAAGGGATCTGCATAACCAGGTAAGTAATTGAAACCCTCATCCTATTGCTTCTGCATAGTTAGGTATGATGTTGTTGGTTTGAAATTCCAGTTTATGCACCCCATGATAAGTTAATGCTGAATAAATACAGTAGGCATGATGATTAGTAAAGATGAAATGTTATATACATGCATGTGAGTATCCTTTGTAAGACAAATTATGTTAATTGCAGATATCCATGGCTGACAAGAGGTTAGCTAAGTGTGAGGCTGAGTTCAGCAAGCCTATGTTCTCATCTCCTAGGGGAATCTTGTTTAAGTATGGTGCCATAACAGATACACATTAGGGGAATACTGATTTGGAAGCCTGGTCCACTAAGAAGAATGATGAAAAGAAAAGAAGCACCCTGTTGGATGCAGTATTCGTGTCCGGAATGTGGAATGTAGCTGGTTTTCTGTACTCCATGGAGTCTCTAGAATTGGTGATTGAGTGTGCTCAGAATTACAATCCAGAAACCAGACAGGTAGTGAAGCATGGAAGAATATATGCAGACCTATCCATCAAGGGTATTTCCAAGACATTTGGACTGCCATTGGGTAGAAAGGTTAACAATGTAGATCTAAAGAAATTAGAAGTTGAATATGAAAATAATAAGAAGCAGGCCAGGAAGAACATGTATCAGTGGAGGGCCAAGAATAGCACATATCTTGTAGCTGCCAAACTTCCTGTGCACTTGTTTAAGTATGATTTTGATGATGAGTATCAATACATGATTGCACTGCTTAGTAGGGTAACAGGCCAGCCTGATGCTGGTAGTTTAAAGATTGGATGTACGGTGTAATCATGATGTGCATGTATGCAGACATCAAGCCACTATGGGGCCAGTTGATAAGTGATGCTTTACATGAGTAGCGGATGCACTTGGGAGGTTCAAATTGTTCCTTTTACATGACATCATACATTGTCTACTCCTGTGCTTACAAAGGCACATTTGATGCATTGACAACAATTAGAAAGATTGGTGGAACTACCAATGATGCCCATATTTGGGATCATCATCCCTAATTGTAGAGAACTAACTACCTCAAAGATTATAATCTAGTAATTGATGCATTCTCTATGCATCTAGTGAGAACCATGGAGGAGGACAGGACAAAAAGATTGAGCATGGAAGCTCAAGAGATAATTTACAGGCATGGAGCCTAGTACATTCAATTTGCCACATTTTCTTATATGAGAATTGAGGGTTTTGAAGGACATTCCCTCAAGCTGCCAAGATACCCCACTGATGCAGTGATACTGATGGAATTCATAAGGTAGAGCTCCATAATGCTAAAAACATACAAGGATGATTAGAAGATCCCACCAATTCTATTTCCAGTCACCATTGGCTGGTATATGTACCCAGATTCAGAAAGCATCAAGAAGGTGATGGTTAGCTTGAATAAAATGCAGTTGCAGCCATTCCCACTAATAAGACCATATGATCCTTAAGGCAGGATACAAAAAATAACAGGGAAGCCAATTCACAAGAGCCACCTAGAAAACTTCTAGGTAGATTGTGAAGATGAAGCAGAAGCCAAAAGAAGAAGATACCAAAGGTTGACATTGAGTCAAATCAAAACCTTTGACTACATCCCCATTCCTCAACAGTTGAAGAAAGATGATGGCAGGATAATGGCAGATGAATATGAAGAAAAGAAAATATATAATGACACCATATCTACACCTGACCTAACTATACAAGAAGATATATCTTTGGATCCTTTCATTGCCAAGACCTTACAACTAACCCAAGCCTGGGTTGATGAACAAATTGAGGCATTAAAGAAGAAAGGTGTTGCCATTACTATGGACAACAAGAAGAAAGGACAGGATATTCCTGATGAGGAATATGATGATTTTATAAATGAAAAGAGAAAATCTAAAGGAGATAGGCTGCCTCCACAACAACAACAAAGCAAAAGACCACCTAGGGGTAAGAAAGTTGACAATGAACCCAAAGGGGTGATCATTGAAAGGGCAGTGTTTATAGCTGAAGAGGCAGCAGCATCAGGATCAGGATCAGGATCAGCATCACCTCCATGGACAAGTAAACAAAAGTCCAAGAAAGATAAGACAACAGAGGCTGAAATTACTGAGACCCAAGAAGAGGGTCAATCCTCACGAAGACCAACTGAAGAGGATATCCTTATGGAGGAAGAGCCTAAAGAAGAGGAGGCCCCTCTATTGTTCAAAAGGAAGAGAAAAGCCCCATAGGTGGTGGTAGCTACCCCACCTAAGAATTCAAGAACATCCATGAGGGGTGAAAGAAAGCAATCCCCTACACTGTTGAAAGGGGTAGGTAGCGAAGTTGTGCATAAGGAACTTCAGCATAATGTTCCACTTCCTACCATTGTGAAGTTCAAAACTAAACTTGCAAAAGAACAGATGAAAGAAACCTCCAAGGCATTTGAAGGAGGCCATATCTCACTGGAGGAGACAATTAATCTATCTGACGATGAGGTCGTGAAAGAAGTAGCTTCACAACAAATGGAAACTCTTACTGCAGGTACGCATATGACTTCTGATAAGACTCCATCAGTGCAAATAATAGTAGAGGAGATAAGGAAAGTGGAAACTGAAAAAGAAAAGAGCCTAGAGAAGATAGCCCAAGAGATGGGGCTGGACACACTAATAGCACAGGTGACAAGTCCTGTAGTGGTAGATTTGACAGGTAAACAAGATGTAAGTCCTGAACATCCAACAGGTACACCTCACAAAGGGCTACATACAAAAGAAGTGAAGATGGTAGAACTAGAGGGCCATACTTCAGAAATAAGTCAACAAAGCCAATAGGATATATTAGCGAAACCTGTCATAGTAGAAGTTCAAGACAAGAGGGCTGTTGAGAAGAAGGATATAATAGAAGATCCTACTGTTAAAGCTTAAGAAGTAGTACAGGTGTAGAGCAAATTGTGGTTTCAGAACCAACACCAGCACCTAAGGAGGCTTCCCCAATATCCACTACTATAAATGTGCCTCAAGAGGAGGAAAAGTTAAAAGTGGATGAGGTAATAAAGGAAAAGGATCATGATCATCATGATCATCATATGGAAACATCACAAGATCCTCCACCTCAGGATGATGCTCCTCCAGAAAAAGAAGTGCCTCAACAGGAGGAGGTACCACAGGATCAACCTCAGGGTGAGCATCATGAAAAGGAAACAAGGAAATCACCTTCTCCATCACATATGCTGATAGACACAGGAGATCAAGGTGAACATCATGATGATGCTCAGAAACATGATCAGGTACCTCCATGGTTAGAAAAAGAAGTAAACACAAAGGTAGATTTTGTCATTCAAGAATTTGATGTATCTACCTTATTTTCTGAGAATATAATGAAACCAAAGAGGAAGGCTAGAATGACTTCGGCCATTAGGATAGACCCAACAACTGGAAGGAGGACTACACAAATTGCAATCCCCACTGTAGATAAAGAAAAAGGTAAAATTACTCTGGAAGAATTCCAGATTAATACAGTTGACCTGGGGTTTGTAAATGAAGACCAAGAGGGTCAGGAAGGTAAAGACATCATTGATTCTTTAATTCAAAAAGTTAAAAGAGAAAAGGAGAAAAATAAGCAACACAAAGAGCACATTTCTCAGTTGCATGCATATATAGGTAGGTTAACTAATCCTGAGGATAGTTCTGCCGAACGTGCGGTCCCATTGACTGCTATTTCCTAAGATGAGGTGTATAAGTTGGATCTCATGAAACATGAGTCATCCATATTGAGAAAGTGGATGTGTGCCACATTTGATACTATAGAGGAAGTGGTGAAAGCCTCTTTGAAGAGGTGGAGTACTCTCAGTGACTCCAGGAAAAAGGTAGACAAGTTGCAAATGCAAACAGGTAAAAGATCCTTCCAATTGGAAAAGATATTAGATATCCTGGGAGAAATAAGGAGGATAAATCCTCAACTACTTATCAACAAGCAGGTACTAAATAATAACACTACATTATTGGTTTATATATGGTATAAGGACATTCAATTTGAATGTGATGTGCTCAAGAGATGTAACAATAAGTTGAGAGAGATCATCATAAAACTGCATGACATGATGTCTTTTGAGGCAAAATTTTTGGAAACCTTGGAGGGTAAAGTGGAAGGGAAGATAGAGAATCAAGATGAAGAGTTTGCAATCCAAGCTCTACACAATCACTTCCAATTTGTTGTAGATGATCCACTAGGCCAATTGACATAAGAAATCATGGATAAACTAGTGAGGACCAAGATGAAAATGGAGCATTAAAATGAGATGTTGCACAACAGAAAAAATAAGCTGGACAACATCAGAAACAAATACAAGGCACACAAGCACGCCATCATCAAAGCAAAGACCCAGGATGGTGGAGAGATAGATAAAATTATGCAGTTGTATGAATAGGTCCCGAGCAGCATGCAGCCTCATATACAGAGTCATCATCATTAGGATGATGAAGGTTCAGGAAGTGATGCACCTGGTGAAGAAGTGCATGAGTCATATAAAGTAGATGATGATGCATCATAAAGTAAATATCAACATCATATACTTGGTGGAAATAAGTATTATAGATAGTTGCCAGCTGGCAACTTGTGCCATTTTGGTAAAAGTTGACAGTCAAAAGGGAAAATACTAACCATAGATGTTCATAGAGAAATCAAGATCGTTGATCTTTTTGTAATGGATTCCTCACCTTATTCTATAAAAGGTGCAGGAATGCCTCATTTCTAACATTCAAAACTTAATTGAAATCCGTCTGCTAAAATATTCAGGGCTCATTTCAAAGATTTTTGTATACATTTATATCTTTGCATACCTAATGAATGAGAAGACTTGTTTTGATTACAATTCATAGTAAATCTTGAGTAATTAGTATGTGAATTCTGGATGTATGTGGTGATTTGTTGCGTCCCTTGGAGTGCATGTCTACTTGCATATGTCATTTTCATACAATTCCTTTGAAGTTAGCATCAACTGTATCTAGCTGTGGAATATCTTGGTGAACATATGGTTTGGTTTTCTTCTCTTCATGACTGTATCTGATGTACATGTGGTTCAATAGTTGAAGGTTCAACATTAATTTGAAGAATTTCTTTCAATTTCTTTTGAATTTCAGAGCATTTCACCATCATAATTGCAAATAACTAATAATTTTAAGCAGATAATGCAAATATGTGGACATCTCATAGATAATTGAAAATATTTAGCATATTTGAAGGTAACCCATGTATCATTGATGAATATCATGCCAATATTTGAGTATAACTACATCATTTGATCAAACAACTGTATAAAATGACCTCTCTATGAAGAATCTTTATAGAAATAGTGTCATGATGATGAACTCAATGGAAGGCCCCAAAATGGAAACAGCAACACACATCAACCTCTGAGTAACGTCAGATGATTAAGACCTAATCACTGGAGACTTGGGATCATGAATTCTCTGAATTCATCATATCTTTCAAGATGAATAAAGGTTAATGTGTACTTTTATTCTATGCTTGTTTGTGACTAACATCATGACCAACAAGAACCTAAAATAGTGACTAAAGCAAGTAAAGATGAGCACTGGATCAAGGCTATGGAAGAAGAACTGATGCAGATTGAGAAGAATCAAACTTTAGAAGTTGTCCCAAGACCAGCCGACAAAAATGTGATAGGAACTAAATGGGTCTTTCAAAATAAATTGAATGAAAATGGAGTAGTCAAAAATAAGGCTAGGTTTGTGTGTAAAGGCTACTCACAAGTGGAAGGAATATATTATGAGGAAACATTTTCTCCAGTGGCAAGATTGGAGGCCATTAGAATGTTATTGGCCTTTGTAGCTCATAATGACTTCAAAGTCTATTAGATGGATGTGAAATCTACATTCCTGAATGGAGAGTTGGAAGAAGTATACATTAAACAACTAGAAGGCTTTCAGTTATTAGATGATCCAAATATGGTCTGCAAATTGAAGAAGGCATTATATGGACTCAAATAGGCTTCTAGATCTTGGCATGCAAGGTTAGATAGGTACTTGCTATAGTAAGGATTCAAAAAGGGAACTATAGATAGCAATCTGTATTTCAAAGTTGAAGAAAATCAAATCCTAATTGTGGAAGTATATGTTGATGATATAATCTTTGGATGTAATTGAAGGTATGTGCAAGAGATTGCAAAAGAAATGCAGGAATAATTTGAAATGTCAATGTGTGGGGAAATGAATTTAATCCTTGGGTTACAAATCAATCAATCATAAAAAGGTATTTTCATTTCACAGTCGAATTATGCTAAGGAAAAGTTGAAGAAGTTTGGAATGGAAGATTCCAAACTGGTGTGTACTCCCATGACTACTAGTTGTAAGTTAAGCAAAGATAATGAATCTCCTAAGGTTGATTAGAGCAAGTACAGATAAATGATTGGTGGTTTGTTATATGTGACTACTACTAGACCAGATATCATGCATGTAGTTTATTTTGTGGCTAGATTTCAAGATGATCCCAGAGAGTCACATGTTTCAATAGTAAAGAGGATATTCAAATACTTGAAAGGCACTTTTGAGTTTGGTGTATGGTATCCTAAGGCTACTAATTTCTCCTTAAGTGCATATATAGATGTAGATTGGGCAAGATGTACATATGATAGAAGAAGTACAAGTGGTGGTTGTTTCTTTCTGTGAAGCAAACTTGTCTCATGGTTAAGTAAGAAGTAGGACTTAGTGTCAATATCTACTGCAAAGGTAGAGTACATTGTAGCAGCATCTTGCTGCACATAGGTGTTATGGATGAAGAAGACATTGAAGGATATCAAAGTGTCATATGATGAACCTATTCCTATCTTATGTGATAATACAAGTGCTATCAACATTTCAAAGAATCTGATAATGCATTCAAGGAAAAACATATTTCAATCCATTATCACTTCCTAAGAGAGAAGGTTGTAGAGAATGAGGTGAAATTGGCATATGTGTCTACCAAAGATCAAGTTGTAGATATCATTACAAAGGCTCTTCCTAAAGATACTTTTGAGTATCTCTGGTAGAAGTTATGGGTTATTGCCCCTCCTTCCTTTAATTAGATGCATAAGTGTATGCATCTGTCTAGGAAACATTTCAAGATACATTCTTGGTCCTGGATTGATGTTGAAGGCTACCTCTCAGGGGGAGTAGGTAATGATACTATTAGTTTTTTTAGTTATATGGAGCATATCTTATGACCCTAAGGGGGGGAGTGTAGAAAACTAAAAGTAGTGGAGAGAAAGCATGTGCTTGCTAGTGTTGCAAGTGTAGCCCTTTGCCATTGTTGTCAAAGGGGGAGAGAATTAAGGTGCTTAAAAAACCATTGTGCAAGAAAGTGTGTGAAGAGTAAGAGTTCTTCCAGTCAGGGGGAGTACTACTGAGCTGCTAATTGATTGCTTTAGGTCTTGATGGTTTTTCAAGAAGTTGGTGTTGCCATCAATGACAAAGGGGGAGATGGTTGGAAACTTGCTAGTGTTGTCATTGATGTCAACCTCTAGCAAGTAGTTCACATGGTTTCCAAGTGCTTTTGAGAAAATTTGAATAAAAAGGTGTGTAGTGTAATAGAGATGTACTAAGTGTTGTGCTCTGCATTTCTTACTAGTTAAAGATATGATTGTGTAGTTTGGAAGTCTTGATTAGAGGTGTTCATAGGTCTTATATCTAGAGTTTTAGGTTCTTGATCATGCGGAAGTGGAAGATGTGTTTGATAGAGTATTTGCCTGTGTAGAAGACTATCTGGGAGAAATGAATTTTCTCTGCATTTCTCCACATTGAGGTTTCTTGTCCTACAAATCTAGGGATGTTCTTATACATTCTATATCTACCTTCCCTTGAAGTTTCTAGTGATGGGTTTCTCTACAAGTTTAGTTATTGTATTGATGTTTAGTGCTATTGGATCCTGATGTACAAATTGAAGGCATTCTTTGTTTCAGGAGGTTCTGTAAGTGTTGAAATAGAGTCTCATGGATTTGAATGTTATGGAAAGGTGTGTGGATGATATGGAGTGTCTCTGTATGGTTTGAATGATATTTTTAGACTTGGAGAAGTGTGGATGTCATCTTTAGCTCAGGTTTAGCTGACCTGGCTTACTAGCGCCATTTGCAGAGGTACCTTGTGAATTGTGGATGTGATAAGTAGCTTGGTGATATAGATTTGATTACTAGTTAACCCTTGACATGGTCCACTTTCACTTCTTTCCACTGTGGAAGTATTTAGTGCTAACCTAATTGGTGTTGCATGTTTGAGGTGCACACGCTTCATTAGGACTGACCTAATTGAGAGAGGTCTGTTGGCAAGAGACACTATATGGATTCATGGTTGTTGTCATTGATGGCAACAAAGGTCATCCCACATATCCGCAAGTCATGATGTGTCTCTACCGGAAGTCAGAATAAAGAAAGTTGTGGTCCGGTAAAGAAGAACAGAGCATGTGGCAAGGTCCGACAGATTGGTCCGGACCTCTCAGAGGAAATGTCTTGGTGCAGTGCGGATTTGGGGAAGTCAAGAGGACTACCTTGAGTGGTATATTCCAAGGATTTAGCCTCCGGTGATGGACAAAGAAAAAGATATGAATGGTTGAGTACCGGATTCCTGAGAGACAGTGAAAACAGAGGAAGAACTGACTGGCAGAGTATCAGACTACTTTCCGGATGGGTTACTGTTGATGACAGAGGTTGTGAAGGCATGAATCATGTTTGGCCGACATGATTAATGATATCTACAAGTATATGCTTGATCCGCATTGCTTGGTGAGGAAGGATTCAGCCGTCAGAATGAGAGTTTGTAAGAAACTAAGACTGTTCCGGATGCCGACTAGAAAGGTGATGAAACTACTTGTGCGGATATATATAGAGGATGGATTTAGTTGTGAAGAGTGTGTGGGTGTGGAGAGATATGCGAATAAGTCCAGAGAAAGAGCAGAGGTAGCAAAAAGGATCCGGTATGTGAAAGATAGCAGAACAAAGAACAGAGGAAAGATGAAGTGCAGCAGATCAGTATACTGAGCCTAACCGGAACTGAACTCCAGCATATGCAGATGCTTCCAATCAGTTCAAGACTGTGATTATCATCACTTTGTAGACAGTGTGTCTTCTTGTAGGCAGTGGGCCTCTTGTGAGCAGTGTGCTCGGGCAGTGAGCCCTAATTGGCAAGTGCCATTTTTGTAATTTCCTATTCTTCTAACAGAGAATAATTCTTGGGTTAATCACCCCGTGGTTTTCTCCCTTAACAGGGTTTCCACGTCAAAAATACTGTGTCATGTGTCTCTTACTTCATGGTTAATGTTTTGTGTTTGATTTTATGCTGCTTCAATTAAGAGGAAAGTTCAATAAGGGAAATAATTAGGATAACTGATTCACCCCCCCCCTCTCAGTTATCAACAATTGGTATCAGAGCTAAGTTCCTCCTAATAGAGCCTAACAGCTTGAGGAAGATCTGGGATTTCAAATGGATGCATATGGTTTAAGGGAGCAACTCAAGACTGCCCTTGAGGATCTTGAACAGTCAAATTCTGAAGTCAGTGAATTAAAGGAAAGACTCAAACAGGCTGATGAATTCATGAGAGAATTAAAAGACAAATTAAGTCTCTCTATGAAAAAGAGAAAGGAGCTGCTTCAACAGTTGGCAAGACAAAGTGAAGAAAGCAATACAAATGAGGAATTGACTGAGCAAACCAAGTTATGTGAAAAGTTATCAAAAGAAGTCATTATGTTAAGACATGAAATGGAATCAGGAACTATAAAGTTTACTCAAGAGATTGAAGAAAAAAGAAAGGCTGAAGACAATCTAAGACAATCTCTTAAAGAAAAATCAGAAGAATGCCACCAGATGGACAGGATTATCAGACACCTTAAATCTGATCTTGAAGATGCCAAAGATAATGAAGGAAAACTTGAGGATCAAATTGCCTCTCTCAAAAGAGACCTTCAAACAGCAAATGAATATAAAGAGAAATTCAAGATAAGTTCTGCTCAACTTGAAGTTCTTCTTGGAGGTCAAAAGAGGACAGATGACAAGTATGGCTTGGGATATGAGAAAGGAGAAAGCTCCGGATCCGGTCAGAAGAATCTTGGATCAGAAAATCCAAGGAGCAGGCCTAGAAGACCTCCGGTAAGACAGCCAAATGCTCAAAGATATCCATCCTTCAATGGATACTGCCACAGCTGCAACCACTTTGGTCACAAAGCTAATCAGTGCAGAATGAGAATGAATCAGAATAATTCATCCTTCTCCGGACAGTGCTTCAACTGCAAAAGGTATGGACACAAATCCCATGAATGTAGAATTATGCAAGTAAACAAATCATTCAAAGGTAGATGCTTCACATGCAATAGAATAGGTCATAGGGCTAATCAATGCAGATCAAGAGGATATCAGTCAAATATGCAAAGGAATGTTATTTGCCAAATCTGCAATAGGTCCGGTCATAATGCTAAAGTCTGCAGAAACAAGAATCAGGACAAAAGAGGTCCGGTGTATAATCAGAATCAAGACAAGGGTAAACAAAAGATGAATGCGGATGAGGTTAGGAATCAGATGAGCAAGATTTGGGTGAAGAAAAGTTCAGAGAATGTAGAGGTTGGATCCGCACCAGACTCTGGTGCTGATATTTCTTCCGGAAATTAAAAGTGAGCTCTGGCTCAGGGGGAGACTCAAAGAAAATCTTGTTCCCCCAGCCAAACAAGTGGTGCCGGATGTTGCACAAGATGCGGATCAAAGGGTTTGTAAATATGAGTCTTGAGATACTTCAGTCAAGTTTTCAGAGGTCCGCATGGAGTTATGAAGAAGCTATGATCGATCAAATAAGACCTGTTCAGGGAAATGCTCCGGTATGATAAAGGATTACAAAAAGCTCCGGAAAGATCCGGAAATGCACTATCTTGTTCTGCGGATTGGACAGAGTGTTTGAGATGATCTTGTAATATGCCACCTCGATTTATTCATGATTGATAGATCCGGATGATATCCATAGATCAGGACTAATCCGGGATACTCCAAGCTATCCAGACAAGGCAAACCGGAATGATGTAGGTGAAGCATTTATTGCAGACAGGTATTAGGGTTCGCGGAGCAATTTAAGGGATTTCTCAAAGGTCATTTGCTCATTCTGCACTCGAGAAGAAGCGAAAAGTGGAGCTCTGCAACAAGGTTCTTCAAGCACACCAAGGATCTCCTGCCGAAGCTATTGGATAAAGAAATCAATCCAACCACTCCGTGCAAACCGAAGGCGCATAAGGTATTCTCCGTTTTTCATTACCTCACTGCAAATCCTTGAAAAATGGCTACTCCAAACATAGTTAAGATCTCTGATAGACCTCGCCCCTCATTCAAGAAACATCCCTACAAATCATTGGAGGTTGACCCACTAGGAGCCTTCTCTAGTGTTCCTCACGGAGTTTTACACATCGAAGACATTAGGGTTTACATACATGCAAACATTGAGGAATTTGGGGATTTCAAATTAAGAGACCTCTATCACAAGCAGCTGATTGACAATGCCTTTAACCTTAAACCAGAGTATAAGGATATTCAGAAGAAACAATTTGAGCAATTTATTCATTTCCCCTGTTTTGAAGAGGATGAATGGGTCCGGTATGTACTGAGCAGGATGCATGACAACTTTTTATGGCTAGATAGACCCTGCAAAATCACAAAAGAGGCAATTAGAGCAGTAACTGGCCTATACTCTTCCGGAGGAGTACCTATCCTCAAATCTGTCAAGAACAACATTGTAACTGAGGCCACCGGATCAAAATTTGACAAAAGGGCAATGACCATTGAAGACATCTCCGATCCGGATATCAAATATGCATCAATGATAATAGGATACAAGATCTACCACTCCAGCAGGGAGAATTCTGTATCCGGAACTGCAATATACACTGCTTATGAAATGTTAAGAAAGAATGCAGAATATGATCTCTGCGAACTACTACTAAGCCAATTAATGGAAAACATACAGAAAATCAAGAAGGATAAGAAGAATTCCTTTAAATATGGTACTCTTATTGTATGTCTATTCTTCTATTTTATGAATGAGCTACCTGGAACAAGTGGATGGGTATGGCAGAATGACAAACCTGTTGTAGTCCAGATAAGAGACTACTTGCATGGACTTGGGGATGCAAAAGCAAGAAATTCAGCTCTATGGGGTTACTTCAAAAACTTTCAGAGCATGATGCAAGCAAGAGAGAGAATTCCTCAATCTCTCATTGAGAAATACAAGGACTCAGTGTGCTTTATGGTTGACACTGATCAGTGCCTAATGGAGGCAGTGGAGCCAAGGACTGTCTGGATCATGCCCATGGGGTATGAAGTTGATGAACAGATAGTGGAGCTGCATGTTCAACACATGCTAAGTCAGCCCAAAGATCCTAAGGCAGAAAGGTTTGGAACCTTTGAGGAGTTGAGTGTAAAAATACATGTAGAACTCAGGGAACCTGAGATTAAAAGAAAGGTAAGAAAAGAAGTAGAGCACATTGCTCAAGGCCTAGGTATCTCAAAGGAGGCACTTGATGCCAGCCGGGAAAAGAGGAGGAAGGCCGAGGAAGAAGAGAAAAGCAAAGAAAGTGCTCCGGTTGGAGCTCCCACCCGGACCAGATCAACAAAGAGATCTGCACCTCCCTCAACCAAAAGTTCAAAACCGGAAGTCCAGGCATCCGGTAAGAGATCAAAGGCAAAAGCCACAAGGGCTTATGGAAGCCAAAAGGATGAAGAGGAAACAGAATCAGATGAGGGAGTAAGAGAAGTAAAGAAACAGAAAAAGAAAGGATCCGGTAAGCCCTCCACAGGCCAAGACAAGGAGGAAATGGCAGAGGTAACTGTTGAAAAGCCCACTCTGTCACTAGAGAGCATAATCAAGTCGGTCACGGTGGATGGAAACCTTCAACCAATGACTGAATCCTATGATGACTTCAGTGAGGCAGACCAAAAGACTCTGCAAGAAGCCACAGTTAAATATCTGAACATATACATTAAGGCTTTCATTGAGATCATATCTCTCATTCCTAAGAGCCTAGAGAAGGAAATGGAAGTAAGAAAGAATAATGCTCATGCCAAAGATCTTGAGATCCGGGAGCAGATAGCTATTCAGCTATATCCTCAAATTGATCCCAAGACAATGAACATTATCTTCAAGGACTGCAAAGATGAGTTCAGAAGCAAAGCCAGGATGAATCAACTCATGCTTGGTGAGACTGACAAAGTGGCTCAAGAAACAGAAGAGATCCTCCGGAAGGCCTTCAAAAGGTTCAATCTTCCTGTTGTAGAGGACTTAGGTGCAGAAACAGCTGCTGATTTGGAATCTTCTGTTCCGGAAGAAGTGAGCCCTGAACAGACAAGTGAGGACTTGGGAACCTCTGCTCAAGAAGAAGTGGCCCATGAACAAGTTAGTATCTCTCCTCCAGTTTCCCCTACAGTCTCCGGATCCAAAGAAGAAGAGCAACTACAGGAGAAGGAAGCAGTGGTGAAAGACAAAGAGGTTGACAGTTCTAAGACTGCAGAAGAAAAGAAACATCTGTCTCCGGCAAGAGACACTGCACAAACTGTTCAACAATTTTTGAGTAAAGAAACTCTAGAGATTGATGAACCGGAGCTTCTCAAAGGTCCATTTGATTTTGACTCTCTCTCTCCGGTACAAACAATGAAGATAGCTTCATTTGCAAATGCCAAGGCAAATGAAAAGCTCCTGAAGTCTCATATGGAAGACTGTGAGTTGATAGAGGCTGCTTCCGGAATACTTGTAAAGATCATGCCATCAATCCAGATAGATCCGACAGCCTCCACTTCCAGTAATCTAAAAACCTTAGTCAGCAGTGTTGATACACATTTTGATTCTTTAGAAAAATCAGCTGAAGAAAAGGTCCGGAAGGAATTTTTGGATAAGAGATTTTCAGAAATATTAGAATTAATCTCTAAGGATAGGAAGATTGTAAGCATTGGAATAAGGAGCTTAGAGAATGCTCTTAAGGATGGCGGTGATATCTATAAATTTTGTATATCCTGGTCAAAGGCAACAGCAACATTTGACAAGAAAATAAAAGAGGAACAGGATAAGCTACAAAGCTTATCTCAAAGTTTTGATCCTCTCTCTTCCTCCATAATAAATCAAGAATGTCAGACTATTGCAGTCTTGAACGAAATAAAGAATCTTGAGAAGGAAAGGAAGAACATCACCAACCGGATGGGAGAACTTAGAAGGATTATAATCCCTAAGTTGGAAACCATGCATGAGGCCATCAGTGATGCTAGGACCACCGCCCAAACAAAAGATCCGACAGATCTCAAGCGGGCAGAAGCATTTGCATTTTTGTTAAGTGGTCACATTTCAATTTTGGACAGAATGAAGCAAAGTTGGGCTACCGAAATGATTCAATTACAGACATCCTTTGCAGACATTCTTCAATATATGTATGTAAATATGCGGCTAAGTATAAGAAATTTTTGAAAATTTTGATATGCGGACCCTACCCTTTGCCATTGATGTCAAAGGGGGAGTGAGGAGCAGTGAAAAATGAGGAATCCAACTAAGGGGGAGTTCCGGAAATTGTATATAAAGACAGAGCATCAGCAAAGGGGGAGCATAGTGAAAACACTTAGTCATTTTTCACTAAGTGTTGCCATCAATGCCAAAGGGGGAGATTGTTGGCAAGAGACACTATATGGATTCATGGTTGTTGTCATTGATGGCAACAAAGGTCATCCCACATATCCGCAAGTCATGATGTGTCTCTACCGGAAGTCAGAATAAAGAAAGTTGTGGTCCGGTAAAGAAGAACAGAGCATGTGGCAAGGTCCGACAGATTGGTCCGGACCTCTCAGAGGAAATGTCTTGGTGCAGTGCGGATTTGGGGAAGTCAAGAGGACTACCTTGAGTGGTATATTCCAAGGATTTAGCCTCCGGTGATGGACAAAGAAAAAGATATGAATGGTTGAGTACCGGATTCCTGAGAGACAGTGAAAACAGAGGAAGAACTGACTGGCAGAGTATCAGACTACTTTCCGGATGGGTTACTGTTGATGACAGAGGTTGTGAAGGCATGAATCATGTTTGGCCGACATGATTAATGATATCTACAAGTATATGCTTGATCCGCATTGCTTGGTGAGGAAGGATTCAGCCGTCAGAATGAGAGTTTGTAAGAAACTAAGACTGTTCCGGATGCCGACTAGAAAGGTGATGAAACTACTTGTGCGGATATATATAGAGGATGGATTTAGTTGTGAAGAGTGTGTGGGTGTGGAGAAATATGCGAATAAGTCCAGAGAAAGAGCAGAGGTAGCAAAAAGGATCCGGTATGTGAAAGATAGCAGAACAAAGAACAGAGGAAAGATGAAGTGCAGCAGATCAGTATACTGAGCCTAACCGGAACTGAACTCCAGCATATGCAGATGCTTCCAATAAGTTCAAGACTGTGATTATCATCACTTTGTAGACAGTGTGTCTTCTTGTAGGCAGTGGGCCTCTTGTGAGCAGTGTGCTCGGGCAGTGAGCCCTAATTGGCAAGTGCCATTTTTGTAATTTCCTATTCTTCTAACAGAGAATAATTCTTGGGTTAATCACCCCGTGGTTTTCTCCCTTAACAGGGTTTCCACGTCAAAAATACTGTGTCATGTGTCTCTTACTTCATGGTTAATGTTTTGTGTTTGATTTTATGCTGCTTCAATTAAGAGGAAAGTTCAATAAGGGAAATAATTAGGATAACTGATTCACCCCCCCCCTCTCAGTTATCAACAAGGTCTTGGTTGTAGATGGTATAAATGCAAGATGAAGTTGCATGGAGCAATGTAGAGAAGATGTTGCGAATGTGAATCAAGGGTAGTAAGTTGTGCTCGATCTTAAATTCTTATTACTCCAAAATGCAATGAGCAGAAGGTGTCTACATTTTAGTGTGCTTGAAGTTGCTAGAGGTAGTGAGCCAAAGGTTGTAGATAGAAAGAAGTTGCAGTGGTGGATCTATCCTGTTGCTTTGGGATAGTGAATCTCTCTATAACAGTTTTCTTCTATTCTTCTCTCTTCTAGATAGTGAGTCTTTCCGGGAAGTGAGCCTTTCTTCTAGGCAATGAGCCCTTGGTAGTGAGCCTATTTGTATTTGAAGAAATAAGGGCTAACAACTAAGAGGGGGGGTGAATCAGTTGTATGAAAAAACTTTAATACTTACTGCAATTAATTTTTCTTTAATAGATTAAAGATATATCCATGAAAGCATGAATCAAAGACACTTAAGCAAAAGCACAATTAACACACTTGACACCAAGATTTTTGATGTGAAAACCTGGTTAAGGGAAAAACCACGGTGGAGGTTAACCCACAAGAAATTTTACTCTGTTAAAAGTATTACAAATGGGGAAGGCACATGCCTTCAGGGCTCACTACCTGGAGCTCACTGCTCCAAGAGGATCACTACCTATAGAAATGATTACAAGAAGATAACATAATTATTGAACTGATGAATAACATCTACTAATGTAGAAATTCAGTTCCAGTTAAGCTTAGAATACTGATCTTACACACTTCATCCTTATTTTGCTCTGTTTCACTCTTCTGGCATAATCTAGGCTCAGATATTTTACTTCATACTTATTCTACTCTTTTTCACACTTACTCCATCACCACATCATTCAACCCCCCACAAGACTCGAATTCATTAGTTATATATATCTGCATTAAGAAATTCAATCAGCTGTAGTCAGCTTCATGAAGACTTAGAACTTTTATTAAGGACTCTGCTCTGTCGGCTAGATCCATGCACAAATAATAACGTGGACCAAAAACCTATGTTCTTAAATCATCAATCATGTTGTCCAATACCATTGATTATCACAAATTGCTTAACCGATAACTTTTCTGCATCCAAACCAAGATCAAATACTAGGTCGCCATGTTCTTCTTCTAACTATGCTGACTAATTGGAACTCGATACTCAAATCCTTATAACTTTTGAATCATTTATCTTCAAAGCCTAAATCTCTAGATTTAGATAGTCTTGATAGTCCTTATCACTCTCTTAGATTTGCAGCACACTATGAATTACCACTAGAGAGATCCAGACCAAGATATCGGACCTTGTCATATGCTCTATTTTTGATATCTAGACTTAGATAGATCCTTACTCTAACTTCTGGTATGAACAAATCATGTAATACGGATGTGTAGGGTAAACTTAGTTGCCATCAATGACAACACCTATCATACATAGCAGTGTCTCTTGCCAACAATCTCCCCCTTTAGCATTGATGGCAACACTTAGTGAAAAATGATTGTGTTAGAACAACTCCCCCTTTCTATGTGCAATTATGGTTTTCACTATTCTCCAATGCTCCCCCTTTGCTAGATTCCTCATTTTTCACTGCTCTTCACTCCCCCTTTGACATCAATGGTAAAGGGTGGGGTCTGTAAACCAAAATTTGTACCAAAATTCTACATACTAGGCCACATATGTACAAACAGTCCTTAAGTCTTATTTACATGAACTTAAGTCTTATTTACATGAACTTATTTCTGCTTTGGACTGATCAAGATCTTCTAAAGCCAATTGAAGTTGTTCTCTGAGTGAACCCATTAAAAATCCTTCCTAGATCTTCCTCAATCTATTAGGCTTCTTCCAAGGAACCTTGCTCTGATACCAATTGTTGAAATAAGGGCTGACAACTGAGAGAGGGGTGAATCAGTTGTCTGAAAAAACTTCAATACTTGCTGTAATTAATTTTTCTTTAACAGATTAAAGATATAACCATGAAAGCATGAATCAAAGAAACTTAAGCATAAGCACAATCAACACACTTGACACCAAAATTTTTGATGTGGAAAATTGGTTAAGGGAAAAACCACAATGGGGGTTAACCCACAAGAAATTATACTTTGTTAAAAGTATTACAAATGGGGAAGGTACATGCCTTCAGGGCTCATTGCCCAGAGCTCATTGCTCCAAGAGGCTCACTGCCTACATAAATGATTACAAGAAGATAACAGAATGATTGAATTGATGAATAGCATCTACCAATGCAGAAATTTAGTTTCAGTTAAGCTCATAATACTGATCTTACACACTTCATCCTTATTCTACTATGTTTCACTCTTCTACCATAATCCAGGCTTAGATCTTTTCCTTCATACTTCTACTCTTTTTCACACTTATTCCATCACTACATCATTCACCCACCCCACAAGACTCAAATCCATCAGCTATATATATATCTGCATTAAGAAATTCAGTCAGCTGCAGTCGGCTTCAAGAAGACTTAGAACTTTTATTAAGGACTTTGATCTATCGGCTGGATCCATGCACAAATAATAATGCGGACCAAAAACTTGTGTTCTCAAATCATCAATCATGTCAGCCAATACCACTGATTATCACAAACTACTTAACCAACAACTTTTCTGCATCTGGACCAAGATCAAATACTAGGTTACCCTATTCTTCTTCTAACTATGCTGACTAACTGGAACCCGATACTCAAATCTTTATAACTTTTGAATCCTTTATCTCTAGAGGCTTAATCTCTAGATTTAGATAGTCCTGACAATCCTTATCACTCCCTTAGATTTATAGTACACTGTGAATTACCACCAAAGAGATCTGGACCAAGATACCGGACCCTGTCATATGCTCTGTTTCTAATATCTGAACTTAGATAGATCCTTACTCTGACTTCTGATATGAACAAATCATGTAATGTGGATGTGTAGGGTAGACTTAGTTGCCATCAATGACAACACTTGTCATGCATAGCAATGTCTCTTGCCCAATAGTATTCGGTGTTGTTATTCATATATATGTGAGTTAATCCTCATCATGATTTTTCCCTTCTTGGGGTTTCCACATAAATCTGGTGTTCCTGTGTTTAGATGTGTTTTCATTAATGCTTCATATGTTTACATTCCATTAATGCATGAGAGGTTAATGTTTGAAATTTCTTTGAGGGTTTAAAGTTTTAATGCACAACTGATTCACCCCCCTCTTAGTTGTCATGTGCATACTAACACCTTGTTTCACCACTATCTTCACTCTGCCAACCCTAAAGCACTTTGAGGTAGATATTATGTTCTCAATACTAATTCATACAAACCTTATAGCTATATCTATCTATCTTCTAATCCATAGGTTGAAATCTTTATTTGTGAAGGTATGTGGTACATATTTATGAGCCTCTGACACCCTTCATAATTGTAACTTAGACAATTTCCTTCAAACTTTTTGCAACTTTCTTCATCAAGTTCCAAACAACATGGCTTCATATTATCAAAAGACAACACATGCAACCAACACAACACATCAAAAACTTCAAACACTTTCACAACTTACCCTTATCCATGAAATTGAGAAGATAAGGTATGACAGTGTATAGATGATACTAATCATCACTCCTCCTTTGATCTACTACTTTGACATCACTTCAACACTCCTTTGACATCAATGACAATATATGCAACAATCTTTGTCTTGTCATTGATGGCAACACTAACCTGATGTGGAACATTTTTCTCCCCCTTTGACATCAAGGGCAAAGGGCTAGTGGTCTTCTTCTGTACTAGCCAAAACATATAGGCTCCCTCTGTCTGTACAATCCTTATCATCCTTTAGTTTCTATGTCATTCTACTCCACTTGAGAAGTAGCCTTTGTCACTTCAAAATTGATGTAGCACAAACTTTGTTCTTCATGTTCCTTATGATGTACATAGATAATATATACATTATGCCTTGTTCATACCAAAATAGCATTGATTATGCTAGTCTTATTCTCTGCATATCTATACAAAATTGAAATTTTGTCTTACCTTCAAAATATGTTCTACTTACTTTGATGGTATAATATTCTTTTATACTACTTTCAACTAGGCTAGTGTTGTATTCCAATGTTTCTTTGCTAAAGATAGAATGTGCACTTGGCTCTCTAGTTGAATCTACAACTCTTCTACCTCTTCTAGTGTAGATAGCACTTTTACTTTCTGAGAGACAATATTTGCTTCTGACAAGATACCTGTCAAAGATGCTAACCTAAGACTTACAACTTCCCTCAGCTAACCAATTTCACCTTTGATTTACTCCCTTTGGTCTTGAAGCTACTTTAGCCAGGAGTGAAGATTTTTAGCTTTTGCCCTTGTAGCTCCATCTTTATCCTTTACTAGATCATATACATTAGCCACTTGTGTGATTTGTGACTTAGTAGAGTCAATTTGATCCTTTATATTCTTAGTAGTTGCTAGCCATTTTAAACAAAATTGAAATGACCTTTGCATCCTCTAAGCATTTTTGAATGTTTTTTATATTTTCTTGCATTTTGATATGTGCTTTATCACATCTACTGGATGCATCAACCATTCTTTTGTTATCCACTTGCTCAGTTATTTTTAGTTATTCTTGTTTCTCTAGATAATAAGAATGTGCTTTGAAAGACTCCAATAAAAACTTCATTTGTTGTGTGGGAGGTAGAGATGGATCTGCTTTTGCCTCTGGCAATTCCTCTTGAATTATCTTTATTACTTATTCTAACAAATCAGCTCCTTCAATCTGTTGCTATAAAATATCTTGTCTTGCAATGGACTAAAGAACATCTCCAAATTGTAGTTTGTGAAAAAGAGATATGCTAGACAAGTTGACTTGTCCATCAAGAACTGGCAATTGTAACAATTGAGGAGTAACCAATGGTTGAATTTGCATCTATTGTGCTAGAAACTCCTTAATAGAATCTACTAGAGAGGATGAGGAAGATTTTTCTTGTATTCTTTCAGAGCTCTCCCCTACATCAAGTGTTACCTACTCCTCTTGCTGATCAGGATTATCCTATTGCTCTATATTGCCTAGAGGAGGAATTCCTTTCTCAGTATTATGAGTAGGAGATAATTTCCCTTCACCTTTTGCAACTTCCTCCTCTTGCTCCTCCTGTTGATTTTGTTGATTTGTGTTATGTAGAGGAGACACTGTATTGTGTGGTGGAGAAACTTCTTATTGCTCCACATTTTCAACTTGTTTTACTTCTTCAAAGATTTTCTTTATCACCTCCTCAGTTTATTTTTCAATTTTATCTCTATCATCCTTTTCCATGCCCATTAGGGTATCTACCTGATGCTTCGTTCTTAGTTATTGAGCTTGCATCTATGAGAATTTATCCTTTTCTTCCTATGAAATAGTAGATCCAACCCTATCTAGAGCTTGTTGTCTCATCTCTTCATCCATTTCTATGGCCTTTTCTCTCATCTCCCTGAAAGCCTAAGTTAGCCTCTCCATAACCTTTTCAATGATATCATTCAAAGGCACATTGTATTTGATCATATACATGACCACATCCTTTTCTATAGTACTCTGTTCTATCGGAGGTACATCCAGATATAATTTTGTTGGCTCCTTCAACAATCCATGATACATAATCCCATTGAAAATAGCCTCTAATTGAAGAGGATCTTGTGGAGGAATTATCAAAGGAATTTTCTTAGTTTTCTTCCCTTTCCTTTTTAGCTTAGAAGTTTCTTCCTCTCCTACTTTCTCTACAACCTCCTCTATCTAAACTTTCTTCCTTTTGGCTAGTTGTTTAGGCCTTGCATGCTTCTTTTCTTCTATTCTCATTTCTGCCAAAGTTTCAGATGCAACCCTTCTTCAAGTGGAAGCTGTTTGTGTAGACCTTGAGGGTTAAAGAGCACTTGCAACTGCAAAGGTGGACCTACTTGTCATTCTTGGCATTTGAGAAGCTGGTGGATTAGCAAGGATGGATTGAGAATCCACTGTAGCGGTTTGTGACGAAGATTTAGGCTTTGGTAGTATACCCCACTTCTCATGTAATTCATCTATGTGTTTCTCAACATACTCCTCTGCACTCTTCTTATTCATCTTTTCTCTTGTTTCATCATAGGTTCCAAACCTTTATGTTGTTGTGTCCTTGGGTTTGCAGAGAAGAATATCAACACAAGTTTTTATCTCCTTTGCCAAAACCTCATAAGGTAATTTAGAAATCCATGTTGTCCTTAGTTCTACTGCTTCCATGTATGTGTAGTCTTTATCAACTAGGAAGGTGATTTGTTCTTTGTATTGCCTTACAATATTGTATGGAAGTCTCTCTCTGGCTTGCATGTATGCTTAATACACACCTTATTGATTCATGAACATCACAGAAATTAGGGTAGTCCTTCCACACATCTAGTCGTTTAGCTACAACATTTGCATACTTTGGTTTGTAATTGTGATCATCTAAGAGAGTATCCCTCAACTCCTCAAACTTCACATGATTAATTTCATTTAGCATAGAGTGAATGTATATCCTTACATCCTTTGTGCACACTACATCTACAGGAACATATGGAAACACCTTGTTCTTGTCTACTTCCATGGCCTTGTATGGATGTTTCTTCTACTTTAGCCTTGGCTTCTCAGAAACATCAACCACTTGTGGTGTCACCATCTCAATCTTTTCTATATGTTCTATAAATAGGGTATTATCAAATAATAGTTCTAAAAAATACATCTGTGCTCTATCACTAGGGTTTCGCCTTCTACTCCTTTGCTCTCAAATTTGACAAACATTCTGAAAGTTGGGGTTTGCCTTCTTCTCTTCTCATCTCTAGATTGTAAATTACTTTGATTTAAAATGAAGTTAGAACATTCAAATGGTGCATAAGTAGCATTCTTTCTTCCCTATCTTTTCACATTCATTACACCTTTTTCTTATTAGGTCAGTTGTTGCCAAAGACTTCTGTAAATCCATAGAGACCTAAAATCATTTAGCATTGCTACACATTTTATGATTTTATTCTAGAAATTTAGGGGATGAAATTATCTTGCCCTATTAACATTCTCATATGTCAATCTCAAGACAAATCATTTGTGTGCGTGAATTCTATTTGTAGAAGCCCCAAATATTCAGGGGGAAAAAGTAGATATGCAATGTTTAGCACCCCCTAACTCTATGCCTTTCCTTAATCAACTGTGAAGTCTTTTGCATGAGGTAGAAGCACAAGTTCTTCCTTCTTCTCATCATCTTATTCTAATTTCATTCTCCATATCTTTGTCATTTCCTTCTTTTGTTGAATCAAGGTTTCCTCTATCTTCCTATGCTAAATAGGTGGTTCCATAAAACAACTTTTGTATAATCTTTCTTTATGCCCAAAGTTTTTACACTTGTAGCAATGAACATTGTATTCCGGAGGCAAAAATGAGTTTACATTCATATAAAAATTTCTCCATACTTTAGTTCTACAATCAACAACCCTATGACCGAACTTATTGCATGAATAACAATAACCATAAAAGGAATGAGAGATCATATCATCATACTTTGGAGATAAAAAATAATTCTTTCTCATGTAATCATTTCTTCTTGCCTTAGATCAACAATCAATAACCCTTTGACCAAACATATTGCAAGAGTAACAGTAACCATAAAAGGATTGAGAGAACCTAGAAGTAGCAGCCTATCTAGGAGGAGATCTCTTGAAACCCTTCTATAGATCACTATATTTTATTAAGTCATCATCCAATTCCTACTCCTCATCTTTAGTCTTCTCAGAGTCTTCAATGTAGGACATTTCCTTTTTCATTTCAAACATGCCTTCAGGTATATCTATTTTTGAATCTCAACCTTTCTCAAATCCAAGACTACCCTTATTCTTTAGAGGTCTTTGACTACTGATTATCTCATCAAGAATATTGGTGCTTTTCTTAATTTTTAGACTCTTGTCTATCTAATCCTTTTCTTTCTCTAGTTTCTTCCTCAGGGAGACAATTTCTTCTTCAAGTTTGGAGCATTCAACTAATTTGGCACTAAGTATATAATTTAGGCAATCCACAAATCTTTTATCTTCTTCAATTTGAACTTTCATTTTAAAATTGTTTCTTCTGATTCTTTAAGCTTGGCCTTATATTTTCCATTTTCTTTCCTTTCTGCTTCTAGATGTTCTAGAGTAGAATGAGTTCTCCTTCAAAATTAACTTCACATTCTTCTTCATTAATGACTATCATATCTTCATCATCCTCCATAGAGTTCTTATCATTAACTAGAACTTCATTTTCCATGTGTTCTAATCCAAGATCTACCTCAGCTGTTAGATTGTATCAAGGAACTTAGCTCTAATACAAATTGTTGAACACATAGAAGTACTTAGAGGGGGGTGATGTTGAACACAATGGAGTGCTAAGAGAGGGGGGTGAATCAACACACTTAAAAACTTTAGCCAAACATTTACCAATAAAATTGAACAACTTTGAAAAAATGAAGGAAAACATGCAAATCAAGAGTCAACACATAACACCAGTATTTTTATGTGGAAAACCCTAAAACAGGGAAAATTCATGATGAGGATTAGATCACAATATAATATGCTCACTGCAAAAGTATTAAAACTTTGTTTTAGTGCTTCAACCCAAGGCAGCTACTACTCCCTAAATGCGCAACTCACTGCTATTACAATGATACTATAAATACAAGGACAGCTAGGAAGAATACATTTATTGTATGTTGATGGTGCAGTCTGTTGTTTCTACTCAATATCTTTCTTCAAACTGAATCTATACATTTCATATCTACTCTAGTATCTTCATATTTTCCTTCCTTACTTTTCAAATGAATTATATCTTCTATATATATCCTCCACAACACCTTGAGACTTTGATTAGGTCGGCATCCAAAATAGTATTGAATGTAATGTGTAGCTAGTCATAGGTCAACCACAACACATGCAAATTGACAACAAACTTGTTGCGGACCTCAAGGCTTTATGAAGAACATCAGGACACATCTTTCCACATCTTTCATACTTAGAGAAACTAGTTAGGAGCCTCTGCATGCACTAGGTATTTAATTAGTTGGCTCACACTGCTTAACATTGTCAACTGTTCATCTTTCAACTATTAAGGAGAAGCCAAAATCTCAATGTGGACCAAGGATTCAATGATACGACAACTCAAAAACATCCATACACCTTCCTAGAGAAGTATCATACTAAGTTATGCATCCACAAGAGAAGAAATGTATCATTATGTAGAGAACAAAGTCTTCTGGACCTTATTTAATCCTTCATAACCCAAAATATGAAGTTGTTGTGAAGTATAGGGGCTGAAACCTTTTGAGAATGATAAAGATGTCAATGTATGCAACTCATCAGATTCATACATCCTTTTATGGAGATTCTAGAGGAATTCATAAATGGCTTAAGTACTTGCAGTTCTGGAAGACAGTTATACTTGAAATCTACTTGCAGACAAGAATGCTTGATGTGGCACCAGAGAATAAAAATTGTCTACATGCAGATCATACCTGATGTATTATGGAACATGTGGAACCTCCACATTAGCTCTCACAATAGAACTATATGTGTTTCATTCTCTATAGAACTTAACTTGTATCTTCAAGCTTCTGAGTACAATATGATATATCTATCTCTTGAGTAATGTCTTCGTGAACCACTAAAACACCTGAAACTTCATCATAGCATATAACATATTGATCTTAGTCACTCTTTAGAGGTACATGACAAATAGATCTCTTCTAGAGGAATGCAGAGCGTTCCATTGTCTCCCCATTACTACTCTTCTCTAAGTGATAGATGATGAACTAACCCTTGTAACTTTTCATGCTGAGTAGGTGAGAGGTTAAAACATTGGATATGTCATGTCAATTCATGTTAGAAGCTGTCACTAGAATTGCATGGCCAAATATTTCTTTGTGGAGAAATACAAACCAATTCAAGTTGACTCTACCTTAGAATGTGCACTATGAATGCCTTAGGCACTTTTCAACTTCTTACCCTTGAGTGCAGTACTCCCAATTGATGATATGTGTATGTGTGTATGCAAGAATCATGCTAGGATGTAAATGTTTACCTCCGCATCATGTTTAAACCCAAAACTGATTCATACTTAGATTATTTCTTCTTCTCCTTAACTGGTTTGTCTTGGTCATACTGACTCCTTTGTACAAGTCTTGTCTATACAATTCCATCTGATATGTTGACATCAAAGTATACTATGTTGACATCAATGACAACACATATTGCCAACAATCTCCCCCTTATACTCTCTCCTCCTTTGACATCAAGGACAAAGGGATTGATAACCTTTGTATCAATCCAAAAACTATATGTACTCCCCCTTACAAAAAGATATCTAAATTGTGCTCCCCCTGACTGTATGATTTAGTTACAAAACTGTACCTTTAACAACCAAAATGGCACTACCACTTTACTTAATATCTCTACAATACTATGTACATCAAAATTGTTCTAACAACTTACTTGGATGGGATAATAGCTCTATAGATGACCCTGAGTTGTTGAACAATTGAGGTCTAGATGCCACATTCTGATGCAAGCAATTGAGTCTGACACTCACACTATATGCACATTTCCTCTGCTTCCTCTATATTGCTTGGGGTATTCATATTTTGGTCTGTCTTTTCTACTTCGCCCAACATGTCAGTCAATGAGGCAAGTCTTAAGTTCACTACCTCTCTCAACTGACCAAATTGCTTCTTTATATTTTCTCTTTGATCCTGAAGTTGAGACAATTGTACATGCAAGATTTCAACTTGTGCCCTTGTTGTAGCCATCTTGTCTCTCAACAAGTCATAAGTTTCTACTAACTTAGCCAGTTGTGACTCAATAGAGTCAATTTGTTCCTTGATACTCTTTGTTGAAGTAGGCCATTTCAAACAAAATGGATATAGGCTAGTAGCTTCATCTATGCAGTTTTTGAATTTCTTCAAGCTTTCTTTAAGCTTATTATGTGTATTAAAACATTTTTTAGTCATTTCAATCATTTTCTAACTAGTTATGTTCCTTTCTACCTCTTGTTCTACCTTTTGCTTCAAATGAGAAGAGTGATCCTTGAAGGAGTCCATTAATAGTTTAAGCTTTTGCTTAGTAGGTAGAGAGGAGTCAATAGTTACCTTAGGTAACCCTTCTTGAATGGATTTTACTACATCTTCTACTACACTTCTTTTCTTCAAGCTTTCTTGTAAGAACTCTTTCTTGGAAGTAGCATGCAATATATCCCCAAGTTGTAATTTGTGAAGAGAAGAGATGTCTGTTAGATCTATCTATCCCTCGTTAGTTGGAATCTATACGAGATGGGGAGTGATGACCAGTTGAAATTGCATTTATAAATTTAATAAGTCTTTGAGAGAATTTGTCATAGTTCCACTTTGATTTATGTCATCTGTCACTTCTAACTTCTCTTCCTCTTTATCCTTTTCTTTATATTTTCCATTCATTTGTTCCTCATCATTAATTTCCTTCTCATCTTGATTCTCCTTAGGAGAATCCTCTCCTCGTACTTTCACATTTTCTATGTTTTCCAGAGGAGGTACAACACTATCTTTATCCTGACCTTCACTGCTTTGAGCCTTAGTGGTTTCAGGAGTGTATGTAGGAGCTAAAATACTAGTATCTTCAGGCATAGCCATCTCCTTAGGCATGCCATTTCTTTAGTGTTTCCTTTTTCAATTTTTCTATCTTGTCACATCTCACTTTTATGAACAACATAATTATTCTAGATTAGTGAACAATTACTGTGATTGAAATTTACCTTAAGTAATTTTACATGTGTGAAGGTAATTATTATGAGTTTATATTGATGAGAATTGGAAATTCATTTAAATGTTAAATAATTGTCGTTATGATTACAATAATTTGCCTCAACTATGTTTTGGAGACACTAACCTATTGACATCAAGTTGAGTGCGAATGAATGTAGGTACTTGTCAAAGACAAGAACATGGTTGAGGAAGAGGTGTTCTAGCCACTTGGCAAGAACTGATGGGATGGATTATCCTGATGCAATCACACCATGTAGTTGTCATATGCATTTTTTAATGGTTTTCTTATGCATCATTGTGTGGAAGATAAGTGTGATTAATGATTAAAAATTAGCGGATATTGTGTTTAAATTTCTACAATAGTTACATTAAATGCATTATTTTATTTAATATTGTGATGATTATAAGTTAGAAAAATTAGTGTGTTAAAAATTGTTTTCGAATGCATGATGTAATTACTTAAATTTAATGTCTTTTTCAAATTGTATTTAAATAAATATTGCAATTTTAATAAAGAAATATATATGTTTATTTGTATTTTAATTTAATAAATAATAAATATTGTCTCTATTTATATAATTATAGATGTTTGGAAGACAATATGCAACATAGATTTAAATAAATTATATTAAATTATAATAAGATAAATATATATTATTGTATTATTATTTTATTTAATTCTTGTTTTATTAAAATAAATATGTTTTAGTTAAATAATTAAACAATGTTAAAAATAGTGTTATTATAATTAGATATTTTATATAAATAATAAGAAAGAAGTTAAATGGCAGACTACCTGTTATGTAAGTAATTTTTGCTCTGCATAACAATAAGCTGCATGGAAGATAGTATTTTATTATTTTTAAATAAAATTGTTAGCTTTTATCTCATTGGTCAAATTCCATGCAAAGGGAATAAGACTCTAGTTTCTAAAATCTAAAACTTCTGCTTTGAAACCTAATTCTTGCATTGCCAAAAATAAGAATAGAGACTTTTTAATAAAAAAGGGAGAAGGAGATCACCATAGGAGAACCCACAAACTCTAGAATAGGAGGGCAATCTGCAGCAATAAGAACTTGATTTTATGAGCAACAGATAAGACATCTATAGGTTGTGATAGAAGAAAGAGAAGGGTAGCTACTTTAACTACAATTTCATCATCAATTGACATACTTTTTCTAGGTTTTTATTCATGTTTTTACCTTCTTGGAATCTTGTTGTTATGGCTATAAATGATAGTTTATATTGGGCTTTTTGTCTTGATTGGTTGATTGACCTTTTGTTATGTTTGAGATGTCCACTTTGAAATCTACCTGCATATTATAGATGTCCCTTTCTATTCTAGCCACTTATTTTTTGGGTCATTTCACCTTACTGGCCGATCTTTTTCACCTGGTCGTTGTCTTCTTCTCTGGTCACTATCCCTCTTAATCTAGATGTATCAGCCGTCTTGGGCAATCCTTATGGCTGACTAGATCGACCCTCTTAAGTTTTTATCATCTCCTATCTTAGCTGGACGTGGTTTTTAGGACATGAGACTTTCCTACCTTTGTTCGACTGCTTGAGTAAGCATTATTCCCAGATTTTGATTATTAAACTAAATGGAAATTATTAATAAGACTCAACTCTAGATGGCTTTTAGAGAACTCTCTATCAGACATTATTATGACTGTATTCTTTCTTATGTTGGTTGAAATTGGGCTTAGATTAGAAAATCAGCCTTTCTATGATGAAGTTGAAAAACTCTCAAAAAAGTAGATAAAACTCTATTATCTGTTATGGATTGCATTTCTAAACATATTCTTAAACCTTATAGGTAAATAATAGTAAAGACTATACTTGCTGTATTTTTATTTTGTTTATACTTTTTGCAGTTCTTGTTGCTGGCAACAAGAAGGCAACATGAAGGCTTTTTTACATTTCTGTAATTAGTATTGCTGTAGCAACAGGAAGTCTTTTTATGTTTCTATGAGTTCCCAGCACAAATTTGATAGCAATAACATTAATTTCTAGATTACACATGATATTGAGAACATATGATTGAACAATGGATAATAAATTGTATCAAATTGATAAGCTTGTGAATGTGAATTGTATAAAAAGATGAATTATTGCTTGTGGAAAATGTGACTTTACAAATGATGTTTGGGAAGGGATTTTTTAAATGAATTATTAAAAATTTGATTCTTTTAATTTATTATTTATTTTCTTGCTTCTTGTGGAAATAAGTAGATTTTTATCTAGGAATGTAAATGGATTGCTTTTTGGGCTAGGATGCCGAATGTGGATTTTTAGAGATGGATTTTCCTCTTTTCAGGAATTGTACCAGGTTACTTATAAAGGATTAGATCTAATCAAGATGACATTGAAATAGATGTTTATTGTCTAGAAAACTTATTTATTGATATCTCTACCACATCCTATTGTGAGACAATTTTCTTTTCATTATTTAGAATTGCACATCCAGACATCAGTGTTGCATCAGGTGTTCCCTCTTGCCAGTTGTTACTAGGTAGCTAGACATTTCGTGCAGGGCTAGGTTTCCTTCATTTCATGAAGGGATCTGGGGAAGTGTAAATACTTCATAGTTGGGTGGAAAAGCACCTAAGCCATGTTCCCATCTCTCGGCTCGTAGGTGGTGGACCACTTGGTTCGTGCGAATGATGAACATATTGATTTACTATTCTTTTTGTACATGATTATTGTACTTGATTGGATGTATTAAGGTATGCTTGCCAATGGATTTATGTATATTATTTTATAGTACTTGTTACCTAGATTAAGCATGTGATTTTGTAAGATTTAATGGCATTGTCATTCATATTTATGAGATTTATCATTCATTGAGATATTGTGATTAAGCGGATTAATTACACCTTTTATCTTTGAAATGTTGTATCTAAGTGGATTATTTGCATCTTTTTATTTTGGATATTGCAATGTTGTATTTAAGTGGACTATATACTTCATTTACTTTTGAGTTGATTTTATGGCTTTTACATTTATTTGTTTGGCTTTACATTTGGTATGAGAGCTCTAGGTTGAAAACTAGGGGCTCTGTTTTCTTTTTGGGACTATTGTGCTAAAGTTGCAAACTTGATATAGATTATCCATCATGAATACTAGAAACACTGATCCCAATGATGGATGAGGAAGTGGTTAAGGTAGAGGATCACATGGAGGTGCACATGGAGGTGCTTGTGGTGGTCAAAGTGCAAGAGATCGTGGAGATGCTAGTGATGATCAAGATGGAAGATTTGACCATATTCTTTCTCTCTTGACCTGATAGGACATGAGGATGAATGCTTTTGAGAAAGGGCTTAGAGGGAATTGTAGGGAGCTGAATGTTAATGAAAACCCTAGAAATGCTAATGCAAATGAGAATCCAAGGATAGAAGTTCAAGTTCCTGAAGTTGGAACTAATGCTAATAATCAAACAAGGATTGCAGAAGAATTGAGGAAAGACCTCAAGAAAGTATCACAGCCAAAATTTGATGGAAAGACAGTTGGAGATGGAGCAGAAGCCTAGATAATAGAAATGGAGAAACACTTTGAGCTCTGAAAGCTTTCGAATTGCACTAAGGAAATGTGGGGATCTTACTAGTTGACTGGGGAAGTAGAACAATGGTGGGATAATGAGAAGGGAGATAAGAAGTTGTTACCTAGTGAAATAACTTGGGAGATTTTCT
Organism: Cunninghamia lanceolata; assembly: GCA_027924645.1. Classification (NCBI taxonomy): domain Eukaryota; kingdom Viridiplantae; phylum Streptophyta; class Pinopsida; order Cupressales; family Cupressaceae; genus Cunninghamia; species Cunninghamia lanceolata. The sequence goes on from BSBN01001480.1 coordinate 2,279,049, forward strand.
TACAACTATTTAGAAAAGTATGGTTACCACAGTTATTCTTTGATAAGAAGATGACAGACTTTTAGAATTTGGTTCAAGGAGGTATGTCCATAACTAGTTATTGGGAAAGTTTTTCTCATCTACTTAAGTACGTTCCATAGTATCAGACAGACGAGAGATTTTGTATTAGGAAGTTTATTCTGGGATTGAGGCCACAGATTGGAGCTGAGGTAGACATTCATAACCCACTCACTATAGATGCAGCTTTTGAGAAGGCAATAAAGCAAGAGAAAAGGTTGCAACAAGCAACTAGTTACCATAAGCAAAGAGATGCTAAATTTTCAAATAAGAAACCACAAAGTAATTAGTAGAACTATCAATAGAATAACAACCAAGGCAATAATAGATAGATCAGGAAACTGAAGAGAGGTAACAATTCTCAGGATGGAAATGGTGGAAACAAAAGAGGTGGCTATAATAACAGAGACAACAATCAGAGGGAAAGAGTTGAAGTATTGAGGGCACCTAAGGGTGGATGCTACAACTTTGGAGGAGAGCATTATGCAAATGCATGTCTACATAGAAAGAGAAACAAGAATCAACAAGGAGCACCGCAACATCAGACTCATGCTACAGTGGATAATCGACAAGCATATTTTCAAGTAGCACCTATTTAAGCTCTATGGACTACCTATTTCTATTTTAATTGATACTGGTGCCACATAAGGTTTTGTAGATCCTAGAGTAGTATCTAAGTTATCTATTAGACCTAGAAATATGGAAAATTCTTGGATGGTACAATATGGAAATAGTACAGAGAAGAGGGTAGACTCATGTCTAGCATGTAGTGAGTTAGAGCTTCCTAGTTTTTAGACGCAAGTAAATTTGTATGTAGCACCTTTAAGCTCTTATGATGTAATTTTGGGAATCAACTGGTTAACTAAATATAAGTTCCTAGTAAACTATGAAGACAAGGTTTTTAGATGTTTGGATGACCTAGGAAATCAAGTGGAAATTAATGGATCTAAGAGACCTTTAGAGCTTAGACAAATCTTGGCTATGTAATTGAAGAAAGCCAAGAGGAAAGGATGTGCCATCTATGTTGTCCAAGTAAAGGACCTTGACAAAGAAAAACTAGTGTTCAATGACTATCCAATCCTAAGAGATTTTAGAAATGTATTCCCTATAGAGTTGATAGAGTTACCACTGAAGAGAGAATTTGACTTCTCCATTGGCTTTCTACTAGGGACTGAGCCTCAATCTAAGGCACCTTACAAGATGACTACTACAAAATTGTATGAGCTTAACGCACAATTGCAAGAGTTGCTAAATTAAGGGTTCATTAGACCTAGTGTGTCACCATGGGGTGCACCAGTTATCTTTGTAAAGAAGAAGGATGGTACTTTGAGATTATGCATTGATTATAGAATGCTTAACAAAGCTACTATAAAGAACAAGTACCCACCCCAAGAATAGATGAGCTCTTTAATCAAATGAAAGGAACAACAGTGTTCTCAAAGATAGACTTTAGATATGGCTATCACCAATTGCAGATTAAGGATGAGGACATCTCTACAATAGCTTTTAGGACTTGATATGGTCACTACGAGTTCACAGTGGTACCATTTGGGTTGACTAATGCTCCAACAGCTTTCATGAATTTGATGAATAACATTTTCAGAGATTGTTTAGATGATTTTGTGTTGATCTTCCTTGATGACATGTTTATATACTCTAAATTAGAGGAAGAACATGAAAGGCATTTGAAGATTGTTTTGCATTGTTTGAGAGAAAGAAAGATTTATGGTAAATTATCTAAGTGCACATTCTTCAAGATAAAGTACACTATCTTGATCATGTGATCTCAGCAGAAGGGATTGCAGTTGATCCTAAGAAGATTAAAGCAATAATAGAATAGCGTGCACCCCAAAGTGTGACAGAAGACAAAAGTTTTATGGGACTTGCAGGTTATTATAGAAATTTTGTGGAAGGCTTCTCAACCATAGTAGCACCGATTACTGCACTACAAAAGAAGGGAAAGATGTTTGAATGGACAGAAAGGTGTGAGCAAGCTTTCCAAGTGCTAAAGGAAAAGCTCACAACTACTCCTATCTTGACCATACCAGATCCTAATGGGCACTTTACAATTATAACAGATGCTTCAGGAGAAGGATTAGGAGTGTTGATACAAAATGAGCAAGTGGTTGCATATGAGTCAAGAAAGTTAAAGCAACATGAGTTCAACTATGTGCCACATGATCGTGAGTTAGCTTTCATAGTTCATGCACTTCAAATGTGGAGGCAATATCTTCTAGGTAAGCCCTTTGAGTTAAAGACAGATCATCTAGGGCTCGAGTATATATTTATTCAACTTAACCTTAATGCATGACAGATAATATGGTTAGAATTCCTTAGTGAGTACAACTTTGGGATTGTGTATATTAAAGGAAAGGAGAATAGAGTAGCAGATGATCTTAGTAGGAGAAGACATCTAGCTGCCATAGTTACCATGAGATCCAATTTGAGATAGAAAGTAATTCAGAATATTCAAGGGGATGAGCATTATGAAAGAGTAAACAAATCTTTGGAAGTAGACCCCTTAGATCATAGGTTTGATGGTTATGTTGTTGAATCAGATGGACTTCTAAGATTTTAGGGAAGGATGTATATTCCTAACTCAGGAGAGTTGAGGAAGTTAGTTCTTGAAGAGATCCACAATGCACCTTATTTAGGTCACCCTGGAGTGACAAAAATGCTAGAAGGTTTGAAACCTTCATACTTTTGTCCTATACTTAAGAGGGATGTGAAAAAATTTGTGGCTCAATGTTTAGAATGCCAAAGAGTCAAGTCAAAGCATGTGCATCTAGTAGGATTGTTGTATCCACACAGTATCCCTAAGAACAAGTGGCAAGTGATAAGCATGGATTTTATTCAAGGTTTACATATGTCTAAGAATAGGCATGATTTCATCTTAGTGGTTGTGGACAAGTTGACAAAGGTAGCACATTTTATGCCAGAGAATCTTTCAGATGGTTCTATGGTCTTAGCTAAGAAGTTTGTTCAGGAGATTTTCCTATTGCATGGAGTTCCAGAGATGATCATTTCAGATCAAGACACTCACATGACATCTAGATTTTAGACAACTCTTAATGTAGCTTTGGGTACAAAGTTGAATTTTAGTTTGGCCTATCATCCTCAAACAAATGGTCAAATAGAAAGAGTCAATTAGGTTGTAGAAGAACTTCTCAGAATGTATTGTATGGATCAATAGTATAAATGGGAGGAGTACCTTCCATTGGTAGAGTTTGTATAGAACAATTCGTACCATGCATCTTTGGGAATGGCACCTTTCAAAGCTCTTTATGGCTGTAGGTGTCGAACACCTATCAGTTGGGATAAGGTGGAGGATAGAATTTTGATTGTTCTTGAAATGTTAAGAGAGATGGATGATCAGATGAAGTTGATTAGGGAGAAGTTGAAGCAAGCTTTAGATCGTCAAAAGAGTTATGTAGATAAGAATAGAATGCCTAGATAGTTCTTAGTTGGTGACAAAGTCTTTTTGAGGGTTAGACCTCATAAGAGTTCAATATCATTTGGAAAAGCATCAAAACTTACTCCTCATTTTGTAGGACTATTCGAAGTTCTTGAAGTGATTAATCATGTAGCTTATAGACTTGCTCTACCGCCTGCACTTGCCAAAATTCATAATGTTTTTAATGTGTCCTTAAGCTTTATCATCTTGATGCGTCACATATTCTTGATTGGTGTGCTTTACAGGTTCAAGATCTAGGAGTGGTGCTGGTGGAGCCCATGTTCGGGATTGCATGCAGAAAATATCAATTAAATGCAAATAAAGATTAAACAGAGGAATAAAAATACATAGAAATAATAATAGCGAAAGACAAGTTTTAATGTGGTTCACCCAAACTCGGGCTACATCCACTAACAGAGAGTCCAATATTATTATCCTATAAATCAAACCTATTAAAACCAGTAATCCTTGCAACTCAATACCACTGCAAAATGCTACAATACATCAACATAAACCCTAACCCTTAGCTTCTTTTATCAAGCCTTATGTTAGTTACAAAAATAGGGTTTTTTTTATGTCATCCAATAGAAAAATAACTCCTGATGCCTTTATCTAGAGGAGGTACAACACTATCTTTATCCTGACCTTCACTGCTTTGAGCCTTAGTGGTTTCAAGAGTGTCTATAAGAGCTGAACTGCCAGTATCTTCAAGTAGAGCCATCTCCTTAGGCATGCCATTTCCTTCCTTTCTTTTCTCAAATTGATCTGTTAGTTCTTCAATAATCCCCATCTCAATATTCATTTCTTGGAGGACTTCTACAGTTTTCCTTAGTGTTTTCTTTTTCAAATTTTCTATCTTTTCACATCTCACTTTTATGAACAACATAATTATTCTAGATTAGTGAACAATTACTATGATTAACTTTTACCTTAAGTAATTTTACATGTGTGAAGGTAATTATTATGAGTTTATATTGATGATAATTGGAAATTGATTTAAATGTTAAATAATTGTCATTATGATTACAATAATTTGCCTCAGCTATGTTTTGGAGACACTAACCTATTGTTGTTGAGTTGAGTGTGAATGAATACAAGTACTTGTCGAAGACAAGAACATGGTTGAGGAAGAGGTGTTCTAGCCACTTGGCAAGAACTGATGTGATAGATTACACTGATGCAATCACACACCATGTAGTTGTCATATGCATTTTTGAATGGTTTTCTTATGCATCAATGTGTGGAAGATAAGTGTGAATGATGTTTAAAAATTAGAGGATATTGTGTTTAAATTGCTACAATAGTTATATTAAATGCATTATTTTATTTAATATCGTGATGATTATAAGTTAGAAAAATTAGTGTGTTAAAAATCATTTTCGAATGCATGATGTAATTACTTAAGTTTAATGTCTTTTTCGAATTGTATTTAAATAAGTATTGCAATTTAAATAAAGAAATATATATGTTTATTTGTATTTTAATTTAATAATAATAAATATTGTCTCTATTTATATAATTATAGATGTTTGGAAGACAATATGCAACATAGATTTAAATAAATTATATTAAATTATAATAAGATAAATATATATTATTGTATTATTATTTTATTTACTTCTTGTTTTATTAAAATAAATATGTTTTAGTTAAATAATTAAACAAAGTTAATAATAGTGTTATTATAATTAGATATTTTATATAAATAAATAAGAAAGAAGTTAAAAGGCAGACTTCCTGTTATGTAAGCACTTTTTTCTCTGCATAACAGTAAGCTGCATGGAAGATAGTATTTTATTATTTTTAAATAGAATTGTTGGCTTTTATCTCATTGGTTGAATTCCATGCAAAGGGAAAGAGACTCTAGTTTCAAAAATCTAAAACTTCTGCTTTGAAACCTAATTCTTATATTGCCAAAAATAAGAATAGAGACTTTTTAATAAAAAAAGGGAGAAAGAGATCACCATAGAAGAACCCACAAACTCTAGAACAGGAGGGTGATCTACAACAATAGGAGCTTGATTTTATGAGCAGCAGATAAGAGATCTATAGGATGTGACAGAAGGAAGAGAAGGGCAGCTACTTTAATTGCAATTTCATCATCAACTGACATACTTTTTCTAGGTTTTTATTCATGTTTTTATCTTCTTGGAATCTCGTTGTTATTAGTGATAAATGATAGTTTATGTTGGGATTTTTGTATTGATTGGTTGATTGACCTTTTGTTATGTCTGAGTCATCCACTTTGAAATCTACCTGCATATTATAGACGTCCCTCTCTATTTTGGCCGCTTATCTTTTGGGCCATTTCACCTTACTAGCCGATCTTTTCCACCTGGTTGTTGTCTTCTTCTCTAGCCACATTCACTCTTAATCTGGTTGTATCGGCCTTCTTGGGCCATCCTTATGGTTGTTTGGATCAACCCCCTTTAAGTTCTTACCATTGCTTATCTTGGTTGGATGTGGTTTTTAGGACATGAGACCTTCCTACCTTTGTTCGAGTGCCTGAGTAAGCGTTATTCCCAGATTTTGATTATTAAACTAAACATAAATTATTAATAAAACTCAAATCCAGATGGCTTTTAGAGAGCTCTCTATCAGACATTATTGTGATTGTATTCTTTCTTATATTGGCTGAAATCAGGCTTAGATTAGAAAATCAGCCTTTCTATGATGAAACTCAAAAAACTCTCAAAAAAGTAGATAAAACCCTATTATCTATTATGGGCTACATTTCTAAACATATTCTTAAACCTTACCAATAAATAATAGTAAAGACTATACTCACTGTATTTTTATTTTGTTTATACTTTTTGCAGTTCCTGTTGCTGGCAACAAGAAGACAACAAGAAGGCAACATGAAGTTTGTTTTACATTTATGCAATTATTATTGCTATAGAAACAAGAAGTCTGTTTATGTTTTTATGAGTTCCCAGCACAAATTTGACAGTAAGAACATTAATTGCTATATTACACATGATATTGAGAACATATGATTGAACAATGGATAAGAAATTGTATCAAATTGATAAACTTGTGAATGCGAATTGTATGAAAAGATGAATAATTGCTTGTGGAAAATGTGACTTTACAAATGATGTTTGGGAAGTGATTTTTTAAATGATTTTTTGAAAATTTGATTCTTTTAATTTATTATTTATTTTCTTCCTTCTTGGGGAAAGAAGTAGATTTTTATCTAGGAATGTAAATGGGTTGCTTTCTGGGCTAGGATGCCGAATGTGAATTTTTAGAGATGGCTTTTCCTCTTTTTGGGAATTGTACTAGGTTACTTATAAAGGATTAGATCTAATTGAGATGACATTGAAATAGATGTTTATTGTCTAGCAAACTTATTTATTGATATCTCAGCCACATCCTGTTGTGAGACAATTTGCTTTTCATTATTTGGAATTGGACATTTAGACACCAAGGTTGCATCGGGTGTTCCCTCCTACCAGTTGTTACCAGGTAGCTAGACATTTCATGCAAGACTGGGTTTCCTTTATTTCATGAAGGGATCTAGGAAAGTGTAAATACTTCATGGTTGGGTGGAAAAGAACCTGGACCATGTTCCCATCTCTTGGCTTGCATGTGGTGGACCACTTGGTTCATGCAACTATTGAGCATATTGATTTACTATTCTTGTTGTACATGATTATTGTACTTGATTAGATGTATTATGGTATGCTTGCCAATGGATTTATGTATATTATTTTACTGTGCTTATTACCTGGATTAAGCACATGATTTTGTAAGATTTAATGACATTGTGATTCATATTTATGAGATTTATCATTCATTGAGATATTGTGATTAATTACACCTTTTATCTTTGAAATGTTGTATCTAAGTGGATTATTTACATCTTTTTATTTTGGATATTGCGATGTTGTATTTAAGTGGATTAAATACTTCATTTACTTTTGAGTTGGTTTTATGGCTTTTACATTTATTTGTGAGGCTTTACATATCTCCTCCTCATTTCTTGACATTAGAATGTTTAGTCTCTTTTTAGCTCTAAATTCTTTTGTTAGGACCTTGGAGACTCTGACTCTATCTTCCTTAGATATTGTGGGACAAGTTTTTTCAACTGCTCTCTTCTTTATCTTAGCTTCAACTTTCAATGCTTCATCTCTCCTTTTGGCTAGAATATCAGCTAGGCTCTTGGGAGGTTGATCTATGATTTCAATCAAAGCCAGGTTGTGTGCTCCCATGTATTTGACTACTACTTCTTCAAGAGTAGATTTGTCATCTGTAGTTCTTTCATCATAGATTTTTGTCACTTCTTTCAAGGCACCTTATATCATTGGATTTATGGTTGCATCTAATTATAGAGGAACATGATCACATTTCTTAACTTTCTTGGCTTTTCCTTTTCCTTTTTCCTTTGAAGTCTCACCTTTCTTTCTTGTTCTTTTCTTTGATGAAGATGCTTTCTTTATTTCCTCTTCATCTTCTTTAACATCTTCAACAAGCACTAGATTTATATTTTATTCATCTTTAATTTCTTCTTCTTCTTCAACATTTTTGACCTTTTCTCTTTTTCCTTTACTCTTTTGCGTAGGCTTTTTCTTTTCAGCAATTTGTACAATGATTTCAAAACCTGTTCTTTTAGCAGATCTGGAGGCAATACAGGAGGAAGTTGCAGTTGATCTAATTGTTCTTCTTGGATGTGAAGAGGAAGGTGTTTGTACCCCTCTTAAAGAACCTTTAGTAGATTTAAGTATCATCTCTAAATTTCTTTTCATTTCCTCACCCTTGTATTTTGTGTCCTCTATTTCCTTTACATCCTTCTTAGCATTCTTGTACATGATTTCATCATATGTGCCAAACCTCTCAATAGAGGGATCCATTAGCTTACTAAGAAGTATATCACCATACCCTATTAAATCAAATTCTGACACCTCATTGGACAAGGTTGTAATCCAAAATGTTCTTGGTTCCACCACCTCCATATAGCAGTTGTCTTTATCAAGCATAAAGGTAATATCATTTTTGTACTTCTCCACATCCTTACTAGGTATTCTTTCTCTGGATTGCATGTGAGTCTAAAAGGTTTTAAAGAACCCTCAAAATAGACTATTATAGTGCTCATGATTAGAGAAGCTTCTCATATAATCTTTGATTTGATGGACAACTAGTTTATTTGAATTCCACACTACTCCCTTCTTTGAAGGAAACTCATTCAAATAATAAAGCATAAGACATATAATTAGTGAACCACACTAGAATTTGTATTTGGTTTTTTTTTCCTTTTTAGGTTGTCTATGAGTTGTTTCCGTAGAAGTTCACAAAGATCAAAATCCTTTCCCTCTTTAACCATCTTGTATGCTTTGTGAATTACTGTAGTAGAGGTAGAGTTATCCATGTTTGTAACGTAGATTTTGTATGCAATACCCATGGTTGCATACTGGACCCCCATATCATCAATATCATCTACTGTCAAAGTTCTTTTGTCAAAGTTAGCTCCGGTGAGCCTCATTACCTCTTCATTCTTTATAGACTTCAAAATAGGCATAGGTCTAGAGGAGCATAGACTAGTCATTGCCTTTATATCATCCTTGGTCATTATGTGAGGGCAGTCTAAGTAGAAGATGTCTTCATGAATATTTCTTAGGGCAATTCTTACCCAAGCATCTCCATACCAAAAGTTTGGAAAACCCTTCTAGATGTCTAGGTTTTTGGTGGTAATGTTTGCAAACTCTAGTTTCAATTGGAAGCCATCTCCCAACAAATGCTCATTTTTGAATTGTTTGAGTTTAAAGTGATCAAATTCATCAATTAGAGAGTGGATATAGATTTGGACATCCTCCATATGTAATGCATTAGCAGGAACTCATGAGAATGCCCGGACCTCATCAGTTATGCTGGATTTAAAAGTATGGTTCTTGAATTTAGGCCTTGGCCTTCAACTATGTCTATTACCACTGGTGTTACCATTGCAATATCTTTAAAGCTAGGGTTTAACCAGAAAGCTGAAAAATACCTAGAAGTGTGGTGATAAATCTTACTTGATCAACTTGCTAAGTGCTTTCAGATGTCCTTTGGCTCTTCAAATCTTTTGTCTGCTCAAAACAATTCTCGTCTATATTAATTGCATTTCTTATTTTAACCTAATTTTCTTTTGTCATATGTATAACCTTGCAAACCTTCTACAATCCTCTGCATATCATTCAAATGCTCCAAAATTTTTGTTAAGATCATCTACATGCTAAATAATTTCATTGTTCTGAAGAGAGGATGACAAATTTTCATAATCAACTCCCCCTAAGTTCATGTAAAGTCTTGGTGGAAAACCTTATCACTACAAACTGTAAAGACTTCTGCATTCTGCCGCATTTAGAGATTTTTCTTTGGAATTTTCACTAGGCTTCTTTTCTTTCTTAAATCTAGCATTCTGATACCAGGACTGATCCATATGCTGAAAATTTAGCATCTTGCATGTTCAGGGGTTTGAAAATGTTATCGTTGTACTTCCACTAACCCAATATTTTATCTATTAATTGCTGGCAAATCCACTTGAACTAGGCAGAGATCTTGAAATATCACTCACTTCCTTCTTCTTCCATACTTTGTTCATTTCCACTCTTTGCTAATCACCATCAATGGGTTTCACATTCTTTCAAGAATTCCTTGTTTGATTGCACTCATGACAGCTACACTTAGTTTGTTAAGCATTTTCACTCCTTCTTGCCCTTGATCTATAGTTAGCAATTTTATGGCCAAACTTATTATAAGTATAAAAGTAACCATATAATGACTCATCATTATCCCTGTTATACCTTGGCATTTTCCTTCTACACTTATTTTCCCTATGTCCTATCTTATTGCATGTATAACACCTAATAGAGTTCTGTCTCATCTTACTTCTACATTTAGCAGATATATGACCAACTTTATTGCAAGAGTAACATCTTAAGGCATTTTGATTCATCTTGTTTCTACAATCCACAGCTTCATGACTATACTTAATACAAGTAAAACATTTTCCATTGAAGCCTTGAAAGTACCTGATGTGAGCTAGTTGCTTTGTAGGTTGAGGAGGCTTGAAATTCTTCCTCACATTCTTCCTTTGTCTTTGGATAGGAGTGAATTCATCTTCCCTTGTGACTCTGTAATCTTTTCCTCAAGGTTCTTTGGTGTAGGATTCTTCCTTCTTGATTTCACACTTTTCTCCTGAATGAAATTTATCATGTAAGTTTGTAGATGTATTGATCATAGGACTTTTTCCCTTTTCAAAACTAAGACTAGTTTTTTCTTTTGTTGGCTTTTGAGAACCTATTATTTCATCAAGAATATTAGTTCTTCCTTTTAGTTTTAGTCCCTTGTCAATCTGTTCTTTTACCTTTTCTAGATCTTTCCTTAGAGATACAACTTCCTCTTGATGTTTTGACCATTTAGTTGACTCCTCATTAAGCTTGATCTTTAAGTAATCTTCAATCCTTTTTTCTTCTTAATCCATGACCTTTAACTTTGAGATCATATCTTTAGCCTCCTTGAGCTTGTCACTTCCTTTATCTCATTCTATCAGAGTTTTCAATTTGCTTACATCTTCTTTTGATTCTTTGGCCTTTGCCTTCAATTTGTCAATTGTTTCTTTTACCTTTTTAAGCATGTCTTCATATTCCAAGTTTAGTTCATTAGCTTCTTCTAGATCATTGAGAGTTGTCTTGAGTTCTTCTTAAAAGTCTACTTCATTTTCATTGGATTCAAGGTCCCAAACTTTAGGATCCATAGCTTCAAGATCAGGTTTAGGTGCAAATATATCGTTGTCCAACACTTCAAATTTTATGTGTTCAAGTGGAAGATATACCTTAGTGGTTAAGATTCTCAGAGGTACTTGGCTCTGATACCAATTGTTGAACACAATGGGGTGCTAAGAGGGGGGTGAATCATCACACTTAAAAAGTTTAGCCAAACACTTACTAATAAGATTGAACAACTTTGAAAACATGAAGGAAAACATGCAAATCAAGAGTCAACACATAACACCAGCATTTTTACGTGGAAAACTCTAAAACAGGGAAAAATGACAGTGAGGATTAGCTCACAATATAATATTCTCACTGCAAAAGTATTACAACTTTGTTTTAGGGCTTCAACCCAAGGAAGCTACTACTCCCTAATATACAACTTTGATTTAGGGTTATAACCCAAGGAAGCTACTACTCGCTAAATGCTCAGCTCACTACTATTACAATGATAGTATAAATACAAGGACTACTAGGAAGAATACATATATTGTATGTTGATGGTGCAGTCTTCTATTTCTACTCAATATCTTTCTTCAAATTGAATCTACACATTTCATATCTACTCTACTATCTTCATATTTGCCTTCCTTACCTTTCAAATGAATTATATCTTCTATATATATCCTCTGCAGCACCTTGAGACTTTGATTAGGTTGGCATCCAAAATAGTATTGAATGTAATGTGTAGCTAGTGATAGGTTGTCCAGTGCAACACATGCAAATTGATAACAAACTTGTTGCAAACCTTGGGGATTTATGAAGAACATTAGGACACACCTTTCCACATCTTTTAGACTTAGACAAACTAGTTAGGAGCCTCTGCATGCACTAGGTATTTAATTAGTCGGCTCACATTGCTTAACACTGTCAACTGTTCATCTTTCAACTACTAGGGATAAGCCAAAATCTTAATGCAGACCAAGGATTTAATCATACACCAGATCAAAATCATCCATACACCTTCCTAGAGAAGTATCATACTTAATTATGCATCTGCAAGATAAGAAATGTATCATTTTGTAGAGAACAAAGTCTTTCGGACCTTATGTAATCCTTCATAACCCAAAGTATGAAGTTGTGGTGAAGTATAGAGCCTGAAACCTTTTGAGAATTGTATACATCTAAAAATGTCAAAGACAAATTAAATAAATATTTATTATTTATTTAATTCCCTTTCTTCTATCATTTAATAAATTCATCAATTTATCTATTTGATTCACATTCATCATTAATAGTCCAAATATAAAATAAATATCAATTTATTCAATTAAATCAATTAAACCTATTCTTCTAATGTCATCCCTTAATTAACTAATAATCAAATTATTTAATCGCAAATCATCCTATTCCAAAGTCAAAAGTCTTCTATTCCACATCATCTAATCCACCTCATGTCCACCTCATCATCTTGCACATGTAATTAAATATTTTAATATTTAATTAATCTATTTTCCGTCACCCACATGGTCTATTTTTCCTCCAACCATCCCTATTCACATGGATGTGGTCTCTCCATGTCATCATGGTCAAAGGGACACTTTGTGACACTTGTTCCATATTCCCTAGAATCTTTCCAACCTCCCTACAAACATGATCTCCTTGTTTGACCTTCTCTCTTTGGTCATTGTGATCCTTGTTACATGTGGACTCATGTCACACCTTTCTCTCCACCATGTCAAGGTGAGAGGAACATCTTCCCTCTTTCTCTCCCTCATCTCAACCAACTCAATCCTCACCATACACCTCTCAAGACTTCTTCTCCACTGTTGAGATCTTAACACATGGATTTTCCCCCTCCTTGGCCTATATAAGGAAGCTCATTCCCTCATTTCAACAACACACAAGCTATAGCAAAGTTACTCTATAGAAATTCCAGCATGCCTTTGGCAAAACATCCATATTGCTCATTGCATTTTATATCCATTATCTTCATATCCATACAACCATGGCTTCAATCATCCATCCCTCATCCTCACAATAGTTGCATTGTAGGTAATCTTCATTGCATTTTATCCAACATACAACCATTCAAGTATTGTCATCTTCAAATAGTGAGGAAGCACGCTTCTGAGAGCTCTATTCATCAATAAAATCAATACTAGATAGGTGAACAATGGAAGCTTCGAGGTAAATAAGTCTTCAAGGTAAAATATCTTTGTTTATTTGATTTGCATCATATTTCATTGAGATTATTGGATTATTAGTAGTTTAATACTATTGAAAATATTTCCTCTAACATTCTTGCTGCCCATCGTGGGGCCTTGCCCCATTTTTAACTTCCATCTAAGTGTTTTGTGAAGGTTCTGTCATGACAGGTTGTTTCCACACATACAACTTCCAGTTCTGCACATTCAACACTCTCTGCTGCACTTTTACCTTTTTGCACATATGACATCCTATTACGCATCTGAAACATTTCCCTATGCTTTTGCTCTTTTTGCGCATACAACACGTAGTCCTGTGCATCCAATTCATTGTACTGTGCATATGCTACGCAGTGCTACGCATATGACTTGCATTCCCGCGCTTTCAATTTGTAACAAATAGTTGTAAAAGTTTTATAAGGTTTTCCATACTAACTTCATTTGCAGGTGTTAGGAGCTAGATTTAGTCAATTTAGCTGCATTATTAAGCCACCTAGAACTAATTAGGAAGGAGTAACTTAATATGTTCATCCAAATCATCACATGGACTTAACTAGGAGGAAAGTAAATTATTTTGTTGCATCACAACTTTCATCTAGTCCCAACCTAGGGGTTAAAACTGAACAATTTCTTTATGTATTTACTATCTTGCACTACAATCTATCACATAGCATAATAGGGGAAAGCAATACTTGTCTTATTTCTTCAAACCATAATCTATACCTAGATTTGTTAGAGGGATAAAATTAACAAAAAAATTTCCAAGTTATTTCTATCTTGTTACAAATTTCTGTGCTTGGTAGAGTTAACACATTTAGTTATTTTTCTTTTAACTAGGGAGATAAAGAACCAGTATTCTTTGTTTTCAGAATGATAATAGGACTATGCTCTCCCCTTTTCTAGTTGACCAAAATGCTAAACATATCATTTTGTATGTTTAGCCTTTAGAGAGGCTTGCCCTTTGATTTCCTTCCAAGTGGGACAACCTTAAGTGATAACAAGCTAAAGCCAAGCCACCTCCAAGTCACTATAAATAAATTGTGTTTGTAACGAAAGTTGCAAGCAACGGGTGCTGTTGTGTTACACTGACCAATGTTTCCCCCAAAACCCTGTGGAGCGTAACCTTTGCAGGATGGGAAGCCTTCTTATTAAAGTGAATGGCCACACGTGTAACCACCCAAACAAATGCCTTGAATAAAATCCTTTTGTTCTAGTAAGCCAAAATTCCCTATTTGGTGACATAGGAGGAGGAACCTCTAGAGCCGTCCAATGTCATACACTCATTTAGTGTAGAGATAGAAAAGTTTAACTCTTCAGAGGAACTATAACTTGTTATGCATGAGAAGTGAGTGCTATGGAGGGGAACCAGTGCTACCAAGTTACTGGCTATCTGTGTTTAAGCAAGTGGCTAGAGAAACCCAAGTTGGAACTCATCAAATATTGTCTTCACCATCCCTAGGATTGTAATTGTTTGTTTTTAATTTTGTTAAGTAATTATGGAAACCTTTTGTTCTCTGTATTTTCTAGCAATAACTTGAACCAAAATCAACATTACAAACCTTAGATTAACTTAGGAAAATGTTCCAAACAAATCAAACTGTCAAACTAAAATAGAAAACCAAGTACCTACAATTCTGCACATTTAAAACATTCTACCATGCATATAACAAGTTTTGATGTGCATTTAATCTTCTTATGCATTTAACCAATTCTACTACACATTTGAACCTTTTTTCTATGCTTATAATCTTTCTGCACTTTCAACACATAGACCAATGCATATAAAACACAGTGCTATGCATATAAACTCAACGAGATCTGCATATTTTACATAGAGAGCTATGTATCTAACCTATTATCATGCGATTTTGAAGCTGCGCATCCAAAATAGAGAGATATTTCGTATAGTGTGGGACAAAAACAATATCATTTTTAGGTACCCTTTTGCTATAGTTTCACCCTAAAAAAATCAATTATACTATACAAATACCTTTCCATATCATTTTCGCAAACTTCTTTTCACATCATTGCCTTACTATCAAAACACCTCAAAACCAAACCACAACTTGCTTCTAGGTCCTAGTTGATAATCTACCAACCCAAACAAGAGCTAGTTAGTTTTTATAACAAGATTTCAAATCATCCTCCTCAACAAAACTATACTAGTGTAACCTTGACAAGAAAATAGTCCTCATCAAATAGCAGTGTCAATCTATCCCTATTTGGACTACCACTTGTATCGACACTTTGATAGCTATTAGACATTATAGCTCAAGATTTACCTTGTTTGAGACAAACATAGAATCAAAAAAACCCTTAGCAAAATCTATTCCAATCGAACTCACCTTCTACCATATCACACCTCTAATCAAATACAAAATCCAACAAATCTCATAACCCAATTTCATCCCATCACAAAATCTTGCATGGTGCAAACTAGATCTCAATCAAAACAAAAGCAAAACATGGACAACCTCAACAATAACATACATGATGATGAGGAAGTCACTCAAGAGGAAATCCTCCAACACCTCCAAGATCCTAAGTTCCAAAGGATAATGGATAGAGTTGTTGCTATAGATCCCCAAAAGTATTTCCTCATGCTTACTCAACAAGGAGAAAAGTTGCCCGCAGACTTTGATATCTCTAATCTACAAGAGAATAATGCCTCAAACAAAGTTGAGTCATCGAAAGATGGCTCCAAAACTAACCAAGAGACTCCAAAAATAGAAAAGGCTAAGGATACACTTAATCCTTTGGATGCATTGACAACCCAAATCCAAGCCATACAATAGCAATTGGTAGATATCTAAAGCAGAACCACAATGAAACATTATTCGTTTGAAGATATCTCACCTTACCCATTTGACAAATCCTTGAACATGATACCTTTTCCTATAAGATTTGAAGTGCCAAAATTTGACAAGTATAGAGGGAAAGGAGATCCTAGAGATCATATCAGGGAATTTAGTGTTGCTTATCTTGAAGTCGCTCACAATGAAACTTATCTAATGCAACTATTCCCTAGAAGCCTAGGAGGACAAACTATGGAGTGGTTTTTACGTCTACCTCCCGACATCTGCACCTTTAATGAATTAGTGGAAAAATTCATCACATTTCTCTTACAACATAGAACATTAAATCTCCATGCTAGACCTTTGCAATAATAAACAAAAAGGAGGAGAATCATTTGCATCTTTCCTACAAAGGTGGAGGCAGCTTATGAGCAAGTGTCCCTATCACATACCTGAAAAAAATGATAGAAATGTCTATGCATAATTTTTCCAATGAGCTAAGCTATCAAATACAAATTTAATGTCCATCAACTTTTAGTAAGTTCATTGAGATGGGGCTTCTCATTGAGAAATCCTTGATAGAAAAGGGGAGAGTAAAGATATACAAAGACACCCCAAGCTCTAACAACAATGCAGATAAGTCACAGTTTTGGACTAAAAACAAACCCATAGTGAATGATGGTGTGGTAGATGCAAAACATGTGGCACCAAAGCAACCTATTTTCAACCTATCCAATTCACAGAGCAACGTACCATCTACCAAGCCTCAAGGCACTGAACAAAAAAAAAATAACTTCCCTCCAAGAAGAAAGTTCACATAACTTGGTGAATCACTTGAATCCACACTTGGAAAGTTAATTGGGGAAACCTCATCACACTCCCACTGGTGCGTGAATATGAACCCAAGTTCAAATCTCCTTGTTGGAATGAAAATGACTTTTTTGAATACCATAGGAGCAAAGGTCATAAAATCAATGATTGTATGAAACTCAAGCATGTCATTCAAGACCTCATTGACCAAAAATGTATATCCATTAATGAAGGACATACTACCAATGATGAACATATAGCATTCAAGGATCCTCTTCCTCATTACGAGAAAGGAGGTTCTTCAAACCAAAACAACAAAGGTGCTGACAAAGTAAGCTATAACAACACTTGTTTTGATTACACCATCAATCATATCTCCCAATGTGATTCACACATCAATGTGATCACCTTCAATAATTAACCTGATTGTAATGTGACCATGCATCGTGGAAACATAACTTTTCAAGGGGCTCAATCAAGGCCATCTTCCACATCCAAGTCACCCTCTACATCTAATTAGTACAACATTATCAACCAACTTCACAAAATACCTGCGCATATATCCATCTTGGAGTTATTGTGTTTATCACCATCCCATAAAGCCATTCTAGAGAAAGCTCTATTGGAGACAATAGTTCCTATGAACCTTGCCCAAGATCAATTTGAGGCTATGGTAGGTCATCTCACCACTCCTCATTTCTTATCCTTCACTGAGAAGGATGACATGTCAATAAATCAACCGCACAATGCATCCCTACACATTGAGGCCCAAATACATAAGTACAGAATAAAAAGGGTCCTAATAGATGGAGGGGCTAGTTTGAACATTTGTACACTAAAGTTAATCCTTGCATTGGAGTTTTCTAAAAATGTCATTGATCCAAAGAAACAGATAACCATTAAGGCATATGATAAGGAAGAAAGAACCTCCAAACGAATGGTGGTTTTTCCAATATGAGTGGGACCGGTAGAAAGAAATGTAATGTGCTAAGTTCTCGACATGGAGCTTGCATATAACATTCTTCTAGGTAGACTTTGGATCCATGCAATGAAGGTTGTCCCATCAACATATCACCAATGTATCAAGTTCATGCATAATGGTCAAGAAATAACCATACAAGGGGACCTCGATCCTTTTTAATATTGCAATACCTTATAGTTTAAACTAGAAGTTGTGCTACCCACCAATAGAGCAGCTTCTTCTTCCTCCAACCAAGTAGATCCAAGTTCCTTATCCTTCCACCTCAAAAACATCAGAGCTTAAGATCAAAGACAAAGACAAAGGCGTTGGGGAGTATGTTATCAAATAGTCTTTCTCTCTAGCACAGTTACCATTATCACCAAAGTCTTATGAGAGGCCATCCTTGAACAAAGCTAAACCACTTGAGACTCCTGTGGGTCCTTTCATTAAATGGGGAAGCCTATCTAATGAGAATGATGAAAAATATGTATTACAATGGCTTTTCAAAGATGAAGATAGTCAAACCATACTAGAGGACCAACAACCTAAACTTCCTATAGAACAGTATGGTCAAGGTTTTTCTATGTTACAAAGAATGGGATACAATGGTCATGGTCCCATAGGACTCAGAAAGGATAGTATCATAGAACCTATCAAACCCCCTACTCAAACAACCTAAGATACTACTAGGTTAGGATACCAAGGTAAGCAGAAGGACAAAGGCAAAGGTAAACAAAAGGTTGAAGACAAACAAGTAGCTACCACTAACTTAGTGGATCAAATTCACCACTTGCAAGAGGCTAGTGAAACTGATTCAAATGAGTATGAGTGGGATAGCCTCTTTGAGATGTCTTGTGAAGACAAAGGGATTGATATAGTCCAACGATATAGTAATACTCCAACAATGCATGAAGGACAAAGCTCTAGAGCTAGACCGCTAGAGTCCAAACTACAACATGACCAAAATGAATTTCACGAAGAGAGTATGATATCAAGATTAACAAACCAACTTGAGGAGAGTACCATAATAGACCTCGTTGATACCTTGCCACATTTAAATGAATTCTTGGTCCTAACCATAACTACCCTTGAGTCTGATCAACCTAATGATCCCTTACCTCTTGTTCACCCTGAATTAATAGACTGGGATCTATCTAAAACATCACCTGAGCTTGACACCTTTGAAAATAATGGTGCCATCATCGACTACCTAGAGCTTAGAGAACACTTACCCCAGGAGACCATAAGGCTGGCTTCCCCATCAAACTTAATGATAAGGCATACTTCGGAGACAATGCCAATCCTTTTGTTCGTAAAAATGTCAAAATAAATATGAGATCTAATGGTGAAAACCACTCTGTGGCAGTGTTAGATCATGAAAAATTAAAAAGAAAAGACGTATCTAAAGGTGAAAACCTCTCTGAGGCATCGACGGATGAAAGGCTTGACCCTCTCCTTTATGCACATCTAGAAAGATCTTTAGTATTGATTGAACTAGTAGAACCAATCAACATTGGTACAACAGCACATCCAAAACTCCTTTATCAAGCAGAGTCATTAACTACACAAGAAAAGATAGAGTTTAATGAGTTCTACAAAAGAAAATAGATAAACTTTGCTTGGTCTTATGCCAATATGTGAGGTATTGATCTTTATCTAATCATGCACCATCTGTCACTAGCTCTAGGAGCCAAGCTAGTTAAAGAGAAGCTGAGGAAAATGCACCCCCACATAGCTTTAATGGTAAAAGAAGAGCTCAAGAAGTTACTAGATGTGGGGTTCATTAGATTCATTGACTACCCATAATGGATCTATAATATTGTACATGTTTTAAAGCCTGACAAGAGAATCATAATATGCAATGACTTCAGGGATTTAAATAAGGGTTGTTCGAAGGATGATTTTCCTTTACCAAACATTGATATCATCGTTGACCTCACAACAAGTCACACCATGTTGTCCTTAATGGATGGTTTCTATGGATATAACCAAATCAAGGTAGCACCAGATGATCAATGTAAAGCAACATTCACATGTGCATGGGGCACCTACTATTGGTGCGTTATGCCATTCGGTCTCAAGAATGCAGGAGCAACATATTAGCGAGCAATGACAATGATCTTCCATGATCTGATGCATACCATCATGGAGGATTATGTTGATGATATCTTAGGGAAATCACTCAATAGAGAGGGACATCTTGAAGTCTTAGAAAAAATAATCATAAGACTAGAGTAGTTTAATGTACGGTTGAATCCTAAAAAGTGTGTTTTTGGAGTAACATCCAAAAAACTACTTGAATACATCGTATCAACAAATGGAATAGACGTGGACCTAGCAAAGGTCAAAGCAATCATGGAAATGCCGCCACCAAAGAATCTGAGTCAGATATGATCTTTAAAGGGAAAGTTACAGTCAATTAGAAGGTTCATCTCCCAACTAGCAGACAAGTCCCATCCATTCTCACATCTATTGCATAAAAATGTTCCATTTAAATGGGATGATAACTGTGAGCAAGCATTTTATTACTTAAAAGAATATTTGATGAATCCACCAGTCCTAATGCTGCTAATTCAAGGCAAACCTCTACTTTTATATATCTCAGCTACACCCATAGCTTTGGGAGCATTGCTAGCACAAGAAAACCATGAAGGAAAGGAACAGACAATATACTATATCAGCAGGACATTAGTAGGTTATAAGCTTCAATACACACCAATTGAAAGGGCATGCCTTGCAGTCATCTTTTCTTCACAAAAGTGAAGACACTACATGCTCTCTCACTCCATAAAGCTAGTAGCAAAGATCGACCCACTAAAGTATCTCCTCAGTAAAGCTACCCTAACAGGTAGAATATCTAAATGGGTTATGATTCTCAGTGGGTTTGACATTGAGTACATGGACAGAAGAGCCATAAAAGGATAGTTCATCACAGATCAGCTAGCAGATGCACCTTTGATTTATAACAACCCCTTACATTTTGAGTTTCCTGATGAATCTATATTCAACATCACAACAATCACTTGGAAGCTCTACTTTGATGGGTCATACATGCAACATGGACCTGGAGTAGGTATCTTGCTAGTAACACAGTAGGGCAATACAATCCCTAAATCATACAGACTTCTATTCCCATGCACCAACAATGTCACTGAGTATGAAGCATTGGTTATTAGCATAAAGATGGCAGTCGAGTGGAAGATCAAAGAGCTTTATGTGTATGGGGATTCACAACTTTTCATTAATCAAATAAATGATGAATACCAAACAAAGGACAAGAAGTTGATACCATACAAGCATATGGTGGACGACTTCAAGGAATATTTTGTTGTGATCTCCTTTGAACAAATACCAAGGTTGGAAAATAAAGAAGCCGATGCAATGGCCACTATTGCATCCCTTCTAGATATCCCTGAAAATTAATCGCATTATGAGTTTTTGGTGGAGCCAGTCTCCTATCTAGCCTATGAAATCCCAGAAAATAACACCATTTACCACATCATAGGAGCCAATTCTCCTTTATATGGAAAGATTTACACCTATTTTAAAGAGAATATCCTACCTCCTGACCTGTTAAACAACCAAAAATGTACGTTCATACACCAATCATCCAGATATACCATTATTGCCAACACTCTGTACATACGAGGTTTAGATGGTACTCTCCTTAGGTGTTTAGATAGTGATGAATATCAGACTGCTCTAAGGGAGGTTCATGAAGGCATTTGCAGGACACACTCTAATGGTCCTACTCTAGCAAAGAAACTCATGTGTTTAGGATATTACTAGTCGAGCATCGAAAAAGATTCCTATTAGTTTATCAAGCAGTGCAAAAAATGCCAAATTCATGGTAATATGATACATGCACCCACTTAGGAATTACAACCTTTAATGACACCTTGGCCCTTCTATCAATGGGGACTTGATCTAGTAGGCAAGATTCACCCATCCTCCTCTAATGACTACAAATTCATTATCACAGCCATAGAGTATTTTACAAAGTGGATTGAGGTCATTTCATTAACCACCATCACAGGGAAACATATTTCATCCTTCATCCTTAACTATATCATAAGCAAATATGGTATTCCATTATCCATTATCACAAATAATGGAAGACCCTTCAAGAATCAGGATGTATAGGAACTCTGTAGTAAATTCCATATCCAACATCGTTTCTCCACTCCCTACTACCTACAAGGTAATGGCCAAGATGAGGCATCGAATAAAACCATTCTAAAGATACTCAAAAAGACTATCGATGATGCTAGCCAGGACTAGCATATGCAATTGAACCCTGCTCTATGGGCTTACAAAACTAGTATATGCACACCCATAGGTGCAACACCATACTCCCTTGTCTATGGCTCTAAAGCCATATTGCCTATCAAAGTTGACATTCCTTCCCTTAGGGTGTCATTAAAGGGACTCATAAATGATGAGGAATACAGAGTATCAAGGATTCACGAACTAGAATTGTTAGAAGAACAGAGACAACATGCCTTTAACCATCTTAAGACATACCAGTAGAGAATATCAAGGAGCTACAATCACAAGGTTAAGCCAAGGGTCTTTCATCGTCAGTTCATCCATAATAAATAAATCCTCTACTTAACTGGGGGAAAATCCTCAACCTAGTCAGGGAATAGGATTCTTGAATGCTATAAATTCAGAGGGTAAACAATCGGATCACAATTTTATCATTAGATAACAAGCAACATGACAAGTAAGTTTTCAACTTCATCTTGATAGAAAAGACAACAAAACTAAGCTTGGCAAATCCCTTTTGGCCTAAGACATCAAACTAATTCTATCAAGTTATTGTAAGAAAACATGTTTGGGCAAGAAAGTTTTTCAATGGTTGTTTTAAAAGTCTTATATCATGATGTTTGTTATTATGTCTTTCTACACTACTCAAGGATGTATCAAACTAGAGAAGCTATGATGGGGGCATAATCATTTTATTTGTCTATTGTTTATGGATTTATCTTTAGTAATGTGAAAGCCTTGTCTAAAGACATGATCAACAAAATGATCATCGAGGACATCAAAGGTCTAAACATGAAATAGGTTTAATCCTTTTCTATTGATATGTAAGCAGTACTTAGGTCATCTTGGTTCAATTATACTTAGATGCTTGTACTAACTTGCTAAATCAAAATTCATGTAAGAAATAGTCAAGTCATCATGTTTTAATTATACCTAGATGCTTGTATTTTCTTACAACATTTTAAAAGCTCAATGATGAAACAAAGTACTTCAAAAACTCACACAATCGAAGATGACAAGAATTCATATCCATACTTATCTCGTTGCATTCCATTTCATTATAAGCATATTATCATTTTACCAAAATCCATGTGTCTTTGTGATCATTCATTATCACATTTATTATCTTTCATTATCATTTATTTTCATGTATCCAATTCATTTTCTTCTAAAATGTGTTTTGTTATTGAGATTGAGTATACTTGGCATTAACAAAAATAAATCATTATGTGTCATGATTAGGTCCATCATCATAAATGCATATCATTTTGTCCATTAGGATGCATAAAGATAAGCAAATCATAATTTATCCATAGCAAGAGTCATATACTCACACCATCTGAGTTTCATCTGTATATCATGATAGAAAACAAAAAAATGCAAAAACATAGATAGAGTGGTCATCAATTAAACCATCTTAGTGCATGCATACATGATTCATATAATTAAAATTAGCATTGTGCAAATCAACACATGTAGAAATCATAGCATATAGGTATATCTTGCATCTAGTATTAGGTCAAACATAATAAGCATGTAGAGGCATCATGTCTAGTAAATCAAAAATCTATAGAAGCATCAACATAATCATCATAGTGTTGCATCATACAAGTCATCATATAGAGCATCAGGTCCATCACATAACATAAGCATGAGCATCAAAATCATAAACCATGTAAGTCATCTATAAGCATAGCACATCATAACATCATAGCATCATAACATAAGTCATGTCCATCACATATCATCATCACATATGTAAATCATAACATAGTTTGTCAAATCATGATCTCATATCATCATCATCAAAACCAATAAAAAGTGTCCAAGTATATAATGATGTCAAAATAATAAATACATCTCAAGATGTCCAACCCAAAGTGGTGTGTACATGTCCAAATAAAAAGTGCTAAAAAAATTGATACATGTCAAGAGACAACTAGGAGTGACTCCCTCCTGATGGTGCTAGCCATGGTGGTATGATGCCTCTTGCTCCTCCTCCTCCTTCGCCTGCTGTCCCTATCCCTGGTGCACCTCCTCCTAATGGTACACGAGGTGGCCCCATAGGTCCCATCACCCCGCCACTCTCCACGGGTACCCTTTGTGACTTACTGCAGTAACTAGGCCAATAACTGCCTGCCTTGCACTCTAGTGGCACCACCTGCTCATACAAAGACCACTAGTAGATCTTCTGGCCTACCCTAACCATCTCTACAACTGTTTGACTAGTAGGATCCTATGCTGTAGTTTTTTGTACCTGCTCCAAGAGTGCCTCTGCCATACCATACCTCTGGATGGCTATCTCTATCTAACTGAGCAGTCTGGAGGTCACCCTGCAGCTGTGTAATCTTGGCCTGCATATGCCCTATCTGTTCCTGCTACTATTGGAGCATAGACTGTGCCTTAGCCAACTAGGCTCATAACCCTGCTATCACCCCATCCTCTGGCCCCTACCCCTATGGCTGCACTAGAGGCTACACCTATGCCTATAAGAGTAGCTAAGCATGCTGGGTAGGATCAATCCACCGGCAAACCCTCCTCCCATCTCCATCTCTGCCATCATCCCCATCACTACCATCATGACCTCCTCTGCCACCACCATCATGACCTCCTCTGCCACCGCCATCATCCCCACCTCAGCCAACTCTACCTCCCCTTCCTATGTGTCTCCTAGGTCACCTCCATGGCCCCTCATCCTCCTCCTCCTGATCATCTAGAATTGTGACTTTCTCTCCTAGTCCGGAGTAGTGTGGGAACGGATGTGCAACGAAACAATCAAAGAAATCACATGTCAAGCTTGCATCTGCCATTGCCCTATGCATCAGCCAAGGCTGATATGGAATATGTAGAAACTCATCATGAGCTATCTCATAGTATGGGTAGGGTCCCCATCATGTCCTCTCCTTGTGTGTATGGGCAAATATAACATTACCCTGGGGCATCCCCTGGATTCTGCCAAACTTCCTGTACACACATGAAACTGTGTCTCTCCAAAATATAGGGTGTCCTACCTATAAGCCATCTGGTTTGAAAATAGAAGGGAAGCTTAGAAGCATCATTGTCCCATACCTCATAGTCCAGGTATGGTCACCAAACAATGGAATCAACATTATCAAAGGCATGTCTCTAGTACTCTAACTTTCCTAGCTTGGGTTGGGAAAGACTATCCTAAAACATATAGGAGTAAGGCTGATCCCTACCCTAAATGCTAATGCCAATAGGATGAGTAATGGCTATACGAGTCCATGCCTAGATCTACAGAAGTGATACTCCATAAGACAAACTAGAAGAGCCATCATAGACAAATTGGTGTAAATCATGGTATAGGTGGGCAAGGATATAAACTCCCCAAGCATATTTGGTACCCTCTGTAGTGATCTGCTCTAGTACCCACCCCCATCCAACTGCAAAACCATGCGACTATCTATCAGGGTAGAAAATACCTCCGATCAACCCTACCATAATTGAAGGAAGAGGCTCATAGTAAACCACCATGTTAGCCTAGCTGATCTTAGTATCCTCGATCTCATCATTGTCAAAGACATGTTTGCACTCATCTAATCCCGCCCTAGTCTGTGGCTCATACTCAACGAGCTCTCCATCAATAGGAATATATAGAATCCTATGAACATACTCTAGGGTCACTTTAATCTCTCCAGTGGGAAGGTGAAAGGTCCTATCCTCACTGTGGAATCTCTCGACCAAAGCAGTCAGCATGCTGAGATCAGCCCTAATCTTGGGCATGAAGAGCACAAACGATAATATAGCTGATCTAATAACAAGTAGATTAGTCTCTGTGAGATAAGGCCTCAACATCTAGTTAACTAGAAACCACTCCCTCGACATGAGGACATCATCTAACTCCTCCTGCAATCAAACAAGCGTGTGTTAATCAATCAAAATTGGCTAAACTTCAAGTCTATTTATCCAACATAAAAAACTTAGTTATTTCAATAGGAAAGCAATCCTATCATCTCTCTGAAGATTCTATCAATCTTAAAGATGACCTATCAATTGACCAACATCCATTGTACAATCAACTTCATCAAATTTCTAAGTGATTTGATAAGCTAAACTTATATGCGCATTTCTAACTATCATATGCGTAGAGTTATCTCATAAGAATAGACTTAGATCACATGCGTATTAACATTTTGAATGCGCAGGGTTGTTCTTCATTTGTACACCAATATCTTGCTTGCGTAGTCAAATTTTATATGCACAGTAGAAACTTGAATGTACAACATCCCTCATCGCATGCATAGCAAAAATTTGTTTGCACATAAATGCACTTCAAATGTAAAAAATCTGCACATGCACCAATTCCGGTGTCATATGCACAGTATCGTGCATCATATGTGTAATTCTTCCATTCGGTACATACCAAACCTAAATTTTTGGACTACATTTAATGCTATCATAAATGCACCTAGCCTGGAAATGAAGGGGTACTTACCAGTGACCCATAGTCTGATGGATGGTTGAACTGTCAGATCTGCTCAAATCAATGAAGCTCAATGGGAAACCGCTGCATCTTCACTGACTGCTCTATGCTCAAAAGGCTCTAATCTCCTAAAAGTTCTCTCTCAAAGATAAGTGTGCAAATGACTAGGAATGTGACCCCACACTCCTATATATAGCACATGGAACCCTAATGGGAGGTGCTTGACCTTGTCCATGCCGAGGCATGATTTTCACCTACTTTTTCTTCCACGTCAACCAATTTCTTCACCCATCTATCCAGTCAACTTATCATTCAGCCTATCTCATTGTGAGATTGTATGTCATCCTATCATCAATTTCTTCCCATCCAATCTTCTGAGGGGGCATCCTATCATCATAAACCTGTACCAAGGGCAAACTGGAACATGTATCATAATAAAAAAAAATTATTCTTTGAAACAATGTGCTAAAACACATTGTCTCAAAGAGGGGAAAAATGTATACACCTAAAAATGGCAAAGACAAATTAAATAAATATTTATTATTTATTTAATTCCCTTTCTTCTATCATTTAATAAATTCATCAATTTATCTATTTGATTCACATTCATCATTAATAGTCCAAATATTAAATAATATCAATTTATTTAATTAAATAAATTAAACCTATTCTTCTAATGTCATCCCTTAATTAAATAATAATCAAATTATTTAATCACAAATCATCCTATTCCAAAGTCAAAAGTCCTCTTTTCCACATCATCTAATCCACCTCACACATCCACCTCATCATCTTGCACATGTAATTAAATATTTTAATATTTAATGAATCCATTTTCCCTCACCCACATGGCCTATTTTTCCTCCAACCATCCCTATTCACATGGATGTTGTCTCTCCATGTCATCATGGTCAAAGGGACACTTTGTGACACTTGTTCCATAGTCCCTAGAATCTTTCCAACCTCCCTACAAACATGATCTCCTTGTTTGACCTTCTCTCTTTAGTCATTGTGAGCCTTGTGACATGTGGACTCATGTCACACCTTTCTCTCCACCATGTCAAGGTGAGAGGAACATCTTCCCTCTTTCTCTCCCTCATCACAACCAACTCAATCCTCACCATACACTTCTCAAGACTTCTTCTCCACTGTTGACATCTTGACACATGGATTTGCTCCCTCCTTGGCCTATATAAGGAAGCTCATTCCCTCATTTCAATAACACACAAGCTATAGCAAAGTTACTCTACAAAAATTCCAGCGTGCCTTTGGCAAAGCATCCATATTGGTCATTGCATTTTATATCCATTATCTTCATATCCATACAACCATGGCTTCAATCATCCATCCCTCATCCTCACAATAGTTGCATTTTAGGTAATCTCCATTGCATTTTATCCAACATATAGCCATTCAAGTATTGTCATCTTCAAACAGTGAGGAAGCATGCTTCTAAGAGCTCTATCCATCAACAAGATCAATACTAGATAGGCAAATAGTGGAATCTTCGAGGTAAATCAATTGTCAAGGTAAAATGTCTATTTATTTGATTTGCATCATATTTCATTGAGATTATTGGATTATTAGTAGTTTAATAATGTTGACAATATTTCCTCTAACAAGAATGATCAAGGATGTCAATGTATGCAACTCATCAGATCTGCACATCCTTTTATGGAGATTTCAGAGGAATTCAAAAATGGCTTAAGTACTTGCAGTTCTGGAAGACAATTATACTTGAATTCTACTTGCAGACAAGAATGTTTGATGTGGTACCAGAGAATAAAGAATGTCTACATATAGATCATACTTGATGTATTATGGACCATGTGGAACCTCCACATTAGCTCTAATAATAGAACTATATGTGTTTCATTCTCTATAGAACATAACTTGTATATTTAGGCTCTGTAGTACAATGTGGTACCTTTGTCTCTTGAGTAATATCTTTGTAGGCCACTAAAACACTTGAAAATTCATCATAGCATATAAAATATTGATCTTAGTCACTCTTTAGAGCTGCATGACAAACAGATCTCTTTCGGAGGAATGTGGAGCATTCCATTGTCTCCCCATTTCTGCTTTTCTCTGTCTAAGTGATAGCTGATGAACTAACCCTTGTAACTTTTCATGCTGAGTAAGTGAGAGGCTGAAGCTTTGGATATGTCATTTCAATTCATGTCAGAAGATATTATTATAACCACATGGCCAAATATTTCTTTGCAAAAAAATGCAGACCAATTCAAGTTGACTCTACCTTAGAATGTGCAATGTGAATGCCTTAGGAACTTTTCAACGTCTTACCCTTGAGTGTGGTACTCCCAATTGATGAGATGTGTGTGTGTATGTAAGAATCATGCTAGGATGTAAGTGTTTTCCTCCACATCATGTTTAAAACCAAAAATGATCCATACTTAGATTATTTCTTCTTCTGCCTGACTGGTTTGTCTTGACCATATTGGCTCCTTTGTACAAGTCTTGTCTATACAATTCCATCCGATATGTTGACATCAAAGTATATAATGTTGACATCAATGACAACACATATTTCCAATAGGTGAATCAATACTTAATCAAATTCTTTCCTTTCAAAAGCATTTAATCAAATGTAGTCATTTAAACCATGAGAAACAAAAGAGCACACAATCATAACATTAGATTTATGTGGAAAACCCTAGAAGGGAAAAACTACAATGAGCAAGCTACCTAGATCTACTATCCAAATCTAGCCTCACAAATAAAAGAGGGTTACAATGAATTTTATGGGCTACAACCCAAAGGAAGCTACAAGTCCCTAATACATGGTTTTATGGGCTTCAATCCAAAGGAAGATATAACTCCCTAAAGTGCTACAACACTTACAACATTTACAAAACGAGGCACCAACCTCTATTCCACAATCTTCAAATACCTCTACAATAAAACAAACCTCCAAAACACTAACTCTTCTCAATTATCTCTATTGTCTTCTAGGCTCAAAACACCTTGACACCTTTCACACACATACACACTATCACTATACCAAATTCTACAACATCTGACAGCCTTCAAGAAACATCACAACTTCCTCAATTACCTCCACAATAGCATCACTTCTATAATACCTTATTTGAATTGATCCCTTCCACATTTCATCATCAAACTACTTCTATAGTTATCTTATTCACACATCATCATTACTAACATATCACAGATATACATCATCACCTTGTAATGATCTTTATATTTCATTTATATTCTTTGCAAGCATTCAAAACTTCACCTTTTGTTAGCCTAAGAGAAATGTGTCACATGAAACATGTAATGGCCTATCATGTTGGCATCAGAATCATCTACATAAAATAGGAAACAAATTCCATTATGCAACTCACACCAAGTGATCATAGGGACCTATTTTACCTTAGCACACATCTCAAAGCCAGTGCACACTCCCAAACACATGGTGCAATCACCTAAACACAACAAGTTAGCTTAGCAAACACTTAACATTTCACATATTAGCTCCTAACCTAAAGAGGTATCAGAGAGACAAAAATAACCTCATGTAGATCATGTCACAAACATTATATGGCTTGAAAAACATTCTCATACACTCCTTTTACCAATTCATGTTACTTCATATTGGTGCAAACGCTCAAACACTAATGTTGGTATCCCTAACATAGTCTAGTCACCCTATTTTGATGTAGAAGATTGAAAAGTATAGTTGTGGTGAACAAAGACATTTGAAACTTGAACATAGCATACATACTAACCATTTGAGCTTTTGTTTCAATTAGTAAAGCCAAATATCAATATGCAGTGAAATGCAGTGGCTTTACTTCTCCCTTTGATGATCTTAACTATCAACATGACTTGTCTTAACTCAGATGATTTCTAAAAACCACTGCAGTACATTTTAACATATGAAACTTAAAACATGCATATCTTTTACTTGTATCTAGCTATCTTGCAAACTATAATACCATATCTTCAATAGTGGAGAAGTGCAGAGCATTCTTCTATCTCTTTGTGACTGTAATGACCCTATTTCACCACTATCTTCACTCTACCAACCCTAAAACACTCTGTGGTAGATATTAAATTCTTAAAACTGAATCATACAAACCTTATAGCTATATCTAGTTGTCTTCCAATCTGCAAGCTCAAATTTTTATTTGTGGATGTATGCAGTACATATTTCTGAGCCTGTGACACACTTCATAATTGGAACTTCACTTAGGCAATTTCCTTCATACTTTTTACAACTTTATTCATCAAGAACCAAACATCATGACTTCATATTATCAAAAGATAACACATGCAACCAACACAACACATCAAACACTTTCATAACTTATCCTTATCCATGAACTTCAAAAGATAAGGTATGACAATGTACAAATGATATTGATCATCACTATTCCTTTTATCTACTCCTTTGACATCACTTTAGCACTCTTTTGACATCAATAACAATATATGCAACAATCTACCAGCTTTGTGTAAGAGCACATAGCAAGACAAAACCCATCAACATCCCTAAAGTCCCAATTTTTCAAACTTTGCTCTAATACCAAATGTAATTCTCACTCTTAATGTTGGAATTTATTAGTTCACAACATGACAAACATATTTTTTTAAAACAATCATAACGTCTATAGAGCTACCTTACACACAAACATGCTCAAGTGTTGTTGAAACGTAAGCATCACTAGTAAAAGATCCACTACATATGTGGAAAAGACATGTAGGTGACACAGACAAAGGGGGACCACTATTCTCTTATAAGGAAAGAGTGATGATCATCTAAAATAACAAAATCTCTAGAGCAAAAGCAGAAATCAATGTATATTCTTAAATAGAGATGTTGCATCTCCACCGACCAACCACATGCATCATAATGTGACAAAAGACAACAAAATTGTTAGTGTAGGTTTTTTATTCCTTATTATAAGGTTTTTCCTACACATCTTTTTTAAGCTTGCTAAGGTAGTTTAATAATGTGAGCTATTTAATAGGCCTTTTATGTTAGTGGGTGCATGTGTGTGTGGTGTCAATCCATTCATGGAAGTTACTCCACCTCCCCCTATTTTTGGAGATGTTGGAGTTACATTTACTATTGGTCAATATTGACACCTCACCCCACTCACCTTGCCTATAAATATTCACTCCTTTGCATGTATTTTTTATGGGTTATTCAATGCATTTCTCTAATATTTTGCATCAATATTCTCTTAGCTTTTTTCATAACTCTTCCATAGATGAATGCTTGCAGCTGATCCTGGCTCTAACAAAAACTATGTGTTGGAAAGGAACAAGGAGTCACAAACTGAAGTTCTAAGTTCAAGAGACTTGCATATTGTATTTATACCCTAGTTTTATAGTAGGAGAATGATCAATGGGTTTGCGGTAGAAAATAACATCATGCAGTAACAAAACATAACAATGAATCCATAACATAGAAATCAAACATTCAATTTTAGTATCTAAACCATAAATCATCCTTTTATATATATAAACTTCATGTATTATAATATTAGATGTGCAATCTCTTTCTCTGCACTTCTTCCTATTCTATTTCTCTCTCTATTCTTCCCTTTTATATATAAACTTCATGTATTATAATATTAGATGTGCAATATCTTTGTCTGCACTTCTTATTCTATTTTTCTCTCTCTATTCTTCCCTATCTCTTTCTTATTACTTCTACACCTATGTTACTGTTGTCACTTGGATTTGCACCCTGTGTTGAAGCACTTTTGTTGCAACAATCTAGTGAAACATTGGAGTGATTTCTAGGTGTGGGAACTTGCAAAGGAAATCAAACATCTAGAGAAGGCTGGTTCCTCTTTCTAAATATGAGATTTAGACTAAACTAAGACTAAACCTAATCTATCACTACTGGGAAAAGGGGAAGAAAGAGAAACTGAAAAGGAAAAGGTGATACACCAAGTTTGAATGTTCAACCCTCAGATCAATTATATATGAACAGAATAATAACAAACAATATATAAGCATACACAACTCATAAACAATCTACAAAGGTAAAGAAACTGATTGAAATTCAAAAGGAAAGAAGCATTCACAGATGAAGGTCAAAATAGAAATATTACACAGAACAGGGGAATCATATAAAAGGTAAAACTCTTATTATTTATTATTAAGGAGGCAGAGTTACAGCTAATACAAGATGTGTTTTTTTAGACAAACATCCAACAATAATACATCTCATTTCATGCTTATATAGCATTTTACAATTGACCTAAGTCACCCACTATAATAAATTCACCCCATGGGCTTGTCAAAATATATTTCTACAAGGGAATGTCTAGATACATTTGTTTTTCTTTGACATAAATGTAGAAAATATCTTCCCTGAAGTAGCTGAGAAATAAATATCTACATTGAAAATTTGTTCTGATTCACCCACCTCTAATAATTAAAGCACAACAACTATCTATAGTTGTTGCTGATCTATTTTTGTATTCATGGTAGAGAGGAGAAGATAGGCATTTCAAAATACAATTCCCACCAAAAGTCCATGTGCAAAGCTTCTACAACACTTTAAAATATTTTAGTACTTCCCCCAAGGATAGAGGCAAAGTGAAGGTGTGTATGGGGACCCCTAAAATTTCTAAGGGTGGCCCCCATGTTGGGGAAGCTGGGATCCCTGCTACTACTAAGAACAAGAAATAGAAGCTTACCACCCCGGTGACTGTAAAGAAGATTGCTAAAAGAGAGGGTGGAGGTGGAGGAAATGGAGACCACCTTGAAGAAAAAATCTACTAAAGGTAAAGATATTGCTACTATGGATGCTCCTGTGAAGATAGTTGAGATTGACCCCAGGCTGGATCCTATGGGTAGCAGTGAAGGTGGAGAGGCTATCAATCCAAGGATTTGTCAGTCTAAAAGGATCGCTGGCAAGCCGCTGGTGAATCCACAGGGGGTGGAAGTTTCTAATGATTCTCAGTTTGTGGAGGTGACTATGGAGGAAGGCAGGGATGAAACCCCCATAGAATCTACCCATGAGGTTGAGGGCACCAGTCATTTTGCCTCTATGAACGAATCAAGGTCTGAAGGTCTGGGTGACACCATGAGGGCTGCCGTTGGTAAAGACTCTAAGAGGGAAGCTATGGAGAAAGACAAAAAGGGGAGTTGCGCCTTGTGTGAAAAGAATGCTGAGGATATTCAACACCTCCAGAGGAACATGGAAACCATGCAGAAGAACTAGAAGGCTATGGTAGAATTTGCAGCCAAAGCCCTGCACAGGGTTGCTTCCATCTTTGTTGTGGTCAAAGATCTAGACGAAAAGTTCAAGTAGGTGGGAATCAACAATTTGGGTGATTACAAGGAGATGGTCGAGGTCCATGCTAAGTTTGGGGTGATTGATAGCCCATAGTTTCTTGTTTCTATTGTTTGTTGTCATCCTTGTTCTTTCTGTGGTTTTTGATTAATTATTTTTGTTGGTATGTTGTTCAAGAGCTATTAATCTATTGTTTCTAGCTCATTAATGGCCTGATGCCCTAGGGACTATTTTGTTAAAGGGATCTGGACCCTCTTTTCCAACTGAACTAATAAAAAACACTTTAAAATATTTTAAAGCTTTACATTATATTACAAGCTTTATTTTCACCAATTTTTACTTTACTTTAAATTTTGACTTTTATTTTGCCTTATTTGAAAAATCTCTTCTTCACTAACTATGGCTTGCCTCTGTCTTTTCCTTTCTCTCTTTAGTTGGTAAATTTTGACTTTCAAAAACTAAGCCTTTTTCTTCCTTTGTCGGCAAATTCTTTCTTTTGCTGATGAAGACTTGCTTTTCCCTTTTTGCCTTTGCCTTAGAAGATTTTGAGAACTTCAGTGGAGATTAGGCTTCAGGCCTTTTGCCTTTTGGCTTCCAAAAGAGGAGGAAGAGAAGAACCCCAAGCTCTACAATTTGAAAAACTTAGCCATTTTGCAAAGGTTTTGGTAGAAGTCGGGCCTTGGGTCTTCCGTCTTTTGCCTTCCAAAAGTAAGGAGGAAAGAAGAAGGTCCAACCCCCAGCACCTAAAACACTTAGAGAATTTTTAAACTTGGCTGACATGGCCACATGGCAGCATTTCGCATCAGCATGTCCCACACCTTATTTCATCTTGCCACCACCAAGCGATGCACTTTACCATGGACCATTTGCAAATGGTGGAGATCGAGCCTTGGGCCTTCCATCTTCCACCTTCCAAAAGAAAAGAAGAGGGAAGAAGAAACCCCTGAAGTCTGTTACCTTAAACACTTAGAACTATTTCACACGGGAAAGAACTAGAGCCCAGACTTTGGGTCTTCCCTATGCCACCTTCCACCAGATGAAAAGGAAACGAGGAAACTCCTAACCTCTGGTGCTCGAAGTACTTAGACAATTTTTTCAAAGAACAAAGAAAAGTTTGGAACCGATTAGGATGGCATGACCAAGGGGAGAACTCTAAACTATGAAACTTTGAAAATGCTAAAAACACAAGGAAAACTTAGGATTTTTGAACTTAGTCATTTTTTTTATTTGGGGGGAGGGGGGTTCTTTGCATTCCAAAAGGGGAAAACACTTAAATATTTCATGAATTTTTGGGCTATTTGGCTGGAGGGAAAATTATGACAATATTTACTATATACATATGAATCTATTGGGGATGTTTTCCTTACAAAAGATGACTATTCCTACTAGGCCTAGTTGGCCTTATGCTCTTATCTTTCTTGTAGCCAAGTGCAATGAATTTTGGTTGTTTTAAATACTAGCTTCTACAAACATCATCCCCCCTTTGAAACTATGTATTGTCATCAAGACATACAAAAATGTTTGGTTTGTAGGTAAGATATTATTATATATCTCCTTGATCTATGTAAATGTTAGATCCCATTGGATTTTTGCTTGCTGCAACACTTGTATTTGATCATGGGTCTAAATCATTGTCTATTGTGCTTCAACAATATAGGTAGGGATCTAAATTTTTTGGAATGTCTTTTTTGCATCGATTAGTATTTGTCACATGTGCAATTCAAAGGCTCACCACCTCTCAAAGCTATTTGATTTGGGATTTGATCATCTCTCTTTGTTCCTGCAATTACTATAGCTAGGTGTGCATCGTTTCAATTTGTACCCTTGTCATCCCATCAACATCTTGCATTGCATTGTAAGTATCAACTACCTATAGTATTTGTACTTTCATTTGGTCTATCTTATTTTTTAGGCCTTTGTTTAGTGTAGGCCATTGGAGGAAAAAATAGCACAATATGTTAATGTCATTTCTTGTGTTCTATAGAGCATTGATATGAGTTTCCAATTGTGTATGCATTGTGGAACACTTCCTTCTAACCTCATCCATTTTTCTCTTCACCTCTACTAGGAATTTATTTCTAATTGTGGCAACTTGATTACCCATTTCATCTATGACCCCATCCATTAGCTCTTCTAGTTGTTTCCCTAGTGGCAATTTTGTATCCCTCTACAATTGTAGTACTTTACTCTAAATTGTGCTTATGGCCTCCTCTAGTTGCTATGTATTCTCTAAATTTTGTTTCAATATCTCTTCCCTTGTTGTTATATGAAATATATCTTTGAATTGAAACTTTTGCAAAGATGAGATGCTAGAAAGATCTACCTATGTGCTAGTAAATGGTAATTGGAATAATTGCAGCATTGCCATTGGCTGGATCTATTTTTGTTGTGCCAAAAAGTCTTTGATGTGTTGCAGTGGATGAACTTGGTCTCTCAGGAGATAGAGGTGGATCTTGTTGTGGGCCTTCTCTCTGATTGTGTTGTTTCATGCTAGGTTCCTTTGGATTCTATGTTTTCCTTTGTTTGAGCCTTCTTTTCCTCTTCAAGCATTGCCACATATTTTTTTCATTTAGGGGAATTAGTGTCTCTACCATTTTCTTAGATTTAAGCTCTTTTGCCTATAATTATTTTAGTTTCTTTTTTTGTGTGGTAGAGAGGTTGCGATCAATTTCTTCCAATGCTTGTTTCCTTATTTCTTCCTCCATCTCTACTATTTTTTATCTTTTCTTTCTTATTGAGGACGCTAGTTGGTCCGAAATTTTTTCTATTATGTTATCTAGAGTATCAATAAACACTCTTATGTGTCTAATGATTGCTTCCTCTATTACTGCTTTATTTTCTTCTCTCACTTGTGTATACATTTTTTATGCTTGTTTCAACATTCCTTTATTGTTTATTACACTTGCAAGGAGGTCTACATTCATATTCTCTTTCTTTGGTTCTTCCTGCTTTGTTATTTCTACTAGCACCTATTTTTTGTCTTGTTACCTTTTTACTTTGTGGCTACTGTATCTCTTCTTCCACCTGCTCAGCCTCTATGCCTACCATTTTGATTATATTTCTTTCCAACCCCTTGTTGTTTCTTGGGATTTTTCTTTTCCACCCATAATTGTATCAGTATCTCTAAGAATTCCTCAACAGATGAATCCATTTGTGGTGCTTGCAGAGGGGTTATTATTGTTGTTGATACTGATGTGTTCTACTCTGATGTTTCTTGAGCTTTGAGAGACCACAAATTTATCCTTTTATACCTCCACACTTGTGGTGTAGTTGTGCTTTCTTGTGCTTTCTTGGTCTATT
Source organism: Cunninghamia lanceolata (assembly GCA_027924645.1). Taxonomy (NCBI): domain Eukaryota; kingdom Viridiplantae; phylum Streptophyta; class Pinopsida; order Cupressales; family Cupressaceae; genus Cunninghamia; species Cunninghamia lanceolata. The sequence goes on from BSBN01001480.1 coordinate 2,316,322, forward strand.
ATTTTTTAGTTCATGGAATGCCCCATTTTTCATGTAATTTTACTTTGGTTTTCTCTACATGCTCTTCCACATTTTTCTTAGATTGTTTATCAATGAATTCCCTATATTTACTGAACCTCTCTACATTTTTATCCTTGGGTTGCTTTAGTATGTTATTTGCATAGGATTATGCCATGTCATTGTTAATTTCATATGATAGTCTAGGGATCCATGATACCCTAGGTTCTACTCCTCCATTAGTGTGTAGTCTTTGTCCACTAGAAAGTCACTATCATTTGCACACTTCCTCACCACATCATATGAAACATGTTCCTTGCTCTACATTTATTTTTGAAGGGCTTTTAAATCTACCAATACATGGCAATGTATGATGTGATGTCTTTGAACTGATGGACATGGTATTTTATTTGTACCGATACTAATTGATTTGTTTTCTATGGCTTATTGGGAAATGAAGGTAACACATTCATGAAATAAAATGTAAGGAAAATGATTAAGTCTCATACTAGAATTGATATTGTGTGTTCCTTATCCTTTGTAGATTCTCTAATAGCTTCTCTTAAAGGACTTCATATAGATCAAATTCTTTTCCATCTACCACCATTTTTTGTGTCATATGGATTGAGGTGCATGTTTCCAAATCCTATCTATTTGTATAGTAAATTTCATAAGCAATACCCATGGTAGAATACTACATGGCTGGGTTTGTAATTTTGGTCATGTCTAGGCTCCTTCCATCATATGTTGCATCAGTAAGCTCTGTGACCTCATCTTTTTTATTGACTCTTTGGATGGAAGCTCCCATGTTACACACAATCTCGTTACTGCCTAGATGGATTTATCGGTTATGTGGTAGGGTTTATCTAGGTAAATGTACTCATCATGAATCTGACTAAGGATTATCTTGATCCATCCATGCTCTACAAAAATTATAGAAAGTTCTTTCACACATCTATTTTTTTCTTCTCAATTTCTTGGTATTGAGACATATATTATGTTTGGTCTGACTTCCAAAGAGTTATTTGAAGTTCTTCAAACTTTTTGTGGTCAATCTATGAGAGTGGTGTGTGAATATACTTCCTGACATCCATCATATAAATGATATTGGTTGGGACAATAGAGAATGCCTCATATGGGTCGACCTCCATTGCCTTATATAGAAATTTTTTATACTTTGGGTGTGTCTTCCTAGAGATGTTGACGAAAGTGGGAGTTGACATTTTTGCTTTACAATTTGCTTTAGTTCATCTAATATTGTAGAGGTTGTTCTTCTTTCTCAAGTTCACAAATTTTATTAGTATGCAAGTGTGTTTAGTGACTGTTTGGAGACATGTTTTATAACCCTAATAGTGGAATTTGTAGTAAATATGTTTATTAGTTCATGGTTTGGCATGCTTTTGTAACCATTACATTGACACAGATTATTTTCTTTTGCCAAATTTCACTTTATATCATACATATGATACATATAGTATAAAATTTGATTTTCCTTTTTATTTTATCTCATAGGTTGGTGGTAGTGTTTTAGTCTTGCACCATTCACATATTCTACAAGAAGCTTCTCTTCTAATGTTTTAAGTCTCATTGCATTAAAACTTGATATTTCTTCAATGTAGTAGGGTCCTATCCATTTGACTTTCAACTTCCCCTACTTTTGAACTTACTATCATAGAGTAGCACTAAGTCCCCTTTGTTAAATGCCTTATGTCTTAAATTTCTATCATGTTAGGCTTTTTGTCTTTTGCGTTCTATGCTTTAGTTGTATTCTGCTAGTAGCCTATTTTCATCTAATTTGTTGAGATCTTCCAACCTTTTCTTTAGTGACTCTTCCTCATCCAGCCACAATGTAAGTGTAGTGTGTAAATTTGGTAGATTAACTTTCATGAGTAAAGTGGCATCTAGCCCATATACTAGTTCAAATGGTGAAAATTTGGTTGTTCTCTTGTAAGATGTTCTATATGCTCATAGTACCATAGGAATTTTCATAGCCCAATCTATTGTGTTGCCATTGCACATTGTTGTAAGTGTTGTACCTATAATCTTATTTATTACTTCACTTGCTCTATTAGCCTATGGATGGTAGGGGTTAATTTTGTTATGATTGATCATGAAGTTATTCAAGAGCTCTATAATTACCTTGTTGACAAATTGTTTGCCTTGGTCACTTGTAATACTAAAAGGGCACCCCAACCTTGTTATTATGTTTTCATATATGAATTTGGTAGTAGTTTTGGTTGTACAATCTTCAGTTGGTTCTACTTCTGCCCATTTTTCAAGATATCCAACTTCAATGATTATGAATCTATATTTTGTGTGTCTTTCCAATGGATCCATGGGTCCTATAAAGTCTATAGCCCATTTTTCAAATGGTATTTTGGTGAGGACTAGTTGCAGTGGCATCTCATTTTTTGCAATGGGTTTTCCCACTGTTTGGCATGTATCACATTATAGAACATATTGATAAGCATCCTTAAATAGTGTTGGTCACCATAGTCCAGGAAGCATGACCTTCTTTGTGGTGGTTTCCCCTGAATTATGTCCTCCATAAATTCCCTCATGTACTTCCCTAAGGATATTTTGTCTTTCATGTCCAAATACTACTCTTCTTACTATCCCATCTCTTCTTATTATATGTGATTCCCCTTTAATCAATTTATATGGTAGTGACTTCTTTAACAATATTTATTTGTAATTTGGTGAGCTATTTTCTATAAATTGCCTTGTTGATAGTAAGCTTACTATATCCTTTAGATCCTCTAGTACTGCAATAGTTACTCTAAATAGATTTGTGCCAGGTAAATCTTCTTCCAAGTTATCTAGTTCCTCTTTTGTTTCAATTCTAGATAGGTAATCAGGACCTTCATTATTCTTCAACAATTTTACCATGATACTAAAATCAAATTCTTGAAATGATAACAACCACCTACATATTCTCCTTTATGTAATCGGTATGTTAAGTAGATATTTTAATGGTTTATGGTCTATGTAAAATATGAATAAGGTAGACAAAAGATAATGTCTGAACTTATGCAAAGCATATACCATTGCTAGTGCTTCTGTTTTTGTAGTAGTATAATTATTGTCTACTTGAGAAAGTTTGTGACTTACAAAAGCTATTGGATGGTCCTTATTCCCTCTAGGTTGTTCTAATACTACACCAATTGTTATTCTAGAAGCATCTACATGAACATGGAATGGTATGTTCCAATCTAGAAAGATTAGTATGTGAGCTTCTGCTATCTTTTGTTTGAGTGTGGTGATGCTTGTTGACATTGCTCATTCAACTCAATTGCTTTATTTTATTTCTTCTTTAACAATTATTCTATTGGTGCCACTATGGTAGCATGTCCTCTTTTGGTGGTATCCAGTATAATGTAGGAAGGTTTTGAATTCTAATGTTATCTTTGGTGGTGGTAAATTCATGATTAGTGCCACTTTCAAAGGGTCTACCATAAGGCCTTTTTTGAATTATGTGTCCTAGAAGTGTACCAAATGGTACCACAAAGATGTATTTCTTTATGCTTAATGCAATTTTTAGGCTCCTACATCTTTCTAGCATTGTGCAAAGCATTTGAACATGATATTTTAATAGTCCATAGACTATCTATTCATCTAAGTAGACTTCTAGAAAGTCATGGATGAAATCCTTAAATGCATTGACCATAATTTGGCTAAAAGTTGCTAGTGCATTCTTTAGTCCAAAGGGCATTACCATGTACATGAGGGACCCCCACTCTATTGCAAATGTAGTTTTTGATTGGTCCTCTTCTTGAATTTTGACTTAGTGGTAATTGGATAATCCATTAGTGAAAGAGTAGGTTTCTCTTCCAACTATTAATTCCAAGATCTCTTATGTAAATGGTGTTAAATAATTCTCTAAAATCTACACATATTCTAATGCCTTCTATTTTCTTATTTTGTACTACCATTGGGCTTATCCATTATGCATCTTCTATTGGCTTAATAATCCCTACTACGAGCATTTTGTCAATTTTTGTTTTAACTTTCTTTTTCATGTATAGATTCAATCTATATGACCTCTTTTTCTGTGGTTTTACTCCTTTTAGTTAGATTTTCATTATTCCTACTTCCTCTTTGATTCCTTTTAGATCTATGAATGTCCATGGGAATAGATCTTCATATTCTATTAGGATTTCTGCAATTTGTATCACTTCCTTCTCCTCCCAATAATCACCTATTTTTGCAAGCTTATGACTTCATTTTGTTGCTATGTTTTCATCTCTTAGTTTTAATGGTTGATTGTAATATTTGTCCTTAGATTCAAAATGTGATGTGATTTTCCTTTCTACTTGGTTGATTTCTATATTCAAGTCAGGTTCTTCATTTTCCCTTTCATTGTGTTGTGTTGTGTAGCATATTTTTTGAAAATATTATTCTTTGGTATCCATCCATTCTATTAACTTCCATAATCCTTCCTTTCTTGGAGGTGCTGGTTTTTATCTAGACTTCTACTTGATTTTATTCTATAAGTAAGAACATGATTTTCTTCATCTTTTGCAACACATCATAAATATTGTTATTAGGGTTAGTAAATGAGAATGTATGTTGGGAATCCTTCTAAATTTCATCCCATTTTTTTTTCTATCCTCTTTTTCTTGGTTGATGTAGCAGGTTTGTACTATAGATGTAAGGGTCCAATAGAACATCTATATGTACATCCTTGTGTCATATTCTCTCCTTGCATCCCATGTAGTGATACAAATGTCCAAATGTTATTGTGGTGGTATAGTATTGTCATACTTTAGGATTTACTTGCATTCCCCATCTTGAAAGTACCTTCTTTTTATGAGAATTTTTAGAGCTTGCCACTGAGGGATGTTATCTTTGTGGGTTTTCCATCACCTTGTGTTGCTACAGATTAATGTATGTTTCAGTGCATCCAATATTAATTCTTCTTTATCAAATGTTTTCTCCATTTCTTCAAAGTATGTGTTTAGGTCTCATACTCCCAAGTATCTTGGTAAATTAATATGAGATACACCCTATGAAATGTGATTCACTTACCGAGATTTTTGAATTGTAGGGGAAGTACATAGAGTAGATGAGTATGATGTCAAATACAGTGGGGTAATGTCATTTATGGTGGAATGCAGTATGTTTTTTGGTACTCTATGTAGTGCATAGCTTTTTTTAGTTCTTCTTACCTTTGGAGATTACAACTTAGATTCATCCCTTAACCATGCATTTGGCACATCTTTACTATGTATGTTTCCATTGCTACTAGATCAACGTATATCTCCCATTTAGAATTTGGTTTTTTAACTGATTTTGTTTTGGATAGTTTTGCTAATGAGTAAAGCATTTTGGATTCATCATCATTCAATTCCTCCTACGTCACTTCTATGTATGCATTACTCATGTCTATTCCCAAGGGTATGTGTATAATCTTATCAGTATCCGCAAAAGACAATTCTTCCTTTCTTGAATATATAATGTCATTAGAGTTTACAAACTTTTGTAATCCAAGAAGTGTGTTAACAGTATTGAAGGGTTCTTTCATCTCAATGATTTCAAAGTCCACTATTTGCTTAACTCCTAGTATGTTGACTTCAACATTCTTCTAGGTTCCCATTGTGCCTATTGATGATCCATCTGCTAGGCTAATGTTGTAGGGGGTTTCATGTAATTTAGGTTTTCCTAATTGTTCATATACCCTTCTAGGAAGCATATTAACATTTGTGCCCAAATCAACCATTACTTGTTTAATCTTTATATGATTTATGTGTGCATCAATCATCAATGTCTTGGTTTTCTAGGGTCAAGATGCTTTTGTCATTGTTTGGACATGCAGTTTTGGTATTGTTCACTTATTCCAATACTAGGAAAATTGTTTCAATTTTTTAATTAGATTATTTTGTTCCACAACCAATGCTAGTTGTTTTAATGTTGAAGCTTCTTGTTCTAAGAAGAATGCTTTGTAATTTTGTTCTTTTTGTTGCTCTTGAATTATAATATGCTTGGCTTCTTCAATTAATTTTTCATGCTTATATTTGGTTGGGAAAAAATCTTATTATTATTCTTCTTCTACTACTTCATCATTATCATCATCTGATTCTTCTATTTATTTCCCTGCTTTAGTGGTGTCTTTCCCCCTTCTTGTAACTACCACAACATTGGTTTTGTTCTTATATCCTAATAAGTCCTTTTGTCTTAATTTCTCCTTTTTCTCCCTATATTATTTTTCTAGTTCCTCTTCTTTGTTTAAGATGTAAGGATTCTTTTGTTTTTCTATCTCTCTTTCTTATTTGTAGCATTGTTGTGCTCTTTGTAGTGGAATCTTAGGTACTTTCAAAAACAAATTTACACCCCTAGTTGCATTAGGACCTAATAGCTCGTCACTCTTTGAGTGTGATGGTAAATTCCTAAAATATTAGTGTGATCTTTCACATGTAAATAAGTCATGTTCTAGATTCCCATAGAATCTGCATGCTTTTTTCTTATTTTTCCAACACTCATTTGCATAATTCCCTTGTTTACCACATCTATAGTAGGTGGTTTCTTCTCTTGTTCTTTTGCCCCTACCTCTACCTCTACCTCCTCTATAATTTTTATAGTAACCTCTTTTCTCATTTGAATAATTGGGTGTGTATGATATTTGATTTTGCTATGGTGTATTTCGTAGTGTGTTGATGTTTCTTTGGTTTTTCCAACTTGGTGTTTTATATCCATAGTTATAGTGTAAAAGCCCTTAAACCATCACAAAAGTAAATAAAGTAAAATGAAGTAAATAATCCACTTAAATACAACATCACAATATCCAAAACTCAAAAGATGTAATTAATCCACTTAATCATAATATCTCAAATAAAAGATAATCTCATAAATATGAATCTCAATATCATTAAATCTTACATAATCACGTGCTTAATCTAGGTAACAAGAACTATAAAATAATATAAATAAATCCATTGGCAAGCATGCCATAATACATCCAATCAAGTACAATAATCATGTACAACAATAACAAATAAATCAATACACTCTTCAGCTGCACGAACCAAGTGGTCCACCACCTACAAGCTGAGAGACAGGAACATGGCCCAAGTGCTTTTCCACCCAACCATGAAGTATTTACACTTCCCCAGATCCCTTCCTGAAATGAAGGAAACCCAGCCCTACATGAAATGTCTAGCTATGTGGTAACAATTGGCTGGAGGGAACACCCAATGCAACCCTGATGTTTGAATGTGCAATTCTAAGTATGAAAAGAAAATTGTCTCACAATAAGATGTGACAGATATATATATATATATATATATATATATATATATATATATAAGTTTTGCTAGACAAATAAACATCTATTTCAATGTCATCTCAATTAGATCTAATCCTTTAACATAGTAACCTGGTTCAATTCCTAAAAAAAGGAAAAGTCATCTCTGATAATGTAATGCCCCACCACAAAACCCTCGAGAAAAGATCAACTAAGCAATACAAAAGGGTATATATATATATTACAGAGGAAGTAACAACGAAATGTAAATCATGTTTATTTATAACATCTAAGTTAAGCTTTAACCTCTAGGGATTAGATGGCTGCATTACTAAATACTAACATGATCTAACTAACAACCATGGTTCATTCTAAATCCAAATACATCAAATAAATAAACACATACATTTCTTTCTTATTATAACGTCATGTAACACCCCCGCTAAGGAACAAAGGTTACTTAAAGAGATACAAACGAAGATACATCCCAATTTACATATACATGATAAAAGATCCTTTCAAATAGGAACAAGACATCTCTCATGCATTTACAACCAATTATAGCAAGAACCATATAGTCATCCTTAGCATAGCGGAAGAACATATTCTTTGCTCCAGTAATTTGCTTAGTTATCAGACATGTATCTATGCATCTAAACGTGAACATTAGTTCCACAAATATTATCAATAAACATAAAGAGAACTATAAACTAGCCTAAGGCCCTAAGGGGCCAACCTAATGTCTAAGGGGCTCATGTTGGCCTTGCTTGCGTACACATAGCACAGAGACTTCATAGTTCGAGACTTGAACTTGCAATCCACATCAATGGTTTCATAACATTTATAACTTGGTTTAACATAAACAATAAAAAATTAATAATCTCAAATATACCACATCCAACAATGCGAATACATAACCAAAAAATATTGATGCTAGGGTTTATTCAACACAAGACATAATAGTAAATACATCTTTTCAGAAACACATCTTAACAAGCATTAAGTTTAAACCAATCCAAATAAATCTCACAAGATTCCCTCATTCACACATTTGATCTAGATTCTAAAAGCATAATATATTCTTACTATCCATACATAATAGAGTTAAGAGACTATAATTTCAAATAAGAGGAAAGACATACTAGATCCTTGATTATCATCACAAAGGTATTCAAAGACAATATTATCATATTCTCATTTTACACAAGAGTAGAAAAGAAAGAATCTTAGATTGCCATGGATTACTTTATAACACTTTGATCAATCTTCTAAAATTGACTATTAAATTGGTCCTATCTGACAACCCAATTAAATACTTAGATTCTAACCATGTCCATATAATATAGTACCATGGTGGAAAGGATAATGCAATCTAATAACAAACCTATTCTTGAAATTTAATCCATATTTCCCATCTCAGACTTAACATGCTATTCATTAAGAAAGCATTAAAATGCAAATTAATCCATAGATCTATATGCATAATACAATCTTTTTATGACATGTCTCTACTTTCCAATCCACATCACTAATTCTAATTTTTTCAAGATAAGGAAAGTATAAATAAACCATTTCAACAATCAAAACCTTGACAATAGGTCTTGAGTAAATCTCATATTGACTTGAGATAGGCCAAGTGTTAATAATAAGGATAGGAAATGAAAATGAAGATTGCATGCTTGAAAGAAATAATTTAAATGCACCTAAATCCACTATCATAAAGAAAAACAACACTGCCTAGTGAAGAAGTGGTAGATTAAATGCTTCATACACAATCATGGATTACCTCTATTCTTTAATATTATAATACAAATTATCTTATGAACTATTGTCATCCATTTCACAGTAACAATGAACAACATACATAATTATAGCTTACTCAGGACTTACACAATATAAATGCTTAGATGTTGTAGGACTGACTCCCAACACATCGTAGTACTCAGACTCCTTCACCATTTCACCAAAATATTGACAGATTAGAAGATATGTATGCAATTTGTGAAAGTATAAACAAGGCACAAGAATTGTTTGACAGAAATCCACAAAGAGATGTCATCGTGGTGTGAAACAATGATCACTAGATATGCATGAAATGAATTGGTTGAAGAGATTAAAGTTGTATCTGACCTGGTAAACATGTATGCAAAATGCAAAGGCACAGACAAGGCATAAGAATTATTAGAAAAAATGTATAAAAGAGATGTTTCCTCATCAGTTGTAATGATTGTAGGAATGTACATAAAACTATGGGTGCCAATGTAGGAAATCATGTAGCATGTTCCTCAGTGTTTACATATTACATGGTCTTAGATACTATTCCAGAAATGTTACCAACACACAAATAAAGATATTAACATAGGTTAAAATACATATAACAGGGTTCAAGGAGAGTTCAAGTTCAAAGGTTGTTAAGAAACTAACTCCAGCAAAGATACAAAAATCAAACACCTATATATATAGATTCTATACCATTTAGACAGAGAAAAATATGAATAAAATTATATCAATTCAAATGCCAATTTATGGTAGTGAAACATTTATACTAAAATCCAATTTGAATGCCTTTATAATGGCATAGTTATTCCATAATGCAATTCTATTATAAGGCCAAGAAAACTCAAGTTGATGTCGATTCGCTGCACCACTTTGACAAAAGATAGCATACATTTATATGGAGCTTAGGTGTTATTACAGGTAGAGTTAGTTTATATATTGCCAACTCTAGGTGCCATGGCAGTCAAACACTTATGAAGAATTAATCATGATAAAATGTATGACAGTTACTATTATAAGTTGAAGGAGAATATTTTCACACTAAATGATATTACCTTTTCTAAAAGATATGAAAATCTTAATGCCAATAGACATTAATTCTAACATAAGATTAAAAGATACTTCATGCCATTATGTAGCTTTTTATATCATAAGCAACATGCAAGCCTTTCACCAAAATATGAAGAAATCTCCATTCTATAAAATAGATAGATTTAATGCCATTATAAGGTGACTTTACTTTCTAAATTTTAATGAAATTCATATGCCAGTAAAGGACTGATTATAAGCATAAAATTAATGAGGATCAAAAGCCTAAATATGATGGATCAAACAAACTTGCCTAAGCACCATTTACAGGTGAACTAGCAAACATCTATATGTCCCTTATATGGTCATTTAAACATCAGATACCTGTGCCTATTATGGTAATTTAAAATATATAGGAATCATCTAATTATGTTGTATTAAGGTAATCAAAACATAAATCCTTCAAATAGATTGCAATGCTATTTCATGGAAGCAAAACACTAGTTTGAGACGTTATACATTCCATTTTCTAAAAAGAAAAGATTTTATAATTTGTTTCAGTCTTGGCATTGATCATCTTGAGAATGCCCCTAACTTAACATTTAAATGCTAATGAAATCTGAGGAGCTTGTGCGGTTGTGATCTCATAGAACTTCTAAAACTACAGTTTGATTTGGAACCTCAAAAGACTGCATGACTTATACTCTTCTCTCAAACATCTAAGCAATAGTAGGCAAGAAAATACAAGGAAGAGATGTGGCCTCAAGAAAAACCATGATATTAGGATATGAACAAAGACATATGAAGATTGAAGAAAGATTATAAGTTTCTTGGTAGAAAAGTACTATATAATATACACAGATAGATAAGACAACCAATGAAATCCCTAGATCAAGGAATTAATTCATAAAAACCAACACATGAGTGTATACAATCCAATCAGACAACCTGTGTGTAAAAGGGCATTCGAAAAGAACAAAGATTTATACCCAAATCAAGCATGCAAATCAGTGATTGAAAGCCTTAGGAGGAAACATAACACACAATGCAATGGATTGATGAATACATACAAATCTTAGAAATATTCATGCAAAAATACATAAACACATAATAGCCTTCAAAAGTTTCCTACACTTCTATTTCAATCATCAACAGACTTATAAACATTTGCAATATAAAACCCTGTAAGTGTACCTGGGCAAGGAGCTTGACATGAACAATAATATCATAGAGGCATAGAAAGCCAATTAATGACTTATTGTTATTCCAACTCCCTTTATTTCTCTGCATAGACAAAATACTACTTGGCTTAACCTCTAAAATTTCCTCCAAGATGCACCAGTTTCTTGTTCTCTCCAAAAGGGAGTATTCCCCCCTCTTCTTTTCATTCTCATTTTATAGCATCTTTAGAAAATCAAATGTTTAGAAATAAAATAGCAAGTGAAATTAATTTCCTTCCATAACTCCTACAAAATAGTAATGACCCAAAAACTGGAAAGATTCCATCAAAGAAGTGGATAACCACCACTTCTTGTTTGTGGCTAAAATTAGAAATCACATAGTAATGATAAAGCATAAAATGACGATATATGGTTTTTTTATGAAACAATACTAACTCATATAGATAATTACTCCAAAACAATACAATTAATAAAATATCATAATTAGTAAATAAGTTTCAAGTATGCTCTATACCTCTTGGTGGAGAGTGTATTCCGCACTCGAGTCAAACTTAGTCAACGATCATTAAACTACACATCCATAGTGAGAATGGAGGGGCACTATAGATAATCCACATTCGGCTTCCTAGCCTAGAAAGTAACCCAATAACATTCCTAGACAAAAATCTACCTTCTTTCCCTAAGAAGTAAATAAGCAAGTAGATAAATAATTCAATGAATAAAGATCCAAAATCACCTATCACCACCTCTGATCCCTTTCCCATGCATCAATGAAGAAAGAACACTTTTCAATCAAGCAATAATGAGGAATTGTGATAAAGCAATATATTTGATGACATTCTCAATTTATATTCCCATGGTTAAATAGATTGTAGAAACTAATGATTTTGCTTCATAATTGAATAGCGTTTCATAAATCAAAAAATAAAATCAATGATGAGTATTGACTACTCCACTCTCACACAAAGAGGTTTCATGCATACTTATTTCAAATATAAGTTCTATCTTTCCTCAAGATCAAGTAAATAGAGTAAAACAAATCAATGTTCTCCTATAAATCATTTCAAAACCCTTTTCCCAAAAATCTAGTCAAGGAAACACATTTTCCAAGCAATAATCCTGTAACACCCCACATGAACACCTTAGAGAACAATACATCTACGCTATGTAAAAACGGAATAATTTTTTTTTAAATGAATAAAGTGACAAAGTAATGTTTAACACATCTAAATACATCATTTGACCTAACGACTAGTCCTCTAAGATATCATGGGAGCATTACTTTACCAAATCAAACAACATAATCTGACATACATCATTAACTAACATCAGTAGAACATTCTAAACCTAAAGCATTAAATCAATAACATTTACATCAAATAAATAATCATTAGGATCTAGTACATAGTTACAATTTCTTCTCACATACGAGTACATCATTATATTGTTACTTAATCACCTTCAAATACATACATTATAAAACAACTGATACACAAACAAGAACATGAATACAAATCACTTACTTCATACCTGGTAAAAGATCTGATGGCTGATACGCACGATACAACATCCTCGCACATGAACAATAGCAAGGGAAAAACCAATGGATAAAAGCTCTTCCACCCGACCATGTGGAACCCTAAGGTCCACCCCCCGAGCTAGGAGTTAACATAAGGTTCCCACTACAACATACAGTCAGGTAGACAGTAAACTATAAGACAAGGCAACACATAATCCAACAACACAAGTCAATATCACAAACAACTTAACAACACTTCCAGAGGCAAGCACATAATGAATGGGAAGAGTACAACTAGGGAATGCTAGGCTGCAGTAGGGAGAGTGTCGTCGCACGGTCCTAACATGGGTTATCCTGACAGCCTCTCACTAGGCGCCGGCCCCCATCTATGGTTATCCTGACAGCCTCTCACTAGGCGCCGGCCCCATAGGGTGACTCATGCAGAATCAACCTTCCTTTCGTGAGGACAAGGAAGTTGATCTTGCCTACCAGGCCTTCTCTACCCATCCTTAGTCTAAACGAGCACTACAGGCATGGGAGAGGAAATCCAATTATCTTGTTAATGTGTAATTAACCCTTTCCCCCCAGTTCATTTTAGGTTTTCACTTAATTAACAACTTTCAATGGGTTATCCTGACAGCCACTTTGGGCACCGGCCCCACATTGAAAGCCACTCCCCTACCTGCATCCAGAAACCCTAACCAACAAGCAAGAAAACATCATCAAAACAACGAGGATTCATAAATCATGCAAGGCATTAACCATCTTGCAAAAACAATTATCCTCATATCCACATGTATATGTAATACTGCAAGGCATTCACCATCTTGCATAACAACTTAATTACAAGAACATACTCTCAAAATATTATCCATAACAATGCATCAACATCACATCCGTTACAGTACTCAATGTCTCCCCATTCACAAAATCCAATTCAAAAATCCAATACAAATAAATACAATTAAAATGGTCAACAAGCCATCCACAAGGGAATTACTACCACCCCAAGGTACATTCACAATCAGATCATGCATCCTTCACGTTACCCTATGCCTCATACATGACTAGAGACAACATAACATCGTATATTCAATACACATAAAAACACTATACTTGAAAACCAATCACGTTATACTATGCCTCTGGACTGACAACCTAACAACTTGCACAGTAAACCCCATTACATCCAACAATCTCCTTACAATGTTAATAAACCCACTATCGAGTCTATTTAATCATACTTCAATTAATAAAACCTTCATAAAGATATTATAATAAAATCGTTACCGAAATCATGACAGTTTAAATTAACTCTGCAATTAATATCACCTATTTTCTATATAGTTCAATGAATTAATTTGAATAACTTAACTAAAATAATAATCTGCATTTGATTTTGCACTTTTTAAAACTAACAATCATATAAATTATGCAATTTCTCATTAGACTTCAGAAATGCTTTTCCATGCCTTTACCTTAAGATACACTATTGCAGTCATAAATAAAACACTAACAACTAACAAGCATCTAATTTATATATTTAAACCATTGAGACATTTCACATAAATTTCAATTAATCTATATGAGTTAGCCAGATGGTCGTGTTCTGATGGGGATTATAGAGGTAAAGAAAATACTACTGAACATTTGATGAAGCAGCCACTGTGTATAGATAGATTTTGGAATCTTGCTCATAGAAAATCAATGATAACGAAAGCTATTTCTATTTATCAACACTGTGTCAAAATGGATTTTTGAATCTCATAGAGTTAAACTTCAATGGTAAAGAAGGCCATTTGTATATATCAAGCTTTATTTTAAATGTATACAATTAGTGAGAGAAATAACATGCATAATGTTGTTTCATCCTAGTAACTACATTTCTGGAGCGTATCTCGATCCTTACAGAACAAGAATAAAACAGAATAGATATCTCAATTCCCATGTTGGAGACCAAGGTTCAACTCTTCCCTAAGATAACTTAGTGCCGTAAGGTGTGCTGAGTGGTAGCCTTGTTAAAATTGCAGGTAATATACAGCCAAATAGTGCTGGAGGATAGGGTATTAGATTGCAGAAAAGTTTGTTAGATTCAAAATCTATAGACTGTAAAGTGGAAGATAGAAAGATATGACTGTGAGTTATTTCATTGTTGTCTCCGTGATTTTAGTGTTGCTTTGAATTTTGTGAACCTTCATGGTTCCTTTTTTTTTTCTTTTTCTTTTTTATGATTCTTTCTTTGCTTTTAAAAATTGGTTGATATTCAAAGGTCATTAATTTCCAAGGTCCTCAGTCATGTACATGTGCCTAGGGAAAGTATAGCTGAAATGGATCATGCAAATTAATGGAATCATTTTCAGTAAGTTTTGGCACTCAGAAATCATCTAAAACTTTGGCAGATCGAAATCACTGGTTCTACAAAGGCAATGATCTTGAAGCTGCCATGTTGAAATCACCCCAACGATTGCAAGAATTTTGAAACAAAAGATGCCTTTGCCAACTCAGTTTCTTGGCTTGGCAACCTTTAAGTGAACGGAAAGGATTTTCCAGCATCTGTATATACATTTGAAGATGGCAATTGTGGGTATCGGAGAAAGGATTGAGTCTTGTAAGCATTGAAAGTAGGATTCCAAATGTAATTTGAAGCTATGGCTAACAGTGAGTATGTATTAACGGAAGCAAGGGGCATATTGCTACCCACAGTCTCTTGCAATTCATTGTACTTGCCTAACTATTAATAAGAGTTGGTAAAAGTGCAGTTGCCAGAAAGAAAGATTTGGAACGGGTTCTGATCCTGCACAGGTAACGATTCATTATGTGTACATGGTTGATCTGCCTGCCTGTTACACGACACTAAACAAGGCAGAGAACATTACTAATAGGTTTGCTGTTCCAGTCTGAATATTGTCCAGTTATCATAGTAGTATTATTTTGGCACCTCAAAAATTATATTATTTATTTAAACTTCTGTTGTATTTTATGTGTCAACTGCCTGCGCAGCACTAAAAAAAACTATATATTATTGTGTTTTAAAAAAAAGAGCCGTACTAAATGAGATTGCAGCTTAGGGCCAGCTGATGTATAAGGTGGCGAATGATATATGAATGTTGACTCAATTCTTATGCAGTCAATATAAGGGTAGCTATTGTTATTTGAGAGACAAGATTCTGACGCAATTACTTCACTGTCTGCCATTCCCTTTGGAGGGGAATATCTAAATGATGTTAATAAAGGAAATCGCAGGACAAATACCTCATTCAAACTTTTGAATTTGCCATATTCAGTGGGGCCGCAACATTCAGGAGACAGGCCTAACACATGGATGCCCTATCAGCCAATTCCGTTTGGAGCTTGAGTTTTGTCAACCTGCCACAATTTTGGGGCAGTCTGTCGCACTTGAAAGGGGTGTCGTGGTATCCATTCTTGGAACGAATGAGATTTCATAGCCTGCCACAACTATATATGAGGTGATAATATATAGCACATGAATCTACCAAAGGAGTCGTGGATGATACATTCCAGTGGTCTCAATTAATTATTGACAGATATCTCTGTGCCTATGAATCAAGACGAACTTGTTGCAACACTTTCAATGAGTAATTGTGATTCATTCTAGAGCGCACACATCATTACAGGGGTGGATAGGAGTTTCAAAGGGAAGATCACAGCTACATTCTTGGACCTGTTACATATTTGCAGATTACTTGCATTTGTTACATTGTGTCCACAAGAAATAAATGTCATCCATGGCCTTTACTATCTTGTTTCATCTCTGCAGAAGTATTAACACTTTGTGAGCTAGAGAACCTACTGCTGCTGCATGCTATTTATATTGTGCATTTTCAGAAAATACAAAATATATGCCCAAAGATCTGTCTTGAAGTTGAATGCCAGATTTGTGAAGAGGTTTCGTTTCTGTTTCCCATTGTTGCCTATCTCTGTGAAGTACCGCTGCAAGTAAACAATGGGCCCCTCCCTTCGTTATTTGATCCCTTGTTAACCTAACAGATTAAATGTACCTTGCTCATGAGTCTTGCCAAATTTGGGCATGGGCATAGTGAGCACTGTGCCCTTCTACCTAATCTACCGTTCCACCTTCGTCCAATAAATTACTTATATTGACAAATGAGTGAAAATTGTGTTGAACATATGAAACTGGCCGTGAAAACAAATATAACATAGTTAAATGGAATCTAACCAAATTACCAAATAAATGCTTCGGTAGGGCAAATTCGATCTGACAGAATTCAGAATATCATGACTACATAATATACTAACAAACTGATTTTGAATAAGTAAACATTTAAAAGTGATCAAGAACAAAACAAAGCTCCGACAGAGGAATGTGCAGAGTACAAATTTCATTAAAAAAAACCCTAGATATTAAGCAAGATGAGAACATATCATTCACACAATAAAAGAACCTGTTTACGTTGCAAGACCTCTCTCTATTCATCGCAGCTCCGTTCTCCTTTCCAGATCTCCAACTCTGCTTCTCCCCCCCTTCTCTCCTTCCCTCTGCTTGTTAAATAGTATTCCCCCTCTAGGGCATAAACACACGATCCAATGCCAGCAGCCAATGAAAAATATAGCCTACATACTTTTAATTTTTTTATAACATCACAATGTAACCTCCTATATTTTTTTTATTTACTCCAGGGTAACTTTCATTAATAAATTACAACTTATAACTTTTACTTTATTTAATTTAGTATTTCATATAGATATTTACTTATAACAACTCATATTACTTTATTTAATCGTTTATTTACTTTACCCCATATATTTACTTTCATATTTATTTTATTAATTATACAACAATTTCCACAACTTATAATGCCACATTATAACTAATTTAACTCCTTTAATATTTATTTATTTTTTTATTTATTTAATAATTAATATATATTTTTTATATAACAATTAATAATTATTTATAAATCTATTTAGTAGACATTAATCAAATTTATCGATTTATATACCACAATTAACCAATCATAAAACATACAATTACTCGACCATCAAGCATGCAAAGAAAGCAAGATGACAACCCATGAAGACAATCGAAACTGAGAACAATGACTAGACGCAAAACCGAAGACTTAACCTCTACAAAGACGACGGATGACTGGGGAACCTTATGCTAACTCCGATCAACAATTCCATTGGCTAGGGCACGCTCAGACCTGCTAGTTCAGGTGGAGTCGATGCCCGGTACCTGCATCCTGTAGCAACCCTCCAGGTTAAACATATATATGCAAACATGAAGTCATGCACACAGTAAACAGAAATCGCAGCGTGGCAGGGTACTCAGACACAAGTAATGCGACACTATTCTGTTTACCTAAATCCATCCATAAATAAGTATTCAGTTGTCTACAAGAGAATAGAATAATCAATTTAGTATGATCTAGTCTAACAATCATTGTTAAAGCATCATAACCATGATTAAATATCACCTTAAACTCAGAAGTAACATTAATCCATTACACCAAATATGTCCATCAAACTGTGAAACACAAAATATTAGTAATTCAATATCACCGATCATCATCATTGCAATAGGTCCATAAACAACTCAGCATAATAACGGAGAGTCCAACGTCATGATAACTAATCCTACTAGAAGAACCATCAGTCCAATAGAAGGCAAGGTGAGGGGCACTACATCCTCCCCCCCTAGGATCAGGCTTACTCCTAGAAGCCTGCAACAAATATGAATGAGTTTGGACAGTTTCCACATAAAAATTTTCATATAATGATTTTTTTTTTTACCTTTACAATCATGGAACCACAATTTATAATTTTATAATACTATATTCATGTTTTAACACATATTCTTCATATGCACACGAATTCAAATTACCAGAAATCACATCTCAAGGCTACACAAAGGTCCATTTAGTCACTGGTAAGCGACCTACTAATCCATGACACAGAATCCATGAGCCAAGAGCCAACATCTATCTCACACAACCATACTACACACTTAGTGGCTTGGTGGTGTTAGGGCACACACTCAATGATAGACCATCGAAACAAAACAACAATGACCTAACTACTGTTGTATAAAGTAGTTAGCCTCCATAAAATAGTCCTCACATATCCCATTCCTCACGGTTCCCTGCATCTGCTTCCTCGTATACACTCACCAAGTCTGCCTCATACGTTCTTGAAGAGGAATCATAGTACGACACATGGCCGACATCGAAAATAGTAAGGAGAAAATAGTTTAGCCACCAAAGTCATAAACAAATATAAAATAAAGATTAAATTTCATCAACAAAACAAGAAATGCACGCAGTTCAACACTAAACCAAATGTAACCACAAGGGTTACGCACAAATGAAGATCACAAACAAAGTGTCGGCCCTTTTCAATTAATAGAAAATCATCAATAATTATAAGGAAAATACACAATCTTTGAAATTGCACTATACAACACTGCGTGACTAGATACTAGCCACCAAACGAGGAAGGAGGGAACAACGTCAGGTTATCTGCAACTTTTTATTCCATACAATAAGGACTCTACATAAGCACTAAGAATATCCAAGAATGCATACTTCACAAGAGGATGCACAAGCATCTAATCCTCTACCTGACAACTCCTCTAACCACAACCAAAGCTCCTTAAGGATAGGATGATCATCGAGGGACACCTCTCGATTCTCCCCTAATTCCAAATTGTTCACCATCGTGGCAAACAACTGACAACCTTGACTCATGCATTTCTTCAACCGTATGGCAGATATCATATGCAGGGGAATGGATCTCTACATGCCAACTACCTCTACCTCGACCTTTAGGCACCTACCCATGTAGACACTGCCAAGGGACAACCTCAGGTTGTCAGGTGAGGATGACAAAAGGGAAGAACATAATCTTGAGAGTTTAAGCAACTAGTGTAGCTTGATGGGCTAATATAAATCCGAGAGTACCCAGTGTTAGAAACTTGGCTTTGATACCAGATGTAACGCCCCACATGAACACCTTAGAGAACAATACATCTACGCTATGCAAAAACGGAATAATTTTTTTTTAAATGAATAAAGTGACAAAGTAATGTTTAACACGTCTAAATACATCATTTGACCTAACGACTAGTCCTCTAAGATATCATGGGAGCATTACTTTACCAAATCAAACAACATAATCTAACATACATCATTAACTAACATCAGTAGAACATTCTAAACCTAAAGCATTAAATCAATAACATTTACATCAAATAAATAATCATTAGGATCTAGTACATAGTTACAATTTCTTCTCACATACGAGTACATCATTATATTGTTACTTAATCACCTTCAAATACATACATTATAAAACAACTGATACACAAACAAGAACATGAATACAAATCACTTAATTCATACCTGGTACAAGATCTGACGGCTGATACGCACAATACAACATCCTCGCACACGAACAATAGCAAGGGAAAAACCAATGGATAAAAGCTCTTCCACCCGACCATGTGGAACCCTAAGGTCTACCCCCTAAGCTAGGAGTTAACATAAGGTTCCCACTACAACATACAGTCAGGTAGACAGTAAACTATAAGACAAGACAACACATACTCCAACAACACAAGTCAATATCACAAACAACTTAACAACACTTCCAGAGGCAAGCACATAACGAATGGGAAGAGTACAACTAGGGAATGCTAGGTTGCAGTAGGGAGAGTGTCATCGCACGGTCCTAACATGGGTTATCCTGACAGCCTCTCACTAGGCGCCGGCCCCATAGGGTGACTCATGCAGAATCAACCTTCCTTTCGTGAGGACAAGGAAGTTGATCTTGCCTACCAGGCCTTCTCTACCCATCCTTAGTCTAAACGAGCACTACAGGCATGGGAGAGGAAATCCAATTATCTTGTTAATGTGTAATTAACCCTTTCCCCCCAGTTCATTTTAGATTTTCACTTAATTAACAACTTTCAATGGGTTATCCTGACAGCCACTTTGGGTGCCGGCCCCACATTGAAATCCACTCCCCTACCTGCATCCAAAAACCCTAACCAACAAGCAAGAAAACATCATCAAAACAACGAGGATTCATAAATCATGCAAGGCATTAACCATCTTGCAAAAACAATTATCCTCATATCCACATGTATATGTAATACTACAAGGCATTCACCATCTTGCATAACAACTTAATTACAAGAACATACTCTCAAAATATTATCCATAACAATGCATCAACCTCACATCCGTTACAGTACTCAATGTCTCCCCATTCACAAAATCCAATTCAAAAATCCAATACAAATAAATACAATTAAAATGGTCAACAAGCCATCCACAAGGGAATTACTACCACCCCAAGGTACATTCACAATCAGATCATGCATCCTTCACGTTACCCTATGCCTCATACATGACTAGAGACAACATAACATCGTATATTCAATACACATAAAAACACTATACTTGAAAACCAATCACGTTATACTATGCCTCTGGACTAACAACCTAACAACTTGCACAGTAAACCCCATTACATCCAACAATCTCCTTACAATGTTAATAAACCCACTATCGAGTCTATTTAATCATACTTCAATTAATAAAACCTTCATAAAGATATTATAATAAAATCGTTACCGAAATCATGACAGTTTAAATTAACTCTGCAATTAATATCACCTATTTTCTATATAGTTCAATGAATTAATTCGAATAACTTAACTAAAATAATAATCTGCATTTGATTTTGCACTTTTTAATACTAACAATCATATAAATTATGCAATTTCTCATTAGACTTCACAAATGCTTTTCCATGCCTTTACCTTAAGATACACTATTGCAGTCATAAATAAAACACTAACAACTAACAAGCATCTAATTTATATATTTAAACCACTGAGACATTTCACATAAATTTCAATTAATCTATATGAGTTAGCCAGATGGTCGTGTTCTGACGGGGATTATAGAGGTAAAGAAAATACTACTGAACATTTGATGAAGCAGCCACTGTGTATAGATAGATTTTGGAATCTTGCTCATAGAAAATCAATGATAACGAAAGCTATTTCTATTTATCAACACTGTGTCAAAATGGATTTTTGAATCTCATAGAGTTAAGCTTCAATGGTAAAGAAGGCCATTTGTATATATCAAGCTTTATTTTAAATGTATGCAATTAGTGAGAGAAATAACATGCATAATGTTGTTTCATCCTAGTAACTACATTTCTGGAGCGTATCTCGATCCTTACAGAACAAGAATAAAACAGAATAGATATCTCAATTCCCATGTTGGAGACCAAGGTTCAACTCTTCCCTAAGATAACTTAGCGCCGTAAGGTGTGCTTAGTGGTAGCCTTGTTAAAATTGCAGGTAATATACAGCCAAATAGTGCTGGAGGATAGGGTATTAGATTGCAGAAAAGTTTGTTAGATTCAAAATCTATAGACTGTAAAGTGGAAGATAGAAAGATATGACTGTGAGTTATTTCATTGTTGTCTCCATGATTTTAGTGTTGCTTTGAATTTTGTGAACCTTCAAGGTTCCTTTTTTTTTTCTTTTTCTTTTTTACGATTCTTTCTTTGCTTTTAAAAATTGGTTGATATTCAAAGGTCATTAATTTCCAAGGTCCTCAGTCATGTACATGTGCCTAGGGAAAGTATAGTTGAAACGAATCATGCAAATTAATGGAATCATTTTCAGTAAGTTTTGGCACTCAGAAATCATCTAAAACTTTGGCAGATCGAAATCGCTGGTTCTACAAAGGCAATGATCTTGAAACTGCCGTGTTGAAATCACCCCAACAGTTGCAAGAATTTTGAAACAAAAGATGCCTTTGCCAACTCAATTTCTTGGCTTGGCAACCTTTAAGTGAACGGAAAGGATTTTCCAGCATCTATATATACATTTGAAGATGGCAATTGTGGGTATCGGAGAAAGGATTGAGTCTTGTAAGCATTGAAAGTAGGATTCCAAATGTAATTTGAAGCTATGGCTGACAGTGAGTATGTATTAACGGAAGCAAGGGGCATATTGCTACCCACAGTCTCTTGCAATTCATTGTACTTGCCTAACTATTAATAAGAGTTGGTAAAAGTGCAGTTGCCAGAAAGAAAGCTTTGGAACGGGTTCTGATCCTACACAGGTAACGATTCATTATGTGTACATGGTTGATCTGCCTGCCCGTTACACGACACTAAACAAGGCAGAGAACATTACTGATAGGTTTGCTGTTCCAGTCTGAATATTGTCCAGTTATCATAGTAGTATTATTTTGGCACCTCAGAAATTATATTATTTATTTAAACTTCTGTTGTATTTTATGTGTCGGCTGCCTGCGCAGCACTAAAAAAATATATATTATTGTGTTTTAAAAAAAAGAGCCGTACTAAATGAGATTGCAGCTTAGGGCCAGCTGATGTATAAGGTGGCGAATGATATATGAATGTTGACTCAATTCTTATGCAGTCAATATAAGGGTAGCTATTGTTATTTGAGAGACAAGATTCTGACGCAATTACTTCACTGTCTGCCATTCCCTTTGGAGGGGAATATCTAAATGATGTTAATAAAGGAAATCGCAGGACAAATACCTCATTCAAACTTCTGAATTTGCCATATTCAGTGGGGCCGCAACATTCAGGAGACAGGCCTAACACATGGATGCCCTATCAGCCAATTCCGTTTGGAGCTTGAGTTTTGTCAACCTGCCGCAATTTTGGGGCAGTCTATCGCACTTGAAAGGGGTGTCACGGTATCCATTCTCGGAGCGAATGAGATTTCACAGCCTGCCACAACTATATATGAGGTGATAATATATAGCGCATGAATCTACCAAAGGAGTCATGGATGATACATTCCAGCGGTCTCAATTAATTATTGACAGATATCTCTGTGCCTATGAATCAAGACGAAGTTGTTGCAACACTTTCAATGAGTAATTGTGATTCATTCTAGAGTGCACACATCATTACAGGGGCAGATAGGAGTTTCAAAGGGAAGATCGCAGCTACATTCTTGGACCTGTTACATATTTGCAGATTACTTGCATTTGTTACATTGTGTCCACAAGAAATAAGTGTCATCCACGGCCTTTACTATCTTGTTTCATCTCTGCAGAAGTATTAACACTTTGTGAGCTAGAGAACCTACTGCTGCTGCATGCTATTTATATTGTGCATTTTCAGAAAATACAAAATATATGCCCAAAGATCTGTCCTGAAGTTGAATGCCATATTTGTGAAGAGGTTTCGTTTTCGTTTCCTGTTGTTGCCTATCTCTGTGAAGTACTACTGCAAGTAAACAATGGGCCCCTCCCTTCGTTATTTGATCCCTTGTTAACCTAACAGATTAAATGTACCTTGCACATGAGTCTTGCCAAATTTGGGCATGGGCATAGTGAGCACCGTGCCCTTCTACCTAATCTACCGTTCCACCTTCCTCCAATAAATTACTTATATTGACAAATGAGTGAAAACTGTGTTGAACATATGAAACTGGCCGTGAAAACAAATATAACACAGTTAAATTGAATCTAACCAAATTACCAAATAAATGCTTCGGCAGGGCGAATTCGATCTGACAGAATTCAGAATATCATGACTACATAATATACTAACAAAATGATTTTGAATAAGTAAACATTTAAAAGGGATCAAGAACAAAATAAAGCTCCGGTAGAGGAATGCGCAGAGTACAAATTTCATTAAAAAAAAACCCTAGATATTAAGCAAGATGAGAACATATCATTCACACAATAAAAGAACCTGTTTACACTGCAAGACCTCTCTCTATTCATCGCAGCTCCGTTCTCCTTTCTAGATCTCCAACTTCGCTTCTCCCCCCCTTCTCTCCTTCCCTCTACTTGTTAAATAGTATTCCCCCTCTAGGGCATAAACACACGATCCAATGCCAGCCGCCAATGAAAAATATAGCCTACATACTTTTAATTTTTTTATAACATCACAATGTAACCTCCTATATTTTTTTTATTTACTCCAGGGTAACTTTCATTAATAAATTACAACTTATAACTTTTACTTTATTTAATTTAGTATTTCATATAGATATTTACTATATAACAACTCATATTACTTTATTTAATCGTTTATTTACTTTACCCCATATATTTACTTTCATATTTATTTTATTAATTATACAACAATTTCCACAACTTATAATGCCACATTATAACTAATTTAACTCCTTTAATATTTATTTATTTATTTAATAATTAATATATATTTGTTATATAACAATTAATAATTATTTATAAATCTATTTAGTAGACATTAATCAAATTTATCGATTTATATACCACAATTAACCAATCATAAAACATACAATTACTCGACCATCAAGCATGCAAAGAAAGCAAGATGACAACCCATGAAGACAACCGAAACTGAGAACAATGACTAGACGCAAAACCGAAGACTTAACCTCTACAAAGACGACGGATGACTGGGGAACCTTATGCTAACTCCGATCAACAATTCCATTGGCTAGGGCACGCTCAGACCTACTAGTTCAGGTGGAGTCGATGCCTGGTACCTGCATCCTGCAACAAACCTCCAGGTTAAACATATATATGCAAACATGAAGTCATGCACACAGTAAACAGAAATCGCAGCGTGGCAGGGTACTCAGACATGAGTAATGCGACACTGTTCTGTTTACCTAAATCCATCCATAAATAAGTATTTAGTTGTCTACAAGAGAATAGAATAATCAATTTAGTATGATCTAGTCTAACAATCATTGTTAAAGCATCATAACCATGATTAAATATCACCTTAAACTCAGAAGTAACATTAATCCATTACACCAAATATGTCCATCAAACTGTGAAACACAAAATATTAGTAATTCAATATCACCGATCATCATCATCGCAATAGGTCCATAAACAACTCAGCATAATAACAGAGAGTCCAACGTCATGATAACTAATCCTACTAGAAGAACCATCAGTCCAATAGAAGGCAAGGTGAGGGGCACTACAAATCCATCTTTTGTTCATTCAATTGCATCCATAATTTTATCAAATTGATATTATTTCTAAGTCCATATTTCAATCATAATTCACAATGTAATTAGTTTTCTAAGATTTAAGCAATCTTATTGTCAAATATGTGATAGGAGTCTAGAAACAATAAACAATCTTCATACAAAAGTCATTCTAAGTTATAATTTCATCTTGATGTCATAACAGTGACAGGAAATCTAAATCAATGAAAATAGTCTTCATGTCGATGTTGCGACAAGAACTATTGCAGAAAATAGAGTGAGAAAAGAACATAGATTACTTTAGTTTCTAGCCATGAATATAAATTTAGTCAGTTTTTAGCATTTGTAGGAAAAATAATATAGAAGTCTACAATCTCTATTTAATCTTACTGTCATTTGCTTGTGGCAGGATTTACTCAATTTTAACCAATAAGTTTGTATATACTATTCACAAAGGCTCCTGTCATTTTAGTGACAGGAGCTGTGATAGAATGGTAAAATAAATAATACACAGAGTTTGTAATAGTCTACTATCATCCAAGATAATGGTTCAAAAATAGTGTTTTACATAGCAGTAACTAGGGAATGTATATGGAGATAATAATAGATTTCTTTTCTAACTTTAAACATATGTATTTTGCCTTTAGTAATGTCAATTTTTATCATAGAACCACTTCAGCCAGCATAAAAGAAAATACAATCATAAAATATTAGCCAGAAGAAACCTAACAGTGATTTGGAGATTTTAATAAAAGTTTTCAACTAGATTACAACTAAAATCTAAAGGCAAATGATGTTTTAAATCCAATCAATCTGTCAAACAAAGAGTAGGTGATGGCAGGTAAGAATCATTGGGTCAATTTACACAGATTGCCTAAAAAGTAGTACTACAACCAAACCAAGCAAAACAGTTGGTAGAGAGTCAACAACTAGGAAAGATTCAAGTGGCCAGGCAAGGTCTATGGGTTGATCTATACAAGATCTACCAAGAAATAGTTCAAATGGTCATAAAATGGAGTGACAGGTATACTAGAAGGTAACGGCTAGGTGGAAAAGATTGGCCAGCAAAAAGGTCTAATTTTTAATCTATCCACTGAGCAGATCGACCATCATATAGATAGGAAAGATTTTAAGTCAAAACTACAGAAGAATGTGAAATAAACATCCATGTTTAAGTCTAAAACATTGGTGACAGAAGAGGAATGCTGGTGACAGCAATTTAGCAAGGTATGATGAGCATAAGGAAAAAGGTAAACGCCTACCAATCAGCTGAAAGCTACCATTGTTAGAGTCAAACCAATGTATTTTTAATGCCAGGAAAAACAAGAGAAAACCTAGAGAAAAACATTTGTAGAGAATGTGTATTTACAGCTACTGTTGCCCCAAATAGAACCTCTTGTCGTAGCCTTTAAACCTCTTAATCGTTGTTGCTAGAGAATAGCTTCTATTGCTACAAATTCACCCTTCTACCTAGAGTTAGTGTGTGTTTTTATTTGCTACCCAGCAATCCTCTTTTTAATAGAAAATCCCTTTTCTTCTTTTTGGTAACCATGAATTAGGTTTTAGAAACTGAAGTCTTGATTATTATCAACCAGAGTATTATTCCACTTTGCATGGAATTCTACCAATCAAATTAGAGAAAAAAATGTTATTTAAAACAATTAATTATTTTCTGTGTAGTTTACTGTCACATGGATGACAGAAATATATTTTTAATTCTTTTAATATAATAATTTTATTTTGAATAATTTAACTATTGTTATTAAACAAATCTAATTAAATAATCAAGAAGAGAAATGCAATACAGTATTGCATATTTATATATATAATTTAATATATTAATTTATTTTTAAGGAACATATTATCTTCTGAACACCTATAAACAATATTTTATCATTTATTTGAATAAACTACAATACATCTTTTAAATATCATTCGAAAAGACATTAATTTTAAGTAATCACATCATGCATTCAAAAATGATTAATAATCACACATTAATGCAATAAAAGCCATTCGACAATGCATATGCAACTATGTGATGAGTGTGATTGCATCAGGGTAATCCATCCATCAGTTCTTGCCAAGTGGCTAGAATACCTCTACCTCAACCATGTCCTCGTCTTCAACGAGTACCTGCATCCATTTGCACTCAATTTGACGTGAATAGGTTAGTGTCTCCAAAACATAGCTGAGGCAAATCATTGTAATCATGTCTACAATATTTAACATTTAAATCAATATTCAATTTTCATCAATATAACTCTTAATAATTACCTTCACACATGCCAAATTACTTAAGGTAAAGTCAATCACAATAATTATTCACTAAACTAGAATAATCATATTTTCCAAAAAAAATGAGATGTGACATCCTTCCCCACTTAGAAGAGACATCGTCCCGATGTCTTATTACACATCAAAATAATAATTAATCAATCTACCATCAAAGTATCAAAGTATCTTAAAACAATAATCGTAACTCAAAGAATCATTAAGGTATCATCACTTCTAACAAAGCATGTTAATGTCCTTTTACATCCTCCCTTGTGGCACCATCCACAAAAGTATTGGTCCTACTTGACCTTATACAAAACAATATATCAATTTTTGCATTTAGCATTGCATCCATCAATAAATCCAAGTATAATCAATCGATCAATTCACATGGCACAACTGCCAACTTAATGTATATATTCCATCACATGGTAAAACCACCACTCAATTACATTTATTCTAGCTTAAGAGTAACAATCACATCTTTAATTCACACCAAGAAGGCATAAATCAATTCATCATAGACATGAATCAATCATCACAATGCACATGCAATCACATGGTAACACAATATAATATATCAGAAGGTTAATCTCTAAACAAACATTGGTCAAGATCTCAAACAACAAGACAAAACTCCAAAGGTACACCAACTAGGTCATATCCAATGATTGTAAAAACAATTTCTCTGAAACTATACCTCTCATATCATTCCTATCAATGGAATCCATTTCCTCTTTCATTACTTGTAACCAAACTTTATCTTCAATATAATCTACAATTCAAAACTTCTGGAAAAACTCTTCCTTGTCTTCCTTGTGCTTTTGCAAAAAAACAAAAAATCATTTTCTCCAATTTCTTTCTATTCTATGCACTAGGTTATTCACTATATTCAGTTGCTTTATTTCTATTGTTCCATCAATATCCTTTTTCTTTGCCAATCAAATATATTCATCCAACCATAGTTCATTTCCAAACAACTTGTCCTAGATTCATTTTTTTTTCAATTCTCTATTTCAACATGTTTTTTCACTATGATTTCTTTTCAAACCACAAAGTTTTGCAATGATGTAAATTCCAACAATATTCTCTTCTATGTCTTTCCTATCACAATGTGAACAATGTAAAATCTCTTTTTTTTAAATGACTTCTTAGTACTTGCAAAAACATATGTCTTTTCTTTTCCTTTATCTTGATACCTAAGACTTCATACTTAGTCCTCACAATTGACTCAATGGGCTCTTTGATTCCTTGCCCATGCTTACCCAAACCTTCGCCTATATATTCAATTTTATTCAAGATTTTTAAACCAACATTATCGTCATAAGAACTAGCTATGACAGCAAATTCATCATCATTTTCATATTTATTTTTTTATTTTTTATTTTTATTTTTTTTAGCAAGCTACCAAGTGATTTGATCAAAAGAACACAAATCATCTATGTTACAAGAGACTTCACAATTTAATGGCTTAATCTCCAACATTTATTTTCCTTTTTCGAATGTTGTGAACAATAGTTTTAACTCATCATTTTGATCTTTCTATTTGCATTTTTTCATTCTAGGTTTTTCAACTTTTCTTGCACTTATTCATTCCTTAAAGAACTTCAACTCTTCTTTCATCAATTATTTTTCCAAAAGGTCATTTTTACAAACTTTTCATACTTCTCCTTTCCTAACTCCTTTATTCATTCCAAATAATCTATATTAGTTCTTTTAACATTCATCAATCCTTTATTAACTTTTTCCAATTCTTCTATCAAAATTTTGTTAAAAATTCAACTTACTTCAAGTGATCCAAAGTGACACCCAAAATCCAATTCAAAACTTCCTCAACACTTCAATAATGTTAATACATCTAACAATAATTAATGAACTCAATCTGCACTTTCTATGAAACAACACATTCTCTGCATCCTACTCGCTTACACAACCTATCAGACACCCATCATGGACATGATAGAAAGCATAACATGATACATGACCAAAGTTTTAAAAACATGCAAGCATAGCCACCACTAATAAATAAATTATGAAGAAAAGAAAAATTAAATTCCAACAATAAGGTATAAAATGTGCACAATTTCAACAGTAAATCCAACATGACCATCAAGATCTCAAGATAAGTAAATATCAAACTTTGATGGCTATACTTTTTCATAAATAAGAGTAAAATTTCCAATGTTGGTCTTCACAATGTTTAGAGAAATTATCAAAGTCAAAAGATAAATATCAAATTCAAAAGTTTCACATTACATAAACTATGTGACTAATTCTAGCCACTAGAGAGGGAGTATGATGCTACACTACGCCTGGATCCAATTTAGGGTGAGTTAAGAGAACACACTCAATCGTGCACAAGTAACCTAGTCCTCTAAGATTCCAAACAACTCTATATCATAAGATCATTTCCACACAACATCACTCAAAATACCTAGCAACAAAGATTGCATTCTGATCGAGGAAATCACAATCAAACTGAAGAATACCCAACCCAACCTAGTGCATCCCTATTAACCTACATGCATCCTCAACTTGAATTTAGCATCTCATTAACAGGATATGGTGGGGAATTAAATACATAAAACTGATTTAACAATGGGTAGGTTTTTGAAAAGAAAACCTACTTCCCTGTTTCCCCATATTCGGCACCCATCCTGGAAGGTAACTTCCCAAAAGCATAGAAAGTAATATAGCCATTCTCCTTTCAAAAACAATTATATAGCAAAATAAATCATTCATACAGTCTTGCAACATTCCACAACCAAAATTTAGGACAAAATCAAGTTCATGAATCAAGATATCACAACACACCATTCTTCCTACAAGAAATGGTTATCATTTCTTTCTTTTAAACTTGAATGAGTTAATGCAATACTATCTTTCTTATAACCACATAGTGAATCCATATTCATGATCATGCTCTCAACAACACAATGCAATATGCATTCAAGCAAGCATTCACCAGAAGGCAAAATAAAATAAGTCAAACATATGATCCAACATCCTCTTTTGCATACTCATGCATAACTCTAAAAGAAGAAAAGGACCTAGTTCTTTCATACTCAAGAACAATCATCAAGGTCTATCTAACCCTATAAAAGAAGAGGTACATGCTATCCACAACAAGCCAATGAATAAGGACCCACACATGATCGATCGAACTGAGCAACACACACACACACACCCCCAGAGCTCTCAATACTGGAACCACACTCTCGGATACCAAATCTAAAAGCCCTCAAACCATCACAAAAGTAAATAAAGTAAAATGAAGTAAATAATCCACTTTAAAAATATAACATCGCAATATCCAAAAATCAAAAGATGTAATTGGTCCTCTTAATCACAATATCTCAAATAAAAGATAATCTCATAAATATGAATCTTAATGTCATTAAATCTTACATAATCGCGTGCTTAATCTAGGTAACAAGCACTATAAAATAATATACATAAATCCATTGGCAAACATGCCATAATACATCCAATCAAGTACAATAATCATGTACAACAATAATAAATAAATGAATACACTCTTCAGTTACACGAACCAAGTGGTCCACCACCTACAACCTGAGAGATGGGAACATGGCCCAGGTGCTTTTCCACCCAACCATGAAGTATTTACACTTCACCATATCCCTTCCTAAAATGAAAGAAACCCAACCCTGCATGAAATGTTTGGCTACCTAGTAACAACTGACAGGAGGGAACACCCAATGCAACCCCGATGTCTGAATGTGCAATTCTAAGTATGAAAAGCAAATTGTCTCACAATAGGATGTGACAGAGATATATATAAATAAGTTTTGCTAGACAAATAAACATCCATTTCAATGTCATCTCGATTAGATCTAATCATTTAACATAGTAACCTGGTTTAATTCCTGAAAAGAGGAAAAGCCATATTTGATAATCAACATTTGGCATCCTAGCCAGGAAAGTAACCCAATAACATTCCTAGAGAAAAATCTACTTTCATTTCCTAAGAAGAAAATAAGTAAGTAGATAAATAATTCAATGAATAAAGATCCAAAATCACATATGACCACCTCTGATCGCTTCCCTGTGCATCAATGAAGAAGGCACACTTTTCAATTAAGTAGTAATGAGGAATCATCATAAAGCAATATATCGGATTACATTCTTAGTTTGTATTCCCATGGTTAAATAGATTGTAGAAACTAATGATTTTGCTTCATATCTGAATACTGTTTCATAAATCAAGCAATAAAATCAATGATGAGGTTTTACTACTCAACTCTCACACAAAGAGGTTTCACGCATACTTATTTCAAATCAAATTTCTATCTTTCCTCAAGATCAAGTAAATAGAGTAAAAAAAATCAATGTTCTCCTATAAATCATTTCAAATCCCTTTTCCCAAAACTCTAATCAAGGAAACACACTTTCCAAGCAATAATCCATCTTTTGTTCATTCAATTGCATCCATAAGTTTATCAAATTGATATAATTTCTAAGTCCATATTTCAATCCTAATTCACAATGTAAATAGTATTCTAAGATTTAAGCAATCTTATTGTCAAATATATGGTAGGAGTCTAGAAACAATAAACAATCTTCATACAAAAGTCATTCTAATTTATAATTTCATCTTGATGTCATAATAGTGATAGGAAATCTAAAACTGCAATGAAAATAGTCTTCCAATCGCTGCTACGACAAGAACTGTTATAGAGAATAGAGTGAGAAAAAAACATAGCTTACTTTTGTTTCCGGTCATGAATATAAATTTAGTCAGTTTTCAGCATTCGTAGGAAAAATAATATAGAAGTCTACAATCTCTATTTAATCTTATTATCATTTGCTTGTGGCAGGATCTACTTAGTTTTAACAAATAAATTTGTATATACTATTCACTAACACTCCTGTCATTTCAGTGACAGGAGTTGTAATAGAATGGCAAAATAAATAATACATAGAGTTTGTAATAGTTTTCTATCATCCAAGATAATGGTTCAAAAATAGCGTTTTACATAGCAGTAACTAGGGAATGTTTATGGAGATAATAATCGCTTTCTTTTCTAAATTTAAAAATATGTATTTCACCTTTAGTAAGGTCAATTTTTATCACAGAACCACCTCAGCTAGCATAAAAGAAAATACAGGCGTAAAATTATTAGCCAGAGGAAACCTAACAGTGATCTAGAGATTTTAATAAAAGTTTTCAACCAAATTACAACTAAAATCTGAAGGTGATTGACGTTTTAAATCCAATCAATCAGTCAAACAAAGAGTAGGTGATGACAGGTAAGAACTATTGGGTTGATTTACATGGATCACCTAAAAAGCAGCACTATGGCCAAACCAAGTAAAATGGCCAGCAAAGAGTCAATGACTAGGAAAGATTCAAGTGGCCAGGCAAGGTCTATGGGTTGATCTATACAAGATCAACCAAGAAGTAGTTGAAATGGCCATAAAATGGAGCAACAACTAGAGTAGAAGGTAACGGCCAGGTGGAAAAGATCGGCTAGAAAAAAGCACTAATTTTTAATGTATCCACTGAGCAGATCGACCATCATACAGATAGGAAAGATTTTAAGTCAAAACTATAGAAGAATGTGAAATAAATGTCCATGTTTAAGTTTGAAACATTGGCAACAGAAGAAGAATGCTAGTGACATCGATTTAGCAAGGTAGGATGAGCATAAGGAAAAAGGCAAATGCCTACCAATCAACCATCATACAGATAGGGTAATCCATCTATCAGTTCTTGCCAAGTGGCTAGAACACCTCTACCTCAACCATGTTCTTGTCTTCGACGAGTACCTACATCCATTTGTACTCAACTCGACATCAATAGGTTAGTGTCTCCAAAACATAGCTAAGACAAATCATTGTAATCATGTCTACAATATTTAACATTTAAATCAATATTCAATTTTCATCAATATAACTCATAATAATTACCTTCACACATGCCAAATTACTTAAGGTAAAGTCAATCACAATAATTGTTCACTAAATTGGAATAATCATATTGTCTAAAAGAAATGAGATGTGACATATAGGCATAGAGAGGTCTTTTTTCTAGTCTTTTTCTATATGCCATCTCATTGTCTATTGTTTATTTATTATTGTGCTGATGATCGCACCATGGTTCATGCTCCTCTTCTTCTCCTCAAAGTCTAAATAATAATTATGGGAAATAATATATCTCATGATCATCCCACTCTACATATTCCACAATAAACTATTTGAGTCTTTCTTGGTGTTGTTCTTAAGTCTACCCTTAATATTGCAGCTCTTTTGTCCCCTTTAAGTGTCAAGACTTCATTTCTAATATGTCATTCTCTTGAGCAATATGTGCACCATATATTTGTTCTTTGTAATTATTGTGTATTTTCTTATTTAGCCAATATTTCATGTTTGATTTTTAATTTTTCTAATTCAAGTCTTAATCTCTCTATTTATTTATTTTTGTAGACTTATCTTGTCTATGCCATGTTTGTGCTTCTACATGGCAATCTAGTGTTACCATTTCTAAATATGTATTGAATTGTTGCCATCTAATGAGGATCTAATTTTAGGTGTTAGTCTGAAAATGAACCATTCTATACATTGTTTTTCTATTAGAGGTTCTTCCAATTTTGTAGATACCTCTTTGAATCTTCAGTCATAGTCTTTTATAGATTTTCCTTCTTCTTGTACCATAGCTTTAATTTTACTTACACTTTTATTGGGGAATTTTGGTTATTCAAAATTTGACAAGAACTCATTTTTAATCTGTGTCCACTCTTTATCATGTTCTGGACATGTTTTCCTATAGTAGTTTAGTGCATCATTTTGCAGAGTGCCTACAAAGTCAAATAATTTTGCTTGATCCCTAGTTGTTCCCTTTCTCTGTCATAGTGACTTTAGGACAAATATGTGTTTTGTTGCCTCTATTTTGTCATTTCAAAAAAATAGGAATTTGATTGGTGAATCCATATTTACATTAGGCTCTTTGTTTCTTTTGTGTTGTTTATCCATAGTGTTCTTTGGTTTTTTGGCCTTTCCTTTGTGTATTGTCTATTGTGGTATTTTTCTAGTTCTTCCGCTGTCTCTATATAGTTATATTTCAAAAAATTATCTTCCTAATATTTTTCTGCAATTCTATACAAATTGTTGTTCTTGAGACTCTTCTATTTCATTTGATTTTTTACTTGTATTTGATGTAAAATCCTCCTTGACTTATATGGAATGAGGGATGAGTCCTAGTTTGAGGGTTGTAACTCTTCAATGTGGCATTTTATTTTAGGAGTCATCTTCTCATTAGTTAATGACATATTGTTAGATAATGGTATTTTCCAATCTTCTTTTCTTAATACAATTGCATTATTAGTCAAATTAAACATGTTATTTTCTCCTTGTACTGCTTGGTATAATTCATCATTTCTTAATTTCCTCACATTTTGGTAATCGACTAATCCAAGTAATCTGCATCAAATTTCAAAGGTTGTAAGATTTCCATGCGATTTATGAATTTTTCAAATCTTTCATCAATCTCAATTTAGATATTAGATAGATTAGACTGAATGTGTGGTGTTTGATTTAATTCAAAAGTAGTGAAGCCTTCATGCTTCTACATCCTTCTTCCCATAGTTTTTGAGATATCCCATATGTTGTAATACTTCCTTTTAAGTTATTAAAGATCTATGTTTCTTTATCAAGATGAGAGTTTAACTATTTTGGATTGCTACATAATTCTAATATTCCATCATCAGCTACAACCCTTGTGGTGCACTCAATTGTATCTTCAAAATAATGTGTAATTTTATTTTATTTTTCTGTTGTAGCCCCTCTGGCACACTCTATATCTTCTTCCTTATCCTTTTCATTTGCAACCCTTTTAGCATGCTCTAATTCCATCTCTATAGCTTTCTTCATTCTCTTGTAGTATCTCTCTTCTCATTGTTGTGCTTATTTTTCTCTCTTTTGTTCCATGTTCAATTCTATTATCAATTGAATATTCTCTTTAATTTCTCTTAACTTCTTATTATCTCCTATCAACATGGATGTATAAGATGTGGAATTTCATTAGTCCTTTATGCATCCCATTATCAATGTACTTTGATTAGTCACATCTTTTCAAGGATGTTTTCAAGATTCCCCCTTTCCATTCATCATCCAATAGGTGCCTGACCGCCTCTCATGAGGTTAAGATCTAGGAGAATCTATCCTAGATCATAAAAAAATTGTCTTATTTATACTATTCTTTCTAATAGTTTTCCTTTCCCTGCAATTATTTTTACTGCCCTGGTCTTATTCTCTACCAGTTTACCAGGGTCTTGACAACATAACCAAATGTTGGAAAGGAATGAGGAGTCACAGACCAAAGTTCTTGCTAGGGATTGCATGTAAAAGATATCAATTAAATGCAAATAAAGATTAAACAAAGGAATGAAAAATACATAGAAATAATAACAACGAGAGACAAGTTTTAACATGGTTCACCCAAACTTGGGCTACATACACCAACAAAGAGTCCAATATTATTATCTAGTAAATCAAACCAATTACAACCAGCAATCCTTGCAACTCAATACAACTGCAAAATGCTACAATA
This sequence comes from Cunninghamia lanceolata, assembly GCA_027924645.1. Classification (NCBI taxonomy): domain Eukaryota; kingdom Viridiplantae; phylum Streptophyta; class Pinopsida; order Cupressales; family Cupressaceae; genus Cunninghamia; species Cunninghamia lanceolata. The sequence continues at coordinate 2,352,907 of BSBN01001480.1, forward strand.
CATCAACAGAAACACTAACCCTTAGCCGCTTTTATCAAGCCTTATGTTGGTTACAAAAATAGGGTTTTTTATGTCAGCTAATAGAAAAAATAACTCTCGACGCCTTTATAAAATAATAAAATTTGTTTGAGGTTTCGGGGGCACTACCCCTCAACCCTACCTTATATCGTGATAGGGAGCGCGCCAGGGGCATTGCCCCTTGATCCCGTTAAAGAATTTGGAGAGAAACTGTGCCGATAAAAGTGGGGTAAATTTAACCTCCTGTCTGATTACACTCCATATAACAATAGTTCTCAGTCCAAGATCCTTGCATGTTGTACTTATACCCCAAATTTATAGTAGGAGAATGATTAGTGGGTTTGTGGTAGGAAATAACATCATGCAGTAAGAAAACATAATAGTGAATCCATAACATAGAAATTAAACATTTAATTTAAGTATCCAAACCATATATCATCCTTATATATATAATAACTTGATGTATTACAATATTAGATGTACAATCTCTTTCTCTTCTCTTCTTCCTATTATATTTCCCTCTCTATTCTTCTCTATCTCTTTCTTCTTACTTCTACTCCTATGTTACTATAGACATATGACTCTATTAGGGACATGTCCCTTACAACAAATAGCTATTCCTACTAGGCCTAGTCAGTCTTATGCTCCAAATTTTTTTGGCATCTAAGTGTGGTGACTTTTTGTCATTGTACTAGCTTCTCCCAACACTATGAAAGGATAAATAAAACAACAAGGCACCAAATGACTTTTTATTTGCATTTATTGTATTAGGGTCAAGATATGGGTTAGGTTCAATTTGGAGACAATCATATCATAAGTTTATTATTAACCATTAGCTAAAGAGATGGATAACATGCATATCATTGGTAGGATCAATTTATAATTCAATCATTCATTGACATATATAAACAAAAGTAAATACTAGTTCGTTCCAAAAAACAAATCTTCCCACCTTGAAAACTCTTATCATTATCAAACTTAAATGTATTATTATACATTCTATGATTACTAGAACTAAATGCATAAGTAGGACAACACTAGGGAGAGTAAAAAAACATCTCTTTCAAAACCAACACAAAATAAATCACACTCATATTTTTCTTAATGAGGTTTATTCATTCATTCATTGCATATGTATGACAACATAAAAGAGAGGGAATGCCAATCTAAGTATGTTGGTTCTATATCATATTAATCAATGAATCATTGAAACCAATCATAACAAAATAGATGATATCTTCCATTTAACATAAAAGGAGTTTAATTATAACTTAAATAAAGTACTAGTACAACTAGGAGGGTATGAAGATCATGAAGAATGAATGTAATTATTTTTTTAATTATAATAGAGTGGGGAAAATATTTCACATTAAATCTGAATGTCCTCTTGAATCAATTCAAGGTGGGATAAGAACATAGAAATATGTCACATTGAAATACTACTATTTGGCATATAATAATCATCAATAATGAGAATTAAATTCAATATGTTTACTCCATTACTTACTACCTAAACCTAGTCTCATTTCATAAACAAGAAAATACATAGGAACAATATGTTTATGCAATTTTTATAAGGGAATAAATTTCAAATACAGATTTGCATTGGAAACCATTAGAATATCTCTAAAAAATTCCAAACACCTAGAAAATCGTTAGATAGTCCCAAGATATTTCTAATGATGTAAATAAGTTGGTCTTATCATATAAAAAGAGGTGGTATCACACAATTATAGCTTGGGCTAAAACAACCATAACTTGCTCAAAACACAATATTTTTCTAACTTCTAATATGAAAAATAAAAATAATAAATTTCCTACAAAATTGAACAACAAAGGTTTAAGGGACTACATAACAAACTTTTACAAATTTGTAATAAAATAGTTCACTAGTTTTAGTCATACGGAATGATAAACAAAGGATGGAAATTTAATATTTTAAGGTAATAAATAATACTTATTTAGGAACAACATATAAAAATATTTGGTCAGCCTAGATGATCATTTAAGATTTATGCCCCAAACACTATTGTCCCCTTACTTAAAACAATGAATTGCTCATATAGAGAAATAGTGCAAAAGTGAGTAGCACTTGTCCAATTCACTCTGACCTTGCACCAAACAAGGAAAAGAGAAATTATAGAGTCCTAACATCCTATTAAATACCAACCTTAGGATTTTAATCCTTAAAAGAATTCAAAAGATAAAAAGGGACAAATTCCCATACACTGGCAAGTCAATGCAAGTTAAAAAAGATGCACCATAAATCAAACCACTACATTTACACCCATAGGGTTGATTGAAGATGATATACATCATTAAAATGTGATAATTATAAAAATATAACCAACAAAATTAAATCACTTAAATCACTTTTTTATTTTAAGCTAAAATCACTATTCACACATGACAATGGCTTCCTATCATGTAACAAAGGAGAACATAATAAATATCATAACTCTATCTAGTTAATAGCTAGGAAAGAAAAAATAATGCTAATGAAATCGAGCATCTATGACATCCTAAAATCAACATACAAATTCCCTTTCTAAAACTTATGAAAATGAAGCAAAATGAAGGCTTAAACATGTAAAAGAATAGACTACTTTACATGATAAACATCAACACAAAGCACATCATATAATTGATTGACACATTTTGCAAGAATATATCCATTGTTGGCATGGTCAAATTGTTTCAAGTTGATAGAAATTGAGAGAGGTTATTATTGAGGGACTTGACATCCAATTGTAGGAAGAAATTGTTGAAATGTGCCAGACAACTGAGAGGGGGGGTGAATTAGTTTTCCCAAAAACTCAAACTCTTCTACACTTAAATATTAATCACTTGTCTGCACTTATTATGATTAAACAATGAATGTATGAAATCAGAAAATTAAACATAGATGCAACATTAAACACCACAGAGAGGATTAGCTCTCAAAATATATTGCAATCTTTGAAAAAATGATGTTCAGGCTTGGTCACTCCACAGGCCTAGAATATATTGGCTCACTACCATGAAGTACATCTAGGTCTAGCAGGCTCACTGCCTCAACCCTAAACCTAGAAAGATTACAATAAGGGCTATTAAACCTTGAGGGTTGTTAAACCCTACTGGTGGCTCACTACCAAGATCAGCATCTTCTTCATGTCTGAGATTAATAGATTGAAGTACAATAGTTCCTCTGCTCTGCTCTGCCCTTCCACCTCTTTCCTTATCTTCCCATTTTCACACAAGGACATCTTTTCCATGACTCAATTACAAGTATTTATACACCTCATCAACCTTGGAATGATCATCAAGGTCAACTTTACAATCATCAACCATTGGAACAATCTCCAAGGTTGGCATTACAAACATTTACAAATAGGTCTTGACCTAATACAAAAATATGCTAAGGAATCATAGTATAGATGTATGTAGATCACAACACACCTTAGCTAGGACTCAAACATGATCTTCCACACCACATCACACTTCCATAATCTTCAAGGGATCTTTGCAATAAATGGAATTAACCAAGTTGGCTAAGACTGGTTACACGTTACGTTATCTAGGAATAATCTTCAAACACAATCTCAATTCCTTAACATAGACCAATGTAAAGGTAGGAAAATGATTAGGAGGTATTTACAAGCATGTTGAAATCATTAAGAACAACCGCATAAATTCAAACCACTTTATTCATGAGATTCTTCACACTGGAGCATATGAACTTCACTGTCATAAAAAAAGATAGCTTGCAAACCACCAAAACATGAACCATTGCAATTGTAGGAACTTATCATCATCCTAGACTTCCCTCTAGAACCACATAACAAAACACTTTGATGTGGAGGAATGTAGAGCAAAATATTTTTTCTTAGGTACTAATGAATAATCAGAAAAAGGTAGGTTTTATTCTGATGAATGTAACTCACTCAAATCTCCATACTGGAGGCTCAAACTCAAGATTTAGTATCTTCAGTCATGCTTCTAAATAACTTGGAAATCTGCAAACCAAGATCTTTAGTTAGCAATAAATGCAAAGCAATCTTCTGGACTGTTCTTCAGTCTGCAACTCACTATCTTCACTATGATTCATTTACTTTTTTATTCTTCTGGAGAGGCTAATTTTCTCAATATCCTCAACATATAAGGCTTCTAAACAAATAAAAAAATAAGATATAGTTGAAACCAATGACAACAAAGATATGTTGACATCAATGACAACACCGATTAGGCACATACTTACAACAATCTCCCCCTTTGTCATTGATGGCAACATATGATGTGAAAAACTGCAACAACCATCAAGACAAGATTCTCCCCTATCTCTTTGCATTCTTTCTCTCTAAGCAACAACCATCAAGAAAAGATTTTCCACCTATCTCTTTACACATCTTCACTCTTTCTCTCTGAGTTTTTCACATGATTTCTCTCTCTTTGACATCAATGGAAAAGGGCACATACTTGCACTCTTCTACTCTAATTCAATCTCTCTTCTGAACTCTCTAACTACTCCTCCTGAGAAGTAGCCCTAAAAGCATCAATCCAGATCTGAAGAAGGAACTCTAAGCACCACTGGACTAATGCACTCTTGTGTATCTTAGCTTAGAGTAGTAGGGGTAATAACCCCTAACTTTTCTCTAAGATACTCAAAAATATTCTTAGGCAGAGGTTTGGTGAAAATGTCTGCAATCTGGTCTTTTGTAGATACATATTCCAACTTGACTTCATTCTCTGTCACTTTTTCCCTTAGAAAGTGATATCTTATGGATATGTACTTTTTCCTTGAATGCATTATTGGATTCTTTGATATATTTATGGTACTTGTATTGTCACAAAATATTGCAATTAGATCTTCATACACAACTCTGATGTCCTTCAATGTCCGCTTCATTCACAACACTTGAGTACAAATACATGTTGCTACAATATATTCTGCTTTTATAGTGGACAAAGATGTTGAATCTTGTTTCTTGATTACCTAATATACTATCCTTTTACCCAAGAAGAATGCACCTCCACTTGTACTTTTTCTATCATCCACATCTTCGGTCCAATCTACATCAGTGTATGCACTGAGAGTGAAGTCATTATCCTTTGGATACCACAAACCATAGTCAATTGTGCCTTTCAAATATCTCATAATTCTCTTGACTACGATCACATGTGTCTCCTTAGGTTCTCCTTGAAATCTTGCCATGAGACAAACTGCATGCATTATGTCAGGTCTGGTTTGAGTTAGATAAAGTAATCCTCCAATCATAGATCTATACCTTTTCTGATCTGCCATTGGTGAATCATTATTTTTGCTCAACTTACAATCAATTATCATGGGAGTATTTACTGGTTTAGAGTCTTCCATCCAAAAATTCATTAACAACTCTTTCACATACTTAGATTGAGAAATGAAGTTACCTTTATTTGGTTGATTTATTTGCAGACCTACAAAGAAATTCATCTCACCAAACATGGACATTTCAAGTTCACTTTGCATTTCTCTAGCAAAAACTATGCACATACCTTCATTGCCTCCGAAGATAATGTCATCAACAAAGACTGCAACGATTAGGATTTGTTTATTATTGATCTTGAGATAGAGATTGTTGTTGGTAGTACCTTACTGAATCCTATCTGTATTAGATGCTTATCCAACCTAGCATACCAAGCCTTGGGAGCTTGTTTTAATCCGTACAATGCCTTCTTCAATCTGCATACCATGTCACCCTGATGTGATGATTGGAATCCTTCCGGTTGTTCAATATAGACTTCTTCTTCCAACTCTCCATTCAAGAATGTAGACTTTACATCCATCTGATATACCTTAAAATCTTTGTAAGTTGCAAATGCCAAAAACATTCTTATAGATTCAATCCTTTCCATTGGTGCAAATATTTCCTCAAAATCTATTCCTTCAACTCGAGAGTATCCTTTGCATACCAACCTTTCTTTGTTTCTTACCACTTCACCATTCTCATTCATCTTGTTTCTGAAAACCCACTTGGTGCCAATTACACTTTTATCTGTTAGTCTGGGAACAAGATCCCAGGTCTGATTCTTCTCTATCTATATCAATTCTTCTTTTGTAGCCTTTACCCAATTCTCATCATTGCAAGCTTCATTCACAGTTTTAGGTTTAATCTTGGAAATCAAACATAAATTTACTTGTTCTTCTGTAGCTCTTCTTCTGCTTAGGATTCCTTTGCTCTTATCTCCTATGATTTGATCTTCAGAATGATTAAGTTTTACATACCTTGGTGTCTTGGTAGCACTTTTCAGAGCTTGTTCCTCTTTATCTGAGTTGTCTTCATACTGCACCACTTCTAAAACATCTGGTTTATCTAATTCATATCCACTTGATTCTGGACACTTCTCCTTGCTTTCATTGATCTTGATATTTGCACTTTTAATGATCTTATTTAGTCTATTATTATAGCACCGGTAGGTCTTGCTCTTGGTGGAATAGCCAAGGAAGATTCCTTCATCACACCTAGCATCAAACTTGCCTAGACCTTCTTCTCTTTTGATATAACATTTGCTACCAAAAGCTTTGAGATATTTCACAGTAGGATCTTTACCATACCACAATTCATAAGGATTCTTAGAACTATTACCTTTGACTTGGACTCTATTTAGGATATATACCGAAGTGTGAATTGCCTCTCTCCAATATACTTATGAAAGATCAGCTTCCTTCATCATGGTTCTAGTAACTTCTTGAACTGATCTATTTTTCCTTTCAACAACTCCATTTTGTTGTGGAGTTTTTGGTGTAGATAACTGTCTCTTTATCCCATGTTCTTCACAAAAGAAATTAAATTCAATTGATGTAAACTCTCCTCCTCTATCAAACCTTAAACATTTGATCTTCAAATCCATCTCATTTTCAACCATTGCCTTAAATGCCTTGAACTTATCTAGAGCTTCTACTTTTTCTTTCAAAAAGGTAACCCAAGTCATTCTAGAATAATCATCAATAAGCAACATGAAATACTTGTCTCCTTACAAAATTCTTACTCTTGTAGGTCCACACAAATCTGTATGCACTAGTTCCAGTAGTCCATCAACTGATTGGTCCTTGCTTTTGAAACTTGTTCTTGTTTGTTTCCCAAATTGACACTCCTTGAAAATAGGATTAGCATGATTCACAAGCTTAGGAAAATCTCTAACAGCCTGTGCAGTACTTATCTTCATAATGTTATCAAAATTGATCTGACACAGCCTTCTATGCCATAGCCAACTTTCATCAGTTTGAGCCAACAAACAATAATTATTAGTTCCTTTCAAGTGATAGATATTACCTCTGGTCTTCTTACTAGTTGCAATGACTATTCCGGAGCTTTCCCTAATCTTACATCCATTGTCCTTGAAGCTTAAATCATAACCTTTGTCACACATATAGCCCACACTCAAAAGATTGTGCTTTAATCCTTTCACATACAAGACACCTTTAGTATTATGCTTGTAGCCATCAAAAGAAATAGATCCTTTTCCACAAATATTACCAATTGTATCATCTCCAAACCTAATTAGTCCACCATCATATCTTTCTAAACTCACAAACTTACTTTTGTCACGAGTCATGTGGTGAGAGCAGCCACTATCAATAACCCATTCATCTTTGTCTTCAACAACCTGAGCAGCCAAAGCACTTTCCACTAGTTTTTCTTCCTTCAGACAACTAGCAGGATTAGTAGATAGGTTCTTCCTTAATAGCAATAAACAAGCATTCATTACCAGAAGTACTAGCATTGTATGGTTCACCATTAACTAGTACTCCATCATCATCAAAATCTTCAACATAATAACATTTCTTTTGGATCCTAGGTCTGTTCTCATATCTTTTCCTATTTCTTTCAATTCTTTCAGGACATCTGGAAGCAAAGTGGCCTACTTTACCAAAGGAAAAACATTTTAAAGGTAATTTAACTTTAAACTTACTGGATCCTCTTTACAGTCTATCCACAAAGTTGGCTTCAATTTTGTCAAACTCATCATTAGATTCTACCTTGTACTTTTCTAATCTAGAGGTTTTCCCAGAGGTACTGGCTTTGAAGGCAGTCTCGACTTTTGGCAGGGTATCACCAAACTCTCTTATTTCAAAGGCAGTAAGCTTACCAAGTAACTAGTCTTTGTCAGTAGCTTTTACTTGCATAAATTCTTCAATTGCAGCTACCTTGTGACTGTAGGATTTTGGTAGTGATCTAAGAATTTTCATCACAACTTCCTTATCACCGAGAGTTCCCCCCATACCTTTTATTCCAGTGACAAGTTCCAACTCTTTGCATAAAGGCTATTATGTTTTCATCTTCATTCATCTTCAAACTTTCATATTTCACTTTCAGACTTTGTAACTTGGCCTCCTTCATAGAATCATCTCCCTCATATAGATTTTTCAACGTTTCCCATACCTCATTTGCAGTTTCAAGATCCACAACTTTTGTCAGTACTGAGTCATTCAATGAACTTAATAGAGCATCTTTTGCTTTAACATCCACTTCATATTCTTTGATTTCATCTTTAGTCATCAAACCATTTTGAGGCAAGGTGTATTTGTTTCTGTAGCTTTCCATACTTTGTAACCAATACAAAGAAGATGGCTTTTCATTCGGGCCTTCCAAAGAGCATAATTCATCCCATCAAAATGTAGCACTTCCTTCTTATAAGACATTTTGGATCTTCTACAAGCTGTTAGACTTTCTTTAGAGGAACCTCGCTCTGATACCAATTGTTGAAATGTGTCGAACAACTAAGAGGGGGGGTGAACCAATTGTCCCAAAAACTCAAACACTTCTACATTTAAACATTAATCACTTGTCTGCACTTATTATGATTAAACAATGAATCCATCAAATTAGAAACTTAAACACAGATACAACATTAAACACAAGGGACACTCAATTTTTACATGGAAAACTCTAAGGTGGGGAAAAACCACAGAGAGGATTAGCTCTCAAAATATATTACAATCTTTGAAAAAATGATGTTCAAGCTTGGTCACTCCATGGGCCTAGAACATACTAGCTCACTGACATGAAGTACAACTAGATCTAGCAAGCTCATTGCCTCAACCCTAAACCTAGAAAGATTACAATAAGGGTTGTTAACCCTACTAGTGGATCACTGCCAAGCTCACTGCCAAGATCAACATCTTCTTCATGTCTTAGATTAATACATTAAAGTACAATAGTTCCTTTGCTCTACTTTGCCCTTCCACCTCTTTCCTTATCTTCCCATCTTCACACAAGGACATCTTTTCCATGACTCAATTACAAGTATTTATACACCTCACCAACCTTGAAATGATCATCAAGGTTGGCATTACAATCATCAACCATTGGAACAATCTCCAAGGTCGACATTACAAACATTAACAAATAGGTCTTGATCTAATATAAACATATGCTAAGGAATTGTAGTATAGATGTATACAAATCACGCCACACCTTAGCTAGGACTCAAACACGATCTTCTGCACCACATCATGCTTCCATAATATTCAAGGGATCTCTACAATCACTAGAATTAATGAAGTCGGCTAAGACTAGTTACACGCTATGTTATCTGGGAATAATCTTCAAATAGGATCTCAATTCCTTAATGTGGACCAAAGTAAAGGTAGGAACATGATTAGGAGGTATCCACAAGCATGTTCAAATCATCAGGAGCAATTGTACAAACTAAAACTACTTTATTCATGAGATTCTTCACACCGAAGCACATGAACTTCACTATCTTCAACTATCATAAAAGAAAAATAGCTTGTAGACCACAAAAACATGAACAATTGCAATTGTAGGCACTTATCATCATGCCAGACTTCCCTCTAGAACTGCAGAGTAAAACACTTTGATGTGAAGGAATGCAGAGCAAAATACTTTTTCTCAGGCACCAGTGAATAATCAGAAAAAGGTAGGTTTTATTCTGATGAATGTAAGTCACTCAAATCTTCATACCGGAGGCTCAAACTCATGATTTAGTATCTTTAGTCATGGTTCTAAATAACTTGGAAATATGCAGACCATGATCTTTAGTTAGCAAGAAATGTGGAGCAATCTTCTAGATTGTTCTTCAGTATGCAACTCACTGTGTTCACTGTGATTCACTGTTTACTTTCTAACTCTTCTGGAGAGGCTAATTTTCTTAATATCCTCAACATATAAGGCTTCTAAACAAATAACAAAATAGGATATAGTTGACACCAATGACAACAAAGGTATGTTGACATCAATGACAATACTGATTAGTCACATACTTGCAATAGAAATGAAACATCCATAGGTGCCATGGACTCTGAGAACTACTTTGTCAAAGTTTGGTAGTTTTTGGCTCTTAGGTCCCTTAAGAGACTTTATCAGAACCCTATAGCCTAGAAGGATTGACACACTTGGGGAATGAAATAAGGCATCCCCTAGCATTCACCTACCCACCTTGATGTGTTGGCACAATCACTTAGGCCCCACGAGGTGTGGAACATAAAATATGGCTCTTGACAACATTATGTTGAACTAAAATGATGCATTTTGAAAGAATGCATCCATTGTTAACACGGTCAAACTATTTCAAGTTGATAAAAATGAAGAGAGGTTATTATGGAGAGACTAGATGTTCAGTTATAGGTCAAAATGAAACATCAATAGGTGCCACAAACTCCAAGAACTACTTTGTCAAACTTTGGTAATTTGTAGCTCTTAAGAGACTATCTCTGTGCAATGTACCCTAGAACAACCAAGAGGCTTGGCCACTAAAAATACACCTCCTATAACATTCAACAACCCAACTTGACATGTTGGCACTGTCAGTTTGGTCCCAAGAGCTAGAAAATACAAAATTTCACTCCTAGCACCTTTCCATTGGATGAAACTAAAGCATTTTGGAACATTGTGTTCCTTGCCATCATAAACAAATGTTTGATTTATTTAGAAAAACCAAGGTAGTTATTTGTAGGTGGAGTTTACATCTACCTATACATGCAAACAAGACATTCCTAGGTGCCACAATTTGATAGAACAATCGGTCCAAATTCTAGCACCTTTTTTGTCTTAGGGCTCTTAAGACTTTGTCTCCGTCCAACGTAGATAAGAATGACTAGAAGGCTTGGCCACTAAAAATATGCCTCCCATAACATCCACCTATCGATCCCAATATGTTGGCACTATCTATTCGGTTCCAAGAGGTGCGAAATGTAAAATTTCTCTCCTAGCACCTTTCCATTGGATGCAACTAAAGTATTTTGGAATATTACATTCATTGCCACCATAGAATAATGAAATTGATTTAGAAAAAAATGAGGTAGGTATTTGTAGGTGGAATTGACATCCACCTATACATGCAAATAAAACATTCCTAGGTGCCACAGATTGAGAGACCGGTCAGTCCAAAGTCTAGCACCCTTTTTGTCTTAGGGCACTTAAGACACTCTCTCCATCTAATGTAGATGAGAATGAGAAGGATGATTGGACACAAAAAAGACACCTCCACTAGCATTCACCCACCCACCACAATGTGTTGGCACCATTGGTTCGGTTCCAGGAGGTGTGGAAGGCAAATTTTACTTCTAGCACCTTTCCACTTGATGAAACTGAAGCATTTTGGAACATTGTGTTCCTTTCCACCATAGGATAATGAAATTGATTTAGGAAAAAATGAGGTAGGTAGTTTTAGGTGGACCTGACATCCACCTATAGATGTAAACAAGACATTCCTAGGTGCCATAGTTTTAGAGAATAGTTGGTCCAAAGTATGGGTACGTTTTTTGTCTTAGGGCTCTTAAGATACTATCTCCATCCAATGTAGCCAAGAATGCCTACGAGGCTTGACCACTAAAAATACACCTCCCCTAGCATTCACCCACCCAACATAATGTTTTGGCATTGTCGGTTTAGTTCCAAGAGGTGCAGAATGTAAAATTTCACTCCTAGCACCTTTCCACTAGATGAAACTGAAGTGTTTTGGATCGTTATGTTACTTGCCACCACAAAAAATGAATTTAACTTATAAAAAACTAAGGTAGGTATTTTTAGGTAGAATTAGCCCATCCTCATGTACAAGTAAACAACACATTCCTAGGTACCATAATTTGAGAGAAGGGTTGGTCCAAAGTCTAGCACATTTTTTTTTATCTTAGGGCTCTTAAGAGACTATCTCCATCCAATGTAGCCATGGATGACCAGGAGGCTTAGACACTAAAAAGACACCTTCCCTAGTATTCACCTACTTACCCTGATGTGTTGGGACTATTAGTTTTGTGCCAAGAGGTGCAGAATGTAAACTTTCACTCCTAGCACCTTTCCACTAGATGAAACTGAAGCATTTTAGAACATTGTGTTCCTTTCCACAATAGAAAATGAAATTGAATTATCAAAAAACAAGGTAGGAATTTGTAGGTGGACCTGACATCCACCTATACATGTAAACAAGACATTCCTAGGTGCCATAATTTTAGAGAACAGTCAGTCCAAAGTCTGACACCTATTTTGTCTTCAAGCTCTTATGAGATTGTCTCCATCCATTATAGTCAAGAATAACTATGAGTCTTGGTGACTAAAAAGAAACCTCCCCTAGAATTCACACACCCACCCTAATGTGTTAGCATTTTTTATTTCATCACAGGAGGTGTGGAATGCAAAATTTCACTCCTAGCACATTTCCATTGGATGAAACTAAAGTATTTAGGAACATTACAATCCTTGCCACCATAGACTAATGAAATTGATTTAGCAAAAACTGAGGTATGTATTTGTGGGTGGAATTGACATCCACCTATACATGCAAATAAAACATTCCTAGGTTCCACAGATTGAGAGACCGGTCGATCCAAAGTCTAGTACCCTTTTTTTCTTAGGGCACTTAAGAGACTCTCTCCATCTAATGTAGATGAGAATCAGAAGGAGGCTTGGACACAAAAAAGACACCTCCACTAGCATTCACCCACCCACCACAATGTGTTGGCACCATTGGTTCGGTTCCAGGAGGTGTGGAATGCAAATTTTTACTTCTAGCACCTTTCCACTTGATGAAACTAAAGCATTTTGGAAAATTGTGTTCCTTTCCACCATAGGATAATGAAATTGATTTAGATAAAACTGAGGTAGATAGTTTTAGGTGGACCTGACATCCACCTATAGATGTAAACAAGACATTCCTAGGTGCCATAGTTTTAGAGAATAGTTGGTCCAATATGGCTCATCTTTTGTCTTAGGGATCTTAAGATACTATCTCCATCCAATGTAGTCAAGAATGCCTAGGAGGCTTGGCCACTAAAAAGACATCTCCCCTAGTATTCAGCCACCCAACCTAATGTTTTAGCATTATCAGTTTAGTTCCAAGAGGTGTGGAATGTAAAATTTCACTCCTAACACCTTTCCACTAGATGAAAATAAAGTGTTTTGGATCATTATGTTACTTGCCACCATAGAAAATGAATTTATTTTATAAAAAACTAAGGTAGGTATTTGTAGGTAGAACTGGCATCCTCATGTACAAGTAAACAAGACATTCCTAGGTACCATAGTTTGAGATAAGGGTCGGTCCAAAGTCTAGCACATTTTTTTTATCTTAGAGCTCTTAAGATACTATCTCCATCCAATGAAGCCATGGATGACCAAGAGGCTTGGACACTGAAAAGACACCTTCCCTAGTATTCACTTGTCCACCCTGATGTGTTGGCAGTATCAGTTTTATGCCAAGATGTGTGGAATGCAAAATTTCACTCCTAGCACTTTTCCACTAGATGAAACTGAAGCATTTTAGAATATTGTGTTCCTTTCCACCGTAGGAAAATGAAAAACAAGGTAGGAATTTGTAGGTGGACTTGACATCCACCTATACATGTAAACAAGACATTCCTAGGTGCCACAATTTGAGAGAAAAATTAATCCCAAGTCTGACACTTGTTTTGTCTTCGGGCTCTTATGAGATTATCTCCATCTAATGTAGACGAGAATAACTATGAGTCTTGGTGACTAAAAAGAAACCTCCCCTAGCATTCACCTACCCATCCTAATGTGTTGGCATTTTTTATTCAGTCACATGAGATGTGGAATGCAAAATTTCACTCCTAGCACCTTTCCATTAGATGAAACTAAAGTATTTTGGAACATTGTGTTCCTTGCCACCATAGGAAAGTGAAATTGATTTAGTAAGAATTAAGTTACGTATTTACAAGTGGACCTGACATCCACCTATACCTACAAACACAACATTCCTATGTGCCATGGTTTGAGAGAACAGTCAGTCCAAAGTCTAGCACCTTTTTTTGTTTTAGAGCTTTTAATGGATTGTCTCCATCCAATGTATCCGAGAACAACTAGGAGGATTGGCCACTAAAAAGACACCTCCCTTAGCATTCAATCACCTACCCCAACATGTTGGTGCTATTGGTTTGGTCCTGGTGAGGTTTGAAATGCAAAATTTCAATCCTAGCACCTTTCTACTAGATCAAACTAAAGAATTTAAAAACATTGCATTCCTTAACACCACAGGTAAATGAAATTTATTTAGCAAAAACTAAGGTAGGTATTTGTAGGTGGACTAACATCCACCTATACATGCAAACAAGACATTCCTAGATGCCACAGTTTGAGAGAATAACCAATTCAAAGTCTAGCTCCTTTTTTGTCTTAGGGCTCTTAAGAGACTATCTCCATCCAATGTAGCCAAGAATGAGTAGGAGGCTTGGCCATTGAAAAGACACCTCCACTAGTATTCAACCACCCATCCCAGCATGTTAGCATTGTCAGATTGGCCCTAGGAGGTGTGGAATGCAAACTTTCACTAATAGAACCTTTCTATTGGATGGAACTGAGCATTTTGGAACATTGTATTTCTTGTCACCACAAGAAAATGAAATCGATTTAGGAAAAAATGAGGTAGGTATTTTTAGGTGGACCTAACATCCACCGATACATGCAAATAAGACTTTCTTACATGTAACAGTTTGAGAGAATAGTCAATCCAAAGTCTGGTACATCTTTTGTCTTAGGTCTCTTAAGAGACTATTTCTATATAATGTAGTCAAGAATGACTAGGAGGGTTGGCCACTAAAAATACACCTCTTCTAGCATTCACAGACCCACCCAACATGTTGGCACTATTAGTATGGTCCTAGGAGGTGTGGAGTGCAAAATTTCACTCCTAGCACCTTTCCACTGGATGAAACTTAAGCGTTTTGGAACATTGCATTCCTTGCCACCACAAGAAAATGAAATTAATTTATTAAAAACTAAGGTAGGTATTTGTAGGTGGACCTAACATCCACCTATACATACAAATAAGACATTCCTAGGTGCCATGATTTGAGACAAAAGTCAATCTAAAGTATGGCACCTTTTTTGTCTTAGGGATCTTAAGAGACTGTCTCTATCTAACGTAGTTGAGAATGACTAGGAGACTTGCCTACTGAAAAAAAACTCCCCTAGCATTCACCTGCCCACCTTGACATGTTGGTACTATTGGTTTAGTCCCAGGATGTGCGCAATGCAAAAATTCAATCCTACCACCTTTCCACTGGATGAAGCTGAAGCATTTTGGAACATTGCATTCCTTGCCACCATAAGAAAAGTAAATTAATTTAGCAAATACTAAGGTACGTATTTGTAGGTGGACCTAACATCCACCCATACATGTAAACAAGACATTCATATGTGCCACAATTTGAGAGAATAGTTAGTCCAAATTCTAGCACCTTTTTGGTCTTAGGTCTCTTAAGAGACAATACTTGTCCAACATAGCTGAGAATGACCAAAAGGCTTGGTCACTAAAAATTTACCTCCCCTAGCATTCAATTATTGACCCCAATCTGTTGGCACTATTGGTTTAGTCCCAAGAGTTGAGGAATGTGAAATTTCACTTCTAGAACCTTTCCACTTTATGAACTGATTCATTTTGGAACATTGTCTTCCTTTCTATAAGAGTCAATGTGACTCAGCAAGCTAGGATCACTTGCAATCAAGACAAAATTCCACACAAAGATAATAGAGAAGATGCTAAAATAATGGATCATAGAATCTATACATAGATCATACGAAATACAATGAGAGAGCCTTTCGTATAAAGGGAAGGTGAGAGCTAGAAAGATTGAGTGAAAGATGGAGTGAAAAGTGGAGATATTCCTACAACATGTGATAATTAGAGGATGATAACTAATTGCACATGTGGCCAACTATCAACAATTCAACACACAACTAGAATAAACTAGAAACACCTAGAAGACTTACTAAGTCAACTTAATATGTGTGAATTATGTGTTCACACCAACACTTTCCACCACAAAAAAAAATTGATTTAGAAAAAACTAAGGTAGGTATTTGTAGGTGGACCTGAAATCCACCTATACATGTAAATAAGACATTCCTAGGTGCCACAGTTTGAGAGAATGGTTGATCCAAAGTGTGGCACCCTTTTTGTCTTATGCCTCTTAAGAGATTGTCTCCATCAAATGTAGTCAAGAATTATTAGTACTAGCCACCAAAATACACCTCAACTATCATTCAGCTATCCACCCCAATGTATTGGCACCATTGATTCAGTCTCAAGAGGTACAAAATGGAAAACTTCAACCTTAACACTTTTCCACTAGATGAAATTGAAGTAGTTTGGAAGATTGCTTCCCTTGCTATTGTAGGAAATAAAAATTGATCTAGAAAAAATGAGTTGTGTATTTGTAGGTGTACCTAACATCCACGTATATAGGAAAACAGCACATTCCTAGATGCCATAGTTTGATAGAACGGTCGGTCCAAAGTATGGCTCCTTTTTTATCTTAGGGCTCTTAAGAGTCTATCTCCATCTAATGTAGCCAATAATGACAAGGAGGCTTGGCAACTGTAAAGACATCTCCCTAGCAGTCACCCATCCACCTTGATGTTTTGGTACTGTCAGTTTAGTCCTAGGAGGTGTGAAATGCAAAATTTCACTCCTAACACCTTTCCACTAGATTAAACTGAAGCATTTTGGAATGTTATACTACTTTCCAACACATGCAAATGAAATTGATTTAGAAAAAATTGAGGTAGGTATTTGTAGGTGGACCTGACGTCCACCTATACATGTAAACAAAGCATTCCTA
The DNA here is from genome assembly GCA_027924645.1 of Cunninghamia lanceolata. NCBI lineage: Eukaryota > Viridiplantae > Streptophyta > Pinopsida > Cupressales > Cupressaceae > Cunninghamia > Cunninghamia lanceolata. The sequence continues at coordinate 2,369,981 of BSBN01001480.1, forward strand.
GGTACCACCATTTGAGAGAATAGTCGGTCTAAAGTATGGAACCATTTTTGTCTTGGGACTCTTAAGAGACTATCTCTATCTAATGTAGCCAAGAATGACCAAGAGGATTGGCCACTAAAAAGAAACCTCCCCTAATATTTAGCCACCCACCTCAACATGTTAGTACTCTCAGTTCGGTCCTAGGAGGTGTAGAATGTAAAATCACTCCTAGCACCTTTCCACTAGATGAAACTAAAGCATTTTAGAACTTTAAATTCATTTCCACCACAGGAAAATGAAATTGATTTAGAAAAAAACAAGGTAGGTATTTTTAGGTGGACCTAACCTCCACCTATACATATAAAGAAATATTCCTAGGTGGCACAATTTGAGAGAATAGTTGGTTCAAAGTTTGGCACTTGTTTTGTCATAGGGCTCTTAAGAGACTATCTCCATCGAATGTAGTCGAGAATGGCTAGGAAGCTTGGTCACCAAAAGGACACATCCCCTAGCATCCACCTACCCACCCCGATATGTTGGCATTGTCGGTTCAGTCCTAGGAGGTGCGGGATGCAAAATTTCACTCCTAGTACCTTTCCATTGGATGAAACTGAAGCATTTTGGAATATTGTGTTCCTTTCCACCATAGAACAATAAAATTGATCTAGAAAAAATTAAAATAGGTATTTATAGGTGCACTTAATATCCACATATTCCTGTAAACAAGACATTCCTAAGTGTCATGGTTTGAGATAACAATCAAAAGTTTGACACCTTTTTTGTCTTAGGGCTCTTAAGAGACTGTCTCCATCCAATGTAGCCAAGAATGACTAGGAGACTTTGCCACCAAAAAGACACCTCCTATAGCATTCACCCACCCACCTTGACATGTTGGTGGTGTTGGTTTAGTCCCAGGAGGTGTGAAATGTAAAATTTCACTCCTAGCACCTTTCCACTAGATGAAACTAAAGCATTTTGGAACATTGTATCCCTTACCACCATAGACCAAAAAAATGATTTAGAAAAAACTGAGATACGTATTTGTAGGTGGACCTAACATCCACCTATACATGCAAACAAGACATTCCTAGGTGCCACAGTTTGAGAGAACAGTCAGTCCAAATTTTTGCATCTTTTTTGTCTTAGGGCTCTTGAGAGACTGTCTCCGTCCATTGTAGTAAAAAATGACTAGGAGGCTTGGCTACCAAAAATACACCTCCCATAGTATTCAATCATGCACCTTGATGTGTTGGCACTAGTGGTTCAGTCCCACTAGGTACGAATTGCAAAATTACACTCCGAGCACCTTTCCACAAGATGAAACTAAAATGAGGATAAGAAAGACTAATGAATGCACTATAAGAATAAGGAGACAAAACAAACTATAGTGAATCCTTCTTAATTAAATATTTTTCAAAAATAATTGTCATGTATATGAACAAAATATATAGGAATGTGAAGAAATTAACATGTAGTTATGCTAGGACAAAGATTTATCATAAACCCTAAATGTATTAACAAAGTTAGGGCTAAGATGTACTAGATGTATATGTAGTATTGGCTCACAAATTATATACATATGGATTAGAAACATACCTTAAGAAGTGTACATTTATTACACATAACTAAAGATGGGTAAACTTATTTTACATAATATACCTTAAGAAGTGTACATAACAAAACTTTATGTCATTCCACTACAAATAGACTCAAAATAGAGATAAAATTTTACATAGAGCTTCATTCCATAAAACACAATAAAAGGAATACTAAATAGTTGCATGTTGAATTCATAATAAAAAATATAGAAGGTGAAATTAAGGTAAGGAAAATTGTCAAACATGTAGAAGGTGAAATGTTAATCATGGCAAACATGTCTCTCTCTCCCCTATGTCTCTCTCTTCCTCTCTCCCTGAGTCTCTGCCACCAAATAAAGGTGCCAAGGTAGGCCCAAAATAAGACATGAATACTCGAATTAACATATCGAGTCTCTTAACATAATGATCATGTAAAATTAAAGCTATGTTATAATCTCCATTTTTAGGGCTTTCTCTTATACTGACAAAAGAATCATACTGATAGGTAATATCTTAACTCCTTTGGTGATGTGTACATGATGCTTTCTCACCAATTAGGAATGATATATACTATAATAAGGTCATTTATTACTACAAGACAAATACATCTTTGATTTTTAGGATTATTTTATCTCTTAGTTGTTTTATATACATGTGGTTGGTTAATGCTTCTTGAGGAGATGTTTTGGGCTCACATTTATGTCTATTTGGGATCCATTTCATTGGTTTGGGTGTATATGAATATATTTTTTTGAATCATGCAATCCTTTTTTTCACTACTATAGGCATGTTTGTCATTTTTTCCCTACCCCAATCCCTAAATTACTAGTGTCACACATGTTTTGTGGGCTCACATTTATGGCTATACTCTCCTTAGGTTGACCTCCTTCCATTTATGAGCATGGGCTACCATTGTTTCAACCTACAGGGGTCAGCTAAAAGTAAATTGAATACACATGATTTGTACCCTTGGTCTTAATTTGATTGACTTGTATATCCACCATGAGATCTTCTCCCCTACTCATATACCTATTCATTGATCCTAGGTGGAATTTCTGTTCTTGCAAGTGCAATTTTTTTCTACAATTATGTGTTGATCAAGATATGTGTTTAATGATAATCTATTGTTCTTGATCAAGATGTATGTGGCATGATTTGACTACAAATCTATGCCATTAGTACTATATGAATTGAATTGAGACACAAATGGATATATATACACAAATGTAATATGTAATTGTGTTTTTTCTTTGAGCCAATTTCAAACACCTATAGCCTAAATGTAATTTATGGAATCAATCATTGTAGGTCATAGTACTATAAAGGAAGGGGTTTCTTTGTATGAACTATAGGACGGTATTGTCAAGTTGGGTAGTAGCATGATCAGATCTCTCCATGACTATTAGGAATTTCTTAAGGGCTATTGTGATGCAATTTTAGTCATGTCACATTTATTGATATGTATGCTTCAAGAATGAGTTACTTTTGTAAAACTATAAAATGTTGTAAATGCTTAACAATAATCTTCTTAATGCATGTGAGGCATTCTTCACTAGAGAGGCTGATGGGAACATTGAATAACAAGTAGGCAATATAAAAAATTTTAAACATAACACATTATCTATCATATAACCATAACTGATCATCATATATATAATGTAAAATTTCATATACGTAATGTCATGAAAATGCCATATAGTGTATATATAATGCCATGTAGGTATGTACAATGATAGACATTTGTAATATAAAAATGTATGTTTACAAAGCCATATAGTCATAAAAAATATCCCAACATCAAAATTTCTATGAAGTGCTATCGAATAGTGTATGGCCCTTTCTTATCTATGAAGGTGGTGAAGCAGTTGTGACCCATGTTCTCTCATCCATTGACTGAAACTCCTCTCATAACTTTTTTGTACCTCCACCTATTAATATAATTAAACAATATCCATATTAATATAGAAAACATGAAATATACAACATGACATAAGTAATCAATCACTTACCACAAACTAATTATCCCTCTCTATCATTCATTTCTTCTCTTCATTTGTAGATGGACAAGCTGGATTTGTGACCTCCTATGAGAAGCATGAAGAACAAAATTAGAGTAAAAATGAATATCATTTATGTACATTAAATTACGTGGGACAAAACAAGAAAAATATAATGACATTTATATTACTGGCTTATACCTCTGTCAAAGGCATTGAAGATAAAACAACTATAGTAATGCCCACCTCCATTGTGTCATGAATATTAGGAGAGGTCTAAATTGCTATCATCAACTAAAATAGAATGTAACATTATTTGAGCAAAATCTACATAACATTATTTAAATACATAATGATTAATGTATACACCTAAAAATGATAGACAAATTAAATAAATATTTATTATTTATTTAATTCCCATTCTTCTATAATTTAATAAATTAATCAATTTATCTATTTGATTCACATTCATCATTAATAGTCCAAGTATTAAATAAATATCAATTTATTTAATTAAATCAATTAAACCTAATCTTCTAATGTCATCCCTTAATTGAATAATAATCAAATTATTTAATTTCAAATCATCCTATTCCAAAGTCTTCATTCATAATTCCACATCATCTAATCCACCTCACACATCCACCTCACCTTGTTGCACATGTAATTAAATATTTTAATATCTAATTAATCTATTTTCCCTCACCCACATGTCCTATTGTCTCTCTAACTATCCCTATTCCAAAGGGCATGGTTTCTCCATGTCACCATGGTCAAAGGGTGCTTTGAGACACTTGTCCCATGAATCCCTATATTCTTTCTAACCATCCTATAATCATGGTCTCCTTGTTTGACTTTCTCTCTTGGGTCATGGTGAGCCTTGTGACATGTGGACTCATGTCACACCTTTCTCTCCTCCATGTCAAGGTGAGAGGAACATCTTTCCTCTTTCTCTCCCTCATCCCAACCAACTCAATCCTCACCATACATCTCTCAAGACTTCTTCTCCACCGTTAAAATCTTGACACATGGATTTGGCCCCTCATTCTATCATCCACAAGCTATAGAAAACTTACTCTACTGGAATTATACTAATGTGCCTTTGGCAAAGCATCCATATTGCTCATTGCATTATCTCTATTTTCCTTGTATCCACAAAATCATGTCTTCAATCATTCATCTCTCATCTTCATAAGAGTTGCATTGTAGGTAATCTCCATTACATCATCCAACTATAGCCATTCAAGTATTGTCATCTTCAACAGTGAGGAAGTGCACACTTCTGAGAGCTCTATGCATCTACAAGATGAGTACAAGATAGGTGACAATGGAAGCTTCAAGGTAAATCAGTCTTCAAGGTAATATATCTTTGTTTATTTGATTTGCATCATATTTCATTGAGTTATTGGATTACTAGTAGTTTAATATAGTTGATAATATTTCCTCTAACATTTTTGGCATCCATCATGGGGCCTTGCCCTATTTTTAACATCAAATTTGAGTTTTTGGTGCACTTGAAGTCATAATAGGTCATTTTGGCACATACGGGTTCCAATTCTACATATCCATGCCAAAAATAGAGCCTACGAGAGCAAAATAACTAGTCCTGTGCATATGATTAATCTTTTTCGTGCATATGATAAGTCTTTTCGTGCATATGATAAGTCTTTCTGTGCATATGATAAGTCTTTCTATGCATATGATAAGTCTTCCTACACATATGATAAGTCTTTCCGTGCATATGATAAGTCTTCCTACGCATATGATAAGTCTTTTTGTGCATATGATAAATCTTCTTGTGCATATGATAAGTCTTTCCATGCATATGATAATTCTTCCTGTGTATATGATAAATCTTCCTACGCATCTAAATTCTATCAAGTTTTAGTATATTTTTTAATAATTTTGATGGTAACTCATATTGCAGGTATCATCAATCATCAAAATGAATATATTTGAACTATTGACAATAAGTTTTTGTGGGTTAGGAGCTTGGTTTAGTCATTTAGCTACATTATTAAGCCACCTAGAACTAATTAGGAGAGAGTAACTTAACATGTTCATGCAAATCATCACATAGACATAACTAGGAGGAAAGTAAATCATTTTGTTGCATTAAAACTTGCATCTAGTCCCAACCTAGGGGTTAAAACTAAGCAATTTCTTTATGTTTTTACTATCTTGCACTGCAATCTATCACATATCTTAATAGGGTAAAGTAACACTTGTTTTTTTCTTCAAACAACAATCTACACCTAGACTTGTTAGAGGGTTAAAATTAACAAAATCATTTCCAAGTTATTGCTATCTTGTTAAGAACTTCTATGCTTGATAGAGTTAACACATTTAGTTATTTTTCTTTTAACTAGGAGGATAAAAAAACCACTATTTTTCGTGCTTGAAAATGATAATAGGCCTATGCTCTCCCCTTAACTAGGTGACCAAAATGACAAACTTATCATTTTATCTTTGTCACCTTTACGAGAGACCTACCCTTGGGAACACATTTCTTCCAAGTGGGATGACCAAGTGATAACGGGCTAAAGCCAAACCACCTCCAAGTCAATTAAAATAAATTGTGTTTGTGATGAAATTTGCAAACAATGGGTGCTGTTGTGTTACATCGACAAATGTTTCCCCCAAAACACTATGGAACGTAACCTCTATAGGCTGGGAAGCCTCTTTATCAGAGTGAATTGCCGCACGTGTAACCACCCGAATGGATGCCTTGACTAAAATCAATCTATTCTAGTAAGCCAAAATCCCCTATTTGTTGATGCAAGAGGAGTAACCTTTGAAGCCATCCAATGTCATACACATCTAGTGTGGAGATAGAAAGTTCAACTCTTTGGAGGAACTATACTTGATATGCATGAGAAGTGAGTGTCATGGAGTGGAGCCGGTGCTATCAAGTTACTATCTATCACACCTTTATGCAAGTGGCTGGAGTAAAATCCAAGTTGGAACTCATCAAATATTGTCTTTGCCATCCCTAGGGTTGTAATTGCTTGTTATTTTAATTTTTGTCAAGTAATCATGGAAATCTTTTGTTCTCTATGTTTTCTAGCAATAACTTGAACCAAGATCAACATTGCAAACCTTAGATTGACTTACGAAAACATTCCAAACAAATCAAACTATCAAACTAAAGCAAAAGACCAAGTACCTGCATTCCTATGCATTTAAACATTCTGCAATGCATATAACAAGTTTTATTACACATTTGATCCTGCTGTGCATTTAACCCATTTTACATATGCATTTGAACCATTTTTCTATGCATATGATCCTTTTGTGCATTTGACACATAGAATAGTGCATATAAACCTCAGTAGTGCGCATTCTAAAAGTAGAGTATTTCAACCAGATCTATGCATTTGACCCACATAGTTGTGCATTTGATGCTTTATCCTACACTTTTGAAGCTGTGCATCCAAAATAAAGACATATTCTGTACATTGTGAGGCAAAAACATTACCAGTTTAGAGTACCCTTTTTGCTATAGTTTAAACCTCAAAAATTAGTTTTACCTTGCAATCATCCTCATACCATTTTCACAACATCACCTTTTGCATACCATTATCTTTCTATCCAAACACATCAAACCAAACCAAAACTTACATCAAGACATAATTGATACTCTACCAAATTCAAACAAATATCTAGTTAGTTTCATAACAGGATTACAATCATCCTTCACATCAAAACTATGCTTGTGTATCTTGATAGGAGAATAGCCTACATCAATAGTGGAGATCATCTATCTGTAAAATCTAGTCTAAACATATCAAATCAAGTTCACCTCATATCATATCATATCAAAACATCAAACCAAGTCCGTCAAGTCTCACAATCTAACTTCACCCACATCTCAAACTTGCATGGTTCAAACTAGGTCCCAAGTGAAACAAAATCAATAAATGGGTTCACTACATGGTAGCCACTATAATTCTAGTGATGAGGAAGAGGACATTACCCAAGAAGAAATTATTAGTGCTCAACAAGACCCTGAATTTCAAAAACTAATGGACAAAGTCATCACAATTGATCCACACAAGTATTTCCTTATACTTGCCCAACAAGAAGCAAAGTTACCTTCTAATTTTGATATAGAAAAATTGAGAGAAACAAGGAAAACAAATGAAATTGAAGCTCCTAAAAATAAGAAAGCTAAGGCTATTACAAATCCATTAGAAGAACTCATGCAACAAACCTAAGTTGTACAACAACAATTTGTGGACTTACAAACTAGATCTTCTACAAAACGATATTCATTAGAGGACATATCTCCTTATCCATTTAAAAAAGCTTGGTTATGACACCTTTCCCCTCTAGTTTTGAAGTGCCCAAGATTGACAAATATAAGGAAAAAGGTGATCCACGTGAACCAAATCCTTCACAATATGAGCATGCTAGTACTAGTTATTCTTCATACCAAGATCATGTATCCTTAACTCATCTTAATGATACTATTGACAAGGGGAACACCACCTTAAACTTGGAATCATATGTCACTCCATCTACTAGTCCTCCATCGCCATCCCATAGAATTCCTATCCCAAAGCATACTAGTCCTACACCAACACCACCATTTAACTTCCCAAGCTCTAATCCACCAACCAATGAATCCTTGAATGATTTTCTCCATAAACTCTTTGCAAAATCTAAAAGGAAAAGAAAAGCTATGGAAAAATCCAAATCCACTCATCCAATTTCATCCCCATCTAGGACAAGCAATCCTAACCTTAATCATGAGCCTACGCCACCTACTATTATTCTCCATCTGTGATATTGTTCATCCACCCATATACTCATGAAGGATGTGATCCAATGGCGATTAGCAAGGAGTAAACCACCCTCATGCCATCAAATCCCTATCCTAGAAAATATCCAAGAACCTTCTAACACCATGTCCATTCCTAGAAACCAATCATGTCACCCAAAACCCCTTGACCCAATTCAAGAGTCTTCCCCATTGAGTCCAAGTCAACCTCCCTCATGCTCTCATGTTAATAACCATCAAGAGCCTATCAAGTCCACACAAGAGTCTTCCACTTCTATTTCCACCTGAAGTCAAGAGATATGTCAAGGGAATAATCTTAAGCATGTGGTAACATCAAGTCCCCCTTCTAATCAAGATTGAATCTTTTTCATTCAACCCATCCATAACATATATCTTTTCCATGATGAAGATGATATCCATGATGAAGAACTTATCCATGAAAACCTTGATCCTATTCATACCTCCACAACCATTCGTGAGCAAGATACCCAAGACCTACATGTTCCATCTGATGAAGTCTTGTTGACCTACTTGAACATTCACCTCATTTCATGGCCTTCCTAGAAACTTCTCCACCTATCCATGATCCTATACCATCCACTTGTCATGATGAGAAACTTGCCTCCCAAGCAAGCATAGAAGATCAAACAAATAACTTGGATCCTAATGAGCACAATCAAGATCCTAATGATCCTTTCACATCATCTACTATTAACTCCATTACAAATCCAACATATCCACTTGGTCTATCTACCTTCATTCATTAATGTTCCTCCTTGGAACAACAACAACCATTGTCCACCACTTCTCCATCCACTAAAGAACTCAAGACTAGTTCCCAAACTATACATAGTCCCATAGTCCATTGCATGTTCCAAAAGATGAACTACTAGGGTAAAGGCTTAGGCCTTCATGAACAAGGTATTTTGGAGCCCGTACATGTCAATGTCCCCCCTCACTCATATGGCCCTGGATACATACCCCAAGGTCAGAAATCTAATGATATTGGTACTTCCTCCATTCCTCCTAAGTCCACTTTCCATCACCAACCCTATCATGTACCTAAAACATATGTCACCATTCCACTTCCATCATCCTACAAATGTCAAAAGCATGTGACCATACACCTTCCACCATCCACATTTCCACCACTTCTACCAACTCCTAATTATCCATTAACCCATAAATCTTCTAAAAATCCTAATCATGACCAACGAATGCATAGATTATCTAAACATAAAGCTTCCACTCATTCCACCATGTTCATGGGATATAAAAATAAAAATGTGGATACCTCCTTCTATAGAGAAAAATATCCTAAAAATCCTTATGCTTTAAAGCACAAATACAAAGAGATAAAGCAAAGTACCCAAACCATACCTTCACAAGAAAAGTCCAAAGCTAAAATAGTTTGGGTACCTAAGAAAAAAGAAAGAAATTCAAATGAAGCATCCACATCTTGAAAATCCCAACCATCCCCTTCAATATCCACCTATTCCATTCAAAATTTCCAAAAATCCCACAAGCAAAACAAAAATCATAAAAATACTAAGTTTATGTGGGTACCTAAGTTACTATGTCACCCATCTCCTAAGAAAACATTGTCATTGTTTCCTTCATCACCTCCACATCAAAAGCTTTAATGTTTATCATGGTGTGTGCAACTGTTGGTCTTGGTTCCTTTCCATTCCACAACATTTCTACATACTTCCATCTCCCCATCTTTCATCCATTATCCCACATATTTCACTCATCATATTCCTATGGTCCATGCTTTTCCATATCCACATCATAATCCATTATCCTTCCATCCATAACCCACATCATAATCCACTATCTCCCATCAATCATTGCATATTCCTTCCATACATAATCCACATCATAATCCCTTTATCCACCTACCCCATCTCCCTTTCATACAATCCCTCACCAACATCTATGAGCACATTTGACATGGTCCATGTGACGACATCCATCTCTAATGAGACTATCATCTTTCATGAGTCTCTCTCGTCCATATTTTACCTATCCTATCCAAATATTCAAAAAAAAAGAATCAAAAATTACAAAAAAAAAAAGAAAAATCCCTTTGTCCAATGGTGAAAACCACCCTTGGTGGTGCCTTGGATAAGTACCATGATGAAAACCTGGCAAACAGGCATCATGTGTAGGTTGATCTTCTATGTCACTTACCCTTGGGAGCACATTGTCTCATCGACCCTATCATTTTTCACCCTATTTTACCATACCATCCTATCATTCTTATTCTACATATACCTATCATATTATTTTCCTTTCATCCTCTCTTCCTCCTTTTGATCTCGATGAAGAGCAGGGGCACAATGTTGACAAATGTTTTGGATATCTCTTGACATACCCTATCCCTTTCAAACCAATCCTATCATCCTCCTTCATCATAAGCTTTGTCATGTCAAAACCTGATGCCTTACACCTACAATGGGGCATGTTATTCCCATGTGACATAGTCCTTTGAGATCACATCCTTGCTATCTTATGATTTCCCTTCCATCCATATCGCTAATTGTATCATAAACCTTTGAATATCTTCTACTCATCCATTCACCAGTGTCAGCCTTCAAGGTCGAACTACATTGCCTCTGCATTGTCCTATAGGCAAGGCCATCATAGATGAGCCCCCAAGGCTTCCCACCCCTAAGTCTTTAGGTCCACATACATCCACCTAGTTGAACTATGTTGCCTCTACATCATCACATAGGCAAGGCCATTTAGCAATGAGCCCCTAAGGCATTAGGTCAATCCCTTAGGGCCCGTAACATTGTTCATCATCAGTTCACCCATAATAAATCAATCCTCTACTTGACTAGGGGAAAATACTCAACCTAGTCAGAGAATAGGGTTTTTGAATGCTATAAATTCAGGGGGTAAACAATTAGATCACAGTTTTATCACTAGACAACAAGCAACACGACAAGCAAGTTTTCAACATCATCTTGACACAAAAGATAGTAAGACTACACTTGGCAAATCCATTTTCGCCTAAGACATCAAATTGATTCTATCAAGTTTTTAATGTTAGAAAATGTCCCCTTGGGGGCTTTTCCCTCTTTAGGTTTAGCTCCTGGGTCTTTTGTGTGCATTTAGGACATTTTGCATCATATTTCAACATCCCAATGAGAAAACCTCTAAGTGTCTTGACAAATAGGACCTAGGGGGACTACTTGAGATAATCCCTACCCAAAATAGGGGGAGGACTTGGGCGCCCGCACCCTAGTCTTGCCCTATTTTGGGGTGGTCCTAATTTTTGGGTGTGGTCTTGTGATCGTTATTTCATTCCTATGCCGACACGATAAGTTTGAATTACAAAAATCTTGGTGGGAGTGTTTGTAGTTGCATATAAAAGCATGTTTAGGCATTCATTTCAAAACTAGAGATGATCATTGTGAACTTTAGACATTCTCAAGGTGATTCAAGGCTTTCATTGTGTTGTAAGAGCAGATTTGTGTGGTCTATGTGTTTGTGTTTGCAGATTTAAGCATCCATTACCTCATGGAATGAAGAGCATCTTCCTCCCATGAGATCTTCACTACAAGGTGACATTTATTATGCTTGTGATCATTATTCATTTGGTTTTTGCCTCTACCTCCCTAGGTACACACTCTTTATTTGACAAAGGTGTTTGGAAGACTTAAGTGTACTTTCGGGGGTTGACTTAGGCAAGCTCCTAAACACCACAACCCCCTCCCAAAGTTTATGGTTGTAGGTTACAGGTTCATGATGTAGACAAAGTGAAGTTGTAGGAGGCCATATTGGAGTGTTATAATTGTAGATCAGAGAAGAAAAGAGCACCCTGGACTTGGGCGTCCACTCATTAGTCCTCAATGTTTCGTGACAGAAAAAACTTCAGTGCAGCAGGAACAGGTTGCACATCTTGTCTATAGATCCCGACAAAAAGTAGGGCACTGGAGTTGGGCACCTACTTTTTTGTCCTTGATTTTTCCACCTCCAAACCATGAAAATAGGTGCACAGTCATTTGTAATTTTACAGTTTTCTATAGAGGCATTTTGCATTATTCATCTGTTTATTGCCGTATTTGCATAATTAGGGTTTTGATGGATAATTGAGCATAAGAGAAGGAAAATTGATAATCAAATACCCTAATCCAAGTTTCCCTACATTTGTAAGTGAACAAGGACCTAATAGCACTGTGTCACTTGATCCGATGGTCCTTGAATGTAATAGGTGAAAGGAGGATTTAAACACTAAACTAAACAAATCTAATTTTACCTTAAACATTTTGGTGAACCCGTGCTTTTGGAATTAATTGCAACTTACTAAGTGTTTCTCTTGAGATTTGGGTTGATTTTCATTCATTCATATAGTCATTCATTTTATTGCATTGATAAAATTACCAAAAAAATGAAAAATTTGAAAATTTTGGAAACATTTGGAAACACTAACTTGCATTTTTCATATAGGTTTCTAATTTGCATCAATTCACTCTAATTTTTCCTAATTTATTATTTTTTCATCATATCTGATATAAACTACAGAAAATTACAAAAAATTCAATAATTTACATTGTATTTTCATCATATAATTGCTAGGGTTTTGTAGAAATTTTGACAATTTTCATATAACCTAGTAATTCCAAAATCTAGGCTTAGTAGGCAAAATCTTCTTTTATATTTTTCTACTCATTTTAGAGACTCATTCAAAATTGTATTTTTTTGTAGTCTTGCATTTTAGTGTAAATTTGCATTTAGATTTCAAATATTTGCATTTTTGCGTAGAAAACTTCAACAAAAAACTAGCAATTTTCATGCATTTCATTAGATTTGCACTTGCATTTTGAATATTAGAGTTTCGAAATGATTTTCAGATCTGCATATATTTCATTTTCATCATAAATCAGATTTCAAAACATTCATATAGCATTTTTGTGTCAAGATCTCAAACCTAGGGCTTCAAAAACATTGCTTTTCACTAGATTTGGCCTTATCAACTCTCTAAACTTGCACTATAGGTGTGTTATGAAGAATATATTTTCATTAATTTTATGTTACTAGTGTAATTATTTTATTCCCCTTCTAAAAATCTTCACAACACCATTTTATCAGGCTCTTGTATTGAAAATTTGGTGAAAAACTACACATTTTTGCTATTTTTGCCCTAGGGTTTGGCCTAGTTTGCACTCAAAGTGTGTTGTGAAAAATTTTATGGATTGAGGTGAATAATATAATTGTTTTAATTTTGTTCACCTCCTAAATTTCATTACAACACCTGTTTTACTAGGTCTTGGAGTTGAAAAATCATGAAAAATAGCCTATTTTTGCTACATTTTCACTAGGGGTTGACCTTGAGTGGCACTAAAAGCATGTTGTGATAGATATTTTGACACCAAGTGGATGTTATTATTGATATAATTTTCTGTCCATCATCATTTTTTTCACAACACCCTTTGTCATACTCGTTTGCATTGAGATTTGGTGAAAAAATCATATATTTTAGCATATTTTCACTATATTTTGAGTTGTCGTCATCTTAGATTTGCATCAAGAGTGTATTATGAAGGATCTTATTGTTGTATTGGATTGATATCAGACATATAATTTTCTTCCCCTAATCAAAATCCTTACAACACCTTTGCTTTCATTCATTTGCATTGAAAAAGTACAAAAAATCAAGCATTTTAGGTCATTTTTGCATATAGTGTTGCACTTGTCTTTGACATACTTTTAAAAAAAAGTTAAAATCTGATTTTACATTGATTTGGTAACATAAATTTGATAAATTTTCATCAGACATTGATAATTGCATCTTCATGTTATTCATCACTAAAGTCTTTGCATGAGTATATCCTAGATTTTGAAAACTTCTTTAGTTTCACTAATGAGAACCCCCATGTTCTAGAGCACATAACTTCTATCAGTGGTATTGACATGTTTATATGTTCTACATATGAGTTTCAATTACTTTTTTACACACATGATTTTAATAGATTTACCTTACTCATAGGAGCATATCCTTTGATAATAGAAGATTTAACTAAATTCATCTCTAGGGATACTCATGAGAAGGATGAGAGTGAGAATTCTTTTTCCACTAAAGAATATGCTGATAATGATTCCATAGATTATCCTACTCCTATCGTTGAACATTCAAGAGTCTTAGATGAGAAGACCAAGGATAGCTTTAGTAATTACACTGCTCTCCCTGGCCAAGATGAAGCATTAGTGAATGAAGAGTTCCCTTTACCAAAGAACATTCCATGGGTAGACAATGAGTATTCATTTAACAATAATCAAATTCCTACCTCTATGGATCATCCCACCAACCTTCTCCCTTTAGTTGATTATTCACACACATTGGAGTTCACTAAGGAAGAGAAAACCTTTAATGTCCCTCCTTTGTTTGAATATTCAAGTCATTTGGACATCACTAAAGATGTAGCACTAGTGGATGAAGAGAAGTCTCTTACATTAAATCCCTGAAGGATGGATGTTGAGATCACTCAAAATAATTTGCTTCTCCCACCACCTAAGAGGATAGTGAATATGTGTACTAATGAACTTCAACAAGAAAACATTTCGCCTAACATTGAATCAAACCAAGAGCATTTAAGAATGAACAAAAGAATAATGACAAAAACTTGGTAATTATACCTTATGTTTATGACTGGAAAGAGAATGATTTAATTATTGATGAATTCTAGCATGGAGCTCTCTATAGGTAAGTATCTCTAACCCTTTATCTCTCTCATGATGTGTTATGTGTTGTTTAGGCCTCCTAGGATGACCCCTAATTCTCTTGTAAGGTCTGGGATACTAGGAGACAGCCCCTATTGTGACCTTCTTCTATTTGTATCATCATTCTTCTATATTGCCTCTCTCTGAATTCATCATTATGTGTTGTGTCTTATGGACATAGCGTTGCAGTTGGTGACTTGGGCATACCCTCCTACGTGACTGTACCTAAGACACTTGTTTCTCCTCTCTGATTTATTGTTTCCCTTCCTCTAGTGTTTTTATCTAGCAAGCCGATGATGAAAAACATTTATACTAATGTGAACCTAGTGTCCCTTTCAAGAGCAATCAAAAAATGGACTTAGTTCCTAATATGATGATGGGGTTGTATATTTTATCCAACGCTTGGCTAGTGGAAGCACTCATGCTTTCTATGTAGTGAATTTGATGATGTTTTTATCTCATTTACAAACCTTAACAATACTACTGCTCTGTGCACCTTTGTTTGTCTTTGAATCTAGCCTTGGTGGTACTCAATTTAGAGAGCTTCATGATATAACCCCATGGTTATTCTCAAACTCCAGATTTGTAGTATAACCTTGGCTCTTTGTATGGTTAATCATGTGCATTGATGTTGTTGTTTATCATGATTATGTAGACACTAACATGTTTCTTGCAGGGATGTGTTTATGGGAACATTTGGCAATCATGAAGTACATGTCACCTCTAGGGGGCATGGGCTTTGCAAGAGCTTGTGTTCCCTTGTGTGTTTTCTTCCTACCTTAACATGCTTGATATCGATACCTAATATCAACCACCTTAAGGTGGGGGCATATATAACGTAAGTTGTCTCTTGTAGATTTTAGTTATCTCCTTGTCCTCATATGTAGTTTAAAGACCAGCTTGATGATTGCTTCCTACATCCTGAGTTTGTTTGCAATCAATCAATCAAGCATTAAGCCCTCTACGGAGGTGGGATATCACATATATCCTTTTTCTTAAGCCCTCTGTGAAGGTAGGGATGGTGTATTTCTTGGAGCAGATTGCATCATCATGTCATTTTCAAAAGTCCTCTGTGGAGGTGGGGAATAGTTCTGTGACTAACTTAACCCTTAAGCATGTTTTTGGTGATTATTGTGGAGAAGTGCAATCGTCGGTGTGTGTTTGTAATGTGCCTGAGATGGTGATGAACCTAGAAATAGGGACACTCCATCGCTTGTCTGCCATGTTTTCTCCATGTCTTCAAGTGTGTGTGTTTGGCATGCTTGCTTTGTTTGGCATGTCTATTGCCCCATATGCAGTCTAAAGACTAGCTCAATGAGTGCTTCCTGCATTTTGGGAGGTTTTGCATGTCTTGCATGTGTGTTGCCCCATATATACAGTTTAAAGACCAGCGCGGTGAGTGCTTCCTGCATTATGGGACGTTTGTTTACTTTCCAGTACTTGCATCTACATTTCATATATATGAGAAAAAGAAAAGAAAAGAATCATGCATGTCTTCTATGAATTAATGTGGACCTTCTATGCATTTGATGTCTTCTCTGTGTTTTACATGACTATAACTATCTTCTCCATGTTTTACGTGTCTATTAATGTCTTCTATGTGATTAGCATGTCTTCTCTGCACTTGGTGTGTTTGTTGTGTTTGTGACCGCACTTTAATGCATATATTGGCCTCATGTTTATACATACATTAAAGTGGGGGCTAAATGTAACATTAGAAAATGTCCCCTTGGGGGCTTTTCCATCTTTAAGTTTATCTCCTAGGTCTTTTGTCTGCATTTAGGACATTTTATATCATATTTCAGCACCCCGATGAGAAAACCCCTAAGTGTCTTGACAAATAGGACCTAAGAAGACTACTTGAGATAACCCCTACCCAAAATAGGGGGGAGGACTTGGGTGCCTATACCCTAGTCCTGCCCTATTTTAGGGCAGTCCCAATTTTTGGGTGTTGTCTTGTGACCGTTATTTGGTTCCTATGCTGACACGGTAAGTTTGAATTACAAAAATCTTGATGGGAGTATTTGTAGTTGCATATAAAAGCATGTTTAGGAATTCATTTGAAAACTAGAGATGATCATTGTGAACTTTAGGCATTCTCAAGGTGATTCAAGGCTTTCATTGTGTTGCAAGAGAAGATTTGTGTGGTCTATGTGTTTGTGTTTGTAGATTTAAGCATTCATTACCTCATGGAATGAAGAGCATCTTCCTCCCATGAGATCTTCACTACAAGGTGACATTTATTGTGTTTGTGATCATTATTCATTTGGTTTTTGCCTCTGCCTCCCTAGGCACACACTTTCTATCTGACAAAGGTGTTTGGAAGACTTAAGTGTCCTTTCAGGGCTTGATTGAGGCAAGCTCCTAAACACCACAACCCCCTCCCAAATTTTATGGTTGCAGGTTACAGGTTCATGATGTAGACAAAGTGAAGTTGCAGGAGGGCATATTGTAGTGTCAAAATTGCAAATCAAAGAAGAAAAGAGCACCCTAGACTTGGGCGCCTACTCATTAGTCCTTAAAGTTTCATGACAGAAAAACCTTTGATGTAGCAGGAACAGGTTGCAGATCTGTCTGCAGATCTCGACAAAAAGCAAGGCACTAGACTTGGCCTCCTGCTATTTTGTCCCTAGCTTTTCCGCCTCAGAACCCTAAAAATAGCTACATAGTCATTTGTAATTTTATAGCTTTCTGTAGAGGCATTTTCCATTATTGATCTGCTTATTGTCGTATTTGCATAATTAGGGTTTTGATGGATAATTGAGCATAAGAGAAGGAAAATTGATAATCAAATACCCTAATCCAAGTTTCCCTACATTGTAAATGACCAAGGACCTGATAGTGCTCTATCACTCAATCCGAAGGTCCTTAAATGTAATAGGTGAAAGGGGGATTTAAACACTAAACTAAACAAATCCAATTTTACCTTAAACAAATTTATTGCAAGAAAACCTGTTTTGGGCAAGAGAGTTTTTCAATGATTGTTTTGAAGTCTTATATCATGATTTTTGTTATTATGTCTTTCTACGGTACTCAAGGATGTCTCAAACTAGAGAAGCTATGATGAGGGCATAATCATTTTGTTTGTTTTTTGTTTGTGGGTTTATCTTTAGTAATGTGAAAGCTTTGTCTAAACACATGATCAACAAAATGATCATCGAGGACATCAAAGGTCTAAGCATGAAACATGTTTAATCCTTGTTTGTTGATACACAAACAATACTCAAGTCATCTTGGTTCAATTATACTTATATGCTTGTATTAACTTGGTAAATCAAAATCCATGTAAGTAATACTCAGGTCATCGTGGTTTAATTATACCTAGATGCTTGTATTTTATTACAACATTTTAAAATCTCAATGATGAAACAAAGTACTTAAAAAACTTGTATACAAAGATGACAAAATCCACTATCATACATACCAAATTACATTTTATTTTAGTTACAAGCATTTCATACATATCATTTTCCAAGTGGCTTAAGATCCAAGTACTTTCTTTATCTACATCTCTTTATCTACTCACCCTTTTCTCTCTTTTCATTTTGAGAGCACACCAATTGTCCTCTTGAAGGGGCATCATCATCATCATTCATCTTATTTGTTAACTTACCATTATCTTTCCTTGTCACCCTCGCTCTTGAGTGACTAGAGCATCACCAATCACCAATCCAATCATTCATCTAATCAATCTAATCAATCCAATCAATCCAAGCAATGATCCAAATGCAAGTCCATCCTTAATCCATACCAATCAAGTAAATCAATCTTGTCAAATTATCTAGTCGTAATCAATGATATTGATCCTAATCTTGTCAAAAACCAAATCAATCATCATCATCATCAATGGGATATATCTTTCCTATGTCTTTGTGTTGATCTAGGGATATAGCATTCCCCGCAATGACAACACTATCATCATCAATCATTGTTGATTAATCATTGGTTTATAACTTGATAGGGGCAATACCTTGTTTGTTATTATATCATTTGTGCATACTTGCTTTCTTTCTTGTGTGTGTTATCATTTTACCTTGTGTAGCATGTCATTCAGCTCTTTCATACATCCCTTATCTTGCATCCTCTATTTTCTTAGCCATCGTTTATCATGGTATCTCATCGTGAGATCGTTCGTTATCCTGTCATCACATTCTTCCTGACCAATCTCCTGAGGGGGCATCCTACCATCATAAACATGTACCAGGGGCAAATTGGGGCATGTATCAATCACAAAAAAAAATTATTCTTTGAAACAACGTGTTAAAACACATTGTCTCAAAGAGGGGCAAAATGTATACACCTAAAAATGGCAAAGACAAATTAAATAAATACTTCTTATTTATTTAATTACCATTCTTCTATCATTTAATAAATTCATCAATTTATTTATTTGATTCATGGTCATCATTAATAGTCCAAGTATTAAATAAATATCAATTTGTTTAATTAAATCAATTACACGTATTCTTCTAATGTCATCCCTTAATTAAATAATAATCAAATTATTTAATCACAAATCATCATATTCCAAAGTCTCATTCATAATTCCACATCATCTAATCCACCTCACCTTGTTACACATGTAATTAAATATTTTAATATTTAATTAATCTATTTTCCCTCACCCACATGTCCTATTATCTCTCTAACTATCCCTATTCCAAAGGGCATGGTCTCTCCATGTCACCATGGTCAAAGGGTGCTTTGAGACACTTGTCCCATGAATCCCTATATTCTTTCTAACCATCCTATAATCATGGTCTCCTTGTTTGGCCTTCTCTCTTGGGTCATGGTGAGCCTTGTGACATGTGGACTCATGTCACACATTTCTGTCCTCCATGTCAAGGTGAGAGGAACATCTTCCCTCTTTCTCTCCCTCATCCCAACCAACTCAATCCTCACCATACACCTCTCAGGAGGTCTTCTCCATTGTTAAGATCTTGACACATGGATTTGGCCCCTCCTTGGCCTATAAAAGGAAGCTCATTCCCTCATTCTATCATCCACAAGCTATAGCAAACTTACTCTACCAGAATTATACCAGCATGCCTTTGGCAAAGAATCCATATTGCTCATTGCATTATCTCCACTTTCCTCATATCCACACAATCATGTCTTCAATCATTCATCTCTCATCTTCATAAGAGTTTCATTGTATGTAATCTCCATTGCATTATCCAACTACAACCATTCAAGTATTGTCATCTTCAACAGTGAGGAAGTGCAGACTTCTGAGAGCTCTATGCATCTACAAGATCACTACAAGATAGGCAACAATGGAAGCTTCAAGGTAAACTAGTCTTCAAGGTAATATATCTTTGTTTATTTTATTTGCATCATATTTCATTGAGTTATTGGATTACTAATAGTTTAATACAGTTGACAATATTTCCTCTAACAATTAAAAATAGTAAAATTTACCTTAGTGAAACTTGATCTATGACTAGACCCACCAACTCCTCCTGATGTTGGAGGTCCAACATTAACCTATTCATCATCTAATTGCCATTTTAAGATTACCATTGGTATATGACAAAAAGTTTACATTTACTATATTTACTATTTTTCTACAAATTATATACTTGTTGACTTGACATCACCTCAAAAGCTTCCATTAGAAGGATGCCAGATATAGGATAAGTACTTTGACTTTGGAATTTCATAATACATACAATTAATTACAATAATTTTGACTTATAATAGATTAATATAGTTAATTAGAGATTTCTAATAGAAATATAATAAATTGCATAACCTTATAGAAAATTACCTGTGTGACAATACCAAAGGTCCTATCTAGTAACTCATCTATTATTACCATATTATCCAATATGGATGTGTCTTACTCCTTCTCATATCCCTGTGTGGCATATTCTTAAAACTATGGAGCATCCTCTCCAATGTCTGTACCATGAGCATCCTCGGATCCATAATCACATAGAGCTTTATAGGAATGGAAAATATGTGGGGACTGTTGATGCCTACTAGCCTCACCCTCACCAATCTATGAAAGATGCCTAGCATGCTGTAGTAAAGACTATATGAGGGAATTAATAGAATACAATGTCTTTACCTAAACACTCTCCTTCATAGAAGAAGAGAGTGTGACATGTTGAAAGGATGGCCTAGCCAGGGGTCTCATTGGATGGTATTGGGCATGATGTACCCCCTCCCTATCCTATGCAGAGCCTTTGTCTCTGACCTTGAAATTTCACATGTCAAAATAATTTAGAATCTCATTGAGGATAAACTCGAAATAGAGTTTTCTGAAAAAAATACTATGAGACCTTATAGTTGTTTCATGGTGGATAATCAAACATCATCCACCACCTATCTGAAAAGTTTTGAGATATTCCTACCTGTTGACACCAATGAATGGGGAATCTTTTTCCACTCCCATGTAATGGCTCATTAGTTCTAGGATCAACAAATAAGGAATGTAGATCAGATTTCAATTTTTTTTATCTTTCACCTATATGTATGGCAATTTTGTCACATAGAATTACTAACAATTCTCCCTATAAGTTGCCCATTTGTTGATTTGTCTTGTCACAAAATCTATGTAAGAATGAATTGACTCCAAGGATGTTACAAGGGATCTTCAGTGTGGATTGGTTGCATTTGGGTTTTTTCAATGTTTCAATCAAGGTTTCATGTTGTTTTCATTCTCCTCAATTTTCCCTAAAACATTTGTTTGTGTCTCATGAGGATATCAAGAACTTGAAGGAGGAATTTGGGGAGGGTTATTTTGGGCCCTCTCTTTAATTTGAATCTCATCATCCCCTCTATTTGGTGAATTATGGTTTGGGGGCATTTGACAAGGGTCATTTCTAAAACAAAAAAATTAAATCAAAACATTGCAAGGTGCAGGAGCACCTAACACAAGGTTGCCTCCACGAGGTATTTAACTGTTTACAGTTCATTTTGATGTTTCCAATAAGGTCCTATAAGACCATTCATGTAATAAGGTCTATTTGACCAATGCATGTCATTGTAGTTGGTATCTAGGTTTGTGTTGTAAGTCCTAAGGACACTTGTCGATCTGTAATCACAAAGTTTGTTAGGCATTTGGAGGTTGTTAGATCTCCCAGCTGCTTGGATTAGTCTCCCAGCTGCTTGGAGTTTATTTGGTACTACTGAGGGTGAGTCGATAAATGCCCAAGACTATCGAATGTAATCAGTAGTTGTGAAGTTGAGTTGTGTAATTGTGAGAATACAACATCTGTATCAAGGTCCTATTTTGTGTTTTGCAACTTTCCATTATTCGATCTCACTAGGTTTTCCTCTATATAAATCAATTTACTGTTTTGGGATCGAGATGGATCGTTAATCCATTCCACTGGTTAGATTTCTTCAAAATCAGTGGAATGGCTGTACATATCGATTTATGTTTTCATTTTGTTTTCTATTTTGTTCGTGTTCATGTTTACAGGATCGCGTAGAGTATGCATTGAAAGATCCTAGCATTGTCATGTGCTAGGTTGGCAAGGTGAAAGATCTGTGTTAGATTGGCAGAGGAATAGATCTGTGCAGTTGTGAAGTTACTGGGTTTACAATAGATCAAATCAGTGCAAGATTCACGTTGTTTCATCAGATATACAATTTGTGTGTATATCACAATTGTTTGTCGGATATACATTCCATGTGTATATCGCAATAGTCTATTGAGTGTGTATGTCGCAAAGCATATTGGGAAGCATTGAGGTGTTGTATGTCAAGATTGTATGTAGTGAACATACATTGTGAATGTACAAGTGTATCGGCATACAAAGGAGAGAGAAAGTTGAAGCTTCCGATCAGCATACAAGGGAGTCAGCGATTCAGTCAAACCCTTCAAATGCATATTTGAAATGCATGTTGTGAATGTACATCGCAAATGTACATTAGGTTTACATACAAAGGAGGTCAATGGTCAAATGTACATTTGGCGAAGCATATTGGTAATATATCTTCCAGTTGTATGTTCAGAACATACATTGGGTTAAGGTGTTGGTCGAATGTATGTTATGAATGCATCTTTTGATTGTATATCATGAATATACATTGCGCACATACATTGTTTTAATGTACAAAGGGCAACTAGCAGCGATGGTGGAGGAGACCGGTGTTCACAGGTCATGCGATGTATGTATAAGTGTTCTGCATAAGGGTAGAGTGGCAGATACAATTAGGTCACCGGTGATCATGAGTCATGTGATGCACATACAAGCTTGGTTGCATCAGGGCGACAACTGTAAGTGTCATCGAAGGGGAGTTCATTGGCATATCGGAGTGATGTGTGGAGTGAAGGCCAACAGTGCATTGTCTGGCCAAAGATAAAGTCAAGTGTTGACCCATTGGAGAGAAGTGAGTGATCGGCGAAAGGATTTCTGAGTAGACCGAAAGCTTTTTTTTGCCGATAGTGAAGAGGTCGGTATGAGGTATGTGATCAGAGGAAATCTGTTTTGGTCGGCCAATAGTGCATATACAAAGTTGAATGCAGGTTAGGGTGTTTTGGCTCTACATCAAATGATGCATTTGAAAATTAGAAAAAACATGGAAATCTTACCTTGTTTAACTTGTTCACCCCATGGAGCTCATGCATGATGTTGTGAAGTGTGAGAATGTTGCAAAAAAATTGTGTTTGAGTGGCTTCTCCTTCAACCTCTCCAAAAAATTCTCACACTATAACCCTACTTGCATTTTGTTGTTTTGAAGGTATGCTAGAGTAAAATGAAATGTGGGTTCTATTTTTTTCATTTTAACTATACACGGACATAATGCAAGAATGTTATGGCTTAGTCTAGGCTTGGTTTCTACTGAGCCATAAAGAGAGCACATCATCATGTGAGCACATTATAACACACTAACATTATAACTTGTTTGGACCAAAAGGTGGTTTTGGCCACTTTTCGGTCCCCCATCTTTTTGCACACACCCTTTATCTCCTTGTTACAACCATCCTATCCTATATGGGTGCAAATGTTTCATTGTCCTTAGCCCCAACTTGTCAACCATCTCCTTAGACACTAAATTATCTATACTGCCATTTCCACAATGACATCACTGTTGGGAATTAAGGTGTCTCAACCTTGGTAATTCCTTGTATTTTTACATTGTATTTATTTATTTATTTATTGCCTATTGTATTAATTGGATGCAAATCGTATGTTGTCATATTGTGGGAGTTGGCATGGTGATGTTTCATCCTACATGGCATATCACCACATGTAATTTTGTCCTCACATGAGGACATAGTTTTCCCACCTAGTGGTAGGAATATTTTGCCATGTGTCAGCATCTTGGATGTTGTGTAAGGGAATATTGACTGAAACGGTCATGACAGATTCCTATGACAAAGTTATTGACATGTAAGAGTCAGAAATAGGAGATTCTATGATAGGTGAAGACATGTGTTGAAGAGCATCTTTGAAAAAGGTATCTTTGGGCACCCCAAGGTGGACTATGACATGTTGTAAGAGAATATGCTATTTATAGCGTATGTATGACAAATTCTCTTATAGTTGTAAGTTATGACAGCTATGATAGATTCTATGACAGTTGTAAGAGTCGTAAGAGCATCTGTCATAGCCCATTTTGGAAATAGGTGACCTCCTTGGGATGGGGTGACTTGATGAGCATCCTATAGTGTTGGACAAGTGTCCATAGGCATGGGTTTTGGGCCATGAGGCCATGTTGGATGCCCATCCCAATGAGGAACCATTTTTGCCTTGTATTTGTTATATAAACAGGTGCTTTGAAGAGGAGAAGTACTATAGGTTTTGACAGGTACTATTATGCTGCCAGAACATCTCCAGATATGAGTGTTGAAGACTCCTACAAGAGCATTGGTTCTGTGTTGTATTGTAACCTTCATTGTTTATGGAATACATTTTAGCTATGTTTTGGAGTGGGGTTTTTCACTCGTAAGGGTTTTCCCCACATATATCTTGTGTCTCTCTTCTTCTGTCTTACATTCTTGTGTATGTGTTTTCTGTAATATCTCTGTTAGTGGGTTAACATAGCTGTAATTGTAAAGATAAAATTAAATTTACACTCTCCTCCCCTCATTAGATTAGTGTAGGAAGCATTTTCCGCAGACCTAGCTTCCTTCCAATTGGTATCAGAGCCTGGCCAGTTTTGGTTCTAGCTACTGGGTAGAGGTTTTTTGAGCTAATCTTAGGTTGAGTGGGAGTGTTGTGTAGAGCATTCTATATCTTGTTGCAAAAAGGAGATGGCAACCACATCTGGAAGGTTAGAGGTGGAGAAATTTAATGGCACTAATTTCAAGTTGTGGAAACTCAAGATGGAGGACCTACTTATTGATCATGACATATGGGAAATTGTATCTGCTGTAAAACCTACAGCAATGTCACAAGATGATTGGGACCTCAAAGATTGAAAGGCTAAGGGTCTCATAAGACTCTATTTAGCTAACTCTATCCTATTCAATGTCCATAAGGAGAAGAGCATGAAAGATCTTTGGAAGAAGTTGGGTGATGTTTATCACGCCAAGTCCCTGGTAAACAATCCTTTTTCTGAAAAAGAAGTTTTTTTCTCTGAAGATGGAAGACAGAGGATCTATTACGAACCACATAAATTCTTTCAACATGATCGTTGCACAATTGATATCTGTGGGTGTGAAAATAAAGGAGGAGGATCGTTGCATGACCCTACTTTGTTCTTTGCCAAATTTGTTGGATCATCTTGTCATGGCTATTAGAAGCACAACTAGCACCTTCAAGATGGAAGATGTGGTGTCCTCACTATTATCTGAAGGAATGCAGAGGAAGACATCTGAGTCAGCCAAAGAGGCTCTTGCGGTTCATGGAAGACCCAAAGAGAAAGGGAAGAAGAAGGACAAGAAAGGTTAAAAGGGTGGATCCAAATCTTGTGGGAGATCCAAATCTCCTGGAAAGTCCAAGGATCTCTATTAGAACTGTGGAAAGATGGGGCATTTTTGAAAGGAATACAAAGAAGAAAAGAAAAAGAAAAAGAAGACAACCCTTGATTCAGATTCTGACAAGTCACAAGATGATGGTGATGCCTTCATTGCAGCCCTATCCACCCATGCATCTGATGATGTGTGGTTGATTGATTATGGTGCATCATTCCACATGACCTCGCATCAAAGCTGGTTCATGAAGTATGAAGAGTTCAATGGTGGAAGGGTGTACCTAGGTGATGAATCTCATCTGAAGATTGTTGGTCATGGAAGAGTCTCAATCTGATTCCCTGATGGAAGAGTGAAGGGGATCACTGGGGTTATGCACATCCCAGGCCTTGCACAGAACCTACTTTCTGTAAGTATGTTGAATGATGCAGGTGTGCAGTTTGTCTTTTCGAAGGATGGATACAAGATGACTAGAGGATCTATGGTGCTTGCAAAGGGTACTCAGAGAGGTACTCTATTTCATCTGGAGGCATGCACTTCACAGTGCAATAGTTCTTCTGACTCAAAGAAAAGAGCTGCAGTCACTTCATCCCCACCATCTGAACAAGCAATGAAGAAATCTATTGTAACTAGTTCTGATGGTAGTTTACATGCTATAGAAGCTAAACTTCCTACTGAAAAGACTATGTTATGGCATTTGAGATATGGCCACATTGGTGAGAAGGGTCTGTGTGCCCTAAAAAATAAAAACATCGTTGAGGGATTAAATGATTGTAATCTTGAGTTTGACTTTTGTAAACATTGTATATATGGAAAACAAAACTATGTTCATTTTTACTCTAGTTCTCACAAGTCTTCTGGTGTGTTGGATCTTATTCATTCTGATGTGTTTGGTCCAGTTAATGTTCCTTCGATTTCCAAATCTATATATTTTGTATCTTTCATAGATGATTATAGTAGAAGGACATGGGTTTATTTTATCAGAAGCAAGACTAAAGTCTTTAGTCAGTTTAAGGAGTTTAAAGCCTTTACTGAAAATCAGACTAGTAAAAAGATTAAGTGTTTGAGAATTGACAACGGTGGTGAGTTCTGTTCAGCAGAGTTTGATAAGTTCTATAAAGAGCAAGGGATTGAAAGACATAAGACAACTCCATACACCCTATAGAAAAATGGATTTGTAGAGAGGATGAACATGACACTGATGGAGAAGGCTAGGAGTATGCTTAGTGGAGCAAGCCTCGAACAAAAGTTTTGGGTTGAAGCTATAGCCACTGCCTGCTATCTAGTAAATAGATCTCCTACATCAGCTCTTGTTGGCTAGACAACTATGGAGGTGTGTTTTGGTAAGAATCCTTTAGTTAGACATATTCGTGTTTTTAGTTGTGAGGCATATGCACATGTACCTAGGGAGAAACAGTCTAAATTGGAGAACAAGGCTATTAAGTGTATTTTCATTGGCTATGGTGTCGGTGTGAAAGGATACAAGCTTTGGGATCCTATGGCTAAAAAATTGTTGTATAGAAGAAGTGTTATCTTTAGAGAGCTAACACATTCTTCTGTTGTTCTATAGCTAGAACAGACAGAAAACAAAGAAGATGTGGTTCAATTTCCTTCTACCCCTAAGAAGACTAAATAGACAGACCCTGTGAGACCTAATGATGAGGAGAGCTCTGGTAGCTCTGAAAGCTTAGAAGAAGACGCAGAACCTCAACCTCATCCATTAAGCAGGTCTACATGAACAAGAAAGCAACCTGATAGGTTTGTTTATTCATTACTTGATTCTAATCATGCTTTTGCTTTACTTACTAACACTGATGAGCCTAGAACTATGAAAGAGGCTATCGACATGAAAGATGTAGGTTCCTGGAAGGAAGCCATGGAGGATGAGATGGCTTCTTTGGAGAAGAATAAAACATGGGACTTGGTGCCTTTGCCTAAAGGATGGAAACCTGTTGGATGTAAATGGGTGTTCAAGAAGAAATTTGGTGTAGATGGCAGCGTTGAAAAGTAAAAGGCTAGATTGGTTGCGAAGGGGAATTCACAAGTAGAGGGAATTGATTATGGTGAAATTTTCTCTCCCATTGCAAAGCTGACATCCATTCAATTTCTGTTATCTCTTGCAGCTACTTATGACTTAGAGGTAGAATAGATGGATGTGAAGACAACTTTCCTTCATGGTGATTTAGATGAAGAAATTTACATGTCACAGCCAGAGCATTACATAGAGAAAGGTAAAGAAAATTTGGTTTGCAAGTTAAAGAAGTATTTATATGTTTTGAAGCAGTCTCCTAGGATGTGGTACTTGAACTTTGATGCATTTGTGATGTCGATTCGGTATCTGAGATCGAAATTAGATCATTGTGTGTATTACAAATTTGACAATGATCGCATTCTCATTATTGCATTGTATGTTGACGATATGTTGTTCATTGGGAATGGTAAGACTATGATTTTTGATTTGAAGTCTCAGTTGTCAGCATAGTTTGAGATGAAAAATCTCGGGGCAGCCAGGTACATTCTAGGAATGGAAATCAGAAGAGACTGAGCTAACATAAAAATTTGGTTAAGCTAGAGTAAGTATGTGAAGACTGTGTTGGATGGGTTCAGCATGGCAGATTGTAGACTGTTGTGTGTTCCCATTTCATTGGGGACAAAGTTTTCTGTTAATGATTGTCCAAAATCTCCTAGTGAGGTGGAGGACATGAGTAGAGTACCTTATGCTAGTGTTGTTGGCAGTTTGATGTATGCTATGGTCTGCACAAGACCAGACATTGACCAAGCAGTGGGAGTTCTTAGTCGATTTATGGCTAATCTTGGACATGTACATTGGGATGTAGTTAAGTGAGTGTTCTAATATTTAAGGGGTACTTCTGAGTATTCCATATTCTATCACGATAATGCTACAGGACCTCCGCATTCAGTTTGTATTAATGGATTTGTGGATTCTAATTGGGCAAGTGATATTGACAACAGGAGATCCACCAGTGCCTATGTGTTCACTATGTTTGGTGGTGCAATTAGTTAGATGAGTAAGCGACAACCTGTGGTTGCTTTGTCCACTAAAGAAGCTAAGTACATGGCAACAACTCATGCTTGTAAGGAAGCCATTTGGCTTAAGAGATTGCGTTTAGATATTGGTGTTGATGCAGGATAGATTACGATTTGTTGTGACAGTCAGAGTGCAATTTGCCTTGCGAAGAATCTAACTTTCCATAACAGAACAAAGCATATTGAGGTATAGTTTCACTTTGTGCAAGACATGGTAGAGGATGGGAAGGTAAATTTGGAGAAGGTAGATACTTTGAAGAATGTTGGAGATGCATTGATGAAGCCAGTGGGCATAGAGAAGTTCAAATGGTGTCTGGAGTCTATCGGCCTCTCGACCTATAGCAATTAAATCTTGTTAATTCTATTGGCTCTTACAAGGTGTTCGACAAATGGGAGAATGTTGAGAATTAAGGTATCACAACCTTGATAATTCCTTGTATTTTTACATTGTATTTATTTATTTATTGTCTATTGTATTAATTGGATGCAAATCCTATGTTCTCATATTGTGGGAGTTGGCACGGTGATGTGTCATCCTACATGGCATATGACCATATGTAATTTTTTCCTCACATGAGGAGATAGGTGTCCCACCTAGTGGTAGGAATATTTTGTCATGTGTTAGCATCTTGGATGCTGTGTAAGGGAATATTGACTGAAACAGTCATGACAGATTCCTATGACAAAGTTATGACATGTAAGAGTCAGAAATAGGAGATTCTATGACAGGTGAAGACATGTGTCGAAGAACATCTTTGAAAAAGGCATCTTTGGGTGCCCCAAGGTGGACTATGACATTTTGTAAGAGAATATGCTATTTATAGCTTGTGTATGATAGATTCTCTTACAGCTGTAAGTTTTGACAACTATGACAGATTTTATGACGGTTGTAAGAGTCGTAAGAGCATCTGTCACAGCCTAGTTTGGAAATAGGAGACCTCCTTGGGATGGGTGACTTGACAAGTGTCAAGAGCATCCTACAGTGTTGGACAAGTGTCCATAGGCATGGGTTTTGGGCCATGAGGCCATGTTGG